>JALJCO010011991.1:0-1277471 GCA_023101725.1 Atherinomorus stipes | reverse complement strand
TTCTCAGTTTCCGACAAGAGTCAGACAGGAGAAGTGACAGTGAAGGCAAGCTGCTTCTGATCTATGAGGAAGAGCGAAAAACCACATACATTGAGTGTAGGGAAATGGGAGAAGCAGGAGGGAGTTTTCTAAACATGACCTCAAACAGCAGTTAACTCGTTGCACCATTGGGTGACCATTGGTCCATTGGTCACCATTGCACCATTGGTCACCATTGGGTGACCATGCTGCTGTAATTTTCTCTGTTAATGTCGTTCTCTGATGTTGTTCAGAGGTATCTTCTCTTCTAGTTTTATAAATGTGATGGGAACTATGTGGCTCGTTACATTTATTGTCAGGAGTTAAAATGATTTAGAATTTCATATCTTTAAGAAATTTTGGTACAAGATTGACAACTTTAGTTGCTGTGATTATAAATTTAGCCAGCTTTAGAGACAATTTTAGTGATGATATTTATTGCAAGGATTAAAAAAAAAACAAAAAAAAAAACCAATACTGTTTTTATCAACTTCTTTTACAGGTGGTTCTCAAAGACATTAAACCTGTTGAGCTGCTGATGTACAAGTGTTCATGTGTGGCTGGGCCTGCCCCGTGTAATCACATTGCAGCCTTGCTGTATCAGTCCGCCGATTACAGCCAGAAGGGACTGACAGCTGTACCCCCGACACAAAGCTGCACAGATTCTGAACAGCAGTGGCACAAACCTCACACCCAGGTGAACAATCCAAATCTTAGAACATATTGTTGGTGTTCACACACATGTATAAGAACATCATCTTTAACTTTTATGTTTGTATACAGGGCTTCAAACCAGGTCCAACTCATCAGATGGTGGTGGTATCAGCAAGACCCAAAGAAAGGAGACGGACAAAAGGAATCTGGCAATACATTACACTGAGAACAGTTTTTATATTTCTCTTTGTTTCATTCAGTCTCCTTTGTAAGCATGCACACATACAGTCTTGTTCCTAAAGCACATAGCTTGTTAACAGTGAGGCACGAGAGAAGGCATAAATGCAGTGAGTACAGTACATGATAGATGGTACCCCGCAATTTAAACAGCTTATTAAAGGGCCCATTTTATGCATACTGACTTTTCTAAGCGCTTGAAATGGTCTTCTAGTGTTTTAACTTACAAAGAGACAAAAAATGCCCATAAAAACAAACTTCATAGTTACTAAGAGTCTTTAAAACTTTTAAATGAAGTTTTTTTTTTTTTTTTTTTTTTTTAACGATCAGCCTGACTTCAGCATTTTATTCATACATCACTGGCTGGTCACTCCGGTCTGGAACATCGTCCACTTCCAGACCTGACTGACGAGCACCGCTCCTCTTCAGAGACTGAGATGATCTCTCGCTTCAGAGAGGGCTCTGTTAGCATGCTGCCCTGCACAACACTGGTAGAGACCAGAAACCATGAAGCTGCTGCAGCTTTTCGCACTACGTACTCAGAGGTGCGCTTGAGATAGTAGGAAAAAAGGTCAGTGGTGCAGCTGAAGATATCAAAAAATTGTTTCAGATGGGGTGGGGGAATGGGGAGTGCATAATATGGACCCTTTAAAGTCTGCTCCACATTCTTGATTACTTAACTGCTCACATTGTCCAGATTCACTCTTGTATGTGGAATTATTTGTTAAAAAGTAAACAAAATTCAAATTGCAGAAAAAAGTTTAATCCAAAGTTTGGTAGGTCAGATAGAAAGTCATAACTTAACTGTTTGTAAACAAAATCTCAAATATTAAATGAATATGTAAACCAATGATGCTATGTTGTAATTGCAGGAGTAATTTATACAAAGCAGCCTCAGCTTGACCTGTGAGCTTCCCGATATGACAGTGCTTCACCTGAATGAGGTGTATGAAGGGATGCCAAAGGAGACTGCTCCACTTATAACTACAATGGGGATCACAGGAGCTGTACCACTGGTGGACAGTGCCTTTGGCAAAGTTCAAGAGGGAAGTGTCCTCTCCTATCTCCTCCCAGCATGGAGCCCACCTAAGACATGTTTGCATCCTTCTGCACCACCACAACCATCTAAACCTCTCCTAAATTACTCTTTGGGCCCCACTGAGTGCTGCTTTGTGCTGAGCCACCATCAGCAACTCCACATGAAGTCTCTCAAAACATCATGTGACATGGCCTACCGAATTGAGGAGAGCACCTCTTAAGGAAGCCGCGTGTGACGTCCTCTAGATTTAGGTATGTGCAGTTTTCACCAAGTTGTGCTTTATACACTGACATGATGTCATGTCATCTACACTACCACTCAAAGTTTGGAATAACGGTCTTTTTTTATGGAAATTAGTCTTGAATTATAATTATGAACGGACATGATGATCCTGTTGGAGAAAAATGATTATATTAATGATGTAATTACGACTTTGTACTTAAAACTTTGCCTTTTATAGAAAACATTTTTTGCAGCTACCACAGCCTGGCAGATCTTATACATTTTAATAATAATATAATTCTCTGTTACTGATTTGTTAGCCATACTGTGTCACTGCCTCCACAAAGCTTGTCACCAAACTTTTAAGTGAGAGTGTACATAATTATATGGTGTTTATTAGTGTGCGATGTGCTTCTAAAATAAAGCATCAAAAAGCTGCAGCTCATCCAGATGCTGCTGCTCGAGTTGTAACCAGAACTAAAAGATCCAAACACATCACACAAGTTTTAAAATTTCTACACCTGGCTTCCAGTTAGTCAGCGAATAGATTATAAAATCCTACTGATCATTTACAAATCCAAGAATGGTTTAAACCCAGAATACATCTGTGATAAGTCCAGAGTATAAACCCAGCCGGCCTCTGAGATCCAAGGACTTGGGCCAGCTAGTTGCGACCAGAGTCCAGACTAAACGTGGAGAAGCAGCACTTAGCTGCTATGCTGCAAACAGCTGGAGCAAACTGCCAGTGGAGATTAAACTTTCCCCCAAATGTAGACACTTTAAAATCCAGGTTGAAAATGTTTGTCATGTTCCTATGCATGAAATCTGCACCAAATATTTTAACTTATTTAGTTTTTTTTTTTTTTTAATCATTTAATTTAATTTTAGATTATTTAATTATGATATATTTGATTTTTTTTCTTTTATGTATTTTTTTCTTTATATTTTTATTTGTTTTGAAATTCTTTTCCCCACCTGTAATGCTTTTATTTTATATAATGCGCTTTGAATGGTGTTGTACATGAAATGTGCTATACAAATAAACTTGTTTGCTTCAAAGAAGTTTGCCATGTGAGAGGACAGTCATCTGCAGAAAGCTTGGCCGTTCCGATCTCTCGGTCAGGCTACCAAACTGCTGACATGAAACGAGGCCTTGAGCAGGAGCCAAATGGCAATAGAGGAGTATTGTCTGGTGTGGGACATCAACCACTACCCATGTGGTTTCATCATTCATCCACATGCGCCGTGGTTCGAGGCTTCACCAGATGGTCTGATCTATTACCCAAAAGCTGAACCTACATTTGGACTGGTAGAGGTGAAGTGTCCTAATGTCAGAAGCTACATCGATTGCACTTACCTCAGGGTCTCTGATGACATGCTCCAGCTGAAAAAATCACATGCCTACTACTGGCAAGTGCAGGGGCAACTTTTGTTAAGTGGACTGAAATGGTGTGACTTTGTAGTGTACACTGAGGACAACCTGTTCATTCAGAGAATCTATAGGGATGATGAAGTTTTACAAGCAATCAAAGAAAAGACTGATTACTTTTGCATTTATCTGCCCATGCTTTTGGCATGAACATTCTATGATGCTTGCACTGCTTGTAAAAAACAAACACAGGACAATTAAAATTCCACTGTTTGTGTCCCACACAAAGGCTATGAGATCACCTTTATTTTACTGCATCAAAATTATTTAGAACAGCAATAACTAAGGATACACACCATTGGAATTTTGGCTGATATCCGATATGCTGATATTTTAAAACTCATGTGCCGATATCGATATTAAAACATTAAAATGGATTGTGTAATATTCATTCCTTGTACATATTTAGAACAACCTCAACTTGTGTTATGTATTTCAAGTCAAACTTAATGACAGTTGTTCAAACAAAACTAACAGGATGATATGGATACGGTATGTGCATCATATCATCTAGAACCCCCCGCTTGGATTTTCTTCCCCTCCCTCCCTGAGAAAAAAACACAAAAAAACGCCACACAAGAAAAACACCCCGGGGATATTTGGTTATTTACAGAAATAATCATGTATAAACTCTCTGTTCACACAGAACATCCAAAAAGAAACTGTCTTTAGGGGTTTTTAAGTCTGTAAAAAAGAAGTTTTTTAAGAAGAAGTTCTTTTTTTTAGACTTTAGAAACAGCGGCCTCATGCGTTAAATATCGGTGGGATGGCCGATGTCCAATATTCAGTTTTAAGGCCGATATAGGCCTATACCAATAGTGGGCCGATTATATTGTGCATCCCTAGCAATAACTATATCACACCAATGACTGTAATTATTCTACAACAATTACTTGGACTGTCATATTTGATTGTTCTACTTTGCCCAAGCTTTAACCAGGGGCCGATTTTCGTAGTTCAGAAGGAGACATGCAACAGTGTACAGCTGGTTAATATTACCAAACATACTCAAAGGAATTACTGAATCAAATAACTTGTGTTCTTTTAATCTTTGAATGACACGCTCCACATTCACCCGGAGGTGTGCGATTGCCTGCGTTTCCCTGACCTCGCTTTCAGGCATTTTAGGTCTTCCTGACAGAAATGCAGGTCTGTACACCTTGCAGGGCGCACAGTTGTCAATCAGGAAGCCTCTGTCCACCATGACTGCAGAGTCTGTACGGAGAAGCCTGGAAAGTCCTGATTCCACAAAGAGCTGCTTGTCACTGATCGAACCAGCATAGAGGGGAGAAACAAAGGTCACTGGACCATGGGGTGCTATGCCGATCATTCCTTTCAGGGTACAGTGGGACTTGTAGTTTGAGTAGATCTCACTCTGTAGCAAGGGAGAAAGATGGGGTTTGGCAGCTCAGCTCAGTGCAGTCCAGGATCACAGTGGTGTCAGCATAGTCTCTGAACTCTAAAGGTACGTACTCCTGGATCTTCTCTTGTTATCCAGATTCTCTGTGCACCAAGGACAGCAAGTAAAAATTGCTCCATGTGAGAATGATTCTGCTCACAGTCAATTGGTGGATCCGGTAGCGGTCAGCCAGATCCCTCTGCTTCAGTCCAAGGGCAAGGTAGTTCAGGAACAGGAACATTTCATCTATTGGGTGTAGAGCCTGTCCCAGTGAAACACACAGGATATATTTATTTGGCTGTACTTCTCCAATGTGCTCTATTTGGAAAATCAAATAATTGCAACTTTATGCCCTACCATGGGAGCACTCTGTTGTGCAGTGTCATCAGAAGTTGACCTGGTCACTTGGACCATGTACTTCAGTGATGGCTGAATGACCTGCCAAAACCGCATCAGGTGGTCGTATGATGCAAACCTGGAAATAGATACTTTATTTAACCTGAGGGAAATTGTAATTAATTAATTGATGAATCAATTAATCTATTTATTTATTTCTGTCTATCTACCAAATATTCAGACAGTTTTGCCCCCAAATGCCTCCTCATGCTGTTTAAATCTATTATTTGTATGGTGCTTCCGGTGAACTACATGTGCATCTGCATATCTGAAGTATAAAGCCTTCCTCCTACAGGCAACCATCATGTTAGACAGGGGTCTTATATTAATTTGTATTTTTGAATACGTTTGTAATGACCTATTCCTGATCTCTAAAAGGTAAACCAGTCTATTTTTAAAAAAAAAAAAAAACGCTTCCTTCTTAGTGTTTCAGTCTCAGCAGATAGTGAATCTAATCCATCCATCTTGCTGCTTTATGATCAGCAGATTCTACAGCTCAGTACAGTTATATTGAGATGTTGTAAAATTAAAGCAAACACTGTCACAGCACTGGGCAGCTCCTTTCTCCCGGCTGCTGTCAAGACTTTACAATCACGGTCCACCACACGTAGATGTTTACAGTTAAAACAATACCTCCTGTGCAATAACTGTGCTCTTTTATTTGTTAAATAAATAAATAATGGAGCCCCTATGGTGACACTGAATTAAAACAACAACAATAATAATAATAGGAATAGTAATAATAATGATATCATTATAATCATCATCATCATTATTGTTATTACTATTTATAATATGTTGTGGCCATGTGTAGTTAACCTATTATTACTATATTTATCTCTCACAAGAGGGGCTCCATATACCTGATCTTTAAGAATGTGTGTGTGTGTACATATGAAAACTAGAGAAAGCACATACCTGAAAGCACTGAAACATGAAACATGAATTTCCCCTCGGGGATCAATAAAGTATCTTTATCTTATCTTTATCTTATACCTGGTGAAAAAGCGTATGTCCACGTCAGAACAAACAAATCGCTGTATCCCAAAACGTGAGAGGGACATTTGCTCCAGCTGCTGTCTTAGTTGAGCAACCTCCTCTCGAAGTCTCTGGTTTTCCTCCAGCACACTGTCCACAAAGGCAGGATCCGGGCCGGCGCAGTAGTCGTGATCTTGAGCATAAACTTTTTTCCTAGTTTCCACCCTCTCTGGTCTAGCCGTACGTTCCCATACAGCAGTGGTTCTCAAACTGGGGGGCGGGCCCCCCAGGGGGGCTCAGGGCTGTGTCAGGGGGGGCCCAGCCAGGCCTATAGTTTTTGTACTTCTAACAAAAAATGGGCATATTCTTTAAAGTACTAATGAACAAATGATGATGACTCAAAAAGCATTGCCCACCCCCAAATGCAGTGCATTTTTTCATGTATCTCTTGGTAAATGTTTGGGTGCATGTGGTAGCGGTGGTGGGATGGGGGGGCTTGACATTATAATTTCCAATGAAAGAGGGGCCCTGCAAAAAAAGTTTGAGAACCACTGCCATACAGACAGTCTTCTCTCACCAAGATAATAATTGTTCCCATGAAAAAGAACTGGAACGGCGCCGGGTTTCAGCCTCCTCCTCCCACCTGCCTCACTCGGCTCTTTGACATCCTGCGCTGTAAAGTGTCTACTGCAGACACGGGTGTGTTGAGTGATGATGAAGTTTTCCCTTCTAATGTTCACAATCCATCTCTTTCGTAATTCATCATCCGATGGAAATGTGTAAAAACTAATAACATAATTATATTTAGCCGACGCGGCACACAAAGGAACACAGCAGTGTTCAGCTGTTGTCCCTTCACGACGCTGAAACTTGAATAACGGTTTCATCTACTACTACTACTACTACTGTTTTATCGGTATATATATACTATACTAAAGGTTAAAATACAGTCTCTCGTCTGGGTTTATGAACAATATCTCATTCAGTTGTTTACTTCAGTCTTCAAATCTACCGCCACAACCCATCCAACAGGCTGAACCGGAAATCCTTTACTGGCGTAAACCGGAAGTTCTAAAGAACGCGTCATGCATAAACCTCTACTTCCACATTCCAGATATGATGGTTATGGATTTAAATTAAAAATTGTCGTGCAAAGAAAAAATAAAATACCGCGAAGATTTTTGATAATTTTAGGATTTACTTGAAACTTCTGTGTGGACTACAGCTCTCGTCGCAACCGACATGCGTCACCAGCTGCCCGATTACGCTACCGTTGTGACTTTACTCCGGCACGTCACCGCTTTTTACTTTATTTTTTTTACGAACAGGAAAAAGAGCATGAACAGAGGTGAAAACCGTTTTAAGTCTGGAAATGTTGAGACTTTCCATTATGCCGATGGAACCATATGGAACGATGTCCAGTCTTGTTCACGCCCGTTGCAGGGAGCGACGTCATCACTTGCGGCGAGAGGAGTAGTCCACAAAGCGGCATCAAGTAAATCCTGAAATTATCGAAAATCTTTGATGTATTTTATTTTTTCTTTGCACTAAAAAAATTTAATTTAAATCAATAACCAACCTATCTTGAATCCAGGACAGAGAATGACTGGAACCAGAAGATAATTATTTTCTCCTCATTGACTTCCATTCAAATTTTTTGTCTCTTTTTGGTCCCATGGTGCGGAAGTAGAGGGGCGTGACTTCGGCTCCCTATTCTGTATATGACACATTCCCCATAATGCACCAGGATCAGTCATCTCTTTTTGTTCCCCTCTTTCAGGACTATATTTGATTATAATGAGCTGCTTGAGTTTGCAAAGTTGGGGAGCTACCTGGAGTACGACCTGTTTGGAATGGAGATGTTGAACTACCCGTATAACCTGGAAGTGGACATGCCCAGTGACAGCCAGAGAGTGAAGGCGTGAGTCACACTAATCCATCTTTCTTTGTCTCGTACAGCATCTGCTTTTATTATAAATTAATATGTATGAGTTCACATCAGGTGTTTCCTGCAAGTATGCTAATATCTGCCCACGTTTGAAGGAAAACAGTGTGTTTGTGTCAAAAACAAATGCTGATTTAAATGTTTCATTTGCAGCGTTTGGCACAGATGATTGTAAGATTGTGAAGCAGTCATTTATATCACATTGAAGGCCTCTTGTTGTTTTATGTGTGTTCAGCTTGGCGTTTCTGGTGAAGGAGGGCTATGAAGACAAGATAGTCATTGCACACGACATCCACACCAAGAACCGCCTGACCAAGTTTGGGGGCCACGGCTACTCCCACATCCTGAAGAGCATTGTGCCAAAGATGCTGAGAAGAGGCATCTCACAGCACCAGGTGGACAAGATCCTTATCGACAATCCTAAACACTGGCTGACCTTCAAATAAATCAGAAAAACAGACCGAAGGAAGGGGATTTGATGGAGGTGCAATTTTTTTTTCCTCCTCACACAACTGATCAACTCCCCATAATGAACATTTTGAGATCTTTACAAGAAACACAAGTCTGAATGGTTAATCTCTTATTTTGGACCCTTAGATAATTAAGCTCACAGTGTGGAAATGTGTGCAATCTGAATGTTTTCCATATTTTGTCAGCAAAGCAAAATGTTTTGTCTTAATCTTTGCAACTGGAAATTAGAGGCTGATGTTTTATCCACTTTAAAGTATTTTGCATTTGTGTTCACATATTAAAAAGAGAAGAGAATTTAATCCTGTCTTAGAAGTGCGATTACAATCATGGATGAATGTGTCCATCCTTTGAAGCTATTCTCTACAATGGTGCTCACACATATGGTGCTACAATAATTGACTTTTTATCCATCTGCACGGCTTTTTATTGTGTTTTTTGATGTCTCTGCAAACGTGTTTTCTGGCAGGAAAATAATAAGCTTGTTCTTGTTCTGCTTGATTCTTGAAACGATGTGGCTGTGCTGGATGAGGTGTCCTATTGTGCCCTTACTTGGGCAAATTTCAACAGTCAGTTCTGCAGAAAATGCTATCTTAGGACTGCGTTGAAAGCGACTGCACTGATGGCAACAGTCGGCCCACTTGACTCTGGTAACCCGGGATGACCTGCGGGCCAGGTGCCCGGTTCTCCCCAGGAAAACCAGCAGGTCCAGGTGGCCCAGCCTCACCATCCAGACCCCTGGGGTCCATCCTCCAGATACACCATAACTCTCTTGTGGGTCTTGGATGATTGTTGGAATGGACTGCAGTGGGAGTTGTCTGTTAATCTGGCTGCTTGCATTAGATTTCAGAAATTTTTAGACTTTTGGCAATATTTTTTTTTTTTCATAGTTAAACATGTTACTAAATAAACATTATTTTTAATCAGTGTTCAGTCTACTCCAGCGTGACTTCTCATCCACAGCTACACCACACATCTGAACTTCTGGAAAAGAGATGCAGAGCCTGAAACACATTCAGTTGAGTTTTTATGATTATAGACTTAATGTGTTATGGCTAAACAGTTCCTGGAATGATCATGTAGGTCTTAATGCATTTATTATAAACCCAGTAACTATTGGAATAAAGCATCATTATTGATATCCGGGACAGATGTAAACTAAAAAGCTGGTAAAAGGAATTTATAACCGGACCATTTTACTTTAACCTACATTTACTGTAAATGAGCAAAGAAGAATTTTTATACTTGTTCTCTAAATGTCAGGTGTTCTTTCTTTTAAGTAGAAAAATTGCAAATAGCAAACACGTATTATTTTAATTTTTGTCCAAACAAATGTCTTCAATCTCCTACCAATAAACTTTGCTAAACACAAGGATTGCACTCAGCTGTTGTCTCATAATCTCTTACGATGATTGACTCCTGTTTCTCAAGGTCTTGAGATAATCAACAAAGCAGCAGCTGTCTGTGCTCAGTTGGTGGCAGAAGTGGGCTGCATTTAGCAGAAACAAGGTCAGAAAGCTGTTTTAAGTAGTTTTTCAGAAATGAGTTTTTTGGAAACTTTTAGCCTCCCTCCTTCAGGGCTGCGATTTTGACCGGATCGCATGCAGTTTTTTGTGTGATTTTTGATTTACCTTTATAGCAGCGTTATATCTTTGCTCTAATCAAGCTGCAGATGGTAATCTGTTTATTATACTGAGGGTAAAGTTGTGATAAGAGTGTAGGTTTAAATCTTTTTGCGAAGTGTCTCGACCTGCTCTTAGCAGTCCAAAGGTCCTTCTAGTGCATGCACCATAAAATTACTTTAGTCAATAAGTTGACAGACTGCACACAAACATCCTCCATATCTCTTATCACTCTTTCCTTTCTGACCTTTAATCCTGTTGTATCTAAATAATCATATGAGGTTTTCAGGTTGTGGGACACTGAATTTTAATTAGAAGATCATGTCAACTTTAAGCGGGAAGGTCCAGACTGTGCTTGGTCTGGTGGATCCAGACCAGCTGGGTCGGACCATGACCCACGAGCACCTTAGCTGCAAGTGTTGTGAAGGCTGCTATTTCCCTCCTCCACCTGGTGATGAAGCAGTGGCGGAGAACCCCTTCCAGATGCAGCATATGTACTGGCTCAGGCAAAACCCCTACAGCTGCCACGAGAACCTGCTGCTGCAGCAGGAGTCCAGCGCCGTGCGGGACGAGCTGCTGGCCTACAGGAAGGCCGGAGGGGGCACCATAGTGGAGAACACAACTACGGGCATCGATCGAGACCTGCCCACCCTCCGGCAGCTGGCCAAGGACACTGGGGTCCACATCATTGCAGGAGCAGGGTACTATGTGGACTGCACCCACACTGAGGCCACCAAGAAAATGAGTGTAGAGAAGGTGAGGCCCAGTCTGTGCTCAAATATGAAGCTCATAAACTTTTAACAGAACTTTTCTGTCAGCTTAACCATCATAGTGTGAATTCCAGCTCAATGTTTATGTCTGCATGTGGCCACTGCTGCTTTATGTTGCTATTTGATGTGTCAATTTTTTTCCTGTCTAAGGATTTCTTTTGCATGAATTGATTTGAAACAGATTTGTTTCTTCTCTAAATGTGGTGCTCAGTTTATGCGCATTAGGATTTCTTTCCTCTTCCTACACATGTCAAGCCTTGTCTGAAGAGTGATGATGTCCTTTAACTCCGTTTTCATCTCTGTCAGCTCACAGACATCATCGTCAGTGAGGTGCTCCACGGTGCCGATGGCACAGACATCCGCTGCGGTGTGATTGGTGAGATCGGCACCGGCTGGCCAATCACGGAGAGCGAGACAAAGGTGCTGAGGGCCACGGCACATGCTCAGGCTCAGCTGGGCTGCCCAGTTATCATCCATCCTGGCAGGAATCCTGCCGCTCCAGCTGAAGTGGTTCGGATTCTCCAGGAAGCCGGTGGAGACATCAGCAAAACTGTCATGTCACACCTGGACAGGTTAGCAGCCCCTGAAATGTAAATATGCTGCCGAGGACGAACAGCAGTCCTCTTTCTGTTTTTCTGTTTGGTCACACGTGAAATCTTGTGATGAAGCTGAAAAATGTTCTAAAGACAATTTTGTCATTTGCTTATTTTTTGTTTGTATGTTTTTGTTCTTTTTTTTTTTAGGTTTTTTTTTTTGCATTTTCCATCTTGAAAATGAACAACATTCAAATAATTTTAAATCACCTAACAGCTCAAATAATGCTGGTGCTTGACAAAACAGCCCAGAAGAAATTAATCAAAAGTGACTAAAAGCTTGAGCACAAGCAAAGCAATAATTTTGGTTCTGATGTTGATTATTTTCTTCAAAACTGTAAAGTGGCCCAATTAGTTTTGCGACAGGATATGTGCTGTTGGTGCCTCAATACTTGAAAATGTTCAGTTTCCTTAAGAAATTAGGGATTATGTCAGTGCTTTCTGAATATCAAAATTGGATTTTTCTGAAATACATTTCAGCATAATTAGAAAGATTCTGGTACAAACTGAAAAACTCATTTTCATGTTATTCCCTCTTTTTTCTTCTATTACAATTTTCCTGAACTGTGCTCATTGTAGATGGACTCTAAGTGGTCAGTGGTCTCTGTTACGGATGGAAATTTTCTAACAAAAAATTTACCCTAATGGGTAATATGCAAGTAATCTGTTAATGAAAACCTTCACCCGAAATCTAGGAAAACTTTAATTGGGAACGTGATAAGAAAAATAATGTAGAGTAAAATCTGATGTGCTCCAATCTCTTTAATCTTTCTGACCGTTCAAGCCTGTTGGATGCTGATGTGGATTTTCAATTGCATTCAAGCTAAACTAAAATATGCTCAATTGAAGTAAGAAAATTTACATTATAATTTAAGGAGACAACAACCAAAATATAAAATGCGTGCTATAAAGCCTCTGGATCACTCGGCTTTTGTTGTCCCAGGACTATATTTGATTACAATGAGCTGCTTGATTTTGCAAAGTCGGGGAGCTACCTGGAGTACGACCTGTTTGGAACTGAGATGCTGAATTACCCATTTGACCTGGAAGTGGACATGCCCAGTGACAGCCAGAGAGTGAAGGCGTGAGTCTCCCTGATCCATCTTTGTTTGTTTCATACAGCATCCATTAATGTTATACATTTTAATGTATGCGTTTAAAGTCCACATCAGATGTTTTCTGCAAGTAAACTGAGATGCTAATATCTGCCCATGATAGAAGGAATGAAGCATATTTATGTCAATGTGTCCAGTGCTGATTTAAATGTGTTGCTTGCAACATTTGGGATGGATGATCGTCCATATAAATACAAATGTAAAGACTTTACGTTGCTTTTATGTCACATTTAAGGCTGTTTTTCGCTTCTTTCTTTATGTGTTTTCAGTTTAGCATTTCTGGTGAAGGAGGGCTATGAAGACAAGATAGTGGTCGGACACGACCTCCACACCAAGAACCGCCTGACCAAGTATGGGGGCCACGGCTACTCCCACATCCTGAACAAAATAGTGCCGAAGATGCTGAGAAGCGGCATCTCGCAGCACCAGGTGGACAAGATCCTCATCGACAATCCTAAACACTGGCTTACCTTCAAATAAATCAAAAAAGAGACACATGGGGGGCGATTTGATGGAGGTGCAATTTTCTTAACCTCACACAACTAATCAGCTACCCCATAATGAACAGAGATCTTAGCAGGAATCACAAATCTAACTAGGTCATCAATGTATTTGTGTTTCTTCACCTTTAGATTAGTAAGCTCAGTGTGTAAATGTATGCACTTTAGTTATTATAAATATTTTTCAACAGAAAAAAGGCATCTTATGAAGGAACTCAACTTTATATCGGTTATTAATTGTAATTCCCTTTGTTTTTGGAAAAAAAAAATAACTTGAATGTGTTTTAAGTGTAATTACACTCTTTGTTAAATGTTTCCATTCTTCACCGTGACTGCCGTATGCTCACACATATGCTGCTACAGTAATTGACATTTTTTAATTTAACCATCATCACTGCTTTTTTGTGTTTGTGACATCTCTGCAAACATGTTCTCTAGCAGGGAAATAATGGGCCCGTTAGTAATCAGTATGCTGCTCAACTCTTGACACAATGTGGCTGTGCTGGATGAGGTGTCCTGTTGCCCCCTTGCTGGGTGTCTGTGTGTGTTTTTTGGGAGACTGGCTGGCTGGTCCAGATGAAGGACGTGTCCTCCTCTCATCTGGGAACAGGTGGCCTCACAGGGTGACTTCACCACATGATCAATGGTGCCATCGCCGCAGCTGACGGTGCTCCGTGAACAACTATATAACTTTGATTCATCTTCTGAGAGGATTACAAACTGAGACGGAGGATTTAACTTCACATTTTTTACTGACATTCTCATTAAGAGGCGTTTAAAAATCAACAAGCAGATTGACAAACGAGTTCGAGGAATGATATCTGCCAGTGTGACTGTCCATTTTTGTGATGGTGACTAACCATCAGGCTACCCTGCTGCCTAAACCAGATGCCATGTTGACACACACACACAAGAAAAATAACTTGCAATGAGCATTTTGTGAAAGTGCTTCAAACAATAGATTTGCTTTTTACATTAGATACTGCACAGTGTTTAAATGTCCTTTTTTTATGAACATGCATCATCACGACTTAACATTTTCACCCAAAATCCAACATCCAGGACATATTTAGAAAATAAAAGCACACAGATGGACTAACACTGTGAACTGAGTTGTATGTGATTATAGTATAATCATCTACAATTGAGTTAAACGTCAACACACTGAACTTTCGATCAACAGTCACTCAGTAAATGTTACCACAGCAGCTACAGTTAGTTTGACATATCAGCAAACTTAATTTATAAAGCCTAACAGTTCAATTAGAGTGCCCCAGTCACACTAATCAATCTGACAAGGGTACAACCCCACTGTACAAATTAAAATTAATCTTGTAATTACATTGTCAGCTCTTCATTTCTGCAAAGTACAGTTTTTTGCATGATTTCTCATCTCTCTGGGTTCTTTAAAACATAGAAACAGTGAGCTGTGTCTGTAATAATCCAGCTGACATTGAACTGAGCAGGAGCAGTGAAGCAAGCTAAATGCAAAGCGGCTCTTTTTTTTATATATATATATATATCCCCCCAGCCCCCAACCCTCTCTCTCTGTCCTTCCACAGATCTCCTCCGTGTTTCAGTCAGCGTACAACATGAAGCCGGAGAAGGTGCTGTACTTGTTGTTGTTGCCCCCGTGCGCCTTCCCGCCGTCTAACTTGATGTAAATCTCGTCCCCGGGCTCCAGGTGAAGGACGACACTGTTACTGGCGTAGTCGTAGTTCTGGTCGGCGTCCTGGGCGATGGCACTGGCTCTCACCTGGAAGCCAAATTTGAACATTTTTGTTGATGAAAAATCAGGACCTCGGACAGTTCGTTTAAATGCAACCCCAGCCCTTAGCAACCATCTGGCAACTTCACTCTTATCTTCTTATTTCTTGACAGTGTATTTTTGGGTATGCTTCGTGCGTAAAAACGCATGAAGCACAAATGTGCACACATTTTAAGACTAAACAGTGGTGCTAAAAAATTTTAAAGGACTATTTCAATGCAATGATAAACTATATGGAGTCGCCCTACCTGGTTGTTTTTGCAGAGGTCAGCCCACATGCTTGTTCCATCCCCACCTCGCATCAAAACATGGTAAACAAAGAAGTAAATCCCAGGTATTGAACAGGTGAATTTTCCGGTTGAGGGATCGTAGTGGTTGCCGAGATTTGTGACAACATCGTCAAATTTCAACACTTCATAGCCCTCATGTTGTTTCTTCAGCCCTGCGTAAAACGCTATCTTCGGGATAGTGTTGTAAGTGGCCGCGCTGATGGCACCAGTTGGTCCATTGACCCCTGGTAACCCGGGTGGACCCGGAGGACCAGGTGCCCCCCTCTCACCGGGCGGGCCAGCAGGTCCAGGTGGCCCAGGCTCGCCAACCGGACCCCTGGCGCCCATTTTCCCGACGCGCCCTGGTTCTCCAGGTGGACCTTGGATGAACGTTGGAAGCGACTGCACCAAACGGTTGTCTTTAATCGGGCTGGTTGCCTTGGCCGTGGCTGTGGCCGCTGTGCCGTGGGAATCACACACCATCTGACAAGATCCGAGCATCTCATAGCGGGCAGGAGTTCCAGCGGAGTTTACCATGACCGGAATCAGAACCACCAACACCAGCACCAGCGCGACGCCACAAACACCAGTTGCGATCATCTGCGCTCTGCGGACTCGCGGTGTTCTCCCAATTGGATGGTGTTCCAGCCTGCTTGTTGGCGATATTTTTGCAGAGAGAAGAAACTGACCTGCTCTTGAATTGCACTGCAACCTTTGGAGGTGAAATAGTCCTTTAAATGCTTATGCGTAAAAGTAATCATCCACAACTTTTACGCTTTGCGGAATCCGCTCAGATGGTTCATTTCCATCTTTTCACCACACTTAAAGCAAAATACTTTCTGAACGAAGACCTCTAAGTCTGCGCTGGGTGGACAAAAAGCTTTCTGCAAGTTTCTGCCTTGCACGGTGCCACGGGAGAGAATGGGCTAGAAATTAAGCGCTACTCCTTTCTGGGTTTGGAGAGTGATGGGAGGGGTGGGGGTGATGGATGAGATGGAATCCGTGCGTTTCTTCAATCAAAAGCGAGAAGCTAAACAACATACAAACACTGATGCAACTTCGAAGCTTTAAAAGGGGGCTATTTAAAAAAAAAAAATTATTGTATGCATTTGTCTCGAGTCGAAGGAGTGGGGTTATTTCAGTATGTATCACTTTGATCTATTGATTATTCAAACGTTACGCCCCACAAAATGTTATTAGGGTTTATCCAAACAACTTGAACATAATTAGGTCCATTTAAGACAAAAGGTCACACCTCAGTGGCTCCCTGTGTCCAATTTATCATTTCGAGAAAATCTATAGAGCCACTAAAAGAAAGAGGAGAGTCAGTAGGAGCTGGCGTTGAAGGATGGCTCTACAGATGTACTGATGAAATGAATGTTGGGCAATTTACAAAGAAAATGGGGTGGAATCACTTAATTAATTACCTATGGAAATCCGTCATGAACAGCTGTAAAGAGAAAATATCTTGCTATAAAATTACAATATAGTATAACTAAACGGACCCAAAATGTTTTTTGATGGATTCTAAAAGCGATACGTCCTCTGCAGATAACCCTGCAGGCTTCCATGATTAACAGATGAAAGGCTGATTCTTGGTGAAGGTGGTGGTGGATGATGATGATGTGAATGTAGGAAATGTCAATGGCACCTCACCAGCAGGTGGTCACAAAGACATATTCCCATGGAAATGAGATTTGGTTGCAGTATAAATTGAAGACCTCCACGGAATCGTCATCTCAATGCTGCACAGAGGTGCCCTGATAAGAAGTTATCAAATGAGTTGCATTACTTTACTAACTTTGGACCACAAACCGGCGTTCTCTCCTCCATCCTCATTGATGTTGTGCAGCAACTCACCAAGTTTTGTTGCTGGTGTTTTGTTTGAGAATTTTATACAGCAGTTAGAGCTGCAAACACAAGATGAGAAAGAGAGAGAGAGAGAGAAACGACAAACCAAAACCTCAAAACAATTATTACATTATTTTTCATTATGTTTTCCTCTTGGAAGCTATTTTTTTCTATTTAGTAACTGATTTCTGTTTTTTTTTTTTTTCTTTCTTTCTTTTTTTTTAAATGGTTGGGAGTTAAACAGGACAAATAGCCTTGTACACTCATACTATTTGGGCCATTTTAAAGCTACCAGTTGATCTAACACGTATGATTTTTGTTTTGGGGGAAGAAGCCAGAGTGCCTGTGGAGAACCATCAAGTGGGAAAGGATGCAAACTCCATGCAGAAAGGCCCCAGCCAAGCTTTAAGCTGGGAATCTTTCTTTGTGTGCAAGTGTAAACCTCCACAGCACCATGCAGCCAACTTCAGCTTATATTTAGTCTAACTTTCTTTTCTGTTGTTGTTTCTCTCTGTTCTCTTGTATTTTCAGACTCCCCATGTGTAACACAGACTTTCTTAATACTTAGCAGAAATAACTAGCACACATTCACAGGCTGATAATGAATCAGAAATAATAGTTTCTGTAGAAACTTGATGAACTGTGGGGAAAAATAAATCTTAATCGGTTGCAAAAGGAACCAATCTGCATATGTGTTGCTGGAACTTATAGTTCTACTTCAGTCACCTTAACTCATTTTTCTTTCTTTGAACAGCTTTGAAATTCCCTAAATAGTCCCTTGGATGATGTTTTAGCATTTTTCCATGACTTTGGGACCATATCTGGAATAACCTGACCTGTTTGTGCAGTTGTGGGTGCTTCAGTTTTGCTATACTGTGGAAAACACAGAATGAATGGAGATTTGCATCATGATAGAGTGAAACTAAGTATCTACAGAAACTGCCACTGAAACTGATGTCCATGCTGTTTACTTGTGTGTCTTTGCCAATCATCATTTTTGGTGCTTCATCCTCATTGCTTTGAAATCAGTTATTGTTGGCTTGAGCTGGTCATTCCTGCTTTGATCGAACTCCCAGCCTGTCAAAAAAAAAAAAAAAAAAAGTCTTCTTGGACGGAGATCACCACAGAGAGGTAACTGTGAAGATGTTAACTCAAATTTACAGGTTGCAGTACAATGACTTAAATGAGCCACAGAACAAAGTGGGCCACATGTGACCTCAGCAACACCTTACAAGCCTACAAGCCTGAAACTGTTTTGATTTCACAATCCAAAACTTCCCCGTGTTGCTTTGTCACCATTATTATCATTGCGTTTTGGCTGTATCAGATAGCTGTTTCCTATTATGATGCTTCTCAACCCCCCATCACCACATGGCAAAAAAGACTAGAAACAACTTGGCGTCTACATGGACTTCTACAAAGTTCTAGATCCCTTTCCCATTGGATTAAATGAAATGGCAATCCCATATTTTTTAGTGGTAGTGTATAAAACATAGAATCAGCTACCTGATCTGAAAGAAAATATCTTGAAATGCGCTGCTAGCTACACACTGGCTCCCACACATCTCTGGTTCCCAGTGACACCCATAAAAAAGTAGTAAGTTCTCCAATTCTCTGGCTGGATTAGTTTTTTGCCTGTGTTGGTGGTCAGTTTGAAAATCACTGAATAATTTGATATTTACAGAAGCTGAGAGAGGCCATACTCAATTATTATACTTTTTTTTAAAATCATCATCTCAAGATAAGGAGATAATTTTTGTGTCATCTTAAAATTATGAGTCATTTTCTCGTGATAACAGCATAATTTGTACAATGTCATGTTTTCTTGAGCTGATTGAAGTGGGCTAAACAGTAAGTGGTTCATGTGTTACACCTAATTTCATCAATCAAAACAGATCCCATGACGGCTGGGGGTCTATTTTCTGATGAGGGGACAATTTATAGCATTATCATGAGAAAACAGACCTTTTTTTGTTGCTCTTGCTGCCAATCCATGTGTGAAAATGATGTCTGATGATCCCTGAACCATCTTTCACAATCTAAGCCCGATAAATTCTGGCATTGTCATCCTGGAACATGGCCGTGCCATCAGGAAAGAAACATCCATTGATGGAATAACCTGGTCATTCAGTATATTCAGGTATCAGCTGACCTCATTATCTGAGCTCATACTGTTGCTGAACCTGGACCTGAGCAACTGCAGCAACCCCAGATCATCACACTGCCCCCACAGGCTCATACAGTAGGCACTAGGCATGATGCCGCATCACTTCATCTGCCTTTCCGGCCACATTTCTTCCTGGAAGACGATGGTCCACTATCCTTCCAGTTTTTCATAATGCGTTGGACAGTTCTGAACCCAGTTTTAGTAGTTTCTGCATCTCCTTAGATGTTTTCACCTCTTAATGCAAATAATTTGACCCTTCTCAGACAGACTAACATCTTTTCCAAGACCACAGATGTGTCTTTCCACATGGTTGTTTAGGAAATGAGAAGCAAGTCATTGCACCAGTTGGGGTTAAGTAACTTGTTGCCAGCTGAAAGATAATCGCCCATGCAGTAATTATCCAATAGGAGGCTCGTACCTATTTGCTTAGCTAAAAGCTACTGGAATTCAACTACATGTTCATTTATTCACAACAAAACTAAATATTAAGCTGCTCAGGCTGATGGATGCCGTGGCTTTCTTCTTTTCATGAAAGGTCGTGATTATAACTGCTTACAGCTAACCTGAAGAAACACTCAGATTCTGAGCATAATGAACATTTCACATAATGTTCATGTCTTTTATCTCAGTTAAGGAACAGTAATGTCTGTTAGAGCCCTGCACCGGAGCCCCAAGCCCGCGGGGCCCGATGGAAGCCCGCCGCGGGCCAGGCTTCGGGCCAGTGACCGTATCATTACCTCGGGCCCGGGCCGGGCCCTCCTTTTTTTAAAACCCGCTAATTAGAGAGATGTGTGCGGTGTTTGTGTTTAACCAATTTAAATGGCAACACTTGAACGCAGCAGCCGCCTTTCCTTTCTCCTCCTCCCGTCGCTGACATCCTTGCCGCGCAGGTAAGCTGCTTGTTATAAGATTGATAGTTCTGATGCTCCTAGTTGTTGTCTTTATTAAGATAAAGAAGAAAATATTTCTGATAAGCTTCTGCTACGTTTATCATAATAATAGACACTGAGATACAGTTTAAGTGCGTTGGCTGTATCTTATGGCTGCGATATGTAGGTCAAATTTCTGTGCGCTGAGTTGCATCGCTGAGTCATTTAAAAAAACAAAATTATAAATTAAACACCAGCCAAAATGCTTCATACACTTTACAAACTAATGTTAATATTGAAAGGAAACAAAATATAGGCTACCCACTTGTGCCATAAAAGTTCTCAGAGAAGACTGGAGGTGTACCTATAACTGCACCTATACGCACCAATTCTCATTAATAAAATGATGCAGTCATTAAGTTAAATCAATCCATTAACTTTATTTTGATAATATATATATATATTGTGAAAATAGCGCAATATCCTGCCAAGATCCCCACTGAACATGTTTTAATGACAGCCTGGTTTAAGGAGAAAAAAAAAAGTCGGGCTTTATTCGGGTTCAGGCCTGAGAACTTTGAAAATCTGTCGGGCCGGGCTGGGGCTCCACCCCTTCGGGCCAGGGCCGGACTCGGGCTCAGATATTAGGCCCGTGCAGGGCACTAATGTCTGTGATTTAAGAACTCTTCCTTTTTCTGGACTCATCATTGCTGGCATGCATGTCTTGGTCATTTGTGTGTTAGGCTGCACACATTGACTTTTCGAAGTCTGCCATGACATTTTACTTTTCCACAGTCAATTATTATCTCTTTCGACATGTGATTGTTTCTCCCACTAAGCCGCCGGTCAGATGAAGACTGCTTCAGTGTGCTGAATTATTGTAATGTGCCGCAGATTACCCTTTACTGAAAAAAGTAATGCTGTTTGTTTTAATGCCATAATTACACATCACTGCCTGTGACTCTACATTGGATTACAAGATAAATTAGGCTGTTACAGAATGTCAAGATAACGATACTAAAACGACAACCAAAAAAAAAAAAAAAAAAAATGCAAGTACGGCCACTCTCGGCTTCCATAGATATTATGCCTCAACCATATGTATTTTTTTCCTATTCAGCTTTTAAAAATGACTCCGCTTCAATTTTTTGTCAAAATATGGTACCTTGTTAGCCTCGTGAGACCATCCTGATCTCGCGAGCTTCAGGTTTTCACTTGCAGATCAGTCTGGCTACTTTCCATTGAAGAGAATTTGGAGCAGTTCACCAAACGAACGTCCAATCAGCGTTGGCTTTGAGGCGGGTTGAGGTGTGACGCAACAAGAAGCAACAGTTCAGTCTAACATGGCGGCATCAATGGACCAAACTAGCATCAGCATGGCTATCGCTCAAGTTTTAGCGGAATTACAGAGTATATCTTCGCTGAAAGGAGAGCAAAACACTGCTCTGGAGGCTTTTCTCAAAGGAAAATATGTTTTTGCTCGTGTTTTTGTCGTCGCTTTGTTAGTAGGTCGTATGCTTCGTTGATCTGATTGGTTGATTTGTTCCTTCTGTCACCAACATAGGCGGTGATAGACAGATGCCTTATCTAATCAGCTAACCAGTATTTTCGCCCCTACCCAAAACTACTCTAACGGATGGTTCCCAGATGGATATGTGGAGCAAATCCATCTGGCGGAGTCGGGTTAGTAACTTGTGGCTCAGAGGGGAAAAAACTAAAAAGAAATTTTTAAAAAACTGCAAAAGCCAAATGCCAGCTCAGAACCTAAGGAAATCTTTAGATACTTTCCTGCTGTAGTTGGTATAAATAGAAGCAAAGCTGAGCTAAAAGATGGCAGTTGATGGGTGACAAAAACAGAACAATTTTTTTTTTGTTTTTATTGGTTGTATTGATTTTTTTTCTCTCTCTTGTGTGTCCTGCTTTAAAGTCTGTGTTTTGAGGGCATGTGAGCTAAAATACATTATCATTTCTAAAAGAACATGTTTTCTGTGGGATGGGTGATAGATTGAAAAGCATATAACTGAATAGTATATAAAACACTTGTGAACACTCACACATGCACAAACACAGTGGGACATACTGTGGCGGCTATGAGTCAGTGAGCACTTGTTAGTGGTCAGGTTCTTTCCCTCCAGTTGGCACAAGCCTCCAGTGACTCAGGGAGACTTGTCGACCAGGAGCCAGCATGAACAGCAGTGTCAAAATTCACCAAAAAGCTGTGGGAGGAGAAATCAACTTGTGTTAAAAGCTTCTCACGCGATCACACCGATTGAATCAGGGTCTAAATATTGTATTTCCAAAGTTGATTTCCATCAATCCTCTCTGGTGCTGGATCTTGGTTACACGGTTCACTGTACTGAGAGATTCCTCTAGTGGTGTACAGCTCTGACAGGTTGTTTGGAGTCTCAGCTTCAGAGTTCATTTACAGCCAGTCAGGCAGGGGTCCTCTGGGAGTCTGATGATTTTTTGACACCCAGACAAGCAGATGTTCAGAGGACATGAATAAAACATACAGCCCATCTGACCACGGACTGGAGGCTCTCTGAGAGTCTAATGAAATATGAGGCGTGATTTCAATTCACAAGGAAAAAAAAAAGAAACCTTTTGTCAGATAAGTGGGATACTGCATGAAATATGTATGACCTTTATGTAGCCTGACCTGATTGGCTAAGCAGGGTTCAGCTGTGGTTATGACAATCAAAGCTGACACAGGTTTGTCAAGGAGTCTTAAGTGGTGAATGGGAAGGAAACTGAATAGGCCTCTCATTAGCAGCCAGGAGTATAAACAGAAACATTATGTGACCACTGGCACCCAAGTGTTTACCAACTGATGAAACAGCATGTGTGCTCGGTCACAGCACTTTTCACATTATGCTCTTTGAGAATCTGGGTGTTAATTTTTCTTTTCCGATGAAAAGTCGGTGAAAAGGTTGGACTCGACAGTTCAGCTCAGCAGGGGGAAACGGCATTACCACACTACCCACTCAAAGCTGCTCCTGAACTGTGTTTAAAATCCAAACGGCAGTCTTAATTGCCCGAGGTGGGACACGGAAGCAAAAATTAAGGTGTGACTGTGATTTTTTAATTTCTTTATTTAATTCCAGCAGACCAGCTAACCACTGCATTCAAAGCTTTTGATTCAAGTGCATGTCCCTGTGTCATTGGGTCCTTTCATTTTCCATTGACAGTGGAGTGTTTTCAGTGCAGTGCATGGCCTCATGTGGACTAATCATTTCAGATTTGTAGACGCACAAAAGCGCAGAGGAAGGACTCAAAATAGAAAATAGACAGCTCATGCCTCCCACAGGTAGAAACTTGTTTAATTCATGAATACAGAACAGTGAGACTAATTGGAGCTTTTATAGAGCAAGTCATCTGATGCAGTGCTCCTTTATTCTTCTTGTTGGTTAATTAGTCATCAGCTGGCCTGAAGGTGGACTTTGGGTCGGCGTTCTGTTGAAAAACAAATGACAGCCCCTCTGAGCACAAAACATATGGTTGACATGTCACTGTAGATTACTAATGTAGATACTGATTAAATGTACCTTCAGTTTTGAATGCAGCTGTTTCCAACAAAGCAACCTCAAACCATCTCTGCTACACAGGGAGAACCACACATGCAGATACAATCCTTTCCCTTTTCCTTGGTTTAATGAAGAAAAAAAAGTGCACAAATGGTCCCAAAGATGCTATTTTGTTCCAGCTGTAACATGTTTGGATCCAAGCTCAGTACCTTGGAAATCCTTCTCTTTCTTTAAAGAGCATCTCTGCATCTTTAGGGATACAGACATACAAAAAAAAAAAAAAAAAAACAAACTTGACCCAAATTGCAATCTTTTATTTCATTCATACATTTTCTAAACCTTATTAATCTTGTTAAAGCTAACAGGGAGAGGAGAGAGTCTTTTTGGCCGTATCCCGCTGATAATCAAGAAGTAGGGTAGGCTACACTGTGGACAGGTGTGTGGTCCATCACAGAGCAAACAGCACAGAGACACAGATTCACTTTCAGACATGCAGTCAGTCTCAGCCAGGGGCGCCTGCAGAATTTTTTTTTTAGGGGTGGCCAGAGAAAACAGCAGGGTAGCCAAGGGTTATTAAAGGATAACTTTTGTTTCTTTCAATTTTGACCTTATTTCCAGGAATTTATAGGTGTTTTTACTCACCAGTAATATTTCTGCATCAGTCTGCATCAATCAGAGGCCGAATATATTGGCCTCTATATAAGGCACTATCTGCAGCAAAACTCCCTTCATTTCACCAATACTTAAAGGTAGAATGAGTGAATGAATGAGTATTATTGTCCTGTGAGTTCAGATTTGGCTTGATGTAGTTGCCGGGCTCAACTTCCTCCATTGTTGTTCCGTATTTGTTTGTGTTGCAAACAACGACTTCACAAAACTTCATTATGACAGCCTCACCCACACTGAAAACCAGAGCTGAAGCTGGTCTCAGTCGCCTCAGTTCGAATGGGAACAAACAAACTGGGGAGTGTGGAAAAGGCCCCCTCTAGCGGTTGTACAGTGTATTGCCTGTCGTCTGAACTTTCTCTCCCCTGCTTGCTTGTACCTGCCTGCCAGCCAATCAGAGACTACTGCATCAGATGACTGTTAATTAGTCCAGACGGTTCTGCACGGCAACAAGTTCGCTCCCTTTCTGGAATCTTACAATCCCTTTCGAGACAGCTCAGTTCGTACCAGCGCATCTGGTGGAAGTGCGCTAGGCAAGTGAGTGAGAGAAGTCTTGAAGCAACTGTATTTCCTAATGGCCTAGAAACTTCAGCTAATAAGCTTGCTTACCGGATTCCCTAGCAGATAAGTCTTGCCTAAGTTCCGGGTTTTTGTTGTTATTCTCCTGTGACCGACATCACGCGAACCCACTTCGGGATCACCATGGTGACTCAGCATCTGCAAACCTCCTCAACCTTGGCCGAGGTGGCAGTGTTTCCTCAAAGGACACCACTTTCATAAAACCTTTTCTCAGTTTTCTTTATTCTTATTTATTGAAGCCAACATATGGAACATATTTCTTATATTCAAACAATTTTTTTGTTTATTTCCTCATCAGACCACTGATCCCCACGCACAACATCTAACTGGTGGAAATAAAGAAAAGGGCAAGCACATCATCGTGGTCTGATAGATCACCTCTGCGGGTCTGCACACACGATCCAGACAACAGCGGGAACTATTGCTCTCCCACAAATGGTCCTTCGAGCCGATCCGTCCCTTCAGCAGAAGATGCTGACCCATCAGACAGGCCGAGCACGAGCAGGAGGAAGACTTCCCTCCCCGTGTACCTACAGGATTACGTCCTGCCTGAGACTTTAGCAAGAAATGCACCATCACGGCCCACCACTTCTGTCTCATCTCCTCAGAAGCAACCGAGGGAGGCAAAACGCGCCGGCACCCCGGGAGCGGACTGACCTCCACCGGGCAGCGAAGGGAGGAAGAGACCCGCGAGGCGAACTCAGAAGCTAGACAGGAAGGAAGGCCTCTACTTCTATGCAGCAGCTCAGACTCCAGAACGACGAGCCAGAGCCAGTGACTTTATACCAGCACATCATGATATCTACGTCCTCATGAGGAGAGCCACCGCCCACAGTCCGGCACTCCACGGTGCGTCTATTCGTTCACCCCCCATCAAAAATGCTCCATCATACCAAGGCAAAAACAGCCTTTCGCTGGGTATCCTGACTATGAGTCGAGAGGTGAGCAATATTACACACAAGGGCAGAGAACTGATGCTGTACCTGCCAGCACAGCGGCACCAACTTTCAAGCGGAACATCGTCGCGCCCCACCGAGGCTTGTTGGCTACAGCGAGAACCGTTATTATCCTGACCAGCATCCATATCAGACAGAGACTAGACACCAAACGTGGAGCCCACCTGGTGGCCAAGAGCAGACTTATAGTAACCTATTTACATCATCTGTCGTTCAACAAGTACACGCCGTTCCTTCCCCCCCCACTAGGCGCAAGTTCGAGACCACCACCCTGGCGCGTGGCCGTCTTCCTTTTATCCGTTTCTTTCACATTCGACACTTCACACACACCCTCACACCCCCCCCCCATTTTCCTACAACATTTGATAACTCGACCTCTATGCGGGCTCTGGTGCGCCAGTGCGTCACTCGTCATTCGGTTCCACGTGAGTGGCTGAGGAGCGTGTCGTCAATGACGGACAGATCTTCTATCCAATCACATGCAAGAGTTAGAAAAAGACAATTTAAGACCTCCCCCCCAGATCGTATTGCAAATACCAGGTGGCGGGAGTCAGTTAGACTTATAGAGGGCCAGCACCTACTATCCCAGACTTCATTCACCCCAACCCAAGAGAGTATGCTAGACTGCGAATTGCTCTGAAAACCTATTACCAAGAGATGCCACTGAACGTTTCAAGTTCCAGATACTCGTCGATCACCTCAAGCTGGAAGAGGCACTACTCATTGCTGACTCCTACAGCAACTCACATTATCCCTACACAGACACCATGGCAGCCCTAAACCAGCAATAGACAACCACACCACTTCCCCCGCCATCTACTTATGGATGGTCCCAACATTCCACTGTGACATAAAAGCTCAGAATGTTTGCCCTGCGTGTCAGATCCCTGGGGGCATTGGAACAGCTGGGTGGAAATGGACGAGTAGAGCTGGACTGTGGGTCACACGTCTCTCGTTTACTGGGGAAACTCCCACATGATCTCAGACCAGTTTCCGGCGTTCATCCATCCATTAAAACCTGTCCCAACTCTCTAGATCTAGCGACTCAACACTCAGGTCAGGAGACATGCTGCTGACTCAAGGGGCCAGAGAGCTACTCCTAAGAACAAAGAACACAGGGTGGACCAAACCACCAGCAAAGGCATCATTCCTTCTGCTTGATGCCGATACCAAATCTCAGGGACACATGTCGAGCCCCAACCATAGCCAGACCAAGAAACCCATTCTCACACAACAAGCATCCCTACACCACTAACTCCACCCCCCACGCCCTGTCAGCAAAACGATTCCTTGGCAGACCACACAGAGCAGCTACTTGACCTGAAAATGTGCTGTAAGACCTCAATAACAGACATCTACTTGCTTACATGAGATAAGTGAAAGGACTTTCGGAAGCCCAATAAACGCCAATAAGCAGAGCCAGCAAAGTCGGTGCAGCCAAACCAGACCCTCTTACTATGCAGGCCTCACTGTAAACCCCCACACGCGCCTCCTTAACAACAACCCAATCACCTCGACCTATTCTGATATGGCAAGCGCACCCCTCTCCCCTCTCACCCCACGGCCCATGGCCCGGGACACCCCTCGACAGGGCGAGCTCACCTTCATGAGCAACTTGCATTTACCATCTCACCTCCACCAACCCAAACGGCGTTCACTCACCTGCTGGTGAGCACACCTATCCTTAACCCTCAGCAATAACCTCTCCCACCAACCCCAAGCATCACCACTGTCTCATTGTTCCGATCATTCTCACCTAATAACCCGGTCCCTGTCATGGGCACCGGACACCACTGCTCCACCCCCGCCCGCCAACTCGCCAAACAGCCCATGCCATTCCTTTTCACATCACATTGGCCCCACCACTGACTCACCAGCAGAAAGATATGCAAATGTGTTCTTCCCTGCAAATGAGAAGCAAGCATCGGCGCGTCAGGACCAAAAGCCACACGCCTACAGGACCGGGGTCGAGACAGTGGCATCACGACGCAACACCACTCCTCCGTTAAAGACTTCCCTCACTCATCACCAAAATCTTTCTTTCCCACTCAAGCACAACGCACTTTCTAAAACACCACATAGACCATCACACTCAAATCCAAGTAGAACAAGCTCGTCGTCAAACTAGCCAGGCAACACACAACTACTGACATCCCCCATCACATCCCCGGGAGCACCGTTTGTCTTCAACTCTCCTTCCAAACCAACATCAACCAAAAACTCTCTCCTACCACCCTGACCCTCCTCTCTTCCTCCTCCTCAAAACACTCGGGCATGAGCAGAACGAGGAATGTTCCACCAGTCAGCTCTCCAGAGACCAGCCACTCCTCCGATCCTCTAGCTAACTGAAGCGACCCACGGCTATAATGGGGCCCCATTTGCCGCAAGCACCCCTCTCCAACCACCCAAACACATCTGACCACACTCACCTACCAGCAAGCTAAACTTTTATTCCTTCCAGTTCACTCTGCATCTAAGCCCTTTGACCGCAGTTCTTTGCCCGGAGCTCCAGGGCAACAACCACCCTAACCACCCCACCTCCCTCTGGTCAACAGCGCTACCCAGCAGCACCACACCCCCCCCCCCCCCCGGCCCCCCCCCCCGCAATCCCCCCCCCTCCACCTTCCCCCCCCCCCCCCGCCCCCCCCCCCGCCCCCCCCCACACACACCCCCCCCCCCCCCGCGCCCGCCCCCCCTATTCTCCTCGTGTTAGGCACACAACTGTCACAAAGCTGTCATTCAAGACTTGAGCAACTCCATCACCCCCAGCCCGCGCCCCGGCGGCAGCCACCGCGCCCGCCCCCATGCGCAGCCACCGCCCCCCCCCCCACCCCCCCCCCCGGCGGCGCGCCCCCCCGCACCCCCCCCACCCCCCCGCGCCCCACCCCCCCCGGGAGCGCCACCCCACCCCCCCCCCCCCCCCCCCCACCCCCCCCCCCCCACCCCGCACCCCCCCCCCCCGGGCACCCCCCCCCCCCCCCCCCCCCCCCCCCCCCCCCCCCCCCCCCCCCCCACCCACACTGAAAACCAGAGCAGCAAACGCTGGCGTCACAGTCGCCTCCTTCATTTCTTGGAGACAATCACTAACACCTCCCTGGCCTCCCCCTGCACACCGAGACACCGAATCACACGTCGCACAGCTACTACCCACCCCCCCCCCGGCAGCCCCCCCACCCGGGGACAGCGGTGGGGGACCGCACCCACACCGCCATCACCAACTCCGCTCCCTACCCTCCTTCCTCCTTTTCCTTATTCCCCTCACATGCCCATCATTCCTCAATCCCTTAACCCTCTAGCGGCGTGTATTCCTCGCTCTCCCCCCTCCTACCTCCTCCCCCCCCCCTAGCCCCCCCCATCCCCCCCCCCCCCCCCCCCCCCTAAGACCCCTGCCCTCACTTTCCCCCTCACCTGCATTTTTCACCTTCCCCCCCCCCTCGATCACTGTTCCACCTACCCTCCCCCTCCCGCCCCCCCACCTCCCAGCCCGCCTTCCTTCCCCCCTCCCCCCCCTAGAAGCCCCCCCCCCCGCCCCCCCCCGACACCCCACAGGTAGTGTTGGCCCAATAAGGGCCAGGCTAAGTAGGTGCTAATGTGAAAGTGGCATTAGGAACTGGTAGGGGCAGTTTTGGGTGGCACCTTCATGGATTAATTTGCATAAGAAAGGCCGAGTTAATTAGGTGTGACAGACATGTGGGGGACTATGCCAAAAGAGTAATGGCAGAAAATGTAGGTCTAGTGTTTAATTTTTTATTTTATTTTTATTAGCTTATAAAGATTTTAATATTCAGATAAAAGCAAAGCATGCTGCACCATGTTAATAGTACATAAAAGTTGATATAAATGAAAAAAAATTATTTTTGATGGGGTGGCCAGTGGGGTGGTCAGCTTCTTGTTCAGGGGGGGCATGGCCACCCCTGGCCATCCCCTGGGGGCGCCATTGGTCTCAGCTGTTAACTCTACATGCATGTTTTTGAACTGCAAGGAGCAGCAAGCCACTAAAAACACAAAAAATGATGAAGTAGATCAAAAGTAAAACTCCTCAAAGGATTGGAAAAAAAAAAAAAGGACAAACTCTGATGGCAAGTGGAAGCATTTCCACTTGCACAGGTCAGCTCAACTCACCTAAACTCAAATCAATTCATTACCCCGATCACAAGTGGGCGGGGTAAGAGTGAAGCTGCTGCGACGTTAGTGGGACGTGCCCAGAACACCTCACCAGGTAGCATTCTAACCAGGTACCCCAGCCACCTCATCTGGCTACTCTTGATGATGAGGAGCTGCAATTCTACTTTGAGCCCAACCCAGATGACTGAGCCTCTTACCTAAGGGTTATAGGGTGGGATGTACAGCAGGATATATGTGTGTGTATATATATATATATATATATATATATATATATATATATATATATATATATATATATATATATATATGCAAACTAAATTTCCCTCAGGGGACAACAAAAGTAAAGTTGAAATTGAAGTTGAATATACAGTACAGCTGTGCTCAAATGTTTACATATCCTCCCATTAAAGACAAGGCTTTATATTTAAAAAAAACAAAACAAACAAAAAAAAAACTAAATTATAATGTAGTAAGATAAAAACATTTTAAATTATGGTTAAAAATAATAATCAAATAAACAAACAAAACTGTCCCAGACAAATTAGAGCACCTTGCTCATGAACAGTGGGACAAAATACCTGTCAACAGGTGCAGAAGTTTGACTGAACATTACAGAAAACACTTGATTGCAATGATTCCCTTAAAGTTTTGCTTGAGTTTTGGTTCGAAGTGGTCTTTATGGAAGCGTAAACTAAGTTGTTTTCATGCAAAGTTGAGTCACTTAGCCTAGTTTCCATGTTGGGGGTAGGACTTTCCACTTCTAGCCAAACTTATACGACAATAGATGAGTGTACCTGCATCCCACTGGTTTCCACCAGTTCTAAACTGATGACAAAGTTCTTGTTATTTTCTGGATTAAATCTGAATTTAATAAGTAAGTTGGCAGTAAGTTACTGCCAACTTACTTATGAAATTATGTTGTTTCCTCTGACTTACTCAAGCAATTCTACAATTCTATTCAATTTGAATGGGTATGGGGCGTGGAGCAAGTGTCACATTGCAGAGGGGGCGGGGACTTGTCGTGGGCCCTTATAGGCTATTGGCCATTTCATTAAACAATTCACATACCTGATTTGGATCTACGCTGTCTATTTGGCCACTCAAACATATATATATATATATAAAAACGTTTCACACTTTGATCCATAAAAAATATTTAACATAATCAGGTAAAGTAAGAGACTCAATTGCTTACTAGACAGCAGATAATTTGCAAAACAAAATAAATGGACATCAGACATGCACGGTGACAGCCTGTATTCACACAGCTGATCAATCAGTAGCTTAAAAATGGCAAACGGAGACAGAAGGACAAAATGGAGCGTGTGGATTAGATGAGCTGTGCAGCACAATTTGCGCACCATGGCGCTAAGTCCATGGCGCTGTCAGCACCTCAGACAGCGCCATGGACTTAAGGGTATTCCAGGGTGTGTCGGTGCCACACAGAGGCAACTGCACACCTGGCTAACTACCAGTAAGTGACCCTAGCCCAGCAAACATTGTGGAGCACTAACAGTGAAGAAACGGAGTTCCCTGTTCCTGACAGACACCTGGACGAACGGAACAACAGTTTTCAGAGTGACTCTCATGGAATAATGAAGCTGCTGCCTGCGTCAGACATGTTTTACCAGCTGGACGCATTATGCGCGCTGAGCAGGCATTACTGTTGTCATTTGACGTCATCTCCGCAGGGCAGCACGGGAAATTCGGACACCAAATTGCAGCGCATTTTGCAGCACACAGTCTGTTCAAGGCAACAGAGAGAAACGTTATTTTTGGTATTTAGCGCTTCATCACCCATTAGTATTAAAAAAAAATGGACATGCATGTTTGGTTTTTTAAAAATTCCTGCCTCTAGTCCCTTTAAATGAGGATTTAGCTGCTGTTGTTTTGCCGTAGAAAGCTGGAGAGCATTTGGTAAACACAAAATGAAATTTAACCCGATGGAGACAGAGATGTTAGTGGAAGAGGTAAATACAATATAGAATATAAAATAAGTAATAATTTTGAAATATAAAGGACAACTACAGCAGGAATCCCTGCAGAGCCTGAGAAGAGGTTTACAGGACATGAACGAGGAGTTCCTATTGGAGCAAATGAAACATTTAAGATAGTTTGACATTATGCACAGAATGCATGCATGTGGCACAGTGCCAGCAGCTCCAGTGCAGCAGCAGGTCTAGAGAGGAGCAGCACTGATATAGCTAAAAATGTGAGATTGGGGGGGGGATAGAATTCCATCCATCCTGTTTTTCCAGTTTTTTACACTAATATCCTACAACTACAGCAGTAAGAGAACAACTGTGGTTTTATGTTTTTTTTTTTTTTTTTTTTTTCCTTCCCATGTTGGCAATGGGCAGGTGGGCCCCTTCATAGCCGTGGGCCCGGGGCGGCCGCCTCCTCTGCCCCCCGCCCACTCTGGTACAGGTAGGTGTCCAAACCTTTGTTTGTTGTAGATATGGTTGGAATGTAATTCTCAGCAGGGGATCCTGTGGAATTCTCCTAAGTCAGAGTGGGTTAATTGTGATGTACAGGGGGTCATTCGGAGTATGAATAAGTACTTTAAATGATCTCATTTTTTTAAAAAAAGAACTATCACCTCTACATTATACTTGGGATTTTGTTCTCCCAGTTTATAAGAAATGAGAAAAAAACATGCAAATTGATGTAAACCTCTGGTTATATACCACCAATGACTACAGCACTGTTTCATGCAACTATAATCACGTTTCCATGTTTCTCTGCAGCATCCTCCTGTCCTCCAGCAGGAGCTCAAAGCCAAACACGTCATCACCCAGATCTTTGAATAAGACATTGAATCACTGTTTGCAGCCTGTGAGATGCTGAGGAACAATACAGAAAAATCACAGAAGTGGTTTAAGAAGACAAAAATAAAAGTGGCAAGACTTCACAAAGAAATATTTCAGAAGTAGGGATATTGGTCTGATCATCAAACTGCATTCTGATTTGCCTCCACTTGGTCCACATTGTTGAGGATAAAGTCTGAAGGTTGGTTCTGAATATGTTTAAATGGATACTTAGCAAATTTAGCTTTTAGAAAAACATCTTTAACATTCTCTTAAATATGTTAGAATGTTGTGTTAAAAACTGGAACAATTACAATGGTTGTTGTGATAAATCCTCATGCTTGCGTATGAAACGTTGGAGAGCCCTATTAAGTGGGAAAATGCCTGCAAAATTAAACTCATATCAGACTGTCTGAGAAAGACAAATCAAGTGGGTTTTCTCTGGAGATGAAGTCACTGAAGAAGTTGTTTATATCACTATTCCTACAGCTCTGCAATGAAACTTTATTTCTTTTTCCAGATAGAGAAGAATGACATCATTATTTTAAAATAGACTAAAACAATATTATGAACCAATCGCTCTCAGGTTAAGGCAAATTAAAAATGATGTGCAGTGGCAGTGACAAAATATTGACTTTAATATTGCACTGAGGCCCGTATTCAACGTAATTAACTTTAACGTTTTTCTTTTATACACCTTATTCCTCCACTCCCAAATTCAGTGCTATTCACACTAATTATTACTTTGCAGATAAAGATGTTGCATGCAAAATACATCATTTTATGACACATTTTTCATCAGCATTTAACACATTAAAGTTCCATCCTTGCATTTTAGTGCATCAAGAAAACTGAGTAAAATGAGTGTTTGTGATGAAACACTGGGGTGTTTATCAGTCATACTGTATGCTGAAGGGTCCACTCTTGATTCCAGGAGTGTTCCGATTGCTCAAATAAAACTTTACGTATTGCAACCAGGAACACGGGATTACAAGAAAGGATTATGACAAAACCAAATCCCCCCGTGCAACAAAAATATAAGTAGATTGATTTTCATCGAGATGTCAATCGATGCTCTGTTTTGCTGATGGCATCAGAGGGCGGAGTGTCACATTTTCTGCCGATGAGATTGAACGGCAACGAGGGGCTTAGTGGCAAACACAATCGAGGAGTGTAAACATACCGTGGGCCACGAGAAGCCGATCAATGACTCCAGTCTGGGATTGATTAATTACCCCAAGAAAGAGACTGAGGTGTGAGGGCACCAGAGAAACCTGATCAGAACAAGATTTATCACCCAATCTCTGTATCATCACCCCACCCCTCTCTATCTTTTCTCTTTTCATGCTTTATTTATTTATTTTCCCACAAAGCTGTCCCAGTTTCTCCATTTACTGGCTCAGGTATGTCATATGAAAGCATGGATGACTCTTTTCCCCCATCTTTCTTTCTTTTTTTTTAGAGCGGTTAGAAATTTCATAAAAAGTAGGTTATTGTGACCTTTAATCCCAAGGATATAAAACTCATGAAAACTGACAATAAAAACAAATATCAAAAGCACATAATGAGGTCCTGTGCTTATATTTGAAATTTCATTTGATTGCCAAGTTGAACAAAGAAATAGATTTGAACAAATCAGTGTATTAAACAGAGAATTTATATATATATATATATATATATATATATATATATACTTTTTTTTTTTTTTAAAGCACTACTTCAGTTTGATGGGAAAAACATTTTCTAAACTCTTCACCATGTTTTGCGACCATGGAAGATGTTTTATTCCGTTTATATAATGAAAGAACTGTTTTCAAGTTCAGCAATAGACTCAGCTAAATTTTCTACTTCAAAGCCCTCCATTAATTTTGTTTATATGGTAATCGGTGAAATAAATGTTCTGACCTTGTCAGTATTTATCTGCCCATCTACAGTACTCACCTATAATAATAATTATTACTTTATTACTCCCAAATGTGAATCTCAGTTCTGCATTTAACCCACCTCCAGACTGCGAGAGCAGTGGCCCCATAATGCTTGTTTGTTTTATTTTTTGTGTGGTTGTTTTTAATATTTCTTTCAAACAACAATTCAATATCAATTTCATGATTTTCATAGAATTTTTATGTATTATTACCTTTGTCAATTTCAACTTATTTCACTGACAGCTGATTTTTTTTTTATCCCTTCTTTAATTGGAGGGTATGAATAATTTTAAGGATGACTGGGAAGAAAGTGACTTAGACATACCATAGTGTCCCCCATTTAATGTTGGATTAAAATCAAACACAATGCTACAAATCACTGAATTGACTAAGCTACCTGTGAAAACCATTGCCAGAGAACACAGCTCATCAGTGAATCTACAAGTTGCTGCGGAACTAACATACAAAGAAATAAGCTCCATAAACACTGGTTTCTTCATGAACTTATTGATGATGGGTCGAGGCAAAACAATATCTTTGAAATAATCATTTTACTCAAATAATAGATCCTGCATCCTTTAAGCTAAAGAGGAGGGGGACCACCCGGTCTGCAAATGCCAACCAAAGACAAAACTTTGACCAGACAAAATGACTCTTATGGTCATCACTGTCCACACATTCAGAATAATGGAAGACAATATGATTGTCAGTTCACAAACATCACACAGACTCAACAAGCTGTAACAGTCAGTCACATGAATCTCCTCATATGAGTCTGTGCCCCGTGAATAAAGACTGGTCATTGTCATAGCCGGGACAGCCACATGACAGCACTGATGTCTGATGAATATCTGTCTCGCTGTCGCCCTACATCCTCACCCGAACTAATGATGACCTTTGATTCCCAAAAGATGTCAGAAGACATGAGAAAAACTGCAAACGTAGCCAATTAATTTTGGGTGAGGAGGACTGGAACGAGTGAGTACGTCAAGCAGCTAGAGTGAATAGTGAAGGGCTCCAGGAAAGACAACGCTCAGGATAATTAGGATTCAGAAGGCCCTTTGTCAAAGATAATTAAAGCTGACAGCCACTGTGGAATAGAGAGGAAGAGAGCAGAAAACCCCTCCAAACTACAGGCCTCACTTTTAACACACTCCTCACCCTCTTTCGGTCTCTGCCTCACTCACTCACTCTCTCTCTCTCTGACACACACACATACACAAAGCTGCTGCACCATCCATCATTCCTACTTGCTGTGAAACTGCACACCGGGCATTAAAGCAGATGACAGATCAACGATGCAGACTATGAAAGCAGTTGTGGTACATGCACGTGCAGCTTGTTGAACCAGAAACAAGTGCACGTAATTGAACTAATTGGTGGCGGCAGCTTCTGCTATGTGTAGACAGCCGACATCTCATCATCTCGATCTGACTCTTTCCCACTTAAATAAAAATTTTCAACATTACTTGGCCAATTATCTGTTTAGTCATAATATGACAAGGGCCTGTCCTTTATTTGGCTCAACAATTCAACACTACCATTACAAGACTGGACACTGATAAGCTGGATTAAAGTGGCCATTTATTGATATTATTCTTTTCTATGATTTTTTCATTATTATCCATTTGCTTTTAAGCTGCACAACTAAACCGATATTTTCATCCAAGTAATGGATCAAATGACAGCTAAGGCCCAGCCTGCAAAGAATGACTAATAATTACTCAGCCATGATGCCAAAAACCTTTTCTTTTTTCCTTTTGAACTTAACTTTGTTTTCCACCTTGAAGTAGATCTGTTTGTATCCATATCATTTCCAGTTTGGAACAGCAACTGTTTAAAGTCATAAAATTTAAGAACATTTGCAAAAGACTGATAAAATATATGTCTATATATATTGATATATAGACACCAAAATTTCCAAAATCTCACGAGACTGTCCAGTAGCTTTCTGAAGGCTTGTTGCACCTGCTTTGTCATTGTTCCTCCTCTCCTTCAATTGTCCATCCATCCTACATGCAGTGGTTTATTTAAGCATTCCGTAAAAGTCTTCAATGGGTATTAGGTTAGTACTCATTGGGTGTTGTAGGAACCTTTTCATAGTTCTTTTGAATATTGGGTAAGTCCCTCTCTTTGCACATCTGCACCACAGGAATTTGAGCCCGTCTCTTTCATCGTACAACTTCTATAAAGCCTTGTTTTGTTCCTGTACTGCAGAGCAGGAGCTTTGCAAGTATGAGGGAACATTCTGTGATGTAACTGTAGGACAGCTATTTCAGTTTACATTATTTAGTTTCATGTACTGAAACCTAAATGCTGTCCATGTGATAAAAGTGACAGTTGTAATTTAGCTGGTAGTGTTCTTGTTCCAATCTGGAAGGTCACTGGCTTGGTCTTCAATGTTTCCAGTCAAAGTATCCTCGGGCAAGAAACACTGTCCCTGATGAGCTTAGTAGTACATAAATGTGGAGAAAATGTTCTGAATATTGTATATGCATAAATAGAATAAAAATCTTTATGTGTCTGTGTGAAAAGAAACACATAAAGCCTTTTGTGGAAGCTAGACAAGGTTAAAAAGATGTTATGCAAGAGTAAAGTAGCTATTTACCATTCAAACGTCGTCTCTTATTATTGGCCTTTAAAATCTCAAGAATAAAACAAAAGCACAGCAGAGAATCTCAGTGTTTATTAAGCTGATTTGAAATAGGGAAGAAAAATTTTTCTACCCACTGGATGTTACACCACTTAGTATCTGAACTGTGAATACAACCAGAGGAAAAACTTGAACATGTTGACCTTTGAGCATCTCCTCTGTCCCCATGACCCTCACAGAGCTCCTTGAACTTTTTGATAACTAGAATCAGTTTTTGCTGTCCTTTTTTTAAAAAAAAACATTGGTGTCTCTGGATGTGTGCTTTTCCTTTCTGTCATGCTGTATTATCAACAAGATCTTCATCTGGAAGAATTCATACAGTTTAATGGCCCTGAAACTTATAGATAACATAAATTCTTGAAGCTATGATTTAAAATATTACACAGTCAGTTTAACTGTTTTTATTTCCAAATAAAACCAGATTTCTGCCCTTAAATTGCATGTGCCAACAGTTCGAACCATCACTGTTGTATGAAAGGCCTCGATGATATCATTTTGTTCTTTATGTCCGTTTTGAGTCTGGATGAGATTCTTGACTACAGGCCCACTGGCTATTTGTCTCTGCTAACACCAAAAGTGAAAACCAGAAACTGTCTTCTTTGTTCAAAGGTGTTTCTGAAAAAGCTGTAGGTAAGCTTGTGCGAGTCTGCCATGGTGGAGACCTCTTGGTCCATAGACACATCTGCTGGCAAGTCTGGTCGGTACCAGAAATATTAAAATATCTGCCAATATGCTGGCAAAGAAGCCTTTCAACGTCCAGGAGCTGGGGAGCACGGCAGAAGAGGAGTGCTCCAAAACCCAACAAAACACAAGCGAACAACTATGACAACCATCCTAATGCCATGCTGGCAAATACACTCCTCACCAGTAACTAATAATATAAAATTTTGATCATCACACATTTCTTTAAAACAAAGAAGAGAATTAGCTAACCTATACAACTGTATGAGTCTAAAAAAAAACAAAAGGAAAAAAAATATAATGAGCTTAGCAATCAATTTGAGAACCTCACATGCAGCAGAGATTCCCTAAGTATTACCAAAGCTCATTTTTGTTAGCTTACATGACATGAAAAGCAGAGCTGTTGTCAGTGAGGTGCTAATCTCACCAAGAGTTTATTTATGGCCTCTAACAAGCTTAAATAAGTGTGAAAAAGCTAAACCCCTGCATGAATCAAGTAAAGGTGAGTTTCTTTGTTAACCAACTTTAAAAAGGCATATGTGCTTCATTTATTTTCACAATAATGGAATTTCACTTCTATTAAACCCGCCGGCTATCTCGAACCTGTGATATCTTGTGAATGAATCATTTTTCTTCAGCCTACTTAGGGTGCATAATAAAAAGAAAGGTGGCAAATGACTAACTTATCCATATGCTATTTACTTCAGGAAGAAAACTGAGGCTAAATATGGCGAACTTCAAATAATTTGTTTTAAAAAAATTATGCTTTACTACATTAGTAAGACAAAACACCTTCAGTGGGAGGATGTGGTGCAGAAATAAACAAAGGTGTCATCATCAATGTTCAAAGGTTAAAAGAAAAGCAAATCATTTTTGTCGTAATACAAAAAAACCTACCCAAATAAAAAGACAAACATAAGCAGTTACATTTATTATACCTCTACAGAATTACTTCCTACTTAATCACCATGCAAGTGGGACTTTTTCTATATTCTCACTGTCGAGTACAGTCTGCAGGAATGAAGTATATCAACCAGTTATACATATATTCAGTTTATAAGCAGCATTACCTTTTTCTTCAGTTGTACCGCCTTTTTGTTAGCTTGACACCAACACAGTTAAGCTAGCTCACAAATTCACAGGCCTAAGTATATACATCTTTCAAAAATTAAACATCACAGACAACAGACGAAGCCATATTTTGTGCATCAAAACTGACGCAAGTCTGACTTATTTCGTTTCCAGTTTGGTTTTGTGGTCTGACACAAAAACAGTGCCTTGTGAGTAAGGTCCGAAAAAATGTCCTAATGTGACAATTATAGAGGCTGAAGTGCGTCATCACAGAGACCACCAGAGCCACCGTAGGGAAGGCACTTATAAGTGACAAATAAATTCTAAATTGGCTTATACTTCTCATTGTGATTGGCAACATCCCTCTTTGTGAGTGGAGGGGACACAGGTGGAAATTTAAGAATACTGCTGGGTGAATTTTTGGTGAAACTCCTTGACTTTGTTCAGCAGGATCTTCAGTTTGTCCATCGGTGGCAAGATGGTCATTCTGGGCAGGAGAGATGGAGGAAAAGAAAGACACAAATTCACATGAATATGTTATTCACAAATTACAAACCACTGATATGCACATGTGTTACAGGGTGAGATAAACCAGTTCTACGCCATAAGTAGTGTGTTTGGATGAGTTTTTAAAGGCAGGTACATCGACTCCAACAAGCTGATTATAGCCTCTCCCATTGTGTTTAATATCAGGTTTTTCATCAGTATTTTGTGGGTCAAAATCTGATGGTCAGGGAACCATTTTTTTTTTTGGAAGAGCCAAATGTTAGCTGCCATGTTTATCTATTAGTGTTTATTTTACTTTAACAAACTTTAATACATGTACGCTGTTTGAAAAATGGAGCTTTGAGAAGTGGATGGATGACAAAGGTTGAGGCTCTTTTGTTCTAAGAACAACATTGACTTTGAGTCTACAACTCGGAATAGTAGCGTGTCTGGAAAAAGAGCTGGTAGAGCTGGACGTAGGACACCCAGAGGCTGAACGGTCCAACTTCCATACTAACGCGCGGTGTCTGCCATGAATTTTCCTGAACTTTGAGGTGCGGTGGAAACGCAAAACACAGATTACCAGGAATTATTTTACCCTGGTAAATAAATTCCAGGTAATAAAAATTTAAGGACATACAAACGGAAGGCTTCCTATAAAAGACTAAGTTTTGTGATTACAAGCAAAAGTGTGATGACATCATCTCTTCTTCTTAACTCGTCATGCTGAAGGGGAAGAAGCAGTGATGCTCTATCTTCAGCATTTAGAAAACTCAACCAGCTCTATGTGTGGCTGCCACTTGGATGTGTTTGGGGCCCTTCACTCGTATAAAATTATCTAAAGAGAATAATCAGTATCTTTATAAGTAAAGGGGTCCTTTACCTGAAGTGGTAGGTTCCATCTCTCTGGCCAAAACCGCTCCCAGGTACGAGGCAAATCCCAGTCTCCTCCAGCATCTTCATGCAGTAAAACATATCTGGCTGTTGCCCATTTTCCTAACAGATAGAAAGGGAAACGTTAATGAATGGCACTCAATATTCTATTGGCATTATTTTAATTTAATTTGATTATTGTTTTTGCCACATTGATTCACTTTATATAGACTTATTTGACTTCCTGAACTATTAATTAGCCTTCATTGAAATTATACTTTTGTTTTGAAACAGAAAATATTCAAGCAGAACTGAACCAAGTTAAAACTGAACATGTTCTGAGTGGTTGCCCTTAGAAACCAAAGGTCCACTGCTGTACTTCAAAATGAATCATAGTTTATTAGTCAGAGCTCTAGTTCTGTTCAACATGTCTTTAAACCTCTTCAGATCATCTCTTGCTGTGTTAATCATGTTGTTCTGCAGTTAATGGTGGCTCTTGTCCCTTTTTGCTCATTTCTGCCAGTTTTTTTTAACACAATTGCCCTTCAAACTTACACTACTGGTTAGAAGTTTAAGAGCAACCCTGTTTTTCTGGGGATTTTTTTTTTTTAAATAGGAATACAAGCAGTTGATATTCAATGAATAGCTTAAAATGGTACAAAAAGTAAGAAGTTAACTACCAGAGATTTTTTTTAAAAAGTAAGGCAATGCAAAACTGAAAACTTATGTCGATTTCAGACTTATAGAAAAATGGCCTTTCCTGGGAACCTGAGGTGGCCTACACCTGGATGCCGTTTTGCAGCAATATATGTTGATCAAGTCTTAAAAGTTGGTGTCACTCACCAAGTCCTGTCAATTCCACCTTCTCTTGATAACTTACAAACATTCTGTCTGTTTCAAAGCAATGTTGGAACACACTGTGGCATAGCATCAGGAGTATTACTTAAATAAAAGTATACAAGTAGTGTGTTGCTATAAAAATGGCAAGAAAAAAAGGAAATAACGAGAGTTACACATCGTAGAACTTAAACGCCTAAGTTTTTCCTTTGTCAAGAAAAAAAGTTAAGAACAAATTTTTGTTTATGAACAGAGCTCATGATTTCTGTTTTTTGCTTTAAACATATAATTGTTCTAAGCATTTATTTTAGAGCAGTCAGAGTTTGAACTGCTTGAATTTTATTTAATAAATCATTACAACTTGTGGCGTTCTAAAACTTTAAACCAGTAGTGTAGACTACATGACACCAATTAACTTGGTCAAAACTTTCCTTAACACATTCAGAATGAGACCCAACTTAAAAAAAAATTGTTTAAGACAAGTTCAAGGCGCTGCAAAGCCGCTCTTTAAAAACCAACAATGATAATGTTGACATAAAGCAGCTCTATCTTTGTGAGTGCTTTGAAGAAATTTGCAAACAAAACACTGCAATCAATACGGTGAACAGTCGTTGGATTGATCAGGCATCAGTAGGTCAGGTTGACTCTGACCTTATCCTCTGTAAGGCTAATCAGATTTTCAGTGGCTCTCTTCTTCAACCTGATGTGAAATTCCCACAGAGCAGTAAACTGTAAGACTGAAGTGAAACTACCAGCTATTGGAAATCATTTGTTCTCTTTAACAAACAGCATGGTGGATGCACACCATGCTGAACTTCTTTAAAGACTTACAAAGTCAAACAAAGTGCTTTAGTTCCCATGTTGAATATGTTGCAAGCCCTTATTTAGATTGCATGTGCCACAGAATGTGAAACAATGCACCAATGGCTGTTAAAGTGTAAGAGATTACTAATAAAAAGCAGACATTTAAATGAGTAGTATATTAGAGAACATGTTGGATAGAAAAAATAATTGTGTAATGGCTTCATTTAATTCATTCCTTTCCTTTTCTCTGCACCCAATCAATGCAATTGTCTTGGGACAAAAATATAGGGAAACTCATTGGAACATTTGCAGAAGGTTCTGTACTAACCGTGGCCTCCTTGACAGCCTTTTCAGGGATAGTTATGCGAGGAAAGGAGTACATAGCACCCTGAACAGGATTACAACTGATGCCTTGCACAGTATTGAGAACCTGCTCTGTAAGTTTGGCCTTCTCTGCTAAGGCACTTAATGTAGCAGTGCGTTCCTGGAAGAGAAAAAAAAAAAGAGCAAGGTGAACTAAAGAAAGATGAAGCTCGAATCACAAAACATCAGCATCACTTGTGACACTGGGCTACATTGCATTGAGAAAAAAAAAATTGCATAGACATTATGTGAATATAATTAAGTAAGCAAAGACTCTTCACACAAAAAAATACTTTAAAAAAAGCTGTTATGATAAAAATATTGCAATAATCTGGTAATCAATGTGCTCTGAATGCGACTGAAGAGAATATAAAGACTATAAATCAAAAACTGCATCCTTGAAAGGTTAAAATTTTTGTTTACCAAAAAAAACCAAACAAAACAAACAAACAAAAAATGTTTGGTTTGAATCTGATGCCAAATCTTCATGACTAAATACAGAAAGAAGTTTGAGACTGTTTGTGACTGTAAAAGTGATGTTTTAGAACAAGTAAAACTAAATCCTACATTGAATGGCCTTGCTCCTCTAGCCTCAGGCAGTTCTAGAATAAAAATATTATTCTATGGTGGAAATCCCTGCATAGGCTCAGGAATGTGTTGTGTGTGCATTGGTGCACATGGCGTGTGTACTTTGCACATCAATGAAGGCATCACTCATGCTGAACAAATTCACAAGTTTTGGAGTAGCTTATCCAGACAGCGTCTCTTTTAGAAAGGATTGGGCCGTTTTAAGAAGACTAAATAACTACACTGCAAAAGAGTCCAGGTCTACATCTGTCAAACACTGAAAACATTTGGTGCATCATTAATAATACAGCAAAAGAGGCCTTGAACTGTGGTGCAACAAGAATAAGGAAACAGCTAATGGTAAAAGCCCATTCCCAAATGTTTGGAAAGATGTTGCTGGCATCTTATTCAAAATTAATATATGGTTGGACACATAAAACTTGTGTACAAAGTTATTTCTGAACTTTTACAGTTAATCCCTGCATTATGATTTTGCTTTTATTTCACAAAATATGCCTTTTTTTTTTTTTTTTGCAATGTGTGGGATCCATTTAAGACAGGCACATTTAGATAAATAAATCTTGAAGTTGATCCAGTCATAGATGATCATAAGTGTCTAAATGAAGAATACCAGTATCTCCTGAGGAGGAACAAATAACCTAAAATATTCTAATCAGTTAACCTATCAGAAAAATAAATAAATTTAAAAAATTATCGTACTAGCTAAAATCCATATTCAATAGTTGCTATCTTACACAGAGAGTAAAATGATGTAAAAATTGAAATAATGTCACAAAGTGCTACTGATAACATGTTCCGCCATATTTGGAAATAAGGGCTGTGGGAGGTGTGTTGTAGTCTGTTTACTTTGATAAAATGTTGATATGAAGGTTCCCCGGGCTGGGGGGGATTAACCACCAGGTCCATTAAAGCCTGTCCTGGAACAGGAGGACACAGACGGACCGACAGCAGCTTTGTCAACTGAGCCTTCACCTCGTAGTCCATGTTTATAATCTCCATGTAACCTCCACGGAAGCCACACCTGAGAAGGGGGAAGATTGAGATCTGATCAAGATGCGAAAAAATAAAATAAATAAATAAAAACAAAACTGCAAAACAAGTAAGAAAGAAAGTGTGACATGTATGTCCCCTAAATTGTGAACTCTGAGTCTGTGCACATGCCTGAATAAACTAAAGCCCTAAATATAAAATGAGAAGACTTACTCTCCCATGTAACACTTGGATGTGGAGTGGAAAGATGCTAGTTCAACCGTTTCTGAGTATTCTGGCCCCATCTCAAACAGAACCTTCTTAAACGAGTGAAACTGGCAACCCTCGGCATACACGTTATCTTGGTAAACCTGAGAGTATGGAGCAGAATACTACAAATTAGAGGGTGAAGAAGACTTAAAGAAGATAGTGGCTGTAAAAGATGCTGAGACACTACCTCATCAGCCATCAGGAAGAGGCGCTCTTTTGCAGCAAATCGGATTACTTCCTCAATACACTGTCTGCTTTGGACCTGACCTGAGAAGAAGAAAAAAAAAGGCCTGTTATGCAATTCCACTTAAAGAAGCTGTTCTGTTGTTTTGCTGCCATCTAGTGGCTTTTTTTTTTTTTTTTTTTTTTTTAAGATGACACAGGAGAAGTCTTTTAGGACATCTAATGCAACAATAATTTATCATCCCAAAGTCCGTCTCCTCTGTCTCCATCTGTTTACAGTTTCAGAGAGACGTAATGCTCCCAAAAATGACTTGTTAGAGAACAAAAACTTCGTAGATTTTTCCAAAGTTTTATGTCATTTGGCCCACTCAGCGGACAGAATTTGCTCAGCCATTGGGGACATAGCTCATGTGTTGCTGGATCATTACATTTAACAAACATTCATGATGACAACAGAGCTATCTTTACAACCACAACAACAAAGAAATCAATCTTCTAGAACAGCACAGAAAGTTAAAAACTCCAGTTCAAGCTTTTAGCTTTACTTTGAAAGTCTCCATGATTTACATAAAACGATATAAAACATAAAAGTTGTTGGACTATCAAAACAAGAATGGTAGAGCAAAAACTGATGTGTTTCGCTCAATAAAATTAATCTATTTGTCACGCGAGTTTGGTGGCTGGATAATATGATTACTTAGTGAAAGTATTGATGTCCTACTTGCAATCACAACAGCAGTCTTGAGAGGTGTAATTGAAAAGTGAAATAAATAAATTACCAGTAGGGTTTCCAGGGTTGATGATGCAAAGGGCTCGGGGGTTGCAGTAGAGTCTGGCCTCATCCACAGCACGCTGCAGCTCACTGATGTCCAGACTCCAGCACTTCTCTTCATTAAGATAATAATTGATCTGCACGGCACCCAGCTCTGCCAGTGCAGCTGAATATAGGGGATACTGAGGTATAGAGATCATGACACCGGTACGCGACGCACCTTCACCACACACCAGCAACTTCAGCATGGTCTGAGAGTGCAGCACAGAAAGGCAGAAGGTTAATGTGATTGAAGTTTTAACTGTCCGAGTTTGTCTTGTATATTGCTTGTTGTGAATTTAATTTTAACCACTAACTTCTTTTCATTGTTACAAGACTGTCAATTTCCTCATTTAAACTTTTGGAAAACAAAAATACATGAAGAGTAAGAGGCATGTTTTACCACAATGCCGTCGCTGGCCCCTGTGGTGAGGTAAATGTTGTCTGGATCGCAGGGCACACCACCGTCCCGTCGCTCGATGTAGCTGGCGACATCTTGACGCACAGAGTCGATGCCTTGACTGGCACTGTAGGCACCTGACAGATTCATATGGAGACAATGATGACACAGCTTCTATCACAACAAAGACATCATCACAAAGCCTAAAACATTACACAGCCAGTGTAAAAGTGCGATAACTGATCAGGGTTTTATAATGCTGCGTGTTTGAACAAAAAAAAACATCACACTCATACGCACCCAAACTGTTCCCTCCACAAGAGTTCAGAATGCGGCAGGCTCTACTTTTAGCATCCTCAGGGAATGTGCTGTCATTCAGCAGTTCGGGATAGGAGCAAAGAGCCAAGACCTTGAAACAAAGAGATGTGTGACTATAAGGGCATGAAATCCAGCATGGATCACTAACACAGTAAAACTGACTGGCACAAACTTATTTAGAGGGTAAGAAATCAGTTTTATATCCACCACAAAGCCAGAGTTGCTATATTTAGTTGGAAAATTAGAGGGGGGGGCAAGCTGACCTGTCGAAAGAAAGTGATTGGTTGCTGGCCCATAGCGTGCGCGTCACCAATGTTGGCCTTTATGACCTCTGCAAAGGGCTTCTTCATTCCCTGCCAAAGATAAACACAATGTCCACAAAGGTAAGTGACAAAAAGTGAGTGAACGCTTGCGGTGCTTGTTAACTTTTTTACAGCTAAAAAAAAAAAGAAGGCAAAAACAGAACAAAGAAAAAAAAAAAACTGTCTCATTTTAATAAAAGGTAGAAGGGCAGGCATTAACAAAGATGCCTTACTACAAACTATAAAGCTTACTACAAACTCTCACGGCACCTTAACAACCTTGGAACAAAGACTGTACGCACATGCACACACATGCATACCTGTTTCATAAGCAAAATTGCAGAGAGACTAAGTCACACACTCAATTATTGCTTCAATCATAACCAGGAGCAGATATTTATTATCAAGCCTCCTGTCATTTAGATGGTGCCAATAACCTCTTTATAACTAAAGAATAAAAAAGAAAAAAGCATTTACTCATTTAGATTCTTTGTTTGTTAGATACATTATCCCAATTGTCAGTTTGTAATCCCTAAAATCCGACAATATGAATGATGCCACAGATTTTCTGCTATCCAACAATTAAAGGAAGTTATGCGTCCTTCAAATAAGCAAGCTATTGTCAGATTTTGATGGCTGAAAGAACATGGATATAACAGCAGAATTAACCAATACAACACAAAACAGGAACGTTACAGAATATGTGAAACAAGACATTACAGCATGTGGGTCTTTTTTTGTGGTTTCCTGTTTTGAATCTTGCACTTTTTCCTTTTTTTTAAAAAATGCGCACACAGGAAATGCAGGGGCATATCATTTTTAAAAAAGTACAGTTTTATTGACATGAGTAAATACTATAAAAAATATAAATAACTAAAAAAAAAAAAAAAGAAAAAAAAAAAATCAGATTCAACCTCTACCTCAACCTCAAATTCACCCTTATCTGCAAAACCCAACGTTTTAAAAATCCAAAGCTTAACCAGTTAATACTCATAAACATATCACTGTTGCTGTGTATGCGTGTGAGGGTTTATCACTATCAGGGTCAAAAGGAAGGCTACCCTCTTCCTTTCTTTCATATACATGTAAATTTAGCACTTAAATTATGCATTCCTAACTGATTAATTACCTCAATTTGATTTTAAAAATCTGTGGTTATACTTAGCCTCTAAGAAAATGCACATGACTTTTACACGGGAAGCTAGCTTCACCAGGAAGGTTAGGAAGAAGTCATGAACTATTTGTGGGGAAAAGGGGGGAAAAAGTACTGTACTTGCAGCAGCCTTGGATGAGATAGTGTGTGTAAATATGGGGACAAAGTTTCAACCTGAGCAAACAGCCTTATCATGCCATTAACCTTCTGACACATTAACACAGAAACATACATTAAATAGACCTTTAACCTTCTTGCTGTAAAAGGAAAAGTTGGATGCATGACAGAAGAGGTATTAAGTAGCACTACACGATCATTAGGAGCAGGATTACTAACATAGAAGTATTCATCTCCTAATCTGAAAGCCAATTATATAAATATTCCAGAAAGACGATCCCTGGGCTGCTGAGACCACTGACACAGCTCAAACACAAGCAGACACACACACACTCCTCACACCAGATGTTAGGAACAGCATGACTCTGCAGAAAAAGCCGCTGGTGGAACCTCTGAGCCCCTGCAGTAATCAAAACAGCCTGTTTGTTTGATTTGTCCAATCCATCTGAGATTTGACGAAACTTGAGTCTCTGGCTTTCTCATTGGTCACGCATAAGAGGCGTCTCTCAGGCTGAGCCAATAACACGATACAGCGTGAATAACTCCCCCTTTGTAAAAGCAGCCTCCCCTTTGTGGGGGCAATCTTCTGGAGACAAGCTGACCTCTGATCCTCTGGACCAACTTGAAAGGCCAATGATGATTTTGTCCTCCGTCACCGATTAAAAAAAAAAAAAACTCCCCATCGATCAATGTTCCAAGAGGAAAACCGTTTTAGTTCACTGGCTCAACACAACGGATGTTTGTTTGATGATGCACAAAGGTGAAAACTCATAACTAACTTAGATAAGACACTGCAATGGGGGGGGGGGGGTTACCATCTTAACAGAGCTCTGGATGGGTCTCCCTTTCTTAAAACCACATACAAGGGCAACATCAATATGTCTGAAATTAAGCTAGAATAAAGTTTTGTCTGTCACCGTGGTAACTCTCTTTCACTATCAGCTGTTGGCTCATTAAGACAAAACAAAGAGGACAGTGTTATAAACTGAACGAGAAGCTTTTATCAGCGAACTTGTCGACTGGCAAAGAATGTTGGTTCAAAGTCTGTTCTGTTGGTAGTCTTTCTGAATGACACACACTTTTTACTTGTCCTGTCTCAGTTCCAAAAGAGAAAAAATGTGTAAGAAACAGGAGTAGGGGATCAGAGTGTGTCTTTGTGTAGTTAAAGGCTTGGACAAAAAAAAGAAAAAAAAGAGACCACTGTGACCCGATTCCCAAAGTAATCTAACACCATCAAAACAGTTTGATAAAGCAAGCATTCATAAAGTAGAAGAGGAGAGAAGCTTAGTACTTAAAAGCTCTTAATTCCTGTTGTAAGCATAGTTTAAAAGTGTTGAATAGAATGAGAAGAGTCATAAGGGATTATTTCTGGTTCAGTTAGTCTGAAAAAAAAACAACTGCCACTCTGTGTCCCCGATGAAAATTAAAAAGCTTATTTCTACTTGTAAGAAGAATGGCATTTTCAATGATTCCTCACTGAAAATACACCAATCCCTAAAAATAATGTTCCTGGGTTTGACCAGCTGGATCGAAGGCAATGTTTTCTGCTTTTTGAGCATCCAAATATCACTTCTATCACATCTGGTGCCACTCTTGTACTGCAGAGAAGAAATTAACTGGAAGAAAACTTGAATAAATCCCATCAAGATAGCAGATCAGCGTCTGTTTGAGTAAACAGAAACATTACATCTCCGGGTTCAGTGAACCATCTGGTTAAAAGGTTGACACTATCATTACAGTCCCCGCTGGCCAGCGTTGCAGAACCTGTTCACATACTCATCCTTTCCTGAGCAAAGCACTCAGGAGAGGACGCGTTTCACACCAGACTGCACTCGGTACACCAACAGCTGCCACATCACCATAAACAGTGAGGAAGATATTGAGCTGATGTTTAGGGGAAAAGGGAGGAATCACTGGCTAGAAAGGATTTCTGATATCATTAAAATATATTTATGGATAAAATTACAGAGGATCCAACATCATTAATAACAGCTACGGGGAAGCATCTGATCCCAATGGAAACCTAAAATGCAAAGACAAAAAAAAAAAAAAAGAGTCTACAACAATTTGGAGGTCAGACAATGAAACACAGATAAAGGCAGTCTAAAAGAAAAAAAAAAAAGTCTAGTATAGACTCCAGTCTTTTCCACGAGCTGCTGTGGTTTAGTAAGAGGAGGGATGGGTCATACATAACTAAAGAACAAGAAGGGTGGTTTAAAAACAGGTTATAAATCAACAGTAAGCAATCAAGCGAGACCAAAGTGACCGTATCAAAACAGCATCAACTAGATCACACAGGTCCAGTGTCCAACGTGGTCTGTCTCAGCAGGAATGAACAACTAACTGCTGAACTTTGATAAGCGAGAACAGCCTATCAAGTGACAACAAAGTGCTTTACCTCTTCAGGATAATGATTAAATAAATGTTAATGGTAAACACATTTTGTGCATCTCACAATAAAAATAGTCCACCTCAGCAGAACATTAACCAAATAGGGATGTGCTCCCTTCGTGAAAATATCACTTTATAAAAGATATTCACATTTAAAAGGTCATTTTAGTAAATATAACTTTAACTGGTTAGCTGGAAGCAGAACCTAGATTTTGCACACACACGAGATGTTGATGTTTAAAAAAAGAGATAAGTGTCCATAGAGGATACAGGTGGCACTTATGTCAGAAGGCCGGTTATACAAACCTCACTGAGCTCCCTCTCCAGCTCCACTGCCCGCTGGACGATGGGCCCCCGCACGGCGTACTCCACCTTCTTCACGGTGGGGTTCATGGTGTCGATGGTCAACACCTTGGCCCGGGACATCATCCCATTCTCAGACATTTTCTCTTTAGGAAGTCCACGCCGCGTCGTGCTCAGACTTGATAAAGCTCTGCCGGGAGAGGAGGAGGACAGAGGGGGAGATGTCAGTGAGCGGACCGTGGAGGCACCACCGGGCCGATGGGCTCCACCGCTGCCGGCTAACAACGCGTTCCGCCCCGGGTTGAAAAGCCGAACGCTTCTGGGCGACAGCAGCTGCATCCGTGTGGCTGACATTTTACACGCGTCTCTCTCTACACGCTGGTTAAGTTAAAATGCCTCTGTGGCGCACAGCGACGTGCGCCTTGCCGGTTACCACACACGACAGAAGTGAAATCAAAGTTGTGTAATTTGAGCCTCCACGCTCCTAAAACGACTAAGCGCTCGGACCTTTGGACCTTGCAAATGGGGCTTCGACAAAACTGAGCTAAAACACAAGGTGGCCCCCTAGGCGCCAAACAACACCCACGCGCTGCAACAAAACTTTTCGCTCTGCAACTTTTGGAGGGTGCACTGCACACATGGCAAAACTACAGCCAGAGAGCGTAACCCTCCCCCTTTGTGTGCCTTTATAACCACAATTATCCCACCCCTCTTTACACCGTTATCCCACGCACCAAGAGGCTGTCAGTCAGGGTCGCTTCTCCGGTTACTGAGCCCGAACAGCTCCAGATGTCTGTCGTGGCTCAGGGATACTGACAGCACACCGAAGCAAGCTTCCAACTTTGCTCCAACATCACGGCGCAGCGCCTTTTGTCCAGAGAGCTCCATGCAGTTTGGGAGGAGACTGGGCTACGAGATGGACTTCATTATCCTGGATGCTCCTCCTGCTCAGACCTGAACCTTAAATTGTCCCATTTTGATGAGATGCGCTGATGCAAAGCGATGTAATAAAGTTATAATTGAATTATAGAAGTCTCCCAAATGTTTTGGAAATAAATCTAAATAACTTGTCCTGGAATATCTGTAGGGCAACAGATAGTGTTTCTGTTGCTCAGCAGCGTTTCCAGAAGGGTCAGATTTCCCTTTTCACAGGTTAAACTGGGAAGTTAAGTAATGCTGCATACTATATGTCCTGGCCACCCTTGTTTACCCTTTCACACAAACTTCAGCAGTAAACAAAAAACAAGCTTTTTGAGAAAATTATCCAACTATTGACCAGGTTGAGCAATAAGCAGAATATTACTCATCCATAAAGTGATTTTTAATAAAACCTTCACTTAAAATGTCAGAGAGAAGCAGGTTTCTTTCATGTTCCAGTCTACTTTTAGACAATGCAAAGCACCTTATCATCACCAGAAGTGCTCATTCAGTATGATTGTGTGTCAATAGTCAAATCCTGCTTCCAAAAATAAACAGTATAAACAAAATGTAAACAAAACCTCTATATTTATATGAAAATACTACAGAGGCAACATATCAAATGTTATAAACTGTTTTATAGGTGTGCATTCTGAGTTGGATTTCAATACATTTCAAAACAAGTGCAGGCAGAGGTATGTTTACCACAGTTACATCACTTGAAAGGTAATTCATTTCCTCATTCTTATTCATTTCACCTGCTCGACTGTTAAGTACCTCCTTCCTGAATTTAGTTTTGTGATGTACCAGATGTATAGCAGGTATGGAATGCAGGCAGACCAGTGTAGCTAACCATGTTTAGGACAAAAAAATAAAAAATAAAATAAAATCACAATGTTCAAGCCTTTTGATAAAACTGCCAACAGTCACAGCAGGCACTTATTGATCCCAGTGTAATGCCTTCACATTTTTATCCGATACATTTTAGACAATATTACAGTAAAATCTGAGTATTTTTCAAGTCTAACCAGCTTTCGGTACTGTAGTGTACAAACAAGTCTGGAAGACAGTATAGTCAGTCTTAAAGGCACAACAGTGATACTGCATTACTTAAAAAGTAATATTTCTAGCAGTGTTACAGCTCTAGTTAAATAATCAATGTAAAGACCTTAACAACTTTCACTGCAACTTAATCATGTTTTTTTTTAAACAAAAAATACAAACATGGAAGCACATTTTTGCATCAACATTTGTTTGTCAATATCAAAATGAATGAAATTGTAGACAATGATGAAAAAAAAAATTAAACATTCCCTGTAAATCCACAATAATGAATACTAGCTTTTCTCCCACTATGAAAACTACTAATAGGTTGAACACTGTGGATTTAACTCAGTGGTTCTCAAACCTTTTTTGCAGGGCCCTCCTTTCATTGGAAATAATAATGTCAAGCCCCACCATCCCACCACCGCTACCACATGTACCCAAATATTTAGCATGAAATACATGAAAAAATGCACTGCATTTGAGGTGGGGGGCAATGCCTTTTGAGACATCATCATTTGTTCATTAGTACTTTAAAGAATATGCCCATTTTTGTTAGAAGTACAAAAACTAGGCCTGGCTGGGCCCCCCTGACAGAGAACCACTGATTTAACTGAAGTGAAAATATTTTTATCCAATTAAAACCCTGTGGCTGAAATGATATCAGAGAGAGTCTGCGTAGCCACTGTACGTAGTGCAAAGGTGGGCACAGAGGGTAATATAAGCAGAAAGAGCTGGTGCTGTTGGGTCTGTATTCCATAGCTTTTGCACTCTTCTGTAACTAGATAGCACTGTTGAGGCTGGTGAGAGAATCCAAGGAGAAACTCATCAGTGTGTCCTCTCTGGGCTTTCTCCTCTGGGGACACAAATAATGTCTCCTCCTGGGTGAAGTATCGTGATATGCTGAAGATATAGAAGAGTTTCAGTAGATCCCAGCATCGGGTCTTGGAGAGTAAAGTGGAAGTGGGCACACAAGAGACTGAGCGACGAGTTTCACGGTTTATGAGAAGGAGTGCCAGTACATCAGGGCGCAGGGATACAGATCCTGGTAAGCAGCGCTCTCCAACAGCCAGACAGTCTCTGAGGGTCTCCACCAGAGGCGACCAGAAACAAGCCACCAGCTCTGTCTGGGCTCTGTGCAGGGAAGGGGTGGGACCACACAGAACACACACATCTGCTCCAGGTAGCAGCTGGAAGCGGAGCAGGCGATGGGCCACAGTGGGGCTGCCCTGAGGAAGGAAAACTGGGTAATCGCAAGACACTGATCCAGATGCAGAGAGGGAACGTATCAAAGCAGAGAGCAGGACAACTTCTTGTGGTGCCAGGCGCCACCACTTCTCAGTCGCTGTAGCTATTCGCCCATGGACAATGAGGCAACCAAACTCACTGTCAACAGCCTGAGCAAATCCATCCACAGCCTCTTGGAGAACAGCAGGGTTTGGAGGCAGCAGTGAATCAGCGCAGTGTGTGAGGTTTCCCAAGATACTCTCATGACGCTCTTCAAGCAGCTGATCAATGAGGCTGAAGCAGGACCGCAAGTCCCTCTTCAGCCTTTCAACATTCCTGATATTTGCCAACTCATCCTGCCCCAACACCAACACCATGCAGTTCCACACATTCTCTAGGAGGCGTTGTAAACGGATCTCATCCTCTTTGTTGTTGCATGCTCCACTTACAGCAATGAGCATCACACTGTCTTGGAAAACTCTCCACACCACCTTGCCTCCGCCCTCAGTCTCACAGCAGGATAACACTACTCCCTGTCCTCCTCCGAACATGTGAACGCCATTTAAGGAGCCGATGACAGAGAAGGGCAACTGTTTGGAGGCCCCTCTTGTGAAAAGAGGAACCCCGCTGCTGGCTGTGAGGCAGAGGAGCTGGGTTGATCCATCCTGAAGCAGCATCCTGGTTATATGTGGTTCACGCCTATTTACCAGCTCAAGAAACTCGTTTTACAACTGTGGCAGATTATCGAGCCAGTCTATTAACGAGTTTCATTGAGCCGGTTGTGTAATGATCAGCGAGGCAAAAAAAATGCCCAACGTTGCATCAGCGACAGAGAGCCGTTAGCATCACATAAATCTCTCAACTAGATACAAGCAACGACACAAAATAACAAATTACAAAACTAGCTATTTTAATAAAACAGAGTTTGGCGTTTCACTAACCACTAGCTTTTGTTGGCTGACTGTATTTAACATGCTAGGTTAACAAAAGAGGTTACCGTCGTTTCCACAGTAACGCTGTCCCATGATTCATTCTTTACACCAGGGAGGGCAGTTTCATTCGGCTGGTCGAGCTGCAGTCACAAGATACGAGTTCCGCTATAACCGCTAAAGGAGCGGGACCGGGAGACAGACCTGGGTTCAGCGCTCAGAGCTCGTGGAAGCGTTATTCACACCATGGATCTGACAGTTACTAACTCACATCTCGCGAGAGTTGAAGTAGTAACTTCCCGGGCTCGCGAGCAAATCGCGTTCTGAATAGATGCTTTCAAGCTGCAACACCAGTACCAGTCTGATACCACCGCTCTCTGCCAACAAGATCTATGATGATGCCGAGTTAGTTTCAAAATTACGCAGCATTGCTCCTCAACACATTTAGGTACTTTTTGCCACTACTGAATTTTACTTTTTAAAAGGTGATTGGATGGCTTCATTACTTCCAGCCCAAAAATTGACATTTAAAAAACAATCTGAAGGTGAAATTAAAATTTGACAATTACACGTCACAATAATTCTTGCTTTTGAAGTGGTGGGCAGGCAGTGTTAGAACTCTCCCCATCTCTAGACATCCCAATATATTGAGCCGCTTCATCACCCGTCTACAAGTAGCAAAAAAAAAACAAACACACACACACACAAAACAAAACTTGAGGATCTATACTATGGCTTAAAATGAGACATATTTTTCTTCAAAGGATTTCCACCAAAAATATATCACAGTTGAGCAATATGGAATATTGCAAGTCTGCACTTAAATCTCCAGAAACTTAGAACTACATTGAGGTCTTAGTATAGACCATCTACTATCAGAATGAAACTAATGAATTGAGCATTTGGAACCAAGAATTATTTAATTTCCTTCTATTCTTCAATTCTCCATTTTCAAATTCACTTCCCAATGAGAAAATTTATTTTTGAACTCAGGACTTCTGGAAGGACACACGTCCTCTGACCAGCCCTTTCCATTGTGTCAATGTGATTTTATACAATACATTCCATCTGGTTATACCATCTCTGGAATATATAATATACTATTATGATCCCTGGGGGGAATTCAGGCTCTGCATTTTACCCATCTCTGTATTCACCAGAGAGCAGTGAGCTGCTAATTAAAGTGCCTGGGGAGCAGTTGGTATATAGTGCCGTATTCTGTCCATTCTACCAGCAGCTAGATAAATATTCAAATGTTTGAAACAAACAATCTGCAAAGGGTGTTTGCTGAGGAGAAAATAAACATACAAAACCTTTGAGTAGTAAAGAATGTTTTTATTCATTAAATACAAAAAAGTCCAGAGTAGTAATGACTAAAACAGAACAATAGAAAAAGGCACAATAATTTACTTAAAAATCACACTGTGCCATGAAAAAATAAAAACTGTTCCATTTCTTCTACTGTGGCTGAAAATAGATCTTGTTCCTCAAATGATTTTAATGTGTTCTACACTTGAGAGATCCCGTGGCAGTACAATGGCTTGGCATGAGGAGCAGTGTTGAGGTCAACATTTCCCTGTTGCATCTAGAAGGCCTGTAGAACAAACAAATGGACAAAAGTCACAGGTTGTGATGGAAATATTACATGTAGGATTTAATTTAACAATTTTTTTTTTTTTACTGAGAGGTAAAAAGCAACAATTTAATTTGTTTTTCCAAGTCCCATTTCTATTGATGTTCATTATATCAATTCCCTGCACCAATATTCAAAAAAATGTTAGTGAATCAGTTTAATCTAAAAAAAAAATAACTTTTTTTTTTTTTGTTGTTTTTAAAAGAAAATTTTTTTAAAAAGACTTATTTTTCTCATTCACCTCAGTTACTTCCCAATATTTTGCACAAAGTTTTCTGGAAACTGAAACAATTGCTGGCATGTCTGTCCAGGACAAGAATATGAGCATGTGAATCAGTTGTGTGTAGCTGACTTACAAATGAATATGGTGGTTTCACAAGAAGGAGCAGACCTTCTGCGGCCTGAAGGGGTTGGTGCTTGAAGACACACCAGTGAGCAGAGGGTCCTGCAAGGCATTCTGTGTGCAAAACTGCTGGAGGTCGGCAGCGGCTTGAGAAACCTGAAGAAAGAAGAAGAAAAAAAAATCAAATTTCCTTGAGATTACTGTAGGGAAATTCTTAACCAGATGAAGGGGAGCTTCCTCAGTTTTATACAAGGACACAAATTGAGCCTCCTCCCACTTGAACCTACTTGGCTTGACTCAAATTTCAGGGTTTTCCATGAACTTGTATCATCTGGTACTATTGCTTTTTAGGACATACATGGCCAGGGTTCCAAGCAAGTCAAAAAATCTACAAAGTGCAGGCCACTGATTGGCCAGAGAAGGATGTCACTAGATGAACAGCAATGTGGAATTTTATTGTTTGTGATAATCAACAAGGCAAATGCCTATCTGAAGTCTGACCAAAAACAAACAAAAAAAAGCAGTAGACCAAGTTACAGCATTGCCTAGATGTCCTGAACTGTTTGTGTTGCTTAAATGACATCATGGGACTTTTGGGTGGCCTTACTAATACAAACCCACCCACTCTGAAGTGGTGTTCAAATGAGTAAAGTCAACTTGGCAAGAGTCAGTGAGTACTGGAAGAGATACTTTTGAGTCACTTTAAGCAAATAAATATAAACCACATAGCTCTGGAGGAAGAATTTTTATAGACATTTTGAAGACATGAAACTAGAATAACTATTCAGCTGATTTATAAAAACCAAGGCTAAATCCATGCTGGAGATGAAGACCTACTGCCTCTACTTAGTATTGTATTTTTAAAAATAGCAATACTAACACACATATTATCCTCAGCTAGAGATTAATGCCATTAGAAAACAAATTGCAGTTTTTGTGTTATTGTTTTATTTTTTTACTCACTCAAACTCAAAGATAGTATGCCAAATTCTTAAATCTGTGATGACACACAGAATCCTACTACTATTTGTAACAAGCTTCTCAATGACACTACCAAAAATTAGAGGAACACAAATGAATAATTTGGTCGTCAAGGTGGTGCATTTTTTTTTTTGCTTCAACGACCATAAGGAAAAATGTGAAAGTTAAATTCAGAACTCTTGTCAGCAACAAAGCTGACAAAGTCTCATACAAATGCTTATTATGAATAACAAATATATGGTGAGATAGTCTTGGAAAAGATCGGGCAACATGACCCCATATCCACCAGGCTTTATTTCCAAGTAGCTAATAATTACGTGTTTAGCTTTTTAACGGAAAGTACCAACTTTAACAGTACCTCGATGCTGTCACTACTACTATGACTACTACAGCTAGGTAGAAATGTCAACTTTATCAACTCTTTTCCAGATACCAAGTCGCAATAATTGACATGCCACTTTTAAAACTTTACTCTTTGAAAACAACGCCCTGTTGCGCCTCTTGACTGTCGGCTAACACCTTGCTAGCTCCTAGCACCAGCTAGCGCCGTTAGCGGATCACGCTAACCGTCGATATTTCTTTACGTTATTTGCCACGAATTTCTCACCTTCACTCTGTTTATGCTGGCCTCAAAGCGGAGCTGTTGGACCACCTTCCTCATGGCTACCAGGTTGGAGGAACTAGACATTTTTCACGAGTTATGAGTGAAATAAAATCGGACCAGAGGGTGCTATTCTCGGGAGGATGCTTCTGAAACAAAAGCAAAGATGATAACATCCGGATTCCGGTTGTTTGCTTTACTGAGGCGACCATTTATGGCCACCAGGGGGCGCCAAAGAAAACAAGAAAAGATACCATTTCTCTTTTTAAAAAATAACTTTATTATGCCGTCACACCTGCAGAGCAGATAATCTAATATATGCTTTAAATCCTATCATTTAACTTACAATTTTAGATAGTATAAACAAAGTGATTCTCAGGTTAATCATGTAAAAAAGGAAAAAAAACTTCCTACAAAGTTCATATCACTGCAATGAATACAGCTTAAAATGTGAATTGTCATCCATTTGAGACAGGAAAAAAACCAAAAAACCCTACAACGTGAGGGTAATTGGGGGGGGGGGGGCGTGGCAGATTTTTAAAGTGCTCTCTTGTTATACCAACTTCAGTGAATAATCTGCGCATTTATGGGTAAAGTGTCTATGATTGCTAATGGAAACATGGATGAAGCCATCTGAAGAAAAAAAAAAAAATCATTAAAAAAAGGCACTGGAGGTTCTTTAAGTTAGACTGTTCTGATCTTCATCCAATGAAAAAATACTCAAGTCACCACAGCGAACTCTGGTTTTAGACTTGGCCCTGGCTCCATTTTCAATGGTGCTTGACTCTTGCCAAAGTCCTCGATTTAAATGTCTGGAACTGAAAAGGGGAAAAGATTAAGAGTCAATCAGTAAATGACATGTGACGAAATAAGTCACCTTCAGCAAAATGGTCTAATTCTTAATCATATGCAGCAACTGAATAAAGTTATTTTTGATATTCAAGCCCTTACATCTATTGATGATCAACACTTTTTATTCAGCACTGCCTTGTGGCATTACCAGAACTTACTAATTCAATTCCAGTACAGAACAATGAAATACAGACAGTAGTACCTGCTGTCTGGTCTCAGTCGGAGTGTCCTGTAGAGTTGAGTTGTGGATGGCGTAGCAGCACTTTGTGAAGGTTTAGGAGTGGAGAATGTTGTGTATGTTGATGATTTGGCCAGCTGAGCTTTCACTGAAGACATCCTTATCTCTGGCTCACTTTCTATAATGGAGGAGATCATAAATTTATAACTCAGTAGTCGATTTTAAGCCATGTAGCACACACACGATTTTTCTTGATAAACACCGACTTACTAATTGATAAGGCACTATGACCATCTGATGAGGAACATCTACGGTCTGTAAAGGGAGTCATGTTCAAAAATTGGTTCTTTAGCCAAGCAGCACGGTCTTCCTCAAAGGCCATTTTCTGTACAATACAAGAATAAAAATGTGGACATAAATTCAATGACTGCCTATACTACACAACAGTGTCACATCTGAAGAACAGAGTACCTCTCGTCCCAGGCGAATAGCAGCTTCAGTGAAGTTCTTTCTCTCCCTCTCAAAGTTTTTCTTCTGCTCCTCAAAGAGTCTCCACTCCTCTTTGAGGCGCTCCTTTTCCTCCAGTGTATAGCAGTCATTAAGAAGAGCTGCTGTCTCATCATCAAATGATGTGTTGAGCTGTTGCTGAAAAGGCAAAAAGTTATCTTTTACAGCAAATGATTAATTTATATCTAGAAATCATTCTCATGAATCCGTAACAAAGTTGATTTCTCTAATCCGTTTGTTCCTCTCCATCTGAACTCATGAAAAGGAACACTGTTGGTAGAAACTCAGCTAAACTTACTTGGAGGAGAAGTTGTTGTGCATGAATGAACTCTTTGCACTGTTGGACTTCACACCGCATCCTGTCCATTTCATCTTCATGAGTTTCCAAAGGTATCACCTCTTTGCTGGACTGATTCTGCACTTGAAAGGCTAAGTAAACAAAAACGCTCAATAATTTCCATTTCTTTCCAGGCACAGTGCGAGATACAGATCCCTGGACCTTACTTCTAGGTGTATATGTGTGCATTTACTCACTGGTACAGTATCTGCACCACTTTGAGTCCTTCGGAAGATATCACGTTGAGTCGCCCTTCGGTGTACATACATTAATAATGGGAAAGATGGGGCAGCCACAATATAAGACATTAGCTGTAGTAAGACTCCTTGATTTTCACCAATACTTTCAGTAGAATGAACGAACGAACGAGTACTATTGTCCCGTGAGTCCAGATTTAGCTTTCCGTTAGTTATCAAGGTGTTCTGTACACTTTCTGGGGCCGCGCGTTCACGGAGCGTGCCTCTGTAGTGCAGCTGAGAAGAGCAGCTCGTTAGACAACAACTAGAACACAATTTGCAAAACTCTGAACTCACAGGACAATAGTACTCATTCGTTCATTCTAATTAAAGCATTGATGAAATCAAAGAGTTTTACTGCAAATAGTCTTAGGAGAGGCTGCCCCATCTCCGCCATTATTGCTGGATATATCGAAGGGCAACTCAAGTTATATCTTCTGAAGGACTCCAAGTGATGCAGAAACTTTACTGGTGAGTAAATGCACGTATATACTCCTAGAAATAAGGTCCAGGTTGAAAAAAAAAGAAAGTTATCCTTTAAATCATCACAACTGATTGCCTCAATTTAACCTTTGCACCAACCCTAACCAAAACCTTATTCTAATCTAAACTCTAAATAAAAATCTTGACCAAAATCTTGATCTAAAAAAGGGTCTTTTTTTTTTTTTAGGAAGGACCGGCCAAAATCTCCTCACTTTCCAAAAATGACCTCACTTTGTTGGTTAAAACGCAACACAGTCCTCACACAATGTACAGCAAGAACAGGAACGCTCACACACACAAATATCAGTCATAATAATACTCATTTTGACCAAAAATTAAAACTGATGTCAAGAGAAAATGTCTTAAGATTCCAGGATATGTGTCACAGATGTATGCACCTTGGTTATCTAATTTCTCTACATGGCTCCTCAGTTTCCTCCACTGCTGACGGATGCTGTTGGCAAGTTGTTCCCTGGCATGCTCACAGGATTGGTCCAGAGTTTCCTTGCTAGTTTCCCCAGTCTTCTCCTCTCCATCTGAATCACACTGTAGCAAAACAATACAAATAACTTTTACATGAAAGCACACAGGTATAATTCAATTTAATCTTAACAAATAAGGCTGGTCAAATACTTAGACATAGGAATGTTTGGGCAGGCATGTCAAAACTCTTGACTAAAAATGCATAAATACTCCAGTGGGATTTAACTGTGATGAGTAAAGAAATGGTTAAGCTCCATCTAAATTATTTGGTCTTTTTGCAGGAGTCAAATACCTGTTCCTGACTGTCATCAGCAGCAGCTCCTCTGGCAGATGGCTGGTGTGGACTCAGAATATGCATCATCTCCTTCTTCATCTGCTGAAGGACTTTCTTAAGCTCAGCGTTCTCCAACATCAAGGCCCTCTGGCTTGCCTCGTAGTCACTGAGCAAAGACTTGTACATCTCTCCCTCATGGCTGCACACAGCAGTGTACAAAATATGAATTTCTTATTGATAATAAAAAAAAAAATGCAATCTATTTGCTACACAAGTGACGAAGTGGCTTTGATAATACCTGGCTGATGCTTTTGCAGTCCTCCAGTGGCTCCTTTTTCCATCTGACCGTCCCAAGCAATTCAGAACATCAATAGCTATTTATGACAAACAGGAAGTTGGCCTTTATTTGTTCAAAAAGTTTAGACCAATACATATAAAGTGTTGTCAAAGAATAACAGGTTTACCAAGTTTTTTATCCTTTCTGTCAACCAGTAGCTGACTGAGGCGTTCCTTCAGCTTTGCAGATTCCCTCTCTTTTCTCTTGGCATCATGACTGTATTGAGAGGCACGGCTGGCAATGATACTCTGAAGCTTCTGGACCTGTAAACCAATTAAAAGTTTGTCATGCATTTGCTTTATCAATCAAACATTTGTAAACAATTAATTCTGCTTGTGGCATTAAGGAAAAAGCTCCACCTCATCTTTTTCAGTTTTTAAGCAGCTCTGCAAAGTCTTGATTTTGAGCTGCAACTGCCTCTCCGTCTCATGTAGACCCGACTTCTCTCTTATGGACAGTTCCAACTGGTCCTGAAGGGAAATTAATAACAGAGCAATTAGTTCAAGGTTAAAGTTGCAGAAGTGGATTCCCAAATGACCTGCACTTCATCCTATAATTAGCTGTGCCGTTTTGAAGATTAAATAAAACACTCTGTATCAACAGTAGCCCAGCACAGGGCTACATGCATGTCTGTTTTACATTTCAAGTCATTTTCAAACTCTGCAACCTAAATGCACCTTTACTCCAGGCCATCAGCATACAGATGTAGGCCTGGGGCCTGTACGACGAAGCCGGATTAACATGCCCGGGATTTCTCTCTGTTACCTGGGTTGACTTAACCAGACATCTGCGGTCTTGATAAACGGTACTATGAAGCTGGTTATCAACTCGGTAACTCAACCCAGGGTTTTCCAATCTTAATCAGTGTGCGCTCACTTAAAAAGGGGCGGCGTTGGAAGCATCTAACCAATCGTAGACATGGAGAAACAGAGTGACATATTTCACCATGGAGGAGCAGACGATGATACTTAATATGAAGAATTCAGGATCATCATTCCTGAATGATAACACAACATTATCATTAAGGAATAATAATAAATGGCTCCATTTATGCTGCGGCAACACAGTCGCCGCAGCAAAAGCCAGGAATGACTGCTGGCTGTTAATGCGCAGCAAGTCCGTGCGATTGTACAATCATGGAACAATATCGGACTCTGATCAATTAGTGTTCATCACACACAGCGCTTCCTCAGTATATTTGCTTCTCATACTGTGCATATGGATATTTTAGGCTCATATCCTGCACGTGTTGTAACCCTTCACCATGACGGCATGGGTGGGTGTGCGCTCCATGCCATGTGTGACCTCTTAATCACATTATTTCAGATGCAACCCCAGCGGTACAAGACTATCATGGGAACAAGTAAAGAACAAATACAAATATATAATTTAAACTGACCAGTGACGAGATTCTATTTTGCCACACTCTTTCATGAATGAATGAAATTTCATTTAATATTTGTGCAGCCCACAGGGAAAAAGCGGGTAATACAAAGACATGTTTTTATACGTTTTCAGTGTCGCCAACGGTGTGCATCAAACTACCAGTGAATGAATGAATAAATGAATAAATGAATGACGTTTTACTGAGTGGGACCGTGAGCATAATTCGGCTACAAAAAATAAGCTATTTAGCTACATCAGTACTAATTTTTTTTCACTCGAGGTGAGGCGTTGGTCTATATCAAAATTAATTCAATTAGTCTAACATTAATAAAACCTCAGTGTGATGCAGAGCATCTGTGGTGTTGTCGGTGTCTGGCTGCGATGCGTTACATTAGTGATGTACGGCTCTAACAGCTGACAGATGTAACGGAGTCCAGCAGAGGAAAACATATATCTTTCATATAAAGTGTCATGTGGCAAATCAAAAAGGGTTGCACCATCTCTGAAAATTCTCTCTCTTCTAAGAACTCCTCTCACGATCTGCGCACCGGCATCGACAGGATCTTCTAAAAATGGGGAGGCCATTTTCCAAGAGTGCTGATTGGTCAGGGAGTGGTGCTTTCATAGTCGGAGATCTCTTATCCAGAACTTAACCTGGTCCAGACCAGGTTAGGCGTTCAGCATAAGTTACCGGGGAGATATAACCCGATCAGAAGTGAACCAGCGTCATAGGACAAAAAACCCAGGGTTAACCCTGAAGTTACCTCGATAAGAGAAAATCCGACTTCGTCGTACAGGCCCCTGGTCTGGAGGTGTCTACAGCTAAACCAAAATAGATCTAAAAAACAACTCTTGTCCTGAAACTAAACAAACCATGAAGTTTTCAAGAGATACATGCCTTGAGTCTGGAATTGCTCATCTGCATATGCTCCAAAGTGCTGGATTTCTTCAGGTGTTCCTTCTCCAGCTCCTCTAATTGACACATACTTCGTCTGTGAATCTGAAGTAGTTCATACATGGCATTCAGAGCTGGCACTGCTTTTAGGCTGGCTCCCTCTTGTGAGATGGCTTCAATACATGTGGAGAGGCCCAGTGAGGAAAGCTCCTGGGAAAGAAAGAGGACTTGTGTCAATGTGACAGGGTTTTATGTTATTACATCAAAAAGATAAAGAGCTTTAAGCTGGAGGGGAAAAGCATTTACAAGGGCACACTTGTCAAAAATTAATGCTCAAACTTACATAGAGGTTTTAACTTCATGAAAACATCTCATTTTTGTAAAACACTTTATCTAAACCTGAGAATTTCCATACCTGATTGATGTATGAAATGCACTGTGGAATATTATCATCAGTGCAAAAGGCACTTATGACACTGTAAGAGCTTTTGGACAAGGGAAAAGAGTACGACAACACAAGGTTGTTCTGTCTTGAGGGAGACATGGTCACATGTGATATGCTGGAGATCTCATGGTTTTCTGAAAGAAAAAAAAAGGGGGAAAAATATGGTAAGTGCTGGTATGCTGGATATATCGTTCAATTTTCAGATATACTCAAACTAGGTCGCTGCTCAAAATGAGAACAAAAATGTGGGCCACCTCAAGCTGATACCAAAAACGGCATCGCTGATGGGCTTTTCTATTTTTGAAACACTCAAGCACATGCAACTCCATTAGAGAAAATTTACCCAGAGATGACTCAGTTGTCCACCGCTCTCCCATATCACTGAAACCACTGGGCAAAGGGATGTGAGGTCATAAGTTATCACCAGGGAGGTGGATTAACAGTCAGGCGGTGGATCAGAATACCCCACTGGAACAAAGCCCTGGGACAGAGCATCAAATAGTGAGACAGACCAGCAATAGATAATCTGGGCTGATGCTACACCCACACAGGATTAACTGTCAGATGTGTGCCAGCGGGGAATAGACTGGGGTTGAAGTACACTCTGCCACTGCCTACCAGCATTGCAACTGCTGGGCTGTAAGATGATCTCAGGCTCAAGTGAAAGGATTTACAAAGATAAAAATAAGAGAATCTATTTCAGAATAACTAGACCTGAGTGTGTTCAAGTGTATTTGTGCCTTTTAAACCATTGTGGTTTGTGTCCAAAAGGTTTTAAACCTTTGTGCTCTCAAGACATCATTATAAAACATGACATGTTCTGGTGAAACAGGATGAAGCAGTTAAGAGCCACTCCCATTACTGTAAAGATAAACTAGGGCTAGGGGATTGTTTTGCACGTTGCGCTGACGAACAAAAAGGAAAATCTTGCAATTATGTTCAGGAATGCGATAGTAAATGCAGCCTGTGAGACTTACTCCGCAAAACTGGCTCACTGTGTAATGGCAATGCGTGTCTCTGTCTCTCCAGTTCTTATCAAGCACACCAGAAAACATACATAAGTTTATCACAAGGTGCAGAGACGGAGATGCATTCAAGTACACCTCAGTGTTATATGGTGGTAATATGGTAAAGCGGCAAAGAACAGCGATGGCAATGTTCAGTTAGCTTGTTTGCTAAACCAAGTGTAGAACCACATACGATTTTTCAGTGGCTAAATAATATCAATATAAAGTGTCAGTTCATATCTGTGCTATCAGTGGATTTACAGCATTATAAATTTATGTAACCTACAAAAGGGAAAATCGACAGTTAACTTTCTTTACCTTTAATAAAACGTCTGTGTGCCAACCATGAACAGATACGCGAAGTGCGCACACACACACACACACACCACGTTAAACATACTCACTGTGGGGCGTCAAATGGGTCATCAACGCCCGAGTTTCCAAGTTCGGAGGTGATGTTAAAATTAACTAGTCCCTCCTTCATTAAAAACACCTGTAAATTTCGCATCGAGTTCTGTTATCATTTTGCCAGCGGCAACAGACACCAACTACAACAACATCTTAACGCAGCCATGCAGAGCTAACACTAGACAGGTTTTCAAACAGGTTAACTGCAGCAGGATTTTTTTTAAGCCTGCTTCTTTGGTGCCATCAAAGCAAGCTGCATTGTTATTGGACGAGGCGTTGTTAGGCATGCAGTAAGAGAGCCGCTCATTGGATGTTAACATATGAAGGTACCACTATAAAGATAAGAAACGCTATCAAGTGTCAGACATACAGCACTGCATCGCACCCGCGCGGCAACATTAGGTAAGTGTTGCCAATGGTGCAAAAACATTTTACCTAATTAGTGATCACCAACCCCGGTCTGCCCTCCAGGGCAACTGTCCTTTGAGAAGTTCCTCGCCTCAACACACTTAAATCAATCGCTTTACTTGACAACAAGTTGTTGGAGAATCATTTAATTAGAATCAGGTGTGGGTGTTGCAGCAGGTAAACATCAGGACCGTGGTCCTCAAGGACTGGAGTTAACGACATTGTAAGCATTCACAAACACCTAACTATATTTATCATATCACATCTTTTACCCGTAGCCTATTATACACTAGGCTACATACCTCACGCACGCACCTTGCATAGATCTTTGAGACCCTCTTTGAAAGAGGCTAACACGTTTATGTTTCCCCTAGTTGTCAGTGAAAATGCTTGTAAGCTAAAATAGTATGAGAAAAGAGATCGTTTTATTAAGGTTCAAAGTACATAAATAAATCTGGTGAAATATATTTGTTGAGACATAACAAAAGACTAGCAGTTAAATCGTTAAGTATACACGGAAAATGATATAAAAAGCGGGGAGGCTGCCCAATACCTTTGAACAAAACAAGTTTAATAATTTATTGCAGTAGTTTCCAGCAACATAAGTAAAACTCGAGGGTTCACAAATATGAAAAATGAAATAAAAACAATCACAGGACCCTATGGCTTAAAATAGGGAACACATGGGTGTATAATAAGCTTAAAAGGTGCATTCCAGTTTGGGAAAATTCTGTTTTGTGCATAATTAATCATCCACAGAGGCAGACATTTTTTTCCTTTCTTTTTTTTTTAAACCAGCATATACTGTATGTCAGTATTTTCTCCTTTCAAAAGTTATATCATCATTATACTACCTAACAACTCTATAGCAAATACATTTTTCCCAAGTATCGTGCAGCCCTAGCAAACTGAAGTAAAAGTTCTTATTCTTGACTACGGGCCAGCACTCCTATGTGTAATTAATTTATGCAATTAAACTCTTGGGACTCTGTAGGGTATTTTGGTCTCCCATCAGGTCTTGTTTGCTCTCACTTTGTAAACATCACACCCTTTACTTTCAACCAAAGCACCCACATGGAGATGCACAGCAGGTCAAAGGCTCTTCATTCGTCTGGTATCTTCCAGACTCCGGCTGGTCTCTACACTCTGCAATAAAGGCATAAAGCTCAGACACAGGTTCCTTGTCTTTCTGGTGATGCTGAAAAAGAAACATTGTAACATACATAATTAGGACATTCACATGCATGGAAAATAACTCTATAATTGTAAAATGGTAAGCTATGTATGACTTGCTCACACTGACTTTGATGGTTTCATAGGTGTCAGTGATGAGAGCGATGAACAAACTGAGCACCATGTAGATGAAGAGGGAGATGAAGGAGTAGAGGTAAAGTCGGCTGAAAAGCCACACCATATAGCTCTTGTCTCTCATCTTCAGGAAGGTGGCATACATGTCGTCTCCATTGATAAGAGAGAAGAGGCATTCTGTCACCTTGTCAAGTGTGCGGAACTAAAAAAGATATTTTGATAATGATTTAATAAATGTGATGCCAGAAAGGAGCACCTGGATGCCCAGGGGAAATCATTAGACCACGTTAACATTTAAATTAGATGGATTGACATTTTTATACCTTGTCATGGTACGGTCCAAGGACAATCCAGCCACAGAAACAGTACCCGAGGTAGATCATGGCAGCACAACAGCAGAATCGGATTACATTTGGAAATGCCGCCCTCAGGGTTAAGATTAAGATCTGAAAAGAAATACATGTTTCATTTCCTCTGGATATGCATTTGCTCTTTGGACAATGCATTCAAAACAGAAAAGTCTCATGAATATTCTTACATTGTATTTCTTGAAGTAACCAAGGTAACGGATAACACCAACCCAGACCAGCATTGTGGCTGTTCCCAGCAATATACTACAGACATCATAGTTAGTCAGGAACTGCAGAAAGAACAACATTGTTATTCTACTGTCACAAGTGCCCAAGCAACCGTAATTATAAGTGCTGATTTCAGCTCCTTCATGTAATCAGGTTTATTCCAAAAGGCAGCCTGATTCCTACAGTAAATAAAAGGTGACAATGATGATAAAACAAACCTTTGTTTGTATTCCAATTTTCAGCACTGAGCCTGCAATGGTCAGTGTGTCGCTGACAATGATCAGGATATACCAGCCATTTACAAACTCCATGCGGTCTGACCAGGTTACAATTTTATTGTAGTAAGCATGGAAGAAAATGTTGAACTCCTACATATGAGAAAAAAAAAACTGTGTAAAAAAGCAAAACGGTATAAAGGACAGACACACATTTTTTCTCAGTTTTTGAAGTTTTGCATAAGTTTCTTTCACAAGAAATAACATTTTAACTGATGAGATCATATTTTTCTTTTAAAAAGAAGAGGTCATAAATGTTATGTGAACAGGTCAGTGGTTATATTACTAACTGAAAGCATCTTAAAGTTAGCTTCACATTTCTTTTTTGGAAGTTAAACAGCACAAAGAGATGTCAAATTACACAAAAGAAACCCAAAACAGCCAGAGGTGGTGGTTTCAGGTGCCAGAAAGTAAAAATCCTGTCATATCTTTTTAATTTGCCTATACATTTAGAACAGGTGTTGTCACTAACGAGCTCATCTACTTGGCTAAGAAGCTATGCTAATTGAATCCACCTGGTGTAGTAATTAGTTGGAAAAACTGCTGGACAGGATTTTTACTTTCTGGACAAGGGATGTCTGCCTCTGAAAACAGTAATAAAGTACCAACAAAACAAAGACAAACATATTGAAACAAAATCAACTCGAGAAAAAGTAAAACAAATGAAAAATGTGAAATCAACACAAATTAAGGCAAATTCAGTGCAAGTACAGATAGAACCGCCGTCAGACTGACAAACATTATGGAGGCTCATCAGCACTCCTAATAGGTCCAAATAATCTGCATAGAGCTGCACAATAACTGCAAACAGACAACAAAAAGAGAGGGAAACACAAAATGAAGTGACTAGAAAAACTGATATAAAGAACATGCAAACATAAAATTTAAAAAAAATTAAAGGTAAAAATGCACAGTCATCCTCAAAGTTATTTACACCCTCCAATTAAAAAAAAAAGGAAAAAAAAAATCACCTGTCATTGAAATAAGTTTAAATTGACAAAAGTAATAAAACTTTTATGGAAATCATGACATTGATTTTGAATTGTGGTTCAAAAGAAATTTTAAGAACAAATTGGGTAAAATAAAACAAGTAAACAAATATGATGGGGCTCCGAAGCTAAAATCTGGTTGACCAACACTTTCAGGCGATCATTGCAATCAGGTGTTTTCTGTAATGTTCAAAAGGACTTGTACACCTGTTGACAGGTATTTTGGTCCACTGTTGATGGGAAACGTGCTCTAGTGTTGTCTGGGATAGCTTTGTTTGTTTTTTTCTTTCATTATTATTTTCAAGCACAAGTCAAAAGCAATATTTGATTACACTAAATTATAATTTTGTGTATTCTTATTTATTATTAGTTTCTTTAGTGTCATGTTAGTTTAATTACTCTTGTGAATTTAGCATTTTCCTTAATTGGAGGGTATGAATCATTTTGAGGACGGCTGTATCTAAGACAGCTTGGACTCATCTTAAAATAGAAAAAGGCTGCAAAGTGATGCAGAACAGCCACACTGACTCATTTTAACCACAATGAGATGCAAAAGGACCAGAAGGCAAAGGAAAACAAGATATCAACACATTACAGAGACACAAAATGACCAGCGATGCAACCTGATGGGGAAAAGAAGAACCAAAATGAGGAGAAATGGCTGCATACTGAGTGCCAACAGAAATTTTGAAAAAGAAAAAAAAAAAGGGGGGGGGGGAAGGGATCACAAAAGGATGAAAGGAAAAATGGCTACAAAGTGATTTAAAGCAACCACAAAGAAACCTGACACCCAAAGCAATAAACACAGCAGAAAATGAACACAATTTTTTTCAAACTGACTACAAAGTTGCACAGATTACCAGAAAGACAAAACAAAGACACAAAATGACCACAGACATGCAAAAAGCAGTAAGTATGCAAAAAAGGAATGTAAACATTCATCTGCTCATCTGCTGTTTGTGTCTCTTTTAGTTGATGTACCAAGCACTCATGCTGCAACTTACAAACTGGAGCTGGACGCCACTGATGACAGATCGCATGCAGAGGATGAGCGAGGCGAAGCAGGCGAGGATGACCACAGAATCAAACGACAACAGGAGATAATCGATCTTCCCAGCTGGAAATCAGAGCCATATTTCCACTCAGTAAGGTCATTTAAAAAAAAAATTGCTAGATCACACTGCAGGTATGTAGCCTACTGGAGCATAATAACGCCCCTCTGCTGACTTAGCAAGCAGTCATGTTTGTTGATGTGTCCAGCCTATGACTGTGAGTAAAAACTTACAACTGCCTTTCACCTTCCAGTCCCTACATTCAAAAATCCGGACATCGTTTTCAACATCAATGTTTATCTTCCCGCTGTGTGCACGATTATCAAATATAATCTGTGTAGGAATAAAAGAGAGGATTTTGTTAGAAACCTGGCTTAAAGAATGTGTTGTAACAAGTTTTTCATTTATTTATTAGTCAGTACATCCCATAAACTCAGTAAAGGGCGTGGCATTTCACAAACACTGCCTACAACCAACCTTTATGTGGAAGTCGTAACAGTCTGGTAGCTCATGGTGCCGCACAGTCTGCAGATTGATGGTTTTCAGATTGAGGTAGATGTTCACTGATAGCAGCCTTGACACGTAAACATAAATTAGCAGCAGCACGCTTACCACCTGCCATCAAACTTGCTTTTCAGTTTAGTTACTCACATTTTGAAATCTAAAGAGAAGTTCTTGTGTGTGGCCAAGCTGCCGTTGTGCAGCGATTGCAGGGGGTATATGGAAATACATTCTGTGAGGAGGAAGAAGGTCAGACTAATTGGGTAGCATCACAGAGGGAATAATTCACCATGAATCCCTATGAATATACCATTTCCCCTTTTCACGTCACATGAGGAAGTCCACATTGTGATTATTTTCCATTTTACCAGTGAATCAGCTTTTAGAAATGAATCTTGAATAAAATATTGAACATGGATGCACCCTGATAAATTTCCACAGCTATAACTTTGAGCTTTTGTACCTTGATCAATTCGTGGATCAATATCAAAGGTATCATTCCCAGGATCAATGCTGCTGTTTCCATAAAATACTTGACATATGGACAGAGGCGTGTAGTTGCCATCAACTTTCTCATAAGCAAGATTGCCAACAGTCAGGTTCTGGAGATTGGTGTACTGAAAGAAAGAGAAGTGGAAAATATCTAATCAACAACATAAAGAAAATGCAATGAAACATCTGTGCTAGTGAGGTAAATATTCAGTACCCTGTTGATAATATAGTAGATGTGATCATACACATCTGTTTTAGTGTAAAGTGCATAGCTTCCCTGCCAGTGATCCTTGTATCCTTTGAGGAAAAGATGTCTGAATGTCATCAGATTTTCCTCTTTGAATGTGACCATCATTTCATTGCTCAGGCCAAAAGAGACCAACTGATCCCAAAATAAGGAAAAAACATGATGAGAACAATAGCTACTCTGTGCACACTCACATTTAGTGATAAATCAAATACTTTAAGCTACCTGGACTGTGATAATAGCAATTTTTAAAATTTGTAACATCAGTTTCCATGGTTTCCGACCTCTGGCTCTGTACTTCTCACAGGGATTCATAAAGAAGTACTTGAGCCTCCGTCTGAAATCCTCCACCGCCTTTGACCCCAGAGTTTGAGTGCTCCATCTGCAGTGGCCGTTGGGTCTCCTTTCCTCTGACCTCGCAGCCAACAGTGGCTCAGATTCCTCCATTAAACTCAGATGCAAAACAGAAAAGAGTTGAAAGGTGAACATTCACAGTTGATCAGAAATCTTTATGAGACGAGGAAAGCATCCAGCCATTCCAGTCATTCTGATGTTTATCAGACTGGTTCTCCTACATACGTTCTCTACTGTCATCCTCTCCTCTGTCAGTTAAAATTTTACACAAAAGTGCATGCTAAACATGCTATGTATAATAATAATAAAAAAAAAACCCACACAGATGTATTTTTTGTATAATTTGATTTTATCTGTTACTTCTTGAAGCACAAAGGGCAACAACAGTGAGCACAAATGAGAAGGTGAATGATTTCATTGACCTACAGTATTAAAGAAATATGTTAATATTCTTGCATTTACCTAAATTTCATGTCAACAAATAGGATTGTAAAAAGCCAGGTACTTAAATTTGATATTATATTTGCCATCTCAGTCTAACTGTATCGTAGCTTTACATGTATTCAGTCATGTATTTTTGCAAACTACTAATAAACTAAATGGAATACCACAAACATGTAATAATGATAATAATAGATGAGTTACCTGCCAACACCTGTTGTGTACCAGTGATCCACAGAGCTGTCATCCACCGCTCAGGGCGTCCGTGCTGTTTATGAAGACCAGGTGGTGCAGTCACAGCAACCTTCACCACAGTGACTGTCATTCCTCTGTGTCATCTTTAGTTATTCCAGTTTCTCCAAAAAAAAAAAAAAAAAAAGTTTCCACATATACACTGCACTCTGAAGCTGATTGTATACAATACAGAGGCTTCTACAGTGTGTGCACGAATGAATAATCACTGTACTTATAACTGTACTTCAAAATATCTTAAGTAGTCCTTGTAGAAAGTAATGGGAATGCAAATGAACACTCATTAACTGAGATGACATGTCAAGTAGGTGTAAGTTTATATAACACAACACCAAAGCTAACAATACAACCCCATTTCAAGGATCACAGCAAAACAAATATAAAGAGGAGCACAAAATATGTCAAAATGTAGGATTTTGAAAAAGAACATTCTCAAAAAAATGAAATAAAGATATTTAAGTAACTGGAAGTAAGAAAAAAAAACACATTTCACAAAAAAATTAAAAATGAAAAATATAAGATTAAGATGAACAGCATAGCAGAAAACCAAATATTCAAAATGATCTCAAACCCGAAAACCCAAAATAGGATATGACAGAGCACAAATTGCATTTATTCATTTTCTTTTACTGTTTCATTTCCAAAGTGTATTTTGTAAGATGGTTGGTTTTTTTGTTCCTTATTTCATCTGTTCTTTCTTCCCAATTTTCCCTCCCCTTTTTTATTATGCAGTGAACCATTGAAAACAGTCAGAAAAAAATAAAGAATTTGCAGGATGTAATTCGTATTTTCCATCATTTGTTGTGATTTAACACTTGTAGTGAGCTAGTTCTTGCTGACTTAATGCATGGAAATACTTGAAAACACCATTCAGAGCTTCAGATTAACTACACTTGTGCACCCCCCCCCCCCCCCCACACACACACACACACACACACACACACAAAAAAACACATATACTGTATATATATATATATATATATATATATATATATATATATATATACATATATATACATATACTCATATACATATGCTCAAGTAGTCACTCCAGTGTACAGAACTTTATTTTCACAGCAACTGAACTGTAGCTGCCATACATCCCTAACAACAGTTTCTACAAGAATCCTACCTTTGGTGTACGAGCAGTAAAAGGTAACAAAGGTCAGAGACAGTGAGTCAGATTTTCTGAGCTCATGACTAATGAGGCTGAGGACCATGAAACATTTTAGGCACTACTTTTAAATGCTGATAAGTTTGAAAAAAACAACAACAAAAGAAATTCTGATTTAAAGGCTTCTTTTTTCTCCCCTTCTTTTTTTTCCCTTTTTCTTCCCCCCTCCCTAGTTAATTGCCCCCCCCGGGGGGGGGCCCGCCCCCCCCCCCCCCGCGGCGCCCGTAATGTTTTTCCTTTTCAGATTGTGTTTTACTCAACCACAGTTTACAACACCTGATTATGCTGAGACATCTAAGAAGAAAACATTGATGTATTATCAAGATATTTATATATAAAAAAAAATAGAACAACATGCTGGCACCAGTATGAAAACCTGTAAAACATTGGCAAAATGTCCCAATTCTCTCTTCAGAACATTGACCGGTATTGTTAATAAGTGGTTTATTCCATGTAGCAATTTCTCACAAACCGCCAAATCAAAGGGAACAGCAACACTAGATAAAGAGTGCTTACAACCAGTATGGAAGTGTCTTAATGAGACCTGCAAACTTAAAAGATGTTCCTTTGTGATGTTGGAGTGAGGGAACGTGAGCGGAGTGGCTGGAAGTTTGGATCCCCTCCACCACTGGTGCACCCTGGTGTTGAGACATCTGTATTTGAGGGGAGTTCCACCATTACCTCATCTGGAAGTGGAGGGGCTCCAGGGTCTCCTGGCTTAGGGAGGCTGGAGGATGTTGTGGAGGAAGCTACACCGATGCTAGTGGCAGCCACAGAGGGCAGGTCTCCAGCTGGCAGATTGAGTGAACCTGCTATATCAGATGTGGAAGGGCTCTGCTCTCCGTCGGGGTGGAAGAGGAGGGTGGAGTTGTTTGAAAATGTAGTGGGGAGGTCGCTGGTCGTGGTTGGGGAACTAAAGGTGCTGTCAGATGAAGAACTGGAAGCTCCTGCTGCTGAGTGGCCGAAAAAAAGGGGAAAATGAGGAATGGCAGTTGAAAGCATCAGGAAGATATCACACACAAATACTTTATTTGAGGCCAACTGACCTCTGAGAGACTCAATCTTCTCATTTTTAGCCTTCTGCACCTCATCCGTGATCTTGGCGATAATAAAGTTTTGTGAACGCATCTCCCGGATGGAGTCGATCAAGGCGTCCAGACCGCGTGGGTTTTCAGCCAGGATGTCCAGCAGTGTGGCCGTCCTTTTGGTCTGTGTGGTCCTGCAGCTGATTTCTTCTGCGTCATCCCTGGTTAGGATGCGGCGAGAACGCAGATAGTCCAGGTGACGATCTGCCCTGATCTTGTCACAGAGGTAGTGCCGGAGTCTGGTCAGCACCTGGACATCCACAGCAACCATGCAAGAGAAAGTCAACTGTCAAAGCTCTCAACACTGTCCACAGAGTTATAACCGAGGTATGTTTTTAAAGCCCATATTGTCTATTCCTCCATCATTTCTGATTAGATAAAACATAAGTTTTTCTAGCAAAGGCATTAAATCTCCAGCCTGCGGAGTAGCTGGTTGCACTTGAGTGTTTATAGGTATAGGCAGGGTGTGGTATTTCCTCCTTTAATGGGCCTTAAACTCACAATTTGTCAGTAAATCTGTTACCACACACCTCACCTTATAATATTGTACATACTTTATTTGAATGGCAACTAACGGCTAAATTAAGATACTCACGTCTTTCTTAATCTCTGCCATTTCATCTTCAGTGAGATGAGGACCATCCATCACAGTCACCCGCAAAGTGAAGATCCAGGCGCTCCGGGTCAATAAACACGACTACAGTAAGTAGTTAGTTTGTAAAAGTAAAGAAACTACATTAATATACTACCCGTTAGCGTTAAATAACGTGACACATCATTATTTTCTGATTAAAAAGTGACGTATCCACCGCTCATTCAACTTTTGTGTCATGAGGGTGGAAAAAAATGCCCGGACTTCCTGATTGCGTCGAGGTTTATCGACGTCGACAACAGGAGAGAGAAGTAATCCGACTAAAGTCATCACTTTCACATTCAGACCTTCTTTTTTGCCTGCGTATGTTAACAAGAGGTCAAAGGTGGAAAAATATTAAGTTCCTTCGTTTTCATGGAGTTATTTTACTTTTTAAAGTTTCGGCCGCAGGTGAAGCGTTATTCTCTTTTACTCCACTGGGAGGCGCTGCTGGACCTCATAAGAACCACTGTTCACTCTGTGTTGGCGTCTATGGGATACATGGGCTTGTACTATTCAAATGAACGCGAAAGATGATTCTTCAACACATTTTGAACCCTCTTAGAGAAACTTTCTTGTAATTTCTCGAAGTAGTCTTTAGTTCTCCAAGCCTCTTGAAGGACATCTTCAAAGCTCTTGATCGTAGGTTGTCAGCTGTCTCTTGTTCTACTGATTTCAGGGCCCTAGGGAGGATTAATCATGCCATGAGACCAGATGCTACCGATTTATAGTCCTTTTGCCATTTGGCGTACAAAAGAGTTTCCACCTTGTTTCTCTTCCTTAAAAATCGTTCCTTGACAGCCATCCTTCCATGGAGGAGTGAGCAGTAGTTGGGTCAGCTGAAGGACAAGATGCACATCTCAGGTCTTGTGACAGGTTTTGTTGGACCCCAAGGACCCCCACTTTTTTTTTTTTCTCAAAGACATAGATTTTGTTTAGTTTTAACTACGGCTTTTTCCTCCATTTGTCCAGTTTCCCCATAGTTTTTGTTTTTTGTTTGTTTTTTTGTTTTTTAAAGAACAAACACCATGTTGACATATGCCAAGTTTACAGCTAGTATCTCTTGGAATCACCTTGCTGGCTCCAAAATAGTATTTTATGTTTATTAAACTGTTCTGTCCTTGGTGATTTCCAGAGATGAATGAAAAAAATTGTTGCAAGACACTGTTGTCTCAAAAGTGCCTAAATGAACCATTTGAAATGGATTCTTTGTTAAGGTCAATGTTACATGGAGACACTTCGGTTCATCCCTTCAGTTTGGTGTTTCGTAGGTCTGTGTGAAGTAATAAACGCATTCCCCTAAAAATGTTCAAGGAGAAGTGTAGCAGTAAAATTTGTAAAAACCTAAGAAAATATTTGACAAACCTTCAAAACCTTGGACAGATTCAAAACCACTTTTAAAGATTAAATGGCCTCTATCTATCTATCTATCTATCTATCTATCTATCTATCTATCTATCTATCTATCTATCTATCTATCTATCTATCTATCTATCTATCTATCTATCTATCTATCTATCTATCTATCTATCTATCTATCTATCTATCTATCTATCTATCTATCTATCTATCTATATATGTATATATTACTGAGTTGTCAAATCCATCCGATTTTGATCCAGTGTAACAAAATCCAGTTTCATTCCTGGGTAATACTGGGATTGCTTGTGTAACCAAACCACATCATATTATAAAAGCTACTTGCCTATTTTGTAAGTAAAGCTCTAATCTATCAGATTATTCTTCACACTTGAAATGTCACAAATAAGTTGAAGTAGAATCAAACAGAAAAACAATTGGGTAAAGATCATGTCTCCAAAACTAAAGTGAAAAAGGGTGAAGTATTTCTAAAGCCACCTAATTATAATTCTTTTGGCTTTTTCATGTAGAAGTATCATCTAGTTTATTAGTTGCACATAAGACACTAGTAGTTTAATACAACACTCACTTTACACTTTCAGGATGGCTTTCATTCAAGTTTAGAGACAATTTGGGTCTTCAGTTTAAGTCCGCAACAAGACAAAATGAGACCTCAGTATGGTCTGAAAAGTGAGTGAAACCATTCAAGACGTGAACAGACACCATTACAAAAAACTGTAAGTAGAAAAGCTGGCTGCCCCATTACATTGATGGTGTGCTTTTGTTGCAGCTAGGGAGCTTAAATATCCTCAACACATCAGTTCCATTCAGCACTTGCAGACTTGACTCCAATCACAATATTCCACAAACTGAGCACGGGAGCTCCCTGAGGAGACAGTCATCAGGCTTGTTTTGTCATGTTCTGCAATGCAGTGCGTACCATATCCCTAAAAAACATCCAACCCCAAGTAGAAAGCCAAGCTAACTGCAAATCCATGCCCATAGCTTTCTGTTGCTCCCTTGAGAGCTTTTTCATGTAATAATAATGATTGAAAATGGAGGAGAAATAGGGGCTCTGAAAGCTGCTGTTACATTCCTGCAATTTCAGGAGGAAAGGTGTTGCAGAAAGATTTGCTTTTAAATGTCACGAGTTAAAAGGTCATCTTGTACGTGAACTGCTTTATTCACTTAGGAGAAAACCACTTGGAAAATGGCAACACACTACCCACAGAAACTGAGGACACATGCCCACTTTTCTCCAGAAATGCCTTATGACATTTCACGTTGTTTATGCCAAACAGCAGAGTGCAGCGGCCTGGAAATAATGCACAATCAACAGTGAGAGTTTCACATGAACTCAGTGTACCGACTTGTGAGCGCCCTTTCAAGAGGATGAGACACAAAGAAAAGGAGGCATTTATAGAAATGCTGTAACAAACTGGATCAACAAATGGTCCTTGCAGATACAGCAGTCCTATCTGTGTCAGTGCATGGATTGCTCATTCATAAGTCTAAACAAGTTTGTCTGAAAGCCGCTGTGGTTGCACACATGTCACTTTATCATTTTCTGAAGTCATTCTTGCAGCCCAAGTTTTGTCCATACTTCTTTTTGCAATTATATCCCAGTATGAACTGGTCCAGCATCACAAAATCATTTTTTTCATCCTTTTTCTGAAACTATTCTCACCAACTCTCTCACTCTCAAGTACTGTTAGAAAAATGCTACAGGTAGGCTAAAATGAATCTTAGTTGAGTACTGCACGTCAAAATAATGTGTCTCTTTGAAGGGATTCTTTTGCATTTTGATATATTATTAGGCTTTCAATATACCTCGGCACTCCCCAGGCACATTGAATATCAGCCCACTGCTGTCAGGTTTAACCTGAGATGGGTTAAATGCTGAGAATGAATTTCCTAATTGGCACTCTAATTGGGATTAATAAAGTATATATATATTTTTTTCACCATTCATCTCTGCTCTAAAACCAGGCTTATACAGCTACAAGAAAAAAATATTCAACCTTTTGGAAGTATCAGAATTTCTGTCTTAATTACTATGTGCTTTTTATTATTATCTGGGTCACAATTATCGAAAAACACATAAACAAATATAAACCAATAACATGTAAGCATCTGCACTTCACATTTGTTTATTGAAGGAACTGTCTATTCGTCCACAATTTAAACTGTGAAAGTCTTCTGTTCACAGCTTCTTTAAAAGCTACTTGTAATCACATGCTGCAGTGCAGTAAAAGCAAACTTAGACTACGTATTGGTAAATTTTACTTTTTTTCAAGGAAAAATGTTTAGATGGAATAATTCCTCAATCACTTTTGTGAGTAGCAGGAAAACACCTGCAGGAATCTCTATACTGCTGAAATATTTTGTTTCAATAAAAGTGACACCAATGGAGACATTGATAATGAAACCACTGCATTATTTTTGGTGCCTAAAGCCTACCAAACTTTATATATATAAAAAAAAGAAAGAAAAAGTGAGCTATAATTGAAGGAAAAAAATCTGACACAATTTTCTTGAAGAAAAAAATCAGGCTTTCTGATGCCTCAGACTAAAAACAGGTTGAAATGAAATCCTCTACTAAAGAGGATTAGGTTATGCAACTGTACAAATATGCTTGTTCTAACTTTGACATAACTAAGGTAGCAGTCAGTAACAAGATTTCTGATCAGAGAGCATTTCCCCATCATTACCCCCCAGTAGGAATAAAATCTACTGAACATTAGAATGTCTGCCAACTTTTAACATCCAGTAATAACTACATACTAGTCTGCAGACATTGAAAAAGGATCCTCCATCTTTCAATAGAAGATTAAAAAAAAAAAAAAAGTAATGGGTGCATTTCCCAGACCTTCCATTTTTCTAAGCTGTTGGGCCTAAAACATCTGCAAGAATGTGGTGATGTTTAGGACCAAAATTCTTCGTACCATCAAATTTTTTGCTTTAGAAAAATGACATAAGGTCTATGGAGACAATATGCAAGCAGAGGAAAATGATAGAGTACTTTATATTACTTCCAGTGACATGAAACTTGATTCAGGCTAAAATGCATTCACATATTGCTCTATGGGAAGGGGACATCGCCTCATCGTTTAAGGTCCTCCAGCTGCTTTACAAACTGTATATCCAATGTTTGTGTTACCCAACATGGTTCCGCAAATTCTTAATGTTCCAGCTTCACTGGGAAAAGTTTCCCATCCAAACCACAACAGTCAGCAATTTCCAGGCATCAGTGACTGCACCGAGCTCACACTTGTTCAGTCTTCATGTGCTTGAGCTGGCACAGACTCAAAATGGCCTGTGTAACCTCAGTTAGATAAGAAGCAGACAGTGCCAGTCTGCTCTGATCGGCCTTTTGTTCTCACACGTTCTAATGAAAGGAAAGGCATTTTTTTTCTCCTGATAATTTTCTTTGTTGTTTGATGTGGGGACAGGGGATGCTTTTTATTCAGCTCTTTCAAAGAAGCCTGCAATGAATTTTCATCCAGAGAAGGAATATTGCTTCAGGCATAGCCTAAGTTTTTTCTTTCTTTTCCCTCTTTTGTGGGGGGAGTTGGATGCTCTCCTTCAGACTGAACAAAGAGTCCCCAGGTTCACACATTCCAGGGGGCTTTTGTCTCCTCTTTGAAACTCCTGAAGTCAAATACTAATCCAAATTCTAATCCACCCACACCCTTATAGGTGACTGACTGGAATTTCATCTTTGGCTTCAAACATGAGCATAGTTAGATAATACAAACACCCATCACAGACAACGTGCAGCAGTCTAAACACACCTTCAGACAGGACAGAAATTCAGTTGCTCATAGAAATATGTAGCTTTTCCTCAATATTTATGTCAGAACTTGCGGTGCCCGGGTACCGAATCCCATATGGAGCTGAGCTCACATGTATAGGCTGATGATGGAATATTTTATGTGTCATTGATAATGGCGGTTATTTTTGTCAGTTACGTAAGCATATGGTATGTCACAAGCAGATCAGAACAAACACACACTAAAACTAAACAGAAAACACTTTAAACAGCTCTTTTGTGAAAGAGCTGCACAGGATGGAGATGTAATGAAAAGTTGCAATCACTGCACACTGCAGCAGCTGTAGACCTGCAACTAATAACATCTATCACCACCTTTTAGATACCGAACATTTTTAATGTGGAAATCTCCAATTACATGAAGTTAATGATGCTGAATGAAGCCGATATGTATGTTTATACCCAAATACTACAAGTTGCATTTATATGCATTTAGGCAACGCAAAAGGCGGCGAGTTTATTTGTATAGCACATTTCATGTATAAGACAATTCAAAGTGCTTTGAATGCATTTACATGGCAAGTGAAAAGACATCAAATAATCGTCACAGATGCAACAATATTTTGCTCCACAGTGCTCTAGGTGATACATACAGTATACATAAATGAACAAATTTACCTCTAATTTGTTCAGACAGGATATTTCAAATTGATTTCACATAAATAGTCTACAGCCTCCTAAAGGTAATCGCAATAAGAAAATATATATACATCCCTCATTAGGTTTGACATACAGTATATTACAGGAAACGTATAATATATCTATTTAAGACATGCCGTGGTATAAACAGTTGGAGTCAAGGCCTCAAAGATCCATGAGCATTGATTGCATAATGAAGAGAAGGGTTGAATGCAGAATGCATCTGTCAATATCACCTGGAGGTGAAAATAAATAGGAATAAAACATTTGACAGCCACAAAAATGAAAAATAACAGCATGCATCGAGATAGCATGTATTGGGAAAAGCATGTGTAGATTGATTTGTAGTACGTGTAGTGTAAAACTTTAGTTTCCAGCTATGTACATGCAATTAATCCATTACCCACCCTATTCTTTTATTTACATATCAAACTGTAAAAGAAACTGGTGGAAAAGTTAGTTCTGTTCCACTTGACTGGAAAAGACATTACATGGTTAAATTGGAGGGAAAGCTCTGGCAGAATGGAAGCTGTACAGGGTGGTTCTTGGCACACTGACTGAAGGAGGAGGAGGAAGGGGGAACCTTCTGCTGGGCTCATGGCAGGACGTGTAGAGAAGCATTCCTCTCATAGTTTTGGGACACCTCTTCAGCCTGCACACACGTCACATCTGCTGGGAGTGAATAAAAGGAGACGGACTAAAAGAAAGAGACAAGCACTCGACAGCTCTGGAGTATCAACTTGTGAAGATGTGGAAAGTCTTTGTCCTTGTGATCAGCTGCATTTCTCTGGTGAGGAAGAACTCAATGTTCATTCATAAGATGGTTATTTTCTTGTATTTGGAAGCAAACTGATAAGAAATGTGATGCTTTGTTTCATGTCAGGTATCAGCCTCATGCCCCACAAACTGCCAGTGTCCTCCTGAAGTGCCACAATGTGCTGCAGAAGTGAGCCTCATGCTTGATAACTGTGGATGCTGCAAGGTTTGTGCACGGCAGCTCTTTGAAGACTGCAGCGTGACCCAGCCGTGTGACGCTGAAAAGGGACTGGAGTGCAACTTTGGAGGTGGATATGACTCGGCCAAGGGCGTCTGCCGAGGTACTGTGAACTTCCATTCTCTCTCTAATACAAACATCACCTTTTAAAAAAAGGTTTTTCACGTCTAACTTCCCTGTTTTTCTTTAACAGCCAAGTCAGATGGAAGAACGTGTGAGTTCAACAGCAGGATTTACCAGAATGGTGAAACTTTTCGCCCAAACTGCAAACACCAGTGCACTTGCATGGATGGTTCTGTTGGGTGCATCTCTCTGTGCCCTCGAGAGCTCTCTCTGCCCAAACCGGGCTGTACTAAGCCAAGGCGGGTCAAAGTACCGGGAAAATGCTGTGAGCAACTCATCTGTCCTGAGGATGCAAAAGCAGAGGTTGCTTTGAAAAGGAAGCACAGTAGAAAGCACAGGAAAGATGAAACATCTGAGGATGCACTCACTAACAAGAATGAGCTGGTGCCTGCTTGGAGAGGGCAGATGAAATCTCTACCTGGTGAGCTCTTTTAGACTGTTTAAATAATCACTTGTCTAATTTTTTTTTTTTTTAAACCTAATCACAAAGTGTTTCTCTCTGTACAGCTTTCAGAAGTCATTCTAAGGACCACATGAGTGCCAGAAGAGCGAAATGTGTGCTTCAGACCACAGCCTGGTCACCCTGCTCCACATCCTGTGGTACTGGAGTCTCCACCAGAGTGACCAAAGACAACATCCAGTGTAAACTAGTGACAGAAACTCGCATCTGTGAGATCCAACCCTGCAAACAAATCACTTCAGAGGTACAGCTGTAACCTTTAGTCTTCTGCATAGTGATTAAACACAATCTTGTATTCACTCAGACATTATGTCTCTTACAGAAAACTCAGAAATGTAACCACATGGGAGAGACCATCCATCCAGTTAAACTGTCCTATGCTGGCTGCCGTAGCCTGAAGAAGTTCCAGCCCAGGCAATGTGGGTCTTGCCCCAATGGGCGATGCTGCCGGCCTCATAGGACACAGACGCTATCCATCCGCTTCCGCTGCAAAAACGGAGAGACCTTCAGGAGGAAGGTGACGATGACGGAGTCTTGCAAATGTGATTTTAACTGCTCCAGGAGCAGTGAGAAGCTGTCCGGTGTCTACAGGCTTTCTAATGACATCCACAAGTGGAAAATGTAAATAAAAATCAGATTTTAAATGATATTTTAAAATCAAGATGTCGACATCAGTTTGGTGAACATCCATGATTTTGCTTCATAACACTGGAGCCTCATGCTTTGCTTCTTTTTGAAGCGTTTTGTTGTAAAACTTGTTTTCTTTTATATATTTAATGTGATTGTCTCGATAAAACTTTTCATATAAGATGATACAAAAATGTCAGCAGCTTTATTTATAAGACGCCACTTTCTTGCTTGTTTTGTCATAATAATTGCTTTTCATGTAATATTATCCTGATTTTTCTCTTTGCTTGTGCAAATTGTAAAAATATGACTGTTCACATAATGTACCGTATGTAAGCTGGCAAACTAATTACTAATTTTATGATAAAATGTTTTTAAATAAACACAAAGAAACCTGCTTCAGTGTGTCAATATCATACTTGACTTGAAAATGAAAAGGTACAGCCAAATGTTGAATCATGTCTTTATGGGTTATATGGGGAAAAACTCAAAATTAGTTTAGTCATTGCAATAATCTAGAAAATTGAAAACCCTCAGGGGGTCTGCTGTAAGACTACTCAGTCAGAAATATTGTAAGTTATACCATTTCTTCAGCATCTGGCTGACCCACTTCTGAGAGGACCTACATGTCAGTGAATGCTGGGAATGACTGTAACGTAAACCTCTGAGTGGTTTTCCTGCTGCAAGGCAGATGGTGGGCACAAGCTGCAGAGTTTTGTTTTATGAAGAAGTCATAGGTTTACTAAGTTAATCTAAACATTCCATAATAGGCAGGATGGAGCACAATCTGGGCTCTATAACAACTGTAATTGAATGCAAATTATCATAGGAAAGGTGGTTTAAACATATGAGAGCAAAGCCACCGTTACTGCTAATCGTCTCTGCAGAGCTGAATCCCTCTAGGCAGATAAACTTATGTGAGTTACAACCTCAGGGTGTGCCCAGCACAGAGCTGAATTGTGATACAAACCAAACTGCCAAAAGTCAGATGTAAGCTACTTCTGCAGCCAATGGCAGACGTAAGCAAATTCCCAAAGTGATCAACAGAATTACGTAAACAGGCAAGACCCCAAGAGCAAAAGAAAAACAGGGTACTGACGCACACAGAGATGAAATGGTTCCATCTCCAGACCAAGAACACAATAGGGCTTTGTCTGTGAGAACTTGAGTCCTGTTCACTTGAGTGAATATGTCTGCTTCAAGAACATATCAGAGCCTTACAGAGGACTGAGCTCAGTAGTTTATTACCATAGATACTGCAGGACAGAACAAAAGGATCCAAACAAGACAAATGAGGTACTATCTTCACATAAAACTGGGTAACATCAGTACCCAGTATGCAGGCCATTGAGTTTGTCCTTGAGCTTCAGAAATGTAATTTCTTTGATGACAAAAATGCATGAAATATACCAGCAACAAAATTTGAAGTGGCTGGGAAATATCCAAGTGTTTCATGTACCTCAGTAATTATTTTATCTAACCTAAAGGCACAAGTTTCACAATTTGGGAGGGGGATATCTCCTTATTTCATCTCAGTCCAGCCGTGAGTACGAGCATAAAAATATCAAACACACATCTTATGATCACCGAAACAGACACGTTTGCTTTCATCATCAGCTGAAATTCACAGATTTATGATTTGAAAGGGAACCAACATACACCATGGTTAGATTTGATATATTGTTGCACCATAAAGGTTAATGTTCATTATTTAGGTGTAAACATGGCTGGTTCCTACACTGCAATGATGTCTGAGCCTTTGAACCCTTTAGATTTTTATATATTTCTGCATCGATGTATCTGTGACAGTAGCAAGTGAACCTTTGCTTCCAGCATCGATCATGCTGTTTACATGCACTAGCAAATGCAAACCTTGTTGTTTTTTGTTTCTTCTTCAAATAAAGCTATCTTCTCACACATGCTTGCTAGCCCACTGACTCAAATGTCACCTTTAACTGCATGCCCTGCAGAGCTTTAATCCCTTACCGTTCTGTAATGCCAACAATTTTTGTTGAACTGGGTTCCTTTCACCAAAGGATTTGTGTGGAACTCTGATTTTGGATGTTAAAAAAATATAGAAATAAGGGGTTCACACTAGCACTAAGCTACTATGTTGGTCTGTGTAATATTTGCTAATTTTGTTTTGCTAAATATTACTTTCATAAGTTGAAACTGCTGAATAATAAGCCTTTGCATCTAAAGCCATGTAGCGATAAAAAAAAGATACAGTTCTTGAGTGAAACATTACTTCTACCCACCTAGATCAAGAACTTTATAGATTAATATATCAAACAGTAGAAATTTTGATTTGCATCTTCTTCTTAGTGCTTACACCCCGCACACAAAAAAGATACACTAGTACAGTACATGCCAATAAGTATAAAAAAGGGGGAAATATGTATAAAAATCAACCATCAGTTCAAACTCAAACATCAGAGCAATCTTTATATTTATGCAACTAGCTCATTGAACGCATTGAAAACAGCATCTGAAGTTTACATCCAGAATGTGCATACATTTGAAAATGTTGCATGTCTTGGAAATTAAGCTAAAATGAGTTAAATCCCTCAATAAAAACAGAGAAAAATCACTGATTCCTGAAAAGACAGTCACAAACTGCCGGCAAAACGTTCCATTCACAATCCATACACAGCTGGAATTTAATAAATCAAAGATGTTTTGGTTCCACTGAATGCAAAATTAAGTCTCACCTGCAGTCTTGTTTAAAAATGAGTCTCACAAATATTACAGTGCATAAAAAAATATGTAAAAACTTCATATGCAAACCAATCATTTTAGAAAATATGATGATCCAAAAGTTGATGTTTGTAGCCCTTCATCGAACATTGTTTTATAGGAGTTTTTGAGGAAATCGATGTAGTTCTGAATGCTTCGTTTGTGGCTCTCTGATTGGTCCAGGCTGAGCTGCAGGTCCTTCAGACGAACTGCAAACTGTTTCTCTGCCTGCAGATGAAAATACATTCAGACAGCAGATTTTTATCTGAAATTTCATCATTAATAATGTATCTCATCATGTGTTTCTAGGGGGAAAAAAAAACATTTATTTGAGCATGCATTCATATGATCTTTATTACTTGCAAAAGGCATGACACTCACAGTTAGCTTGCTCTGCCGAAGAAGCTTCAGTTCGTTATCCATCCTGCTCTTCCCAGCTTCAAGTTGCATGATTTTGGCTTCAAGTGCTTCTTCTCTGGAAGTAGCTTGGTCTCTTACCTTGCAGACCTGGATATATGGTGAAAAAAATGAAATACGCTACATCTTCCTTCTCGACACCTACTGCATCAAAATATGAGTTTCAATATATAGAGGGCCCGTGATGGTTTTGTTTAAGTCTATGTGTGTGGCAAGTCATGAACAGTGGTCCACGTGCATGGTTGGAAACACTTCTCTTGAGCAGTTTTCATGTTCCATGAGGGGTGAGTGTTGAAATTTTCAGTAGGACGTCTTTTCTGCAGCTGCTCTTCATTCGAGATCACCACAACGGGAGGCACTCTGACGGAGACGCGCTCTCCTGGATGGAAATGTGAGGGAGGAGGTGCGGGGGAACAGCTGTCTCGAGTGCGCAGGAGCCAGCATGTGATGAAGAAAGCTGTGGAAATTGCTGTGTTTTCTTTACAACATGATGAGACTACCAGATGAGGCTTCTCATGGTGTAAATACTGTAGGAGTACTGCATGTAACTGTACTTATCCACAATATCAAGGAGCGAGCAGAAAGCAGTCAGCATAAAGGGCAAAATCTCAATACTGAAATATTTGCAGACATGTTCACAGACTCACTGATGATCCAGAGATTTTACTTAAGAGAAGTCTCTGCATAAACTCCAAAGCACATGGTGCAGAGATTTGTCTTCTGGATCTGATGAACATGCAGCCAAAGTTTGCCATCAGAAAACCTTTGCTTGTCCAGTCTTGCTTGACGGCGCAAGGCAAGTGTTTGTACTTGATTTACTTGGTTAATCATAAACATTTAACTGATTGGCATGTTAACTATCGTTTTTGGATCAAATAAGATCTCCTTCCTTTAGGTATACCTGCTGTCTGACATCTGATAAAGCTGCTTCAAGCTGCCGGTTCAGGGCCTGACACTCTGATGAGCGCTGATCCAGCTGTCGGTTGCTGTAGCTGAGAGCCTCTTCCTGAGCTCGGAGCCTCCGTACGAGCTCCAGGTTCTCCTGCTGCAGTTCATCCATCTTCCTGCAAACACATAATTGTATTTACCAAGTCTGATCAGCACAGGAGGCAACGTTTTGATAACTGGTATCTTACTTTAGCAGAGAATTCACTTTTTCTTGTAGCTGTAAATTGGCCTCATGAATGGACTCTTTCATCTCTGCAGATGTTCTCAGCAGTTTAGATTGACCCTCCATCTGTTTATATGAAATGGATGAAACTCATGAGACATGTGATCAGGGTAAATGCAACTGGTGCAGAAAGGATAGGTCATCTGACATGCAAACAGATTAAAATAATCACTGATTTTAATGCCATTTACAGGTCTTGGAAACACAATGTGGAGAGTTTTCAGGTTATGGAGCGAACATTACAGGAAGAAATACAATCCTGGTTGCTACAAAGGACTCAAAGCACAAAACAATCACAAATGGTTACAAGTAATAAAGAGTGCACTGCAATCAGGGTTTCTTTTTCTTTTTTTTCCAGGAATGAAAAACATCAAAACTCACAGCACGACCAGAAAGGATGACACGTCACCAGACACATGGAGCTCTGATACCGCCTAGTGGTCAGATATGGTAAAATGACTTTTGCATTTTACATTGTCTGACCGTGACAGCTAGTGTTGCACACCTTAACCTGCAGTTGTTTAATGGACTCTGACTTTTCTGAGCACTTCCTCTCCAGATGTTGCAGATTCTCCTGGCACTCGAGGAGACTCTGCTCTGCGGCACTCAGTAACTCAGGGTAAGCCTTCAGTTCCTCCACACGCCCCTCCATTTCTTGCCTCACCTGGGCTCCAGAGGAGGGTGGCAGAAGGAGTGAGGTGTTGGGAATAGACAAAGTATAAACTAAAATATTCATTACACCTCTTATTAACAGATGTTTGAAGATGTGCAGCATGCTTTAGGTGTGCATTGCCCCATTTTTCTCTAATTTAGTCTAAAGTTATTTTTTGCTGTCCAGAAAAAGAAGTTGGTTAGATTTGTTGAAGCACATGCAAGTTCAGGGAATGAGTAGTTGGGGGTGGGGGAGGAAACAAACAAAAAACTAAGGGCAAACTGTCTGGGCATTCAGTAGCAGGAGAAGGAGTTGCAGAGCTCAAAATACTTGAAAAAGTATAAACATGTTGTTAAAATAAAGTTTTTAATTCAAGTGCTCATTATGAATTAGTACAAAACATTCAGACAATGAAAAGTGGTGGTGGGGGGTGACAGTACCTTCTCAACATATGCATTTTTTCCATCTTGTGTCTTTTCTGTCTCTCTTGTAAGATTTGCATGTTTTATTCGTAGACTGTCAATCTCAGCTTGAAGCTCTACAACCTAGAGAAAGTTAGGGGAGAAAAACAGATCATAATTTGCAAGTAATGTCCTCATTTTCCCCTCAGTGTTCTCAAATATTCTATATATACTTTGTAGTCTGTAAATACATTTCTAAAGAAAGTGCATGTTTAATTTTTTGTAACTTTCATAACTTGTTTTCTAGCAATCTAGTATAAAAGAATAAACATAAAAACCAACCTGATACTGGTACTGTTCAGCGTGTTGTTTCTTCTCTTGACAGACAATCTTTTCTTCTATGAGGGCAGAATCGCAATCAGCGAGCTGCTGCTCCAACCGAGCCACAGATGACTGCAATCAGGCAGGAAAATACCCCCCAAAGAATCAACACAATTTCACTAAAAATCAGAAAGAAAGTGCTTTGCTCAACTTAAACATGATGGTTGTGTCTACAGAAAATATGTAGCCTCTGGTGAAAATTACATCATAAATTGGCGGTAGGTTTTCCAATGACGGCTCAGTCTATACATTTCCTCCTCAAATGCCGAAAGCGTATTTACACTGTTTGCAGTATTGACTCCTACATATAAGCTGTTTGGCACCTTGTACCTTGAGTGCTGCATTATTGACGGTGAGGTCTCCGTTGTCAACGATGAGTCTATCGACTCTTTGCATCACAATTTCATTAGCTGCAGTTAGCTCATCTTTCTCTTTCTGCAACCTCGCTGTCAAGTCTGCAATTTGACTTTGTTGGAGATGAATAATTCATCATTAAAAACTTGTCTTGCATGCAGAATGACATCCTTTCTGCATTACAAAGAGGGATTTGTGTAACAGAGAAGCTACCAACCTCTTCAGTAAGTTTATTTGAGCAACATGCTTGTCTTTCTCATCGGTCATCTTTTCCTTCTGACGTTTCTTGGAGTCTTTTTCTAAATGAGCTTTGGCCAGCAAAGCATCCTGTATGTCAAAGCAAAATCCTGATCAGCTTATAAAATTTTCTGAAACCAACAGTTATAACCATTTTGACTACTTACTGTACCTTTTCCTTCAACTGTGCATAGCATTTCTCAATAGCAGCTTCAAACCGCTCAGCTCTCAGTTTCTGTGCTCGGGTTGCTTTCTTGAGAGATTCTTTGTCCCGTGCTGCTTTCTCAGTGAGAGAGGTGATGGATGCTTTCAGATCATTAATCTCCAACTTCTGCTCTGTCAGAGTTCTCTCCAGAGACTGGAAAACACCATAAACACAGAAATGAACACCTTAACTTTACACATCTACAACTGATTCTTTGCCAAGCTTTACAGTGATACAGGGGATTTGTACCTGAAGCTGTACAGTCAGACGATTATTTTCAGCTTCTTTGTTGCGCAGCTGCCCTTGAAGGTGAGCACGAGTTGCCTTCACAGATTTGGTCACATGAACTGCACTTTTTATGTTCTCCTGTAGAAAACAAACATATCCTTTCAATGCAATGCTGTCAGCACTATGTAACTACTGTAAATAAAAAGACAACACCCTGGTTACCTGCTCTTCTCTTCGCAGTTTCGTCAGTTCCTCTATCCTCCATTCAGTTTCACTCAAGTTTTTTTTCAAGCTCTAGAGGAAGGATGCATGGGCAGTCAGCACACATGAGAGGCTAAACCCCCATTAATCTCTTCCACTACCTTAATGTATTCATATTTAACAGAGTAAGCCTCTTTGCCATACGAATATCACATTGTATCAGTACCAATTACCTTTGTCTCTGAAACACCACTTCATTTTGAGATATTTAACCATGTCCTAATAACTTAATAACAAACCCGATTTCTATTTTTAAGCATTTTATGCCATAAATGTAATAAAAAAGTCACCTCATTTTCACATTCAGCCTGTGTGATCTTCTTTTGCAAGATGTCTATCTGTTGGTTGGCATCTATTCGAGAAGCCTATAAGGGAAGGAAAAAAAGAATGTTATTGATAAAAGCAGCTATAGCGTTAATAAAAACAGGTTTTCACACATTTCTGCAAAGTGTTTAAGTTGGAGTGCTTCATCTACTTGCATACACTTGATGTAACTACCATGACCCTGAAACTTTTGATACCAACCTCTGTATCTTGTAGTTGTTTCAGCTTCTGTCGCACAGACTTATTTATTCTTCGAAAATCCTCCAATTTTTCCAGTAGAAGTCCTCTCTGTCTTGTAATTCGGTGCTTGTCTTTGGAAAACGGTCCTGAACCCTAGTATGACAGAAACACATTGAATGAAGAAAAACGTATTTGGATGCCAAAGCTCAATATGAGGGATGCAAAACTCTATAAAGCATACAGCAAATTCTTCTTCCAATGCATCTTTAAAAGACACAAGTTGTATTGCAGCAGAGTTTGCAGCTCCTTCTGCATCAACCAGTAGTTTCAGAAGAGGGCTTTTCCCATCAGGAAAGTCTCTGTGACTAAATGAAATAAAGATAAAATGCCTCAAGTCAGTAAGCTTGTAGCTGCTGGATTTTTATCTCTAAAGATTTGGCTGTATGTTGAAATGTGCAGGCATCATGTGACCTCACCAACTGATCTGAGTTTCAGCTCTTGCTTGCAGACTGTTGTGTGCCCTGCAGCTTCTTCCCAGCTCATCGTTGCTGTCTAGATCACCTCGACTCATTGTGAGATCCTCCCTGGTGGAGCTGAAACCAAGTGGGGGACTCTGGAGCTCACCAGACTCTGGAGACATAACTCGTACTACCAACACAGCAACAAGTCGGTATGAAAACAAAGGACACAGAAGAAGAAAAGGGTATGACTCCACAGTGCGGTAATTTTATAAGAAAGAAACAAAAAAGTCACACCATATCGCATTTTTTTAAATTATTTATTCAGCTACACAGGCATTTGTCATCCAAGCTAACGAGATTACTCCATAGCAACAGGCGAGGTTAAGTGGCTGCTAATCTTTACATTAGACTACACACATAAATCATTTAGTTAATTTAACAAAGATCAAATCACGCATAGATGCATTACTATAAAATGGCGCCGAAACAATCTACCTTATAAAATTATGTTACTTAGAATATAAATATTACTCACGCTTCAATTTTGTGTCTGTTGTGAGAAGGGCTACGCTACACTAAACTGGAGAGGCGCCGTGTTCATGCTTGAGCCTGATTGGTTAACACTGAAGCAACGTCAGGTCATCAACTTACTCGCCCCCTGCTGATTGGCTTCTCAAAGAAAAAATAGGTGGGACTAAGTTTGACTATACTTTTAAATAGCCAATGGGTAGCAGACACTGACAGGACTGGCTGAAACCATAGAAACTATAAGGAAGTTTACTGCTACACCAGTAAACTGTGCTCATATAATAGCCAATGTACGCAGCTAATCTTCCCTTTTTTGTCTGTTATAACTCAAACTTAAAACCCAGTATATTGCTTTCATAAAGATTAATTTATATTAGTGCCATAGCTCTACATCGCAAATGCTTCTTCAGTCGAAGCTAACCTAACAGTTAATGTTTGCTTCTCTTGTGTGGAAATGTTCAAAACAAAAATCCTCTTCGTTGGTCCTAATGAGGTACGTAAATGTTTCTTTAATATTGCAGTACATGCGATTTCAACTTTCATGCCAACACCTACTCAATAATTTTTTATCTAATCGTCGGATTTACGTTAGTCCTGCTATTAACCTCTCCTTGGGCTTGGATTTTACTTCCAGATTTTGAGAAATGTTTATTTTGATTCTAATATTCTAATATCATAATTATTATAGCCCAGCTTTTGGAGAAACAGTTTAAAAAAATAGCCCCTAAAACATAATAGTAATTTGATTAGGCTGCTGGAGTTTGAGAACATTACCCAAGGTCTCATAATTTTAGGGGCTTGAAGGAGGGAATTGGGAATTTTAAAAAAAAAAGAAAAAAAGTTTGTTTTGGTTGACTTTTAGCATCACATGACGCAGACTTGCCATGATAAATGTTCTGTTTGTATAAGAAAATATAGTGTATTTGCCCCTTACACCATTTTTGTTGTTGTAAAAAGCTGTTGAATACATGTCTTAACCATGGGTAAAAATGTAAATATTTTTGATAACTAAGCCGAGTGTCCTAGTCTATGGTTAGGACAAGTCAATATAAGCCCAGGTAAAAAAAAAAAAAAAAAAAAAAGACCATCAGAAGACTAATTGTGCTAAAGATGACCCCCCCCCCCCCCCCCCCCCCCCTTTTTTTTTTTTAACACAGCTTTCTTTATATTTCTTTATATCAGTATAATAATGTCTAATGTGAATGTGATTCAGTATTCTGGCTTTTATACGTAATTCTTTTGGTACTTAAAAAGTAAATTTTGAATCCAGAAATACCTATGTTATCATAAGCTCATCTTTAAAGCAATCTGCATTCCTGTCTTTCAGAGTGGAAAAACCATTCTTGCAAATTTTCTCTCTGACACAACAGAAAATGTGGGTGGCGAGTACAGACCTACTCAAGGAGTCAGGTAAGCCCTTTGTAATGTATCAACATGCTTAGATTAACATTTCAGTTTGACAGCTGTTGTCTACATTATCAAAACAATATTTAGTTTCAGTTTTATTAAATTCATTTGTCATAATATACTGTCTCTTTAGGATACTGGAATTTGAATCACAACCTGAGGGTAGTGGTGACAAGACATGTGAGGTTGAACTCTGGGACTGTTCAGGTGATTTTAAGTAAGTTAGAAAATATTACCCCATTCAAAAGAGGCTGAAATATTATTCCTTCAGTTTTTGTTTTTTTGTTTTTTTTATCAGAAAAGTTATATTTCCGTTCTTTGCTGCTATTGTACTGCTGTGTAATGCGGTGTATTGGAAATATTTTCTCTCCTAACAGATTTGAGTCTTGCTGGCCTGCACTCCTGAAGGACTGCAGCGGTGTGGTGATCATTTTTAATCCTGATGTTCCAAGTCATCTCAAAGAAATTGAGACATGGCATTCCATGTTCATCTCTTCTCAAAGTTTACAGGACAAGCAGTGTCTGCTCATAGCTCACCACAAACCTGGCAGTGAAGTTGAAAATGGACGGATGCTTTTAGGTAACCTCACTGCAAGCCTCCCAAACCTGTTGTATGAGCTATGTTTTTTCTGACCAAACATATTTACTTTTTTATTCTTTTTATACAGCACCAAATCTAAGCAGACTGCCGCTCATTCACTCCAACCTGGAAGAGGAGCCTGAGGAAGTGAGGCAGGCCTTTTTCAGATACTTGGGAAATGTTGTAAATGCAATGTCGGAAAATAGAGAGCAGGAAGAGATGTCTATCATTACATAGCTCTGAAATCTGTAAAATATAAATCCTAAATAGCTGAAAGTAAACTTTGTCTGCAGGTACAATAAGTTGATTATTAGCTGTGCATCATATAATCCAAACCGTTATGTCTAACACTTTCCTACAGTTGATAATCCTGTTCATTTCTGGTTCATTGCCCCTTTTTTTCCAAGTTTTTGGTAATAAAATGTCACTCGGTGAGTAGTTTGCTTCTTGTATATGTTTATAAATATCTTTAAGTTGAAAGAAATAAGTAGACGTTGTTGAGAATACATTTATCAAAAGTTCAAAAAGAGAAAAAAAGTTAAATGTTAAAAATCATCACATCAAATTATGCATCCATTGCCAATGCACCCTCCAAAGACGGACTACATCAGCAACTCTGTGGTCATGAAGTCATCACCAGGCAGGGACACTACATAAAATCAAACAAAAGAACTTTCACTTAATAGAAATTATGGATATGATTGGTGTTTTTTTGTTTTTCTTTTTTTTAAAAAAAAAAAAAAACAAATTAGAGACATTACAGTAAATGTCAACAGAGAAACAAAACCTTCAAGGACAGCTTTTTAATTTTTTTTTTACAGACTTCAACTGAGCTGACTCGGTGAAGCAGCTCAAAAGATTCTTTCAATTTGCTCTTCTATATTAAGCTTTTTAAGTTTACTGGCACATTTACCTCAGTAAATATTAACAACAGAATACACTTACACTGGAGATTTATAAAGGAACAAACCTCTGTCTCACATTTTGGTGTGTTGACAGCAGTAAGGGAAACTGCATGATGCAAGTGTCTGAAATGGTCTCATGAAATTATAGTTTCTACATTTGGATGCTTTCATGGCTTGAAAGTGAAGTAAAAAAGAGGTATAAAAGGCAGGGACAAAACGTGTCAATCATTTGTAAAGTAGCACATGTATGTACATGTGGTTGTGTATTAAATGGATGACTGGATCCTTACTCACTCTCTGACTCACTCTGCAACCCACACAAAGAAAAAGAAAAAAAAAAAAACAAATTGGTGCAATAACGCTGAAACAAGACACAGACATCAACCACTGGTGTCTACAAGTACCAGTTTTAATATGGTGTATACCAGAAAAATGACTTGTTTGTATGAGAAGATTAGCAGTATAAATATCTTTTTCCTCATCCCAATTGACAAATCCTGCAGTGTGCAGGATAGAAGGACAAATGGCTTATAACTGCTGTAGTAGACTTGAACAGCCGTTATACTTTTTATACAAATCACTAGATGGTGCTCTTTTATATGCTAGAGAACTGCAAGGAATTAGCGGTAGAGCAGGAATAATGTCAGCTTTGAACTTAGCAGTCATGTGCTTTCCAAAAGTATTAGTGGAGCAGGAGTTGTAATAAATGGAAACTGAGTGATCATATTCTCATCCTACTTGTTATTGTTTATTAAAGCGCATTAATTGGGCGTGCCTTTTTTTCCCCCAGAGGGTCAACTTTGATTGTGTTGGATTATGCGGTGTTATTAAATTGTGTTTGCAGTGTAGCAAGCCAAAGATGTTTACTTTATAAGACCATTATTGCAAACATATAATTTAACCTAAATTTCAGTTAAAAGAAAATAAATCAAAATGTTTTGAAAGTTTCACTTATAATGAAAACACCAATTGGTATTTCTTTCAGTGTGTGAATGCTGTTAACATTACAAACAGGACAAGAATAAGGGGAGGGGGTACCATGACTTTGATTTCATATATATATATATATATATATATATATAAAATTTAAAAAATATATTCTCGACCTTCTGAAGTCTTGAAATTCAATAAAACAGTTTCAGATGAAATACAACACAGTACATTATGCTGGCAAAATACTGAAGTTCTATGTAAACATATTTCACTGCTCTCATCGCTTTTAAGAGGATGAGCAGGTGCTACTAATTAAATGCACATGGTTCAGCTGGTGTGTCCACCTTTATGAAAGCAGATGTTTTGGCCTTTTTCAAGTCTGGAGCATTCAGGCATGGTGTTACATTCTCAGGAAGTAAGATGGGGAGAGTCGCAAGTAGGAAAAGCAGAACAGTTGCCAATCTTTGTTGGGAATGGACATGCCAACTCAGATAAACCCCAGGTCAGATCATGCTCTTAAAAAAAAAAAAAAAGAAATCCATGAGCTCCATCCCAGAATCCAAAGGCCTCAGTTAGCTGTAGAGTCTTAAAGTTCATGACAGTACAGTTAGAAAAGGACTGAGTATGGCTTGATGGAAAACTGCCATGCAAAAAGCCTCTTTTCTTTAAAGAATAAAACCCTTGCAACACAAGATTTGCATAATTAGGGGTAAATAAACTAGAAGGCTTCTGAAACAAAGAGGAGTGATTTGGTCTTAACCATCATATTTGGTGAAAACCCTGTAAAGCACAAACACCATTTTGCCCCCCGCGGCCGGCCCGGGGGGGGGCGGGGGGGCCCCCCTTGTTCGGGCGGGTCGGATTCTGCCGCCCTTTGCTGTGAGGGAAGCCGTTTCTCGCTGGTGCCCTTTCGATTTTCTTGTTGGTCTTTCTCTTTGCTCCTCTTGATCGCTCTTTTCTTCTTTTTTCTATTATCGGTTTCGGTCTTTTCTTTTATTCTTTCATCTCTGTGTGGCTGTTCTCTTTCGTGTCCCCGTTTTTTTTGTTGTTTGTTTGTTCTTTTTTTTTCTTCTATTCTCATTTTTGGGTTTTTGCGTGTTTTGTTTTTTCTGATCTCATTCCTGGTTTTTTTTTTTTCTCCTCCCCCTCCTTTTTTTTTTTTTTTTTTTTTCCTCCCCTTTTTTCGTTTCTTTTTTTCTTTTTCTTTTTCTTTTCTTTTGTCCCCTCTTTTTTTTCCCCCCTTTCTCCCTCTTTCCCCATCCACAGTGGAGGAAGGATGATGATTTGGGACATTTCGAGATGATCATAAAGGTTACACACCAAAGTATTTTAGGGTTAAATACGTTTTTGAGATCAAAAATAATGCCACATTGGAAAATGTCATGTTGTTTTTCATCCGAGGTTGTATTTATCTCATTTTTGTTGTGTCTTTCCTGTTTGTTTAGTGTTTTGCTTGCTTTGTCCTGGTATGTAAAATCTTAGAAAAGACATGTAATAGACTTTTTCACATGACTGCAATAAGTTATATCTGTTATTTATCAAAAAGTCCCCCCTGGAATTAAAGATTACCTCCTTTATAAGACAGATTGGAACAAAGTTGCAGCCTGAAACTGAAAATTTGTACAAGTTCATTATATGAACTAAATGCAAAGTTTACAACATGATATCTGGCTTAATGTTGAAAATCAAACACATCCAGTGAAGCACAGCAGTATTGCGTCAGATTTGTGTCAAATCACGAGCGAGCAAAATAAACTCTTGTGCAGATTAAAGACACACAACGTAACTTTTAGACCTTAAAAATCTGTGTTTCTGACTCGTTTTGATGTCACACCAACATTCATTATGCGCATTTTCGAGCTGTCAGTGCCCAGAGGCGTCCCGGGGCTCAGAAACAGCACTATGTAAGATTCCCATCCGGGACGCGACCGTGACGTTGCAGCCGACTATTGGTTGCAGCACCGCGTCACTCACTAGCAACCGGATGTAAACCAGGTATCAACATCGTGGGTGTTTTGAATGCGCATCATGTCGAATTCGGTAAAGAAACGCAAGGAAACATCACCGGAGGAAGAGAGGAAAAGAAACAGAGGAAGGGACAGAACAAGAGTCAAGATAAGACTGTCTTTTACTGGCTGGAGTGAGCTTACAGTACAGGTACGAACAAGATGGATGCTAGTTTAGCCGCCGATAGGGGGCGCGTCACTGAGAAAACTGCTGAAAGTTCCGTTGTGTGTCTTTAAACTACTGTTGCGCATGAATCTACAGCAAGCACAAAAAATTATCACGCGTCAGAGACGACCTACTCCGCGCACGACTGACCCTGCTACGCACACGCCGTTTCACGTACGCATGAGGCCATTCCTGTTCGTGTGAGTTTCTGTCAGGCGCCCTCGCTTGAGGACAGCTGCGCTCTAACAGGTGGCTCCGCGCTCGAAGTTTTTTTCTGCTCGCACGGAGAAACTGAGTTTTGACAAGTGGGGCGGGACAAATACCTGACAGAAACTCGCGCGAGCAGGAATGGCCTCGCTTGCTGTGCTTGCTATAGATGAATTCATGTGCGACAATAGTTTAATCTGCGTGTGAGTATGTTTATTATGTGACAGAAATCTGACGCAGTACAGCAGACTCCAAAAAAGAAAAGAAATGAAAAATGATTGAAATTCAACTTGCAGCACCTAATCTAGACATTGCTGATGCTCTTTAACTCGGTGTGCATAAGCATGATGTCCTCCACACAGTCAGACAGAAGGAAACTGTCTGAGACGGACAGAAATATACAGACAGACAGGAAGACAAAAATGGTGAGAGCAGAGGCTGTAGTGAAGAAGTATCTCTTTCTTTTCATGGCCTGTGCATGCAGATGTGATTACAACAAATGACATCACTACCTCAGCCTTGGCAGTAGACACAAACACACACATTGGGTGACTGAGCAGCAGTAAGGGCGGGTAATCAGTCATAGTCTCGAGGATATGGAGACAGATAAGGACCTTATTCAGCTTCTTGTGGGGAAGACTGAGGTTCATTGCCAAGACGGAGGTGATGAAGTAATTTGTTTTAATCTCATGTGTAGATATTTTTGAATCAGAGACGCTAAACAGATTCTGTCATTGCTTGACTCTCTCTTCTTTGTAATTATCATCTTAATTCTAATCAGTGTTTTTTTTCCTCTGCCTTTCATTTGCGACTGTATTTTTTTTTCTATCTCTCTGCTCTTGTTCACATCTGGTATTGGACTACGTAGGGATAATCCATCTGTGATAGACGGCTGTTTCCAACTGGTAGAAAATTTGATCTCAAATATGCCCTGATTAGATTTTGCTTTGCTGTTTGCAGTATTTATGTTAGTCTGTGGTCATGCTGCTCGACAAGAGGATTATTGTGTGTATCTGGAAATTGGATAAAGTCATTAGTATAAAAAATGGAAAAGTAAAACCAAAAAATAAAAGCAAAGGAAAAGTATTTCATGGTGCTTTATCTCTATCTAATGAGCTACACCAAGTACAATGGTGTATTCAGTGAGTATTGCAAAAATATTACAAAAATAAAAGGGCATGTTTTCATCAGAGTAGATGTGGATTTTTTTTTTATGGTTTACGGGAGATTAACCAGTTTTTGCACCGATGGAGTCTTGCACCTATGGTTAGATTTGAATGTATGCCTAAGCCTTAAAGCTGGCCAACATTTCTGTATCCATGATGTGTTACTTTTGTTCACTCATACTCGTCTCACCAGTGTTGTTACAAAAAAGTCAGAAAATTCAATTAATGGATTTATGTTCTTGAACATGACTTTTCCTTTTATTTTTAGTTAATTTATGATTTACCCCAGAGAGATGTTGATTGGCATGAAATGAGCTTATGCACACACAACAGAGGCCTATTGACTATATAAAAGGTGGACATGCTGTAAATTTCAGATGTGAAACCAGCGAGGAAGTGTCTCATACTACAGTTCCCATGGTCACAAGGCATTGACTCTAAAACACCTTTGGCTTCAGTCACGTTTCAAGCAGCCTTAACTTTTCTGATGAAAGTTTATAAACTATTCCCACAAGTCATTATGCACTTGATCAGTGTGCTGGAGGTCCTTCCAAAAATAATTCCACAGCTAAATAGATAATGACCTTGTATTTTTGTCTGATCAGGTTTCAAGTATCACTTTATGTGGAGGTGCTTAATCTGCAAAGTGCATTCAGCCTAGCATCAAATGGCAGGTTTTTATAAGATCCAGCTTGGCATGACACAGATGGAAACGCATACTAATTTTTACTGAGGGTGCTGGTCAGGCCTACATGAATGGGCAAAACTCGCATTTTATGTTTCTATGTCTTCCGCTAAAGCTCTGAAACGGAAAGGAACTACTCACAGACAAAAGGAGACAAGACTGGTCAATTTTACCATCAGCTGGCAGCTCACTCTGTACCACTGGGAGCTGTTGACATCTGCAGTCATGTTAAAAATGATAAGCTCGCCTAATTACTTCAGAGAATTGTGATTATCAGAAAAAGTGGTTTGACATGACCTGCAGGATACAAAGTAATGCCATCACTATATGTTGCCAGGGTTATTGGACTGTCCCTCGGTGAACAGTTTAAGTGCTCACAGCACTGAGGACTAACATATTTCTCAGGTTTAATCTGCTTGTTTTATTGTGTATATGTATGTTTAAAAACCGGTACTTTAAACACATTATATCTGTTTTATAAACAGCACTTTGCACAGCTCATTGGCCTGTATGAAGCTGCATATCCCCTTAACTGTCCAGGGCCAGCCCACAGGCTGTTTTTACTTATTTTCAATATAAAGTCTTATAAAATCTTATAAAATTTTTTTATAATATTTCAATACTACAGCGTCTGACGGACCAGAAGAGGCATCCCTTTTGATTGATGTCTCATTTGACCAACTGGGTGGATCTATGGTCTCTCCTCCACCAATAATATCCACCAAACTCTATCCCACGTGGTGGGTGGGCTGTGTAAGCTGATGCTTACAGATCTGGCCTATCAGGTCTGACGCTAGCTCTGACATCATGCACGTATAGCCAATGAAATTCCCGTCATGGCCATGTGCATTTTGTTTACCTGGATAGCAAGATGGCTTCTCTGTGCTCCTGCGTAACTCGGCCTGAATACTCCTCCAAACGTGCGCTTCTGTGCGTAAAAGCGGAGGAAGCCCCGCATTGTGCACTTTTTCAGTATAAACGTGGGAAGAAAACATGCCGAAGAACGAAAATGCGCTGCTGAAGAGTCGCTGAAGGGAATTACTTGGAGCAGGGCAGCATGTGTGCGTCCGGGCTCAGTAGAGGAGGAAGCGTTTGGCTAAGGAGGCGCTCTGGACTGGACCAGTAAGTGGAAACTTCTACCTGCAGTTACTGTGTGTTTATAAGCTATTTAGATGGGGATAATTTCTAGGACATGAAAACGTGTCGATGTTTGCCTGGTTAGGGAAAGAGGCGCTTTCTCAGGTGCATATGTGTCGCAGCTTGGCTTTCTACTGCGCTCTTTTACTGCGGGCGTATTCATGGTGGTGTTTTTGGACACTAAAGAAGTGAAACCTGTCTGTTTGAAAGTGGGGGGCCTCTGTTTATAACACAAGACCCCCAGGTTTGCGGATTTCGCCTGCGTGTGGATAAAAGCTAATGGTCTCGTGATCGCAGTGTTGCAGCAGCTTCTCTCCTTCTGATCACACTGCACTGTAAAATTTCTGTTGAAAATTAGTAGTAGAAGTTTTCAGTCCTGGTCAGTTCATGAAAAATTGCAAGTATGTAAAAAATTTTCTGTGTTGTGATGTTTTTATTTTTCCTTTTTTGTTGACATTGTATTGCATGGCGTTACATTATTTACATTATAATGTAAACAGACACAAATTCTGACTCTTATTATTATGCACTTTAGGAAAATGAGCATTTTATTGTGTTTCTAGATCACTTACTGGATTTTGATAATGCTCAGAGTGAATCTAAATATGCAGCAGGATGCCTCTTGGTACCACCTTTCATTGGAGGTCTCAATGATGACTGTATGTTGAAGCATTCTGGCATTACAGCTTTGTAAAGCCTGTTATCCAAAGGGACCATTTGGAGTCTCCAAATGGAAAATTCTGGATAACGCCTGAACATATTCACAGAAAAACACCCATATATTTGTCATTTTTGTTGCTATTGTCACCAAATAAGAACTGGTAACAGATAAACCTTAATGCCACAGCCTCATGTGATTATCCAGTTCCTATCTCCATATTTCTGTGTGCAGCTACTTGACAAAATAAAAATAAAAAAATTCAGGCGAGGGAAAAAAAGCTTGATTACTGTGTGTTCCAAATTTAGCAACTATATGCTAGTTAAAGTTAGAATTTGAAAGCTCAAAGTGAAAATTCAGAGTGTTATCTTTACAGAGAGGCCAAGCTTTTGCGTATACTCCAAAGGGTTCAAGAGCAGCAGCTAATTTAATTCGGGTATGCATTTTTTAGGCATTTTTGGCATATGGGGGCGTCCTGTTAAAGGGATATATTCAGAATAAAGGTTTAGCTACCAGTGGAGGGTACAAAAGTTAATGTGGACATGATCAGATGACACTGTTTCTATTATAGTTATTTCTAGAATCGACTGACTAACCAAAACGTTTGGTTAAAGACCAAGTTAACTTCCAAAGTAGCTTTTCCATCCTCTTTCTCTTTTCCTAGGGTCACATGCTGTGAAAGCTTTTTGTAGCTCTATAAACATTAAAGGAGTACAGCGCAAGTTACAGGTTTTTTTCAGAAGTTCGCCCCCTCTGGCGACAAGTGCAAGTGACGCGAATGTCATGCACACGCATGAGCTGCTTAGACTGTGTTGGTCTCTAATTTAACCCACATTACACTCAGTCTGAGCCCAGAGTTAGAGACACAATGTCTACTGAAGTAATAAAGTTATAAATCTGCAAGTTGTTTACGGTTTGATCATTGAGTAAACTGACGGACTGTATGCTAACGGTAACAACAGAATAATGCTGGCTTGTAGTTCAAATATCTAAATTCACAGGCTGAGACCACGATTACCTTATAAAATGACCGTATCAACTAAATATAACAAGTTGACAAGAGTGTATCTCTTCCCCAGGAATAGTCATACGGCTGTCATACTGCTACATTTCTATCCTAAAAACTTAGCATTGCAATATTATGCATCCTTATTTCCGTCATACATCACATATACCTTGTTAGTAAGAAGAAAGCCAACTGTGGGTCCCGTTTTATTCCCAGACTGGATCGGAGCTCCCTCCAATAAAAAAAAAATGAAAGAAAAAAAGCTGCTTGGTCGTTTACTCCCGTCTTACTCCGGTGCCACCGGTGTTATCCCCAACGAACGAGAACGCGCAGCTCTGTCTCCTCCATAAGTGCCCCCTTGAGGCTTCGTACCCGAATTTCTGGCATTGAGCATTCAGGAACAGTATTCGAGACCACCGCAATGAAGAAAGATCAGCTCATTCTACACATCAGGCAATTGTAAGAGCATGTGGAGGAAAGAAAAGAATAGTATTTAACAGTTAAACTTGCGCAATGCACCTTTAACCCCTGTTTCTGAAAAACACATGAAGACAAAAGAATATAAGAAATATGTAAACTTACTTTTGGGGTCTGTTGAGACACTTTTGCCCTACACAGCACAGTCTTGTACAAACATGTACATGTAAAACACCACACACCACTGAGTAGCTTGTGGATTTTCAGATTTCAGATTTCGTTTATTTAAAAGGGACCATGTACAGCAGCATTGATCCCCACTGAAAATATGCTTTGTTTCAGGTTATAGCTCTCTGGGCTAATTACCATCTGCAGTCCCTAAAAAAAAGATATACTTTATTAATCCCAATTAGTGAGCCAATTAAGAAGTTCGTTCTCTACATTTAACCCATCTCAGGTTGGACCTGGAGAGCAGTGGGCTGCTATTTAAAGTGCCTAGGGAGCAGTTGGTGGGGGGTTAAGGACCTTACTCAAGGGTCCACAGTGGTTCACTTAAGTGTTGTGTGGGGGGACTCGAACCCAGATCTGCCGTGCCCCAGCCACAAACCACCACGCTACCCCCCCCCAAAAAAAAACAAAACAAACTAAAAATACCTATACAAAACAAACACAACGAAAAAAAACAGTGAAATTTTTAAAAATAACAGCACAGCATTATACTGTGGCCATCCCCAATCCTCTCTACCTATATTCCTCATTAACAGCCAAAACACAACAACAAACATACATAATTCCCAAACACCAAACCCAATCACCAACCACATCAAAATCAACCTACTAGCTGCCCCAAAAAGTTTTTTCAAAATGACTTTTTTGAGCAATGAGCACTTTCTTTTTTCTCTGTGCTCTAACTATGGATACGCTTCAGATGCTTGTTTGAGGGATTTTTCCCTCCAGCTGTCAGACAATGCCTTTGAACTTACTGATATGTTCACTGGTTTAATCAGCTTCTGTTTGCTTGCACAGCCGTTCGTTCTGAGCAAATCTGTTTCTGTTTTATGGCTCTCCTGCTGATTGGTTTATTTGTGATGTCAAGGCATTTATCTGCCTGCCTAGTTACTGTATGCTATTTACTGTGTGCAACATAAGCATTGATATTCACTCAGAATGACTTTCATTCAATACATTTTCAAGTTGCTGGTTTTCAAACTGGTGAAGAATGAATTCATTCTTATGTTTTTGCAGATAAAAGTCAAAATAGGTGCTGCTTCACAAAAACCTATGTTTCCATGGTGAAAGATCAGAAAACATCTCAGCCAGTCACACACAGGGGTCATTTTGTCTGTGAGGCTGTGTAACAGCTCATTTCCTCAGAAAATAGTGTTTTATTGTTCATAGTCTTTTGCCATTTAGTGTAGTAGCACAACAGTTTGAACAGCTCTCATACCTTAGCCAGCTACCCTATGAGCTCCATTGATTTTTTTTTTTTTATTATCAAGTTTTGACTTGATAATACTTCCTCTGCTTCAAAATAACTCAAGCACTCTCAGAGAAATGTGTCTATCTGTGTCATGCACACATCCATTTGTTCTGGTTGGGAGGGGCTTTGTTTCCATTTCATCAAAGGAGCTCACTTTTCCTGATGAGCAATTTTAAGCTCTAAAACATTCCGTTTGCAAACCAGTGGATGATGCACGAAAAGAAAATGGCAATTTCTCAGCCTCTAATGTCTGAGAACACTGACTAATTAACTGCGTGTTTCATGACTACACTATCAAATGATTTACAGTTTATTTATTGTGTCATTGAAAAATCCGCTCCTGCATTATGTTTAATTCTTAGTTCATACAACATTTCATGTGTGGGGTAAACCACTGCAGAATTTGAATAATAACTTACATTACATGGTTTTTTATAATGTTTTTGTTCTGCTTCTGCACAATAACTTCCTATTCTCATTTCTGCTGATGCCCCCAGTATTTAAAGTATTCCATAATCCCCACCTTTAAGCCTGCATTCACCTGATTGGTCATCACTTTAAAATTTCCTGCAGGAGTGCAGTTCCATATCAGCTCACTTACAAAACTGTATGTTAGAATTTACTGTGTCTTTACAAAGAAATTAGTTGAGTTGGGTTTGGTAAAGTTGAAATAAATGGCCATATGCTTTTCTGAGTTTTTCTCCTCAGATGCTCCCATATTTGTTCTCTAAATCTTTAAATGATCAAATCCTCATTTTTCCACACTTCATTTGTAACTCTTTCAATGGCTGGCCAGAAAAAAAGAACTATGAAATGATTGGTATGAGGGCAAGTCTTAGTCAGTCAGGCAGATGGTAACACTTTCATTTTTGCCTCAATGCATGTTTTTAATTTTTGTCCTTTAAATAATTTTATTTAAAAGACACTTTTATTCTGGTTAAATTTCAGAAAATCTGATTAATTAAAATATTATTCAGTGAGCTTATTTCACCGTCTTCCAGATTCCTGAAAATGAACAGCAGTCAGTTTATCTGTGGCCAAGCCTGCGTCATCAACAGTCTATAATGTGTATTGTACTTCTGCATTCACCTACTAGCTTTGTCTTTTGGGACCAAGAACCGTGTTCTCATCCTTGCTTCCCTGCCACTGTAAACAAATTAAATCTTATTTTGCAAACACAGTTATAGCAATGGCAGTACATGCATGATCTGTTTAACATCATTTTCCCCTTAAGAAAAATTACCTAAATATTAAAGATAATCTTTGAAAATAGACAGTCAACCAAGTAAACATCCAGAGGACAAAACCACAAGACCCAGATGACTGAGCAACAAAAAGCAATTTCCACACATACACACCATCTCGGCTCAGAGAGAACATTCAGTTTTTCTCTTGGTTTTGTAAAGCGTATAGCTCACATTGGAATCAATTAAGTGGCCTGAAATTACCTCAGACCATATTTACTTAATCTCATTACTCATCTCGGATGACTCATAAAAGAAATTCAAAATCCCAGAAATGACTACATTTGGGCAGTCTAATTCAAATTAACTATTTAAGGCCTCTACATTGGAGATGTAAAGCAGTAAATATCAATCTAAACCAAAATACTGCAGCCAAATAACCATAATTTCATCACATTTTATTCCTAGTTTTGTCATGGTTAGAAAGCTTTTCATGAAGGTTTCAGGTCTGATATGTTGCAAAAACCCAAAGTCTACATGAAAATGGGTTCTTCCCATTTACAAAGACTCTGAAACACTTATTTTATAGGTCATGCGTTTCTTTCTTAACCTAATGACTTCACAGTGTAACAGTTTGGCATGTCTCAAACAAAGGTTGGCCCTTTTGAACCAATCAGCTGACCAGATGGAGCAAATATAACACTCTGGGAGGGGGCGTTTGAAGGGAAAGGAGAGCATAGGGTGCTGCAGCAGTGCACAGAATGAAAAAAATCGTTTTACTTTTTTCCAACAAACCCCAAAAAGTGTGAAAGAGTAGTCCATCGTGTTGTGTGGGCTTTCAGGAGGGGGAGAAGGTGATGGAAATACTATTTGGTTGTTGTCGTGTGTAAAACTATAGTTTATGGTCCTTTGTAAACATTTGGCTGACATGATGCAAACAAATTTAAGACACATCTAATAATAAAAGTGTATTGTATTGTATTGTATCGTAGCGTATCAAACAGCATATTTTGCATTCTACATTTTAACATATACTGAATGTGAATAGGTCTCTGAGATGCACTAAAGTACATGCATGAATTAAAAAGTCTGCTTTAGCTATCAAAGTCTGAGACTTCATGCTACGTTTGGGTCTGATGCTGTCAAAAACAAGCTGTGCACACTTATGAAGGATTTACTGTCATATTGAACACAGATTTCACATAACACACACATATTAACAGGCACACACAGCTGTTGTTGTGTCACATAGGGAAGATGATCTGTAGTCACGCGAACTGGCTTCTCCGTTACTGTAATGTTACATCTGTGTTTTTACAGATACTTGATGCTCGGAGTCTCATCGGTGATGCATTAATGTTCTGGTATGCAGCCGGTACTCAGGCTGTGGGAATGGGGATGTAAGAGTGAAGTTTGTGCAGGTACAGGTGTGTGTTTCCATTAATGTGGAGTTCTTTTGTGCTGATACAACGCGCCAAATGAAAAACAAACAGGTACATGACTCATGGCAGCAGAATGGATAAAAGAAGGATGAGATGCTATCTCTGTAATCCTCCTCCTTTGGACCTGTAGAAACAAACATAGTCACATAGTTCTTTCATACCTCACATCATTAAAGTCACTTTTAATCATTAAGCACAGATAAACGATTTGATGAAGGTGGTACAGTCTCTGGCAGCATGTGTTGGGGTGTCCAAGAAAACTTTCATGGTCTTTCTTTTTATGAAAAACAAACACAGACATGTTGAACAATGCTGTTTTGTTCTCATACTAAACTCGATTTTGCTTATTGCAGACAATGAAGGAGCAGAAAGGCACATAAAGACAAATACAATGAAACACATACAGTACAGTAGATGTTGTAAAGCCAAACACGTTTTGTATTGGTGGTTTTTATAAACTGAGCTCATATTACATCTTTTTTTCCTTTTACAAGGATAGCGGCAATCGGTGGCTTCTCTTGGAGTAAAAATACTCTGGCAATGAGATGCTTATGTGCCATTATAGTCATCAGCAGTTTGGGAGGTTTAGATATGCAGTAATCTGCAGCTGTAGCAACAAAGTGGGGCCAGTGCTTGCATTTTTGCTTATCTAAGAGTGTGTAAAACGATTTATAGCTTGAACTGAGCACATTTGCACAAATAAACCATGAAGCAGCTGCACAACTGGAGTTATTGCCCAAACTTTGATGAATCATTGAGAGTTATCAATGACTTTTCTGCCAGGTGGCCAATTTGGGGATGTTAAAGTGTATACTATCTGTTTGCAAGTATGTCAGCAGAATGAAATAGTCCATTTACAAATAATTTAAGTACCAGTAGTTATAAAAAAGTTTATAATTAAGGATAAAATCACAAGAAAAATGTCTTTTATTCTGGTGAAAATGAGTGTCTGAAGCAGAGGGTCTTATCATTTTCTCTCATCTGGAGGTTTGGTCAGACAGTGTTTTCATTACCTTCAATATGCTGTAAGTGCATCAGTGTGTTCAATGACAGCTCACACTTAGACCAGGAGGACTTTAGCAAGATTCATTCTTTCAGAGTTTGAAAGATGTTCAGTTACATCATTTAGTTATTTTTTTTTTTTTTTCCCTTTTTCATCAGATTTTTTGATCAACATCTGTATTTAAATTTAAAATGCTACAACTCCACATCAAATAATGTTTATTACAGCGTCTCTGAGTTACCTGAAGTCCTTTTCCTTTTTGGCCAGTACTGCTACTTTGCATCCTGTCATTTTTTTTCAGCTGACCAATTAAGACAGCAGCTCGATAGTAGCAGGTCTTAAATATAAGGATATCTATTAAGATTAAGTTTCTAAAGACAGCTTAGGGCAGGGGTGCCCACAGTCAGTAAGGTTTTCCATGCCTCCCCGCTCCAACACACCTGACTCAAATTAAATTCATCCAGCTGCCTTAGAAGTTCAACATAATGACTCATTAATTTGAGTCAGTTGTGTTGGAGCAGGAAGACACAGAAAACCTGCAAGACTGTTGCTCTCCAGGACCAGAGCTGGACACCCCTGGCTTAGAGCTTGTGACATTGAATGCCATTCACAAGGTTACATCATTGAAAAATATTATATAATAGCTTTTCCCCCACAATTATTTTCTTTTTTCCCCTGAAGTTTATTTCTTTATTTTTATCTCTGTCATTCAGATAAAACTTTGACAAAACTGAGTAAAAGTATTTATATGTAATCAGTGTCTCGCACACAATAACCCAAAATAAGTTTGCTTGAAGTGGTTTAATCTTTACTCAGGCACTGCATTTTACAAGCACATCAACCTTCCAACCATCAATCATCTTTGATTTAAATCTGCAATATACAGCAATTAGTGATAAAGGCAGTGAAATGAACTTACTTTAACTCCATCTGTCTGTTTACACTTTTTGAAGCTGTAACAATCATTTGGCATTCCGAGTGAGCTTAAAGCACTAGCAGAGAGGGGAACTTTATAAAGACATGTCATGTAATTATTGAAATGCATGATATGGCAAAAGGGACATCCAAAGTAGTATTCCTGGAGCCTTTGATGCTGCACAATGTGGCAAATACAGCTGGAAAAACTCTGCTGCTGTGATGTTTTAGAAATAGCAAACCAACAGAAGCAGATTTCCTCCATCACAAGCTTTGGTGTGTGAGATTTAGGTTTGGAAAAGGGAGTCTGGGTGCATTTATGTGCTTCCTCTGCTCTGATTAGCGGAGTATTGCACTGCTCTGGCTGTTTCATGGAGAATGGCCTTGATGAGGCTTTGTGGGAAAAGTTAAATGGACCTTTAGAGCAGAAATAATAAAAAAAAAAATGTTGACTTCAGTTGCTTGAGACAGGCCAGCCATATTGCTAGCAATATTTAGCAAGCATTGCACATGCAAATTATTGTTGCAGATAGTGGTTTCTTATTTGACGAAATCATCCAAACAAGTTGATTGTGGTTGAGTTGCTGTCTTTAGCGGGCCTAACTCCGGTTCCTGCTGAACTGAGCCAGTGCTTGTTTAATATCCGACTGTTATCAGCTCAGTAGGCACAGGAGGTTGAGCCCAGGCACCTGAACCCCCCTGCTGTTAAAAAAAAAAGAGAAGTTAACAGCTTATACACTGCCACAAGAGGCATGAACATTAAACTATGCAGACCAGATCCTAAGAGACATTAAACAAAAACAAAAAAACCTCTTGTCCACCCCAACACATGTCATAATGGTTATAATAACAGATGCTGAATGAGTTGTTCAACCTTGGATATTATTACAATTAATAGTAAAAAGCTCTTGTTGAGCAGGCTAAAAAAAAAATGTAACCAAAACAGCTCTTCACAGTATCAAAAAAACACAGATGAAACAATAAGATGTCACAACATGCACAATAAGGAAAAAACAACACTGAAGTAATTAAATAGTTGAAAAATAAATCAAGGAACAGAAGAATTCATGTTTTCAAATGAAATATTATTGAACATATATATTCAGTGTCTTTGAATGTCATTTCAAAGTCTCCCTGTTGCAGCACACCTGACTCAAATAATGGGTCGTTACTGTAAGAGGCTTTTGCAGAACCTACCAACAAGAGAGCCACTTCATTTGAGCAGGAAGGAAGACATCAAAATCCTGCAGGATACTGGCCAAAATTAGTGATCCTTAATGTAGTTGCTACAAAGTTATGATGTTCTCTGTCTTTTTTTTTTTTTTAATCACTGCAGGATTGATTTCAAGCTACCATTTAGAACAGTGGTGGGGAATCGTTGCCCCCTTTTCCTGCAAGGTTTCCACGTTTCCCTGCTCCAACACACCTGATTCAAATTAATGAGTGACTGTGCAGAAGTTCATAGACTGTTGAATCTATTTGATTTTAATCAGGTGTGTTAAAGCAGAGAAAACATCAAAACATGCAGGACTGCAGCCCTCAAAGACCAGAGTTCCCCACCATTGATTTCGAAGCTGCTGGAAGAGACACTATGGTTCGAAGATGTAGTTTACAGTACTGCAGTATTTAACACTATCAAGCAACTGAAACACTGCTGCTTATTTGCTGCAAGTTGACAAGTTGTTTTCAACATGCAGTCCTGCGAATGACTCTTATGTCAACTGTAGGTGGCTCAAACTCACTGGGCAGCTGCTGACAGTCACACTTCTGGTGCTTATTGTTCATTTTTGTCAACAATATTTAATTTGGGGAAAACTAAGGTTCACAAATTAAAAGCAAACCGAGTTACAGTATTTTTACTTCTTGATGTGAATCCAGTTATTAAAAAGACTGCAGTGTATTTCCAATATTTGCATCAATGAACTTTGAAAGTGAATTTTTATTATTACTCAGTCCTCCAGATAATTTTGCTGGTGACTATAGATTTGCATGGATAAATGGTAATCCACCTAACCACTTTACACTTTAAAATGGATTGAGTTTTACATGTATAAACACACAGTGAGCACATGATTTGATATTCTTATAATCAGTGCCAATAACTCTAACTTATTTGTGAGGTAAAGTATGCTTTTTGTGCTGTTAAAACAGATATCCTATAACTATAAAAAAATGCATTCTGAATTAAATTCTTTCCAATGTTGTGATTTGAAGTCTTTGCTACTTTGGGAAAAACAAAACCATTGTTTAATTTCCAGATTCATATGAAGAGTAATGTTAGTGGCAAACACACACATGCACACAATCAGTGCTTTGCTTTCGTGACCACCCAAACAGTAAATGAGCTGAGAGTTCACAATTGCGTTTGCTACTTGTTTTCCCCGATAGGACATTTCCTGTACTTCCTTCCTGTATGAGTTAAGCCTCCTCTCCCAGCCTCCTGCCTGCAGCCTCCTTCTTCAAGCCATCTCTCTTCTTTCCCCGTCCTTATCTGAGTCTCCACATAGAAAGCACCAAATCATGTTTTTTCCTCCGTCTGCTGTGAAGAAAAGAGAAATAATACATTGCTTAATACCTCTGAGACTCTGCAGAGAACATAATGTAGCAGAGACACTTTTTACCTGAAGTGAATGGTTTGATGGGAAACAGTGAGCTACAACAGGTCACTTACACAAGCAATATTTTTTATCAGATAGCACGAGTGTATTTTGCCAAACTGTGTCTTTATTATGAGTAGTAACAAGAACCTCAAAACATAGCCCAGTATATTTTTTCTTTACATTTGTTTCTGTGTATCACCTTGCAGTGTTTCTAGGGAGATGGAGATTTGCATCATTTCAGATGTGCCTTTGATTCCATGTTGACTTCTTACAGCTGTGCTAACAGGAGGCTGGAAAGGTTTGAGAGGAGCGGAACTTAGCCACTGTGAACACAGGCTTTCACTGAACTGTTCACGAAGCGAGCTAAGCCCTTCACCTCCACCAAACTCATACAGGGGGCATCTGGAAAGCACAGCTTGTAAATGGTGTGTCCAATTTCTGTTTGCTTTGAGCAAGCATGCTCATGGATGCCAGAGGCAGTAGTTCTGCAAATGTACTCGTGTAATTTCATGATTAGAGTTTGATGACAAGGCTCGATAGCTACCACTTTCATGACTGTACCACCAGCAGAAGGAAAGCTTAGTTTAATTAAGTGGGGACTTAAATAAAATAATCACTGATCTTCCATGAAGTCTGTCTTTTAGCAAGCCGCACATTCTTCTAAAGATGCAGTAAGTGAGGTGAGATTGGATGGCACCATTCAGCGCTGCACCTTGGGTTCTGGGAAATGTGAGATTGAGACCAACATGTTCTGAACTCTTTACTCACTTCATGGTTGGATTTACGCAAAAAATATCACTTTCATAGAAATAGAAACTAATAACGATTTGGCCTAAAATAAAATTTCTTCAATGCCACTTTTACTTGCACAGGTGCCATTTGCCATGGTCACATGTAAACGCAAAACCTGGATGTTTGTAGGCAGGAACACCACATTGGTTCATGAAATAATCAATTAAGGCTAAGATTTCTGGCTATCTCCATCAAAGATGCCATCTTTACCTTTCACATGGCGTTGTGGTTATGAGCAGTAGTGGTTTTATGTGTTTTAAATGAAAATAGAATCAAACTACCTGCATGAGCACATGTCACCTGGGAATGCTATGGACAGGAGGACAATCTCACAAGGGGACCTGTTATGAGAGGAAAATGCCACCGAATCTCAAAAAGGATATCAAGTAATTTTCGTGAGCTTAAAACTTAAAGCTTCAGTTAAAGCTTAATTCTCATTAGAGTTCACGACACCAAGGAAGCCGGGGCATTCAGCGACTACGCTGCTGATAATGCAAGCGTAGAAGAAGAAATTTGCTGCTTACATTGTGCTAAGACAATGTAGAGCAAATGAGCTATGGACAAACCGGGACAAACACAAGAGGGGTTGGCTATTGATTTAAAAGAAAGAAAGAAAAAGAGAGTGCGCGATCTCGTCTGCCGTGGCTTCCGTAGTGTCGTGAACTTTCATGGACGCACTTTGCGGCAGCTATAGCACTGTTTAAGCTTAAAAATATAATAAATGATGTCGTTTGGAGTAAATTATGGACTCTACCCACTCAGGACACTTGGATTACATTGGACGAGCAGTTTGGAGGAATATTGCCAAGTTTTTGCGGACTTTTGTGGACCTTTTTGGTTCGGGCGCTGGTGAACTCCATTATATGAAAGTTGGAGGAAAACGAAAATCTGTCCAATCTCCGGCTGCATTTGAGATATTAAAAAGTGCTCAGCGCTTGCTCAGCATGACGTAGAGTAGAAAATGAAAGCACATCATTCTGTGGGTGTACAATTCCTTTAAAATAACCGAATTGAAAGGGTCAAGGAGCTACCATTATATTGGTTCACAATCCAAAGGAGAATTAAATCACTGGGTAAGGTCAGGAGGTTCTTATCTTGTATTAAAACATAATTAAAGCACTCCTCTTAGCTTGATTACACTGGGGTTTTGAAGGAAATTCTGGACAAAGATATTAAAAAAAAAAAAAAGAGGCTTAAATAGATCTAAATTGTTTCGTAAATATGCAAAGAAAATCAGCTTGAAAAATAAAACAGACCAATGGAGACAAGGCCTAGACATGCTGGAAGGGGACAAAAAAGAGCCATATCATTCACAATACTTTTAAAACATGAGCAACTTATGAATGTGTACTACTTCCTTGTAGAGCTGCGTGAGAAACAACTTATTGCAATGAAGTTGCCATCTTTATTTATTTTCTTTCCAATGTAACCATTATCTAATCATAAAAACCATCATGAAGACATTGGTATTTACAGTGGCAGCCGTATGTACTGGAAACTTGCTGGGGTTTCAGCTGTAGCTGGTTGGAAATCCCTGGCAATGTGATTTACATTACATCACAACCAAATCACTCTGCCAGGAATCCCTCCAGCTAAAGCAAGCATTCAGAATCCTGTTTGGGAAGACAGAGGAGGAGGAGGGATGAAGAAGAGGGCCGACATACGGGGGGAAAGATGCGCACAATGTTGAGAGGAGGACGCAGGTGAAGACAGAGAGAAGAAGAGTTCAGACTGCAGGTGTCTATCTGAGTACACATCAGCATGACAGAGTACATTTACCCCTTCATCACTGTGCAATTATGGGACGCACACTTTTAAATGTTAGCACATGCACACCCTCACGTTATGCTTGTGGTGTGTGTGTGTGTGGGGGGGGGGGGGTTAATGGAGTTTTCTTTCACTGATGCACCTGAACAAACAGATGCATTTTAAATCTATAAGCTCCGGGTGATTGTAAGAGCTGACACAGGTGGGTCAGCGAGTGCTTATGAGATTGCGCGTAAGTCATCCATCAAGCTTGTGTGTCTGCTTTGGAGCTCTGCAGGCCTGTGTTGGTTCAGTTGTTGGAGAGTTAAGCCTCATGCTTTTATATTCTCACACACAGCAACCATGCAGCCCATATAGAGAAGCAGAAGGAATCATTTTAATACAAATCAGAGCACACAAGATGTTCTGGGAGTTAATTTCTCTGCCTGATTCAGGCTACATGTTATAGAAAACAGAGGTGAGTGTAAATGAAGGAAGGGTTTGGTTAAGCCAAGGTAACAAAGTCTGTGAACCCCTTCAACAGTCCTGAACTCTTTATTTTGCAGTTGTAAATGCAGTTTTTTTTAGCCTCCAGTAGCACTCACAAACAACAGATTCATGCTTATATCAGGAAAGACAGTCGTTAAACTTTTGAACTTTTTTTTTTTTTCTGTTTAATTACGTTTTGGTCATTTGCCTCACCAGTAGAGGTGGTTTGCCCATAGTGAGCTAAACACAGGCTAACTGTATGAAGTAAATAAACTTACTTGTCTCTGTACAGTCGTCCTCAAAATTATCCATAACCTCCAATTAAAGAAGAGGCTAAATTCACAATAGTAATTCAAATAATGAGACACCAAATAAACTAATAATAAATGAAAAATTACAAAATAAGAATTTAGTGACACAAAATATTGCATTTGAATTGTTGTTTGAAATAATATAATAATAATAATAATAATGATGATAATAAAAACAAACAACAAAACTGTCTCAGACAAATAAGAGCACCTTTCCCATGAACAGTGGACAAAAATACCTGTCAACAGGTGTAAAAGTCTTTTGAATATTAGAGAAAACACCTGATTGCAGTGATCGTCTCAAAATGTTGCTCAATACAATTTTAGCTTCGGAGCCCCATCATGCTTATTTACTTGTTTTATTTTTTGTGTAATATTTTGGTTGAACCACAATTCAAAATCAGTGTCATGATTTTCATAGAATTTTTATTTATCATTACTTTAATAAATTTCAACTCATGTCACTGACAGCAGATTCTTTTTCCTTCAGTTTGAGGGTGTGAATAATTTTGAGGATGAATGTATATCTGTGTTTATGTATTTCTCAGCCTTCTTTAATGTATAAAATGAAAGCACATCTTCTTGACAAAAACACAAGTGATTGAACTACTGAAAGTTCTGCAGCGATAAATTGTTCAGTCTAATTATGCCAATTAATTTTGCACCAGTCTAAAATCTTTCCCTAATTATTTGTTTGTTTTATTGTTTTCCTGTATTTGTCACAGGATTTCTGTCAGAAAACACTTAAATGAGTTTGTAAATGAGAAAAAAAAAGATGCCACAGATAAACTCATACAGCTGAGACCAGCTCAGTTTCTGCATCTATTTACAACATACTGGGACTTTGCAGATTTGCTCATGGTTTCATTCATGCTTCACTTCTGTCACGAGATGTACTTTAGATTGTAAATTAAGTAAGAAAGAGAGCTTCTGTGTGCTGGTAGAGAAGAAGGAAAATTAGAAAAACAAAACAAACAGCATTGGTGTACCTCTGGGTCCGTCTTCTTTCACCCCAGAACAGTGAACCAGTAAACTGTCGTGAGTTCATTCCCAATAAGTTCTGCTTTAATTTTTCATGCACAGTTAGTGCACATCAGCTGCATTAGGATGGGTCCATGCAGATGCTTGCGGGCTGATTAAGCAATCATGTGGACCCTAGAAATTACCCTTAATCAGCTAAATTTAAGGATGGGGTGGGGGGTTATTTCAAACTGAGAATATTAAAGGGATTAAACATACTTAATGAAGAAAAAACCTCCTTGCTCTTTGGAACATAAAACTGTCTTTATTCCTTGATTAGATTTGATTGTGTGGTTAAAAAGAGACCACAGCCTCCACCTGCATGAATAAGATGAGGCAGAAAATATGACCCGACATCTCAGAAAGCCTGCTGCATGGCTTTGCATCCCAGAAACTGAAGTAATGGGGTGCATGCAGCTGGCCCTTGCAAATATTCATCTTTTCACTGTTTGATCCAATGAAGAGGAAATATGAGTGACCAGTCCAGAGTAAACAGCAGCCTTCCTGTTCCTTTGACACAGATATTCTTAGTTAAATATTTCTGCTGCTGAGGGCTGGAACTTTTTGGAATTGCTACATATTCAGACAAAAAGGGTCTGTTTGAGAAGTGTTTATTTATTTATCTATTTATTTGTTTATTTATTTGAGTCTGCTGTCACATGACAGAGACACAGGGACCAGCTTGAACACGCTTCAAGTTTAAAGCTTTTGCAGTACAATCTTTTTTTTTTTTTTCTATCAACAATAAATCAAACTACTACATGTTTTGGAAATATCGCTCTTAGTTGCAAATCCACAAATACAGTTCACCTGGTTCTGCGGTGTGGTACAGAACCAGGTGAACTGCTAGCACCGCAGCTTGACGCTGAGCTTTTGTGTTTTTCCACTCGTCGTTTTGTTTTTCTGGCCTTCAACATTTGATGCCTTTTTTGTGCTGCCACTAGCGCCACATGTTGGCTTGAGATGAATCTTTTAGGCAAAACGTTGTCATTAGTGAACAATTCAATGGCTAAACCAGCAGGATTTAGGCTGAGGAATACCTGATGTGCTGCAGTAAATGACATTTAAAAGTTTTTATCTTCTGTTACTTTGGTTGAAATTCATAGCCAGCTGACGATAACAGATATTCTATTTCTGGGCTTAGCTTTGACAGGCACAGTAACTTAATAGCTCCATGCTGTCTGCCTGTCTTTGTCTATGTTTCCATCTCTCTCACGCTCTCCCCACTCATGTCTTCTGTTGCTCTGCAGCTGAACTGCATGGCGAGTCACAAACCTGCACATAGACCCTTTAGTTTCATCTGCAAAATTATTTCAGGCACAATTTAAGCAAAAAACAACACAAATAGTCATACCAATGTGAGGGTAAGACTCACATGGCAACATTATAGTAGTCTTGCATTTCAGCCAGCATTAAACCTGTTCCCTCCTTGCCTGTGCCTCTCAGCTACAACTATTTGACAACTAAATGAGTAACAATTGGCCTGGCTAAGCTCCAGACCGCCTGAGCTACCCAATAACAGCAGGAAGTACATACATGACTAATGCCCTCCACTCACCCTGCACAGTTTTTTTCTGCCCTCGTTTATTTTCTGTCTTTCATTCTCCTAACACAAATAAGACTAAAGGAACAGCTGCCGTTCATCCCAGCACATTTCAATAAGTCTTTATGAACAAGTCAGAAGATGTTAAATTACCTTTAGTGAGAAGCTTAATTTCGATTAACCTTGACATGATGGCATATTTTGTGAAACTGTAATTATGGTTTCCGAGTTTCGCTCAGTCAAGGGTGAAAACTACTCAGGTAATGAACTGCCTTTTAGCCATAGCATGTAGGAAATCATTTCATGACAATTACAAGTATTTTTCTGCGACCCGTTGGAAATGAGGGAAATCCAAAGCAGCTGCTATCAGCCTCTGCAGCCTTTACTTCACTGAAAGCCTTACAAAGGTAGTGCTTGCAGCAGAGCTGGAAGCTCTGCACCGAAACCTTTTATCTACAAGTGCTGACATGTTCTTCAAAATGACAGTCATAAAGTTTGCAGAAGATTGCTTTTTGTCACCATATTTTTTTCAGGTGGAAAAGTATGCTTGAACCATAAAGTGCTGCTTTAGGCAGCCGGAAAGCAAAACCATTTCCAAGGCGCCAAACATCAGCAGCTGCCTCTGCAATCTGGGAATGCATTAACCCAACACTCTTCACATCCATGGATCTCATGTATTGAGGGCTGCTAAACAGTCTCTGCTCCACTCAGCTTACCTTCTCACTCGCTGGAGAGCTACTCACCAGAGCGCTTCTCTTGTGATTACCCCGTGATTTTAACAGCCTCAGCTGTGCTGTATTTTGGCTAGACTTTTTTTTCTGGGAGCAAGCCAAAGCACACATGATTGGTTAGGGTCTGTCTGGGGCTTGCACATGGTTGGCTTATCCTAGTTTGACCTACGACATCCGGTAACCTACTATAAACTACAGCCACTGGACATCAGATCCGTTTCGATGCTTTGCTCATGATGTTGAAAGGTATCGACAAAGCAGTCCCTTGTCAATACATGTCTTCATACCAGAGAGTTAAGTGTGACTGGAAACAGCAGAGACAAAGGCGGTGCTGCAGTTTTTTTTTTTTTTCAACTTATAAGAGGGTTTCCTGAGCCATTTGGCTTTGTGCCCGTGTGTGAGGAGCAGCAGGCAGTGAGGGGGGGGTGGCACGACAGACACAGGAAGAGGGAGCAGTGGAAAGTCAGAGCGAGGAGACATGACGTATTGGTAGACAGTGAGACGTTAACATAATAATACAGAACAATTTCAGAAAAATTAGCCTTAACTTCAGATAACCTACTTTTTCTGTTTATTTTTTTAGCTTATTTATTTATTTTTTTTACTCTGGAGCCATTCAAATGCAGAGCCAAGTGGAACTGTAGGAACCCCCCCCCCTTTAAAAAAGACAAAAAATAAAACAAGCCCAAAAGGAGCACCAGTGTCAGTTGAGAATTTTTGCTTATCAGTATGATATAACTAAATCTTCTGTTGGGCATCCAAACACACTGGTACTCCAACAGTTCCCAACCTTTTCTGCCTGATGCACAGCTGCCATTTTACATTTTTACCGACTAGTTTAGCAATCTTTTTCCTTTTTCTAATCATGAGCAGATCAGCAACTCTGCAGACGCAACAGCATTCAGTAGAATAAACTGCCTAGAGATATTCTTTGATCTTTCAGAGGGAACAAGAAAACATGACTTTTTTTCTTTCTTGTATGCATTATTAATTATTTAAATCAAAAGATAAGAGACTTGTATTTCATTATGTTTGCAATCCAACTGGAACTTAAAGATTTCATAATCACCTCCATGTTTAACAGCTCCGCTGGCGCTCGTTTGAAGATTTTCACATCCAAACATAACCTGGAATAAATGTCTGTTTCCAGATAAAATCTAATTATCAACATATGTGTAAAACTGCATTTGAAAAATGCTCCAGAATGGGCTTAATTACAAACCATAAGATGGTTTACATTTGCCTGTGAAACAAATCAACTAAATTAATTTGGCTGGGGTTTGGCTGCTGCAGCCAAATCACTTCTGCAGAAACTTCTTACCCACTAAATCTCTTGCAGACCCAAGTCGCAGTGAGTCTGCAGGGTACAAAACCCTTAAAGAGGCCTTAAATTTATTTACGTCTCTACATGCTGCAGGGTGAATGTCAGCCTCTGCAGTGCCTTAAAGGGCCCACTGTGGCTCATGCTTTTGGATCCAGGCTTGCCTTGAAGACTAAATTACTACTTTGGGTGGCTGGTACCAAATAGACTTTTATGAGTGTTTTGACGTTCAAAAAAATCCTCCAAATTTCAGAAAAACATTTAAAAAAGACACATATTTGCATTCTGTATGCAACATAGAGCTAAAACTAACAATTTAAGCATACATTTAAGAATTAGCCTTTATTTAGCTTGCTTAATGAATAAAATAAGCAATAAGAAATTTGAAAACTAAAGGACTGCAAAAAAAAAAAAAAAAAAAAAAAGAAACTTTATATATGAAGACATTTAAGAAAAGACACCAGTTTATATCTTTGGTTTAGATGGTTGAAACAGCAAAAATTGGCTGACTTGTGATACTTTTATAAAAGAAAAGGAGATCAATGAGAAGAAAAATATTTTAGTTTATTTTTTTGCCAGTCATTTAATAAATCTAGAAAAAAAAAAAACTAATTTGTTTTATTGTGTCCTAAAACAAAAGCATAAAAAGTTTTTAACTTTATAGATTTCAGTTTTTTTATGGAGTACCTAAAATTATTACTTCAAACAGTTCAACACAAAGTATAGCTGTTTGCCAAATCATCCTTATAAACAAGAACTCAATGTTTTGTTGTAGAAATTTTAGAAATTGTGTCCTTTCTGAAATTGTTTAAGGCATTGGACAGAAGATTAAAGCTCGCATGTAACATGCACTTCACATCCACACACTGCCAAGAATCGCATCCCCCTTTTCAAAAGTTTGGTTTAGGAGTCAACCTGCAGCAGCAAGCTACTTCAACGAAGCCCCAAGATGAATCCAGCCTCAAGCCAAGCAGCAGCAGCAGCAACAGCAGCAGTAATCATAGTTTCCCACACATAAACGAAGGTAAAAGAAGTTTACTGGGCTCGGAAAAATGCAATAAAAAGCCTTTCTGTGAATGCAGCCATCTGTGGAACTTTAAAAGAACTTCCTGTAAACAAGACCGAAGAGAACAAATCCTCTCACACTCGTCCAACGCTCCGCTGCCGCCTAGAATTTGCCTTTCATCTCTGTTTCCCTCCATTTCTTCCCAGTTTTGCTTTGCTTTCAACCTTAGAGGAATATCAGCTTTCTTTCACTCTCTCTCAGCCTTTGTTTCTCTTTCTTCACTTATTTTGTCCTCCGAACACCTTGCAGATGCAAACATTCTTCCTATCTGATCTGCACCGTCAAGACGTTTTTTTACGTTGGTGAAAAGAAAACTCATAGCTAATTTGCAGGAATAGTTGACAATAAAGCTGTTAGGTGGCAGGTTATAGTTCCACATGTCAGAGATGCTACTAATGGTAGATGAAGGGCAATCTCAGAAACTAAAATACGTTAAACAGTGAAACACCTAAATGTAACACAAAATCTAAATTTCCTGTGTCAAAATTTCAGGAAGCTTTTTACCCACCATTTCCAACGTTATTGCAGCTTCTTTAAAGAAACAAAATAATCCATAAATGACATAAATAATCCAGTTTCCAATATCCACTTGAAATATCAGACAAATAAAATTCAGCCAGGAAGGCCTGGACACTGTCCCAGAGCTGCTCCATCGTTGTGTGTTTTATTAGATCCAATGTTCATCCCAAGCCATTGCACAGCGGTGCCATAACCAAACCATGCAGAATTTAAGTACTTTCCTGTTATCTGTTTTTTTAAAGAGTAAAATTTCAATAATTTAAGCGCCATTAATTAAATTTCAAAGTATTCTTATTCTAGCTATTGTAGTTTTTTTTTTAAGTTTTACTTTAATATTTAGTTGTGCAGTAACATTGTGTTTGTGTCATGAAGCAGAAACTCACAAAACAAATGTCCTCTCCAGTTTTTAGAAAAAAATAAAAATAAAAACATATTTCACACTGTTGTTAATTTGTGTGAAATATTACACACATTTCCTATTAGAAACATCTGTCCATGTTATCAGCGCAGATGTATTCTGCAGTAATTCAATGTCTTGTTACAGTGACATGCTACTGCTGCCACCAGTCCTTTGTACTGGGCCTCACTTAGTTAGAGAAGTTAAACCAGCTCTGGATTATCTCAACACTCCCTCTGTCATCCAGACGGAGGCAGATGTGTTTTTTCTGGTATTTTGGTGTGCTTCAAACTGCATTTCTTGACAGTATCAGCTGGATTTTTACTGCTTTCTGAGAAAACCCAGATCAACTAAGCCAACTGGACAGGCAGTGAACTGGGGAGAGACCAGTGTGAGTGCGTACATGTGTGTAGTCGCAAAGTGATGTCAGGTGGAAGAGACCGACTACTTCCTCTGTCTGTGCCAACTTTCAACGTATGGAGAGGAGAAAGGAAGACGGAAAGTGAGAGAAGAGAAGCCACATGGTCACATGGAGTTTTACAATCTGTTCAGATTTGTGCCTGAATTAAACAAATAACCTTTGAAAAACACATAAAAGTAAGACATTATTAAACATACAAAATTCTAACGGAGAGTGGTTCTAATAAAAAATCATTTGCAGCTTATAAAAAAGAACAAGGTGTTTATTGTTGAGGATGCAGGAGGAAGGCCAAAGAAATGATGAGTAGAAAAGCCGATTGTTTCCCCATAAGTATCAACAACGGAAACTTTAACCAAAAGATACTTGTAAAAAGTGAAATGTACTAGGGTCCCAAACCAAAAAAGGTTAAGTTGGGCTTCCACAAAAGATTTTCTAGTCACATTCTAACAAAGAAACATTAGCTACCCAAAGCCCGCCATGTAGGCCAAAACTCATCAACTCTAGTCTCAACCAAATGAGCCTCGCTACTTTACATCCATTGCGCCTCGCTGAGATCACAAACTGAAGTCTAGTAACTAAGTCTGATGGAAATAAACTTTAAATGGTAAAAAAGTTTACAATATCTAGTCTAATCCTGGTTCAAATACATTTTTCTCTCTTTTATTTATTTGTGTCTGTTCGTTGCTGTTTAACTCCCTTCGATCCTTCAGACAGCCACATGGATTTATTTCCTGAAGGAATTAGCAACCAGTAAGCATAAAACCTTTTTTAAATCTGCTATGAAAGATTGACTCAACAAAGGAAAACACTTTTGATTATTTTAAATGAAAAAATAAACATCAAACTGCCAAAATTAAACATCTTGAATACAGAATAAAATGACAAGCAAATATAAACTAATTAATCACGGGCACCATTTTATCATTAGCGTGCAGACTCTGTCACCTCTTTCATTTTCACCTTTAAAAGCGCCAAAGCATACTTCAGTTTTCAGAAGCAGAAGTTGAAATCATACTCACACAAATCTTTGAATGGACCAGACATTTAGTTTAAAACGAAAGAAAAAAGAGCAGACCCTGATGCCTCCACACGCTCAAACTGATCCAGAAGTCAGAGAGTGCAGCTCAAAGTCAACACAGGTCACAGCGTGCATACATGTTGCTCACTAAAGCCTCAGAGCTCAAGTCCAAGCTCAAACTGCGCTCCGAGCAGTTGCCTTGCTTGCTCCACCTCCTAACTCCTCTTCAAGTTAAAGGGTGTGGACTGAGTAAGGCTGTGACTGCAGCGAGTCCACATCATTCACACAAGTTTGCCTCTCGAAAACCACACCCAGCCGAGGGAGAGACCGAGCAGAAAGGGAAACACTGAAGTCTTCCCTAAATAACAACAGAGGAGGAGTGAGGAAACTTCTGGTTTCAGGGTCACTCAGAGCCTTGAAATAACCAGGCAACAAGCTCTGTTATGAAAAGAAATTATGACGCAGAGCAGCGGTCATTTCAGGATGTTTATGTTATTTGCCAGAAGCTCTGTGCTTTTTAAGATGGCGGAAGGCGTACAGTGGGCCCTGACGTTAAACATCAGATAAAAGGGATTAGTTTGTGTGGGTACTCATGCCTCCGCATGCTCCTTTGTGCGCCTGCCTGCATCGTGTATACATTTGCAAACATGTGCATAAGTTCATGTGTGTTTGTGTAGGCACGGCTGCAGCCTATAGTTTCGGGCTGCCTGTGCGTTCTTGCTGATGGCTAACAGCTGCCATCTCTTTCCTGTCTGAGTGGGTATACAATCTTTGCTGCGATGTAGTAATCATACTGTATGCCTACATCTGTTTGGCGTTAACCAAACATGTGTGATCTCAGAGCAATTCTTCTGCCCCTCCATTTATTTGATCTCACTTTATTATAACATAAGGCCTTTTGGTGGCTTCTTTCATCCAGGAGGTTTTTACAGCGTTGTGAAGGCTAAATGTGGCTCTGCAGGAGTTGAACCCCTGTTCCTGGCAGTCTCTGTGTCACGCTCTACCATTTAAAGCATTTGATATCTCAGTCAGTTTCACAACTATGGATTAATCAATGTTGTCATATCCAACGAGTCTGTGCACTTGAAACAATCAAGAGGCGCATCATTTTCCTTTTAAGGATGAGGTCGGCTGCGTTATAGACGTTCTTGTTACATGAAAAGAGCTCAGCTAAAAAGCTCTGATTTGTCCCTGCATGTGGCGGCCTGGAAGTTCAAGAATGAGCTACCACTTTTTATCTAGACAGACAGGAATAAATTGTGTTCTCAAGCAACTTTGTGGTTTTTAACAAACATCTGAGCAGTTTAATAAAAAAAATTTATGAGCTTTATGAGCAACATAATAGCGCATGTGAGATCTATTTATTTAAAAAAAAAAATACATATACCTAGAACATGTTATATTATTTTAGAGTGGTTTCAGTCATCATACTTGGAAAACGATGGAGCTTAACGGCCAGATGAGCAAACCTTGTTTGGATTTGACTCTACAAAAACAACACTTGTAAATATTTTTTTAAAGAAAAAAAAACCTGAAAGCCTTTTTGGAAAGTTTTAGTGGGACTTTACATGAGGAATCTTATCTACTGTAAGTATTATTGATGTATGAGACACAACTCAGTTACCGGAGCAAACAGAGTCATCGTGCGCGTCCACAAACAAGCGACTCATGTTATCCTCAATAAATCCTAACAAACACTTCAGTTCCATGAGAGAGCATGTTTTATGCCATATGAGCATGAAAATCTGTTATGGCTCAGATTTTTGAGTATTTTAATTTAAGCATAAAATTTTCATGATGCTGATGATGCATGTCTGTGAATGTAAATATTCTCTTAATATTCTCTTAAATATTCCACTCTAATGATGGATTTACCACCAACAAGAGTTCTTGTTTTTGTTTTTTCTGTTTCTGTATCTTTAAGATACTTTTATCCATCAAACAAGACTCAGTACTAAATCATAGCTGTTTGGAAATTTCCGATTGTCATAAGTAAAAAGCAAATTTTGTTGCATCAGTTTAGATTTTTTATTTGTTTGCTTGTGTATGGGAGTAAGGAGCATGTGTAGCCAAACTATTGTCTTAAACCAATAAAAAACACTGGTGCATAAACCTAGCAGAGATAGTTAATGTCAGCTAAACTGACATTAACTATCTCTTTGCATTCAAGTTCATTTCTGAAAATCATTCATAGAAATATTGCTCTTTTAGTGTCAAAGCAAAAATTAACAAATTTTTCTCTTTTATTCAAAAAAGAAATTGTAGCATTTGAGTGAAATGTTGAAAACTCAAGACTGCTGACTTTGCAACTAAGCTGTGAAAACAAACTCTTTTCCAGAAATTTAACATTTTCTTTTCCAGGGAGTTCCCTTGGCTTTAGCCTTCAGCACAATTATGGCAATGTTCATACTTGGTAATCATTCATAAAAATGGGTCTTGAAACCAGAGCTTGTCTAGTCCATTAGTGTCTATTTGTGGGAAAACATTATGTTGCTAGGGAACAGCCAGCTCGATCGAAGTTATCAAATTAACATAAACGGCTCAGCGAGCAGCAGAAATATATATGTCCTGTCTCATCCGCTGCCTTTTGTGAAAACAAAAAAGAAACAAAGGAATGTTTCACGGAAAGGCACAAAAGCTGTCACTGGTAGTCTAGCTGACCCCATTAGTGATACCAAAACCACACAAACTCCAGTTAATGTTTTTTATTTGTCTGGCCGGCGTAATTTACTGTAACTAAATGGATGCTGAAATATTGACAAAACCCTTCCAAGAAACCATGTAAATTGCTATCTCAAAAAGGAGGACTCTAGAAACAAACTATAAAAAGGTCTTATTTGGTCTGGCAGGTTGCCTGGATAACAAGTGAAAACAAAGACTGCCTACGCACTCGCTATCAGTGACATGAGACAGACAGCCAGACAGGCAATCCCACCAGGAACACTTTCACCTGTGCTGCTGACAAAGTGACTGCTGGTAGAAATGTGTGATAGGAAGTTCAACATATTTATTTTCTCTTGCATTTCCACAAAGCACATTCTCCCAGTTTTGCAGGGTTGCACATGTTTGCCCCACAGAAGTAATGTTTTTAAGAAGAAAACAGTATATACTTTGTGTGTGCGTGTGTGTGTGTTCCTGTTTCCCTGTGTATGAATGAGTCATCCCGGAGTGACCCCACCCTATGTGGGCGGTTGACTTGGCGGGCTGGGAGTATTTGGCCTCTGTCAGTCTGCCTGTCCCAGAGAGAACCGCTCACATAACTGAGCTCTTTGTTCCAAATGTCACTCCTCTCAGAGGAAGAGAAGGGATCCCGTCGCTTGTCCTCTTTCCTCTTTCCTGGTTGCTTTATGCTGCACAACCCATATTTCTGTTTGCTGTTTACCACTTGTACACATATGGTGAAGTATCAACTAATAGTTCACTGCTGTTGAAATAAAACCTTAGGGTTTTTATTGGGAACTTGATGACCCTAAAAAAAAACCAACAAAAAACGTTTTCTATGTTGCTGGCTTTTAGCGCCATAAAAAGAAGAAGGGTTAGGGAATAAGTGCACTGGAGGGTCCTCTGTTTCTCCTTATCTTGTTCTTATTATGTCCTGCGAGAGTGTCCTTATCTCCAAGCTTCCTGGTGCACATGACCAACAAAAAAAAAGCACTCTTGTGGCAACGTTTGAAGTTGTTCTGAAACTAATTTCAGCTTGGTTAGGTACATGCCAAATAAATGACATGCTGCAGATGAGGAATGTGCTATTGTTTACTACTCGTGGAGTGAAATGAGTTGAAAAACGCCCTCATGTTGTTTGATATTAGATTATTAGGCATTACACAAACTTGCAGCATCCAGCATGATATTTTTCAGATCCATGTTTAATGTTGCTTTTTTCTCCCTTAGTTACAAAGTGTCAGAAGTGTGAAATAATATTGCCAATTTTCTTTCATATTGGCTGGACATGAATGATTACGAATTCACCATTAGGCCGTAAAACATTTTTTGTGTTATGCTCTTTCATTTGCGATGCCCCCTTTGACAAAGTCTGGGGTATTCGAGTAAGTGTACATACAGTATGCTACTTTAGGTGAGATACTATAGGCAAATGGGGTAAAAAATTTAACAAACTAGTATCACCATGAAACTTTCCTGGTTTATTCCTCACATTAGGGGTATCATTTTTTGTATTGCAAGTTTTCTGAAATGTTATGTTTAAATATGCAAATTAGGTGTTATTTAGAAAAAAATTGCGCTACTTTGCATACATTTCTAGGAAAAAATCTAAGTACAGGATTAAACCAGGTTCAAAGTTTCTTTTGAATTTTCTTCACATATTAAAGTCAAAAGTTTTTACTGAGGGAGTTTTGGATATCTCTATAGATCATTTCAAAATTTAGAATATACTGTCAACAACCAGAAAAACTTTTTTTTTGGCATCATTTTGGGATGAAATGTTCTATAAATCAGGGTGTGAATGAGTTATCAAAAAATCCTTCTGTAAAAACTTTAAGTCACATCAAAGCAGTCAGGGGCAAAATTTTCAAATTTGGTTTCTGTAAGTGCCCCTGAAATGGAGATTTTTTTTTACCTGGAGTAAGAGAAAAAAACTCATTTTGAGAAAACGGTCTTTCAAGTTTTGGATTGTAAAATTCTCCACATTTTTGTTCTATAACACTATTTACAGACATCAGATCCAATCAGATTCATGAGCTAAAGATATCAAGTTTGGTTGAGATGGCATCATTCAAGAAAAAGAGACGTATCCAATGATACCAGACATGACGGGGTTCAGATGAGCACCACAGTGCTGCGCTCGTTTAAAAACACCAACTTTAGCTGCATTTTGAGAGAGGATTTGGGGGGCATCAGACAAAGTATCATGAAATAAACTCTTAAAAAGTTTATTTTTGACGTTTTTTTTTAACACTAATCTGAAAGAAAACCTGTTGAAGGAGCGAAAAAAACAAAAATCTCAAAATTGACCAGGTGATGAAAAAACAGGGTTTCTACCTGTAGTGCCTCTCCTTAAAGAGCATATAAATATATGGTTTTTCTAAGCATCTGGTCATTCCCTCTTTAGCACCATCAACAGTTGGGCTGGGCATGTGTACCTCTGTGTTGCATCACCTCCTTTTTTTTGGGCGACATTTTGTAAGATTTGGAAACTGAGGTGACAAACGGCTGTGGTTCTTGGGTCTCTTTTATCAATTTCTAATACACCACATGTTTCCAGTTGGCGACAGCTTTGGACTGCAGGCAGACCAGTTTAGTACCCAAACTCTTTCTACAGAGCCACGCTGTTGCAATATGTGCAGACTGTGGTTTGGCATTGTCCAGCTGAAATAAGCAAGGCCTTCCCTGAAAAAGACATCATGTGGATGGTTCCAAAGCCTGTGGCTTTTTAAAATCAATCATATCTGTTTGCAGTGCAGTCTCAAGGCCTGAAAATCCCAACCATCCAGTCAGTTTCTGCCCTTTGCCTGGTATATAGAAATTATTCTGGATTCTTTGAAAAATATATCAGCATTGCGTAGCCTACTGCAAATTATTCTTCTTTGTTTTAGATGTCGGGAGACATTTCATAGAAATGTCCACATCCCCTTTCAGAGAGTGGTGAAACCTCATTGCCCTTTTTCTTGGTTTCTCTTTTCAAACCAAATTAAGTTTCTCTCTTGTTTCCAACAAATCCAACCGTACCAACTGGAAGCAGAAGTTACGCCCCTTCCGGTGAGCCCTGTGAGCCCTAGAGACTAAAAAGTATGAATGGAAGTTATTGGCGAGAAAATAATTAATTTCTGGTCCTAGTTGTTCTCCGCCCTGGATTTCATATATTGCCCAAATGCTTCAAATTAAAGTTTTTTTTTTGTGAAATGAGTTTAAGAACAACCATCATGCAATTGTTGAGTTAAATACTTTAGTAGAATCAGCATGAGAAAAACTAGTTATTTATGTGATGCATCGCATCACAGATTCTTCCCTCTGTTTCTCTTGCAAGATCGAGATGCAGGTATATTTTGTGCCAGAATATCCGAACACCAGCTGAGATGGATGGATGCTTTTTTCCTGCGCTTGAGTAAAAATAAAAGTCCACAAAGCGGCTTCAAGCAAAACCTAAAATGACCAAAGTTCTTTGCGGTATTTCATTTTTTCTTTGCACAAAAAAATTTCATTTAAATCCACAACCAACATACTGTATTTGGAATACAGGGCAGAGAACGACTGGGACCAGAAAGTAATTATGTTTTTGCCATTGACGTGGCGCCCGTTCATATTTTCATCTCTTAGGTCCCACGGCCTGGAAGTGGGTGGGTGTGACTTTGGCTCCCCATAGTATGGGTGTTTGTTCAGTAATAACTTTTGTAGGTTACTGCTACCTCTACTTTTTCCTCAGAAAATAGCAAATTCACCGTGATTTTATTTACAACATCCAAACCAATCCTTTAGTAAGAGGTTGCATTAAGCCGACTAGAGGAATAAAAGGATTTCTATATCTTCTATCAAGAGACTGATATCCTTTTTCACCATGATCAATATAGATATATCAAAAGGTGAAATGCAAGTGATGGGAAAAGATGTTTCCCAGGCAGGATGATGTTTCCTGCTTTTGTAATATTTCTCTGTCCTGCCTGTTGTGAATCACAGATTTATGTTCAGGTTTTTGTGACTCTGAACATCTTTCTTTATAAAGGCTAATTATGGTCTACTTGGTATATTCCCAGGCTTTCCTTAAGTGCCAGTGAGACAGTTGAGTCTCTTGAACATTTGCCATTTTGTAATGTCAGGTTTCTCCTTCTTCTTTTGGACAACCTTAGTTGCAGTAAAGCAGGATAACACGAGAGGCTGTAAAGTTTTACACGATAAATTTGGTCTGAAAACTTAGATGGGATGCAAAGAGAGAAGTGATGGAAAACTAGCTCAGCATGTCTACTTAGATATTCACCCCTGCTGCTGAATGCGGCAAGTCAGAAAAACTACTTTCTAACACAACACCAGAACTTCCTCCCTTCAGTGTGATTGTCAGTTTGCCTGACAGCAGTCAGGAGCCAGACAGGAGATGCGCTGGGACTCTAAAACAGAAACAAGAAGCCAAGACCAATTAATTTAGCATTTTCTAATGTTTTCATATCACAGCTGGAGAACTAAGTTACTCAGGTAAGCTGTTCGTAGACTCCAAATATCCTGATTCGGTGTACTTTCCATTATACAGTTATACAATATTCTTTTTTTTTCTTTTTTTGTTGTTGCTTTATGGAATTTATGAATATTCCCAAATTAATATTAATATTGTTTTTCTTTGCGTGCATAAATATCTGACAAAAGTTAATTATTTTAGAGTAGATGACTCATCATGTCCAAGCATTGCGAAAAACTTCCTGTCTAAATGCCTTGTTGTCAGTGATTAAACATTGCCCCTGCTTGGATCTTTTTCACACTTCCCACATTGTTAGGGAGCTATTCAGACTGTCTATTCATTACTCAGTGGAATAACACTGAACTAAATGAGTCATATTCCAGTCATTTATTAACTATTTGTTCCCCAAAAAATCCACAGCAACAGAACACACAAATAACCACAAACACTTTATTACAAGAACTTATTTTTGATCAGAGACTTGAGCTTTGTTATAACATGAAAAAGAAAATGTTATATGCAATTGTTATATGTTAAATTGGTTTAGACTTCCCAACATAAAAAGAAAATTACCCTTAGTAGAGTGATAATGAGCTCAAGAAGAAAGTTTCTTGTTGCAACTAAAGACTGAAGAAAGTATAATATTTTACAGCTTTACATTCCCATGATTCTGTGAAAACCTTCATAATGAAGATGTAATCAAGTAACAGAAATATTTATTTATTTATTTATTTATTTATTTGTTTCAGAGACATTTGTGAAATACCACAAGAATGACATGGTCAAATACATGGACGTAGCCGTCACATAATACATGTAATATCAGTTTCACTGAAAGTTTTGAAAGTAAAGTGATCAAACCACTAAATAGATATACAAGAAAAGAAAAAGATTTGGCTTACTTTAATAAATTATGTTGTGGTTAAATCATTTTATGAAATACATTTAAATGTTATAAGCACATAATCATGATGAGCAAATTCATAAACAATGCAAATATCTACTGTAACATCAGCAGACTGGCTGCAGAGAGTACCTCCTACTGATCCCGTATCAGGATAATGAACTGTAGGGATCTCCAACTCTGCTCATTGAAGGGCCACTGTCCTGCACGTTTTAGATGTTTATAGCATGTAAAATCTGCAGGATAGTGACCCTTTTTGAAATATTTCTGTGTGAAGATCTGCTCAAAAAGGTTTGATTTTAACTGTGGGTTCAACAAAACAGTAAACAAATTTAGTAATATTGTAAATAAGAATGAATTCTTACAACATACTGTCTCTAAAAGTACTCACTGATTTAGTCTAGATTCAGTGTAGTCATCTTTAAAGCTTTTATCTCCCCCAAACTTAGCTTGTAGTTGTGGCCATGATACATGGGGCCTTATTTAGAGGAAACCTCCTGTTTTAGCTCAACTTTAACTGATTCTAACAGAAAAAGAAAGAAACTACTTACAAAATGTCAGTTCATCAAATAAACTCCTACAAGGTAACAAAAATAAAAAGAGAAACAAGTTGCTGTGATTTCCATTTAATTCTGTTCCCACTTAAGAGGCCGTGCTTGTGGTCTCATGTCCTCTTCTTTGAAGTTTCATTTGAACAGAGAGGGTAAAGACCAGAGTCGCTGGCGAGCAGGGAGATCAAGTAAATGTGAGGCCACGTGGGCCTCTTGATTCCCCTTTAATGCTTGCCATTAGCTCTCAGCCCAGAGTGTAATGCCAGCAGCTATCCCACAGTAAACATCGTCCAAATGAAATGTTTATCGTGGCAGCAACCAGCTTCAAATATAAAACATTTCATAAAATATGTTTGCTATTTTCTTCCACTTGTCACCCCTACATTCATCTGTGCATTACTCATACTAATTGGCAAGCTTGGTTTTTGTGTGGTTTTATTACCCTACAGGGTGTCAGTACTTCCACACCCGTTTATACTGAAACAATATGTATAGGAGAAATCCTCAAAGGACTCTATAAACAACACCACTGGAAGCCCAGAAAAGTCAATAAATCATCCAGACCAGGCCTGCACATTGAAACTCACACACTCACATAGATATTCTGAAAGCATGCTAAAAAAAAAAAAAGAAAAAAAGAAGAATGGGACTGTTTTATTTTATCTGTGTTCTACTGCCAGGGAACATTAAGCTTTCTCAGTACTTAATAGCACGTGAACTGGTAAGGCAGGAAGGTCAAACGGCAATATGGAAACACTTTAAGAGCGTGCTGCAGAAGTCCCGCGCTGTACGTTCACCACTGAGCAGAGACGACAAACATCTCAGTGATCCCATTTTAGAGAGGGAAATTATCTTTGTCACCTGAATTGGATTGCATCTAAAAAGAAAATAAAACATGTCAAAATAGTCAATGTCACATCAGCAAAGTGACCTTATGTAAACAGTCTGGAAAAAATCATTGGTATTAACCAGCGGACCGTAAAACAAGAGGGGCCAAATTTCCTGCCGTTGCTCTAAGTGTAATTTTCTGGACAGCTAGTAGTTAGAAAATACAGGACTGTTGTAAACACCTCAAAACATATTTCTGTTTGCTTTAAAAAAAAAAAAAAAAGTTTGCCACTGCTGTCATTTACAAAAAGATGTGATTTTGATCAACACAAATTATGTTGTGCATAAAACATAAGTAAATTCATATTTTCTTGCTTTGAACAGAAGAAAAAAGGAACTGTATGTTTATTTTAGTGAAATTACTACAAGATATTGCTGTAATTTCAAATAAGAAATACTGTGTTGTGTTTTAGGAGTGTCAGAGAGACATTTATGCTATGGGTCATATTTCTGGAATGTTTTATTATTGTAATGAACTATTGAGAACATGAATACAAATGCAGAGACTCAAATTAAAAGCTGCACAATGAATAGAGTTTGAAACAATATATTGTAGTAATTTTCAGCACAACGCTTTATAATTGGGGCAGTTTGTTCTCTTGTATGCACAATGGTGTGAGCAGCTTTACATAATTTAGAAGTAACATTTGGTGTTCAAGCCGTTCAAACGACTGGGTATGTTTATTGTTCAATATGTGGTCTTTATGAGCAGAAGCAGTCTAGAAAGGATATTAATTTTGTTTCTAGGATGCCAAATGCAGCATTTGTGTGTATTTATATAATGCAGTTCCTAAACTTAATGCTTATGCTTCGGTAATTAACTCATTGACATTGATAGGGATTTAAAACAAAACCAAGTGACTTGATCAGACAAGTCTAAACAATATACCGAGGACTTACTGTAGTGAACCTGCACTAAATGACCCCGACCACACCTGACATCTCCTGTAACCGATCCCTCTCACTGTGTGCTCCGATAGAGGGAAGAATGTGGTGGAAAGTGTAAACACGATGAGTCACATCAGGGTTGGCGTCAAACTGAAGCACGTTCTGTGAACAAGCAGCAAAGATTTGGGTCAGTGACTCACAAATAGGAACCGTTTACCTTTCTCTTTTATTTATGATAACTTAATTGATATTGTAGTCTCATTATTTGTTGATAGATGGGCATCAGGGTGCAGATGTCCAGGTGACTTAATCTTCCAAATATACACTGAGAGACTGCATCAGGTCTGAATTATGGCTATGTCATGCTTCATTTGTGTTACATAGAATTACAGAAAAGGTATCTGTGTGGTCTGCATACCATCAACATGGAGAATTGCCTTAAATGTGATGTATGTTTGTCCACATACTGCAGACCTTCTTTCTATCACTACTCACAAAACGCCCTGCAGCTCTTAATAACTTAACACAGATACATCTTATTAATTCATCCACACATGGTGCAGTCTGATCATGTGTCAGCCATTGAGAGATGGATTTGTAATTGCCTCTTAAGTAGGCTACCATGATGCATCACTTCCCTGTTGTGATTAATAACAAATGACAGATTGCTCTGAAGGCAGATTTTGGATAATCTCCCTCATGTCCATGTTCTCCACATGCATAAAGCGATCTTTGATTTATTTAAATACAGCTTCATTCATGACTAAACCATTTGAGAGAGTGCTTTGAGAGATGAATATTTGCAGTGTGGTGTAATGCATTCTGACGCAATTAATTCTTAGTGAAGTTTTGTCGTTCACTTTAAAAAGTACTTCACTTTATTTAGGCATGGTCTTGGCTCTGCCTTTTCGTTTATTTTTTGTGTTTTTACTTTTCTTGTGTTTTCTGTGCATGTTCTTCTATCTCACTTTACATACTTGTGCTCCTATGCACATAGGCGTGGCGTTTCACCGCTCAATTGGATTGCATCAGCCACTTCATTAGCTCCTCCCAACAGCTCCCATTGGTGCACAGGTCTCCTGTCATTGGTTGCCAGATAGATCCATCTAAAACTGTCAGTCATATTTCTGCTTCCTTGTCTTTGTTTTTCAATATCCAGCAACTTCTCAGTCTTCGTATCCACTGCTAATCCCTCCTGCCTACAGCTCCAGTATGTTCACACCCCCACCCTTGAACTGTTTATCTTTGACAGTTATTTTTTAAACCAGCTTGAGAGGTAGTTTATCAGATCTCAGCATCTATGATGAAGAGAATGAGACTATTTATCTTGTTCAAGGGGATGCTTCTCCATGGTAACCTAACAATAGGGAAGATGTATGTTGCAGAGGTGGGTATTTTGGAGTTAATAAGTCTTTCTCATGTCATGTATTCTGCCCAGCCACTGAACCAGGTGAGTTCAATCAGCCCAATTTGATTCATTGTGCTGATTGGACTCACCAGTAGCTAGGCAGAACAAATACATGACACGAGAAAGACTTGCTGACTCCACAATTCCCAGCTCTGGGGTCTCATTTATAAACGTGTACGCACAAAACAGGGCCTGAAACTGGTGTACGCCAGTTTCCAGGCAAAAGTTGGGATTTATAAAAAGCAAACTTGACGGGAAAATGTGCGGTCTCTCACGTTAACTCTGACCCATTCATACGCTGGTTTTGGAGACTGGGGAAACTGGCGACACAGATGTCGAGGTGGGGAACTGAAACCACACTGCATCATGATTCCCCTGTTGGCAGCGCGGGGTCCTGTCACCTGTATCTAAGTGATAGTGTGCCCAGGCTACTTAGATGTTAACTTCTCTATGGCAGAGTGGTTAGTGCACATGATTTTTACACAGGAGACTTGAGATCGAGACCCGTCCAAACTCTCCTTTCGTTCATATCAAATTTCAATCGTATTGGGTTTATAGGATTAAAACCAGCAGTGTTATTTATGCTGCGCTCTGTGCGCAGGTGAGCTGAAACTATAAGAACCTTTTTCGGTCGCCACGATTCAGTTTTAAATGCCTCAGATCAGCTGGCTTTGCATTGACCATTTATGGTAGAAAGTGGGCGTGTAGGGGGCAGAATATGAGGCAAATTCACCTGCGCAAACTTCCAGGAAGAGTGTGATTTATAAAGCGGAAATTGCTTGAATCTGTGCGTACGCACGGTTTTATAAATCTGAATATTTTTGGGCGTACGTGTGTACTACACTTTTAGTAAAGATGCTACGCATAGTTTTATAAATGAGACCCCAGATATGTTGTGTGTATGATTCTGTCAAATGATTTATCTTAACCCAAACCCAACAAAGTTTTTGTGTTCAAACCTTTTAAAAACAATCAAATGAAAGAATAACTGTAAAGTTTTTCTCAGGAATTATATCCAGTTCATTGATCTCTAATACAAAATGATATTGGTTTCCTCCACTGTTCCCTCAGTATGTCAATGCAAACTCAAAAAAAAAAAAAAAAAGCAAAAAAAATCATTGAAGGTCCTTCGTTCTGCAATATGCTGACATTGATTGCTCCCCCACACCTTGAAAAATTACAACAAAAAGTAACCCATGGAGAAAATTTCTGTCTGAGGAGTGAAAATGACTTGACTGCTTGGCTTCAATAAGCTCGATATCTCCTTCTGACGGCTCCCCTTCCCTCCCCCGTCTGCCATGCCAGCTCTCTGTGACTGCCAATCACTGCCTGCCTCTCAGTCATCCATCAAACTACACTTCCATCATGTTGCCCTCTCCTCAGTCAGCTTTACCTTCAGCTGTCCTCAGCCCTCTGCTGACCAATCAAACTATCTACTCTAACTAGCAGGACATTCAATAATCTGATAAGGAATCCTGTTCAACCTTTTCACCTTGAGATTGAATTTTGGCTCTGGGTTCAAATATTCAATAATCATGACAGTTGCATAAAAAGCAGCTCAAGAAAGCTATTGGCTTTGTCTTGACAGCAGTGTCTCAGAGGTTGAGTTATGATTGTGGCAAATATAAAGAAGATAGTCTTTTTGAATTAAACTACGGTTTTACACATGTACAGTAAATGACCTAAATAAGCCACAGGGTACCTGTGGCTCAATATTCAGCTTCTTAGTTTCACAACAAGAACAGAACAGAGCCTCTGCACGACTGAAACTGCCTGAAGAGAAGACAGATATATATTTTTTTAGGGTAGGAATACAAATATAACCAGATCACAATATCAAATAATCCCTCACGAACATAGCTAAGTGTCAAACCCATGAAATTTAAATAACAATGAAAAAAAAAAAAAACTAATCGGGCCCAGATTCAGACTGACTTTAGGGTGTTTTATAAGCCCAGTAAGCAAACTCATAGATCTTATATTCTTATATGTTGATCCTTAGGACTGTGTTAATGTTGCTTCTTCTTCTTTTTTTTTCAGTCACTTTATTGTGTGATACCAATGTCAGTCAATTCACTAGTCTTTGGTTCATTCACCATTTTTGCCTCTGAATACACACTTTTCATTGGATTACAATGGAACTCAGAGCTGACTGATCAACAGGGGAATCAACTGTTCCCTTTCTCACAGTGTGAGGCTGACAGGTGCAGCTCTGGGGAAAATTTCCTGAATGCTACAATATGGATTTAAATTAAATTAGACACAGATATTCAATTCCCCTTAAGGATGCATTGCATTAACTTAGGTGATCCTTGACTTCTTTTCAATTGCTAACAGTCCATCAAAGTCTTTATCCTCCATATCTCTCACTTTACAAAACAGATTAGCACAAAATCATGTGCAGGCGTTGGGGATTCCCAGAGGGTAAATCATTGTTTTAATATACTTAGGCAGAGTCCGGAGTCCCCCCACCGTTTCTGTTTGCAAACAACAGTATTCAAACTGAGCACCCCTCCCTCTCAGACTAATGGCCGCCTTCTTCAGCCTATTCAGCTTCAATGATAATAATAATAATAATAATGAATTTTATTTATAAGCGCCTTTCTGAACACTCAAGGACACTGTACAAAGCTAAAAGACATCAGTAAAAAATGACAAGATAATAAAAACATCAATTAAAAACAGACAAGGTGCAAAAATGGGATGAGAGGCTATAGAGAATAAGCCGTTTAGATTTGAAGAGAGGTAGAGAGCCACTTCAAGCCCCACCTTCAGAGCTCAGAAGTAGGTAAAAGCCAAACTAATATTAACCCTGGTTTTCTAATGTGCACTATCTAAAGCTCTTACCTTTTCTTCGGTGCATCGTCTGTTTTTCTTTCTTTCTTTTTTTTTTCCTTCAAGAGTTGGAGTGACTGGTGTCTGCTCCAATCATGAGCTTTTTCCCACACAGCATCATGCCCTTAGTTCAGTCATTGGCTGGCGATATAAACAGAAATCTCCACCCAGAAACGTCCTGACCACAACAAAACAAAGCAAAAGAGCGAATTACAGGCAGGGGGAGAGAGAGTTGCATTCAAACTCACCACTGCACGTGAGTAGAGGCCCAAAGACACGGTTTGAGACGGATTTCACTTGCACAAGTCTAATGTTTATTTTCAGGGGGGAGACTTCGGACTCTACCTTTAAATTCATACTGACTTTTTATAGCAATATCTTAAGGTTGACATGAAATATTTAATCAAACACAGAATTGTGGGTGTGTGAGGGGAAAGTCATTTAAAGTGCAAGGCATTAAATGTGAATGTCTTAAGAATATCTAAGATTTTGAATTGTAAAAAAAAGAAGAAGAAGAAGACAGAGAAACAAACAACAACAACAAAAAAGAGTTGGACTTGTTTGGAGGCTGTAAATTGTGGCAGTGGTGAAACTATTATCCCAGAGTTCAGAATTTACCCTCTGCCTGACACGGTATTTTTGCAATAATTTTCCTTTTTACTTGTGGTTTGGTTTGGAGCCTTAATCATGTGATTAGATTTAAGCTATAAAAAGCAGTTGGTTAGGGTTAGAAAAACATCACAATGTGCTTAAACTGGATCCATTTATGGCACTGCTTTCTGGGTAATATGTAATGGTAGTGCCCCCAGTCTTTCCAGAAAACATGTCAAATGTACAGTTATACTTAAAAGTTAACATACCGTAGCAGAACTTTTGATTTTCTTTTCCTTCATTTTCAAACTGTAGGACACCAATTTTGTAGGGTGTAAAATAACTATAAATTTGGCAACTATAGGGGACAACAAAACTAGAGTACTGTATGATGGCCCATAAGGCTAAAACCAAACATACAGTGTCTTGTCTTCTAAATATTTAATCATTTTTGCCACTTTCAGCTCTGTTAGCCTACATCTGGTCAAACTGGAGGGTACATTGCCTCTTTTGATTACTTGCACATTGCAACTTGAAAACACAAAATTATTTTCTGCATACACACACAACACTTCAAACAAACACAAAAGATGTGTGGCAGTCATGCTACCCATGTACAGTTAATATTAACTAAGGTACTGTAGGCTTTTAAAACTTAAATGAGAGTAAATGACAGTGAAAGTATTGACAGGGATGGATATCTCATGCTTACCTTGATGAGAGAGAATCAGTTTGCTTCCAGTCATCCATCCTTGTTAAGTGTTTGTGGCAAAATGAAAGCTGTCAAACATTTAGATGCCGAGCACCAATGTTATAAATTTGTAGGTACAAGTAAACTACATTTCTGTAGAGAATGTGTGAAAAAATAGTAATTTTTCTTTTCTGTTATTGTAAAACTGCCACATTTTGCACTACATTTACTTTTGAGGTTGAATGGTGATAGAGAGTGAGCATGAATAAAATCTGCAACAGAAAATGCATGGCTTTAAAAGTTGTGTCAGATATCAGGAAAAAAAAAGTCCACCTGCACAAACACATTAATGCTTTATTTATCTCATGTTTCGCAATGGAAGCAGGATGTGTGATCATAAATTCACATCCTGTTCAGGGTTTTTATTCAAGGTCCTACAACCCTCACCCTGTGATGAATAAAACAAAAAGTATACCTAAGTTAAATAAAAATAAAATAAATAAAAATACTGCAGTTGCAGTACATTGGACACAACGTTTTAGAAGTCTGCATTTCATAAAGCCGTTTCTTGAGTTCACTCTTCAATCACTAAGCAGATGGTTAAAGTTCCTCTGTTTGCTGGATGTTGGTTTTAAATGATTTACTGGCACCACACCATAGTATATTAAGATATTTTTGATGGAGACTAACTTCTGTGCCAGTTCTCAATTTCTACTAATCTAAAACATGGTTGGTAAAATCTGTTTTAGCTGAAATGTTGTCACTTCTGCCAAAAACTGGAAAAATATCATAAAAACCATGACAAAATGATAGGTTGCAGGCGAAACAATTAAGACCCAAGATCCCTGTTGCAGTTGAATGTCTTTCCCAACCTTGTTTTGCTCCTTAAGGTGAGTTCCTATAAATTGTGAACACATTGTCATGATTTTAGCATGAAATTGCCACTGGAATATCATTTGAGTCATACCTGAATCCTTTGTGCGTGACAGCTGGGACTGCACTCACACACACATAATTATACACAGAGTCGGATTGGTCGTGTGAGCCATGTGCTTGTGGATATCTGTTGGCATCTGGCTCTTATTTCCTTTCTCCATGTCACAGACGCAGAAGCTTTAAGCATGAGTCACAGCCCTCAGACCTCCGGGGCATCCAGGCTCGCCTCTACAGACACAATACATGATCACTGAAAATGTCACGACCGTTCTGCCAAATTACAGCAAAAAGGAGTTGGACACAACCGTCCAAAAAAGTAATGTTTTAACACCACTAATGCCCCATTAATCCAGAACAGATGTTTTAAACCAACTAGACTTAACTTCGTACATTTTCATTTTGTGTTGAGTGATTTGAAAGAGACATAATTGTCTATGGCTTGTTTTTTTGTTTTGTTTTGTTTTGTTTTTTCTTCTGTAGTTCAAGATTGTGCAGTTGTTCCTGCTCCACAACTGCGATGAACATACTGTTTCGCATTTCATCACCATGGGAACTTTGTTCATTGCACTGATGCACCCAAATAACAGGGAAATAAAATACAAACTGCTCTGACATGTAAAAAAAACATCCAAGATGTATCTTCAACAAGACACAACTGGACCCACCAAGTAGTTGAGGAAGCTTAAAACATGCAACTCTGATTTTTATTCAGAATTTTTTCTTATGATTATCTTCTTCCACAAAAATATTTCTGATGCATTTGCCAGCAAAGTGAATTAATAGTGGAAGTGTGGGAACAGGACTAGGGCCACGGGCCATGCTTTGTTATCTTTCTACAATGATCTGGTCCATGCTGGTCTGTAGGGAACATTTAGAGGAAAACAGCTACAACAATGATGCACTGACTCACTGGTGAGCTGCGCAGGACGCCTGGTTATTTCCAGCATGTAGTCACATCTGCATCACAATATCTGAAAATGGCCAGAAACACAATGAACAGACAGAAACTGAGCCAACTACACAGCAGATATCACAGAGGATTCAAGTGCTCGGCGCTGGCAGGCATGCAGGATGTTTCAGCCCACTATGATTTGCCGCTGCTGCTCTTATCTCATTCACAGCTGAATATGGAGAGAGTACAGCAGGCATTTGCTTCTAGACCTGATATTTGGAAAACTGAAATAAAAAGACATTTATTCTAGTGTGGCAAAAGAATATAGTGTTGCAATGCCTCCTCTTTAGAAAACTGAAATTAGAAAAACAATAAGAAATACTCTGCTAGCTGAACTGTAAATGCCTCCTTTCCCCCCCAAAGGATAAAACTAGCTAGATGAAGTAAGCTATCTAATATGAATTGTCTGAGCTTCGCAGGCTGGTTGTAGCTTTTTCCTGTGTTTCATAAAACTCCACAGAAAGAAATATAAAAAAAATAACCCTTGAGCATCTCACGACTAAAAAAAGAAGTTTTTTAGTTTTCATTAAAATTAAATTACAATGAACAGTTCTCTGTGTCTCCATTGTGTTTAGTACAGCCATGAAAGTATACAGGAGAAAACACAATGCATTTAGGTGCTTTCTTTATGTAATTGCCAATTTTATGTTTTTTTGTTTTTTTTTTTAAACATCAATAAAGAAATAAGTATGATGACTTTAATACTGTACCATAAATAAAACAGCAAGTTTTTAGGAAGCATTATTATGTAAGCAGAATTGGATCTCATTTTAACTCTGGTACCATGTTGTGTGTCTTTAAATGAAAACCATCCCATCATCAAATAAAATTAGACTAATAAGCAATCGCTTATATGCAACAATAATCAGTATTTTATCAGTAGTCATTGTGTTTCACTATTTTTGCACATCAGTTATCCAACAAAGCAAAACCCAGCTCAAGTTGTGAGGTGAATACATTAAAAAACATTTTTAATTTTCTGCAAATGATTATATTCTAAGTGCAGAGTGTACAATTAAATATTTTTGTCATATTGAGTGAAAGATAAAACATACAGAATAGAGTAGTGAAGTACACAAATTTCAGTCACACCGTGTTTCTTAATTTTCTCCTTTTCACCATCCATCAGCATATTGGAGATTTCCATGCAATGTTATGAGGCTAACATGGGAGAAGTAAACTGAGAGAAGTTAAAAAAGAATAAAGGATGTACACATACCAGCTTTGCCTTTTACAGCTAAATATTCAATGTGGCTTAAATCTGTGAATCCTCATTGATCATGACAAGTTCTTCACTCAATATTTTCCCACACTGAGGGTCAGACGCAGCGGGGAACTAGCCTCCGTCTGCTTCTGGTCTGTTCGGTTACAACTGCACTGTTGTCCAGTCAGCCAGCTGGTCATGACTGTCAGCGGGGCCTCGATGCAGGCAGGCGGATGGTGGCCAGATGGTGAGGCTCACACTCACACATGTACACACACAGAGCAGGATGCGTGAGTGGTACATCCTTGTAGAACCTCAGTTGACCCCACTATATACTGGTTTCATTTCAAAGGCAGAGCAAAAGCTCAGAGGGAGGAACATGAACTGTTGCTCAGGAGTGAAGTCACTGTAATGTGTAACATCAGCAGAGCAATTTAAGGGGTCAAGACAGGACAAAACAATGCTACTGCAAACGTGTTCCAGTTACTGGGTGTCATAGCAACAAAAGCACCAAGTTACCTGTCATGAGAAGAAAGGGTTTTTGCTGCGTCCTTCAAATTGCAGACATTTTTTTTTATCCATGAAAAGTTTTCAAGACAAGCCACACTGAAAGTGTTAAAAGTTGAACTTACCTGTTCTTTTAAAGGAAAAAAAATACATAGACTGTATGGACTTTCAATATGAAATACAGTAAGACCATGGCAAGATTTCTCCAACTATAACTGTCGTTTAAAACTGTCGTTTTTATTGTTTCTTGTCTACTTGGTTGCTGCAATGTGTCAAGTTCTTTAGAATTACTGTAGTTTAAATTAACTGGAAATAAAAGAAAAATTAAAAGTTTATAGATATATATATATACAGCTGTGTGAAAAAGTTTTTGCCCCCTTCCTATTTTTTTACTTTTTGCATGTAATTAAGATCATCAAACAAATTTATATGTGAGACAAAGATAACCAAGTGAAGAGAAAATGCAGTTTTTAAATGAAGATTTTTATTTTTAAGGGGGGGAAAAAAACACCAAACTTAAATGGCCCTGCGTGAAAAAGTGATTGCCCCCTAAACCTAATAACTGGTTGGTCCACCCTTAGCAGCAACAACTGCAATCAAGCGTTTGCGATAACTGGCAATGAGTCTTCTACAGTGCTGTGGAGGAATTTTGTTCCACTCATCTTTGCAGAACTGTTGTAATTCAGCCACATTGGAGGGTTTTCCAGCATGAACTGCCTTTTTAAGGTCATGCCACAGCATCTCAATTGGATTCAGGTCAGGACTTTTACGAGGCCACTCCAAAGTTTTCATTTTGTTTTTCTTAAGCCATTCAGAGGTGGACTTGCTGGTGTGTTTTGGATCATTGTCCTGCTGCAGAACCCAAGTGCCCTTCAGCTTGAGGTCCTGAACAGATGGCCGGACATTCTCCTTCAGGATTTTTGGTAGACAGCAGAATTCATGGTTCCATTTACCACAGCAAGACTTCAAGGTCCTGAAGCAGCTAAACAGCCCCAGACCATCACACTAAAACCACCATATTTTACTTAAGGTACGATGTTCCTTTTCTGAAATGCCGTGTTACTTTTACGCCAGATGAAATGGGGCCTACACCTTCCAAAAAGTTCAACTTTTGTCTCGCCAGTCCACAGAGTATTTTCCCAAAAGTCTTGCGGATCATCAAGATGCTTTCTGGCAAAACTGAGACGAGCCTTTATGTTGTTTTTGCTCAGCAGTAGTTTTGGTCTTGGAACTCTGCCATGCAGGCCATTTTTGCCCAGTCTCTTTCTTACGGTGGAGTCATGAACACTGACCTGGCAAGTGAGGCCTGCAGTTCTTTGATGTTGTTCTGGGGTCTTTTGTGACCTCTTAGATGAGTCGTCGCTGTGCTCTTGGGGTAATTTTGGTGACCTCTTGGATGAGTCGTCGCTGTGCTCTTGGGGTAATTTTGGTCAGCCGTCCACTCCTGGGAAGGTTCACCACTGTTCCATGTTTTCACCATTTGTGGATATTGGCTCTCACTGTGGTTCACTGGAGTCCCAAAGCTTTAGAAATGGCTTTGGAACCTTTTCCAGACTTAGTTTCTCATTTTTTACTGAATTTCTTTTTGATCGCAACATGATGTCTAGCTTTTGATGATCTTTTTGGTCTACTAAACTTTGTCAGGCAGGTCCTATTTAAGTGATTTCTTGATTGAGAAATTGAACTCAGCTTTCCAAAGATGTGATAAACCACAGTTAATTTATGTTTATGTATATATATATATATATATATATATATATATATATATATATATATATATATATATATATATATATATATATATATATATATATATATATATATATATATATATATATATATATATATATATATATATATATATATATATATATTTTTGTATGTGCATGCGCCATGTGAGTGTGTGTGACAGGATGCAACACCTCCTGTTGCCCTGCAGGTATCATATTTACTGTAAAACGTGAGCAATTAAACTACCATTCATTTCACTGAATGCATATTTTCAACTGGTAGTACAGAAAGATTCATTAAGTGAATGCTGGATTTCTTGCCCTAATGCTGTGTGATGTTATAACATTAAATGCTAAGAACATATAGAGCTTTTCTTATTATCATAGTTCAAAGACTCAGAGTTTGACTTCAAGTCAAATTTGATTTTCAAAAATGATAAAAAAAATAAATAAAATAAAATAAAAATACAACATTCATCAGTCTCAGAAACACAAAGTACAAAAAGACATTTATTTCAGCATCTGTTACACCATTAAATCTGAGACCCTGAAAGATGTATCCTGTTTGTCTAAACTCAGCTATTATCAGCACATATTTTCTGTTATTACTTACATTAATTACATGTTTGGGCAGGCCTGTTTCAATGCCGCGTTTGACCAGCTGAGCTGTTTATTCCAACAACATGCATGGGACAGAAATAAGAAAAAAAAAAGGTGAAAAATGATGGACTTTATTTGTGGTGTACTTTTCTTTTACTTGAATGACTGGAAAACAGAGAACATGAATAAATAAAATTGCAGTATGAATATTTCCTCAGAATTCAACCTGGTGAGGTCTTTTCAGTAACTTTCTATGATTTCATGTGCCATTACTGGAGCAAACAGATTCATATTGCTCAGGTTTTTCTTTAAAAATATGCAAGAATTTTTTTTTCCCAAATGAACATTTTGAGTATATAATTTAAGATCAGATGCAGCAGTAGTTGGGTCTAAATTGCCAAGACCCCACAGGGTTTAAATCCTTGAGTATTTATTTCTTCCATGATGACTGATGTTTATCAGAACAGAAGTGTTTTTTTTTTCTCTCTCTCTCTTTCTCTGTACTTGAAGGCTCACCAGCAGAGTATTCTGCTCTGGATGGTGGGGCCTCTGGTGAAGTGGACTGGCAGACAGCCGGCATTCAACTGCAACCATCTGGGTTTGCTTGAGCAGAAAAACAGGTCATCTATGACTATGTGTTCTTTATATAACTTTTAAGGGACTTATACCATGATTGTGATTAGCTGTGCTTAACGTGTTTCTCCTTGCAAATAAAAAGGATCAATGGAAGCGTGTACAGTTAGTTAGAATAAACTGAATTGAATAATTGAAGTGAAACAAAATCCCGGTCCTGTCAACTGATGCTGATGAAACAATCCAGTGATATAAGGATTAAAAGTAATGTTTATTATCTTTTCATAATGATGCCCTGTCTTGTATTTAGAAAATAAAGGATAAGTTTCTTTTTTTTCAACCTGGACCTTATTTCTAGGAGTACATACGTGCATTTACTCACCAGTAAAGTTTCTGCATCACTTTGACTCCTTCGGAAGATGTCACGCTGAGTCGCCCTTCGGTGAACGTCCAGTATCCAGGGGCAGCTCTCCAGGGGGGCGGGGGTGGTAAGAGGTAAAATTAAACAATGTCCTGACATAGGTTTTGCTACTTTTACTAAATTATATGATTCGATGGTTGCCCCTATTCTTTTTTATGCAGCAGGGATGTGGGGCGATGCGGAGGCCAAAGATTGTAAAAGTATTCAGAATAGAGTTTTGAGCAATTAGTCTGTGAAAGATGGTGGACTAATACAAAGTTGGTGCACTAATGGCCCTGGTGTCTCAGTGTTGCCTATTTATCGCTCTTTCTTTTTTTGTTTTTTTTTTTCACTCCTTCATTCCTTTGTCAATGTGTGATTTTCAAAAAAGGTTAAGTCATTTCTGTGGATTACATGCAACAATTACTTGAAAATGAGTACATAGTGCATTTCTTTGGGATTATTTTCAGATGCTCCATGCACATGCTACACATGGCAGGCAGAACTTTCACTATAAATTTGGGGAACATTGAAAATAAACTTGACTGAAAGTTACTGTCAACAAACCAGAGACATCGGCTGAAACCAACTTTGCATTTCACCATTCAACAGGTTTTCCTGCTTGTGGAGCTCAGATCCCAGCTGCTGTTTTCTGACTGAAGACAGAAATGTTCACAAATGATCAGCAAAAGTCTGACTAAAACAGGCGTTTCACAGTATTTTTCTAAAGCACATGGACGCTGCGGTTTGTCCCACTTATTCCTGTTCTTAAAGGAGCAAATGGACTTTCAGGATACTGACTTCTGATTAATATGTATTTTTGCTGCAAGAGGAAATGATGTTAAAAGACTGTTTTACCTGAAGTTGACAATCCATCCCTTTCCAAAATGAACTTGTAGGTGTGTCCAAAGTTTTGACGATATCAATGACCATAAATGTGACTTTGATGAATGTGGGTGTTTAAGAGAGAAAGATTTTAAGTTAACAAAGTGTCTGTCTGATAAATGTGAATAAAAAGCGTTTCGTACTTCACAAGAATTCATTTAACAGCATTATACTGTTTTTCTACAGACATGCACTGTTTGGCTTTCCAAAAGCTTTCCAGAGTTAATATGAAAGTCATTTTCTTTCCTACATCTCTGGAGAAGGTTCTTCTATAAAAGGCTTTACAGTTGGGACCACCATCCACGCTCTTCATTCTGACAGTCTCTGTTTGTTATTGCAGGCAACTGCAGCGCCTGATAGGCCTCCAGCACCCACAGTCTCATTCAAACTATGCCTCTCTGATTCCCCGCCACAAACCGTTCCATGCGACTTAATCTGTCCGCTCTCTGTCTCCCCACCACCACCACCTTTGCCCGCCCCGCCTCTTTCTGCTCATTTACCCGTGAGTCATCGCTGCGGTTTGGACTGAAGATCAAGAGACTGCAGATGTACGAATACATCTCGAAACAGTAAAGAAGTTAAAGCAAGTTTAAGGAAGCCTGGATGAGAAATACCCCGACTTAGCGACATGCCAAAAATACCGTCCAGTTATTTCCATGAATTGTGCTGAAGGAGAAAGTGAAGAACCAGAATGCACAGTTTTTTTAATGTGAAGGATATGGTTCATCTGAGGCTGAAGCCGTGAGCTATGCACCCACCCTCAAAGATGATTTTAAGATATAGAGCTCTAACAAGACAAATTAAACATCGTCTTTCAGCAGAGTTTTAAGAAATATTTATTTTTGAATTAGTTGGACCACAGTGGGCCAAAAGGAACCCCCAACCCTTCAATCCTGATCTTATGTTTAATTATGGTTTATTGCAAACTGGTTTTGTTTGAACAACTTAGATGAAAGTGAAATATTCTTCATGAAAGAAATGTTCTTCCAGCTTAAATTTCTCAATTTTCACCGTAAATCACTGCTGAGTGTATGTAGAGTAACGGAGGAAAGAGAAAATGATTAATACAAACGTGCCAGGATTAAGAAGGGCCCGTGGTAGGATTCAATACTCAGACTCCCGGGTGAGAGCCATACATGCTAACCAGTCAACCAAAGGAATATTTCTGTGGTCAAGTAGCCAGGTGTTATCCTCAAACAGCAGCTCCAGGTGTGATTGATTACTGGTTTGCACATGAGGAGAGAGGAGGTGAAGGTGGTGCAGTGCCAGCCCTATCACATGGGAGGGGTGAAGTAGGATGATTTGCATATGCGATGAGAGACAGATGAGGTTAGTAAACATGCAGTCGTAACACCAGGGCACGTGATCAGTCGGAGGCACAGTGATACATCTCCCCCCCTCTTTTTACAAGCACATCCTCAAGCTCTGCACAGGCTGCCACCAATTAGAAATCCATGGACCCATCCTTTGCGCTACACAAATCCGGCCAACAATGCCAGAATGTGGCAAGGAACACAATGAGGGCCCAGGCGGGATTCGATCTGCCGGCTTCCTGGGTGAAATGTATCCCAATGTGCAGCGCTTGGTGAAGGTTAAAGGAGTACAGCCCAAGTTCCTGCTTTTTTCCAGAAGAGTGCCCCCTCTGGCGACAAGTAGGGATGTAACAATATCCACATCTCACGGTACGATATTATCTCGATATGAACCTCACAATACGATATTTATCTCGATATTGTGGGGAGGCTCACGATAACAATAATGATGGTATAAAATGCTTTGACGAGTCATTGTTACAATAGTTATAGTCAAATTCAAGGTTATGACATTTTGACCTGCCTGAAAAACTTTTGCTGAAGCTGAAATTCAAGTAAAAATCCAACATATTTATTGAGAAGACAGCTCAGGTACTAGACTAAATAAACTCAACCAGGCAATAAAACAGCCTATTTACTAAGTAAAAAAAAGACCCAGGCACAAAGAAACTGCCTCGTCTTTAGGAGTCAATAAATTTAAAAAGTAAGTCCGCCTGTCTATCAGTGGTCAGTCATATGTATGAACTTCTACACCGGGGGTAGGCAACTCCGGTCCACGAGGGCCGGCATCCTGCAGGTCTTCAGGGCTTCCCTGCTTCAACACACCACCTGATATCCAGAGCTTGGCTGCACAAGTCTGCTAATTACCCATTGATTGAAGTCAGGTGTGTTGCAGCAGGAAAAGTCCTAATACCTAGCACCGTGATGTCGACAATCAGCTGATCAGATGCTCTTCTGCATCCGCTGCTGCAGGTTAAACGGAGAGTTTTAATGAACAGCTGATCGAGGTGGTGAAAAAATATGTGTGCCTAACTTTGTGCGGCTGAAAACACACAAGCATCTGAAAGTGTCTCCTTTTTTTGGCAGTCCCCAGTTGTTCCACTGGAAACAGGGAGGTACAGACCCGATTTTCAGATGTTTGTGTGTTTTAAGACGCACAATGTTAAGCACGTCAGTAAACGCTAGCTGGCTAATGCTAGCATGCGGTGAAGTGCCGGTGTCGTGCGGTGTTGTGCCCCACCGGCGACAAACAAACGTGTGTTTTATTATAAAGTTCGTCCCTTCACCGCGGCGAATCGATTGCTTTGATCCAGCTTTTGATCCAGTATCACTTCAGTCTGGAATGAAAACTTAAGTATGTTTGGAGTTTATATGATTTAAACAGTATAACAGAGCAGGAACGGCTGTTGTTAACATGGCCCGGAAGAGGAAGTGTCCAAATACCGGGAAGTTCCGGTAAGCGTGATTATCCCCTATTATCTTATAAAATTACCACATCAACTAAATTTGATAAGTGGCTAGAGTGTGTCTCTTCCCTAGGAACAGTCATATGGCTGTCATTTGCTACACTTACATGCTAAAAACTTAGCATTGCAATATTTTGCATCCTTATTTCTATCATTCATCACATTTACCTTGTTAGTAAGAGGGAAGCTGACTGCAGGTCCGTTTTATTCCCGGACTGGATCGGAAAGAAAGAAAAAAAAGCTGCTCAGTTGTTTAACTCCCATCTTACTCCGGTCAGACTCCGGTTTGATTCTCTTTGTTTCACAAGACAAAACTTTTCTTTTTTGTCTTACTGGAGTCTGAGTTGGAGTTTGAGTGGTACTTGTAATCCATTTTTTAGCAGCAGTCAGGCTCAGCCAGACAAACGAGAACACGCAGCTCGTCTTCCTCACATGTGCCCCCTTGAGGCTTCGTCCATGAAACTCTCGCATTGAGCATGCAGGAACAGTATTAGAGACCACCGCAGTGAAGAAAGATCAGTTCATTATTCACATCAGGCAACTGGAAGAGCATGTGCAGGAAATAAAAAAAACTGTATTCAACATTTAAACTTGCGCCGTGCACCTTTAATGTTAATGTTCCAGATTCTTTACAGTGTCATGTGCTGTAATCTGGGAACCACTGGTGTACACTGTTTTAAGCCAACCAGTATCAACTTTATCTGCTTATGGTACCATTAGCATCACGTTTGCTGTTCATCATCAATAACTTTATTGGAATGTCTATTCAACGTGTAAAATCTAAAGCGACTTGCAGTATCAACAGCTACCTTTCGTCTCTCCAAACTTCCCAAGTAAAAGGCTTTTCGGATGCTCTTGTGGTTTACCTGCATGTAGGCCCTGCCTCTCTCCCTGTCGCTGCTATCTGCATGTTGTGTTCGGGTGCAGAGCAGATGTCCGACAGGAGAGTATCCTACCACTGCTGCTCTTGGAGGCAGCAATGCAGCTTCAATTAAGAAATTTTGATGTCTCATTGTTCAAGTTCAAATTTATTTATAGAGCACATTTACGACAACCAAGGTCGCCCAAAGTGCTGGACAAAAGGCACAATAAAAATAGAAACGTTAAAATCAAATTATATAAAATCATAAAAAATAAAATATTGAAACCATCAACTATATATTGTGATCCAAAAAAGTAATAAAGTCACAATGTTATTTCTCATGGACCCAGCTGTGAAAAATACAAACACTTAAGACCTAAGCAGACACATGTAGGTGTGTGTAACACTTACCTTCCCATTGTCTATTTTTGCATGGGAGCTTTGCTTAGTAACTGTAACTTAAAGCTGCCATTAAAAATGTAGCTATGAGAGGTTAGTCTTGCTATATTCAGCCTTCACTAACTTTTAGATTTATTTATTTTACGTTAACAAGGTTTCCCTCCTGGAGATTTCCATTTATTCCTATATAATTGGGTGTAGTTTTCAGCTATCCATTCATTTCTGCCCAATTAGGTGTCTTTTTTTTTTAAATCAAATGTAGAAATGAGCGAACTAAAAATACAACCACCTTGCAGTCCCATGGTAAAATGTTTAATCTTTATCTAAAGCTAGGGAAGCTGCTGGGGGTTAACAAAATCCAGATCACAGTTAATCTCTGCTTGAGTCAGCCTTCATTATAAAGCAACAGGGAAGAGATGCAGCAGACCCAAGCCTAAGAGTGCAGCCCTGTCGTCCACACATGCTTGATGTGGGAACATTGGTACTGACAGGGACGTATATTGTTACTGCTGGAATTGCTGCTGCACAGAGTACCTTTGTTTTTGTGTTACTTATTTGTACTGGAAGCACAAAAAGAAAGGAAAAGAAAAAAGAGGTCAGCACAACAGTTACTTTTTTTGGTGACCTGCGTTTTCTCGTTTAAAAAGATCTTCAGAGAAATCTTCACTTTTTAAATATCATTAAGTGGTGTGCAAAAGTTTCTTGTGTGCATAAGTTGAATATTTAAAGCTATTCAAAGAGCTTCAAGCAAAATTAGATTACTTTTTGAGTAAGTAAGAAAAGAGGAACATGATAAAGATAGGAAATCACAAGATCTCATTCCTTTTCCCAAGGTGCAGCCTTTATTAGTCTGTTGCCCCTATGTTCATACTCATCAGTAATTTATCAGGTAGTGCCATTTTTAAAGCTTTAATACTTTGACTCTTTAAGTGGAAATCCAACGGTCAACCAACCTAACATTATTTACGAGACTGAGTCCTGGTCTTATCAATAACTATATACCTGAATAATTATAAACATGAAAAATATAAGCATATAAAAGAAAAACGTTGCAAAGTTTGATGTTTTTAGGACAAGGGCGCCGCCATCTTGCAGTACTCTAAGCTCTGACATCACCGGGTTGGTTAGTCCTGCGGTCCTGAATGAGAGTCCTCTGGTCCGGTCCACAATTAGAAGGATAACAGCTGAATGACGGAGACTGGTGAGCCAAAGGAGAAGAAAAGACAAAAGGGGGACCACTACTGTATTTCTCCTGGGTTTCAAAGCAAGTTTTCCAAAGTTTACGCTGAAGACAGAGCAGTTAACAACCTCCAGCTGAACCAGAAACCGGTTCTGCTGCTGCTGGCGGCTCTGAAAAGGGAACCTCCTTGACTCCAAATCATGAGGTGAGAATTTTCTAGAGAAAATTAAGAAAATGATCATGAGACTTGGAGTCTGATAAGCTAGAGGTCCGCAGACGAAAGCCTGCACCTGCTCTGAGTGTTTTAATATCACCGCCTATAACCTGAGCTCCACTCGCCAGCAGGTCTGCAGCATCAGTCTGTACCAACATCAGTACGTAGCTCTCCGCCTCTATTCTTCTTTGAGCCGCTTATTAAGCACACGTCAAACGGCAACACTCATAAATCCTCCCCACAGCCTGATGATGAACAGGAGAGCTCTGGATCAGGTTGATCTGAAATGACCATCATAAAAACTTTCTAACTGCGACTCCCTGTTTACCACGGTGGGGTCCAGTTCTACCAAACACCACCCGCTCCCTCATCATCCTGCAGCCTGGATGCTTTGCATCTTTCCCATCGTATCCCTGTCTCGCAATAGTATTTATTTTATTTTACATCAAACCACCGATTGCTACCGTTAGCTTAGTTAGCGTACCTGCTGGTTACTATCGTTAGCTTAGTTAGCCTACCTGCTGTTTTCCCGGACGCTCCCGTGTCTCCGTACGGCTCTCCTTCAGGGACAGCACCGCCTCCAAAACGTCCACCTCCCGGTACAATAATCCATAGCTACGTGTAATCCAAATTGTTATACAAAATCCTTCACGCATGACCTGGTCCATGTGGACCTCCTGACAGCAGACAGCCTGCAGCATCGCTGAACAGCAGCCACTCCTACAGGTGCTGCCAACCCGCTCCTCCTGACACCAGGACCGGCGTCTCCTCCTCTCTCCTCAGTCACACGGCGTAATGGCTGGAAAGCATCGGTACAGGATCTGGACGCTGGACTGGCCTCCCAGCTTCGCTTTCCATCATATTAATCTTCTAAAACATGTTCCAGCTTGTTAATTTTAGTGCAGCGTAGCTGGTTATTCCTGTTTATTTAATGCGGAGTCAGAGCGCAAACCAACTCGGTGACGTCAGAGCTTAGAGTACTGCAAGATGGCGGCGCTCTTGTCCTAAAAACATCAAACTTCGCAACCTTTTTCTTTTATATGCTTATATTTTTCACGTTTGATATATAATTATTGATAAGACCAGGACTCAGTCTAGTAAATAAAGTTAGGTTGGTTGAGCATTTCATTAAACCGTCTGCTATCAACAAGCAGTCATGTGAGGCCAAAAAGAAGTAGAAATGTTTATAATGCATCATAACATAACAAAAATGGTGGAGACCATTTTACGATCCAAAGGGCCTAAATCAGTTTTTGTGATGAAAAACTGTTCATAGACTCTCAAGTGTGTTTAGCAAGATTTATACTGGAGTAGAGTATTAGTACAGTGTTCTTTTTTCTTACCCGTCCACAAAATACTGACAGAAGTTAGAAGAAGGAAATTAACATCTTCACAAACCTGATGAATTTGTAAGTCCTGGGACTGATACAGTAAAGTGGAACATCTTGACTGTGATAGGAAAAAATGCGTTTGAAAAAAGAAGGCAACATTTAATGAGAAAAGCGGCTTTACGACTGTTAGGCCATGGGTGTTTTAATCACACTTTGAACTTGAGGTGACAGCATTTTTCTAAGGGAAGCATTTCACTGGTAGGGGAAAATGGACTCAATTAAATGTCAGAACTTCATCAGTCAGTCATTTTCTGTACCGCTTAATCCAGTTCAGGGTCACGGGGGTTGCTGGAGCCCATCCCAGCTATTATCAGGCGAGAGGCAGAGTACACCCTGGACAGGTCGCCAGTCTGTTGCAGGGCCAACACAGAGAGACAGACAACCATTCACACTCACATTCACTCCTAGGGGCAATTTAGAGTGATCAATTAACCTAGCATGCATGTCTTTGGACTGTGGGAGGAAGCCGGAGTATCCGGAGAGAACCCACGCATACACGGGGAGAACATGCAAACTCCACACAGGAAGGCCACGGTTGGAATTGTTCAAACCCCCTCCCCAGCCAGGAATTGAACCAGTGACCTTCTTACTGTGAGGCTGCGGTGCTAACAACCACGCCACCATGCAGCCGCCAGAACTTGTCCTTTAAAAAAAGCATTAGGTGAATCTAGAATAATGATCATAAATGCATCCTCAAATCCACAGTCAACAATATCCCAGACCCAAAACCTGCAGACAGACCTCAAAAGTGATGCCCTAAGAATTCCATCTCTCCACAACACATACAGTTTTGAAAAGCTGTTTACATGAATTTTTGCCCTTCAAACATGCAAACACAATCTAAGGAATCTTTTGGAGCTTTGTGGAAAACATGTATAACCTAATTCTAACATAGCTGACATGCAGACAGAGACTTGTGTTGTAACATGTGATTATATGAATGTCCTATTTTCCTCTGCACCTATTGATGTCTACCTGAGGTGGTTCCTCCGGTATAGTAGGCGAGGTATGCAATTTAGCAATCTGCCATAAAAACAGCAATAAAACCTAAAGAACGAAAACAGGAAGGCACCTTTTGATTACAAAAAAACCCACTTGTGGATTATTGCAACTTTGGACTAACTACTTCCCATTGTGTTTACTGCTGCTAGCAATGATAATGTAGATGAAGCTAGCAATCTGCTTTCACACGCAAAATAAGTATGACAATCAGTCTATATGTGTATATATATAAATACTATATATATATATATAGTTTTTAAAGCAGAGTGCAAATCTGAGTGCTTAACAATGAAAAATAACAACATTATATAATTAAAAGCTGCAAATACCTTACTAGGGTGGGATAAGATAAGATTATGCTTCACCTCACTCCTCTTGATCGGGGATGTTTTGTTGTTTTGATTTCCTTTTTGGTTTTATGCCCTTTTTGTTTTGATATTTTTTCCTTTAAATCCAAATAAACTTTGTCAGTCAAAGCAATATTTTTATAGTTTTACAGTAAAACTGAGTCATAGTTAGATTATTTTTTAAATTCCTTCCACACTCTTAATGCCTTCTTTGAGTTTCTTTTCTTCCATGGAACAGACGGAAGTCTGCCATCCGGTTACTCAAAGAGTGAGGAGGACGTGTGGAAAGTTTATTTCAGAGAGGAATTATTTTATTGCAAGTACATCTATTCTGTAGGATGGGCCTTACTTAGTGCATGTGGGTTTTTTTTTTTTTTTTTTTTTTTTGGGGGGGGGGGGGGGGGTTATTAGAAAGGAAACATTGCTTTGTTGAGTCACTGTTTTGATTTTTCTGGACCAGCAGTCCTACCTTGTAGTACTCTTTAAAAAAAACACCTCAAAGATGGATTTTAAAACTAAGAGGATCTAAAGAACTGGTGTTGATGACAATAGGGAAAATTCACATTTGTAATATGAAAGAAACTTTAGTCTAATAGAGGCAGTGAGAGGTCTGCAAAATCCAAAGTTTCCTGAAAGTGGTACAATAATGAACTATAAATCAAAATATGACAAGCTCCTGGACCCTGGTTGTTTTTCTTGAAAAACACTGATGTCTGCAGGGAGAAAAGAAGACATGAAAATTTAATAACTGTATTAAATCAATTGTTTATAAAAATGCTACTGCAAGACAGAAACATTGAGCTTATTTACATGCACATCACAAATCTGGTCGGTAACCAGCTTGAGATATTATCCAAGTGATCATTTAAACATAACATAACGTGAAATGCTTTATCAGACAGCCACAGTTATCTGTTTATGAGAAATCGGGTTAAAATACACCGATTTCTCCCCAATTTTCCACTGCTTTTTATGCTTGTATACCAGTAACTGATTTAATTTCCATAAAGGGAAATGAAAGTGTTTAGGGATGAGTGGTAGCCTAAAGTTTGGTAGTCAGAGTAATGGGCAGGTTTCAGAGCTGGACTTGCTACAGAGGTAAACCACTATGATTCACTTTTATTTGATCTTAATTTCAGACGTTTGGTCCATATCAATGATTACAACATAGCCAAGTGCAGATCTGATTATGAAATAATCTGATGACTCACAATCATTCGATTTTTATGATAATCTAAATGGGCTCACTGAGTGATTTTTAAAAATATTTATTCATGACCTAAAGTTATGGTGTTTGTCGACAAACATGAATTAAGATGGAACACACATTAAAAAAAATAAAAATAAATAAAATCAGTTGACTTAAATGAAAGGTCTGATTACTTTCAGTCTATGGATAATTGTCTTTACTTACAGTATATTGGGATTTGACTGAATAATACAGAAAAAATCGAAAAGAAAATATTGCTGAAAATAATGCTGCATAATAATTTATGCTAAATATGGGAATATATATTTGATTAAATATAGAAATTAAATGAAAAATTTCACAGTATGATGGAGTTAAGATAAGCTGGTACTCTCATGTTTTATCAGTTCAAGCATTTAATGGTAATAAACTCCCTGCTGCCACAGGAAAAATCACTTTCCCAATGAGACCGTAATGTTTCAGAAGCTTTCTTTCAGTTGTTGTGGTTCAGTTTTGGGTTTTGCATTAGTAACATGTCTGTTATGGCCGCATCTTTCCAACCTTTGCCGCGATTCCCAGTATTTGGGGGAAGCACTATCTGTGGAAAAAAAAAAAGAAAAAAGAAGAGAATTATTCATTTATCACTCATGACTGTTCACCTTTGAACACAGGGCAGGGCCTCTGTGGATCAGATTTGTTCCAGCACATCCCACAGACGCTAAACTTGATTGGATCTGTTGAGTTGGGAGTTCAGGTCAACACCATGAGCTCTTAGTCATGTTCCTCTCGTTATTGTTGAAATAATTGTCTTCAGTTGCTCTTTTCCTGCTGTGAGTCTGCTTGGGTTGGGGGAACTGAGCAGACATATCCATAGAAATGTCAGGATCCAAGACTGTAGCAGAACACTGAAGTCCATTCACCGCTACAGTGGTAGTCATTTCTCCAGACTGAGTTAAATGCAAAATCTTTCATATCCAGATATCGATACTGTTATGTTGGTGGTGGAGAAATAAAGAGACGGAGGAGTCAAACCGCTTGTATTAACAGACTGCAGAAAATACATTCAACCTGGCTTACATTTGGTGAAGGAACATACAAGTGTCTGTTAACACAACAGATACTGAATAACTGAAATAGCCCTAACTTGAGACCAAATTCACACACACACACACACACACACTACACTAAAAACTAGAAAAGTATTCAGAGAGCACAGACCTCCACCAAGGAGCTCATCCTTCTCCACCTCTTCATAATTTTTTGTTTATTTTAAGGATTTTTGGGGCTCTAGTGGTCTTTGTACGTTGACCAGTTGCACTGAGGAACTGTAGCCTCTGAACATGGAACAGCTGCTCAACCGGTTGAGCTCCCACAGTTTCAAATAGTGAGCAGACATTTCCAGCAAGCTGCTCACCCATGTGGCCACATCTCAGACTGACCCGGTTTACATGAGACTTTTAATTCCTCTTTAATTCTGAAAAAAAAAGTGAATTCTGCTTTCGGAAAACCATGTAAACCCTTAATTCCAAGTGAAAATGATAATTCCGAATAAAACTTAATTCCGAACTAAGGGGTTGGTTTATTCCTCTTTTAATTCTGAATAATATAATTCCCCTCACATGTAACCGTTGATTCGGCTTTAACTTAATTCCTGTCACTCTGTGCATGTACCTTCTCTTGTCCTGCCATGGCGCTTATGAAGCGCATGTGAAACAAGCATTAAAGTCGTGCCAACAAGCAGAAAAGAAGCATGTTAGTGTTGAGTGGCGGCTACAAAACTACAATCGAAATACAGTGAAATTATGTGGTTTTCATGTCATAGTCAAAATGAAAAGGAGCAGGAACTGGCTTTTGTGTACTTTCGGGTGAATGTAAACGGACATAAATACGTCACACCCGCCCCAATAGAACCCTTCCCTACCCCCAGATAAAGCGGAATTAGAAAAACGTGTTTTCCATGTAAACCTTAATTCTGAATTATTATTTCCATGTAAACACAAAGGAGAATAATTTAATTCGGAATTTAAAAAAAACATCATGTAACTGGGGCTATTCAACTTTCCCTGAAAATTTGATCTAAATTTGCAGTAATTTTTGTTTTTTTTAAATAACAAACAGTTGGACAAACAAACGGCCGTCATCACATTACCTCTTTGGCGTAGGTTATTAGTTCGGTATGCAGTCTGTATAGCGACAGAATCCATATATTTCATTTGATAATATTGATAAAAAAAGCTACTTTTGTGATGGTTCAACATGCAGAATTTTTGTGCATTTTCCTTTAAAGATATTTAAACAGCGAGAGTTGCAGAAAGGACTGCACTTTTATGCTTAAAGATGTTTAAAGTGATAAAATTTAAAGCACAATTGCAATAAGATGTGTAGTTTTGTGTAATTATCATTTGAAAAGAAACAATGTGAGAAAACAGAAAATGATTCTTAGCTTTTCCATTTTTGTTTGACCTGAATCTGACTCTTACATTTATAATTTTATGTCTTACCTTTTTGAAATAATCATTACTGATAGTTGGACACTTCAGATCCACAGTGAAGCTTTGATTGATGCAGTTGAGGAGAATAAATGCAAAAGACTGCTACTCTGATCTTGTATTTTGATGTTAATGCACAGAGATGAAAGGCAAAGATAGTGAATGATTCTGGAAATTTTCTGAGGGTGACATTGTGGAAGGTGGTCTGTGTTCAATGTAAAAGTAAGTATGGTTAATCAGCAGTTTATAAATATGGTCTAGGAACTCATTTGTCACCTTTTAGCTAATATGTTCTCTTCACCCATCCATTTATAAACCTTCTTTTCATTCCTATAAGCTTAAGTACTGTCATTCTTGGTTCTCTTGCTGGTAACATAAAGTCAGCTTTTACGTATCTTGGGGGCATTTTTCACTGAAATATCAGTTGAATCCTCCAGTTATCATAGTCTGTTTAATACACTGGGTTGCCATTTTTGTCAAGTAGGCCACAATAAACAAATAAAGAGGAATGAGTGAAATGAAGGTCTGAACAGGCTGTTCTGTTCATGCGTCATGTGGTTTATTACACAATACCATTCTGGGAAATTTTACTTGTGAAGTATTTCAAAACATTATTTGAAAAAATGAAATCTTGGTAAGGCATTGGATGAACCATTTGTCTGTCAAAGTTTTTCCACGAGCAGCCTTAAGCAACCAAAGCGTCACCAGCAACATCTTCTTCAAAAAGAAAATTCTTTACTGTTGCCATATATGACTTATTGCTTTATTGTTTATTTAAACATTCATGAGACTTCTGATAAATGATGCTGAGGGGCATCACTGAGAGATTTAACTGGAGACACTATTGTTGTCAACACATGAAAAACTCTTTTTTTAAACATTTATCTGACTGTTTTGGCAACAAAGTTCATCATTTGAAGTCCAGCAAGATAGTTTTTTTTTCTTTATTTTTGCCTCATGAATTTAATTAAAATCCAGCTGTCTAGCAAATTAATACACGTACCATTCCTGTGTTTGATTTCCTGCCAGCACATCTGCTACTGTATGTGCAGTTTTCTGCAGCTTCTTTCAAAAATAGACTAATTAGATACTTAAAACTTGTTGCAGTTTGTCAGGTGGAATCACATTTCTGAGAAACTACATTCAGCTCTACTTGCTACAACTTGGTGAATGTCAAAGTATTCAAAAACTGAGATGTGGAAAGGCTGTTTTAGATCATTTCATGATATTATGGTTCAACAGTTCCCTTTGTTTACATGTTCAATTAACATTCTTTCAAAAGAAAAGAAAACATAAAAAAAACATTCTCAAATGAATCAACAAATCTCAAGCTAGTGTGGCAAGGTACGCAACGGAGGGCCCAGGCAGGCTTTGAACCCCAGACTCCCGGGTGAAAGCCATGCACGCTGACCATTCAGCCAAAGGGACATCCCTGTGGCCAAGTAGCCAGGGCACATGATCAGTCGGAGGCATAGTGACAGGACCGTCAACTGCCACACTAGCATTTCATTAATCCTGTTAAACTCAAAGCCACCATGATTCTGTCTAAAGGCTACGAAATTGATTTTCCTTCACCTGCAAAGTTTAGCTTTTACCAAGCAAGATCTACTCTACAGAACATATTTAGTCTAAATAACAAAAAAAAAGTTTTTTCCCTGTTGCATTTACTCTGAAACGTTAGCACAGATTGGATCGTCAAGTTTGTCATCTTTCATCCAGGAAACATGTCCCAAACTACAGTATTCCCTAAAAGATTATAAAAGCAGTTAATCTGCAACAAAATAATTAGTTTAAGTTGGTTTAGCAAGCAAATAAAAATTTAGAAAAATAACTTTTTGTAAAACATGAATGAACTCTATAAGAAGAGTTCTTTTCCAAAAACAGTTAACTCTGTTTTTTCTAAATGTTGGTTAACTGCTCCTGCAAATAAACTCTTCATTTACTTTTTGAATATTTTCACCAAATCACACTCACATGAAGTAGAGGGTTTTAATGATGTTAAATGGAGATAGGAGGTTTGTACCCGACAGCGACGAAAAGCAGGTAACTCAGTTTTTTCTAAATGGTGGTTAACTCTTTTTGGAAAAGAACTCTTCAACTGTAGTTAACAAAAACACAAGAACGAAACTTGACATTTGATTTGCCAGCGTGTCATTTTAATGGCTCGAGTTTATTTTCATAGCACATTTCATGTACAGAACAATTCAAAGTGCTTCATGTAAAACATTAAAAGCATTACAAGTTGGTGCAGGAGAAGCATTAAAAAGTACATAAAGAATATTTTAAAAAGTAATTTTAAGACACTGAAAAAATTACATTAAAATCATATAACTAAATTCAACTATTATGATTAAAAGCAAGCAACAGTATAGGTAGGTCAAAAAAATGCCGATTTCATGGGTTGGCACATGAGAAAAGAGCCCTCGCATATAGTCCTTTTATTATTGACTTCACAGAAATGCATGCTGATTTGCAACCAGAAAGATTCACATTAGTCATAATTCAATGAAATACTACATCCCTGTAGTCTGTGTTTGAAAGACAGAGACTAAAAAGACAGGGACCACTTGCTATCTAAACGCAACAACAAATCCTTGCAAACAAAAGCAACCTGTGGAGGTCCCCAAGGCTCTATCTTGGAACTACTGCTATTCAACATCTACTGATCCCCCTTTCGCAAGTTATAAAACACAACTGTTACCATATGTATGCTGATTAAACTCAAATTTACATAACAATGTCATGGGGAGACTATAATCTGATCACAACTCTGATCAAATGCAGGGATCAAGTTAAAGATTGGATGTGCCAGAACACCTTTCAGTTAAATGAAGAAAAAACGGAAATAGCAGTTTTTTGAGCCAAGGAGGATTAAAAGTCAGCACTCATCTGCAAAAATAATGTTAAAACCCAACAACCAAGCAGTGCTGGGCATGTTACTTTGAAAAAGTAATTAATTACTTACTTACTAGTGTCTTCTCTGAAAAAGTAACTGTGTTAGTAACAGAGTTACAGCATGATAAGAATAACTAATTACAAGGAAGTGTAATTATTTTGTTACTTTTTGAAATAGTCAAACATGTTCCTTTTAACAAAACTTAAAATTCATACTATAAAACTGAATATTATATCTGACTAAAAGATGATATGAACTCAACAGAATAAATTACACTCAGAAAAATCATTGACACTAATCTAAGGCTGATGGATGTTGTGGCTCTGTTTCTTCTCAGGAGAGGAACTTCACGTCATTATAACTGCTCACAGCCAACATTAAGAAAACTGTGTTTTTGGTCATAATGAAACATTTCTCATAATGTTCATGCCTTTTATCTCTGAGGGAAAAGTGATGTCTGTGATTCCAGTTTAAAAATCTTCCTTCCTTTTAATTCATTGCTGCTGAGTGGGTTGTTTGTGTGTGTGGTTGTGTATGAGTGTGTTCAGCTGCACACATCGACTAACCCGGGTCCGCCATGAGATTTTATCAGTCAATCATCATCACTGAGGTTACGCGGTTGTTACTCCCTACAAGGCCCTGATCAGATGAAGACAGCTTCAGTGTGCAGTTTAACGTTATCTGCATCTTCAGCTTTAACTGCTAACTGAGTTCAGGTCGTGGGTGAGAGAAATAGTTTGGGGGAGACTTTTACGTAGCTCAAACATATGATGCTGCTTGCACACGGTCACAGCAAAGCACTCAAACTGAGCCATTCCTCCAGTTTTAACCTGTATCACTCCGCCTCCTTTCCACTATAGAAGTAGCATAATATAGTCCCAACAAATCTGAAATTTATCTTCACCCAGAACAAATACTGCAGTGATTGCATCTTACAGTAGCAACGCGCCGTCAGTAATATTGTTTCGTCAGTAACTGTAACGGCGTTGTACTTGTGGACAGAGTATTCAGATTACCCTGTTACTGATAACCAATGCTGTTTCTTTTCACGCCATCCATAACATCCCTGCAACTGAGCCAAAAAATCTTGGAGTAGTCATAGTCCACGACACATGGACTAAGACATAAATTTTAGCAGTAACATTAAGACAGTTATGAAGTCAGCCTTTTATCATTTCAAGAACATATTTAGGTTCAAAGGACTGATGTCTGTGCAGGACTTAGAAAAGCTTGTCCATGCATTTATAAGTATACTAGACTACTGTAACGCTGGCCTTGCAGGTCTCCTAAAAGTCCATCAGACAGCTGCAGTTAGTTGAGAACGCTGCTTTTTAAGTCCTCAAGACCAAGAAAGTGGATCACATAACTCAGTCCTCAGATCTTTACACTGTTTGTCAAAGAATCATCTTCAAAATCCTGCTGTTAGTTTACAAAGCGCTGAATGGTTTCAAGCCAAAATACATTCAGGATCATCTGGTTCGTTAACCGGGTCCCTCAGGTCATCAGGGTCAGGTCTACTTTCGGTTCCCAGTGTCAGAACTACACATAGAAAGACAGCGTTCAGCTTTATGCTCCTCACATGTGGAACAAACTCCCAGAAAACTGCAGGTCTGCTGAAACTCTGAAAGATAAATTATTTTTTTTTACTATATTGTATCTTTTTCTAACTTTATTTTTAATTCATTTTTTTGATTTAGCTTTTAATGTACTTTTAATACTTCCTCTGCATGCCACTGTAATACTTTTAATGTTTTATGTGAAGCAATTTGAATAGTCTTCTACATAAAATGTGATATACAAATAAACTTCCCTTGCCTCACAATGTTGTTGGTTTTGTTTAAGCTGTGATTATGTATAACACTGATTTTAATTGGTGTGCATGAATGTGTTCCTACAGTACAAGGCTGGTACATGAACTTGTTGTGAGCCTATCTATCTAATCTGTAGGAAACCGGTTGAGTGACTGCTGGGTGTGCAGGGGTGTTACCACTGTGACTCAGCCATCAACAATGTTCATCTTCAAGGTGAATGAGTCATAATCGCCCTTTGTGGTGAGATCTCTATTTCCAGTGGATATCTGCTTTAACCGGCAAATAGACCTTCAGGACAAATGCTGGAGCCAGAGCATTTTAAACACACATATCTGAGTTTAAAGTTGATAAATTGTATGAACTTTTGCAGGATAATAGGATTTTATAATTCTGCCAGACTTTCTGTCTTTGCTTCCTTGTCATCTATAAAAGACAGCTGCAAAATATTTCTGTGACTGGGTTCATTTGCATTCCTGTGCTTATAGTCAAAGTGATTCATGCAGAACTAAAAGGTTGTTCCAGACATGTTTTCATGGGCCAAAACACAAACAAGCACCAATCAGTTATTCATTATTCGTCAGTGTTTATTTGTTAAATTATTTTTTTAATGCACACATCCATTAGCATACAAACATTAATGTTGTGAATTAAAAAAAAATCTCACCCTAAGAATGAAAAAAACCTACATCAGGTTACTCTAATGCTGCAATGCTCCCCCCCTCCTGAGGTAGTGGATATCCTGTGCCCATTTTAAAGAAAAAAAAATCACAACCACTGACTCATTGTTTTTTCCTTTGAGGGAAATTAACACTTTAGCTTTTGACATTTTTCTCCATTTGTTCTGCCCCCTACCCCCTTTTTATTTCCCTTCCTTCCCCAGGCACGTCTGCTAGTCTGCCAGCTATTTATTTCACCTGCTGGTTCAGCTGCATGCTGCACAAATAAAACAGAATTGCACAGTTAAACAAAACTCAAAGTTAAACAAGACAATTTCCAGAAGAACTTTCAATATTTTTATGAATATGAGCGCAGTCATCACTTTTAAAGAGGTCTCATCTGTTCTGAATAAATTCTGCCCCGTGGCAAGAGAAACGAAACAATAAAGGTTTTCATTTTTGCCAAATATTAAACTGAGGGTTGTGCCATGTTACTATCAAGCAGATTCATAAAAGTTCAATATCCAGAGCGCATGCTGAAAACTACTTGTATTCCTCTGCAATGGAGTCTTGATTTAGGGCAGGATGTGTGTTTCAACACGTCGGCCTGCTGTTGCTGCAGCGGCTAAATGAGCCACTTGTTGAGTGTACCACAATGCTGCTCTGAGTAATGCAGGAAGACAACAGACAAAGAGCAGCATGGAGCAGACCTGGTTTTCTAGGGGCGTCATTTGGCAAGAGGTCACAGAGGAGGTTAGTGTGATCGATGAGCTGATGGTTTCTTTGTGTCTCTAATGGGCTGAAAGAAGGATGAGACTGAGGAGAAGAAGAAGATGAGGTTCAGCAGGATGGATTCTAAACAGCAAGAAATGTTTATGGAGCCACCACATGTTTTGTCAAATCACTTAAAACCATAATGAAATTCAAGTTATCCTTCAAGTTGAACTTAATGCTTAAACTGCGATAATTGTGAATTATTTTACATTTTTTAAATGTAAAATTTAAAATGGGCTGTGTCTGCCCACCAGCTGTTGCTTGTATAAAAACCCTTGTGAAAACCTTGTTGGTAATTTTGTTGCCACATTAAATGATTGTCATAAGCTTGAAATGTCTCTGGTTTATGACATTGGAATTGATCATTGATCAAGCACTTTGTGATTTTTATCGTAATAAAAATGTACTTACTTAAGGTATTTTGTCTCTACTGGTAAGATCTAACTTTGGGCTTCAGTAAACTTGTTTTGAACGACAGCTACATCTGCCATTTCCATTTTTGAGGAAATAGATATCTACAGTAAATGTACAGCAACAAATACTCAAGCCAGCTGACAGCTTTTTTTTAGCAGTTTGACGTTGACCTGAGCTTACACGTAGCTTGCTTGAATAAGCCACGTACTTGTACAGCAGTCGGTGTTTTGCATATTGAGAAGTGAAAATGTGCCAGTACACACAATTAGAGTACGGTTAAGTCAGCTCATTGTCCTTTTATTTAATTTTTTTTTTTGTTGATGGGCCCCAATGAACAATAAAGGTCAAGTGTTTATAGTCTGACTGGCTGTTAACACTTTCTCACACAAACTGAGCAGCATACTGTTGAAATCTGTTCCATGCAGTCGTTGTGTAAACTCATTTTATGAAGTATACAGAATGCATTTTGTTCTCTTCTCCCCGAGACAGCTTAAATCAATTAAAATGATTTGTGCCTCGTCTTCAAAGTATTTTTATTTGATGTTTTGCTTTATTGATCCATGATACAATAAACCCGAGTATAACAATAAACAGTCAGACCTAAAGATACCGGGCCGTACTTTGTCTTTAATTTTCTCTGCATGGAAAGTCTCCAAATAAGCAAAGCTATCCCAACCCACTTTAAAAGGAAATGATTCCTTGGTGACTGTAAACTCCAGAGTTTCAACAGATCTGCCTTTTTACGGAAAACAACAAACTCTCTTGTGTTTCAGCTCACTTAACACTTTAAGATACTGTACATAAGGAAAAGAGATGGAAATGGAAAAGTTTTATTTTCAAGGAAAGAGCTTTTAGTTGCTTACCATTAGAATCCATTACTTTCATTAACTTTATAACATACAATTAATATACTGTACATGTATAACCTATATACAAGTTTTGTTCTACTTCCTTATCTTTCCCCAACTTATCATGAAACCACTGTCTTTTAATGTATTGTTTTCATTTAGAAAGTTTCATTTTACACATGAGATATATCAACAGAAAAATGTCCATATTTATTAGAAACTTCAGCAAATAATCTTCTACCTTTTACACTAGATACATATCTTAAATAACAAAATAATGTAAAATGTGCAATGAAATCATGCAACACAAGATTCTCATAGAAATGATTTCATTGTTTGAAATATGGCATATGTACAGTTATCTTTATGTGTAATTGAAAATAAACTCCATCCAGAAACAGTCTTTAATAAAATAACTAGTATGCAGCCCTGTCCTATTTGGGAGGGGAGTGCTGTAATAATATGACGTTATACTGCAAATAGCAAATTTGCAGTATATCATCATTGCATGATAATATAATTGGTAAAGACGTATCGCAATCAATTGTGATATTTACTGTAATTTAATCAAAATACCAGCTTGAATTAATAGACTGGAATGTTTAAATAGCCCTAGACACGATATATATATACATATATATAATATACATATAATATATATATATATATATATATATATATATATATATGTATTTATATGTATATATACTATCCACAACAATTTAAGGATCTTCAACTTTCGATTATAAGGAAAATGTAAGATGTTCACACCTTATTGATATTATATCATGGATGTTGTACATTTATCTGGAATCATGATGTGGTAATTCCTCCATCTCAAACATTTTATTTTACGAAAAGGTAACAACAATGGTGGGTATACCACAACATAAAAATGACAATGTCTTAATAACTTGTCATGTGCTCGGTGTGGTCTTCTGTAGGGCTGACACAGATACAGATACAGATAGCTTTATTTGTCATTGAACCAGCGTCCCAGTACAACGAAAATTGGTGATGTTGTCTGAATGTGAACAGGATGAAAAGGGGGACTGTTTAGAAACAAGATGTCATTAAACCAGAACATTAGAGGTAGAGTCATGGTTTGGACACTACTTTTGTATTTTTTTGTGGTCAGTCATCTTTTTTTAAGAACAGCATTATGTTAAAAAAAATATTCAACCATTAAAACAATGTACATGCGCATTGAAAAGTTTGGAGAAAGTCTAATTTGGTTCACATGGAAAGGTTGTAGTGGATTTCAGGTTCAATCTGACATCATACAAAAAGCCAAATATCCCTAACTTTGTGTGTAACTATAACAATTTTCTTAAAATTGGTGATGAAATATTAAGTAATGCATTTTTTTCTGCCTTATCTTCCTGAATTAAATGCATGGAAATGCAATATTTTCTTGAAACAGATAACATTTCTTAATTGCTTTTAATGTTACCTGATAAAATAGAATTAAAAAAAACTTTCAACTTATTATATTGTATCAGCAGTGTCAACACTTTCTTCCATCATAAAGCCAGTCCCATCCTGAATACTGATATCCCAAAGTGACAAAAGAATCATGGCGTATGTCAACTCACTGTCAGCATTTTCTGACATTTGACGCTTCAGGCTGGCAGCAACATGTTTGGTATGATGTTTGATGATAACAGCCCATCATGTTAAACAAATACAGCACTCACTTTGTTTGATAGCAGTTCAGAATTTGACATTCCTGCTTCTCAACAAATTTGCAAACAATTCTAAACACGGTGAAATCATTGAAGTACGTTATTGGTTTAGCGTGCACATGAAAGTGGCAGGAAGTTGAAATGCAAGTCAATAATCGTGGACCAATATGTGCATTACTTCATATTTCATCACCTTGAAGTGAAGACAGGGATGTAGCGCAGCGGTAAGCAGTGGAAAAAGTGACCGAACTTCTAAAGCGTAGCGATAAATTCTTCAATATGTGTTTCCTCTTGCTGGCTGTAAATGTAATCTGTGCACTCTTTTTTACAGGTGAGAGGATTAAACACTTGGTATGCACACTGAATGAGCATAAGATATAAAACTAACAATGATGGGTGAAGTAAGAAGGTGTGTAGTCCTCTATTTATCTTGCAATAACGTGCACAAACACTGACACGCTGGTCTGAGTGTAGCTCAGACAGGCATGTTTGTACCAGACAGAGGCTGCATTTTAAGTGTCTTCTTGGCACCATCAATAATAATACCTGCTCTCCTCCAGGTGACTTGGCATACTTGCCTTCACAAGCAGATACACATTCAAATTATACATGCAGACAATGAGATACATTCTCAGTCCGTGTGACAATTTGATTGGAGCAAGGAGTGCAAGTAGAGGTTACCTGAATATTTTAAAGTAGCCTGGGTGGGGATCTCTGGATTGTAAGGAAAGTCTTAATATCTTGTAACTGACAATTTTATTTACCATCATTGTTTCGTGAATGTAGTTTATGTCTCAAGCTTTTGATCTACATGCGCATGGATGCATATGGATCTAATGAAAGCATGAAAGTAGTCAATGCAAATTACGATCATGGAGATCTTCCTTGCGATGCCTTCGTCAAACATAAGATGAGTGGTTTATTTCTGTTTTTTTCTTTTTTTTCTTTGTTTTTAAAGCTAGAGCACAAGCAAAACCAAAAACAAACAAAAAAGTTCATATCCTGCACTGGAAGAGCAAGTTACACTGTTACTCCGTTACTTGGATGCAAATCATCCAGGAGCAAAAGTGAAGAGATTTAAACTGGTGTTAAACCATGTATTCACTTAAAAACAGACATAGTAAAATACAGACATTAAAAATAAAATTATTAATTGGTGTTTTTAATATCAATTCATGAGTTGAAAATACATGTAATTACAGCTAGTAGGTATCGTAGTCAAAAGAAAAGCAAAAAAAAAAAAAACCCAAAGCTTAATGATGTACAGTGGTGTTGAGTATTGCATAATTTATGACAAGGAATAAAATAAAATGTAAAATAAGTAAAGTAACTTTCTGTAAGCATCCATTCTCTTAACTGAAGAAGTGCTTGAGTTAAAGTTGTTATAATGTCATGTTTATTTGACAATATTAAATGAGATCATATTCTCACTCAGATGAAATGCTGTTTATTATTCTGGGCAAACAAAATGCTAATTATTAACCACTAGAGCAGGGATTTCAAACTCTGGTCCTCAAGGGCTTCTGTATTTTAGAGCAGGGAAGCACGTGAAACCTGCAGGACATAGCGGCCCCCAAGGTGGTAAAGGTGGCAATAAAGAATATTTCACATTTGTTACTCTGTGTAAAAAGGAAAGAAAAATGCCAACAAAATGAAAATAAGTGTATGTAGGATGAAAGTACATATTTATCTGGATCATTATTGAGAATATAATTTAGGGACACAAGTCAAAAGAAAGTCAAAAGAATAGAATCAAGAAAATATAAACAAAATAAAATGTAATCAAAGGCAGAGAGCAACAATTTTCAATCCATTTCAAACCAAAACGTTTGGAAAACAACAACATGTTAAAGTGAAAATATATTTCACTTCACAGGTTTCTATTTATTGAATGTACATACATAATTTGACTTGTGGCAAAAAAAAAATAAATAAATAAAATAAATGAGAACAAAAATGTAAGATAATGAGATAACATCAGTAACATTATTAAGTACAATATAAGTTAAAAAACTTCAGATTTGCCCAATAAGTATTCCACATCTGAAATATGGCATTGAAGACAATTAAGATTAAATGGACTGCTGGTATAAAAAGAGAAACCTATTATTTTACATATCATTACAGCGTTAAGAAAATGTCAGCTGTGCCGTTTACATCCAAAGTTAGCTAAAAACAATGTGACAGTCTGTTTCTGCGAAGGCCTTGCTGACTTCAGCAACACAGCAAGACTCCTAATAAACAGTCTGTAGTCGTGACCTGTTGCCACTTTGTATATTTCGCATGTTCTCAGCTGCATTTGAATAGATTTTATTCAAAAGTCCAAATCTGCACTGCTTCTTTTAAGCTTGATTTTTCCCCTATTTTTCTAAATCATTTTCTTTATTCTTTTATTTTTCAATGTTATTTTTTCCTGAATCCTGCTGAAATGCTTTCAATAATTGTATGAAAGCACTATGAATTGTCTTGTACATTAAATGTGCTGCACCTACTGTATAAGTTTGTCTTGCCTGTGAATTATGAAAAAAGGAAACCTGAACTGGTGGATATTTGAGATTCTGTATTAAACAAGTATGGAAAAATATTTCACTCTCGCACAATTACACACAATGCTTTCACCCATGAACATCTTTGAGATGACAGATTCATGACACATACCCACACACCTAATGCAAATACTTCTGTTTTACTCTCTGTTTTTAATCACTGTTAATCAAAACTACTTGGTCAGAGTTAGATATCAAAACTGGTTACAAGGGCCTAAACATACATAAATGAGGCATTACTGCCATCTTCCAGGACGGCATTTTTACATGACGTTGCTAACACAAACACTGCCAACACAATAGCTGCATCTTCAAGAGAAAAACAGACTCTATGGAGAACATCACTGCTACGATTTAATGAAGTCAATATGATGCCCAACAACATTAAAGTAGTGATGTTCTGCAAACACAATGCACACACATCATCCAGCTGACTTGATGTGGCCCTCAATTATCATACAAAGACAGTTATGCTGTCTTTGTGTGATAATTGATAATCCATAAGCTTGATGAGCAGTTTAATTTCAACATAAAAAAAGACTATAATAATAATATTGATAATAATAACAATAGTAATGCATTTGGTTGTATTGATCCTGACTTTTTAGAATTGAAAATAGCTGCAAACAGCTATATTACCAATATTTACCAATGAATGCAAAGTAAATTTGCATACTGAGTATGTACCACTGTACTTTAGAAGGAAAACTCCTGCACCAGTTATTCGGATATCCATGTCTATCTTTTCGTGTAATTTGCATTAATTATTTTGCTACATACCACAAATCTTTCATTTTATGTGCCTGATATGTAAAACCTCAATGGAAACTTAGTTTCTGTGAGCAATTAGTAATTATCAGGTGTCACACAGTCTTAAAATAACACTGCAGGAAAAATGCAGCTATAAAGCTCAGTTCACCATTTAATTACTTGAACTCAGTCTACCATTAAATTGCCTATACAGCAGAGTCAATGGTCTGTATAGTTTCTGTAATCAAACTGACATTAACCCCTTCCATGCAGATGTGTGCCACTCAATGTGACCCCGCCCCTGTTGAGTTTGTCTGTGCTGCTGCCCAAAAAGGGGGCTAAAATCATTTAAAGCTCAAATAAACTTGGAAAATGAATACACCTCTCTCACAGAGTTTATACATCCTAGATACAAACACATATGAAAACATACACATTCTACAATGTGTTTATGTGATCATAGCTCCATTTATTTTTAGACCACAGGCAGGATATTGGGTTTCATTAAATGTCCCAGGCCTCTTTCTCTTACTCATTTCCCTCCTCCTACTAACCCTGCACCACTTTCTTTCTCTCGTGCACACATAAATTCAGTCCCGTGGGCAAGGTGGCGGTGGTGGTGTTGGTGTGGTTTCCTGCTTATGTTGTGACGTGAGACAGTTCTCCTTGCTGGTAAAAAGGCCTCTTTGTGTATGGCTGCCTGCCTTTCCCCTCTTTCCACCACTGACAATTATTTTCCCTTGCAACCCTCAGCTGACAGTTTAGTGCGCCGAGCCACTGTCGTCATTCCTCATCTTGCAAAGAACGCGAGAAGGAGTAACGACAGAAAGTTTGAATTTCAGCAGCTGCACCTTTCACAACTTTGAGTGTGAAGACAGCTCAAGGGGGCTAATTACTTTACAAGCTTTTCTGAAAGATTGTGAGCTGAGACTGTTTCATTTGCCTTACGTGTTTCTTTTATGCAAGGCCACTCAGACTCATACATCTTTAATTTTTCTGTTGGATATTATACATTTATGACAGGACCACAAGGTAGTTTCGAACTCCTCCTGCTTGTAACATGCAAATTTGAACCAGGCAGTTCATATAATGTGTTTGAATCCTCTGAAATGAAAAATCTTTCAGCTGCATGCAGTTGCTCCATTACACATCAGGGGACCTTCCCCAAAGGCCCCACAGATCATCTGATGAGGTTTTGAGGGCCAAAGCAGTAGCAGTGATGTCACCCACTTCACTTGTGTTTCTGTCGCAGTTTGAGCAATGGTTATTTTTCTGTCTTCACAAACAGATTGGATATGTATGCATTTCTCTTTTCTTTTTCTTCCCACGGAGCATGCACCATTGCCAAGAAAAACTACCACAGATCACTAGCCCTCTGCCAGACTTTTCATTTTCCCCACTTTTATCCCAAGTGACTTTGACACTCTGTCTCCCTCTTCAGGAGCTCTGCTTGCCTCTCAGGAGATCGTGCCATTGATATTCTTCTCATAGTTTTGTTCTGGCGTGTTGTAACTGTTTCTTTTTCTTTTAGTCCAATTTAAATAAAGTCAAGCACAAAAGTTGTGCAGCTGTGAAAAATAAAACTTCTCTGTATGCCATCAAATTGTGGGCTTACATATGAACTCAGCTATACTTATCACAGTTGGAGGAATGAGACAAGGGATCAGCAACCTCTTGAACACGAGCATCTCTCCAGAGTCCCGCTGTTAGAAATGCTTCATCTCAGCTAATGATCAACTTGATGCAGCAAATGAATTTGAGTGATTGCTATTGATTTGAACTCTTCATCTTAACAAGATCAGAGAAGTCTCTTGACAGAGCAACCAAAAGCAGGTAAGTCATTTTGATATCTGTTTTTCCAGACGTTGTACAAAGCGTTGCACATAAATCTATGACTGTTGCACGAAATTGTGGAGTTATTTTAGTTGGTAATTCATTTTTTGTCCTTTTTTTTTCCTGCATATTAAAAATACAGTCAATGTTTAACCTTTTTTTTGCAACTTTTTAATAAAAATAGGAAAAGTTGTAAATTATGTAACAGTATTATCATAACTGCATTTCTGTGTTTGATTCAGTCTCTGCAAACAGTTATACACTTGAGACATACAGTAAGCAATGTCTTCTAGGTCTTTCTGTTGTACATGCAGAACCAAAGGAAGGAAGGGAAAAAAGAAAATGGAGAAAGAAAAAGTATTCTGTTGCTTCAGATTTCATTAGCATGTTTTTTACTCTTCATTTCCTTCCATAATACGACGCCCCAATCCTCCAACATTTCTAGGCCCATGCATTGTATACAGCATCTCACAAATTCAGTGTACTCAAAAGACATTTTGCACCAAGATACAAAATAAATCCCACAATTTTCCCAAAAAGTTTGTAAGTAGGACTAAAATGCAAACTTATATGTAAAAACAGTTGATGAATTAGGCCAATTAATCCCGCTTAAATCTAACTTCTTCCTTCTATTTTTTTTACTTCTACAGCAATACAATTACTATTTCATGTTTCTAAAAGCTTCACAACTGTGAAACAAAGTTGCTTTGGAGTAGTTGAAGCCTTAGTCATGCACATTATGCAGGTTGTGACTTGCTTTTGACTTGCAGAGCGTAATTGTGCATAAACTCCTTTAAAAAAAAAAAAAAGGCTACATTTATTTGTTATGTTATGGGGTTTCTACTTTTCTTTTATGAAGCAGCTGTGCAGAAACACAAGCACCAGAAGCACAGAAAGTATTTCCATGAAGTCTTAGCCATATGGGGAAAGCCTCGCTGGACAATCCATGAGATCAAAATTCTTTCCTGCACTACTTTATGTACTTCTCGGTGATTAAACTGACACCGGGGAAAAAACTTCTCAGAGAGAAGTTTTTTTTTCCCAACTGCCAAATCTATCTTTTATTCCTTTGAACTCTTAATGCTGTATATGAAAGACAGTGTAAGTCAGAGTAAGAGTGTGGAATATGATCGATTGCATGTGTCTCCTACATTGAGTAATTACTTGTGCTCATAATATGAAACTTCAGTCCCATTTCTACATCAATACAACTCCATTTACCCATATGCAGTGGTGATAGAAATGTAATGAAGGTGCCAGATCAAAGTAAATCTTTCCACAATATTACACCTCCAAGTCATGATTTTTAAGATGGAGTGGTAAATAGTTTTTCAGTTCATTTTGTCACATTTTTGTTACATTTTGAAGACTAAGTGAGATGACATTATAAATCAAGTGAAACCCAACCCCATAAAATGTGAATTAGCTACAATTTTGTAAAATGCTAAATGCAACTTATCTGTTACCCACACAGATGAAGTTATTTTAATTTGACAGTACATAATTGTGCTACATATCCACGTCTCCATTAGGGCTGTGCAATATACTGATATGATATTGCGATGTGATATTGAGAAAGATATAATATTCACATATATCGTTATATTGCGGTATTAGTTGTGCAAATTTTTTTGCTTTATTTTTCTTTATAATGGCCCGGCTGCACCTCGACTGACTACTATAGGGTCACTTGATTATTTAATGAAGGTGGGAAAAAATATTGATACACTGAAATATCGCAACATATGCCAATACCATGTCTATATTTAAAAACGCAATATCAATCTATTGTACAAATGAAATCTCGCGAGATATCATCGTTTTGTTACTAAATCTCAAGAGATTTCCCAAAATACTGCAAGATTTCGTAACAGAATGATGAAATCTTGCAAGAATTTTATTAGTAAAATAGATCGGTACAGCGTCTTTAAATATAGATATGGTATCGGCATATGAAAATATTGCAATATTTCAGTCTATCGATATTTTTTTTCCAGCCCTATTATTTAAACTGTCTGGAAGATAATCCTCCCTAAGACTTTTACAAAGAAATCCAAACCCAGCCCACTATGTTTAATTACTTCGATTTAACAAACTAGTATTTTGTCAGTTCCATCAGTGGAGCGATACCTTTACGCTAAACACGTTTCAATTTTTAAAAAACAGGTGTTTGATATGAAATGAAACTTTCAGACAAATTAGGGTAAAAATACCAGGATATATTGTATATCGTCATCTAAAATAAATCTATTGTGATATGATATTTGGTCCATATCGCCCAGCCCTAGTCTTCATACACGTTCCAGTGTGAAGAGGTTTACTTTTTACATCTTGTTAGTGTTAAATGATCAGAAATGCAAAAGAGGAAGCAGAGGAAACGGCGGGATGTAATTTTCCTCCCATCCTATTAGGCCTAATTTTTACGGTATCAAGTCAGGATTAAACAGAAAATGACTTTCAGTGATATTGAGAGGAACTGGGTAAGTGTGAGTACAGTTCCTAATTAAAATCACAGATCCAGAGCAAAGGGCTGGCCGCGGGGGCAGGTGGGAGGGATCTGGAAATTCTCTGGATGGAAGAAGGTTTGCAGATCAGAGAAGAGCCTATAGGGTGACTCGTTCCAGACACCAACAGCAGACCTTTTAAGGGAGATTTTTAAAAAAAAAATTTCAGGACATTTTAATCAAGGTTTCTTTTTTTTCTCTCTTTTTTTAAGATAACTTTTAAAGCTTTTTTTTTCAGTGTGGTTTTAACTCTCCTCATCCTGTTTTAAAAATACCTTGCTGTTTCTAGAGGCCTGGGACTCTAACTCCCCAGGTGACAATGTCTTTTCTTGTTTCAGTATTCTTTTATTCCGTTGGCCACATACACATTGCAGAAACTCTAGATTTGGATATTTGTGAGATGTTTGGCTGCAAAGCACTGGTGGGATAATGTCCAAGTTAATTGTTAGAGTCTACAGTAGCCTACATGGATCTTGTTTTGACTCCATTTAGGGGATTTCCCCACTGCACTGCCCCACGATTACATGGACAAATATTTTATTGATCAGACTGAAATCAATCGGATCAGAGTCCAGCTGGCATGTTTGCATGGGTGCTGGACAAGTGATCTGATCAGTTTACATGATGGAAAGATTTTACATAATCATAATACTTTAGACAATGTCTACCAATTTAGAAGTAGAAAGAGATTTGATGAATATCTACATAAAAAACTTTGTTTCGAGTGCTAAGACCATTGTGATGCTCATAACTTTCATTTTCAGATTAATTGGATCCTCCACAGTCCAGCTTTTTTTTTTCCTTTTGATCAGATCATGGGAAGGTTTACAGTAAATGAACCCTCTTGATGAGATTGAAATTTATTCCAGTCGACATCACTTTCTATGTCACGTTCTACTGTATTCTGTACTTTAGCTTAGTAACAGTAACATTTACGAAATAACACTGCTTGTAATCTGACTAATTACGCCAGCTAAAAGAACTACTGTCCTACATCAAGCCCTGTAATTCTAAGGAAAATTGCATTAGCGGATTTTCTATGGTCCCTAATTGGAGTTCTGATTTTGAATGTCACTTTGAGGCATGAATGGGAAAGGACTCCATCTAGACAGTGCTAAAAAGAGCTGGCAGGCTCTTCGGGTATATTATCATAGGCTTTTTTTTTTTTCTATAGCCAGACAGCTGCTCTCTGAACAAGGCTCTTTTCAAATCGTACACTCACAACAGCACACAGACCATACGGGTTGCCTCCTTTATTTGAGCCAGTCTGACAAGATCATAAAAGAGTGTTTCTTACAGTTGATGTTGCAACTGATTTCAATAAGCAACACCTGAGTGTACTGGATGATGCATGTCTCTGTCAGTGAATACGCGTTTCTGTAGTGGTTTTATATGTGCAAGTGTTGAAAAAGATGTGAATGTTTGTGTGGGGGACACAAAAGAATGGTAAACACTGTCCATGCTTCACTGGCTGTAACCCGTGGTCAAGCTTCAGTTTCCACTCATTACATCTGACAGCCGCAAGTCTCGTTCAGCTGGATGCTGGCTTTTGTTGGATTCTCAACTATCAGTCACCCTGCACTCAAGGGTCTACAGCTGGTGAAACTGAGGGGGGGACTCTGGTTACTGTGTGTTTGTAATGACCTTCCACTACTGAGGATAAATACTTCAAAGACAGTAACCTCCATGGAAATGCATCCAGCTGGTGGGCTGCTATATTCGTGTGGATTATTCAGTTGTATTGTTGGAGACTGAGCTATTTGATGAGTTAAAGAAAAAAAATATAAATTTGACTAATTACACTGGACAATATACTGAGTTAAGGCAGCCATGTTTATTTGTTAGAATGCTGTTTACATGTTGGGTATTTTTTAATTTGAATGGCAGTATAACCGTAACTATTTATTATATCTGACATCAAACATGACCTATGCATGCCAGGCTACAGCTAAGTGTCAAATATCAAAGCAAAATTAAATACTCAGCTTTGCTTTGTCAAATGCATCATAATACAGAACCAAATTCCAGAAAAGTTGGGGAATTTTAAAAATAGCAGAAGAAACTTTAATCTGTTCTTTGTTTATACATTTAAATCTTTATTAAACAGACACAAAAACACAGGACATGGTTTTTCTTTTCTGACTTATTCCATTGGATTTAAAAAGTGAAAACAAATTTGGATTTTGATGCTATCCACATTTGAGATTGCAGTCAGTTCTTTTTTTTTCAAGCACAAGAGTTACCCACTGCTGGTCCTCAGACACGTTTTAAGTTGGTCGATTTTCAAACCAGGAGGTCATTACTGTACCACACCTTAGACAAAATGTTTAAATCTCATCCTTCAACTCCAAGAAAGGAAATAAGATGTGAGACTATTGCAGGAAAAATATTATTTTGTCTCTCAGGTGCAGACAGTTATCATTAAATACATTTTTAAAAGAATTTAAAGAAAAATATGAAAGAGAAGCACAGAGTACTTAATTCAAAATTTGATTTGACTGCAATTTCTCAAACATCATATTTTCATAAGTCTCTTTACTGTATCTGTAAAGTGTCTCTGTTATTTGGCAGCACAGTTGGTGGTGTTATTTGTCTTCACAGTGAACAAGTAGCATTTTGTGCCGAACACAGTCAGTGTCCTTCAGCATTCTGTCTTTGTTTTCCTACATGAGTGAAAGCTCTGGCAACCTGGAACTCCTTCAGCCCCAAATGACAGTGAACGTTGCTGTTTGACATTTGAAGACTTCACAGATTCCAAAATGTGTAATTTAATGTCATTAAACTCCATTAGCTTTTAACCTTAACGTCTGCTTCTCAGTAATTGGCAGGGTGGTGGTGGAACATGTTCATATCTCAGTGTAAATACTGTATCTTGAATGGCACTTGCTGTAAACGTGGACAATTTTCTGCTTTGGTCAAACACCTACACAAAAAGTCTGGACAAATACTCAACTTATACTACAGGCTTATTTACATAAAATAACACAAGTAATGTATAATATATCTAGAATCACCTTTGTATAAATGTCTTGCAAAGTAAAGTTTGAAATAATTATTTATGTTCAAATAGTAGGCATCTGCAAAGCTGAGTTTGTCCTTATGAAAATAGACGGATGAGCTTGTGGCCAACATTTATCATAATTTACTGAGGTCAGGACGCGCTTTTCCTATAATTAATGGTCAATTCACCTCATTATTATTGTTGCCTTCCTGTGCCGCAACAAACTTGATCTCAGCGTTAGCAGTCCTTGAAGCCATGCTGCTATCTCTGACCTTGTGCTTGAACAGGAAGGGGAAGGTTTTCCTGAAGGACTTCTGAAAACTGGCCCCCATGAATCCGTAAACTACGGGGTTGACTGAGGAGTTGGCGTAGGACATGCAGTTAGCCCACGTCTTGATCTTGTATGTTGTGTAGTTGGGTTGGTAGTTTGGATAGAAGGACTGAAAAAGTACAAAGATCTGGATGGGACCCCAGCAGATGGCAAAGAGGAGGACTATCACCACCACCATTTTGGAGACTTTGCTCCTGATGTTGATTGTTCTCTCAGAAAGGAGGTTGACCTAAGGAGAAGAGATGAGCTTTTAATAGTTTGTACAGTATTTGCTTTGCATTATTCACACATTTTTAACATTTGAGTTGTGTTTCCTTTAATTTAGCACAAAAAGCAAGTTGAGCAACTGTGGACGCTGAGGTCCATCATTTGGTTTGACAACTATTCTAAATTATCATTATGTAAATGTTCTTAATGGCACCATAAGAATATGACGACATGGCAGGAGGTTAGTGAAAATCAGCAGTGTTGCACAGATTTTTCAGATCTGGTTTCAAACTTTGAAGCTTGAAAGCTTTATCTTCAAAGTTGCAGCTTGATGCTGGGAATTAATTTATACTGTACAATGTTTTAGTTGCCAGAACCAGTGGGATTTACTCACAAATTAAATTAGCATTTATTTGCAATTCACATTGCCAACAGTGCATTATGGTGCATTTTTCAGAACAGTAGCCATTTGGTTCCCAATTCAAATTTTGAAGTTGAATCTGTGAAAATCATCCTACTTTGGGGGTGTTTCATTTGATTTCCCCAACTGGGATCAAAGTAACGGTAAAACAGTTAAAGCAGGCAAGTAACAAAAAAAAAAAAAAAAAAAAGAAATGCTACAGATTTTTTTATATGCAACGCAAAGAGAAACCTTGAAAATAATTCATTTCCCAAAATAATCTACTTTTTTTTTTTCTTTTTTAAAGAAAACTTCATTGTGAAAAAGGTATAGAAAGTTTGCTTCTGCCCCCCCCCCCCCCCCCCCCCCCCCCCCCCCCCCTCCCTCCCCCCCCCCCTCCCTTCCCCCCCCCCCCCCCCCCCCCCCCCCCTTCCCCCCCCCCCCCCCCCCCCCCCGGTTCTTCCCCCTCCCTCCCGGGGAGTCCTCTTCCCTTTCCTGTTTTGGGTCACTCCCCCCCCCGCCCCCCCGGGGCAGGGAGAGGAGAGGGGGGAGGGGGGATGAGAATGGGAGGGGTGGGAGAGGGGGGGGGGGGAGGGGTGGGAGGGAGGGGGGGGTGGGTGGTGGGGGGAGGGGGGGGATGGAGGAAGGGGTGGCTCTGTGGTGGCGGTAGGGTGGTGGGGGGGGGAGGGAGGGGGGGGGGGGTGGGTGGGGGGGGGGGGGGGGTGGGGGGGGGGAGGGGGGGTATGGGGAGGGGGGGGGGGGGGTGGGGGGGGGGGGGGGTTGTGGGGGTGGGGGGAGTGCTGTGGGTGAGGGTGGGAGGGGGGGGGAGGTGGGGGGGGGGGGGGGGGGGGGGGGGGGGGGGGGTGGTGGTTGGTGGGGGGTGTTTTTTTGTTTTTCTTGTTTTTTTTTTGTTTTTGGGGTTTTTTTTTTTTTTTTCTTTTCTGGTCGCCTGCGGCTCTCTCTTTTCCGTCCCCCCCCCCCCCCCCCCCCCCCCCCCCCCCCCCCCCCCCCCCCCCCTCCCCCCCCCCCCCCCCCCCCCCCCCCCCCCCCCCCACGTGAGTAACCTGGAGGCTCTGCCTGCACACTTCAGTAAGTGACAGATTAAGTACAGAGATGATATACAAGAGAATAATTTTGTTCCAAATGGAATTAATTATTAATTGCATTTTTATTATCACGTTAAATTGAGCTCACTTCTATCAAAAATAATAATAATAATCAAACAGTTACCTCTCTGCTCATGTAGGGTTCTTCACAGCTTTGTCTGCAAGGCTCACCTGTGAGACCCTTCCTGCAGTGAATCTAATTGACTAGTTGAGTCCATCTGCTCTCTGTTTGTCAGCATCCCTGCTGTCCTCAAACAGATTGCTATAAAAAGCTGGTCTCTGAATGCTTTCATTCGTCAACATTCTGATCCTTCTGTTCCTTACTACTTCCTACAATACTGATGAAAAAGCACAAAGTGGAAATACTCCAAAGGAGAGGGCAATAATAAAGCACATTTCAGGCTTCTTTTTGCATGTTTGGTACCCTGAAATACACACACACATATATATATATATATTTATATATATATATATATATATATATATATATATATATATATATATCTGCAGGTTCATCAACATTTTATTCTAAAAGGTAATTGATTGTTTCCAAATTAACTTGGTCAAGTCATGAAATTAAGTAGTAGTTTTCCGGAGTTTTTTCCCAGTCCGTGAGTTATAAAATATGAAAACACTGTAATTCTATTTCTTATAGAATGCAGATGTTAGTAATTGTAGGTGAGCTAGAAATTCTAAGCATGTGTTGCTGTATCTGTGTGTGTTGTAGCTTCCAAATGCCTCTACTCAAGATGACATCTTTTCTTTTGGACATAATTATATTTTTATTATTATTATCAATTACATAAATGTCTAACATTTCAGGTTAACATTTCATTAAATCTAATTTTAAAGCTTAAACGTGAATTTACAGTTTTTCTCAGTTGCTTTGGTGCAATTCTCACAACGGACTTCATATTTGCGTAACTATAAGTTCAAACTCCACAACAATTAGTCATATGTGCACATCAAAGTATCATTTCTCATTGCATTGATCAAATTGCAAATGCTTTTGGACATGTAACATTTGCTTACACCCAGTTCTCTGTTATTTCATGACTTTATCATTTGCTTTGGTCCCAAAATCAAAACTAGGTAAAGCTACAGTTTTTCTCTGTTGCTAAAACACTAAATGTAATTTTCAAAGCCAAATTTTCAGAAGCCTAAACCAAGGTATCAAATCAGTCCCCTTGTGATCAAAACCTAAAGCAAACTTCACATCACTAGACACTGTTTGCAAACACATTTGCATTGTGATGCACTTGCTGTGCAAAATGCTGAACACATGTTACACACTTTGATCACAACTAAGACACAGATGTCAGCAGGTAAACACAGTGATTCAAAATTGATTTCACCTTTTGCTGATGATGAGGGAACCAATATCAACCAGTTGAGGAAGCTCTGGGAGGTCAAGATTTTGCAATGGATAGAGGAAATGAGAGAGGAAGAGTACGCATAAGAGATAGTCGCAAGGGTGGTCGTGGATGGGGATGTCGAAGGGGGCAAAATCAGGTCCGATGCAGAGCTTTCATTTCAGATGAAAGGCATGCAACTGTGATAAACCATGCTATCACCTCCGCCAAGGAGGTTATGTTTTTGGTGGCGTTGGTTTGTCTGTCAGCAACTTTACGGAAAAAGTTCTGGATGGATTGACCTGAAATTTTCACCAGCCGTGTGCTTCAGCTCAAGGACGAACCCATTGAATTTTGGTGGTGATCCAGATCACCTTCTGGATCCAGGAATTTTTTGAAGAATTCTTCTTTATCATTGCGAGAGCTGCTTGGCGGAGATCTGTGCTCTCCGAGTGCTTTTCTAGTACTTTATGTTATGATTTCTCAGTGTTGTGACATGATGCATTTGGCCTGATGTAAATTAAAAAAAAAAAAAAAAAAACATTTTCACAACATGATGTTCTGAGAACTCTGTTTTCCTTTTTTCCTTCTAGTGTTTCCTGATTGCTCTGTTGTGCTCTACATTTTGCTGTGCTTGGGGCATGATTTGACAATAGTGTCACTTTTTGAGGCCATGATGCTGTTTTGAGTCCACAACTTACTTTTGCAGAAAGAAGCAGAGGTATTGGGAAAGTAGTTTGAGTTATAGGATTAGTGTTTAAAGTAGTGAAAAAGTGAGGGGACATTTCAAAAATAGCGTTTTAGCAACAGAGAAAAACTGTATGTGTTTCATTTTGCTGTAGACAGGGGGCTTTTTGCGTTTTGCGTGAGCAATAACTGGATTTGTGTGTTAAGTTTTGAGAAATAGACAAAGAGCTTTGAAAATGTATGTAAGCAATTGAAAACCACTGTAACCACTGGTAAAGTCTGTTGTAAGAATTGCACCGAAGTAACTGAGAAAAACTGTAAACAAGTTGCACAGTAAACATGTCACCCTGTCATCATATTCACTGTTAACACATGCATAATTGCTAACTTGAAGCCATTTTTCACACTTTATTTGGCCTTCACAAGCTCCTGAGAACATCTGTTTTAGCTGCTATGCTCCTCTGTTTTTATCAGTTTGCCTCTAAATGTGGCCACCTGCAGATTTTGTTTATTTTACACTAAAAGTTTAAAAATGATGAGAAAATGTATAAATGTATGAACTGCTAACCACATGTAAAAATAGGGGAAAAAAAGCCACACAGTGTCAGACTGAAAGTGGGATTTTGGATGCAAATGGCATTTCTTTGCATAAGCATATTTTTGTTCTTTAAGCTCAATTTAACAATGATTATTTTTCTGTCCCTTTTGTTGCCAGGCAATGTTAATTAACCAGACCATGGAGCATGTGTTATTAGTGTTCAAAGTGGTTTAAAACAGTGAAGTGGTTGGTTTAGCACTAAATGAACAAGGTAATATGCCAAGTTTTTCACAGCAGAATCCCAGACTTTATGTCTGGGCTTGTCTTTGAGCTTTCATATGACACAATTTGCTTTAGTGATATTGAACTGCCATCTTCACAAGAAAAAGCTTGAAAGACTTTTCCAAAGGCATTTACTGCCACTGTAAAGAGAAAAGACCTTTTCATTCTTAATTGGTTAAAAAATTAGTCGTAGAGACTTGCAATCCTGTCTGATAATTACAGTTAAACATTCAGCAAAACAAAGTTTGTTCATACCTGGTAGTTGTTGTCTACAGGCTGTACAGTGGGTTGGCCAACCCTTTTCACCATAAGAGTGTAGCAGAAAGAGATGGTGAGCACAGGCAGCAGGTAGGCTGCAATAAACTGGTAGAGAATGAAAGCCCTCTCATGAGTCTTAGATGGAAATCTCTCCACACAGTATTGTCTTGGACCATACCAGTAACCCTCTTCTATACGCTGGTACATTAAAATTGGAGTGGACAAGATGAAGGAACCTGGATGGGATTACAGGTACATTAGTTAGTGTTGCACCAGTTCTTGTTTTTTTTTGTTTTGTTTTGTTTTGTTTTTTTAATACACATTTCATAAAAATGGGTTTGGCTTCTCATCAGCTTTGTTATGATTGACAGAGGACTTATTTGATGTAGAGAATGACACAACATACCAATCCAAATGCAGATGCTGACAATCATGGCTACTTTTGGTGTGCGGTGGCGGAGAGATTTTAAAGGGTAGACTGTCACATAACAGCGATCTCCACTCATTGCAGTCAAGGTGATACAGGTGGCTTGCACTGTCACCTACATAAAAAAGAAAAGAGACAAGAGGAAATATCTTTTTGCATACAATATGTTCTTAAAGTGTGTTTAAAGCGACATGTAGTATGAATCCACCCTGTCCTCCATAAACATGTAACTCATAGCTCAAATTCTAAATCATGAATGGGCATTTAGGTACCGTAACTGAAATTAATAAAAAATTTTGTAATGTCTTGTTCAGTACAGACTCCTAATAAAAGAATTTTAAATGCAAATCTGAACCATGCACAAGTACAATCACCTGCATGCCTTTTCCTGTAAGAAGCTGACCTTAAGAAGAATATACTAATAGAGTATGACTGTATGGGAGGTGGGATGCGGTAGAAAATGCATCCTGATAGTAGATAAATCGTATTTAGAGTCTAGATGGGCACAAGTTCTAGAGTAACTGCTGTCTTAAAGTAGCCATATTCAGTATCCCAGAAGTTCAAATACAATAAAACAAAAACATTGCTGCAGTTACAAATGGAAAACAAACAACCAGTTTCTGAGGTGTCTGATGCAGAGCATTTCTGTGAAAGAGAAAACGATCCAATCACAGTTAAAGCCACAACTCTGCATGCATGTATGAGTGAGCCTATAGAGCAGTTAAGAATGATGAAACATCCCAACAGAGAAGAGATTGCTTGACAGCGCCATACCATACCGTGTTTTAGAGTGCTGTTTCAAAACAACAGAATGAAAAGACAGAAATTGCTCAGACTTGGCAATCCAGGGACCACTTGTGTATCACTTCATGACTGTGCTTGATGATATTTCAAAGCATTGGATGTTTCCAGATGATATCCTGATTGGACTTACAGCTGCAAGCGCTGGTCATCAGAAAAGGTTTTGAAAAGGTAGGGGAAGCAGATTTAAAGTTGAAGTCAAACTGTATGTATATTACATGGAATGTATGCTGAAAACAGTAGATGAATGCAGGTCAATATGTCCATTAACAGCTTGCAAATGGTGACTTACTTGCATGGGATTTGTTAGAGCAGATTTCCCTAGTTACTGTAGTTGGTTTCAATTAGTGTAAACATGAGGACATTTAATGAAGGTTTAGGTAAGAAAAGGAAGGGAGAGTTGCTGTTTCAGGAGCTGAAGTTTTGGTAACAGTTCTGTGTTATTGATCTCACAGCCATAAGGCTGCACAACACTGCATCTTACTGTCAAACTGAGAAAATGACGAACAGGCCAGGATGATGAGAAGTAGTCTAAAAGCCTTCAGTTCAGTTTCATGTTGTTATGGGCTTCCTGTGGTACTGTTATATTTTTGAAATCTTGATGCTTGCAGTAATTAAAGAAAATAGATGTTATACATTACAATGAGGAAACGTTTTCAGTAAAAAACCTACAGGTATATGAGGTTAGATATGGAAAGATTTACCAATGTAACCAATGTACAGATCTGGGCATGAAAAAGTTCCCCTTTCAGCCGACTGCCAGCCACTTACCAGCCACTTTTCTGCTAATTCAATCACACAGAGAAACACCTGTGTGCCCAGGGAAAACGATTTCAGAGCACAAATGAATGCCCAGAACAAGGACGTTTCCACACTCCAAGTTTGGACACCGTGCGTGATGCCGTATTTGTGGGACAAGTCGTTCAGCCAGTGATAGTGCAGTAATAGTGCACTATTAGTGCACCCCTTCTGGCAGAAAAAGGAGGAACTTTTTCATGCCCAGATCTGTATAATATTATGATAAAACTAAGCAGTTAGTATACTGCCACCAGATTCAGATGTTTGTGAGACACTTTGCTGTATTGTAATTGTCACCTTAAGCTCTCCTAAAAGAGATGGTTGATATCTGTCCTGTACTTTTTTATATATATATCTAAGCCTAAATGTCTTTGTTCTTATAAAAGATAACACTAGTTTTCAAGTGATTTTATGGATCATTTGTTGACTTCATAAAAAGGGGTTTGGGATGCTGCATTGAAAACCTGGTGCTATCCTGCCTTGATCTCTTGCCATTTCTTTGCCACCTTTGTAAGATTTTCAAGATCCACCACTGGGTTAAGGTCAGAGAGCCAATTACCAATATGTTACTCTTTTCCTCCTTTGCTTTTAATGAGTTTACCTGCATATTACAAATCCCTTTCCTTTATGGGAAGCAGATTTTTTTCTTTTTATAATTCTTCTGAGGTTTTTCTCCCAAATTAACTGACGTGCTTATAATCTGAAAACAAGGGTGATAAATGTGAGGGGTTAAAGCGTCACGGAGGAAGCATTCAGAATAAATCAGGAAGAAAGGAGGCTGCATTTGCGATAAGTATTTTTTCATTTGCATATGAACAAATCATCCAATTTTCAATTTAATGGGGTTCAGTGATGCTTGATTCAATTCAACTTAATGAGAAACACATTAATTAAAGAACAGATGTAGAATTGTTGTGTGCAGTTTGACTGTAACACAGACTCTTGAAAGAATAAACTTTTTGAGAGTGTCACACATATTTCAAGTAATCCCGGACTTAGAAAAGCCAAATGTACACATTTATGTTTTAATCTCATCTTGTTGCTGGAAACGCTGTATCATATTTCTTCAATCCAACATTGCTGTATATTTGCTTTCAGTTGTGCTAAAGATAAAAACAGAAACTAGATCTTACACGATTTACCAAAGTCTTAGAATGCCATACAAGTAGGTAAAATAACATCTCAGAAATATGTTCTTGGGTGACTGAAAATATGGCTAAGATCTCCTTATACTCCCTTCCAAATAGGATCTCATTTTGTCCATCTCTCATCTGCTTCAGCTTTTCATCTTGTGTGCTTGCACAAGGCCGGCACCCATTTCTCCCCCAGAGGTTTGATGCGCCACATCAAGGTTTCAGAGGATAGGATGAGGAAGACAGAAAGGGGTCATGAAGAGTTCAATACTGAGGTTCCTGAGGAAACTATTTCCACAGTCCTGTAATTTTGAAGATACATTGTGCATTAAGAACTCCCTTCCTTAATGTGATTCAGCTCTATTCTGTCATTTCCTCAAGGTTAGGAAAGATTTTCTTGCACCTTCCAAAAGTTACTTCATACATTCAACTATGTTTACAGTAACTTCATTAACAAAAGAAGAAGAAGTAAAAATTGGTAAATCTGAAGTGAAAAAAAATATAGTTTAAACTGTATTTGTCTGTTCTGGTTTTTAGAGAGAGACACTCAAAGGAAAATAGAGACAACTGAAAGAAAAGAAAAAATATAGAAAAAGACATTTTGATGTTGCAGAAATCAATAGCTTTTTATAACAATATTTAAAGAAAACTTATCAGAAATAAATAGGAATTCTCCCAAAAAAACATATATTAAATATATTCACAAGAAAAATAAACACATAAAGTGCAAATTAAATGGTGTTTATGATTCTTTATGTTTTATGTTTTGACATTTTCTTTTATTACTTTATTCCTTATAGTGGGACTTATAAGATACTTTGTTCAAAATGACCAAATAATATATTTATACGGGGTGATAGAATGGAAAAAAGCCATACAATGGGTCACTACAGTATGTCCTTCTGCATTATTCTTTTGTGTTCTATGAAAAAGTTCATTTATTTATAGCCACTCAAAAAAAGTATTACTTGCCTTTGTTGGAATATATAGCACTTTTCAAACACTGTGCAGCTCAAGGTGCTGTCAACATAGACCTAAGGATTATAATACACAAATAAAAACTTCAATGACAATAAATATGCAGTAAGTAGGCCTACAATTATGAAGTAAAATAAAGTAAATTAGTAAATGAATAAAATCAGTCAAACAAAATACCTAAGAGTTTAAAAAGTTCAGGGTTGATAGGCAGAATAAAGGACACAGAAAAGAAAGGTTAAATCGCTTGAAAACAAAATAAAGTTCTAAAAAGAAATTGAATAAAATCAGGTAAAAGCCAGGCTGAAAAGGAGGTTTTTTTTTTTTTTTTTTGGAGGGGGGCGGGGGGAGGGGATTTAAAAGACTAAGACAAGCTGTCCTCAGGTGTTCAGAAAGGCTCCTCCATAAGTGTGGACTGTAATGATTTTATTGTTATTTCATGAATTTTCTGCAGCAGATCAGTAAAGCAAGTTAGTAAAGAGCAAATTTCCTCAGTGTCTCTGCTTTGAATCCCACCTACAGCAACACCAACTCTTACCAGAGACAAAAACAGCTAAGGACTTCTTACTGAATAGGAGTCAGAGAAGGAGTTCAGGAGGATACCAAAGATGACTATAATAAAGTAATAAAAGATGGGGAGGAAACAAAGATTAAAAAATGGAAGGGGGCATGGCAGGGTCTGATCAGAACCCCAAAGCCTGCTGTGGTCAACTGTCCAGACCCCATAACCTTTGAAGAACAGCTCGACTTGTTCTTCACCTGCACCAACAGCACATCATCCCTCCTCATGAAACCCCCATCATCAAGCTGCAGCTCGTGACCCTGATCCCTGCAGAGTTGACCCACACAAAGCCTTTGACCCGCAGACTCAGAGGCAGGGTTCTCAAAGACTGCTCACTCAGCTACAGGAGAGGGGAGTCCTGACCAAACTGTCTCATCCCCACTTGGATTCTTTGTGTGTCCCTAACCAGAGTAAGGAATCCAGCATCCTTCAAATCCCCCAAAACTCACCCAAAAGGCCTGAAGATCAACAGACCAGTCGCCCTGCTTCGTATAGAACCTTTCATTAATTACTTCATGTTCAACATGTCTCACGAACTGGCAAATTGGGGTCCGGAGGGTGCAAGTCTAAAATGTTTCGACACCATTTCCAAACAACTGGACCCTGCACACTAACAGCTGTATCTTCTGTGTGGACTCCTCTTCATCATTTAATATTACATATACACACAGACACACTGCTGCATCGTCTTACAGACCTTTGAGTTCATCCCACATTGATTGACTTTAAGGACATACGGTAGAGGTTTTTCTACAGCAGCCCACAGTGAACGCTTTTACTGTAAGTGGTTTTCATCCAGTAAGCTTTCAAACATAGGTCTTCCTCAGGGTTGTGTTTATCTCCGTGTACACCAGTAGCATCACCTTTGACAGCGAGGGAATGACTCGTTTTAGATATGCAGATGACATGGCCCATGGCTCACCTGACAGACAATAATGCAATAACAAACTATCAGCAGGCACTCAGTGATTTAGCTCAAACTTTGACCCAAAAGCTTTTCTGGTTTTCACAAACCGAGCATGTTGTGCTGTAGGAGGCAGAGAGAAACTTTTTACACCACACTTTATCCCTCTTAGTATCCAGCTCACCCCATTGAACAGGTACCAGTTTTTCAATATCTGGGAACAGAGATTTACTCATGTTTGTCTTTTACTTATCATGCACGTTTTTTTTTTCTTACAAAAAAGCACACTCAGCATCCACCTGTTGAGGAAACCGAGGACTTTCAGTGTCAGCACACACATTTCAGCTAAAGTCAATGTCTCACTCCAAGAATCCATTATCACCATTCTTCAGTATTTTATCCTTGTACAGCTTCTTCACCATCAAAAACAAAACCTCACTTTCTCAAAAAAGTTAATCAGGCCAGCAAAATTATCGGGTTAACACGAACATAATTTTCTTAACTGTATCACCACTCTGTGATAAAGAAAGCCTCCCAGATAACAGAGAACCCATAACAACCCCTCCATCACTCCTTCCAGCTGCCATCAGGCAGACGCTGCAAGGTTCCCCTCGCTCGGAGGAACATCTACAAAAAATTTTTATTCCCTTTGCAGAAACCTCCCTGTATACTGCAGAGAGGAGGCGGTTTGAAAATGTGAAATAAAAGTGCTATCATGGAAAAGATAGAAATTCCTCAAATGTGACAAGAAAATAAAGGAGATATGAAAGAAGACATGCTAGTTCTAAATCAATCAAGCAAGATCTGTAGTCAGAGTATTTTAAAGTTGTCCTACAAATCAATGTATGTTTGACAGTTTTAAAACTTCTACCTGGACCAATTTAGAAATAGCTTTTTTTTTTTTTTTTTACACTATTCTATATTTATGGGAAACAGTATACAGGATGTCTTTCTTTTTCTGTGTTCACTGTGGAGGAAAAACCATGATATAAAATTCCACTACTCTACCTCCAAAGACCCAAAAGACCCAAACCTTTATTATTTTTGTTTTTTTTTCCATGTCTTATGTTTTTTTTTTTTGTTTTTTTTTTATGAGTAGGGCCTAAGTAAGCTGAAACCTAAGCTCTGTCAGGGAAAAGGAGGTTCTTGAGGGAATTTTTTTTTTTTAAAAAGTCGTTATTTTATGAGAAACAGAGGTTTATATCCTCATATGAGGATGCTGAGTCTCAGGAGGTAAAGGATTACCACAAGGTTGCTCATATTTTGCTTTTTATGAAGTGGAATTTCATGAGTGACACAAGCATTGAACCTCACAGCTGAGCTGGGACTTTGCAGAGCACCAACAGCCTCCAGGTCACAAATGGCAATAATTATGGTTTGATCTGTACCAAACCAAAGAAACCAGCCCCTTCAGTTTGCAAAATGAAGCAAACTTTTCACAGCAGGCAGTATTATGGGTCTATCTAATGTTATTATGTGACGACATAATTGGGTGTTTGTTAAGGACATTGTATTATCTGTATTTACTTTAGCTCAGAGGGGAAGTTCACAGCTAGGCTGCTCTTCTTTCTGAATTGTTTCTTATACTGTATGTGTCTCTGAACACAATATTCTCAGCCTGCAGTGCCAACACCAAGTTATAGTTAAGCTATTAACTCCTCTATCCTAATATTTGATGGTTAAAAAGGCCTGCATGACTATAATATAAATTCTAATTATTCTTAATCGGGTTTTACTCCATATTACATACGAGATTGCTGTGACCAATAAATGTGAGAGATGAATTACTAAAGTTATGATTTTATTGTGGTTCAAAACTATACAGTGATAGATTATTCAGTAAATTAGTACTGTGGATCATTGATCATTATGAACATCATGCCAGAGAGTGTGCCTGGATATAGACTGTGGTGTTTTCTGCATGTGTTGTGGGCTGCAAATGAAAATTAAACTTTTATGACAGAAACATGCTACAACAAATCACTGCAGCTGCTACCTGTGCATGATGTTTTATTGACAAGACAGGGATAAATAATACATTACTTCTCACAGAAACAGAAAACATCTGCACAGTGATTTAAATTATTTAAGAAATTATGAAGTGGTTGTCATTGGTCAATAATCTTTCAAGCCCTTACATATTCTTCTTAATGGTGTCATTCTGTTATACAGTAATGTTCATCATGGAGGGGTTTTAGCAACTCTACCTTTAGCTTTTTTTTTTGTTGAATTGTGGAAATTTTGTAATATTACTCAGGCTACAAGAACTTATTTCCTTGAAAAATATCAGGGACTCAGGCTGAGAGACAGGTCAGCTCTCTAGTGTCATTACAATCATTTAAAACCTAATTACCCTGCTCTCATGCGCATGCATCAAAAATAATGGCAGGGCTCTTGGTAGGAAAGTCATTACAAACAGTTGGGAAAGACGGCTGAGTGAACAAAGAGAAAAACAGACTGAGCTTGTGTGACATCTGCTTTATCTAAATAGAGTTTGAACCGAGGGTCAGTATTAAACACAACACATGCTCACAAGCTGCCAGATCTGCCCGCTCAACTGAAATTGCACCTTCTGTGTTATTTGACTAAAAATGTCTTGAGTACATCTGCCTGCCTGTTTTCTTGTCCTGCTTCTCACACTGACGAGTTAGAATTAGTCTTGAAATCAGAAGCTTCTTTTTCAACCAGGCAGATTTGTTGTTTCTTTAGTTGTAAAATCACAGAAATAGGGTCAAATTCATTTTTAGCTTTCATTGATCAAACACAGTTCTCTAAAAGATCATGTTTTCTTTTTCACTCAGGAAAAATGTTTTCATTTTAGTTATATTGACAGATTTTTTTTTTTTTTTTTTTATTCGTTAATGAGACCAGATCTGCTGGAGTCTTTGACCCTCTGACTCTTACTAACAGCCTTTCCTGGTCAGTTTCACTGTATGGAGGCTTATTTTTTTAGGACTTAGTGGAGGCATGACCGAAGCATAATTATAGCGTAGCAGACGAATGCAGCCTTGAAGATCTGAATTTCAGTCCATGCAGTTAAAGACATTATGCAACGTCATACCTTGAATAAGCTGCATAGGCAACAGTCTTTGTAAAGCCTCCTCCTCGTGGTGCATATGTTCCTTTTTAGTGGATAGTAAAATAATTAATTACAGCAATTCTACCAAAAGAATAGTCATTTTTTTAAGTTGACTGAATCCAGAATAATACACTGCAATCACTAAACCAACAGACTAAGATTCTTGTTAAAAAGTACTTAACCTTTTAACATGCAAGAGATGAAAATCATACAATTTCTCAACAATGTTGAGAAAAAGCTCTTAAAAGGCTTAAACTGGGCTGAGGAATGTCGGGTCTTCTAATTCCAGTCTTCCTAATTCCAGTTGCCTTTAACATTATGCTCACAGACTGAGTAGTCCAGAGCTTCTCTCCATGTTGTTTCAGGATGTTTTTACCCAGCAAACATGCTGTGAAATTTATGTTCGAAGTGGTGGGAGCATATTGTCTAGCATTTTAAAAAGTTGTAGAAAAGCCTCCTCTCTCTCTGAAAGTTCAATTGTTGCGTTATTAAAGGGCAAGGGTGTGCAGCATCAAATGCATGCCAAAGTGCAGACTGTTCCGTTTGAGTGTGGTAATGTCAGACTGCAAAGTTCTTTCTTTTTTTAGGCTCCAGTGGCATTTATTGAAAAAGAGACTCAAGATTTGTGCAGAGTGATGACAGGTTGTAAAAGGCCAAGAGTCAGGACTCTGTTCTACACTGTAAATTGCATTTTGGCATTTTTTTATTCCAAATGTATTACTTTATGTCAAATTAACAAGATTCTGGTATGTTGTCGTTATGAATTGAAATGCTTAATAAAACACAATCTGAAACACACACAAAAAAAGTTAATTCAACTCAAAATTTTAAGGCAGCCCTTTAACTCATGTTTTTAAGTTAAACAATTTACAGAGTAGGCTTACTGCATTAAGGACTTTCAGGCTCTTGCAGCTCACAGAAAAAAATAAAAGAAAGGGTGCACCTAGAATGAACTCTTCCAAAAGATCTCAGAGTCCTGGAGTTACTTTAAATGCAGTCCTCTTATCTGTAGTTAGAGCTGCTTCTTTGAAGATGTGACATTGTGATGCCTGAGGAATAAACCTGCACATACAGGGGAGCTGACTCTGGCTTTTTATGTTGGAAGCAGGGCCAGTTTCTATAGGTGCGTCTTCATATTTGATGCCCACTTTGTCATAAAGTTTCTTCATCTATATGCTGAGCTCACGTCACTTATGATGACTATTGTTATCAAAATCATTTTTAATGAGTCAGTTTTGTCACATGAAAACAACCTTTGATGAGTCTTGAACCACCGTGGTGAAACCTCACCCCAAATCATGTGTTTCTATAGTGAATTTCTTCTTCCATATTTACAGTATAAACTATTCTGCACTTTTTGCTGATAAATAAAATCACAGCTGCTCTCATTATTAACAACTTCATCAGCCAGAATGGTTTAAAAAAAATTATAAACACAAAATTGTCATTATTATAATGATTTCTTTACCTGCTGTAGAAAGGCAACAAATTTGCACATGAAGTTGCCAAAGATCCATCCAGGGAGAGGGTAGAGTGTGGCAGTGAAGGGGACGCAGCACACCAAGAAGATGATGTCAGTGGCTGCCAGGTTTGCTGCACAGAGAGAAAACAACATGATGTACGGGATGTTTGATCTACACGCTGCAATGTTCTGCAGCTCCTGCACAAAGATGTACTGTACTGTACATTGTCAGCAGGATGCTGACAGTTTGAAGACTTGCAGGTTTTCCTCCTTCTGTTGTAAATTGGCTGCATGCACATTTAATGATTGCTAGCTTTTAAATTCTCGACAGGTATAACTTATACCAAACACATAAGCACCAATGTCAGAGATTGAAACAGGAGACAACACATCTAAATTTGAACTCAATTAACTGTTCAGCTTGTAATGAAGTACTGATTAGTTTTAGTTTTACTTTGAAATGACACTTTGTTGCTCTTCTGAGCTTATCATAGCAAGGACTTTGTTTCTAACATGTTTTGAGGCACTTTTTTTTTTATCATAGTTTACTCGTGAGGAACCTGAAAGAGGAGATGTAAACAGTACCCAGGCTTCCCAGATGACAATTAAAGCCTCAGAAATGTCACATACAATCTATACAAAGATTAAAGTGGCAAAAAGAAGAAAAACTGTTTAAACTAGAGTTTGAAAATCGCAGATTTGATTAGATTTCATCAAATGTTTCTGCATTTGATAGCTATAAAAGACAATTTTTCAGCCCAGGTAGGTGGAGGGTACAGTAAGATGATGCTCAGTCCTGATATATATTTGCGCAATTTAAAGTGGTTTCATGCAGTTTCCTCCATGAAACATGATGCTACCTTCACTGCAGGCTGTAACATTTAGCTTTGTTTTGATTCAGACTGCTTCTGATGATGAGAAACTATTTCAGAACCAAAATGTGATCATTAGGTGTAGATGGGCTGCAGATGTATATTTTTTTGTAGAATAAAGGTCAACAGTGGTGATCTACTTCCATCAGGTTGTCATTTATCTACACCTACACACACACGTGTCTAGAAGGCACTTAATGTCTTTAATTAATTTGATGCTATTGTTCAGATTGCACACCATCAAGAGGTTACAGCAACATTGTTTAGAGTCTGACTTTGGTTCCTCCTGCTACATTTTCTTATGCCACACACACTGTTTGTTTTTAATGGATGGTTTAATGAAATTGTAGTTGCTGGATCGTTTGTTCAGGGATACGCAGATGGTGCAGGCGCTGATCAAATGATGTTGAATATCAAACCGTTTCAGCGCTGTGGCCTTGGGATATATTATCCAAGATCAAATTCTTGTCACATCCCACTGTGACCTATTTCAAACACACACACGTATAGTTCTTGCTGTGAGCTCCACAATTATAAAAAAACAAAACAAAACAAAAAAAAAAAAAAAAAACAGAGGCACATTTTTTATGTTTTCTATTTACATGTATCTGATCTCATTTTTTTCTTTTTTGCCAAACTGTATTTTGTGTTTTCTTTTGCAGCCATAATCCAGGTGAATCAATCACCTGTGGAGCAGTGACAGCTGATATCAAATGCGACCACAAAAATCAATCAGTCAAATATGTGTGTCCTGAAAATACACAAAAGAAATCTAAGATAGGAGCATGATTGCTGTACTTCTGATCGTGTTTTTTTTTAACTGAACCTGATGAATCAATAAACGCAAAATACACCACAGAGACACAGCTTCATCCCTGAAACAAAATATTCTTTTAACATTTCTTTATCGAGCACTTTAATGATAGGAATCATATGAACATCATCTAACAAAAAACATTCGCGCCAAGCTGAAACAGGTGGATGTCATTTACTCAAGCACTTAAACCATGAAAATTGCTTAGTGGCAGGTATTCATTTATTCCCACTTGTATACAGAAATAGCTGCAGAACATACCAGCAGAAAATTACTTCACCTGTTTTTATTCAAGTGTAACATTGTTTACTGTGGCCCACAACAACAAATTTCACGATAATAAAAGTGCATCTTACCTTATCTCATCTCATCTTATCTCATTTTATCATGCCAATTTAAACCATGCAAATAAAGATACATCTGGTCTATTCCTCCAATGTTTGAAGTGTGATGTCTGTTTTCGTGCACAGTTTGTGTTTTACAATTCTGATCGGAAATGCTTTAAATCTTAGGAGTTTCAGGTTAGAGGCAAATTTACAGTAAATTTTACAGTATGTAGTCAAATACACATTCACCCACTAACTGGAAATAAACGCAACACTGTAACCTTTATGAGCCCTGCTATTTATTTGCTGGTAGAGAAACAGAAATATGTGCTGTGATTAATCAAAACATACACAAAAACAACATATGAGGAAAAAATATGATTCTGATGAGGTTAAAAGTCATTTGGTTTGACCACCTTCAAGCTTTCTTGAAAATTCATTTAAGTTTGAAAGACGACTACAAAGACCTGTAAGACACTTTTTAAAATGCCTTCTTTACTAAGATATTTAAAAGGTCATGTGTAAACACAATGCTGGTTTATCACTGGAAATTGGTGTGTATTTATGATGAAATGATTCATAGATCAGTGTTTTGTAACTTCACAAGCAAATAAACACATTCCTCAGAAAATGGTTAAGTTCAAGGACAAAACTGAAAAAGAAACTCTTCAAGCCTTCATTACGCCTGAAGAACAATTACTCAAGACCACTTTAACCCTATTACCTGACCTGAAAGATAGTGTGCAGAAAATTCCATTGTTTTTTATCTGTAGGTTTTATTTTGCCCTGTAACAATATCTTAAAAACCAAACAAACAAAGACAAAACACAAAAATGATTTGCACATATAGTATGTGTTAGCTACAGTGTGATGTGTCAGAATTGTTGTAGTGAAAAATGTATTCACCAGGGGGCAGAAGGCAGGATCGGATTCTATACAACAAGGATTTGGGACAAGGTTTTTGCCATAAAGTGAAGCAAAACTTCTCAGAAACTGAACATATCAGATATGATGCATCAGGCACTTGAAAGATAAACCATGAGAACATTTGAACTCTGGAAGTAGAATCAAAAGCAATGATGGGTCAAGACTATAAAAACTGAAAATGCTATTGTACAGTGTCTTCTTGGTAAAATGTGCGGCAGATGTGTTGGATTCGATGTGTATATGAAGTATAGAATTTAATGGCCAATTGGACCAAATATGAGCACAGCTGCACACTGAAACCCAATCATTTCAGTGGCTCACAGCACTCATAACGGTTTGTGATTTTGTACTCTCAGTGGTGAGCATGTCACATACCTCACTAGGTCTGAAAGTGCCACAATCATTCACGGTAAGAAAAATTTCTTGGATAGCATAATGATGTTTGGGCTTTCTTCTTTGACTATGTTAAGCAACTAAAAAAAATGGCTGTTCAGGAACAACATATCAAAACATTTAATACAGCACATTATGCAAGACTTTGTCAGGGACTGGATGGTAAAGGGCTGTATTACTTTTTAATTGTTGTTCATTTTGTTGGGTAATGAAAACAAAAATCCATCCTCGATGGAAATGAACAGCAAGTTTTTTTCATCAAAGTTTGAGGAAATCGCTCAAATTTGTGAGAAACTTTGTGCCACATTTTCTCACTATTATTCAAGATCTTACTTAAGATCCTTTCATTTTTGCATATAGGTTTTATAGATTAAAGACTTGCTGTGGACCAACTATTTTACTGGTCTACTTTTACCGGGCCCTTGCTGATGTAACAGAACCGTTTTTGTTGCAGTATCATCTGCTGCTGGTTTACAGTATGGCTGCAAAGATAAAGTGCATTTCCAACTAGTCTGAAATAAGTGTTTACAAAATCTGCTGTAATTTTAGCCTGGAATGATAAACATCTTCATGCAAATGTGAAGAACCTTAGCTTTCCAATGGTGTATAACATAGGCACTTGTACTGTAAGGGAGACTGAAGTACACATTTTTTGTCTTGTACTGGCGGGTTAAAGGATGGCCATTCTTCTCGTTGTGTTATCATCGCATTGTATGTATTTTCTATCAAGAGAAAAAGGAAATAATGGCAAAAAATCCCATAGTTTCAGTATCATTTCCTTCTGAAAACATTATTTTATTGATTATTGTATTATCATGAATCCTTCTGGCATCATCTGCAAAGAAATTCAATCAGTTGGGGCATGTTTTAAGTCTTAGGTTTCTAATAACTTGCACAAGTTATTAACTCCAGATTGTATGAAGTAAATTCCAATGGCAGATAATTATCATGGCTGCTTGTTTGAAAAACATCTTGCACTCAGAAAATGTGATTTTCATCTGATTTCACATCTGAGCACTTGTCTCTTCTGCTAATACTTGAAGTGAAAACTGCAATAAACAGTCTTGGATGCTGCTAAGAAACAAGATGTTAAATGACATCAAATGAAAACGTATCGAGCATCCATGTGAATCCTTTGTGGATAAAAATAGTCAATACATGACATACTATAAGAAATAGAATTGAAATCGTTGTTCATAGCGTTGAATCCACACACAGAAATCAACATCATCAGTTTCTAACTCGAGATTTCTCTCAAAAACTTCCACAATCAGAAACATGGACATAGTTTTTGCTCACCTATGTAGAAGTTGGTGGCCGTTCTCATCTGTCTGTGTTTGGAAATGACATAAATAACCAGAGAGTTGCCCACCAGTCCAACCAGCATGATAAGAGAGAAGAAGAGAGGGACCAGCCAGGCATCAGTGAGAAAAGGATGCTGATCTCCTTCCTCCTCAACATCATCAAAATGTCTTTCCTGTGAAGAGTTTGACTCAGACCCATTGATCCCAACCTGCTCAGTGATGTTCCACGGCTCCTCGGAGGAGTACATGGTGTCAGGGCACAGTGGAAAGTAGTGTGAGAAAATAAGTAAGACAAGCGGGTTTTGAAAGAAATAGAGTCAAAGATGGAAATTATAAAAGAATGTGTGAATCCCTGCACTGGCTCCAGTTTGCCCTCAGGGGAAGAAGAGGAGAAGAAGACGGATAGTTTGACATGGAGAAATGAAATAAAGACCATCAGCAGAAAAAGAAAACTACTAAAGAAAAGTGTGAGACATAAGAAGAAAACTTGTGGCAGTGAGTGGTGCAGACCCCAGAAAAAAGCAAAGCTTGTCAAGTGGTCAGGGAAAATGGAAAAATAGAAGGGTGAAAGAAAACATTTATGATAAAAAAAAAAAGAAAGTCTTCAAGGAATATATCTTTAAAAGAAAAAAGTCTGAATGGAAATGAAAGACATAAACAGATAAGACAGAATGGGAAAACAACTTCTTTCACTGTGACAAAGTACTCATGCCAGTCCTCAGTAAGAACACGGTGGAGGAGAAATTTTGATGAGAAGAGGATACAGAGGTGAGGAAAGCAAACAAGTGGACAAAGTGTCTTTTCTTCAGAGCAAGCTGGATGAAAACTGCACTCTCTGATGCCACCATATCCCCCTCCGACTACTAAAGCATGCTGTTTTCCGACTTGCAAGGCAAGGAAACCTCAAGACAAAAAGCAAGAGGCAGACAAATGTCTTCTGTGAGCTCTGTCACAGGCAAAAAATCCACAGTTTAGCTTCTGTTCACTTCCTTTGTTCCTCCGCTGCTATTCCCAGAGAGATCCAAACCTCTTTCCATTCACAGCAATTTCTTTGGCAGAAAAATAAGTAACTTGATTATTCAGAGAGGCTCAAGTTAGGGCAGTAGTCAATGTTTGCTCTAAAAACCTTGACCAAACTATGACTGATGAAACACAAGAGAGAAATAACCCCGAGCATTAACCGCTGTTGATCTTCCGAGCAGAGCTGAGTTGATTTTGGTTTGTGCTTCAGTAGAAACGGCAGAGAGCAGAGTGAAGGAGATGCTGGCGGCTTTATAGAATGAGCAAGAGCAAGGATACACAGGCACATCGGTGAGGGGAGGTACACACACTTTTTTTTAATTTTTTTGGTGGGTATGAGTTTTTTTTTTTTTTTTTTTTTTTTTTTTCTTCTTTTTTTTTTTTTTTTTTTTTTTTTTTTTTTTTTTTTTTATTTTTTTTTTTTTGTTCTTACTTCTTTAACATTATTTGTTTTTTTTTTATTTTATTTCTTAATATTTTTTTTTTTTTTTTTTTTTTTCCCCCCACACACACATCACAATGAATCTTGATGCATGTGGGCTACTGCATGACTTTGGGATAAATGCCCTCGTGTTATGGTTTCCTAGCAACATTATCCCATAATCTTTTTTTTTTTTTTTTGATGGATACTCCCCTCCACCCACCACTGCTATGAAATACTGTATACTGATTAATCAAAAGCTCAAACTTCATGATTTTTCCATGGGGTCTAAAAATGATTTATTTCACTCCCAAATGTGATACCCCCCACACCCACCCACCCTCCCAGAAAAAAAGAAAATTATTGAGTGAGAGCTTACTAGGGTGCATGATGGAAACAAATGTACATGATGCTATAGTTTCAACCTCTACCCAGTTGTTGCCTCAAGCAGTCACTTGTGAAGCGCACAACACCAGCTGGAAAGCCTCACAGTTATATGTAGATGGTTTGTTTTATGTGGGTAAACTCAAGAGCATGCACTTAATTATTAATGCAGCTCCAAGCAAAGAAGCTGCACAGATTATGATGAAGAGTCAGTATGAATGAAATGGTCTTCATCGGAACCAAATCACAGGGCAGAGTTGATGGATTATGACATTGTCACTCCCATCTGCTAGAGCCTGGAAGGAACGTAAAAATCTTTACACAGTGTCCTTCAGATAAGCAGCTTTGTCCATGACCCCATGTGAGGGATACTCCTTAGTTCAAAGCCATTTTCAGAGATGAGATTTGTAACTTTAATGGTTTCATTGACCTGTTAGAGTGACTCAGTTGTCCCTTTTTCATTTAATGTTCCTCGTGGCTTTATTCAAACATGCCTGTGAAAGTGATGGAGAGAGTTACTGTGCATATTTACCCTTGTGCAGCACTGGAGTGTTCATCAAGTAAAGTCCATCATTTAAGTCTTCATTAAGTCGCAGAGTGCAGACGATGTGCTGCAGCTAAGCATTGTAAGTAAAACTATGAAGGAGGAAAGTTTGAACAGCACTAGTATTTATTCAGTAATGTGATTTGTTGAATTCCTCTGAACAACATGTTACATATTTGTCAAATTAACCCACTGTTGTGTAATATGTCTGTTACCATACCAAACCATTTCATTTCTAAAGGACTTGGAAACACAATGTAACAGCTGACCAATGTGCCGTAAATTAAATGTAAGAACAAACACAACAACACAAAATCTTAACTGAAACAGTACCAATGCAGAGCAGAGACGATGATGTGACTGCTGCAGTTATGACTTTGTTGAAAGTGATGGATAAATGTTATTCAGTCCAGCGAAATTATGCTGCCATTTCCAAATGTTATTCAAAAGTATAATGGTGGTAATTCCCACACGGCATCAGCACACACAGCTGCCAGCCTCTAAATGAAAAGTAGTGTGTCTGAAAGGGGCTTAAGAGGATATCTCAATGCCATTATATAACATACAGGGTTTGTAAAAATAAAATATATTAATGAAATTAAAAATACTTTGTTAATCGCAAAGGGAAATTGCAATGCTGTGGTGTACAAAACTGATTAATTAGATGATGATGCCTCGTTCCTGAGGGTGATGGTTGCATTTAGGAATTATTTTCAGGACTGATTTAAAAATGGAAACTGCAATGGGACTTTGGAAATCCATTTCTACATGACTTTGAGAAAAAATTATGCAAAAAAAATTAATCAACTTAGGAACAAAGTATTTTACATGAACAAGACCAATTTGACCAGTGTGAATGCTCACTAAAGCCATGGACCATGGAAACGACCTATTTATCCTTTAAGAGAGTTGTTCAGCTGAGGTGAAAGGCCATGAAAATGAGGAGGAATTGTATGAAGCAACAAATTGTTTGCTTTTTTTTTAAACAGTTTTCTGCTTTTCTATAGCAGATATTAGTAAAACTTACTAATAGGAAGTCTGCTGGATAAACTTTGCATGTCTGGTCTAACTGATTAGGAAATTTGCATTCTCACACACACACTCACAAATAAAATTTAAGGGCTTTCTGAGTGTGTCAGGGTTTCCAGCTTCACCAGAGCTGAGATTGCATATTCCCTGTGCTACGTTGTTTAAAAAAATCCTTCACATTTGCAAAAAGATGGGCCTTGTTAAAGGTCTCCATTAGACATTTCTGTCCAATCTATTGCAAGTATAATGAAAGGAAGGAGGGGAAGTGAAGGTGAAATCAAGGGGAGTTGTTAAAACAACAATTGTGTATAATGACATCACGTAACTGCATTTTGATTGTGCAGTCTCAACCTTGGACTTTAACTTTTCAAACTATAGATTTTAGTCGGTTCTCAGGTGTTTGCTTGATTAATTTATGACAAACTGTGGTCTCAGGTTGGCAGTGTTTGCCTGTTGTCCTTTGTGCCGTCTTGGGTTTTCAGAATGTGCCTCTACTCGGTGTCTCTGAAGCCCTCTGCAGGATCAAACCAGCATAACTCAAACAGTCCCCTGAATGTGAACAATACGCCATTGCCCATGCTTTTCAGTCATTCTGAAATTTGAATCCATACATACAAGAAGTGCTTATTGTAATGGGGGGTATGTAAAACAACCTAAAAGTGTCCCATGTAAGCATAAGTTCTTAACACTGTTTGCCTAAAACTGAGTTTATGGAGTTTATTTGATACCTGAGTCAGATCAACATGACTCAGAACAGCAGTGTCCCTGAAAGACAAGCTGGTGTCATACTGCATATGATCAGCATATAATTCTGTGAGAATATGATTACCAGTCAAGTATTGTGCAGTCAGTTTAATGTGTGTAGTTTCAGCTTGGCTTGCAAGTGTTAGCCTTCAGGCTATTTACTGTTCGCTCTTTTAAATGATAATGATGTCCTTGAAGGGTTACTGGGTGTAATTTGTGTCCACATTTACATGGTAGCTACAAGCTGTAGAACATATTTCAATGAAGACACAACCAGGGAAGAAAGAGACGACTACTGTATTCCCTAAAACCAGCTTCCATGTGAAGAGCTTGTCACTAGACACGGTTGGAGGAGGAAGGTCAAGGAACCAAATGTTGACTCAGCAACACATGATGAGATAATACAACTTTGATTGACAGGAGCAAATAGCTGAAAGCACAGCTGGTAAATCAACCAAAGGAGCAATACCAAGCTAACAATGCTGAGAGATAAAAGCACGACATCACCAAGAAATCAACTCCATACACAACCAGACCCACAGCACATGTCAGGGCTGTAAATGAATATTTATATGTCTCTTTTTTTATTTTACCAAAGCATGTCACAGATATTCCAAGAACTCGAGAAAGTGGGTCAACTTGTGAAAAAAGGGTCTTTTTATTTTTTCTTTAAAACACACTCAAGTACATACTTCTCTTTATTACTGTAAGTCAGTTATGTCCAACTTGTCCTGGCCCAGTGTAAAAAGTGGTTCAACTGGTGCAATGACGTTTATATGACTGTCAACAGCACATATTTAAAGGTTATACATTATAAAACTAAAGTTTACCCAAATTCTTCTGTCTTGGTCTGAAGTCACAGAGGCTGCTTGAATGCGAGAGAAGTCTGTCATACAGATGATTGAGAAGTCGCAACAAAATACAACACTGCAATGTTGAATTTAGTAAATTCTGCAATGTGACTGGTCACATGGGGAAAATTTTGCAAGTTATATCAGTTTGGCAAATAAAAATCTTTGCAGATTTACTAACATGGCTAATGTTGGACCTTGGAAAGCAGATTTTTACATGGTGCTAAATTTGTTACAAGTGACTATATTAAATTGTTATATTGAGTGTTATTTTATCAACTTGTTGGTGTATTACCCACAAAAGCTTATTTCAAGAAGTGTTTTTTCATACATAAATGAAAACAATTATGGCTGAATAGCGATTATCTGCTGTCGTGATGATGGGTCCAGCCAGTCACAGGTGAAGTGGAGCCTCTTCTGAAACAAGGCGAGTGTGTTTGTGTTCAACAAATATTTGTCAGTTTTCACTTCAGCTATACAAGAGAGAAAAAACAACTCACATTTTCAGGGTGCGACTCTTGATTAAGTGTAATATTATAACAATAAACACAAGTGGATAAATCAAAGTCCAGGACTGTGTGGAAAGGTATCTTTAAAAAAAAACACAAATACTGGTTTAAATTAAACTAGTCAGGAAGATGATTTTAGTGTAGGTGTGTTAGAAATGAGAGAAGGGAAATATATTTAGTTTCAAGCATGATTCACTGTAGTTATGTCATGTGGTTTCCAGGTGTCACCAATCAAGAGTCTCAGAGGCAACATTTCAATACATGTAGGACTAACTAGTTCTATTGGAAAATCTAGGGAATCTGGATTATCTATGTCTACAGTATGATAGACACCTTCCCATTAAAGAAAAAATAATTAGCTTTCAATGAAATACGTTGAAATTGACAAAAGTAATGATAAAATTTTTTTAAAAAATTATTAGAATCATGTAGTGATTTACCTCGGTTGATTAAAGCCTGGGACACCACTCATTCAAAATCACTTAAATATATCTATTTAAGCTCAGGCTTGAATGAGAAAGCCTGAAAATATATGATCAGAAATAAATCAGACTATCTGAGAGGAAGTAAATTCTACAGAAGTCAGTTCCCGTGGATTTTGCCTTCAGAAATCATGACAGCCACGGATAAGATGATCCCACATATTCATTGACAAGAATGGATAAACCAGCAATATCAAATCAGTTGAGTTTGCAGGATAAACGAGGAGAAGATGATTTTATGTAGGCTGTGAATGAATTATGTGTGTGTAAAATGCATCATTGGCACTTCTAATAATGAAAGTGACTTAAAGGAGGATGAGTGAGAGAAAGAAAAACTTGTAAACTTATTGCTTTGGAAAATAAGGGTTCTGAATACTTAAGTATGCTAATGAACTCTCGCATAGAGGAGATGCGGAGTCTGTCAATCAACCTATAATTTAGGGTGAATCTATGAAATTTGGATTAAAATTCAAGTCTAAATAATCTGGTTAGAATTTAGATGAAACTGTCAGACACCACGTATATTTGTTTAAGGTGCTATTTGGATCCTACTGTAGTTGGTACACTGGTCCTCTGGACAACCCCGACCCAGTGGCCAATCCAAATCAGCGTGTTCTGAAGGAGTTGATGCGTGGAGCAGTAAGTCCGGAGCTGCCCTGATGTTCTGGAATTTGTCCCGCAGAGTTCCAGAAAGAAGAGACATGGCGGTGGACGACAGTTGCTGGAATGGGTCCGAATTTAACAACTACAGACTTTCCAGGGGAAGTACTGCGTTTGGGTCCTGCAGGAATCTTCAGAAAAATCTATAAAAATCAAAAAGTCAGTTCTGATGACTAGTGGAGGTTAATACTAGGTAACGATTATAAAACAAAAAGGGAAAATAACTTCCTTAGTTTGGACTATAGTCTATTGTTAAGATCTTTCGCGCAGACAAAGGATTACACGTTACACGTGGAGAGAACAAAAGAGACAACACGAAAACAATTACAAGGACGGAAATAAAACAAACTCTCCAGGACGAAGACTTGGGACAAACTATACTGAAAAGCTAGATTAGAGAGGGGTCCTCTGGTTTGAAAGGCCCGCCTCAAAGGGGATCTTAACCAATTGCGATGCGATACATCATTACAGGGAGTGACTAAGCGTCAGCAGGGAGCTCGTAGAATCAAGGCGACTGTTTCTCTCTCCTTATTTCTCATTAAGATGTAAACACAATCAATAACTACGGTTTCTTTGATAACATGCAAATTGACATGTAGGAGCTTGAAGTCATCTGTGTGACTGAAAAGGAAACATCTCAAAACTTTATATTCTAACTAGCTGGAAACAGATCAGAAAGTTCAACACATATTTGATTATATCAAAACTTTTAATTCTCATTCAATTCAATGGCTTATATGTAAAGGAATGAACCTTGTTTAAATTTGCTATTGACTCTTAAAGACTTTCTTGCCTGATCAAATCAGATTCTTTATCAAGCAGACATCTTGGTAACCTATCGTGTGTAGTTCAATGTGCAATCAAATCAATTAAATGATCAAAAAAAAGGGAAGTTAAAGAAGAATATAAAATTAAAGAGAATTAAATCATGTCAAAAGAAGAATCAAGTTATATGCAATTAAATCAGATTATATGGTATTAAATCAAATTAATTCAAGGTAAAAATCCAAGTCAATGTTTAATACAAGAAAAAGGAACACATTCTTGAAATTCTGATATCCTTTTGAAGCTGAAGGTAAAAAGGGACCTGGTGTGAGGAGAACTCAGCCTTTTCTTTAATGGGAGGGTATCTAAACTGTTGTTTGTGTAAAACTGTAAAGGATGTTAAAGATAAAAAAAGGGGTTAAAAGAGTTGGAGCTTCATTGATTATTTACAGCATTTAATATGCAAGAAAACCAATGTTTTGACAAAAACCATGTCTTCATTGGAGTCTCTAGAACTCTGCAACCGGGAAAATTGTTATAGATATGAACAGCAAGTGTTTGTAGCTCATTAGAAGGTATAGAAAGGCCTTGTGAGAAGCCCATAGGTTGAAACAAGACACTCCCAAAAGCTGCATACAACAGAAAAGAGCAAAACACATGAATATTTACACACAGGACATATAGAAAAGACAATATAAAAACATAATAATACATCCATATAAAGGAGACAACGTCAGAGCAGTCCAATGACAACATCATAACAGATTGTGTTCTTCATTAATACCAAAGGGTTCCACTGTATTGAGATCATCCCAGAATGCCTCTCTGCAGGCTGTCGTAATCACATCCCCAAATCCCCAGAACTTCAAAAATGCTACACACCCATGGATGGCTTGAATATAACAACCAGCAATCCCATAATATACGTGTTTAGTACATACAGCAGTTTTGTGCTGTGATTAGCTTTGAGGTATCAAAGCTAATATTTGTTTTAAAAATGAATCATTTTGCACATTGTGCTGAACTCCTATGAACAGGGATTTGTACTGTTTTGTGTGTTCTGTTTCTTGCTTAACAACTTCTGTTTGGGAGTGTGTTCGATGAATAAATGTTCCTTAAATCTTTGCCATGCCTGTGCGTGTGCAGTAAGTCAATACCAGACTAGAGATGCTGATCTTTAACGGCCTTGGAGCCTTTGAGGCAGGATAGTTTAACCCATTCACACCGTATATTTATATACACAGATGCATATCCCTGTGTCTCTCTTAAAGTTCTTTTAAGCCTGATGAAGCAATTCATCCTTTTAAAGGTATGCAACTTTTTTTTTTTTTATCTATCTCATAAGTTAAGAAACTTATGGGCAAATTCATTTAAAATAAAAAAGCAAAGGCTCAACCACTCGGGTTTTTATTGCATATTGATAGAGGAAAAATGAAAGTTTTTCTGGACAGTTTTCCATTTTTTTAAACAAAGCCTAAGGTCGCATTGGGTGAAGCTCTTTTTAACATTCTGAGGACCGAGCACCTGAACTTTAAGATCCATCAACAGAAGACAAGGAGGAGGTAATGGAAAAGGAATGAATGAGTGGTGAGGAAGACAAAATGTGATGAAGATGGAATAAAAGAGTAGGGGTGGAGTGGGGGGGTGTGTGAAAAGTGGAGACAGGAAAGAAGTATATAGGAGGAAAGGTGCTGACTTTTGAGTGGACTGCTCTAAGAATGGTAATTGGTTTGTGAGAAGAAAAATACAAACAGGCTACAGATAAAAGGATGTTTAGTTTCTTACATATGAAGTGTGAGAGCCAAATTTGTTATTTCACACTTGATAATAATTTAGATGAAAGTTAAAAAGCTTACATTAAAAACTGGTCATTTTATTACATTTTTAAAAATGTGTTCGATAAAATGCAAAACTTAGTAATGTTAAGTTTAAAAACAGCTTGATTTGGGCTTCCGATTAAATAATGCTGCATCACAGTTATGAAGCTGATGATGTTTCATTAGTACGATTGAAGCCAGAGACGTTGGAAGCAACATGGTTTTTTGACCGTGTGATACTGTACCATTTTGATCATCTTTATTAAACCTTTCAAAAAGAAGAACTCGTCTAACTCACGTTTCAAATACTAGTTGCTTGACTTACTTCAAAACATGGTACAAATGAAGAGCGGAACAGAGTGCCACAACATAAAGTGTCATGAACACAGCATATACACATTAACAAAAACTACTGATTGCATTTATTTTGCCTTTAGTTTTCAGTCATTGTTGATTTTAACTTCAGTCAGATCCTCTTTGTCCAAATAATAAGAATAAATCAATCAGATTAACCAAATCTTAAAACCTTTGTGTACCAGTAGGTCAGTTCAGGGTGGATTACCGTTATTACCAACTCTGTTTCAGTATAATTGGTTTCATTCATACAAGCTGAAAATGGACCCACAATTCAGAAAAATCATCAAAAGAGTTTGGATCTCATGTCCAAGGAGCCAAAAGCAGCCCAAGATGTTTGTCTCGTCTCTCTTATCAGAAAGACTTACCGTAATAAAACTGTGACTAACCTCACAGCTAAAACTTTTATTTAAGACCTTATCCACAGTGCTACTGTGATGTCCCCCCCCCCCCCCCCCCCCCCCCCCCCCCTTTTTTTTTTGAGAGGCTCACAACTGCAGAGAGCCTATAAAATATCCAGTTCAATTCATACCTTCTACTTTAAGAGAAATCCCAACAAGGAATTGGGTGAACAGTAATGCAAATAATGTTGCCTCGGCTACTTAAAAGCTGTTAACAGTCCTCAGAAACAAATGCAAATGCTATATTTTAAAAAAAACAAAACAGAACAGATTAATAAATTTAAATCGTTGAAAAATGAAGGCATGTCATTAGAAAAAATTAGTCATGGACTTTTAAATGCAACAAGGTTTCTGCCATATTTCCAGTATACTTTCAGTATTTTTCACATTACATTTCTGCTAAGGAAGATTTTCAGCCCTCCAAAATCTGTCAATGGGAATTAGGATGGGAACCATTTCTAGCCTGTCAAAAATTTCATTTTAACCACTTTTTTCTGTTGGATGCATGATGTAGGTCATCATGAAGCTGAAAGGGCAAAAATCTTCACATTAAACCAAGTTTTCTGACAGTACTTAAGTTTTTTCTGAAGTTCCCTTGGTAATCTTCTGATGTCATTACTTTGAACGATTCAATGTCTCCAGCACCAGAGGCGCCATTGCAATAGGACAGTGGCTTATCTATAAAGACTATTCCTTTTGTACTTATTTCTGTCAGTTGGGTCTTTGTCTATGAGGCCCTACTTGGTTAATCGTGTTGTGTATGGTTTTGGTTGCTATCACCACTCTTCATTTCTGCAAGTCAGCTCTTCTCAGACTTCTGAGTTAAGCGCTTTCTTCTAAAGCATTTCTGATCAGCGCTTATCTTCACAAACTTCTTTCACAGAGTTTCTTCTTGCTCATGTCCTGCCACTTTGAGAGGCATCTTAACAGTTTGATGACTTGACAAACTGCTGAAATATACGGAAGCCAAGAGTGGTCGTTTTCCGCTACTATTCTTTTTTTCACCATTTCCTCAAGATCAGTTCATTTTCCCGGGATAACATGAATTATTTTCTTGAGAAAATGGGATAGTTTATCTCGTTTTCTTGACAAAACAGAGTTTGTTTTATCTGGATGTTCCTCTATCTGTCGTCAGCTTGCAACTGATGCAAGCTGACAACAGATCGAGGAACATCCATCACAGATTAATACATCCAACTTTGCTGTACAGAACAGCTCTGTATGCCCCTTTGATCCGCCAGCTGAGGTAGTGGGAGAGATAAGAACAACATGTCTAAGCCTGGTTTAAGTCTGTATTTGGGCCAATGTGTCTTATCCATGACGGCCTCCTGCCCCCTCCTCTCTGCTTGGTTGCACATGTAGGCTGCTTTGGCAGGTGAGCCGACAGAGACTGGAGAGGAGGATGGTGAGTAAGAGACCTGTTTACCAGCATGGGCTGCTCCAACGGATTATGATGGCCTACTCCGAAGGCCAGCTGGAGCCATTCGGAGAGGAGGATGGGTTAGGACAAGAACCAGAGCACGCCTTAAACGGGAAGCATGCACATAATTTGCTCTGGAGGCGGGAGCGCATATGCATGGGGGGGATCACTAGAAGCCGACTGTGAGGGTTGGATGGAGGAGCAGGAGGATCCTTGAATCCTACCAGAGGAATGTGGGAGCGGCAAGGTGGGACAGAGAGGAGGCTTTGTCAGGAAACGACAGCTGTGTCTGGGGTGCTGTACGCTGGTTCTGGCAGGCAGGGCTGGGACACTGCAGGCCAACTGGCCACGGACAATGGCGAGGGAATGAAACATAGAAAGAGGGTAGGAGCAGGGGTGTCTACAGAGATTTTCTTCAGGGGTGGCCACAGGGTGGCAAGAGAAAATAGCAGGGTAGCCAAGGGTTATTAAAGCATAACTTTTGTTTCATTCAACCTGGACCTTATTTCAAGGCATTTATATGTGCACTTTCTCACCAGTAACATTTCTGCATCACTCTGACGCTATATAGATTAGTCATAGATCCGCGTATATCCATATATTAAGGGACTGTACTCTCACCATTCCTCTTTACACTGTACACCTCAGACTTCCAGTACAACTCTGAGTCCTGTCATCTGCAGAAATACTCTGATGACTCTGCAGTTGTTGGGTGTATCAGTGATGGACAAGAAGCAGAGTACAGGGAACTGGTCAATCAGTTTGTGAAATGGTAACAATCAGCTCATCTTAAATACCAGCAAGACTAAAGAGATGATTGTTGACTTCAGGAGGAGCAAGAATAAGCAGCATAGTCCTGTCTACATCCTGGAAGAGGAGGTGGAGGTGGTGGAGAATTACTAATACCTTGGAGTTCAACTGGACAACAGACTACATCTACAAGAAAGGTCAGAGCAGACTCTACTTCTTAAGGAAGCTGAGATCATTCAACGTCTGCACCAAGATGTTGCTGATCTTCTATAAGTCTGTTGTGGAAAGTGCAATCAGCTTTGCAGCATCTGCTGGGGCAGGAGTATAAGAACCAGAGACTTGAAGAAACTAAACAAGCTGATCAAGAAAGCTGGTTCTGTGCTGGGGATAACTCTGGAGCCGCTGGAGCTGATTGTTCAGAAAAGAATGCTGCACAAGCTGATGAAGATGATGGAGGACACTTCCCATCCTCTCCACAACACAGTGAAAAATCAAAAGTGTGTTCAGTGGGAGGCTGCGTCAGGTTCGCTGTAGAACGGAGAGATACAGAAATTCATTTCTGCCAGCAGCCATCATCCTAAAGAACAAGACTGACTGACTGACTTAATATTGTTATGTTATCATTTCATATAAATGATACATTGTAAAAAACAAACACAACAACAAAAAAAAAAAGAAAGAAAAAAAGGAGTGAGCTTTTTACAATGTTGAATTTCCCCTCTGGGATAAATAAAGTATTTTTCATTTCATTTCATTTCATTTCATTTCATTTCAGTGAAGCATTTAGAACTCTGGTCTTTCCCCCTGCAGCCTGATAGGCTTAGAGGGGAAGTTCAGGATTTTTGACATAGAGCTTCATTTTCAATTGAGCCAGAATGCTACTTACTGTATCACTGAAGACGGTTTCAACATATTTCATTCCGTTATTCTAGTTCCAGTGGGTCGCCAGTGCTAATGCTAGTGCAAGTCAATAGGAATCTGCTAGCCTGTCATTAATAACAATCTTATCCACTACACAGACCATTCGAGGCAAATTATTTTAAACTTCAGACTATCTGTGTAAATGCCGTGTTAATAGAATAATGTTACAAATAAAACTAACCTGCATTTCGTTGCTTTTTAATTGTTGCTGCTGAGACACTTTATAAAGTTGTACTTCCTGTATTTGGCAGCAGAGTGATGTCATCTGCTGCTATGTGCATGAAGGAATTTGATTACACAAATATTAAGTCTAAAATATGGCCACATCTGAAAGGCATGAGGATATGCCGGAATTTGAAGATGATTTTGAACTTTTTTCATCAAACTAACAGTCACCATGTCTCTATGAACAGAAAGACACTGGCAAAGGTAGTCATATAGACTTGCTGATTTGCCAGGGATGTTTTGTGGAGTGGATAAGATTGTTTTTAATGACAGGCTAGCAGATTCCTATTGACTCACACTTGCATTAGCATCAGCAACCTCCTGGAACTAGAATAACAGGATGAAATATGTTGAAACTGTCCTCAGTGATAAATAGTATTCTGGCTCACTTGTAAATGAGGCCCTATGTCAAAAATTCTGAACTTCCCCTTTAAAGACTGTGACTGCGCACTCAAAACATACTGGTCTGCTACAAGACATCTGCCTTGATTCCAGCAGCAGTTAGACTGGAAACCAGCACTGCTCCCAGTCACAAACAAATGTAATAAATCCCAATTGAACTTATTAATGCAGACTGCATACTTTTATTTTATAGCCTAATTCTTGCTACCAACTGGTACTTGTACTGGTACTCGTTCATGTGTTCATTCATCTTAACATATTGGTGCTGTTAAGGGGTTTTTCTGTAGATATTGGCTTATTGAGAGGTCCATTCATTCTGCCCCCTTCACTCCCATTATATGGATATATGCAGACTAATCTAAATATCATCCCAAGAAGTCAGAGCAATACAGAAATTTTACCGGTGAGTAAATGCACCTACAAATTCCTAGAAATAAGGTCTAGGTTGAAAAAAATGAAAGCTATCCTTTAACATGGATGTCTTTGGACCGTGGAAAGAGGTCGCTGAGAGGACTCACCAACCCATGGGGATATCATGCAAACTCCACGCAGAGAGCCCACTGCTCTTGCTGTGAGGCCATAGATTTAGGCCTTGTCCACACGGAGCTGAAGCCAGTTTAGGAGTGAAACCGATAGCAGAAATCCGGGGAATGGTTTCACAATCCCCATAAAACCGTTGCAGCTCATCGTACAAGGCTGTGGGTGGCGTTACGATGATAAGTGTAACACTCCAAACCTAGAACAAGACTCACCACGTGTCACTGGAAATCAACAAAGGAAAAGCAGAAAGGTAAAGATGGCTGAGGATTTACGAGGCAAACGCTAAAGTTTTCTACACAGTTGAAAACAGTCGCTCACCGACGCCATTGCTGTTGTGAATTTTTTTTCAATGAACTTTATTGTTTTTGTGAACGAGACCAACGCACACGGTCGCCCCCTCCCCTTCCTTGCGCGGTTATGTCGTCCCCATGAAACACAAACCCGTCAAGGTTTCAAACCTTTCCACCTTGGAACCCGGTTTCAGGGATGACCGGTTTCAGGAGGCTAATCCCTGGTTTCGTGAGGATGATAGGGCAGATTTCTTAAATTTTTTGACGGTTTTGCTGTAATTCAATGCTGTGTGGACAGCCTCTTAAGCACCACACCTCTGTGCTGCCTAATTTATGTTCTTATAAATTTCTGCAAAGGAACACTTTTAACAAGAGAAGATTGCAACAGATCATTAAAACTTTTTTTTTTTTAAATATGTTGATTTTTCCAGGTGGGTCTGACTCATAACATGCTTTGGTCTAGCAGTTTTTAACAAACAATGTTAAACTTGAAAGTTACCTTGGACACATGGGAGCCCACATTTCTTTTGTCACTTGAACACAGCGAGGACATCCGAATGTACTAACAGAGGCACTGGATGATCAATCCCGGTTGCCACAGCAAAACTTTGCAAATCTAAAAACTGCAGATACTAAAACTCAATGTTTCTCTGCAAACATGTACAAGCAGCCTTTGTTGCCCTTTATTCTAACAAAGAAAGTTTAGTCTTAGTGTTAAATGTTTGCTTTACTGTTTTAAACCATAGACTATTTACCTTGTCTCACATATTAATTCTGTTCCTGTCAGCTCACACACAAAGGAGTGAATCACTTCCATATAAACAGAACAAAAAGATGCAAGTATTTATGTTCTTCAGAGAAAGTATAAATGAAGGCTTCAGCATCCACCAAACAAAGTAGAAGTTGGATGTCACAAAAGCATCTAATGCCATTTTATCCCATACCTTTTAATTATCTAGGATAAAAGGGCTTTGTTGGAGAACTTCAGCAACTTTCTGAAATTTGACAGGCACACAGATTTCATCTTTATGCAGAGATGATTGATGTAGGCAAAGATAAGGAAGCACAAGCTTTAATTTAAAACCCATTTGTCTTTTTTCCCCATTCTAAGTTTTGCTTTTGTTCTCTTGTCTTGCATCATGACACATTGCAGTATAAAGAAAATCAGCTTACATGATTACCCCTATAATTCTGATAAATGCTTCTGAAACCATGCTGCGTTGTCATGGTCGGCCTATCTACCCAACACAACTACTGGGAGGCTTTTTAGTTTTTATATTGAAAGATGTATACAATAATGTAAGTGGTATTTAAAGGTGCCATGACATCAAATTTCCCTTTTCTGGGGTTTTGGGGTATAATATGATCTGTTGTGCACTGATGAGGCCATGTGAATGTCCAGAGTGAGTATCAAAGTTCCTCTTCAGTCAGTCAGCTTTGTCTCTTTGGTCAGAGACGGTTGAATCAGACAGCAGTTTATCATTCTACGTAATTCATTTGCTCCAATAAGAGCACACTATCAAACAAACAGCCTCACCCCTCCTCTCTCCTAAGGGTCTACGCACCATCCGCTTCGCTCCCATTGATAATTCATTGATACCCATTCAGGTCTATGTTTACTTTCTCCAAAAAGTCTATGTAGAATCTAACCGCAGTACAACACTGCTGAAGAAAAAAGCAACAGCTGATGCCACAGCGCTGCGTTTTACGCATGGACACACCACAGCCTCAATTACAAAAATCTACCAGATTCTGCTGCCAAATAACACTGCAGCTTCCAAATTAACACATGCATTTTGAAATATCACATCACAGGTCCCGTGGGACAGGGGTCGGCCCCGGCATCACTATTGGGAATCCCTCCTACGTCCCCACAACTCACAGCATCGGGATTTCCCCTACATTCGCAGACGTGACAGACAGGGAGAGGGGGGGCCAGCAAACAGATTACCACAACAAAATGGAGAAGAGAATCTGGAAGATGACTTGTGCATCTTCTTCTTTTCTGTTTAATGGCAGTTGGCACACCAGGAGTCGGTGATTTCCACCACCTCAGTTGGGTTGAACGATCTTGTAGTTTGGAATCCCGTGGAGGAGACATTCGTTAAATGTGTTATCCCCAATCTTGGATGATTCAATGGAATCTAGTCTGTTAGTCCGAACGCCCCAGTCTTTTCAAAATTGGCAACAACTGTGACAGTCGTGTAGTGTGCTGGCAGCATAAGCAGTCAGGTCTGGGTTGACAAAAAAATGGATTTAAAAGAAAACTTCTGTAGCAACACTGAGGGAGGCGACCACAACCTTGTTATTACCTGTAAGTTTATTTTCTAAATGCTGTCTTGTCTGATAAACGTAGCTCACTGTCTGAAGCGCCCATGTTGCTAGCAGTTAGCCTTTAGCAAACTCCGACCGCTAGGGCAGCTTGACCTTGTTTTGCTAAATAAGGTTATAGCCAATCAAAATGAAGTCAACTTGGTCTCCGGGTAAAGCTGCATATCATTACAATACCCAACTGTGTTATTGAGGAAGTGAGGTCTGGCGTTTCAAAACAATACCACCCAGTAAAAAATTATGTTTTTTCCTTTGGAGATTTGCCATATGCAGCAATGCTAACAACATGAACTCGTTTTTACGCAACCTGTCCTCCAAAGTAATACGTACTATACGGTCTCTCTGTGAGCGTATTTCACACGCTCCCTGTCACCCCTGGCGGCGGCAGGAGGAGAAATGACGACGAGTCTGACTAAAGAGAAGGAAGCCGACTGAAGAAAGATATTTAGCAACTGGTTGAAACACTTGAGGCAGTGTTTAGCTCAACTAGTTGGGAAGCTGCTCCAGTAGTCAGAGGCTGCAGTTCTTCCACGCAGCCAGTCTCGGTACAATTCTCAGTCTGGGACCCACTGCAGACCCCACTCTTTGCCCCCCCCTTCCCTCTCCTCCCATCCGGTGACATAAAGGCCGTCAAAGCCTGAAGAAACACCTGATTACGATCCGACAGTGTGCATTTATTATGTCGCTTATTTGAATTCTGTTTATTTATGTTCATTGACGAATGTGCACTTATACAGCATGACATGAAAAAAGTTACTGCCAGCCACCACAACACCGCACATGTCCTGTTAATCCCTTTCTTCCGGCTCATTGTTAATAGCGTCCTTAGCAACCACCGTAGCAACAATCACAAAACCTGAAAGAATGTCCGTCAACACGAAAAAGAACTTTAGGTCGTTTACATGACACGAATGGATATTATGAAAACAATGTGTATATTTGACACGAGAAAAGTTATTAGAACAAAGCTGAAACTGCATCTATCTTAAAAAAAATATAAATTTCTACTGAAGATTGACGGGGCATCTGCCATTTTTCTTTTGGTCACACCAAGGAGTAATGCGGCAGTCACGTAACCACCATTGGAAGTCGCTACTGGACGCTTTTAAAAAAAAAACGTAAATATAGGTCGTATTTTCGTACATGCAAAAACGACCGTATAGTACGTATGACTTTGGAGGACAGGTTGTTTTTACTGCTATGTCATCACTCCTTTAGATATATCATCCAACAACAAAGGTAGAGTGGGAGACCATTCCAGCCCACAATTACTCCAGATTACAGTTTATAGTGACTAATAACTCTTTATTCTTCATACTGAAAAATGATTTTCTTTTTGTGGATTATTGATAGTCATTCAGTTACTTTCCACTCAATTACATCGCATAATGTCTTGTTCAAACATGATGTGAAGAAATCAATGATAAGTTTACACAAGCTTTAAATAACTCATTAGTTAATTTTGCCCAGCAATTCTTCTTCTTTAAGGACTGAAGCAGCTAACAAATGTGGTAAGTGATCATAGCAGCAGTTCTATCCTTAAGTAGCCTCAGGGGACTTTAAGCACGATTCCAGCTCATCAAGCCTGTTTAATCAATCATCACTAATGGGATGCACCACAGCCTCATTGGGACCAGGACTTGCAGCAGTGCAAGAAGAATGACAGGATTATTCCGAGACATTATCTTGTCTCGTCTCAGCTTTTGTCCTTTCATTTCAAGTTTTGCAGACAAGTATCTAAAATTATCTTCCACAGACAAAAAGTCCTTAGTTCTCTCTCTCTCTCTATTATTTCCCCGCCTTCAACAGCTTTAAAACGGTTGTAAAACATGTCTGGGGCTAGGTTGTGAAAGAAGACAAGCAGCTAATGTTAAGAGAGTGTATTAAAAAGCAGACAAAGCCCAGAAATTCAAAGAGCCAAATTAATTCCTATTAGTATTCAGTCACATTAAAAGCTCCTCTTGCATGCACTGAACTATGCAGATGCAGAGGACAACCCACTCTTCCAGAATGATATTGCAAAATACATTTTACCACTAACAAAGGGTGTTCAGCAGACCGATCGATAACCATTAGGCCTTTCCTGCCTGCTGTTTCAAAACATCAGCAACTCAGGTAGATGATATATTGAGTATGGCCAGAGCTGATGGGATTATAATGACTAATTACACTATGAAAGTACCGGAAAATATTTAGAAATCATAAATATTATGCTTTTGCAGTATGCCTTTGTTGAAGTGGCTTAGTAGTTGATTTTAAAAAAAAATGTTTAAAATAGGTTTTTAAATCATTAACATTTTAAACAGCGGGATGTTTCACAGATGTTAGAAAAAAGAAGTGAACACAATGTTGTTTCTCTCTTTTTACCAACAGAATCATTTAGCGCAGAAACTTAAGGCTGTATTTAGCAGATAATCAAAGGACAGTTTCAAATAATTCCTTATATTGATTGACTTTTATTATTTATATATATCTATTTATATGTATATTTTATTATCATCTTCATTATTGAGGTCAATGGAAACAAAATTTCTTTGGGGCACAATTTTAGTTTATTACATTGGTACCTTCACCATTAGTAAAAAAGTGGTGAAATATAATTTTGGTAATATATTGTAATATCCTCATTATTATAATTGCTATTATTATTATTATTATTATTATCATCATCATCAATAATGTTGTTGTTGTTGTTAGTAACATTATTAGTGTAGAATGATAAGCTGTGCCAGAAAAAGACAAGGGAAAATCACAGTTCTCTTTGTACAGTAGTACTGAATGTAACATAGATCATTTCAAATCAAAAACAAGCCTGCTTAATCCATCCGTGGTCATATACTTTTTTATACTTTTTTATTAAGATGTATTTCAGTTGTATTGCGGCTGCACGGTGGCGTGGTGGTTAGCACCACAGCCTCACAGTAAGAAGGTCGCTAGTTTGATTCCCAGCTGGGGAGGGGGTTCGAACAATTCCAACAGTGGCCTTCCTGTGTGGAGTTTGCATGTTCTCTCCGTGTATGCGTGGGTTCTCTCCGGGTACTCCGGCTTCCTCCCACCATCCAAAGACATGCATGTTAGGTTCATTGATCATTGAGGGTGCAGCCACACGAGCAGCGCACCTGTTTGCAGAGTGAAAAAGATATACATTGGGACAGGTGGGGAGAGGAGAAAAAAAAAGAAACCACTGTCGCGCCCTCTGCAGAGGACGTGATAATGGGTTAAAAAAAACACCCTCAGTACAGTTAAGCACGTATACAGACAGTCACAACATCATGACACATGTGGTAGGGAGGAGGAGGGGTCCAGAGCCCAGTGAGGGAGAAGACGCAGCCACAAAGGGGGCGCATCTTTCCATCCTCCACCGATTCCTGGAGGGAGGAAGTTAAGGACCAGCAGTGCAGTGGGATGTGCGCATCAGTGTCGTGAAAATGTGTGTGCGTAAGCGAGACACAGCGGCTCACGCACAGTCCGTAGGTGTTAGAGACGGCCTTCAGAGAGTCCCAAATGTTCTCGTGGAAGGGGGGGGGGTTGCAGAGCCTCACTTCTGCAGTTTCTCCAAGGACATTTGGGAGTTAAGGAGCAGCTGCAAGGCCGCTCCCGGGGACCAGATTGAGATAAGGAGATAGTTTGTGTCCAAGCGGAGGCATGTTTCCGTCTGCCTGTAAAGTCTTCAGCAGGTCTCAGAGGCGACCAAATCAGCCAAATTTGTGTTAATTACCCCCAATCCAAGTCTCCAACTGCTCCAGGTGGAACCCAACATCCTTTATGCTGTCAGACATCGTCCCCAGTTTGCCCCACAGGGCATCCACGCGAGTCAACGTGCATTTCATGAGAAACATGCAGTAAACAATTTAAAAAAGGTACTCTTAATATGGCTTTGGCACAGGTAAAGAGACAGGACTTCAACATTCTGTTTCTGTCAACATTGTCAAGTGTGATACTTGTTTTGACAGAAGCTTCATTTTACAGAGTTCCAGCTGGGACGTACAAGTGAGATTGATAATGGATGTTCCCTTGGTTAAGGGCTCCAGAAGCTCCATCATCACCGGGAGCTTGTCAGGGAGCAATAAGAAACTCAGCATGACTGAGACAAGACCTGAGTACTGTAAATCTTATCTGCTAGCCACTGATTGATTTGTCCTATGAGCCTTGGTTCAACTTGTCCACTGTAAAAAATTACCTCATGTAAGTGATATAAATAAAGTTTGCTAGACGATCCTTAAAGATTACATCCCATTTTTGGTCATGCTAGATACTAATAATAATTAACTTTATATAACTTTACAGAGCTCATGAATATCAGCCAACAGTGTCTAACCACCACACCACCTCACTTTTTGAGATTTTCTCCTGATAGCTACTTGACTTTCCCTGGTGTGTTTTATACCTGTCAGGCTCATAATAATAATAATAAGGCTGTGACCTGATATGTGTCATTGTTTGCATTTTCAAACTTGTCAGAGCCAAAGCTCCCTAGATTGTTCAAATAGAAACTGCTTTTTAAATCAATCTGTATTCAAATAATGGTCTAAAAGGGAGTCGAAGCCTGGCTATTTCTTATTCTGATGTTCTCTGAAATTGTCTCCTGAAAACATATTAAAATGGTTGTGAAATTATCTGAAGTCTTTTGAAAATGTTTTACTTGTGAGGATAATAATTTTATTGTAAAGCCAAAAAATGTGAACATGGTATCTCTGGATACAGAATCCTAAATACTAAATATTTATAATGGATCTTTACCCATTGACTGATCTAAGTGATAAAAACGTGTGAGAGTAAATGCCACAAACTTTAATACTGTTTTTACTCAGCAGGGGTGAGAATATGAATTAAAGTGCCCGATTTAAACAGAATAATTTATGGAAAGGCAAACAGACTTATGTTAGCACCAATGATCCAAAAACATCATTTTTGTGCTTATTACTCTGTACTTTTCTAAAAAAAAAAAAATATGTGTGGCACATGGATCCGTTTGCAAATGTGAGCTCAGTCTGCAGCATCCACAAATGAAATTATAGACTCACCAATGCCAGAGAGCAAATACATGGAACTGCGTTATTCATGTGCAAACAATCTGAATGAAACCTCACATCCTGATTACAGCATCATTTCAATAACAAACGCTTCTATGTTCCTTATGTAATGGTTGAAAAAGGCCCACATTACAATGTATGAAATTACTCTTTACCCAGTTTCCTTTTTTTTTCTTAATGAATGTTATATTATTGGTACAATTGTGTCAGATGAGAAGAGTCACAATCCATCTCAGAGAATAACAGGGTATTAGTGTGCCTGTAAACACACACAGTGGAGCTTTGTTAATGGAGCATGATCATTTAGAATGGAACATTATGTTTTCTGCCTTGTCTCTTTTATTAACCTCTGGCATTTGTCATCATCGTAGGAAGAAACACTCTGATTTATGTTTAGACTGCACCTGTGTAATACAACAAAGTGGGAGAAAAGATGCAGAGACGACAAAAGGGACAGAAGGATGCACGAACGCAATGTGCTCTCTCTAATATAAAATGCATCACTCTGAGGACTGAACATTACCTATAAATTGTCTCTTTTCCCATTTTCCTCAGCGAAATCTCTACCTGGGAAAACAAAAAAGTAATGGTAAAATAGAGCATGATGTAATATTAGATCATAACCTGTTTATTCAAAGAAACATTCATGTTTCCAAACTGATGAAAAAACTATGTTTTGCAAATCCCAGTCAAGTGGGGGGCAAAAAGAGAGAAGATGCATTGCATCATGTGAAACAGTAAGTAGAACAGTGGACTATCTTTCAATTATAGGGTTTTGCATAACAGTACATCAAGTCCACTGTTCCTTACCAGCTTTTATTATAAGGCCAAAAAAAAAAACTTCCCAAACAAGAAACAAAAAAAAAGTCTCACTTTTGCACTGCAATTTTACATTTTTTTTCTTTTTTAAATGCAGAAGTGATATATAAAGAGTACTCCCTCATAATTCAATAGTTCAGAGAAGCGCCTTTAGCAGCAGTAACTAAAAGTAATTGTTGTTTTTATGGATGATATTATCAATTTTTCTATTACACTCGGGGACGTTTTGGTCTACTTTCACAAAAATGCTTTTACAAAAAGCTTCAGTATATTCAGGTTTATAGCCATTTGTTTATGTCCAAAATCCCAGTTTCGGTTAGGCTCATGTCTAGATTTTGGGTCATTTCAGCACCTTGATTCAATTCTAGTTGAGTCATTCTGTTGTAGATTTGCTGATGTGTTTGGGATCATTGTCCAGTTCATGATTAATTTTCAGCCAAGCTTTAACTGTCAGAGAGACGGCCTTGCATTTAACTCTGGAAAACCTTGGCAGGGACTTCATACTGTAGTTGAGTCAATGACCGAAACGTCTCCAGATCCTGTGGCAGCAAATCAAACTAAATCACCACCCCATGTTGTGAAGCAAATGAGCATTGCATGGTCTGACCTTGGAGAGAACTTGATGAAAGTCCACACTTCTGAAGAAAAATAACTCTAAAATTTTTTGTACTTGTGAATAATCTTTGCTACAATTAAGATGATGAACTCCAAATTGTTTGGAAATGGCCTTAATGATTGATGGGCAGCAACAGCTGCTTAACTGTAAAAGATCATCGTGTGTCTCCTTCTTGGCGTTGTGTAAATGTGCATCTGAATGCTTCAAAACTACCTAAGCATCCGCTTTGATAGAGGTGCTGATACTTGCTGGTGTTTTTTGTTTAGCCATGCCTATCTGCTTCCTATCCTCTTGATGGCACTAGTTTGTGCACGTGCCATTTTCCTCACATTGCTTCTACATTTAATTAAGTTGTTTTTGTTTAGCATAATAAGACTAGATCATTTGTCCTGTAGGAAGAAATCATTAAAAATATTAAAGAGGGTGTTATTTTTTTTTTCTTTATCTTTGTTCTTTATTTGTTTTTGCATCCTTTAAATCAGAGATCTCATCCCTGGACCTCAAGGCCCCCTGTCCTGGAGGTTTTCTATGTTTACTTCCTTCAACACACCTAACCCAAATGAATGGATCATTAACAGGGTTGTGTAGAACTCAATATAAAACTTTCCATCTGGTTTGAACCAGATGAATTGTAGCAGAGAATCATCTAAAACCTGCTGGACGATGTTCTTGATGATGTTGGGGAGTTCATCAGTTTCAATGGTAACAGATTGTTTTGTGCATTTGAGGTTGGAGTGAAAAAGCAAAGTACATAAATTGGGCTTGATTTGGTTCTATGATCGTGGAATCCACGTCTGCATGAACACATTCACCAACATAAATGAGCTGAGAGCAGTTACATGGAGAAATGTGCCTCGAATTAGTTACAGCCATTTAAGAAAATATGCATTTTAAGTTGCAGAGGTTAACATTTTCCCAGCTGGGTATATTCTGTACTGCAGCAAATTAATTCAAGTCTTACAGAGTAACAGTGGGATGTACAAACAAATGACTGTTTGCTAACATTATCCTCTCAGCTTCACAGTAGTGGCTTTACATTTTTTTCCATTTACAATTTTCCTGCTGTTGATCTATAGCATATTGGCATGACTGTCAGCTACATATACAGCATATAATCACATTGAAAATGGTGTTTTCTGGGGGGTTTTCAGTCAGAGCTGTTTCTTTTTTATTACAGAGGTTTCATCATTTCTCCTCTAGACACTTAACGACCTCTAAAAAGATATATTTTGACATTTCTGAAAGCAGTTGCACTTACATGCAGCCTCAATGAATCTTATGACATCATAAATATTTACTCAGGATCATTTATTAATACCAGTGTTGCAGCATAAACAGAAGCTGGCACAGTGGGATTTATTGATGGATGCAGCATGGCAAAGGACACAAATTAATCCAAACTAAAATGTATTTCTAATGTATTTTGGGTGTTTTTGTGCTGTGTGTGTGTGTGGGAGGGGGGTGTAGAAACCCTCTGTTAGTGAACGGGAAAAAAAGCGATTTATGTTTTTAATAGTTTAAAGCTGATTGCCGTTTGTATGGAATTGTTCAGAATTTAATTTCAAAGAAAAGAGAACAGCTTACATCTTCAAAAGAAAAGATACCTTTCATGTATGTGTTTGATGGACTTTCAGATCGTAGACACATTAAATGAACAAACCGCCTTTCACCGGATCATAAAGTTTCCCCATTGTGTTAGTTAAAGTCAAATAGAAAACTTTATTAAAGTCCCCACAGTGGCAAACAGTACAGTCTTATTTGTCACATGCATATTAATGTATTTTCTGCAAAAACAGAAATGAGGGGATTTGCCTCCGTTTACAAAAGCCCTCTCGGCTAAAAGGTAGCAGCAGTGACCCGATCAGATATTCAGTTCAGCTGAAGCTCTAAAAAATAAAACAAAACAAATAAAAGCAAATTTAAAAAGGTAGAAAATGTGTACATTTCTTCAAGTGAGAGCAAGTTATCAATAGTTTTTTGAGGAACTTTTAAACTCTATTACCTTCAAAACTTTTTTTGTTTGTTTGGTTGGTTATTTTTAGACATTAAACTTGATTTTTATGTCAAATATGACTTGCTTAGAGAAGAGATAATTGTAAAAGTAAGCCAATTGATAGTTTTCAGTCGCGTGACCTGCGGGGAGCCCTGGAGGGCAAAAGATGACGGAGCGCTGCGTACTCTGAGCACCTGTCAGTCGCCGAGAAGGAAAGATACAGAAATAAGTTGGAAGTGTGGGACACTTGTGACCCGTATGCTGTATACGAGTGGATAAACATCACCACGTCCCTGCTGAGCCTGCGTTCAGTGATATTTACATCTGTCTGGTTGAGCAGCCATCGCCGTACACTGCTGCCAGAATGAAGAAAGCACACAGACAGTTCTCACTAAAAACTACTATTCAAACAGAAATAATAGAAATAGAATAATGTCCTCCCATTTTAACTTATAACAAACTCAGGTTTAGAGAGGAAGGATGCTATGAAGATGTAAATAAAAAGCATATAGGACAGGTATGCAAGAAAAACAAAAAATATCACTCTAAATATCAGTGTTACAGCTTGTCTATGTGCTATTCAGGTGAATATATGAGTATAACAGGATTTCCACATCTCCCCTTTAGGAGTTTATTTGCGTTACTGCATCCTTCCATTTTAGCTCGTAGCTAACATCAACTCATCAGGATGACGGCACGTATATATGGGCGGCTGGTCGCCTCCATATGACAACAAATCACGCCAAGACGCATACATCAGGTTTTATTTATAGCTAAAACTATGCTAACTATATACAGATGAATATTGGTGTGGGCATTACTGACCGTTGATGAAGTGTTTGTTGCTAGAACGTGTGGGTTCAGGGCTGGTGGAGGGGGCTGCCATGGTTTATTGTACCCGGGGACCGAGGTGCATTTGGTTGAACTTATCCACAGATTTCTCCTCTCAGGGTGTCTTTATAGAACAGAATGAAAAAACACAACCCCAGCTTTAGTTGGTTTTATTTCAAACAACTTGAAGCTTTTAGCCACAACTCACATTACTTTTTCCCCTCAAAGTCTCCTTTTTTCACTCGTTCTCTCCACATTCTTGCGCCCCTAGCTTCACCCACCCTCTCAGCACAACCAAGTCAAGTCAACTTTATTTGTATAGCGCTTTAAACACAGCAGCTACCGATTACAAAGCGCTGAACAGAAGTAAAACAGAAATTGAATCTCACAGTGAGAACATTAAAACAAATATTAGACATAAAAACAAATCAACACAATGAACAGTAAAAACAGTAAAAATATCAGAAAAAATAAGACTTTAAACAACAGATAAAATCAGAAAACCAAGCAAGGCAGTAACAGCAGAACACGTTAGAAAACGGGAACTATGACAGTTCCTTCAGATCACATTCTGCATGTTGCATTCATGTTCATCTGGAACAATAAATGCTAGTTTGTTCTAGTATCTTCATTATATCACATCAGACTAGCTGTGTATAGGCAAAGATGTTGATATTTCTCCTCCGATTCATTCACTATTTCTTTATTTGTTATACGCATTGGTTGTAGTGTGAAAAGGGCCTTTACAAAAAATCAACTTCACCATGAAACAGAAATTTATTTAACACATTGCTCCTTTAAAAACTGACCAAAAAAAAGAGCTTATCTCCTAGTTCTCTTATAGTCTATGGGTGTCAGAATTTCTCCATTTATTACTGTGACTGATCACATACCCTTGTTTTGCACCTAGACATATAAATTTCACAAACTAAAATAATGATCAAATGTGTGATTATTGACCTAAAATTATTGGCTTCCATGTCCATGTACAGTATTATTCACATTAATGATCTGCTGGATTTCTAATACTGGGAGAATGAATAGAGACTGAGCCCACTGAAATCAGTATGTGTCAGCAATTTAATTACTAACCAGCTTAAAAATCTGCTGGTTACATGAGCAGGATCAAAATGAGCTAGCAAGATTCAGTCATGCATACTTTGTCTTGTATTTCAGGTTTCTAATGAGCCTGGGTAAGTTGCCTCTTTGTAAAAACATTTTACAACAGTTACTACTGCTGACTGAGAAGTAGAATCTACGTGGTTTTGGTTAATAAAAAAAAAAAAAAATCCTAGTTAGGACTGAAATACATTCTTTTTTACAATGTATCCATTAACTTGATAATGGCTTGCTGTTCTAGTGACCACAAGCGTAGCATACTGTATTCTTCTATAGCCTACACAAGTCTGGGTCATTTTGGCCCAAATTTGTCTTGTTTATGATGTGATACAGGGTGGGGTCCTGTCACTATGCCTCTGATTGATCATGTGCCCTGGCTACTTGACCACAGACATATACCTTTGGCTGGCTGGTAGATGCATGTGACTCTTACTTTTACCTTACTCTTTTTTATGATTTCTTTGTGAAAGTCTCGGGGAGGATTGTCTTCTAGACAGTTTAAATAATAGGGCTGGGAAAAAATGTCTTTTGATTTTTGTTTCCTTTCCTTTCCTTTCCTTTCCTTTCCTTTCCTTTCCTTTCCTTTCCTTTCCTTTCCTTTCCTTTTCTTCTTTGTGCTGCATCAACAGCCTCTGAGTTCCTTTCACATTATCAGACATGCCTGACAAGCAGCTAAAAGTCCTACCATGACTAAAATAATCATTCTCGGAGGTGTATAGCTGGAGGGCGTTGAGGCTCGTCATCATAAAAGTCAAGAATTTTGCAAAGTGTTGGAAAATCTCAGCCATTATAGTAAATTGTTTTTTCACCATCAAAGCTGTCAAAGAGAACAGGCAGCTGTATATGAGATCAGAATGAACTAAATTAGCTGTCTTCACCAGCTTGATTGGATAAATTTGTCTATGAAGAAGATGCTGCATCTGATACAGCTATAATAAAATGACTACACAGTGTTTTTGCTTGATTGAGAGAGAAGGCTGTTATTTTTATTTGAAGTCATATTGATAGGCTAATTGAAAGCAGCATGACAGGAACATGGGAATATTTTCTTATTCTATACACATTTGTGTTTTGTTAAATATTTGTTTTCCTTTTGTGACATGTTTTGACAGCAAGCTATAGTTTGCATGTCACAAAGCAATGATCAAACACTGATGAAGTCAGACAAGAAAGGGATCAGAGTTCCACTTAGTTTGGAGTAAGGCCACAGAAGACAAGTGTTGATATAAAAAAAAAAAACACCATGATTTTAGATAACAGAAGAAGAAAACTGAGGCAAAATTTGCTTTCAGTGTGTTTCCTTAATTTGACCTGAAAACAGAAAAGATAAGGAGGGACAATGTGAATCTTTTTATCAGAGAGAGAAGATACAGCAGACTATTTCGTGGTCATTAGACTGAAAGGATCAGTATCTACTGGTTCTCACACTTATGGGATTCAGCTGACATCCTGTCCTCATTAAATCATTTTGCATCTGCGATTTACCAAAGAGACAACAGACACTTAACACCTGGATGACTTCTGTTGCCTCAGAGGAGAAATCTGACAAAAACTTGATAGAATCATAAAATCATGATGGGGACAGTGTCCTTGGAGGGAGAAAAAAGTCCTGCCTGGAAATTAATGAAGGCCTGTATTGAAATTGCCGAAAAGGAAATGTCAGGTTTGAAGATTGTTTCCAATCATGTGCTGTCATTCTCAAGGCTGTCTGCTTCTTGAGCTGCTGTCAACACATCCCAGGAGAGAAGTTTGGTTTGGCATGCTTTGTTTTTGTTATTTTGTTTGGATTTTTTTTTTTTTAACAGTGGTGTATGTCACATACTGTTTTTGCCATATACTTTTTGATTGGATTGGATCTCTCCCCCCCCCCCCCCCCCCAATATAAAAACATGCATGAAACATACTTTCCATTATCGTCTTTCAGATACAGGCAAATTGATAACTATCTCAAAAGAAGGAGATACAGTATGGAAATTGCTCCAAGATTAATTAAAGAAGAATCCTAATGTTTCATTTATATTAAGGTTTGACTTGCATGAGTTGTAACTTGTAAATCAGGAATGGTCCAAATCACAAGAAAGCAGAAGATATCTTGACACGAATCTCAAATATTGGTCAAGCTCAAAATTTCTCACAGTCCAACTGCATTACATTATAATGTAATACAGTTTATATTAGATGTCAATGGCTCTTAAAAATGTCAAATAAAGTAGGTACATTAACAATATCAATGATAGTGTTGTGGTCCCTGTGAGTATCAATGCAAGCTCCCGTTCATTTCTACTCTTTGGTTTTTCTTTTTCATTTTTAAATCAAATTCAGTTTAACTGATTTGTTTTATTTTGAGGCGTTCAGTCTAGCAAAGGCTAGGACATCTGTGTAATAATAAACAGTGATATACAAACCACGCGGCTTGAGGTAGTGTAGATGAGAGCCTTCGTTTTCCCAAAGTGTTACAACAGTGACATCTAGCGGTCATCATTAAAGTTGCGTATCATTCTACAGTGTGGAATGCAGCCCTTCAGGCGCATTGAATTACAATACTTATCATTGAGATTTCTTAGTTAATTACATATTTTCTGTTGTTTTATTTTTTGCCGTATGTTAACTGTAAAAATACCTTGTTATTGTGGTATACTGCCTTGGTACGACAACTGACTGTTTGTGATTGGACTGGAGATTTCAGCAGCAAAGGGAAGAGAAACTATATCCGAACGCAGCCCACCAGTCCACGGTCACATGCTAGTCAAGCTGGATCAGCTGACATTTCCCTGCTTCTGCTTTTGATGCTCTTCCTTTTCCATCGACAGATAGTGCGTCGTAAAACAGAAACGTGTTATAGGAAAGACTTCCCTGGCATCAAATTTTAAATTTGAGCCGTGTATATTTTGCTGTTCCAGCGGGTCAAATCGCCGGATAGATGCTGCTAGAGTGGATGATGAACGGACACGCCATTCTTTACACGGGGGTCACTTTGGCCTTCTGGAGTACTATACTAATCGTCGGTAAGGTTGCAGTTGTCCTTCAGAAATTCATAATAATGGTGTAATTAATTAATTAAATTATAATTGTCTTAAACCTTTCTCGGGGTTACCTTCAAGTCAATCATCATGTCGTGGTAGAGATAGTGTTTTACGTTTGACAGCTATTCATGGGGATCTGGCTAAATCTTGGTACTAGCGCGGTTGCTAAGCTTGCTAGCTGATACTGGTTGTCTGCCTGTTAAATTGCACTTCATCTTTTAATGCGGGTAATTGTGCCAAAAGCAAAGCTTGTTCATTAGAATGATTTGCTCCATTCACATGTTAAACGAGTAGCTCGGGTTAGCGTTTGATTTAGCACCAGTTAGCACAGAAGTGGTAAGCTAATGCCAGGTTACTCAGAGCTAAACTCCATGAGCAGATACAGTCCAAACTCTGAACAGCACTTGTTCCAATTTATTTTGATCAGTTTTAGACTTTATTGTGGATAGTCGTCATTTAAAGATGCTTGGTTGCTTCTCTTGGTCCTGTCAAGTTAGCACTAGGTGGTTAGCTGTTCGTGACTGAAGCTGGCTCACTTTGGTAAAGATGCTTCAAACAGGAACTGCAGCAGTTCTCACGTGAGAGTGAGCCATCACACAGAAGCTCAAACTTCTACCATGACTTTAACACTTAAGTGTGTCTCTTTCTCACCCATGGAGCACTAAACTTGTCCATTTATGCTGTAACTTTCACATCTACAAGGAAAATATTTTTTTTCCCACCGTTTAATTACAGGTTAAACTCACAAGCGTCTCCATATTTACATAAAGATCTTTATTTTCTCCTACAGGTATCTGCTATACCATATTTGACCTTGGATTCCGCTTTGATGTGGCATGGTAAGTACAGTTTACAATGCAATATTGTACCATGAATTTGAAAATGGTTGCTGTGAGTGGTAATCAGTCCTATCCTAAGCTGAATATTATGAGCCCCTTTGCTTTTGTACAAATCTAAATACAGTAGGTATAATTAAACTTCACTTTCTTTATTTCTGTTGCATCATACTTTGATAATTGTTTCAATGCAAAGGATATATTGCTGCAGACTCTGAGTCTGTTCTTGTGCAGGATAGATTGTCACTTATCTGTTGTTACCTCTTAGATCAAAAGTCCACTTTTCTAAATTTATTAGAAAAACTAAAATTGGATACATGGCAGTACGGATTGGCCTTACTGCCATTGGTATAATGCAGACAAAGTCCTCTTGACAACAAAAGTGTAAGAAAACTTTGTTGTCACTCTGTTATATCCTACCTCTGTTGGTTTAACAGTACACAAGAGCAAGGGCATGATGCAAAAGTGTAGATGGGTTTCTGAGCAACATCACAGATAGGATGCGCGCGCAACCAGGGGGCAAGAAAACACAGGAAAAGCATTATTGAACTATAGACCAGTGTTTAATGTACAAGACTTGACTTTTAATGCAGATGAGGTCAAGATGACGTGAAAGTGTCGGGGAAATATAATGTTTGAGTCCTGGTATTTGTTCGGTTGCAAAAATCGAAACTTTAATGCATGTAAACAGTTGAAAATGATGAAAATAGGACAGTAGGAGTGACTGATCTTCAGAAAACCCTCTCAGATAACTTATTCAGGTTCAGACTACATGATTTATTTAGGATTTCATTGTGGTCACTATCACGGATTAAACCACAGCGGTAGCAGAAATTATTCACGTGTTCTAGTCGGGAGACTGGTACTAATACATTTGCCGCGATCGGCTGCATCACAACACTGTAGCTGTAAACACTGCTGTGTGTACAGCCGTCCTCTGCTCAGACAGGAAAATAAAAAAGAAGAATAAACTGATCGTGGAGTCGTTTACAAACATTCACGCGGCATAGCAACGCATCATGGAGATTTAATACGAAGTACGGTGTCGTAAATCAGATGACGTTTGAGTTTATACTGTTAGCTTGTTAGCAGTTAGCTAGTCTGTCTAGCGTCCACCACAATCTCATACACAATAGAGCACAACGTTACACAAGCAGCGAAACTTACCGACAGCAATGCAGGTGAGTCCCCAACAGTTGGAATCGCCTCCTTTCCAAACGTAGTGATGATGTCATCTTTGCCTGGTTTATCCCAAACTAGTGAAAGTTTCTCCTGTATGGAGGTGGTGAAGACGACACGGAGCTGAACCTGCTGCAGACCGCAGACTGTTGTGGCCTATTTTGGTTTTAACAAAGAGTCTAAACAAAAGTTTAAGCCGCTTTCTAACTCAGGTTTTTCAGGCAAATTTCAAATGGGGTCCAACACGAATAATATCCATGTTTTAACAAGAAAAATGCTGTTTCCGGGTGATGACTTCCTTGCCAAGTTAGTGTAATGGTAATAGAAATGTAAAACAGCAAAGCTGTGTCGGTATTTTTTTTTTATTCATCATCAAAATACAGATTTATTCAATATAATTTAAAACAAAATGATCTTTGTTTGTTTCGTTAGGTTACTTTACATTATTATGAATGATTTGAGTGTGTGTTTGGCCATAGACTGCAATACAAAACACAGGCTTTTTGCCCCCTGGTTGTGCGCGCAACTGCCAATGTTAGTAAACAGGAAACCCATCTACGCTGCAGTGTTGTTGTTTTTGTTTTGTTTTTGAAAAAAATTTTTGTTTGGTTTTTTTGTCGTCACATTTTTTTCCCTAGCACAAAGAATGCAAAGAATGGTGGAATAGGCCACTGATCTATCTGCTGCAAAGCCATTTTTGACTATTGACAAACGTGTCAAAAAGCTGTTGCAAAGCAACTTACCATAAAAAAAGAGAAAGCAGCATACATTTGAACCATGCACAGTTGTGGCTGGTTCTATCAAAGGTTTGCATATATAAAAACATGAGAAATCTTATTGCATGCGCAAAAAAATGTACAAACTGGTCTACTAACGGCGTGCAAAAAGTGTTGCATCTTTCAAAGGTACTAAATAGCACGCTCTGTCCAGATATTACATTGGCTGCTATGAATATGCAATATGGGGCGTTGACACGCAGTTGTCCCTGTGTTGGGAGGAAAAATATAAAATATGTAAAAATATTAATTTAGCAGTCACAAAGAGATTTATCTGTGAGGCGGATTGTACCTGGATGTTTGTCGGGTACAAACCTCCTATGTCCAAAACGATTATTTTTCAGGATGTGACAAAAAACATGTGGTTTTGTAAAACCTGAACACAAAATCATCAAACTTTGGATTGAGTTTTTTACATTTAAATCATATATTTGATTTTATTAATTTATTTATATACTTTCTGAATATTTTTGCCAAATCAAGCTAACATGTAGTAGATTTTTTTTTAATAATTTAAAATGGAGAGAGGTTTGAACCCGACAGCGATGATATATTTGTTTTACATCTGAAAATTGGGTGCAAACTAGCAGCTTTGCGCACAAAAGGCTTCAGCTTCTTTGGGGGACAATGCTGGACACACACAACTCTGATTCAAAATCACTTCATGAACAGTGAGCAGTATTGGTCAAGTTCAAAATTTCTCACAGTCCAACTGCATTGCATTATAATGTAAAGTAATGCATTCTTGAATGCAGTAAAGATCAACACAGCAAACACCACTATTTAACACAGGCGTTAAATATTCTGGACAAACCAAACGGAACATTTGTAGCCACTGTATAATAACTAAAAATGGCATTGTGTCTTTATTTCCCCTTTTTGCGAATGAGACATTTTAACCTGGATCGTAGCAGCTGGACATTGTACTCCTGGCTGCGCGAGCCGCTGGAGCCGTGGCATTGTGCCAAAGAGTGTGCAACTCATGCATAATAGATGTTCAGCAACTCCTGATCCATGTCCTCTTAAATTGGCCACTTCTGAAGCTCTGGTCTGTTACATGTTGCATTATTTTCATTTTTAGATTGGCATACTTTATATTATATTTTCTTTTCTCTTGTCCACTAATGTCTCCATTTCCATGAGGTTATATTTCCTTTTGCACTGTCGTCTCTCAAAGTTCATCATGCTGCAAACCTCAAAATGCGCAAAATCCTCATTTATGAAGGGGCATTTCCAACATGTTTGTGCCCGCATTCATTTGCACTTTCACTTTTAATAAATCACCGTAAACTGTGATTCAGCCCTTCACGCAAAATTCTAGATTGCACGGGCAAATTACTACATACAAATTTGGATCTTCGTAGGTCTGGCCCTCAGTTGCTTTAAAATGCTCTGACAATCTGCTTAATTTAAACTGTCACAGTCATGCTTAGGTACGTTAAAGTTTGTGTCATGTCCAGCTTGAAAGATGTGATTGTTTGAATGCTTGCATACAATTACCTCTGGTAATGTCTGGAAAAAAATCAGGGCTGCAATGTGAAGAACAATTGAATGATAGACGCATTATACCATCAGTACAGCTATGATGTAAACAGCTACTTTTAAGGTGGGATGAATGTTGCACTGTTCACTGATATGAACAGACAAAATCTGCCCCCTCAACCGCTGTCTTTTCTTTAATTTTCTTAAAAGAATTTAGATGGTTATAAAGCTGTCACATAGAAACTGACGGGTGTTGGGGAGTTGGGGTTTTTCTTCTGTTTTTGGAACCCATCAGTAAACTTCAAAGGCTTGTACAGTGCTGAACATCAAAATACTGTATATCTATGATGAACTACAGCAACTAAATCAGACATCTGTGTATTTAGTTGAACTGTTGAATTTTCAACCATTCATTAAAAACTACGTTTCTATTGGTGTCTAATCACAACACAAAAAAAACATTTTTATTCTCACAGAATGAGCGATTCATATCTACTTGCTGTGGGTCCACATACATGGAGGTTGCCATATTTGTGCCACCCTTTTAACTACAGTGATTCTGAATGGAAAAAACAACTGTGTGTGTGAAGTGAGAACCGTCTGAGCTTCAAAACTGCCACCAGCTTTGTTTGCTATGTGTTAGAGCAGTGTTTGCATTTGGAGAAGTTACCTGTATTGCAGTCATTGCTGCTTCTGTGGCAACTGCACCCATTTGCAGATGAAAGCATGTTTACATCTGGAAAAACGTTGGCCACTGACGGCTACTGTCCAGTTGCAACTGTGCTTGACTTTTGAAGTAATTTCTATGCCCATCTCTACCACTAGATGTCAGTAATTCTTACACACTTCACCCTAAATAATTCCTCACTGAATTTTTGATGTGCTTCACTTATTTATTCACAGGTTCCTGACAGAGACTTCCCCTTTCATGTGGGCCAATCTGGGCATCGGTTTGGCCATCTCTCTGTCTGTAGTGGGGGCTGCTTGGTGAGTGCCTAACAAAGAACACAGATCAAAGTGCATGCCGCCATTTACTTTTGTTTAGAAAAATGACACAATCTTGGGCTAATCGTCACCTTGAATGTGCTTAACTCCGCTGTTCAAAAGTTCATTGTAAAATGTCTTTCTAAAAAACAGGGCTAGGCCTCCACACTTGTTCATACCAATTTGTTGTGCAGTTTAAGAACAAATCTGGCCTTTGCTCACAACAGTGTAATAAAAGATAAATGAATTTCCTCTTGGGTGCAGTGCTGTGTTCAAACTTGTCTAGGAGGAGATAGTCTGGCTGCTCAGAATCACCCCTCTTTAGACAAACTGCCAGACATTGTAAAGAATGATGGCTGCCACTTTTTTTTTCCCTTTGAGTTTTCATGTGGTTTTACCAACAGATTGTCTAAATATGCCCAACTCAAGCTGAAGTAGATGGAAAGTGATCGCTGTACAGGTGCAGCTCCTGGATGAGCCTAAATGCCCCAAACTCCTATCTAGCTATGAGGATGCGAACCCATCCCTTCTTGTCTATTGCTCATCTCTTCCTCCCTGGTAAAAAGCCATGCCAGCGCTTCCTTCTGACAGTTTGACAGATCCATCCTGCATCCAAGTCAGCAGCTGGAAAAAGTAGCTACTTAACCTTGCAACTGGCACCAAACATGGATGTGATTGGATGTGATTGCATCGCCCTGCCTCTGCAGCGAGTGCAGCACAAGCTGCATCCTATGGGAAAGCCTCTAACATCGTATAGCAAAGATGGTAGTCCTTGAAGATTTAAGAAACCCTGTTACATAAATTAATACTTAGCTTTTGAATGTTTTCTTCAAACATTGTGCTTATAACCTTGCTAATATATGATCACCTGAAAGTAGATTATGAAAGGGATAGGTTCTAATATTTATTCCAAACTATAAGTTATAATCTCATTTCACAGTTTCTCACAGAAATTATTTAATTGAGCTCCAATATTGCTTATTTATTTATTTTAGCATTAGACAGACTCTAACAAAATCTGTCTTTAGACAGCTGTTACTATAAAAGCACAACCAGTTCAGGACTTCTGACCACCTCGTTTCCATGTTAAAAACTGCACTTAAACGCATCAGTTAAAGTTCAGCTGAGGGGCGTGCAAGCTGCTAAACTTGTGCTGTCTGCAACATTACAGCTGTGGTCAAAAGAAACCATTATTTATCACACCGTGTAGATGCTCTTATCATTTACTCCAACTTGTAGGTACTGAGAGATTTTATTTGTGAAAGGAGAAGAAAAGACAGATGAAAAGATGTGCAGAAGTTGCCTTAAATGGCTGAAAATATTGATTCACCAAAGTGAAGAGCCAGAGAGCTGGGCATCAGCTGGATAGCGGCAGCAAAAAAGACTAGTTGTAGCCCCCAAGCTTCTTAATAATGCTGTTAAGCTGTTAATGGCTTAGTATTCAGATCTCAAAACACTGCATCAATATTGAAACTAATCTAATATATTAAGTGGATTTATGATTTATACCTGATATCATGAGATTATTCTCCACATTATTTGGTCTTTCATTTTTATTCTGTTATTTTTTTTTTAATTTCACACATATTAAGTCTTTTAAAGTCCTTTATGTTACGGTCTGAAGCTGATCTGATTGAAATCACCATGCACAAGTGTAATGTCAACATAATTGCTGTTTATCTGATGCATATATAACTAATCGGATCACAGGAGATTTGAGCGTGGATGCTAAGTGTAAATGCGGTGTTAATGCTATTGGCCAACCATGAGTCACATTTAACTTGGATGGTGGAGTAAATGAGCTGCAGCTTTTTGGTCTTAATCCTCACATGTCATGATGAGTTTCTGTTACAGTGAACATGTTAAACTCATTGTCTTTTGGGTTGTTTTCCAGGGGGATCTACATCACTGGCTCTAGCATCATTGGTGGAGGTGTCAAGGCTCCGCGAATCAAAACCAAAAATTTGGTCAGGTAGGTCACGTTAACAGTGAGTGCAGTTAGATGCAAGAGTTAGAGACTTAACACTTCTTTTGTCACACTTTTTTTTTCTCTATTTCTTCCTCAAGCATCATCTTCTGTGAAGCTGTTGCCATTTATGGGATCATCATGGCGATTGTCATCAGCAACATGGCTGAGGTAATAAGCGTTGTTGATTTGAAGACTACAAAATTTATTCTAATGAGAAAAAGAGAGCTGCACATGGAGAGATACAATCACAGAAAGAAGCTGGAGTCCAAAGAGACAAAGAACCAAACTGTGATTTAGACGACAAAACAAGGATGGATGGTTATTTCTAACTACAGTCTCCTTAATCTTATAGAACTTCAGTGGAACAACCCCCGAGACCATTGGAGCACGAAATTACCAAGCTGGTAAGAAAAAAGACACAAAAAAACTCTCAAATAGATAGACAGTTTAAATTTAAAACCTCACCTGAGTACAGCAAACTTGGCTGTAGTGGGGATTTTTATTCTCAAATCACTTTTGGTGAGACGTTCCGCTGTGTATTATTCATCATCTCTGTCTCATTCTGTTCCCTACACCGTTAGGTTACTCCATGTTTGGAGCTGGTCTGACTGTGGGCTTTTCCAACCTTTTCTGTGGCATCTGTGTTGGGATTGTGGGCAGCGGAGCAGCTTTGGCAGATGCTCAGAATCCTAGCCTCTTCGTTAAGATCCTCATTGTGGAAATCTTTGGCAGTGCAATTGGGCTGTTTGGCGTCATTGTAGCCATTCTGCAGGTAAATCACACATGCTGGGTTATTTGTTTTCCATTTTTCTGATGATACTGTTGTATCACAGTAGTTTTATCTATTATAAAATGCTGTATTCACTTTTTTGTTTCTCTTTTTCCCCCCCTGTCAGACATCAAAAGTAAAGATGGGTGACTAGAAGATGGATTCACATGCTGAGAAAAGAGAACAACTGTGGAATAAATAAGATGGGTTATTGTGTAAATACATAGTAAATTATTTAAATGTCTCTATTTGCCTGGTATTGTTTTTAACTGTCGTTCATCCAAGAGTGGGTCATGCATGTTCTGTTGTGTCTTAAGGGAAACAAGAATGCTAAATAAGAAACTGAAGAAAAAGTGAAAAGTGCATTTTGTGGGCCTTTCTTTATTCATTAGAGAATATAAATGAGTAAACCTGGAAACAGTTTAGCTTGATGAAGTAGAAATGGTCTATTGTCTCGATTTAAGATGCAGAGTTTGCAGCCAGATTACATTTGTTTTATATAATTTTTTTTGACCCCCCCTTGATGATGAAAGGTAGTTGAAAATCACACTAGAGTATTTGAAAATATTGTGTGTGCGTGTGTGTGTGTATGCTGGACATGTAACTTTTTTTCTTTCTTTTTTTTTATTCTTGTGAAGCATGAGGATCTTTGTGGTGTTTGTAGCCTGGTCTGTCAATGCTTGTTTTTCTATCTTTGCTAATTATCCAGCGGTTCTTTATCCACATACTGGCCAACATAGTGTTCATCAGCCCTTGTAATGGTAAAGGAGAGTTTATCAAGTTTTGAATGCAAGTATTGAACTAGAAATGACCATAAGAAAGTTGAGCATGCTGTTTGAGAGGCCAGCATGAGTCTTATTACAACAGCAGATCTTCATCCTGCCCCCTCTCTGTTTTCCAAAATGTTAATATTTCTACTTTTGATATTCATAAATCTCCTGAACACATCTGCCAGTCAGCGCTACCTGGTTGAGTTATTTTTATTTGATCCAAGTTGTGATCTCCTGTAGTTTCTGCAAGGATGCATCAGATACAAAGTAGAAATGTGGTGTTGGCATGAGGCCAAAATAAATCTTTTAAAACCCCTTTTCTTTTTTTTCTTTAAAAATGTTTTCCCAGAAACAAACCGCTTCAGCACTGAACTAAATATCAAGAACACTTTATCAACCTTATACTTTCATAGATAAGAAAGAAGACATTTGTTTTATCCCCTATGCACCTTGTAGTAACTTAACGTCTGCAGCGTCTCCATCACCGAGGTGGATCCCTGGGGACAAAAATTGTATGGTCCAGTGACCTGGATTTTAAGCAATCTTGGCTGGTCTGCTGCAGCACACACTATTACATAATCCACTTCATGCACACAGAATTTCAATATCCCCTTTAAATAAAAAGACCTACGAGTCTTCAGATAAATTGATTTTGTATCCTGTTTTGAATGTACATTTATTTTTTTATTTCAAGATATTAATTTACCAAATCATTTCTAACATTCCTTAAAATTGTGTTTGAAGTTGAAGTGTGTGTAAAGCTAGAAATCTGAACATTGTTAAACTCTGGCAATATCACAACAAAGATGACATCGCTGCTTCATAATCCTTGTTTACGGTGACATTCTTGTCATCTGATTGTTTTGTGTTTCAGCTAACTTTTAAATTGTAAATCTGACCTCCAGCCACCAGAAGAGTACAACCGAGCAAAAGCAGTAGTGTGTTAGGTGTGTATTGAAACCCATGTTGTAACACTTGATCTTGATGCATCATTCCACAGAGGTGACAGACCACGGCTAATCGTTGACTGTCTAAAATCCTTCCTTGTTTCTCCTCCACATAGTTGTTGAAAGAGTGTAAACATTGACATGGGGAGGTGCATCGTCTTTAGTGTATGTAGGTGGAGCCTTACAACAGGTGTCAAAACAGGGACATCATCCTCATAATTAAATTGAGAACTACAAGATGCCTTTGGTAAGTCAGACCCTGTACCAAACCCCAGACTTGTAGTGACTGTAGGTGGTACTGTGTGTACATTATATGTTGATGTGATGGTGATCCAAAAAAAGTAATTGATTTTGACATTGTGTACATTGAAAGCAAAACCAGATTTTCCTTCTGGCTTCTTAAATGTCATTGAGAAAATAAAAGGGTTCAATTAATACCTGGACTTGATTGTATTTTGTCTTATTGTGGCTTTGTTTGACTAAAGCGTTGACTTCAGTTACTGACAATGTATCACTGAACGGAGAGCTGTTGGTAATTTCTGCAGTGATTATAATTTTCCACTAGATGGAGCAGAAGACCTCAACATCCATTCCTGAGGAAATGACGCTGAATACTGTACTTAAAAGAAGTTAAAAGTTGTATTGCCTGTAGCAGCTCGGAGTAATCATTGTTGGATCCATGTGTTGTCCAGCTACTGAAAGAAAAATAATTGTGGTTTAGTCATTTTAAGGACGTCATCTGTTAGAGTTTTACAAACAATCAGCTTGAAAGAACAGACCTTTAGATAGTGATCGTTAGTGTGAATTTGGATTATTAAAGAATATATATATATTGTGTGTGTGTATAGATATGTACACTGCCTGGCCAATAAAAAAGAAAAAGGTCAGGTTAATATTTTGTTGGATCACCTTTAGCGCTGATTACTGCAGTATTTGCTGTGGCATCGTTTTGATAATCTTATATAATGTCCCAATCTTAATTTACATCCAGTGTTGCATTGATTTTTCACTATGATATTGTAATGATGGGAGAGTCCGACCACTGTGCGACACCTTCTCCAGCACATCCCAAAAATGCTCAATAAGGTTCAGGTCTGGACTCTGTGGTGGTCAATCCATGCGTGAAAATGATGTCATGCTCCCTGAACTCCTCTTTCACAATTTGAGCCCGATAAATCCTGGTGTTGTCATCTTGTAGTATGTCTGTGCCATCAGGGATGAAAAGGTCCTTTATTATTCAGTATTCAGGTATGAGCTGACCTTACTCTGGGCACATAATGTTGCTGAACCTAGACCTGACCAACTGCAGCAACCCCAGATCATAGACTTCCTCTACAGTAGGCATAAGGCATGATGGGTGTATCACTTCATCTGCCTTTCTTCTTACCCTAATGCACCTGTCACACCCACCGTTACCTTCTTCTGTCCTCCAGAGTCCAATATTTATGCTCCCTAGCAAATTAAAGCCCCTCTTCTCTCCAGTTAGCCCCAGTGATAATTGTTTTTCTTATGTCTACGCAGCTCCTCAGTCCCAATCCCTTGAGTTCCCTTTGCATTGTGTGTGTGTGGAAATGCTCTCACCCTCACTATTAAACATAGCCCTGAGTTCTACTGTTGTTTTTCCTCAGTCTGATTTCACCAAACGTTTAAGTGATTGCTTTTAATGATCAATTACGTTTTTTTTAGTTTTGTTTGTTTTAAGGGCTCCTAGTAGGGCGATGGTGTCCTACTATTTTTTAATAATGCATTGGACACTTTTAACCCAATTTTAGTAGTTTCTGCAATCCTCTTAGATGTTTTTGCTTCTAGATGCCAATGATTTGACCCTTCTTAAAAAAAAAACAAAAAAAAAAACAAGAAAAACGTATTTTCCATGACCACGGGATGTGTCTTTCCACATGGTAGTTTAAGAAATGAGCAGTTACACATTGCATCAGTTAGGGTTAAATAATTTGTTGCCAGCTTAATGATATTTTCCCATGGAGTAATTATCTAGTAGGAGGCTCTTCCATATTTGCTTATTTAGACTTTTTTTTTTTTTTTCTTCTTTTATGGCCAGGCAGTGTATACAAGATCTGAACTTCCTCCAATGTCCTTCACATTATTAAGTTGCTTATTAGTTTGTTTGTTTGTTTGTTTGTTTTTTTATCCCTGGGAAGAAATAACTTGCCCATTTGTATTAGTTGCCCTTATTAGATGAGTTTCCCAGAAAATGTAGGTTAATAATTTTGTACTAATGCTCATCCCAATGTGCAGATACTAGGCCTACTGGCTGACTTTTGGTGAAGTAAACTTGTCCATCACTCTTTTTAACAGTATTTTTTCCTTTGCATTAAAGAAATGAAAAGTTTGTCAGTTTCTTCAGATACCACTACCATATTAGGACAGTTTATGATTAACTTTGACTGAAGCTCACATCTGGATTGCTGTGAAAAGTCTGCCTTGTTGTCTATAAAAGCAAATGCATTTTTGATGCCTTCTGACATACACGTTAGAAAGTGCATATTTAATATATTTAATATTTAGGTATGCAGACATTTTTAGTGAATATACAATCCTACATTATTGCATTGTTGTGTACATGAGGTGAAATATAAAACATAGTTCACATAATATCAAACGTAAATTTACATTGAGGTTTATGGGATGAAAATTATGCAATGCTCAATTACAAAGAAACTAAGATCCTGTTGCAAATCTCTCCGTGTAAAACGAACTGTACTTTAATTTAATCCTAATTTAGAAAATGTTATTTTATTCTTTATTTTCGGCTGACAAAAGTGGGATAATATAATTCCAGCTCACCCCCTCGAAACGGATGAGCAGACTAGAAAGCGAAGGACAACAGACCACGCAGGCTTCCGTAGGCACCAGAGCGAAGGGATCTGCTCGCTGCCTCAGCCTGAGAGCATCATTTCCCTGCCTTCTTAACATCCTCATCAAAACACGGCGGGATGACGGAAAAGCAGAAGCCATGTATCTCTCTCCTCCGGTAGAATATCGTTAGGAGTTCCGTTAGCCGCTTGGTTAGCGTAATGCTACACAACATGATGCTTTTCCCTTGATGATGAGGAGACATAATAGCCAGTATTTGGACCCGAAAAGAATATAGTTATCCTGAGCAGAGTCGAACTGGGCTGAGCCCCTTGCTTTTAGTGTTTTTTTATACATTTGATACAACGTTTCTACTATTAATCGTATATTGTGAGTTATTTTATTGTAATATTTTTTCTCGGCTGATGCGAACAAAATCTGTGGTGCTCCAACAGCGAAGAAGCACAGATAGAAGTATCCGCCTCACAACATAAGGTAGGTGCACTATCTGCATGCTTTCTCTCTGGGATGTATTGTTCACTTCAGCACAGAATCCACACTTGCCTCCATGCCTTAATGCCATCATTTCTGTGCACACATAAATCCAGTTGTCCTGCAGCTTCAAGGATTTTTTATTTTTTTTAACCGAGTTTTGCACATCGCAGATATGATCGCATGCACTGCCCCCTACCCCCCTTTTGTTATCATGCACATTTCCACGAACTAGCAACATCCTTTCACCCGCCATACTGGGCTTCCCCCAGCCTCCCTTCACTGTTCTTTACAGTAAATGAACTATATCAGCATTAAGATCAATGTGATGAATCAAATATGCATTTTATTTTAGTTGGGGGAAAAGCAGATAAAGGGGCTAAAACCCAGTTTGAAAATGCAATTTTCTAGAATAGCTGATTCTCTTAATGAAGCATAGAGAGCTGCATGCAGACCACAGCAGCTCATGTCTAATGGTCCAGTAAGAGCACATGAAGAGCAAAATGCACAAGTGTGCAGAGGCAGTGGGGGGATATGCAAGACGATGAGGAGCAAAAGCAGGCATCTTCATCACAAAGCTTAACCTAACCAGGCGTTTACACAGAAGCTGTGCACCTGGACTGTAATCCAGCTTGACATCTCTCTCGTTTATGACACAGGATCTCTTTAGGGCTGCTGTTTCAGAGCTGAAAGCGGACTGGAACTACCTCACTGAGAAGTTTCTTGTCACGCAGAGTTGGCTTTGGATGGAGTGCATTTAATAATCATGCTTTTGATGTGGTGTGCAGAGTCGTATTCTTGTCATGTTCAATTAAATGTGAACACAATTTCCGTACTTAGGTTTTCATGAGGCCTTGTCCATCCATAAGTACAATTTATTAACAATTAATGAGCTGATTTTTTTTTTTTTTTTTATTAGGGATTTGTGTAAAATTTCAAGTAGTATGTAGCCTATTTATATCATCTAACTTACTTGTTTTTGGTATAACAGAAGACAAAAGAAAAATCATAAAATATAGAAACTGCATATAGAAGAAATGACTGTCCATCTTGAAAGAGAAAAGCATCTCTGCTGCAGCTCCATTAACTTACCCTGAGGCTTGTTACTGTACTGGCCTGTACTGGCCTCAGATGGAGTCTCTTCAGTTGCCAGACCTTTTTTTTTTTTTTCTTCCCCACAGAAAATATTTGGAAATGCCAATATATAGAAATGTATAAATGAGTGAGTGAATGAATGAATGTGAATTTGAATGAATGACTAAATAAATGAATAAACGAACATAAATGCAAAGAGCACAACTGGTAATGTCTGAAAGCTATTTGGATGTGTTAGATTCCAGCCCTCCCTCATGGCTCACTGGGATTTGGAGGCTGTTATTGTCAGTGAGAGGACTTGAGTGTCTTTTACCGACTGCTGATTTAAACAGCAGTGTCTCACTGTTTGGGTGAGCCATTTCAGTGATGATGTGGAGGCATCGTTTGACCATCTGCTGTGAAAATCTGCTGTTTTATCTTGTGAAATGACTCCAGGCAAGAGGTTGTAATACTATCGGGATGCTTAATTACAGGTGCCTTTGGTTGATCCAGTCAATCTAGAGGGGGGGTCACAGTTTTTCACTCATGGCAAAATGGCTGATCATATTTGAGCTCTTGTTTTTAACATTCTTTTTTTTTTCTCAGCTTATTTAATGACACGATGATATGCATGTGGCTGCCTGGATACTTGACAGATATGGATATAGAAATGATGCAAATGCTGCACCAATGGAAAGTCCCATCTATTTTTGTGTGTGTTTAACTGATTTTGGTGTCTGTTTCTCACTTAATTGTAGTGGTGATTTGGCCCACCATTCTTTACACTGTTGTCAAGAGGAACTTACAGTTTTATTGATGTTTGCTGGTATCCATTCATGCACAGTTCTCTTTAAGTGCTGCTGTAACAAAGTATTAATATCTTAAATGTCACCCAAAGCTTGAAGAAGAGGAATATGCATGCTTATGTATTTTTCTTACTGAACAAATTGATATCAGCATGAACTTGTCGGAATGTTCATTTTTGGGAAGATCGTCAAATGTTTTATAGCTTGCGAATGAATTTTCTCACCGCAAAATGACTCCAGATTGTTTGAAAGTGTTTCTAAGTCTCTTCCAAGATCGACTGGCAGCAACAGCTGCTTCTCAAGATCATCTTGTATTTATTTCCTCCTTTGCTTTGTTTTAACACACACCAGAATTCTCCAAATCATCAAACTGTCAAAACCTTTTTTTTTTTTTACAGGGATGCTCATGTTTTTTCTGATCATTAAGAAATGTGAGCATCTTCTGTAAATGCTCTGTAAATGCTCATATGGATCAAATGTATTTGACAAACTGATGATCTGATCATCAGTTTATCATCAGTTTATCAAATGAATTTGATCGGAAACTTCTGGCTGTAGTATGCTTCTGCATTTTGAGTGGGACCAAATAATCTTTGAATAAGGAATTTACTGATATCTCCTCAGTAAATACTAAAATAATAATTAGAATTTTGTTGGATTTGTTTCACTAGTATTGTATATTTGTAACTCTCAATGAGGTTTTGTTCTGTTTTTCTTTTCTTTTTTTTTAAGTCATTTTGCTTTATGTCATTGCTTAATTCTTCGACTGGGGTTTACATTTTAATTTCTTTTTAAAATCCATTCAAATGCCCAATTATTTTCAGCCCAAAGCTTCTTATTACAGTATCTGTATCTTGACTCTGGTGTGTTGTATCATTGTTCCAGCGTTTGGATCAGTCGTATGAGTCATGATTTGCTGTTCAGTCTAGAGGAATGTGCTCCTGTTAGCAGGAGCTGACAATCAGGTTACACTTGACCAGATGATCATTCTTCCACCTCTCGTGATGCTCAGTGAAATGAAGCTGTGAGAAGCAAATAAGTTGTTTCACATTGCTTTTGTCAAGTGTTTTTTACTAACTGCACCCCACACTTGAAGGGGTGGACCCACGACATCAATAGGAGCGCTGGATTTACTCAGACGGAGCAGTTGAATCCTTTTCCCAATCTTTATTTGAAATTATTTTTCTGCTTTTCTTTTAGTCCATTGGACGTGGTCAGGTAAAAACCTTAAAAAGACAGACATATAATTAGGTCATGTATACATCATAAATAAAATACATTTATCAAATTCCCATACAAATGACCAGAATTTTACTGAGATTATTTCTCTTATCATTCCCCTTGTTTACAAGTTACCTAATAAAGTACCCAACTTGCCCCATTCACCAATATACTATACACTACACTATGCCCAACAAACCCATGAACACTATACACATAATCTGGTCCCGTAGGTGATGTACTAAAGTCACATATTCTCAATCTATTTACAACAAACAATTTCAAGTCCTGCTGTGACTCACTGCAGCCACTTTAAAGTCCAGATGCACAAATTGCATGAGCAAGGCTCTGCACACGGCAAATGTCCTCTTTCAGACACCACAGAAGCAGCACGGCTCACAAATAAGTCATATTTCTCATCTTACCGGCTGCCTCTTCAGTTTTAGTCCGTGGGTCCTCGGATCTTTGCAGCTAGTTTGCAGCATGAGTCTCTCACACACACTCAGAAATTACGGCAGCTGTGTTACCAGCTGCAATTTATGCCCTACCCCTGTCAATCAGGCACTTCAGGTGCAAACACACGCCCAAAGCTCCGCCCTGAACTGCCAGCACTCAGCAGGTCAGTGCGACACCTCCCACTCGAGCTTCTCGCGTTTCCGCAGTGAAGGTCGCACAACCTCACATCTGGTTAAGCTCGTCGACTTGCTCCTCCACGGGGAGGAGAACGACAAGGCGTCTAACGTCCCTGTGAAGCACTGTACCAGTAGAAGTCCTCCTTCGGCCCCATGGTCCAGGGCCCCGGACCGCTGATTGAGGCTGCAGGGCTGGCACAGAGTGTCCTGCTGCAACCAGAACATCCACATCCCTTACGACACCCCTGCGATCAGGCATCGCAGCAACAACTCTTCCAAGCCGAAACTGACCTCGCAGGGCGTTCTGGTCGCACAGCCACACGACGTCCCCGACAGCAACATTCCTTGCCACAGTGTGCCACTTGCTTCTGATGAAGAGATTAGGCCCAGCAAGCTGGCACCAAGACCTCCAGAATCTATTAACTTGAGTCTGGATTTCTTGAAGCCGTTTATAGGGATAGTTCTCAAAACTGAAGGTCCTGAAGTCCCCATCTTGAGATGCCCGTCCCATCAGTAAAGAATTTGGTGTCACATACTGGATGCGATCTTCGTGACTCTGAGTCTTTGCATCAATGGGCCGCTCATTTGCCAAATTGGCTGCCAATTGAAGTGCAGTGAGGAACTCACTAAATGTGAGGTTGACAGCTTTTCCCAGGCTTTGAAGGGCCCTCTTTGCAATCCGCACGGCTGCTTCGGCAGCCCCGTTACGGTGCGGAGAATCCGCAGGGAAGCACCTTCCAAGTCCACCCAGTGCCGTTCTTTGCTGCATACTCTTCCAGGCCTGCAGTGTTTTGTGCCTGAAGGAACTCATAGAGGTCTTTAAGCACTGGCTTAGCTCCAACAAAGTTGGTCCCAGGATCTGACCAAACTTTTTGTGGGTGCCCTCTAAGAGCAGTAAACCTTTGGTATGCCATAAGGAAACTTTCAGTGGACATGCTGCTGACCATCTCAATGTGAAGGGCTCTGCTCGCCATGCAGCTAAAGACGACTCCCCAAGCCTTCATGGTCACCCTCCTTTTAACATCGTCCTTCACCAAGCAGGGACCAAACATGTCGACTGCTATAAACTGAAAAGGTGCAGCAGGCCTTGTCCTTTCAATGGGCAAGTCCCCCATCACTTGCTGACAGACCTGCGCCCTCATCTTCCTGCAGATAATGCACTGGTTGATAACCTTCTGTGCAAGTCTCCTCCCTTGCACAATCCAAGCCCTTTTCCTCATCCTTAGCAATGTTCCTGCAGCCCCTTCATGCCCCTCTTGATGACTTTGCCGTGCCAGGAGAACGCCCAGCCAGGAACCAGGAGGCAGGAGTGGAACACTGACGTGGTCCTCATTGAAATGCTGAATCCGCCCTCCACACACCAACAGCCCGCTAGCTCCATCCTTATACACAACAAGCCGGTCCATCACAGAGCTAGAAAAGACCACTCCCTCCTGGGCTGCAAGGCATAAGTCACGGAAGGCATCCTCCCGCTCTAGCTGCGTGGGAACACCAGCTGACTGGACAGCCTCCCACTTTAGTCTTCCTCTGGCTTTAGCCCGGAGAAACCTCTTTGCCACCCTCCAAACAAAAGCAACAGTCCTCAACAGCTTCCTCAAGTCACCAAACCGCTTGATATCCAAAAGCCCCTTGACTGCGCTTCCAGACGGGGGCCTGCGCTGATCCAAGTGGGGTGGACTTGAGCTCGGATTTGCTTCCTTTTTAGCCCTGGCTCGTGTAAGAGCAGCTACAAAGGCTTTCTTCTGCAGCTTAACAATACTGTCTCTTGCTGCTGCAGCGACATCCTTTGCAGATTTTACTGGCCACTCTGTCTCTGGCAGGTAAAGAAATCTAGGCCCAGCTTGCCACTCGGAGCCCAGATCCAAGTCCTCGGGCCCAGCACCTCTTGAGGTGATGTCTGCAATATTTAGAGACCCAGGGACCCACCACCACTCCTGGGTGCTTGTACTGCTCTGAATTTCTCCAATTCTGTTTGCGAAAAAGGTCTGGTACCCGTAACTCTCCCGTTGGACTGCACCCAAAACAGTCTGGCTATCAACCAGATGGTACCACCTTTTCACATGAACCTTGCAGTTCTTCTGGAAATACTTCCTTAAACGGGCAGCATAGACCGCTCCACAAATCTCAGCCTTGACGGCATCTCCCTTATGGTCCAGTGGAGTTAACTTGGCCTTTGACTCAACCAGGTGTACAACCACCCTGCTGTGGCAATTCCACCTTAGGTATAAGACTGCTCCATAAGAGTGTTCACTACCGTCAGAGAAGGTAATGCCCCAAGGTTCCGGGTCAGCCTCCGGGGGTGTCAGTGCTCTGGGGAACCTCAATTTGCCAAGCTCAGCATAATCCTCCAGCAGGCTGATGGCATCCTCCCGGAGCCCTTCAGACAGCGCCATGTCCCACGTGCCCTCTGCTTGCTCGCCTTTGCCCTTTGCTTCTTGGAAAGCTCTCCTCACAAGAATCGCTCCTTTTTGCTTAATGGGGGTTGCGAGCCCTAGAGGGTCATATAACCCTGAAACTTGGCTCAAAAGCTCTCTTCGGGTAAGTGGATTTGGTGCCTGTTGTCTCACCTCCTTCTTTGACAAGTTCTCTCCCAGCCTCATCTTCTTCCGTTTCTTTGAGAAGTTCACGGAGACCATGAGATGGAGCTCATCTTCGTCTGGGCTGTAGCCCATGCCGAGTGCCTTATGGTCGTCATCTGAAAGCTGATTTGGGAGGACAAAAATTTCTGTACCCGCCCTCTTGGGGTTCTCGGGGCCCCTCCCACTTTGGCCAGAATAGACCCAAGGTTTCAGCTGGAATCCACCTGCTTTTAAGATCTGCTCAACGTTTTCCGTTACACTCTTCAGTTGATCCTGGTCATTGCAAGAGGTGAGTATGTCATCTACATATGTGTCCTCCTCCAGCACACGTCGCTCCTCCACAAGGTGAGAAAACTTTGGCAGACCCGCAGTCTCTCGCATCGCGACTTGAGCAATACAACCAGCAGGTTTATCGCCAATGTTGACTCTCGTTATTGCATATTCACCAATATCATCTGCTTCAGAGTCCCTCCAGAGGAAACGGTGCAGGTGTACCTCCCGGTCTTCAAGCCAGACAGAATTATACATCTTTTTGATGTCTCCTAAGGCAGCAAAGACACCTTGTCGAAACCTTAGGAGGACAGCACGTATGTTGTTCAGCACATCGGGACCTTTGATGAGAAGGTCATTCAGACTTTGGCCTCTGAATTTTTGGCTGCTGTTCCAAACAAGTCGCACCGGGGTTGTGACTGAGTGAGGGTTAGGTGCAATGAGATGGCTAATATACCATACAGGGCCAGACCAGCTCTCCAACATCTCTCTTGACAGCCTAATGGCGGCTCCCCGCTCAACCATGTCATGCACCTGGGCTCTATAAGCCATTTTCCAGTCTGGCTCCTTGGACAACTGCCGCTCAGTCCTCAAAAATGTTGCCTCCACAGCTCTCCGATTGTTAGGCAACGTTGCAGGATCCTCAGCCCAAGGATATTTGGCATGCCAGTGGGCACCATCACAGTGGTGGTCTCCCGTTGAGTACGACAACCCACTCCTCACCTGCTCCAGCTCTCGCTCCTCAGAGAGGGTCATTTCCTTCCCTCCAGGCTGGCATTTTCCGCAACGACACCCCCCACACTTGGGCTCACAGGCGGCGCCGATGCTGTCCCACTTCCACCATTCCAAAAATTCATGACTGGTGCTTGAGGTGGAGGCCATGGGGATTTTGTGTGACCAGCGTGTGCCCTTGAGGTTGCAATTGTGAATATGCTCCCTGTATTTTGCTGCAGCTGTTCGCATTGAGCGGGCGAAATGAGTTTTTGACATGTGGGCTGTAATGCTCGCTTCCTCCAAGAGATCCGGATGAGAGCCTGCCACAGTCTTCCCCAGTGGGCCATCCCACAAGACAAGATCCCCTACGGACCGCACTTTCTGGGGCACAAGCCGACCCTCCTTGTGACTGATAAGCAGCTTGATCTGTCTGGGTCTGGTTAGCTCATGGGGGGCGATGTCTGGAAAGATCTTTTGCAGTTTTCTGAGTGACACATGGTGATGGATCTCAGCAATGCTGTCCAGCCCATAACACACAAGTTGATGAGACCTCAGTGTGCCCCTTGGGGTGCTAACCCTGATCTTTAGGAGATACCGCTTTGTCTCAACTGTAACTTGCATGCCTCCTACTCCGTGGACCACCAGAGTCACATCCTCACTTTTCAAATTTAATTCTCCAGCAGCCTCATGAGTTATATAGTTGGTGTCTGATGCCAGGTCTATCAGTGTTCCTATCTTCTGCCCAGCATTAGCTGTAACTTCAAGAACCATCATTATGACAGGAAACTCTTGCAGAGTGTGTTCTTCCAACAAGCCCTTGCTGCCTGTAGAGTTGAGGGTCCTTGCTGCCGCATTACAAAAGACATTCCGGCACTGCCGAGCAGTTCTGGGGGAGTTTTGTTAGGAACTCTTCCTGGTCCTCAGTACACTTTTTCTCATTGCGCCCAACCAGGCTGGACCTTGGCCTCTCTTTAGTCGAACCTCTCTTTCCAGGGTTAGGACACAGAAGGTAGTGATGCTGCACACACCCTGTTGCTTTGCACCCCTCGCTTCTGCAGAGAAAGGTGGTCTTGCACTCCCCATCATCATGAACTTCAAGACAGTTCTTGCAGACTCCAGCCCTCTGAACAGCTTTTTCCTTTTCCGCCAGGTTCAGGGCCTTAAACTTTTTGCACCGATACAACCTCAGCTTGTGACCACTCTCACCACAGACAGCACAAGCTCCTCGGGGGTTAGCAGACCCAGTGGCCTTGGTTCTGGCCTGCTTAACTTGACTTTTTGGCTCTTTCCTCAAAGGCTCATCATCTCTTAACTGCTCCAATTCCTCATAAATTTCCTCTTGACTCTTCAAGAATGAGAGCAGCATATCAAAGCGGTCTTTCTGAACTCCCATGCCCCTTTTCTCTGCAACAAACATGAGCCACTCCTTCTTTAAGACTTCAGGCAACTTACTCTCCAGGGACTTTGTCATCAATGGATTCCTCAAAGCCCCCACGTCGCCCAACTCATTTAAGTCATTTAAGGCCTTTTCCACAACCCGTATAAGGTCTACAATCTTCTTTGGCTGGTGACCTTTTACTGGGGGCAATGCCTGAAGCTCTTCAACTATTTCCAAGGCTATAGCAGGTCTATTGCCAAAGCGATTTTCCAGCATGCGGAAGATCTCATCTGCTGTCCCACATGTGGATAAACGGAGATCTCTCAAGACCTTCTCCTCCAGGCTATCCAGTAACTGAAACTTGCGGACTTCTTTGGAACCAGTTGGCTCACCTTGTCTTTGGAGTGCTTCCCAATCTTTCTTCCAGGTATAGAAGCTCCTTTTATTCCCATCAAACCTTGGGAGGGCGGTCGGCCTTAACTTAATGGCTGGTGAATGGACAGAAGATGCAGCTACCTGAATTCCGCCTTCTGCATTTGCTTGAATCAAGGCAGCTTTCCTTGATGTAAGCTTGGCTGAGCAGACCTCTATTTCCTTTATACGCCGCTGAAGGTCCTCTTTCTCCTGCACTGGAGCCCAACGACCCCATTGGAGGTGAGCTTCTTTAGCCGACTTGACTCGGATGTCCAGCTGACTCAGCATGAAATCATATGCTTCCAGCTTTATACTGGGCGCAGGGGCCGAAAAACTCTCGCACTCTGCCTCTGCTAATTCCAAACAAGTAGAGAGCTCCGGGTACCCAAAGTTGTTCCATATAGTCTTACGAATGGCATCTTGCACATCTTCCAGCCTTCCTTCACACTCCTTTGCAGTGTTTTTAATATCTTCAGACTGTTCATCCGTCAAAGCAGAGTCGCCGTCCTCACCCACGGCCTCGGCAAATGCAGCCTCCAGATCATCATTTGCATCAATAACCTTGTCAGCCTCCAGTGCAATCTTGCCAAAAGCCTCCTTTAACTCCTCAACTGACATACTTCTACATGTTCTAGTTATCGTATTGGCCAGCCGAGAGAACTGTCTTTTAGCAGTGGTCCTGCCAGTCTTGAGCTGCTGTAGACCCTTAGACTCTGCCATTTCCTTTTTGGGACGTGGGCTTGTAGCTGGAGCTTGGGCTTTTAGCTGGAGCGTGGGCCTTTAGCTGGAGCTTGGGCTTTTAGCAGGAGCGTGGGCTTTTAGCTGGAGCTTGGGCTTGTAGCTGGAGCTTGGGCTTGTAGCTGGAGCTTGGGCTTGTAGCTGGAGCTTGGGCTTTTAGCTGGAGCGTGGGCCTTTAGCTGGAGCGTGGGCCTTTAGCTGGAGCGTGGGCCTTTAGCTGGAGCGTGGGCTTTTAGCTGGAGCGTGGGCCTTTAGCTGGAGCGTGGGCCTTTAGCTGGAGCGTGGGCCTTTAGCTGGAGCGTGGGCCTTTAGCTGGAGCGTGGGCTTTTAGCTGGAGCTTGGGCTTTTAGCTGGAGCTTGGGCTTTTAGCTGGAGCTTGGGCTTTTAGCTGGAGCTTGGGCTTTTAGCAGGAGCGTGGGCCTTTAGCTGGAGTTCCAAACCAGCAATTCTCCAGCCGGTTTTTACTGTCAAGTGTTTTTTACTAACTGCACCCCACACTTGAAGGGGTGGACCCACGACATCAATAGGAGCGCTGGATTTACTCAGACGGAGCAGTTGAATCCTTTTCCCAATCTTTATTTGAAATTATTTTTCTGCTTTTCTTTTAGTCCATTGGACGTGGTCAGGTAAAAACCTTAAAAAGACAGACATATAATTAGGTCATGTATACATCATAAATAAAATACATTTATCAAATTCCCATACAAATGACCAGAATTTTACTGAGATTATTTCTCTTATCATTCCCCTTGTTTACAAGTTACCTAATAAAGTACCCAACTTGCCCCATTCACCAATATACTATACACTACACTATGCCCAACAAACCCATGAACACTATACACATAATCTGGTCCCGTAGGTGATGTACTAAAGTCACATATTCTCAATCTATTTACAACAAACAATTTCAAGTCCTGCTGTGACTCACTGCAGCCACTTTAAAGTCCAGATGCACAAATTGCATGAGCAAGGCTCTGCACACGGCAAATGTCCTCTTTCAGACACCACAGAAGCAGCACGGCTCACAAATAAGTCATATTTCTCATCTTACCGGCTGCCTCTTCAGTTTTAGTCCGTGGGTCCTCGGATCTTTGCAGCTAGTTTGCAGCATGAGTCTCTCACACACACTCAGAAATTACGGCAGCTGTGTTACCAGCTGCAATTTATGCCCTACCCCTGTCAATCAGGCACTTCAGGTGCAAACACACGCCCAAAGCTCCGCCCTGAACTGCCAGCACTCAGCAGGTCAGTGCGACAGCTTTCCCCAGGTTCACTCATTATCCTCACTTTGTCAGTCTCGGCAGCAGCAGCAGTGACTGCCACAGATTCATTCGTCAGGTCGCTCTTTCATGTTGGGATTTGTTGTCATGGTAACAAACCAGGTCATTCCTGAGTGGTTGAGGAGATGAGTTCAGAGAAGAACACCTGTGTGTGTGTGTAAAGTGTGCTTTGTGTTTGATATTTGTTCTTTTGCTGCCTCGTTTCCTGTTTGCCTCATCTATCATCCATTGTTAAAAGGCACAAAATGCTGCTCATAGCCATCAGGGGACAATGTCGTTTTAAAGGATCATCAGCACATTGGAATTTGGGAAATGCTCGTCTGGCATCCTAGCAACCTCTCCATCCACACCGCTCTGGGGCTAAAACAAACAAAAATCCCTAGCGGTTGTAACTGTGTGATGGTTTGATGTGCTTTTTAGTGAACTGACAGTAGTTTCTAACTTTCCTGATTTGGTAATTGTTGGAGTTGTATACGCTCGACCCAGTCTGATATGGAGTTTGAAGTACACGCAGTACCACAGAAGTACCACAGAAGTACCACAGATACCCCTGACAAGTAAGTAAATTAGCAAACAAATCATAGGCTAACACTTAGCATTGAGCTGAGAGACATTTTTCACTCACCGGTGCTGTTGTCTGTCCATGAGGCGTTTTTATAGTGGGAACTGCGTCAGATTTCAGAAGTAATCCCGAGAAAAAAAACATTTTACTGCCCGAGATTCATGAAGTTGTCAGGATTGAAGTTCACACAAAGTTGTCAGGATTGAAGTTCACACAAAGTTGAGTTTTTTTCTGTTTTTTTCTGCTTCTGATGATATAATCCAACCACTTATGGTAAGTCAATTTGCTGTCCAGCACAGCAAATAAACTCCCATGCCGAACGCAACCACATTTTTCCCAACTTGCCGTCCTCTAGAGCTTAAAAAAAAAAAAAAAAAAAAAAAAAGAAAAGAAATGTTTTTCTCCTGAACTCTGGAGCAAATGTCTTTTATCTGATGGCTGTTTGTCTCTGAGGAAATCTTCTGTTAGATTCTTCCTCAGAGAGTGTGTATAGGTTAGGATTCTCTTTAAGTTTCCGTTAGTTAAGAGGGTGTCTTGCTACGATGCTGCGCGTGCGTATTTGACGCTTTGTGATAACACAGTAACACTCTTAAAAGCTCTTAAAAGTCCATTTTTCATGATAGGGCTCCTATAAGTTAGTTCTGTTGTTGTGCTAAACTTCATCTGAGTATTTATTTTCAGAGATAGCTGTTCAATTTTCAGTGCATGTTGCTTTCTTCCTCTTCAAGCAGTAAAAGATGTTCTTCAAATTTTTCATAAAATGGTCATTTAAAAGAAAAATGTTTCCAAAGACACATGTTGAATAAACCTGTGTCACTGGGCAGTAGTGGCCTTAAACCAGCTATCCCACTGATGTTTTGAATCTCAAAAGATCCTCATTTAACTTTAAAACAGCTCAACAAATCCTTGTTTCACTCCTGCTGCCCACAATCCCTCTCACAGTGAAGCCTTCCTTCCGCTGCAGCACTTCATTTATTTCTTTGCTCCATTGCCAAATGAGCAGCTGGATCAGAGAGAAGGGGAATGAGACAGAGCGAAAGAGGACAGAGAGAGATGATGATGTTTCCACTGTAGCATGTGGATTGTAGCCACAGACGGGACTTTGTGTATTTGCATAATGCGGCTGTGGCCCGCCTGCTGAGAAACAGCAGATATAATATTGGAGAAGTTCTCAGAGTCTGACTTAACACAATGATACTTTTCCAGTGTCAAATACTTTTGCACACTGGGATGTCCTTTGGTTTCTCTGCTGCTTGTCGATTTAGTCATTGCAAGCACATTTATGTGGGAAGGAGTGGACTTTTGAAAAAAGTTTAGACACTTGTTCTGCTAAAAAATAGTTGGAAAACAATGGAACAGACTTTTTAACACTTCGGCCTCCTTCAGCTGAGAGGCAATTTAGTTCTGGCATGGGCAGAGCTGAATGGAGGGAGCTTGAGCTCAGCTTTGTTTTGCTTTGATAAAGTTGTTTTTCGTTTTGTTCTGGAAATCTTTTTTTATGTCGTCTTTTTCTTTTCAGGTGGACTCAGCTGTCAGCATTATTATTTTTATAGTCGCATTAAAATACACGAGCATGGCTGCAGACTTCACCAGATCCAGTCTAGCACAATAATCAGGCAACCGTAGAGGCTAATCTCTTTGTTGCTATTCCATGATGAAGTAAACAGTAACAACAGGTGTTCTGTGAAGTAGGGCAGGGCGATATGGGCCAAAATATTTATCACAATATAAATGATAAAATTTGCGATAATGATGTAACTGCTGATATGATTGACACAGGACAAAATACTTGAAAATTGCACAACTTTATTTGTGCAAATGAAAATTTGCAATTTCTTTTCACTTTAACAATCAGCTGTTTCTGTTTCTGATAAGCACCCCACCGCGGAAGAAGCTTCACGTGGAGGATAAAATTACCAAAACAAACCTTTTTTCTTGTTCTTGTGGCCTTTAAGACAAGAAGAAAGTTCTCGCTTCTCACAGAGGATGGAACAAGCTTTAAGTAAATGCTCTGCTTTGACCTTCCTCCTCCTCGGTCGCAGCCAGACTGGCTGCATGCGTGTGACAATATCAAAACAACAGCAGTGCGCATGCGCGTTTCACACATATTCTATCGTGATTTTTCATTTTCTATCATTCCCTAACGTTACACCGGTATTATTGTGAACGATATATGACCCAGCCCTACCGTGAAGGAGTCTCCCAATCCAACGAAACCATTGATTTAATAATGGGTGTCAGGGTCACTGACTACTCCTCAGCTGCGGATCTCGGATGTTTTCCATATGTTGCATGAGTGGAAATCAGTCAACGGGTTCTGATAATTTTCAAGCATTACATTTCAAATTTTAGCAACGGATGTCCAGAAACAAAGTCATTATAAAGTCACAAAGTACACCGCGGACTATCATCACTATTCTGCAACATACAGAGGTGCTCCGATGATACGGCTGTTGTGGCATGTGTGAGTGGGGGTGATGAGAGAGAGAGTACAGGGAAGTCATCTCCTCATTTACTGACTGGAGCAGGAGCAATGGTCTGATCCTGAATACGTCAAAGACCAAGGAGATAATCATTGATTTCAGCAGGAAGCCCTCTCATGTGCCAATCTCCATCGATGGTGAAGTGATTGAGGTGGTGCGGTCATACAAGTTTGTGGGATACATTTGGACCACAAGCTGGACTGGGCGGCGCAGGCGAGCGCTCTGAACAAGAAGGGACAGAGTGGACTCTACTTCCTGAGGAGGCTAAGATCTTTTAATGTTAGCAGTAAAATGCTGAACACATTTTATTAGTCAGTTGTAGCCAGTGCTATGTTTTTTGGGGTTGTCTGTTTGGGGGGGCAGTATGACCTTGAGAGACAGAAACTAGCTGGATAAGCTGATCAGGAAGTGTGGGTCAGTGATGGGAGGGCAGGTGGACTCTGTGGGAGCTGTGTTGGAGAGGGGGATGAGGTGTCTGATGCAGAGCACCCTGAGCAACACCAGGCACCGTCTACATGACGCTCTATCTGCCCAAAGGAGCAACCGCAGCAACAGGTTCCTCTCTCTCTGCGCTGCAGAACGGAGGTCTTTTCTTCCTTCCACTGCAAGACTTTATAACAGCTCAGTTTAGATATGTGCACTTTCTCTGTACCATTGTTGGTATTTTTTTTTTATGTATGTATGTTTGTGCATGTATGGATGTGTTGCCACTGGACACTAGAATTTCTCCTGTGGGAGAAATTCTATCTATCTATCTATCTATCTATCTATCTATCTATCTATCTATCTATCTATCTATCTATCTATCTATCTATCTATCTATCTATCTATCTATCTATCTATCTATCTATCTATCTATCTATCTATCTATCTATCTATCTATCTATCTATCTATCTATCTATCGATCTATCTATCTGAAACATGCAGCTTCAACATTTATCATCATAAGAAGTGTTTATTGTCATACTGTGTGTTCGGCAGCAACACGGATTTCCCAAAATAAATACTGTAAATTAATTAATTACTTTTTGTCACTATTTAACTAATACAAGCCCTAGATATTAAACAGATCAACATATATTTATATTGCGTTGTTTCACAACTCCAAACTGTGCGTATTTACTTCTTTCTTTACTCATCATGGCTGGACCTGCGTATGTGCAATGGCTCGCTAAGAAGGGTTGAAAGACTGGATCAGAGCATTTTTTGCTAAGAACGAATTTGGGAAATGCGTTTTTCTTAAGAAGAAGCTGATCTTCTTAGGAAGATTGTAGCGCTAAGATCTTCTTAACTGAATCTGAGAAACGTGGCCAATATCTGTTGGTTCTACAGCTGCCCAGAAATGTTACTCTTACCTTACCTGCCCCACATCATGTTTTGTGTACAAGGAAAAAACCATTACCAGTTTTGTCTTGCACAACAGTGGAGGAGTGTTTAACGGCGTATTGTGTTGCAGTTGTATATCGCAATCAACTCGCTCAAACTTTTCATGCTGCATTTACGTGAAACCGGGCAGACAGCAGATGGTCGACAGCCGCTGCATGTAAAGGCATCAACAAGCCTCTATGTGAAGAAGTGGTCTGTCGGTTACAGTGACTTCTGTCCCCCTCTCTGATGTGTTGCCATGTAGGGCTGGGTATTGTTAAGAATCTCACCATTCAATTCCATCTCGATTCTTTGGGTTACGATTCAATTTGATATAGATTCGATTCATTATCAATTTAAATGCTTTGGTATCGATTCAATAAGGAGAAGGAACTCTGTTGTAGATTTTTAAATATTTATTTTCATGCCCATGTGAACATATGTGGTATATCAACTCATATATTTGGGAAATAAAACATCTGAAAATAAAAAAAAATACTTGCCATTTTGGTGTTGTATGATCTCATGTGGCCTTTATCCAATCAATGTAAATAATACACACAGGTCCCCCCATTGGTCAGGAGGTGAATCAATTCAGAGGATTTGCGATTCGATATTGAAGAGAAGTATTGCGATGCATCGATTAATTGATATTTTTACCCACCCCTGTTGTCATGGCGATGCCGCTTTTTTCCCCTGAACCATGTTTTACTGTCTTTCTCTTGGCTTCCATGATCAAAATAACACCTGGTTTGTTACCGATGGCTGTTTGCCCGACTGCACATGAATGCAGCATCAGAGTAATGCTCGGTTCCTCGGCTCTACACCGCGGTGACTTTTCAAAGGCATTGCCTTGACCTGAGCCGATAGCTCCGGTGAGTTTCTATGGTTTCCTAGTGTCACTGAACGTAAAAACGTGGCAACACGACATGGCAGCCACCATCGAGCTTGCCAGTTCGTTGGATGAATATATGAATATATGAATTAACGGCAAATTCAGTGCTTCATTTGTTGATGATGGGAGTGATTATTGATTAATGGAAAAACACTTTTGAACAAAATAATTGATTTTTGTGAATAGAGAACAGGAGAAATACATAATGTCCCTTTAAGTATAATCATCTTTTCTAGTTCAAGGCTGCAGATGTTTGTGCTGACATTTTGCCATTTTTCAAAGATTTTTTTATGCTCAAAAATACAGTGTTTGGCAAATTTTCCATAGACTTCAGACCAGTGTGACAGTGGTTCACCTGCTTCCTCTCCAAACCCCAAATTATTTCTTCTTTTGAAGGGCACTTGCCTCAGCAAAAAGCTTTCGGTCTAAAATAGCTACATACCGTTTGAAGTAATAATGGGTGCGCAGCTAATCAAGAGGAGCCCGAGATATAAAATGAAATAACTGCCATGTCCATTGTAACATCAAAATTTGAGATGAGCAACTGTTGCTTAAATTTGTCATCCCTTTTGAGTTATCAGACATATAAAAACAGATGTCCATCCAAAGCACATCATGTCATTCTTCTTTTATTGTGCTTATAAGCGGAGTATGGCAGCCAAGGGGGAGACTGGAGACAGTGTTCCTCTCACCTAAGTCTCCTTTGCTGGCTTCAGTTCTCTTATTTCCTACACTTGTTTGCTCTTTACACAGTCTGTGTTTTGCTGTTCATGTGCCTTGCTGTGCCATCTTCACATGCTGAAATATAGGTCTGTATATTACATCAGGTGGATCTGAACATGAATTAAAGTGTTGCACACGGTGCAAATCATGAAGAGCAGTCAGTAGAAACCTGGCTCCGTGAAAACACAATTTCAGCTCAATCCTGCCCTCGGGCAGAAGAGCCGCTTGATTCTGTAGTGCATTTCTTGACAGCCAGAAGCTATAGTTGTTCATCGATCATGTAATAATACTTCTGCCTTAAGTCATCAGAGCCCTGTAAAGGGGCAAATATAGGGTTATCCTGGGACCACTTATGGCTGCAAACTCATCATAGGGATTCCCTTGTTTTTATATTTGGTGAATCATTGAGCAAAGAAAACAATTTCCATGAGAAAATAGAAAAAAAAAACCCAATTGGCATTTTACTGAATTATTGAAACGAGTCATCAAAACAACAAAAATGTTCGTGTTTGATTATTATTTATTTATTGTTAACCCTATTTTTTGGGCAGCCAGTACAGGTCTGAGTAGAGGCTATAATTTATATCTTTAGAATTTATGTCGGACAAATTAATCGTTCACTCTCCACGATGAGTAGCGGTAAAGTGGATGACGAATAGAGGTCATCTCACTCTGAATTTAAAATTATACGAATCGTTCCATAAACACGCCCCTCAGGGATTCTGAAAAGCAAAAGGTGAAAAACTTACTTTTTTCTGTTTTAAAGTTATAAATGAGAAAACACTGAATTTTATTCCCAACAACAAAAACACAGTCAATTTTGGTGAACAATCATTAGTCTGGCACTATATTTTACGTATCCTTGCTGCCAACCAGCTTAAAATGATGTATCACATAACGTTATTATGCTAGCTAATGCTAACGAACTAAGACGCAAGGAGCTGTGGTGTTGAACATCTGGAAGATATTGGGAAATATAACGTTATTTACTCTGATCAGGGCAATATTGTGACCAGAAAATAAAAATATTTCAGTCACAAACGTATCACGCACACAGTGTCTGCAGCCTTTAGTTTCACCTGCAGGACATGTGTTAGGCTGTGTGATCTGTAAAGTCCTTAAACAATACCAAAAGCCAAATATATGACAACATAGAAAAATAACAATCTTTGCAAACGTTTTAAAGTATTTCTTCACCAACTTTGATAAGTTGTAGCAAGATTTGCATTTTATATTCCAGTGTGGCTTGTCAATTATTAAAATCAGTTTCTAGTGATGAACGATATTTAACATAAATGCACTGTTGTAAAAATAATATGTCAGAATAACTTAGATACCTCCACACAACACACCTATAGATCAAATATTTTAGACAACTGTCCAATGTTAAAAGTCCAGATATTCATGCTGCTTCCTGTGTTGGCAGATTCGAGGTAATTAGGAAATGGCAGCGCCACAAGATGGCACAACACACAAAACGCCATCAGATTAGTCTCCTGTTTACACAGTTTACCTATCATTCCAGACCTGTCAAAATCCTTCAGTTTGTTTCATCACTCATAGGATAGGTGTGCGCCAGCAATATTTTTCCTCCCATGATGAACTGTGGGACCTTTCACTGAATGAACTTGGTTAATGAACTCTGAAAGGTCAGTGCTGTCGCGGTGGGAGCTGAGTGGCTGATTCATTGTGTCGTCATCTGTCTCTCCGATTGAGGCTGATGGTCACTCACTGAATCACACTCTCAGAGCTCCAAAACAAACTGTGTTTGACAGATAAAGGAGTCCTTTGCTAAAAATGCCTTGTTTCACTCATGATGCTTTGATGAATTCAGTTTGATACTGATCAAGCAAAACACAGAAGTTGCTTGTAATAGAATAGTTTGACATTGTGGTAGATATGATTATCTCTGTCGTGTTGAGAGATGAGAATATAAAATTATTTAATTGGACTGTCATCCTTGTCCGAGTATACATGGACAAGAAGGGAATTATGTTATTGATTGAATTATGCCTGATACCACGATGCTGGAAACGGTTCTGTTCCAGCTTTCGCAGTGGGAAGTTGTTTCAGTGCATTAAATCTCCCAATACATCATTGTGCTGGTTACACAAGCACATTAACCGTCCTCTGCCTGCTTGGCATTTTCACCAATGGCATTTTCTAGAAGTGATGCAGCACATGAATATTACTTGCCATGCCAATACCATTTAACACAACACAAAAAACTATTTTGGTCAAATGTTGTCATAAAATGCATTAATAATACACGCACATCTCATTCCTCATCTAACATAACTATATATGTGATCAAATAGATAGTGTAAAGCTCGTTGACTGTGTATGGATAGCAGAGTTTGTGGGTTTAAGCCTTGGTGCAGGCTGTGTAACCACTGTTAATGTCCCCCTGACAATACTCTATTTTGATATAATATAATATATACATATACAAGTCTGTGTTCACTGTTTTTTGTCAGACAGCTGCTATACTGACACATTGTGCTAAAGATGAAAAACTAGCTGTGTGGCCATTAAACTTTTTTGAAAAATAAAAGCAATGTTTTTTAAAAATTTCAAAAAAGTACAGTTGTGATGTGCAGGTGTTTCCACTGAATGGTGTTTAAGCTATAATTCTCAAAAAATCCTGTCCTCAAAGTCCTTTGAGGAAGGTGGAGATACAAAACATTTTGTGTTTTGGAGCCAAGGGCGTTTCTCATCTCGCCCGATGACGTGTAAAATTATGCAAAAAGTGAGGGTTTCCATTACACTCTTGTGAAACACTGCTGTATCAAAACATCTGAAAAACTGCCTCATGATAGTGTAAAAACTTTTTTGCTATATTTGAGAGGTTTTTTTTTTTTGAGGAATTTAGGTATTTCCATTACCAGTTTTCAATTGCAATATTTAATTTTTGCAAAATTCTAGGTGCAATAGAGACACAGCTTTTGTCTGTTTTGTTATGTTTTATGTTTTATGCAGTTTGGCCAGCAGGTGGCTTTGTGTGCACATGAAGCCTTGAAAAAAATTGAACCATTTTCTGAACCAATTTGCTTTATTGCCTTGTATAGCTTCATCTGACCATCACTTGGCAAGAAAACTTAACTTCAAAAGTTCTTTTCAAACAGAAAACTTTGCTAAGGCAGGGTTTATTAAAGCTAGATTCCAAATAAATGAAAACAAAACTGGGGAGAACTCGAGATGTACTGACAGCCAAAAACTCATCGACAGAGACAGACATGACTGACTGTGATCTACCCGAGAACAAAGAAAGAAAATATACTTAAGGACTAATGACAAATGAGAAGCTGGAGCGGTAATCGGCAGATAAACCAAGTGTAACAAAGGAGCACGAAGCAGATATGACATGCAAGGACAAACTCTAACTAACACAATAGGGAACGTGAACTGAAAGCCAGCTTCAACTGAAAACCAAAGGACAACTCTTGAAAGAAAAAATCGCCCAAAACCTGTGCACCATGACAAAAAATAATTTAAGAGACAGTGAGTTGTATAATCTTAATGGGCTACTTTTCAGTCATACTTTCTGATATATTTAGCTATCACAAAACAAACAGAAATCTAGATGAACAAGAGTAGCTTTATTAGAAATTTGGCTGCATTCTGAATAAGGCTGCTCTGTAGTTCTTTACTGTTTTTACATGAAGATGGAACTGTTGAGCATGAGCAGAGCACCACAGGCTCTTGAGTCTAGATAAGTCCAAATAAACAGGATTTATTGTATTGACTGCATTATCATTTTGTGTCAGTTTGATTTTGACAGCTTTGATTATATTTTAATCAAACTACAGTAACATGTTTCCATTCATTTTAAAAGACTTGTTTTAGAGAACTGCATTCTTCCCTTTAAAATTGGGTCTAAAGCAGCCTAATCACACTCTTTTATTATGCCTACAGTGGATGATCTAATCAGATTATCTTTTGCACAGAAGTACTCGTGATTTCCACTCAGAATCACAGCATACTACAAGCATCTTGACTTTGAAGAGACATTACCCTGACCTGTGCCTCTTCAAGAAAATATATTACTGCTTTGAATGAGGCAATTATTCAGCAAAATTTTACATTGTTGTTCCTGTTTGTAATTTGTGTACCTTTTCAGATATGGCAGAAAGATCACATATCTGGCCGTGTTAATGGAACATGAGATGTGACCACATTCCCAGTAATGTTATAATATTTGTGACTGTGAAAGTGGTCGTGAATTAGGGCTGAAACAATTCTGCAAGTAACTTTAATAAGTCAATTACAAACAATCCTCGATGCAAATTATTTGCTTGGATGCTTCACTTAATGCACACAGATATGTTCTGCTCAGTGGTCACAGTGATTCACACAGACATGTTTCCTGCCGATAGATTTAACAGAACAACCGGAGCAAACAATGGGAGCAAAGTCAGAGAAAGAGACATACAATGTCTAAAGTTCTAGAGAAAATTCTGTATAACTAGCTTTCTACAATAGCACAACATTAGAGCCGTCTGTTTACATATCCACTCCACAAGCTAACGTTTAACAGTAGCTTTTTAATGTACATCAGTTTGCTTGTTAGTCGTGATGGATGCTAGTAATGAGCATTCATTAACCAATGCTTGGGCTGAGTGGTGCAGGGACTTCTTCATTTCTGTCCCATTTTTTTCTTTTCTTTTGTTTATTTATTTATTTTCCTTAAAAGCAGCTTATTGTGTTGAAGAAATGGTGCATAAACTCCACTGAAATGTCACCAGAACTCCCGCTAGCGCAAGCTCTCTGTAACATTTTTCTCATCTCCGTCTGGCTTCAGAGCAGCTTCAGCCTGTAAGCTGTTACTATGAACTAATGTTCTCTGCCATTTTACCTGAAAATACAACCAAAGTCAGAACACAGACATTTTCAAAGGTAATTTATCAAATGACTAGTAAAATAAGCAACTGTGTATCTTAACTGCTGCTGATGATAGGAAAACAAAATTAAAAAGGGTTTTTTCAACTAAGATTTCAGTTGTATTAAAATTAGGGCTGGGATAAATGGTTATTTTTTAAATGATTAATCTAGCAATTATGTTTTCGATGCATGAAACGTACATGAAATGAGAAAAGAATATGAATTTCTTAACTTTACAATATATGTTTATTGCTATTCAACTCAAAATTTCAAAATAAAAAATATCTATAAAAATATATCCAGGTCTAATTGTGGCTGTATGAAATGGTTAGCTGATAAAAGTCCCCATGTACTATGTATGTTCCTGTCCTGTACCTCTATTTTTGAGTGTGTAGTTAAGTGATTCAATTTGTGTTCTTTGCTGGAAAAAAACAAACAAATCACTGGCAAAAACAGTAAGTGGTTCATTTTAGAGGACTTGTATTTTTCTCTTTTAAATATCTGTTTTTAAACTTTAATAAAGAAAAAATATTTATCAATTAATCAATAAAATAACTCACTACTCAATTATTAAATAATTGTTTGACGCAGTCCTATAGTAGTTAAGGTCATTTGTGCTGTTCAGTTGTGTTTGCTGTGCACTGGTGTCTTTATTAAATATGTTAAATAGAGTGGGCCTTAGATGGTTAGAAATATCTTTGTGTGTGTGTGTGTGTGTGTGTGTGTGTGTGTGTGTGTGTGTGTAAGATACCCTGCATTTTAGTGACATGACCCAGATCTTTCACAGTGACACTGTGTACTGAGCTTTCTCTCTTGATTTCCATCCCTTCTATCTCTCCCCTTTTTTCCCATGTCTGAGAACTCCCATGTTTTCACCTGAGGATATAATCTTCACCAGGACCAGACGGTTCTGTGGTTTCCTTTTAGAAAAATATATTTTGTTGACTTTAGACTGGCAGCAGTACCTCTGAAAGTTTAAACCCACAAATAAAAAAGATATTAGAAAATAACTCCAGTTTCATAGACCTGCTCCTTTTTCAAGAAGCCTCTCTTTGTATTGTGTGAAAGTGGCTACTGTATATCTGCCTTTTCTCATACATTAGACTCAGACTGCTGAGGTTGGTTATGCCAAGCCAAAGATAACTTCTGCCCATCCCACTGTGCACCGCTTGGTTTGTGGGAGATGAACTTGCCTACAGCAAGATGTGCTGGCGCCATGAGAGTACTCTGAGGCTCTACAGTATCAAGTGTAGCATGGCTAATGCATTTTTCATTAGACCAGGAGGGCTGGCTTGTAGCTTGGAAACACAAGAGGCTTTGAGCTCAAGAGACTGAAAGAGGAGGAGGGGGACTGTGATCTTCATCCAGCTGAAGATTTAGCCTTTTCTCCCAGACTCAGACTTATTTACAGTGTAGCTGTTCTGCTTCAAGTTACTGTCAAGATATGTAGAAATACAACATAAAGACGTAGAGTCACTTAGGGAGAACAGAAAAAAGCACATTTCATTCATCCTCTAAGTTGGGATGAGAAGTGTGTTGGCAAATGCTCATGAAATCCAGCTAATGCTATTTACTAAGATACATTAGCTGATAACTTGATGAATGTAAGTTAAATTTTCACTCTTGCTTGATCTCTCATTTTATCTGGATTTGAAAAGATTGTGTTCCATGATGTTGATTAGCTTAGCAAAAGGGGAAAAACCTGTGGAAACATCTGCCATGTGTCTGTCCGATACCAGTACCTTGAAGTTCATGACTCAACATGTAATTGGTTTTTACTAAATGGTTTTTAAAACTAAATATCACTGTAATTTAACAGCTGTGTTGTGCTGGACAGATTCTCTGGGATTTTTAAGCAACCAAAAAGGGCTCCAAGAAGTGTAGTGTTACTTTGCCAAGTGTCCAGCTTCTAGGCCAAGTTAACTTAACCCGTCTCTGGCTGAAATGCAAAACAGTTTTGCTTGAAACTGTGCAGACACCCAAGAATTCTCAGCAACTTTGCATAAATATGACCAAAAACATCATGACATTTTAGTACTGTACATGCCCAGTTTGACAAATGAGACAATCTTTATCGTAAATTAGGGATGCACAATATTGGAATTTTGGCCGATATCCGATATGCTTATATCTTAAAACCGATAACCGATAACCAATAACCGATATCGATACCGATATTAAAGCTGAAAAAATAAGCAGTCATTTCAAAAAGCAGTTTTGTTATCCGTTTCAGACACTTTGAAAAATAGGAGTGGGAAAAAACTATTGATATACTGAAATATCGCAATATTTTCATATGCTGATATCAAATCAATATTTAAAAATGTGGTATTGATCTATTTTACTTACAAAATCTCGCAAGATTTTATCGTTCTGTTACAAAATATCACAATATTTCATGAGTTCTCACAAGATTCTGTAACAGAACGATAAAGTATTGCAAGATTTTGTTGGCAAAATAGATTGATACCGCGTTTTTCAATGTCAATATGATATCAACATATGAAAATATAAATGTTGTGATATTCTCAGTTGTGACATCAAATATCCAAGATTTCATAATAAAATCGACCCACACGCGTTTTTAAATGTCAATTTGGAAGTTTTAGAAAAAGGTTTTTTTTTTTCCCCGTTTTTTTTTTCTTTTTAGATTTTAGAAAGAGCGGGCTGATTGGTTAAATATCTGTGGGGTGGCCGAAGTCCGATACTCAGTTTTAAGTCCGATATAGTCCAATTGATAGGGGGCAGATTACTTCGTGCAACCCTATCGTAAATTTGTTAAAGGATTTAATATGATACGTCAATGCACAGCACACATGCACAAGGTAGATTTAGCAGTTCTGCTGTTGATTAAATTAGACTCAAATGCTCTTGGTATTTGGAGGAAAGTTAAGTGGAGGTTAATACGTAGATCAAGGTTAAAATCTGAGTTGTGGCAATGTTTGTGGTGGTAGTAAATCAAAAAACAAAGGTAATGTATGAGGAGCCCTTATGAAGTCATTCTCATCAGGTTACAAAGAAACTACACCAAAACAAAAAAACAAAACAAAGAAAACAACAAAAAACATTTTTAGCGCATTAACTCTCCTCTAGCCTCAAAAGATTCTTTCATATTGGCTGATCTGAATGTTCATGGGCCCACCACCTGGAGAACACTGAACATCGCTGATTGGATGAATTATAAATCATATTTGAAAGAAATGAAAATAATGTAACAAGATGCTGAACTGAGTCAAGAGAGAAAGAGATTTGCAGAAAACAATCCCAGGCACACAAGAGGTTCAAGTCAAAGAATGATTAAAGAAGAGTAAAGTTAACATTTTGGTATAGCCAAGCTAGAGTCCTGACCTCAGTCCAATAGAAATGTTATGAAAGGTCCTACTAGTGAGGGGAGGGAAACCCACCAGTATCATTCTTCTCTAATTCCCTTCTACAATAGAAAAAATAAGTATTTCCTCAAATGTCAAACTACTGGTTTAAGCTCTGAAGACCTACAAGGGGATTAAAGGGTCAGACAATAATTCTCTGCAGGCTTTTACAAATGATGAAAGCAGTCAGGTGATCTTTTGTGTTTTTCTTTGTTTTGTTTTTTTGTTTTTTAAATGTGATAGTTTTCAAATATTCATTGTTTTCCCCATCCATTGATTTTTATGATCTTATAAAATAAACTAGGATTACAGCTTGAGGGCTCCACTGAGAGCATCTCAGAGTCTTGATTTAGTATCAAGTACGTGTTTGAGTGTGTTATGAATGTATATAAGCTTAGATGTCTGTATTTGTGAGGACCAATATGAGTTTGAGACCTTGGATGGGGAAAAATACAGACATTTCATTGGTTCTGACTTTCTGATGTCAGTCACTTTTATCTCTGTTATTCAGAAGTTTAAGGATTGAGTCTTGGTTTTGGGTCCAAGATATGTATGTTATTGAGATTAAAAGGGCCATGACTGCATTATGCTAATGAATGTCCTCCTAAATGTGGATGCACATATTCATGTATGCATGTCCCCAGGCTATTCCTGGCAAACAGCAGCTTTTTGCTCTGTTGCATTAAAGTTTGTAGGAAATGATGAATGATGATGTCACTGACAGGGAAATCATGGCTCGTATAAAGTTTGATATCTTTCGCTCCTTTATGCTAAATAGATAGAATATGAAGTGAGGGAGTGGGCACCGTGATGGTATTACTGAATCAGACTGCCATCAGCTGTGCACCCATCTGAAAGATATAAATGATATTTTTTAGTTTTTGAATCTGCCTGATGGACACTTTCCACTTTTTGTAACGCTTCACTCTCCAACCCCTCATTTAGGTTTGATCTTTCTTGTGCCTTAGTCGCATGACCTTGGGTGGCTGTCCATCATGCTTGCGTGCCCTTGAGCCTGACATTCAGTGTAGCTGGACTTTGAGACAAAATGAAAGCTGCCATACAGTGTAAAGCAAAATCCAACAGTGAAGGTAATTTGTGTTGGTTGGTGAGTTACTGTGACACCTCTAAAGTGTTGTTATCTGGTTGAAACTCACCTGCTAGGAAAGCAGCCTGAGGCAATCAGAGGTGTGAGGAAGACTGAGAAAACAGGTGAAAGTTACAGCGAAGGAAGCAGTGATATAGTGTGTGTGTGAGGAAGTTGGCACCAAAAGTGTTTTAGTGGGATTAATGCAAATGGTAAACTGTGGTAACTTCATCCAGATTCCTATAATTAAGGTTAAAAAAGTTATTGTGTTGTCCTGCATTCAACACAGTTGCATTATTCTGGCAATTGCACCACTGCTCTTTGTGTTTTTTTACTCTTTCATTTGAACTATAAACAAGGACACTGTCACATTCTCATCAACTACAACATTTCAACCACTGACAGAAGACAAGAATTATAATATTCATTTTGTTACAAGCAGCAGAGAAACCTTGGGCCTTGACATTACTTTAACATGCAGACCAAGCACACATCCCCATGGCAATTTCCCTAGCAGAAGCATGCAACCCTCTTGCAATGCAAAAACTGCTCAGGGACAGCTCAAGGAACAGCATGGAGCCAAAAGCATTGTGTCAGCCTCCAATCAGCTCTCAGCTCAGACAAGCCCGATCCAGAGGACCCTCAAAACCCAAACTGTCTGGCTCCACGTCCAGCTGCCAGACACCGACCCCCCGGGGGAACTGTGTTGCTGCCTTGATGAGTCAGAGCTGACCAGCTCTGTGGGATTCTCTACCATCCCAGATGGAGGATAAAAGAATTGTGGGGATGTCTTTGATAGAGGACTAAAACATGGTAATATAAAAGCAGACAGTGAGAGAGGTTTAAAGATTGCTGTTGGTCTTGCAACCAAAGGAAACCAGAGACAAATTTCTAGCAGTGTTAGAAATTAGGAAGATCATCCCGCAGTTTGTCTGTTGCTGTAATCTATGTCACCTAGACAACGAGTAAGAGCAAAGCTTGGAGTAATGAATTGGACAACGTGACACTGGTGCCATTAGGTGAAAAAAGTGTCCTCATGCTCAGGCCATGACTTTGTAAAGAGAGACGCAGTGTGGAAAGAGATGGAGGAAAAATTACACTTCTAAACGAGGTGCAAACCAGTGACCATCATAATGCACACAGTCATACACGGGGCAGTCATTTTTCATTTCATCAGCTCATTAAACTGACTTTTCGCCAACTTAAAGTCGGTTTAATGAGCTGTCCTAGTGGCAGCCTGCTGTGATGCAGCAGGTACCATCATCATGGAGTCTGCACACATCAAACATGATAGCGTTGCCAAGATTATAAGATGGCTTTGGTACTTTGTAACTTGTAGAAAACTTTTAACAGGTGGTATTAATGTTGTGGCTTATTGGAAAATAGATACTTTATTGTTGAAATTTTTTCTGTTATTCAAAAGCACCTTCTGAAACACTTATTAGGAAGTAGTGTGACACATCAAATGCCTTGAAGGAAAAATGGCTGAAACTTTTCACCTTCTGTATGATTATTGGGTTTCTGTTCACCCTGACTTTACCGTGGCCTTTCAGAACAAATATAAAAGCAAATGATTTCTGACGTTTGTGAGAATAACTAACAACCTAATATGTCTGCTCAGAATACTGTGGTAGGGCTGTAGTTTGTTAGGGTTTTTTTTGCCCTAGAAACATTTAGTGAACCTTTACTGTTGATCCTCTGAAAATCAACTAGACTTCGGCTGCATAAAGTTCACTTTTCATATTTATAGCTGTGTTCCTTTTTTTCGTGGAGACTGTGAACCGTGGTGGCATTTCGGAAAATGAGTGCTAAGCTAAAATGAAAAGGGGACATTGCTGTCTGTGAAGAGGAGCATGTAAACTACTGTATGCTTTAGAAATCTTTTATTTTACTTAGAGATACCTTGACCTTGCGCTTTGACATTAACTGAATCTGAGCTCCACTGTAGAATTTAGAAACTTGAGACCAAAGGTTTGTTTTCAATTCACCAGGCTTGTGTTTGACCCTCTGTTAGCTTACAAATATGACAGCAGTGGAGGACAAAAAAGTCTTCTGTGGCTTACAACACATGCAGCAGGTGGAAGCTCTGTGTTTTAGGTTTCGGATAAAGTGGCTGATTTGGTGACAGGCTTCGTTCTTGTGTCTGACTGTGATGTTTTGTTTTGTGTTGTCCCTTTACATTAAAAACTCCCAGCTTAGTCACACACCGTCTCTCCTTCCAGCATATGCTTGGCCCCAATTCAATGAATTATGCACCCTCACAAATTACCGATCTGGCCATCCATCTGGCAACCAATTAAAGTTTTAAGATACAGATGTTGAAGGCATTCTGCATGCTTTAGTCGGCACATCGTTTAAATGTGCTCTTTGATATGTGTGTGAGGGGGGACTTGATCACACTTACGTGACAGGACCGGTAATAAAGTATCTTTATGAGTTCCTTGAGAGTCTGATAACATGAAAGCAGCCACACAGCTTTACTGATATACTGTAATTTAATGGTTTGATTTGACTGACTTCACTTTGTGATAGATTAATTTGAGCATTCGCTCTATCACTGAATCCGTGTTATGTCTTTCCAGTTGCAATTCTGTTCTGTATCTTTGTTAAAATAGCATAAGACTGCAGTCACTTCTAGAGGTAACACATAAAAGACATTTCTGAACTGTGTCTATCTGTAAATACATAGATGACCAGGTTTCTTCTATAGAGATTCCAGTGGTGGGACTGAGATGAAACAAATGATGAGCAGCAGTGTTCTTATTCATAAATGAATATATAACATTGATGTGAACCACAATGGGAGTATCTTATTTGCATATTCAGACCTCCAACTGCCCTACTTACATTTATTACATTACACTTTCCAACAGTCAGAAGGTTAAAACAGTTGGCTTTTCCAGCATCTTTTCATTTACATATGATAACTTTTGACTTTGCTTACAAAATTTGTCGCAGTGGATTTTTGTCCATGGCGTGGAGCTGCATCGTCTTTTTTTGTTCCCAAATGTTAAATATGCATCTGATAATGCTTTCGTAAGCTGTTATCATGATGTTGCAACTATAGATTTTTTTGGTACAATTATTGTCAGAGAAACTTTCACAATGTTGTCATTCTCACTATTATGTTTTAATTAATTTCACATTATATATTTGTTGTATTATATGAATATTCCTTGTATTTCTCTAATTTTCAATTTTTTTTAAAATTTTGACACCAAACAAACCGAAGCAACAAAGTAAACAATGTCCCAGCCTAATTGAAATTTGAAAAAACAAAACCAAAACACCCATCCTGTAAACAATCAACAGATGCTACAAATTAACTTATGTATTTGTCTCAGAGAAACAAATGTCTACAGAACAACCCGGTCTTTGTCTTTGTACAGGGACGTGAATACACGGGCCGCAACAAGCCACGATGTCGATTAGATGCAGTAGTTTTAGATTTATTACCTCCGCCAAGTAGGTAATGTTTTCGGTAGCATTGGTTTGTCTGTCTGTCAGCAATTTTACGGAAAAAGTACTGGACTGATCTGAAATTTTCACTAGCCATGAGCCTCAGCCCCAGGACAAACCCATTAAATTTTGATGGTGATCCGGATCACCTTCTGGATCCAGGAATCTTTTGAAGGATTCTTTATCATTGTGAGATCGGCCATCTTGGAAAGGCTGTTGATGAGGCGTGAGTGCCCCCTCGCGGCAGAAGTGTGCAGTGGAACTACTGAGCACATGATCGTCAGGACACAGAAATGAAACTTATGAGCAGCAGTGAGACTGTTGGACAGACTTCTAGCCAGTTGAATATGGTGAACTGTGCGTGCCTGTGAAGAACTGTAAGTAACTAGTTATATTTCTGCCTGGACAGGATTTTTATTCAGCCTCTAATGTTATTTAGCTGATTTGCTTTTTCAGAAGTGTTCCTCCATTCACCATGTGCCTTTTATGCTGTTAAGCTAGCTGACCTGTTACATGCCAGTTACTGGAACTGTTAGCATTGAACACATATGCATGTTTAGTCCTAACTGTAAGGGATTTATTAGTAATAATTAATCCCTTGAATGTGTTTATTTGCCAAACAAATGTTTCTCGTAGCTTTGTATGTAAGCCTGTCGTTTGTTGCATTACTGTGTTGTTGTGATTACGAGTGACCAGTAAAAACAGCTAACTGTACAAGCGAGTCCTGTGCGTTCTGACTGACACTGCATGGTGAACATCAAACCTCCTTACCAACGCCTAAACAGTCTTACATGAACATCACCCTAATAGACCAAATTTGGGGGAATTTTTACATATAAATCCATACAAATGGCCCGAGTGTTTGGTCAAAAATTACAAGAAAGGATCTCAATGAGTTCAATAACGTTCGCTGTGCCCAACGCGCGTAACGTGTAATGGCAGGGACAGCCATTGACTCTGCATGTAAACGTTTGGTCTGAACATACCGTAAAGGTTTTATATGGGTCCTGAACTCAGGTCTTCTGCTGAGTTGTATCTAATTATACTTGAAACAGGAAACATACATAATCTGTTGGTTTGGATTAGGGCTAGGTGATATAGCTTAAAATCTACATTCTGGTATAATCTGAAGTAAAAATTTTATTTTATTCTGACGAAACCTTTGGATAGTTCAGTTGTCATATAAATTCACACATGGACATATTGTACTCATTAATGCCTCAGTTCATATTTACTGACTGGGAAGTTACTTGCCGACAGCGACCATCTACAGCTAATTTAGAAATCTAGTTGTAATCTAGTAGTTTTATATCCACTGATTTCTTTTTTATATCCACTGATACTGTTCATTTTCTTTGTTATATAGTACACAGCAAAGATAAAGTGTGCAGAAATGGTTTCTGCTCCTTCAGAGACAACAGCAAAAATATTTACTGGAAGACTGACTTGATAGAGTCCAAAGTGTGCAATAAAGTTTCCTTTCCCAAGTGACACAAGAAAAACAAAAGCCTTCAACTTACGTATCGTCCATTCATTGTTGGCAATCACACTGTAGCTTGTCTCAGGTTTTATTTTTCTTAAACATAACGTTTTTTTTATGTGCTCTGACATTTTCACATTGTATTGAAAGTCAACATCTGTGTTCAAAGTGATTTAAATTCTGTTTTACTCCGAATAAAAGAATCTGTAGAATCAACAAGGCGCCACCAGAACAGCATGCAGAAATTATTTCAACTTGTCTGTTCATTTTAACGTAATCAAAATCAGTGTGGGAGACAAGTACACTGCATTTCACTTAAGTATGGGAAATCAAACAAAAAGATCACAGAAAACGGTGTTTGCCTTGGGTTACAGTGAGGTTCAAGAGTTTGATGAATGCCATCACAAGTAAAGAGAGCTCAGAGTGAGGTCTTTTTTCACTGAAAATTACTGATTTGATCCAAAGCCTCAGGGGCATTCAAACTGTGATGATATATATATAATACTTAAAAGCAGAAAATCCTTTTGTATGAAAGGCTGAGAGGAGCGAATGTTTGACTTTTTATCCTGCAGATATAACTTCAGCTGTGTTACTTTTCTGACTATTGGCTAATCCTTATTACTTACCTCTGCTGCGCTAATTGAGCACCGTGTTGCTTTATACGTACCCAACAGGCATTGGTTACTTGGCTGCCTGACACTCTGCCTGTGTACTGTATATTAAGACCAGACTGATACATCAGCTGGCCAATATTTTAGGCCGATATTTATTTTTTTGTCATCAGCATTTTGGCTGATACCCACCACTCGGCATAATTTACAGACTTTTTTATTATTATATTTATTACAAGTTTAATGTTTCCATTTGATTTGTTTACAAGTGCACTATTTCTTTTTTACATATTTATTTATAGTGCTTTATTCTTTTTATATTAAGACTTGTAAAATTACTTTTTATTGCATCCTTCATTAAATCAATTTGGGCGTCAAATGCAGTATCAGCCACAAATATCGGCAGGTTGTATCGGCTGAAGCTGATGAGAAAATATCAGTAACGGCCCTAAAAAATCTGTATTGGCTGATCCCTACTGTATATTGCTCGAAGACGTAACAGCATTTAAAATGCATCTTGGATTTTTGTTGTTTTTTTCCTGCTCTCTGTGAAGCAGACTGTATTTAACCTGACAATGATGTCATATAAAAAGCACTGACACTGAATCCGACTAAATCGAGGCGTTTCATCCCCACTTACAGGGGAATATGCTAAAATGTCCCATCAGATTTGCATTAAAACATAAATGCATTAGACAATAGTTTCTTTACAGTTTATTACAGCGTTGAACTGTTTTTTTTTTTTTTTTTTTTTTTTTTTTTTATTTTTTTATTTTCTGTTCAATACCCAGCCCATCTGATTTAATTAAAAAACAAAAGTGACTCATGGCCACACATTATGAAGTTGTGGTCACAGATTACTCATGAGTGAGAATGGGATATTTAACTTGTGGTCATGTGTTACTTATACTGATTTAGTTCACTTTTAAAAGATAACCAAAATATTTGTTTCTGCAATGTGTATTTCATATCTGTGCAGTTTGGTTAAGACACAGATTTGTGCTGGTCTGAGGTCTGTCAGTCAGCATCATCAGCAGACATGACATCATCTGCATCTCAGACACTGCTCATCTACTCATAATTATAAAATCTAATTTTGTGTCTTGGGAAAAGTTAAATCAGGTATGTTTGACTGGGTGCTAATTAACATTTTTTGTACTTTGGCAAACTCAGAATGTATATTTAGTCATGTTCTGCTTTGACTTTAAAGTCTTTTATTGTTTCCATGACTATGTATAGCTTTGTGCTATATTATTTTACTTTTTTAAATACAAAGTGTACTGATTTTCTACACCACCAGAATGGCATGCAATGTGTCTGCTCTTGTCAGAAGCTGCTCTTAAATCCAACAAGATCACCGTAGCTGCATTTTTTTTGTTGTTGCAGCATTTCAATTACAGTCATCCACAACCCCATGAACAGTGAGTTAGAGTTGAAGCAGTTAACCTTTTGTGACCGATGCTTCACTTTCAGCAGCTTTACACAGAGATAAGTGAGCCTGTTTGTTACTGCAGTTAGACAAAAACTGAGGTTAAGATTTGCCAAAATGGAGCACCTTCGTTTCAACTGTAAGAAAACCAGGAGGCAAAAGTGTTGTGTCCATGATTGGTCAAAGTCTGAAAAAGTGGTTTGGGATCAGTCTGTCCTGGAGGAATGTGTCCACATGTTACTTTTAACCCTTTATAAGATAAGATAAGATAAGATAAAGATACTTTATTGATCCCCGAGGGGAAATTCATGTTTCAGTACAACCCGTCCAAGACACACAAACACAAGAACATTACAAGACAGGATCAGGCAGACCGCGGTCACGCAGCCCCTCACAGGGCGCACCTTTGCAGAAAGAAAACGGTAACATGAGGAAAGATGGGTTGGTGGTAAAAAAGAGGTCTCCGAACTCTCCACATTTGCAGGTGGAGACCTTGGAGACAAAAAAACACACCAGTACAGAGAAGCACGAACTCGACAGTCACAACATAGACACATGGTGGGCAGGAAGGGCGGGGTTTCCCCCCAAACAGCAGAGCGAGGGCGCGGCATAGGCACCCGTCAGCTCAGTCTGTCCAGAAGGGCGGTAACCGATGCTTTATCATGAAATTGTTTATGTTGCTAATCTCTTTGAACACCATTTCTTTACATCTTTTTTTTCATATAACAGCAGTGGTGATGATGAAGATGATGATGGGGCATCTGGACTGTCCAGTGCTCATTTTAGAGGCAGCACTGAAAGTTAACAGAGATGGAAACTGGCAGTTATTTTCATAAGATTTCTCTGTGGGCTCTTTGGCAAACTTGATATGATGGGGGACTGTTATGAAATTTATTGCTATTGTTAAAAAGAGAGTTACATGGATCCTTGAATAAACTGGTTATATAAAGGGTTTATTTCTCTCTGCTGCTGTGGCCATGTCTCTCTCTTCTTCTATCCTGGTCTTTAAGTATGACAGATTTATTCGGTGCCCTGCTTTTCCTCCTTACTTTACAGTAACGTGTTAAGGTGCTCTGCCTTCGATTCAATTCCTGCTTTGTCACAGAACAATAACCCAAACACAGAAGTGAGTAGGAGAAACAAGCACAAGAGAGAAACTGAAACAGATTTCCTCTTTTGTTTTACTCTGCTGACCTTTTTTAACACAACCCCTCCAGACTTCCTTGTTATCTCGAGAAAAGTCTGTTGAGCGAAATGCTTGCAAGGAAAATGTTGGGGCGCAGATGGATTTGGAGCTCATGGGCTTCCTATTCATAACCTGTTAGAGAGAAAAGGCCCTCTGTTTATTCTGTCTACACTGATCTCTGATAAGTCCCGTGTAGCCGGGCAAAACAGGCTCTTTATCCTTTCTGTGGATTTATTTCTTCGGTTTTTCTGCTGCTCTTAATTCTAAAACAATTCAATACCTGCGTGACACTAATGGAAACTCCTCTTGATCCGGAGCTTTGTGGTTGAAACGGATAATGGGACAAAAAAGTTCTCTCTTGTCAGACTTATTATCTGTATGTTTGCCTGACTACACATTTGGAAAATCCCCCCCTAAGACTCGACATGTCAGCCTGTTTTGTCAACAAAGAGAAGCACGGTTGAGAAATGGATCCAGAGCTGACGTGTGGCATGCTGTTTCCCTGAGTCAGCAGTAATCCATACTCATTAACTGGCAGGTTACACACATTAAAACACAAACTGTTCAGGATCAGTCTACATTCTGGATAGGGATGCACGATATAATTGGCCCCCTATCGGTATCGGCCTTAAAACTGAGTATCGGACATCAGCCACCCCACTGATATTTAACCAATATTTAAAAACGATATTTAACTGATATTTAACCAGTCAGGCTGCTGTTTCTAAAGTCTGAAAAAAATACTAAAACTTTTTCTTTTTCTTAAAAAACTTTTTTTACAGACTTTAAAACCTCTAAAGACAATTTCTTTTAGGATGCTCTGTGTGAACAGTTTATGAACAATCATTTGTGTAAATGATCAAATACTGGGACTGGGAAAAAGATAATACACTGAAATATCGCAATATTTTTTGATATGCAGATTTGATATTGATATTTGAAAACACAATATTGATCTATTTTACCTACAAAATCTAAAGAGATTTCATCGTTCTCTTATGAAATCTCGTGAGATTTCACAAAACACTGCATGATTTCCTAACAGAACAAAATCTTGTAAAATTTTTTTTGTAAAACAGATTGATGCCGCATTCTTAAATATCGATATGATGTCAGCACATGAAAATGTCACAATATTTTAGTGTATCAATATTTTTTCCCACCCTTACCAAATATCCTCTGTTTTGTTTTTGTTTTTTGTTTTTTTCTCAGGGAGAAGAAAATCAAGGTGGTTCTAGGATATAATGCACATATTAAGTTTTGTTTGAACAACTGTCATTAAGTTTGACTTGTTATGCATAAACACAAGTTGACGTATTTTTTCTAATTTTGCACAAGGAATTAATATTACATTATTTTTCAGCTTTGATATAGGTATCTTTATCGGTTATTGGCCACATGAGTTTTAAAATATCGGCATATCGGATATCTGCCAAAATTCCAATATAGTGCACTCCTAATTCTGGACATCACCTCAGTTTTCTATCATGCATTTAGATTTAAAAACAGATTTGTTTCTCTGCAGGGATTCAGCCATCTGCTGGGTGTCCCCTTATTTCTTCTTATTTTGCTGTAAGAGGAAATACAGCAAAATATTTCTGTATATATTGTATATTGTACAAGCTTTGGGTAATTTCTATTCGGACATCAGCCAGTGACTCCACTGTGACCAGTATTCAGCCCAAAGGCTATACAAACATGCATACAAGGGATAGACAATTATTTAAACATAAGATGAAGAATAATTAAATGACATTTGATTTCTCTGATATCCCTGTTTCTGACTTCCATACGGTATACCGATGCAATCTTGGCAAATCAGTTTCTGATTCTTAACATGGTAAAAGTCAAAGAAAATGCCACAATAAGCTGATTACCTGCATACTTGCATATTTGTGTGTTGTTTCCCAAAAAATCTGAATACACAGTGAGACTAAGTAGCTTTTTATTCATGTCTGTCTTGAGGCATTTAACCATGAGAATTTTGATTTTTATCCTCCCATGTTCTGTCATTCACTGAATGCAGCATTGCTCAGCAGTGAGCTGGAGGAATGGACCAAGGCTGCATTTATAAACAAGAGTAAGAAGTGTCTAGTGTGTTTTTTTTGGGGGGGATATAGTATTTTAGAAGTAACAAGGTTTTCAGTGCTGGATACAAAGATTTTATCAGAATACGATTCAGTACAATTACCACAAAAAATCTCTGACATTAATACACCCATATATACACTCAACATAAGACTTCACACAGTATGCAACACACACAATACACACATTATCAGATATGCAAAGGATTGCGTTTAATTAGAAATAACACAATGATTCTGCACTATTGTTATTTTTTTCAAGAACTGAGGAATTGATTCATTTTTAGATGGTATTAAGCTAAGGAGTGCTGAGCTGTGATTTTACAAAGACTTCAAGTTTTGAGGCAAAATGGTCCTAACTAGGTCTGTACTGCACAATAAATTGAAAATAAACCATCGCAATATTAGTCTGCGGGATACATATTGTAGCAACTGCCTATACTGTGATTAATAGTCTGCCCTTATTTGCACATTTTAAAGCCCAACCCAAGAAAAAATGGGGAGATGAATCTTTTTTTTTTTAACCTGAAATGCTTATTTAGCCCTATAGAAAAATCTGAAAGAGATTAATATATTTTTTTTGTATTTACATCATTGAGGGATTTGTCAAAATTATTGTAGTGTGCTCTTCTACTGTCGGGTATCAGCTATATCAGATTTTGTTCAACAGGGTTTTGAGCAACGTTTTTACCATAAAGTGATGCTAAAGGTTTCAGATACAAAAGATTTCAGAAACTGTGTCAAATAGGATGAAACAATGCTGCTAACATTGTTCTAGCAAAAGATATAAAGCTTACCAAATGTCCGTGCATGAGTTTGGCATCAAACTCTCATTAAGTTTTTTTAATTGCAGATGTTGTCATCGCTGCTTTCCACTGTGTTATTGTGTGATATTGTACATCTCTTTATCTTTATCACGTCATTTTCCGGACATGGCAACTGCTTTGTGAATTTCAACCATTTGTTAGATATGAATGATTTTCCCAAAGGGCACCCGTGATATTAACCACTGGAGTGAATCAGAGCTTACACATGCATTAGATATCCATCCTTTTCCAAACACTGGTATTAGCATATAAATATCTTATCACTGCCTCTCACTTCTTTTTGATTCTTTAAATTTGTTTCATCAGAGAATCTGATGTCATTCAGGGTTTTTATCTTCTTTGTCTTTCCTCTCATTGATTGGAAAAGCTATAAACCTTGAGTATGCGTTGCCCATGGGAACACACTAAGTGCCCCCTTTTTTCTCTCATTTGCTCATATGTTCGCTGCATTGTGTATTCCCACTCGCTGTCTCGTTCTATCATAAACGCTTTTTAAACCACTTGACTGGAAAATTGACTTGGCATGTCAATTTGGCTGAACTGCGCCAGTCAAGACTTGTGATTTGCTTGGGTCCATAGATGCTTTTTTTTTTTTTTTTTTTTTTATTGTTGATGGTGTATTTTGTCAAATTCTCATGTGTACTTCTTCCTCTGCTGAGGAGGAAACCTCTAGATTTATTTCACTGCTATTCAGCCAGGCATTTCCAATGAAAACAAGGTCACTGAATGCTGAAAGTGCCAGTGGAAGATCGATGATGTTTGGTTCTATATCATTCAGCGAATAATACTGTACTCCAAATGCACTGCTATAATAAATGGCACCTTAGTTGCTTTGGTTTAAGTAAGCAGTCAAAACTCTTACATGATTAAACAGCAAAGAAACTTCCTTTTAGTCAAATATTTGATAAATTAGTGTGATTATACTCTTAACTACAATTCTTTCTTTTCTTTTGCAGGTGCCCGACTCTTCGGGGTTTAAGACTACATTTTTCGGTGCCATTAAGGAAAGACTTCCCAATGGAAATCTCAACAAATCCTCTTCTTTACACTGATGAATGTTTGTTCCATCACTTTGAACATCTGTTAATCAGAGACTCTAAGTGCTTATGTATGGACTGATTGGACCAAAATATGGAATATCCCAAGGCCTCAGCTACAACTTGACACATAGGATCACAAGTTCATATCAGTGGATTAAATTTATCAGTATATAAGTTAGTACACTTGAGATCCTTGATTAAGGACGCCACTACTAAAGACTGATTAGAGTATTTAGTTCCTTTGTCATGCAGAAAATCTGGGGAACAGCGGGTGTAGCTGGTGGTGTGGCGTCCATATCCTCATCAGTGACCCCATGACCCCTGCTGAAGTCAGATAGTTTTGCCTCAGCAAAACCACGTCAACATTGGAGATCTAATAGCAGCAGATATCATCCACACAACCATCGAGATGAGCGCATGCCTGTAGCCGCACCGCGCCAGAGTCGTGGCTGGCCGTCGCTAGACGGTCATCTCCCTCTGCCATGACCCGGCTGATGTTGGGCCGGACTCTGGAGCGCATCTGCAAAGCCGTCCTGCTGCTCTGCCTGCTCCACTTCCTCATCATGATGATCCTGTACTTTGACGTATATTCGCAACGCTTTGATCTATTCAGCCGCTTCAACAATGGCCGGAACGGATCCAGGAGTAACGTGAGCGGAGCAGGGAGTGGACACCATTATTACTACTACAACCTCTCAAGGCCAAATGCAACTTTAGCCAGCTACCTGGCCACAGGTGAACAGCTGGTGCCAAGTTTGCAGCCTGAGAACAATCAGACACCCTCTCCCAAACCACTGCCACCGTGTCCTGAGAACCCACCCGGCCTCGGTGAGTAAACTATGGCTCCACTCTCTTCACCAGGTCAGGATTATTAAGATGGGAACAGTAACGTGGATGTTTGATATTATTGACCTACCAATATTATCGCCTGATATCATCGTTAAAATGTAACATCTGAAAATATTGGTATCAGTTAGTTTTCTTATCACTAGGGATGTAAGAAAATATCTATACACTGAAATATCACAATATTTTGTGTTGCGATATGGTATTAATATTAAAAAGTTGAAATATTTTAACTAACAAAATCTCACAAGATCCCACTGTTCCAGTCCAAAATCTTGCGAGATTTTGTGGTTCCATTAGTCCAGCATGTAGAATAGTCACTGCCATTCTGGAAAAACTTCATATTCCAACATTCCTTTTAGAGTCATGTGACTATGGTGCAACCAACGTGCTCTTGACTTGCTTTGAAGCTTATAGTATTTCTGGTTTTAAGTTGCCAAGTTGTCAGAAACATTACATTTAGCCACATGATTGCATAGAACAGTATCAGTTAATATTGATGTTATGCATGAAGGTCATGAAGGTTTGTGGGCTTTTTTGGTCTACAAAAGTTTCTTTTAGTTTGACGATTTGATTTTCCCAACTTGAAAACTGTCTTTTTTTTTCCTTTTTCTTTTTGATGATTTCGATGGCTTGTTTATTGAGTCAGCTTGTTGTTCTGGCCTGTACATACAGTACGTCCTGTGATGTAAACCAGGAGGATTTGCACATCATTGATTACTGTAATGAACTGGGTAGATGAGACCTTGATCAGAGCTGGAAGCTGAGGGTTATTGGTTTATTTTCTGTAAATAAATGCACCTCCAAGGTTACTCCAATTAGCGAGAAAGAGCAAGTGTAGTCATAAATTTGTTTTTCCGGGTCAGTCCGCAACACAAAATGGATTTATTGTCAACGATTTACACTGTGGTATTTCAACCTGATAGGCTCACTGTGGAGCTATTAACGGAGATTCATGCAGTCAGGCACTTCAGCCCTTTTCTGAAGAAATGCAAACAGCAGCACAGGCCCACAGCAAAGCTTTACAAGTTTTTTTTTTTTTTTTTTTTCATATTATCTATTTTTCTTGCACAGAAGTTTAACTGAGGATATTTAGATGCTTGGAACAAATGGCATGCATTCTATATATAATCAGTAGATGTTTTAATATAGAGGTACGTGTGACTTCAGCCCTGTAGTGCCGTAAATGTTTTAGTTGCTGAAATATTTTTCTCTCCATTTATTTATTTATTTATTCATCTTTTGGTTATAACAAATTTTAACTTTGGATTGCTTGTGCAAGCCCACACACTGAACAAACAAATTAAAACACATTTATCTAAAAGACACAATGTACCTCGACCTTACAGAAGTACAGCGCAATTTCCAGCTTCTTTCCAGAAGGTTGCCCCTACTGGTGACAAGTGGAAGTGACGCTAATGTCGTGCACATGCATGAGCTGCTTCAACTGCGTTGGTCTTTAGTTTAACCGACATTATACTCAATCTGACCCCAGAGTCAGAGACACGATGTCTACTGAGGTAATAAAGTTATAAATCTGCAAGTTGTTTACGGTTTGATCGTTGAGTAAACTGATGAATTGCATGCTAACGGTAACAACAGGCTAACGCTGGCTTGTAGTTCAAATATCCAAATTCACAGGCAGAAAGCACAATTACCTTATAAAATTACAGCATCAACTAAATTTCATAAGTGGCTAGAGCATATCTCTTCCCCAGGAACAGTCTTATGACTGTAATTTGGTACATTTACATGCTTAAATCTTAGCATTGCAATATTATGCATCCTTAATTTTGTCATACATCACATATACCTTGTTGATAAAAAGAAAGCCAACTGTGGGTCTCGTTTTATTCCCAGAGTGGATCGGAGCTCCAATTTTAAAAAAGAAAGAAAAAAAGCTGCTCGGTTGTTTACTCCCGTCTCACTCCGGCACCGGTCAGACTCCAGTTTGGTTCTCATCGTCTCACAAGACAAAACTTTTCTTCTTTGTCTTACTGGAGTCTGAGTTGGGGTTTGAGAGGCACCTGATCTCCATCCTTTAGCAGCAGTCAATGTTGTCTCAACATGCGCGGATCTGCGGTGGCGGTGCGGTGTGGCTGCGGGTTGGTTGGGGGCCGGGCGCTTTGGTGGGGGGGTGCGGTTTTGTTTGTGGCTTCCGGGGCTTTTTGTGCGGGGCGGGCGCGGGGGGGGATCTGTATCTTGTATGTGGTTGCTCTTGCGGTATTGATGTCTTGGGTGCCCGTGTCTTGATGTGGAGGCGGTGACGGTATATCTTTCAGCCCTAGTGTTGGGGTAGGTGTGTGGGGAGTGTGTGTGCGAGCGTGGTGGCGGGGTAGGGGGTGGTAGAGGTGGTGGCGCCCTGGTGTCAGGTGTGTGGGGCAGGGATGTTGGGGTGGGGGCTGGCCTGCCCTGGGGGGGCGTCGTCTGGGGGGTCCGGTCCTCCTGGGTTTCGGTTGGGCCGCCCGGGTCCGGGGGGGGGGGGGGGGGGTGGCTGCTCCTGGGCGCTTGGGCCCTGGGCCCGGCGCTGTCTCCGCTCCGGGGGACGCCCGGCACCCGGTGGGGTCGGCAGCTGCTAGGCTTGGTCCGCTGGGGCCTGGGCCCCCAGACTGCAGGGGGCTCCGGCTGGGGCCGCCTTTTGCCGCCCTTCGGGGGATGCATGTCCGCTCTTTGGGGGGGGGGGTAGCTGGGATCTGGGCCTCTGGGTGGCTGCTGGGGGCCTGGGTCGTGAGCCTTGCGGGCTTCCTCCTCCTTGCAGAGACGAGGCTGCATCTGCATGACTGTATCACCACGGAGCACCCTTTATTATGCATGTTGACACTGTGACACTGCTTCCCATTGCGATGACTAGGTTGTACCTCTTCTCTACTTCCCATTGCGATGACTAGGTTGTACCTCTTCTCTACTTCCCATTGCGCTGACTAGGTTGTACCTCTTCTCTGCGTAGTTCTGCGTGTGTTTGTGTGTGTTTGTATGATCTGAGGATATTTAAGCCACCTGCAGGTCCTCCTGTAGGGGATTGCTTGTTTTGTTTTCTAACAGAGACCTTGGTTGTTTAGGGATCGCGGTACAGATGTACCAGTGAACTGTGTAAGTGGATTCATGTTTTTTCTCCTCTCTCTCTTCCTCTTCCTTACTCCTTTCTCTCTGTTTCACTTTCTATCATTACCTATGTTAACTTTCATTTCTCCCTTGTCAGGCCCAGCAGTATGAAATGGAATGGTGTAATAGACAAATGTTTAAATAAAGAAATAAAATGAATAAACATGATATCAAGTGGAGCCTTATGTTCATAAAGCTCCGCTTGGTAAAGCAAAACTGTTCAACAGAATAAAGCAATCAGATTTCCATTCTGCTTGCTTCGATGCTGGACAGGACAAGTTAGAAAAAAAAAAAAAAAAATTAGTGTCCCCACTGTATTAATATGTTTAAACATCAATCACTTTGACTGCTGTGCACCTTGTCAGAATCTATGTATCAATGTGGTAAATATATCACCATGATGATCATTGATGGATGAAGATGATGGTGAGAAAACTTTGATGAAAAGTTTATTTAACATAGAGGCTAAGTTTGCTTACGGACCTTTTTATTTATTTGAAAGGTTCTTATAGTTTCAGCTCACCTGCAGCATAAATAACGCTGCTGGTTTGAATCCTGTAAAGCCAATACGATTAAAATTTGATACGAAGGCGGAAATAAACGTTTGAGTGTGACAGAACAAAGGAGAGACTGGATGGGGATCAATCTGAAGTCTCAATCTGAACGCACATTTTCCCGTCAAGTTTGCTTTTTATAAATCACAACTTTTGCGTGAAAACTGGCGTACGCCAGTTTCAGGCCCCGTTTTGTGCGTACGCAACGTTTGTAAATGAGACCCCAGCTCTTTCTACACATCAGGCAGGTAACTGTAACAGCATGTAGAGGAAAGAAAAGAATAGTATTTAACATTTAAACTTGCGCAATGCACCTTTAAGATATAGGCGCTACAACTTTTTAAATAAATCTCATTATTCTCTTTGTGTTTTTAGAAAACATCCACACAGCAGATGCACACAGCTTGGACTGAAAATTGCCAACATCAGTGAAAAGGTTTTCAGTTTCTAACAGCGGGGCACAAAAATGCATGAACCGTTACAAAAAGAGGTCATGCATATCTACATGTAACTCCTCTGCGCACTGGTGTGCACACCTACACTCACACTCAGTCATTAACACACACATCTAATTATCATTGGTGTCCATTCACCCAACAAATCAAAGGTTGATAGAGTCACGCTAAGCCTCAGGTTTACTAAATCTATAATTACATAGTGAGTACACACTCTGTCCCTCTTTCTCTCACACACAGCATCTCTGTCATGAATACTCAGAGATAATAGAGCCCAGGAAGGAGGAACTAACTCCCACTGACACTATTTCACATTAGCTAAAGTAGGCTTGACTGAATGCTGTTTATCTCAGCATCATTATCCTGGCCAACTGATCTGGATACTAATGAACCATTTAAAAAAAAATCCTGCTGAACTTCATTTATTTATATACTGATTTTAAAGCCCTCCTGCCCATCTTCTCTCAATGTGCTTATTGAATCTGAGCTTTACTGCAAATCTAGAAAGTTTCTGAAATAATCAGTTACAACCAACACACATTACTCTTAGCATCTTCAAAGAAAACTTTTTTTTCAGTGAAACAGAGGGAGTTGAAAAGTTCTCACCATATTTACACTGGTTAATTGCATTTGTTTAAATGGGGGAAAAAGTAATCAGACACATTAATGTGCGCAACCAACTGTTTTTATGATTTATTATGTCTGAGGATATAATTCAAAAATTTAGTTTCAATCAAACTTTAAACTGTCCTGGATAAATAAAATTACTTTCCTCTTTAATTCTATGATAAGTAGGAAGTCGTGCAAACTCGCATCTAAATACGCTCCCTGGACCAAAAAAAAAAAAAAAAGTTGCCACCTGGATTGAACTAAGCAAATAGATACGAGCCCCCTATTTGATTATTGCTGCATGGGCGATTAACTTTCCGCTGGCAACAAGTTATTTAACCCCAACTGGTGCAATGACTTGCTTCTCATTTCCTAAACAACCATGTCGAAAGACACATCCTGTGGTCGTGGAAAAGATGTTAGTCTGTTTGAGAAGGGTCAAATCATTGGCATGCATCAAGCAGAGAAAATATCTAAGGAGATGCAGAAACTACTAAAACTGGGTTCAGAACTGTCCAATGCATCATTAAAAACTGGAAGGATCGTGGGGACGCATCATCTTCGAGGAAGAAATGTGTCCAGGGAGGCAGATAAAGTGATGCAGCCATCATGCCTAGTGCCTACTGTACAAGCCTGTGGGGGTAGTGTTAATGTCTGGGGTTGCTGCAGTTGCTCAGGTCTAGGTTCAGCAACAGTATGTGCTCAAAGAATGAGGGCAGCTGACTACCTGAATATACTGAATGACCAGGTTATTCCATCAATGGATTTTTCTTCTATGATGGCACGGCCATATTCCAAGATGTCAAGGCCAGAATTCATTGGGCTCAAATTGTCAGACTGGTTCAGGGAGCATGACACATCATTTTCACACATGGATTGGCCACCACAGAGTCCAAACCTGAACCCCATTGAGAATCTTTAGGTTGTGCTGGAGAAGGCTGTGGTCAGACTCTACCATCATCAATGCAAGATCTTGGAGAAAGATTAATGCAACATGGGGTGGAAATAAATCTTGTGACATTGCAGAACGGTCCAACGAAATATTAGTGTATGACTTTTTTTTTTTTTTTTTTGGTGGTGACTTTATTTTTGGCCAGGCAAAATTCCCCACCTCATCACCTCTATACAATTTTTTTTTTTTTAAATTCCTGAGTTTTTTGCTTCCCTTCCCTTTGTATTTGTCATGCAGTGTGTGGGGGTGACTCAAGTCTTTCCAGTGAACTTGGATCAGGATGTCAGCTGTTGATTTTGTATGCCCCACTGAAAAGCTGATCTTTGGCTACGTGTCATGCATGTTTATTAGTGCAAAGAACATTTTTTTTCTTGCATTGCATCCGTCATTACTTGAGAATTTGCTTCCTCTGGTCATTACCTTGGTAATGGTGTGTTTAGATGTCGATATTACAAGATCAGATCTCTTTTGCTGGGGAACATTTCGCAGCACCTCGCTGATGAAATGAAAACATGTATCCCTTTTGCTCCCACCTGTCCCAACTGTAAATGAGCTTTGTAAGCTTAATCCCTCACAATCTGTATTGTGGCATGTCATTTTTTGCCTTTTCTCCTGATTGGTTTTCTCATTTGATAATGAGGTCTGTAACGTGCTTTGAAATAGAGGTGGGAGATAAAGCTGTCAGGCTGATTTGTCTGAAGCTGAGGTTTGCTGATTCCATTATTCGACTTGGAATTGGCTGTCACTGGCTCTGGATTTTGCATTCATACCGGGCACAGGTGTACTCTTGTAGCTTATCTCTGCCTTTTCTCAGTGATGGAGTGGCTGCCTTGGGGCTGTAATGAGCAGGAAGGCAGAGAAAGACTGAGAGAGCCTGTTTTTCAGTCACAGGTGCAGGGAAAGAGAGAAAGAGATCTAATGGATGGCGGTATGATGGTTGGTATGAAGTGAGACGGGGCAGAGAAGTGGAATGGAGTGAAGGAAGGAATGGCAGGTGGAGAGGTGCAGAGGGAAAAATGGAGACCTTGAACAGAGGTGTATATGTACACATCAATGCCCCCACCACACATTCACACACACACAGAAAGTGAATGAGAGAGAGGGAAAGAAACAAACAAACAAGCCCTTGGCTGTCCCACAACACCAGCTGACAGGTGCTGGCTGTATGAGTGGCTAGCATCCACAGTTTACATCCTGACTGTGTGTGCATGTGCGTGTGTTCATTCGTGTGAACCGGCCTGTCGGATATGCTAATCGGCAAATTTAAAAAAACAAGGAAATGTAATGCAGGCATTTGTAAACACAGCTTAAAGAAATTATGTTTGTCCTTGACAAGTTGTTTTCCCAGTCACAACTAAAAACTGCAAGCACTGGTTTTATTTTGTGCTATTTTTCAATTTTTTCTTGAATTACTATTGAATTACTATTACTATTGGCACTGTTGGTCAAAAATTAATCCCAGGGCTTACAGTTTTCTGGCACTGTGCAGGATTTCCGGCGTGCATCAATTTTGCTGCAAGGGAAAAAAACACCCAGTAACAATTATATACTCTTTGATTTGTGCTCAAATGTGGGCTGTAACGTCACGTTAGAATTCGGTCATGTTTATCAACCTGTTACCAGTTATGAGAGCAACGCACTTTTGGCCTTTATCAGAACACATTCCTATCCAAGCACAAGTACACTCAATGTGAGGATTGCAACATTGTGTGAGAGATGCTGCACTTCACTTTTTTGTAGTAATAAACAGCAAAAGGTTATTTGGCCGTCCGACCTGCGTGTCATGCGCTTACTTTTTGTTTTACTTTTTCTTGTATGTGCATCTACCATGAAGTGAGTTAGAATATTTACATATCTTGTTATCTTTGGTATCAAGTGAAATAGTCTCACCTTGGAGCACAAGGTGAGACTGAGCCGCGATTACCGGGAGCAAAGTCAAAGCTGACATACCGCCATCAGTAGGCCCCTTTCACAACGTTCGTGTAAGTTGTCTCACCATTTCTGTTCTAGAGAAATGCATGACCAATCAGAAGAGATGAAGCGCTTTTTCATGACTTCACCTGTCAAGTTTATCCAAACTTCATTTAAAGGCATGTGCCACCCCTGGGTGAAATTTGGCCTTCTCCCGCAGTCCCCTGAGTTGAACAAGTGGGCAGAAGCATTTTCTAACCGACCTAGTCATTCTCTGGCAAACTTTAGCTTAGCTTAGCATAGTTGCTGTAATCTGGCGTCTCAAACTAGCACCACTTGGTGAAATCAAATTTTTTTCCAATTACATTTCATGACCCGCACATTCTGATTACGTACAAACGAGAAGCCAATTTCACATCAAAGGACTGATGAGGGGGCATTCAATAGGAGAACTATATGATGCAGAAGTACAGCCCAATCATAGGCCAATCACAGGCGAAGCACCGCACATGGATGCTGCGGATGCATGCGGTGAAACTCCAGGTGAATTAAACATGCTTGGTGTAAGGCAGCAGAGAGAAGGCCGAGAGTTGAACCTGAGCCAGAGGGCTGAGAAGGTTCAGCCTCTGAGCAATGGCTGCCCAATTGCTATCTACTATCTGACACCCTGACACAGTTTAGTCTTGATATTTATCAGCTACTCAAACATGCATGTGGACAGAGACACACACACTGAAATACTCACAAATACAGCTTAAAAGGGAAGTTAGAGGCTACGTTTCTATCCTTATAATTGGATGCTTTGCACACTGTAGCTTCCCTGTTAAATAAATCACGAGATATACTGTAATTAGCTGTTATTCTCTTCATTCACCTCATTGAACAAAACAGCATACTAATTCAGAAAAAGATGCACCCAAGTTGCTATTATCCATCAAGACATGAATATATTGATAACTCCATGGTTTTTTACCTTTGACTTGTAAATTATGTGTAGTTCTTTTGCATAGTCACATACCATGTTCATGGTACTGTAAGTGTGCAACAGTTGAAACTGAGCCTAAAAACTTAAATAAAACTTGCCAGTCATGTTTAGCTCATTTGATTTATAAGGCTATTTTCTTTTTTTAAACGTTTTTTGTGACCTTTTTACAGTATGGTCATTTTACATTTAGTTTATATTAAATCTACCATTGAAGGCATTTTAGATTTTTTGTGTTTGTCTTACAGTAGCATGGCTTTATTGTTTTGGGGCCTTATTTTCTTTCCTTTTGTTTATTTTGTGTGCTGTTATGGTTTTTCATCTCATCTTGGGGTAACTTAACATCGGGCTTGTGTCATTTTGTGCATTTTTACTGAGATTTTGCATTTCTCTTCAAAGTTGTACTTCCATGGTCATTTCATTAATATTTCTGTGTTCTCCATTATTATTGAATGCATTCTGCATCGTTTCTGTTTAAAAAACCCTCTGGTTGCTTTGTATCCAGCTGTATTTGTATACTAGAAGAGAGGCTTGTGGTCCAACGGCAGGCTTTTCCGGGTCCTTCTCATGAATTTCCGTCTGATTGGCTGCCTGCCATCAGTGTATGAAGGAAGCTCCGCCCTCCGCTCTTATTTCGTTACAGACAGGAAATAGAGCCGACAAACAAGTTTGTTCCGCCATGCTAACAAACAGTTAGCTAATTAGCTTCTCAACTCCGAAGCTACAGTCATGCTGTCTTCACTTCTAGTGTGTAGTGGAGGGTTACCTGCCTTCCAATGGACAGATAGAAACCCCACGTGGGATACGCTATTTGAAATGTGACGTAGAAGTGCAAGGCTGTTCCCGATTCGCTCTTTTCTTCGTATTGTTTCTCTAAAGAGAAAGCACAGCCGACTGGGGGCAACGCAACGCTAGCAAGTCAGCATGTGTAAGTAAACAAGGGGAAACCCTCCGTATTTCAGAAGGAGCAAGTTCCACTGAAAACAGGTTTTCAGTGGAAGGAGGCCTTTAAGTTAATTTTGCATGTTTTTGCAGCAGTTTGACAAACCTTTGTGGCTGATTCATCCTCTTCCTGTTTAAGGACACACAACGTAACTTTTAGACCTTAAAAATGTTTCTGACTTGTTTTGATGACACACTGACATTCAAAATGCGCATTTTCGAGCCGTCGCTGCCCAGAGGCGTCCCAGGGCTCAGAAACAGCAGTGCGTTTTCCCATCCGGGATGCGACTGTGGCATTGCAGCCGGCTATTGGTTGCGCACCGCGTCACTTACTAGCAAACGGATATGAACCATATATGAACACAACGGGTGTTATCAACGGGCATCATTTCAGATTTGGTAAAGAAACGGAAGGAAACATTACCGGAGGAAGAGAGGAAAAGGAGTGGAAGGGACAGAACAAGAGGCAAGATAAGACTGTCTTTCACTGGCCGGAGTGAATCACAGTACAGGTACGATACAAGATGGATGCTAGTTTAGCTGTCGATAGGGGACGCGTCACTGAGAAAACTGCTAAAAGTTCTGTTGTGTGTCTTTAACAGTGCCGCCTATCAGTTTCTGCTGCATCCCTGTCATTATAAAAATTGCAGCACACTACCATGTTTTTCACTTTTAAACTACACAAAACAACAGAGGGATGGCATTTGTTTTAGTAGGTTATTCAAAGAAGATATGTTAGGAACTGAGATACTGCTGCATCACTGTGCTGCTCATCGATCATGTAGTTTGCAGAGAGTCTGAATTTTCTCTGGAGATTTAATCTTGGCTGCTTTTATCTCATTTATTCAGTTGCTGTCCAAAGAATATGACATCTCAGAGGATAGCAACAGAGATCGATCACGTAATTGAGACCTTTGTTTTGTATTTTATCTTGGCCTCTCACAGGTCTTCTCATAAGCATTCAAAACTGTCTTTTAACTTAGATCAGCCACTCAGTCGTGTTGCATTATTCAGTACAACTTAGCAATAAGATAATGGGCTTTTCTTTTTTTGTAAGTAAGTCACATATAAAGGGACATTGACAGTAATTCCAAATATGTGTTAAAACCTCCAGTTGTAAACTTCTGTGAAATGAACCAGATTATTCTGAGACTTTGCTTGCCTGGTAATTATGCTAAATTGCATGCATTCAGCAATTAGTGGCGGTCACATCAGATGAAGAATATGAGTGAATATTTACAGGAGCTTTACTGTGCTGATGTCAGTCTGTGAAGTTTATTGTTGTGCTTAAGATATAGTTGTAATTATATACAGAATTGAAATAGATGGTGCTGTAGGCTCCTCGGAGTTTGGAAAAAAAAATACTGAAAACATGCATAAATGTATTTCTGTTTTCTTATTTATAAGCACATTCAGTTTATATACATAGACATTTGAGTCTACAGACAACTTTTCCTTCTCTGCCCCATTGAGTATTGTTTTATTCATACTCCAATTTGACTTGGATGATGTGTCTGTAGAACCTCCGGACCTTACATGTGCATCGCCTGAGGGAGAATGCTTCAGGTGAGCCTGAGTCTTTTCAGTGTATCTGGTAAAATACACCTGAAAGAGTGTAAATAATATTTAAATTTCATGAGGTACTTAATTACATTCAATTGAGTTTTATTTGAATAAGGCCAATTCACAGGCAAGTCATCTCAGGGTACTTTATAGACCATATATAATCGAGATGATATCGATCTTAAAATTTTAAACCAATTCCAATTGGAACAAATCCACATAAGTCCAATTTCTAATGTGTCCATACAAGCCAGTTCGTAAAAGAATAAAAACAAGTGGCTTGCATCTTAAATCTCCTACTGCTTAGGGAACATTGGGTTTTGCGGCACAGAATATTTTATAACCTTTCTCCTGCATTTTTAATGGATGGTTTTAAAAATGAGTGCTTAGATTTGGAACAATTCTACTGTGTTAGCTACTTCTCCAATGTTGCAGAAAATTGTATTATGATGAGACATTTTATTAAACTAAGGTAAATGTAGCTGGAGTTTGCAGCTTCAATTATGATTTAAAGTAAGGTATGTAATTGTGTCTGTCTTGTACATTGTTTATTTTGAGGAGACATTTAATGTAGGAAAGAGAACACTTGGAAAAATGATTTTATGAAAGATGATTTTATGCATTAAGAAGCAGAGCATGGGCTGGTTGTTTATTTCACTCCTGCAAATTTTACTTCTCACAAACTTAGATTTCTGTCACAGAAGGAATAAAGCCTGATTTGGTGTGTGTGCCTTTTTGTGGCTTAAAAAGTGCAGGAGTGAGTTCAGTGTTGCATAAACATTAACAGTTGTTTTAGGATTGAAATTGAACATTTGAACAATAAACAAAGTCAACATAGCTTTATCACAGAAAACGCAGATTAATTAGAAAGTGATGCTTATGTGAACGGGTATGCACAACTTGATACAGGATAACTTTAGATTCATGGCCCTGTGATGATGTCATGTTTCAGAAGCCCCTTGAGATTTGATAAAATGTTGAATGCTTATCAAAAGGAGCAATTGATGGGATGCAAAGTAGCTTAACTGGTTATGCTGGCCACTAGGACTAATTTTTTTTTTTTTAAAGTCACGTGCCATGTACAGTAGGGCTGTCAACAAATATTCTAAATTCAAATATATATTTGAATATTAATGAAAACCTGAGATTCGGATGTGAAAATTAATATTCAAATATTAGATAAACAATGGGAAAGATGGCCTTTTATATTAGGCCTACATTTCCTACACTGGTTTGATTGTAGGCCGACTGTTTCAAGTTGTTCCATGTTTATTACAGCTTTCTTGGAGCACTCAGTGTTCATGAATTTAATGTTAACTTGCTGGGACCTTAAATTGCTCGCACAAGTTAGGGAGATGAGGGGGGCGGGGGACTCATTTTGTACTGTCCTGGGCATTGTTAAAGATGTTAATATTGAAATAAAAATAAAACATACCTACAGTATACAAGTCGTTATGTCTTGTATTAGTTTGTCCTCCTGTTGGCATAATACTCAAATGAATATTCGAATATATTCGAAGTATGTATTAATTTCAGAACAAATATTCAAACGTCATTTTGGAGCAATTTTGACAGCCCTAGTGTCATGTCAATCTGAGTGCACAATATGGCGCACCAACTACTGGTTTACAGTCAGCTAAAAGGCTTTTTGTTATATTTCGGACTAATTCAAAATGGATTGAGGTAATTTCTTCTTCTAATCCATCTATAAAACAATCTTCCTCAACAGCAAAGTGAAAAGAGGATATTTGTTGGAATATAGTGTAAAGTGTGCTGCTATTTTCAGAACTTCAGAATTTCCACAGTTTCCCTGAAGCCACTCCTGTATTTTATTGGCAATATACTTCAGGTTGTTTATTTAAAATATACACTTTCCTTCCAGCATGAAATTCAGAGCACCTTGTCAAATGTTTTCACTCAGAATTGCTCTGTATTTTGCAGCAACTATCTTCACCCTTACACTGAGCAGCGTGTAAGCCCCTGCTTCTGGAAAACATCCCATCAGCATGATCCTGCCTTCATTGTTTGACTATAGGGGCAGTTAATAAGAAATTTCCATCTTTTATTGTTTGATTAGCTTCTGACTATGTTACAGACAATAAATCTGAGAAACGTGTTTATCTGAAAAGGATCTAGAAGCTTTTCACCAATTCTGTATGTGTCTGGGCAGCAGAAACCAACTCATACTAGCTTTTGGGGAGTTGGTCATGGCTCAGATATGGTAGTTGTCCTCCAGTTGGAAGGTTAGAGGTCTAAAACCTGGCTCCTTTATGCATCAAAGTGTCCTTGATATTCTCATTGGTGGGTTGTTGGAGTAAAAAGCACTCCATACGTAGAGTATCTGTATAAAACAAGAAACACTACGAGTGTTTGTGTGGATGGGTGAGAGAGAAACTTATTACCTTTTCCACAATACTGAACAAACAACAAATTAAACAGATAAATGCATTTGTTTGAGCTGCACCATACAAGATGGGTTTTATGCATGCTTATCATTATTTGTGAATATTTTTACAATAGAAATCTGGGTGAACTTAGTCTGGAACCTTACAGTTGCAACTATTCTTTAAAAATCTACTTATTTTTTTTTTTTTTTTTTTGCCAGGAGCTAGTAATTCCAGACTCTTTTTTTTTTTGTTTGTTTTTTTTTTTTACATGACTTTCTGTTCACATTGGCTGTCGATCGTACTTAATCCTGAAAATAAGATTAGAAAACAAGCCGAGGAAAACATGGGGTAAACTTCAATGGAATAACAAAGGATTTGTGTCTTGTGTCAGCATTTCTTCACCTTTTGCTGTGTTCATTACGGGAGGAAATAACACTGGTCCGATGAGAGAGCTAAACAGCTTTTCCTCACTGGTTTCAATCAAGCCAATAAACAAGGTTGTTCCCTTCACAAACACATTGCTATGCACTCCCATGCAGCGAGGAAGACGATGTAGCCACGTTTGTGTAGGCGAAGGGCTCTTGACAACAGAATGGCTGCTATAACTTCATTAAAATGGCCCTGCTTCTCTTCCTCAGTGCCATTCACTTCCTTCCATCAGACCATTGTGCTGTGCAAGTTTAATCCACAATTAAATCTTTTCCATCAGTGAACCATTCTGTCTCCATCAATCTAGATGATTTTTGCTCATTGATATCCCTTTTTCCTCTTGTAATTGTTGATCTTTTTTTGGCTCATTTCTTTTCCTAAGAATCCTTTGTTTATTCTTCTTAACTAAGTCATCCTCATTTAAAGATATACTCTAAACAATCTGTTGTGTAACATTAGCAACATATGCAGTTTCATCCTGTGTAATATAAGCTGTAACTCACCAGTTCCAATAGGTGAAACCTTATAAACCTGAGTAGGTCAGCAGTCTTATCTCCTCTGAAGATGCAGGACAGAATGTCAGGAAATGTGATATGAGGTTAGATCAGGACGCCTGCAGGGATCACACACGCGGAATCAGCTGATGCTGTGGTGTTTGTTTTGTGTGTCCATGTAATAAGGCTGCGCGATTACGGAAAAAATGATTATCACGATTATTTTTGTCAATATTGAAATCACGATTATTCAAACGATTATTTTTTTTTGTTACAGGATACATTCATTTAGCATTTCTCTCTCTGTCAAAAATACTTTGTTATTGATCATTTATGCAAAATGTTCAAATTGAAAATTAATGTAGGTTACAAATATGAACCGCTGCTGTTTTGCAATGTATAAACATTAAATGAATAAAACAAATATACTCTAAACATTAAATAAGACATACTGTAGAGAAGCTTTGGTGCAATGCTGCATAATTCATGTTGGTAATGACACTCAACAAATTGCATGGGTGAGAAGCCGCTAAATTTAATTGTAATTTCAGAATAACCTTTAGAAATTGTGTAACGAAAAATGGCAAATAAATCGCTTCAACTTGATAATAGGAGTTTGAAGATTGTTAATCCAAAAATTGAAATCACAATCAAATTTTGATTAATTGCACAGCCCTACCATGTAAGAATGGAAATAAATTACTAAAGATTGACCTGTGCAGCACAGAACAAAAATGATTGCAGAGAAAATAATCTGATTATTCAGGAGCACCTGTGGGTCCCACTGTGTTTCATTACACAGGATCTAATCATGACTGTCGATGCAGGAATGTGAGTCATGAAAATGTTTAATCAGTGAAAAGAGAAAAACAGCACCATTAATCAGTTTTACAAACATTGTGTTTAAATGCGTGTTTGTTAGTGCTGAATGGAAATTATTTTATGTGTTGAATATACCAACCCTGCATGTGTGAGGCACTTTGCTCAGAACAAACAGGAAATGTCCAGTTTCTGTAAAACCTCAACAACAATGTGAGCTGATTAAAGTCTGGTAGCCAGAGTAAGAGATGAAGGAGCAGAGCAGGAAGTATAACTCCAGTCCTCTAGGGCCACAGTCCTGTAGGTTTGAGATGTTTACCTGCTTCAGCACACTTGACACAGATGAATAGGTCCTTGTGCAGAACTTGAGATCAAGCTTGATCCATTTCATTGGGATCAGGTGTGTTAGAGTAGGGAACAGGGGTAGACATTAACACCCGCCAACCCGCCAAATGCGGGTGAATTTCAGCAGTGGCGGGTAACACGGCCACTCCAACTAGCCACTTTGGCGGGTTGAATTCTATTTACATTTTAATTGTAGTTTTCTCAAATGGCATCTGAAATAATAAATTAACTTGAATGTTAAACTAAAAGACTACAACTCCCATGAGCACTGCCTACGCACAGTGTTTGCTCATTCGTCAGACCGTGAAGCAGCAGTCTTTTTTGTTTTCAGCTGTCTCCCGAATGTGTCAAATCCAGATCCCTCATACAGCAGCTGTTTTAACGCTAGCTGTGGGCAGTGACATCATCATTAACAAGGATTATGTGATTTTCCGCTGGTTTTCTTCACCGGGAGACGTGGTCTACCTGTGTGACGAGGCTGAGCCATGCCCAAAATGATTGCTGCAGGCTGGCGGAGATCCGCCCAAGCTCCGGTGTGCTCGTAGAGCCGCACACATCAATGCAAGTTTGGGATGTAAACATCCTGAACGTGCATGGTAGCATGTTTTATAAACCATTCCAAAAGATACAGCAATGTATTCACAAAGCTGCAGCATCCACTATTACTGAGGAGTGAAGACATGATGGATCCAATGTGAGCGCTTTTGAGTGTCCAGCAGTAAAAGCACAATATGCACTACTCACATAAGTTAGGGATATTCACCTTTCGGTCAATTCATGGTTTACACTACTTTTGTATATATATTTTTTTGTTGTTAGTCAGCTTTTTGTGCATTTGTGCAGTTTAGATAAAGTCTAATTCAGTTCACCTGGAAAGGTTGTAGTGGATTTTAGGTCGATTCTGACATCATACAAAAAGCCAAATATCCCTAACTTTTTGTGAGTAATGTATATTGAATCCATTATCATCATCATCATCATCATCATCATCATCATCATCATCATCATCCATCATCATCATCATCATCATTATTATTTCTATAATTAACCAGACAGCGACTGTAGGATGAAGGCTGTGGGGGTGAAAAGATTTAGCGGTCTCTTTTGTTTTGATTTTTTTCTTCTCTGCAGTTGCCTGTTTAGTCTACTGCAGTAAATGAATACTGAAACAGACAGGGATTCTCTTCAGATTTTTTCCAGTTCAGTTTTAATCTTTTAAATTTATCTTTTACTCCCATGCACCATTTTTAAAATGCAAAAATAAACCACCTTTTTTTTTTTTTATTACTTTGTACAGTATGCTGCATATTTTCATATCAAAGGAGCTTTACACAGAACCCTGTCAGAGCTGAATGATTGATAATGACCAGCAATGTTAAACATTTTATGTAGCCTTCATATGAATGTGGACAAGAGTCATTTACGTTAAAAAAAAAGTTTGTAAATCTAGTTTAAGTTAACTTTAGCAGGCCATAGTCGGCTTTAATTCTATTAAACATCTTTTCTCAACAACAAAGTTGTTGCTAGTGAAAATGTTGAGTGGCTAGTAACTTTGGAAAACCACTGGCCACAGTGGCTGGTGAGCAAAAAATGCTTCCCTGGTAGGGAAGCATCTAAAACCTCCATAGAGACTCTCATGGACCAGAGTCTGAGGTTGTTGGGTTATAGAACAACCAAGTCATGGATGGATGGATGGATGGATGGATGGATGGATAGATGGATGGATGGATGGATGGGTCAAGAAGAGCACACTTAAATTTGAATTTGAAGCTCAATTTATTCTTTTATCATTTTTCAAAACATGGTTAATCTTTCAAAACATGACTATGATTTTCCCATCATTTTAATCATGTTTTTATAAAGGTCACCACAACAACAAGAGTCTTCTAATGTTAATGAAGTAGCTCTTTAACTCAAATCACAATTTAACAAAAAGACAAAATGACAAAATGTGTGTTTGTGTCTCCGTTCTAACTGATTTCTTAATCAACAGTGATTTGCTGCAGGTTAGGAGGAGATAACAGATATAATCTTTTTACAACACAAAAGCTTTAATGCGCAGGTCTCATTGCTGTCAGTCCCTGTTTGCTGTGTACTTTATAACTGAAGTGGCTGAACTCAATTGTCCCACAAACACCAGAATAAATGTTGGATTTTTTAAATCCCAATCTTTATTCTAGTAAATAATGGATGTGGTTGTAGCGCAGGAGTACATGTCAAAGTGTCCTTGATCAGGATACTGACCTCAACTTTGCCCTCAAAGCATTCATGAGTGAGTGAAAAAGTGTGCAGTCGATAGAATAGACTAAGGGTAAAGTAAATGTTGCTTTTACTGTAGTATCATTTCAGTGCAGTCCATCTGCCAGTTTAGAAAAAGTTTCATCTCCTCAACAAATTGGAGGTCTGGCTTTGTGGTTTTAGCACAGTATTTTTTTAAAATAAAAAGTTAATTCTTTGTTGTTGTATTGTACAATCATTTTTCAGTCACAGATAAGAACTTTTCTTGATTTGAACAAAAAAGTTATGAGTAATTTTTCAATCTAAAGTTATCCAGTTAAACTAGTTCAGACGCTATAGGTTTTCCTTTTTTAAAAGAAAATGTTTAGATTTATCTTTATTTTCTAAAACAAACAAAAAAAGCACCAATAATAGTAATGATAATGATAATAATAACACAAGTAGTCCAAAAGATACTCTCCAGGTTAGCCAGCTTTAATCTACTTAGCTGCAGTATGCCACAATCCACTTGACTGTTGGCTGAGGCACAAAACAATAACAGCAACAAATAATCCATAGACAAGCAATACTAAACAGCTATATATAGATGACATAATTATTTATTTTTCAATGCATGGTTTTCATTTTTTTCACAGGATGTTTTTGCATCTGTCTTGCATCTCTAAGTATGTGTGCTAAATGCACTGAGAGAATACGGTGCTGTATGTGTTGTGTGTGTTTGTTCTGTGTTGTGCTGATGTGGTATTAATACGCCTCCTCTAATCTCTGTCCTCCTGGTTCACAGTGACTATTAAAGTGAATGTGCTCTAACAAGCAAGCGCTTCAAATGATAAATGACAAAACACACTGCCTGCACACTGCTGTCATCTGGCAAAACAGTCATTCTTTCTCACATGCAAACACACACACACAGCTAGCTCTGTCTTTCATTTTTATTTATTTGTTTCTCACCTGCCTCAGTTTCAGTTTTTGTTCTCAGATATTTTGTCTCTCATAAGCAGATCAAAATGGGAAAAAAAATGAGAATTTTCAATAAAAACATGAATAAAAAAAATAAATCTAGGCCTTTAGTGTTTGATAAAATATATTGCATCTCAAAACCAGCCCTAATTCATACAACTTTCTTATAGACATGACTTTTACCATGAAGATGGAAGAAGTTGTTGAGGATTGTAAGGTGGTTGAAAACTTTATTGGCTCTGTTGTGGGACCACTTTGTTTTTCCTTATATACACACTGTATCCTTATTTAATCTTTTACTGAAACTCAGACATTCATATCCTAACTACTTATCTGATTGGTGACACAGAGATGAGAACAGGGCTGATGATTAATAACAATAAACTAATTAATAAATGTCACATGCATGTATGTTTTAATCTGGTTAAATGCATGATTGTATGATGTCACACCGTAAAGAGAAGAAAAGCAGGATTAACTTTTAGTTATTAAGTGTTTAAAGAGCTGTTCTGGAGCCATTTTTATGTTTTCCACTGCTAAGGTTATACATGTAAATCAATGAGCCGACCGCAACTGCTTCATCTCGTGACGTCGTGTCATGGAGAGGCTAAATGCTAAGGGCTAGCGTGCTGCGTCTTTTTAACATCAGATATTTACGTGAATACTGTATAAGTCTGATTGACTTCTAACTACACAGAACTACTTATTTTGTTTTGTTGTATTGGTGTATTGCAAAATTACTGTACTTGCAGTTAAGGTCGCATCATCAGCACTTTAAAGTTAGTGGTTACTTAGTTTAGAAAGGGGCCTATATAAGCCACATTAAATTCACCCTAGAAGAACTTAGTATTTGTAGGACATCCTCTGAGAAACACCATGGCAATGAAGTCAGTAAATATTCTGTCATCCTCGTGCTACCTGTCAGGTTTCGATAATACTTTCAAAATCCTTAACTGAACTCATCACTCATTTGTCTAAGTTTGTGGTAGGAGAGGATTAAAATATTATTAGTTGCTAACAGCTGCTGATTGTGTTCAGTGAAACAGAAGAAGATAACATAACTTGTTTGTCACACAGCAGCTGCTACATTAATTAAACCATGAAATCTCAGCAAGCCGTGTGAGTGCATATTGAAATGTCATCTTCGCTTTCTTCTCTGTCAGATCATGAAAGCAGAAGTACAAAAATATGCAGATATTGATTGCACCCACATGTGACAGCATGCAGTCTTTCGTTTGACTTTTTAGGGAAACATCTTTGCTGTTTTTTTTTTTCTTTTTTTGTGTTTTTTTGCAGTGCTATGACATCAAAATGGTGGAAAGTTTTACAATATAAACCAAAGATGTTCCTTTTATCTTTAGTTGTCCTCTTTAAATATATTACCTAGCAAGTTAGCAAAAACCTGCAGCTCTCCCTAGAATTTAGCTCAAAGCATTGCTGTGCACTTCCTCATAGAGCCATTAGCATGGCTGTAGTCGCTTAGTATTCCTGAATTGTGTGTGTAAATCCTCTTTGATGTTAGGATTTGGGTTGTGTTTTAACACTAAAGATGCAGTGCAAACTCATGTCAAAGCGTTGCCGCAGGCAGTGTTTGACAGATGACAGCTCATTTTGTAATCTGCTTAAAACTCAAGATACAAGCCTTTGCTCATATAGTACAGTATACGTGCACATGTATGAAGTGACCTCAGCCTGGTAGGACTGGTGTGATATGAAAGGCTGCAGGAACACCAGCATGGGAGAGGTAACGCTTTCACAGTTCAGAACTCGTATTCAGATCAAGCATGTCAAATCATGATGCTGAATCCCCCGAGCTGCCTTGCGGTGTGGCGAGTGGGCTGGCATTTTGTCATATTCACCACTTGGCAAGGTTAGCTTTTAATGTGTCTAAGTAGGTGGAACTCACCGTTTTCATTGATCAGCGATGTGAAAGAGCGTTCAGTCACATTGCTTTGTGCTTATGCTCGCAGACATGCAGACGGCCGCTGCTGTGATGTGCAGGTGCTTTGCAATGGAAATCTCTGCAGTAACAACTGAGGACTGCAAAGATATGTTTTAGTAAAGAGAAAATGTCTGAGGTAGAACTGCGGGGAAGTTGTTATGTGAGCCTGATCTGACATATTTCTACCTAAACGTCTGTATTATTTAACTAAGCCTTATAGTTGATTATGTCACCACAAAAAAGTCATGGCCTTTTTATTAGAAGAATGAGGCCAGACAATGTCTGAAGTTAAAAGTCTTGGGAAGTAACTTCTAACATGCATTCACACCATCCTTTTTTGATGAAATTCTCATTCATTTGCTCAGAATGTCCATTTTGTTTGAAGAGGTGTGAATACAAAGTAAAAAGTGAACACAGTAAATCCCGATGCAATAGCACCTCAGGCGAGGAGGCGATTACTGTATGTGATTAAAAAGGTTCAGCTCCAAGGGCAGTAGGGCAGTATTCCCCTATCATAGAGACTAATGGACTACTCTGTGAATATGTCCTCCTTAAATTGTTTCCTGTATTTAATAACAATTGAGTTCCTAGAAAATTTGCAAGAGATTCAAACAAGGAGGAGAGACCAAATTTATTTTATCCAGATAGATTTTCGTAAAATATTGTAGCAGCTTCCCTTCTGATGACAACAGAAAATTAATTGACCAAAGGCTGCCTTATTTATCCTGACAGCTGTTGACGTTTCGAAGCCTTTTTAAGCTGTTGTTGAAAGCTGGTTGTTGTTGATGTGAGTTTCATTAATTAGGCCACTAATCAGGAATGAGAGTAATCAGTGTTGTCAGGAAAACAACCCTCTGTAGCGTCTGTGGAAGTAGATGGAGACATTTAAGCAATTAACAGTTAGGCCCTGAAAGTCAGCACTTAACTGCACAGAGTCATTCTCATGTTCGCCATTAAGCCTGCAGCTGATTTTCTCTGGGGTCCAAAATAAGAAAAAAAAAGAGTCCCTCAAGCCATTCATCCTTTATTTCATGTATCGATTATGGTGATGGAGTAAGAGTAAAAAAAATATTGATCTGAAAATCACCCATGGCTGCTCAGTTAAGTTGAGACCTGCTAAGTGGTATTTTTATTCTCAGTTGGGGGTGAATTGTTGAAAACAGATAGGAGGAAAAAAATCTCATGTTTTTTTAAGGAACTCTTGTTTCCACATGAAGCTGCTGTTGACATACTCCATACTCTTAAAGTTAACCCTTACTTTACACAAAAGCTACAGAATCGCTTGTGTATGGAATCAGCTATGAAATTTTAGGCACACATTAACCCAACAAAATCTTGAGGTTTTATATATCTAATGTGGGGGAGGGTTTCATTCTAGGGTTCAGACAGACTTCCCTTTTTTAACATGCTGTGATTTTTCATTTTTTCCCTTGCAAATGCACATACGGCTTGCCATGTGTATAATGCACATCCATACCACGGCCCATCCCATTAAGTGTGAGTGTGAACATTCAGGACATGAATAGTTAAGATGTTGCCAAGCCCAGCAATGCAACAAATTACCATAAGAATTTAATTATGCATGCCACAGCACAGCCAGAAGTGTGCACAGATGAGCGGCTGTGGTGGAACATCACGCTGAACGGATTAGCATTGTGAGAGATTTGATGTGGTTTAGTTAAAAGGATTATTACTAGTTGTGGTTCACGGGTGGACTACAAATAAGGGGTCTGAAATATTTTGAATTAGAATAAATGGATTAGAAATTTTCTGCCACACCCGCAAGAGGAAATTGATGTAAAAAAAAAAAATAAGATTTGAACAGAAATGTCAACTCATGATGCTTCTTTACAGTATCAGTTATGTGGTCGGATTTTTAGTGTTTCATGTATAAAACACTGTAGTCTCTTTGACTTTAACACGGATGTAGGGCTGTCACAAACAATTATTTTCATAATCGATTAGTCACTGATTATTTTGTCAATTAGTTTACTAATCGGATCCTGCGAAAATTACAGTACCAGTCAAAAGTTTGGACACTTTCTCATTGAATCTAATGGGAAAATGTGTCCAAATTTTTGACTGGTAGTGTGTGTGTGTTTATTTATGTCAATAAACTATTCAAGAAAAGCTGAGCAGACAGAAAGGCAGACAAGGCAGAGGAAGGTATGGTGGCAATTTTGATAGGGAAAAAAAAGCTTTAAAAATAATAAACAATTCGTCGATTATGAAATTAGTCACCAACTATTTTGATAGATTTAAAAAAAAAGATTTAAGAATTATGATCATTAAACAGAAACGTTAAGAAATAACATCTTGTGATGAAGCAGGATTTTGAAAATTCAGCTAACTGGAAGAAAAGTTAAGAAAAACTAGTTTTTAAACATGTAAAAACATCTTTTTCTAAAGACAAAGTATTTGGGTACCTCCCTTAAAAGGTGGACAGAGCCATTGTTATGTTCTCATCCATTAATCAGGTAGAGTTGCCTTTCCATTAGGTGGCTTTCACTTCAGAAGATCCAGTCAAAAGATGTGCAATTAAATTCCCAAACAAGTCAGGAAGCTGTGTAAAACATAAAGGATATTTACGCAACGATTTGCAAATCTTGCAAACCCTAGAAATTTTTTTTCACCTTTATTTATACAGGTTGTCTTATTTGCAAGAGAGACCTGTTTTGAGAAAATAAACATATCAGATTTTGATATTTATATCATCCATTTTTAGAAGTTGATTGTTTCAAAGCCACACATCTTAAAAAACTTAGAACAGGTGAACTGAGCTTGATTGAATGTAAAACTGCATCATTAAGCTGCAACAACGGACCAAATCCATCAGAAAGGAAGTTAAAGAAGCAGCACCAACTGTGTGGTAAGCGGAAGGAGAAAAAAAAAAGGCTATTTACTGTAGTTACCGTATATTTTTAACAAATGAAGAATGTTCTTCACTTGCGGAACTGACCAAAGTCTCGCATGAAGAGATTAAACAAAAACAAATGGCAGAGGATTTAAACCAAATCTTCTGTAACCTTTAAGATTAATCAAAAAAAGAAAAAAAAAGGCCAGGTAAGATTTTAATCCAAATCATCCGTTATCTGAAAGAGACATGGAGGCAGCATGTTGCTGGACCACACACAGCTTCCAGTGGCTGCATCTGTAGTGTTTATTGATCATACAGTAGAAGCAGCCAGATGGATTCTGATCTGTACTGGGACATACGGGAAGCTCAGATTCAGACAAATCCAGCAAATTTGGATGGACAACCATTAAACCTTGAGGTTTTTAAACATGAAAGAGCCCCAAATACAGTGGCTAAATCAGTCATATTATTTTAATTTGACCAGTTGCATTTTAGTTGTTGAAGGCAAAATTAAAATCCGGCTCAACCACAAACAAAGTAAAGTTAATGACATAGATGACTGAAAGTAGACCATTTATTAGTGACAATTCATACTTCACTTTTATTTGTTGCAGCACATATTTTTTTAAACAAAGTATTAAAAATGAACATTTTATTGAAGGCAGTTTACAAAAAATATATTTGACAATAGACCTACTACAGTACTACATTCTACAATCTGGATGGGAATAATCTTAAACTATAGCCTGAAAATAATCTTATAAAATTAACTTCTGTATCAGTAATAAGAAAGAAAAAAAAAAAACTTGCTTAATTCATGAAAAATGTATTTCTGTTCAAGACAAGTACTGATAAATAAAACTACACATTGATATTTCTCTGTGTTCGTTTAATGGACTCTATCATCAACAATACACATTAAAGCTACAGAAAAAAACAGTGACCATTAAAACTTGCAATGGATCATGTTTTTATTAGACAAAGGCTTCCATTTAAGTAATGTAGAAAAAAATAAACAAAATTGGTGAGATAAGAAGACATTATTGTTATTATTATTATTTGTTATTTTTTTTTTTTTCTAACAATATGAGTGTAATATGTTTCACTTGTCTCCAGCGTTTGTGCCGTTTGGAGCTGTGTGCAGGGTTTGCATGATAACTGGACATGATATATGAGATAGGATCATTTATCATATCATTTTGGCCTTCATGTTTCGTGTTAGGTGTAAGGAAGACTAAAGACCTTGCAGGTTAATAATTCACCACAGAGGAAAAGGCGATGGAGGAGAAATAGACAGAACAAATTAGAACAGCAAATGAAAAGATAAAAAAAGAGGCGGGCTGGAGGAGAGAGATGAGCTGATGATGAGCAGATTAAAGATAAATAGAGGAGGCGGCGTGCAAGGAGGGCCGGGGTTTGCAAGAAGGAGGCAGGGAATGAAAAGGAAGGTGGATGGAAGAGAAGTTTAATATGCCAGAGGCAGCAGCAGCCTGTGGAGAAACAACATCCTCTGTGGGATGAATAGGTCCATTTAAAGGGTCAAGAGGATGCACACACACATACATCTATACACAGACACACAAATTAAATGCTTAGTGGATATTTGTTTCAACTGATAACTTCTTTGAGGCATTTTGCTCTAATAACTGCTCTGCTCTGTAGTGAGCAGCTATATTACATACAAGAAGAATGAAAGCATGCAGTTGTGTTTGAAAGTTTACAAACCCTCCCATTAAAGACATAAATAAATAGTGAAATAAGTTGAAATTGACAAAAGTAATAATAAATAATAATTTTATGAGCATCATGGCATTGATTTCAAATTGTGGTTCAACAGAAATACAGTATTAAAAATAAACAAAAAAGAAATTTTGTTGAGCACACTTTAGGATAATCACTGCAGTCAGGTGTTTTCTGTAATGTTCAATCAGACTTCTGCACCTGTTGACAGGTATTTTGGTCCACTGTTCGTGAGCAAGCTTTAATTTGTCTGAGACAGTTTTTTTGTTTGTTTGTTTGTTTTTTATAAATATTTTTTAAAACACAATTTCAAAATCAATATTTTAGTTTACTGAAATATAATTTAGTATTTTTTTTCCATTTCTTGTTATTTTACTCTCTGTTGTGAATTTAGCAATTTCTTTAATAGGAGGGTATGTAAACTTTCAGCACAACTGTCAATAGAGTCCCACTATGTCCAGAAAACTTTTGTTTGGGTATTTATTTAACTTCTTCTTCTTCTTTTTTCCCCCCAACAAATGTTATAGTGCATTTTTACAATTTCTTTGGCAGGATGCCCAAATGTTGACTTTCTTTCTCCAGTGATGCCCCATGATGTTTCATCTTTATGGAACTGGCTTGTACATCAGCTAAAGAATCTATTAAATATATTGGGCAACTCGCACAGCCCCTAGTTGAGGAAGAAGATGAATTATCAGGCAGGGCTCAGCAAATATTTGGACAGGAATGCCTTTATTTAATGTGTCATCCTCATATACTTTGAAAAATTTGAGGTTTCTTCAGCAGATCAACAGACGGCTCGCAAATTAGTTTTCATAGCAGTCAAAGTTAAGGTCGTAGTTCTGGCTTTTCTTTGATTCAGTTCAAAATGTTTGAGTTGGAGAAGAAGTACATGTTTCTGATGTAAAGTAAGAAATAGCTGGCTTCAAGAGGATTTATATATTATCCACAGATACTGTATGTATGAAGATGTTAAAATTTATAGAAAAAAAGAAGCAAACTGCAATGGATAGAAGATGCATGGATGGATGAAACAGGTGGTTTAAGAAAGTTAACGTTAACCAGCTAATATGATGAATAGTTTGCTATGATGATAATGACCTCATAGAGTGGATTACATTATGCAAAAAACATATTTATTTAAAGTAATGCAGTGTTGTTAGAATACATGCTTCCATTTAAGTTTTTTATAGCCTTTTTTCATATTTCTTCATTCAACATCAACCAAATGTCTTCAGACAGACTGAAATTGCACTAAGAAGTAAGCCATTAAAAATGGAGTGAAAAATCTTACTCTGCAGTGACTTGTACACAACTGATAAACACCACCCTCCTCTTGAGACCTCTGCTTATCTGTCAAGTTCCTTTCCCAGCTTTTCTATGTTTGAGTACATCTTGATGAGGATTTAGCTGCGACTCCCCGGGGTGCTGAGTAACTGTTAGGCATCGTGCTGTACATGATTAGTTAAAGGGATGTAAGTACATGTACATCAGGGTGTGATTCATCAAACCTGCTTCTAGTCTCTGTGCTGCTGCCTGAGAGCCTTAAAGAAGGCGAGTACGAGCCCCGCTATTGAGGATTAAATAACTGTTTATTTCATGGGCAATAAACACCACAAAGGTTTAGTAAATTCAGATCTACCCCAGAGCATCTGGAGCCAAAATCCTCAAATGGGTGGGTATCAGGTGCTCTTTAATCTGGTCAGACAATAATTAGGAACAGAAATAGTTTGCAGAATATTTTGTCAATGGGGATTTTAAATCATCAATCAGTTTATTGGAAAGGTAAAAAAAGAGTATATTTTGATACAACTGGAAAACATTGCATCCCAGACAGAACGAGTGAAGAGTTCTGTTTATTAGCTGAACTTGAAAAAAAAAAAGAGAAAAAAAAAAAAGCATTTGTCCCTTTCATGACTTTGTAAGGAGTTTGTTTTTTCAGCCCGTTAAACTAGTAAAACTACACTTATATTGGTTGAAATGAGTGCAGATGCTTCTAGATGAGGGGTGTCCCGCTCCGGTCCTCAGGGTCCACAGTCCTGCAGGTTTTCTATGTCTCCCTGCTCCAACACACCTGACTCAAATTAATGAGTCATAGTGCAGAACTTAGTACGCTGCTGGATTCATTTTATTTGAGTCAGGTGTGTTAGAGCGGGGCGGCATAGAAAACCTGCAGGACAGCGGCCTTTGAGGACCAACTTTGGACACCACTGTTCTAGATTGTTTATCCAATCAGACGCCATGTAGCTTTTCTCTCATCTTTCTTTGTTTCCTTGTTGCCAACTTTGTTTGTTTTTTTACTCGGCTTTAGCTTCAGCAAGCTCCTTATTTATTTCATTTGTTTGATGCAGACCTATATTTTGACCTTATAGAAAATGAGTACCATCCTTTCCATCTTCTCAAGGAAGATTTGCCTTCCAACAGTTCTTTTGAGAGAAGAGAAGATGGGTACAATTAAAGTAAAACCCATGGTTGCCAAATTCTCTGTTTGTGTGCAAGGTCTGAATGTAAAATCCAGGAAACAAACCAACAAAAAAACAAACAATCAAACAAAATAAAAAGAAGAAATACACATTTGCATCGTGGGCCAGTTGAGACCACCAGGCTGGATGGCAATGACATCTTTAAGACCACATATTGTATACACTGTACAGAAACATAGTTATCTCCTTACAAGCCTGAAGAGGGAAGGGACTTCAGGGCTCTTGTCCACACAACTTCATGCACTATTTATTCTGTTACTGTGCACTAGAACACAACCATTTTCCAACTGGACCGTGCTTTAGGTCTCAGTTGCACACCTCTAAAGTTTTGCCGGCATATTGCAAAGATTGTGACACATTTTATCAACCAAATGAGGCCACAAACAGACAAATGCCTCCCACTTTTGTGGTAGTTTTGTCCTTTGCAGGTGTCACCAGAGAGGCACAGGACGTCATACATTGATCTCTTTTTCTCACACCCACAGACATGCACATAAACAGATGTAGAAATATGGACACTGACAAGGTGAAAGCAATATCAACCTAGTAAAAATAAAACAAAACATATCATGCATACGCTGTCATGCACAAGTAATAAAATTGCTGTTGTATGATAAAACTTATTTTTTACACATGAACACAAGTGGAAGTCTGGAGAGTCAAATCCAATCTTTGTCAACAGTATTTTTTTCAAACAGTAGTGGAGAGAATTAGAAATTTATTCTTGCTGTCAAAGCTGTAAAAATTTCATGAGGCAGGAGATAAGACAAGAAATGCACCACTGTAATTGCAGTGTTTATCTGAAAAATAGCAAACAATTCTACCGATTTATCACAATTATGACTTTATTGTACACACTGTAGAATGTAGAGCAAAATATGTTCATATGAACAAGATGATCAGTAAGACTTGAGAGATTGTGACAAAGGCCAAATTGTTATGGGTGACGGAGTTAGAATATGTCTTAAACCTCAGGGTTTGTTAGGAGAAACCCTGAACCGATAGCAGAATGTTCGGAGTTGTGGCCCCAACACCGATCCACAGCATCTCCATCTAACAAATTGAAAGGGTTGAACGAAGGCAGGCAATGTCATAATGTTTTGGCTCAGAAGTGCATGAACATTTCTGCATGAACAATTTGGTACAGCTGTCAAATCTCTGCGCAAATGTCATCTCTTTTTTCTGTGTCTCATTCAATAGCTTTGCATTGCAACTGCAGTCTTTTGAGGAAACAGCAAATCATGAAGTATGACTGATGGAGCCATAAACTTTATTACTCTTACTGTATTAGAAGTGTGCTGACAGAAAAGTCACAGTATAGAGATCGGCTGTCAGCACAAATCAAGTGAATCCAATGCCATCCAGTAATTTGTAACTGGAGCTGTACACTGGATGCAGGACATCCAAACTTCCCTCCAACAGGAATACAGCAGCTTAGTTATAGACGCTGCCTGCCATCACGGCGTTTTGAATCTTTAATCTTAATCAGACTCAAGTAAGCAGCTGTCTCCTGCAATAAGGTCATTGTTGCTGCTCCATCTCATGCCATTCCTCTGTTGTAAATATTTGAAACTGATGTAACCTGTTCAGACCTGATCTGATCTCTCCAGTATATCAACCAGCTGTGGTTTAGGTGCGTTAACATACAGCTGCCAATGAGAGCACTTCATATAAGAGTAAGGTCATAGCTGCCTCTGGCAACATTCTCATTACCAGTGCTGTCAGTCACACAACAAAACACACACACCCACACACACACATCATTGCATACTGTAGCCAGAGATGTCCTATGTTTTACTTCGTAGTACGAAAAAGTCACATGCATGGAGGTGTAGTTGCATTTACTGTAAAGACCTAATGCATGTGATTTAATGACTTAATTGGCACATACACACAAAAAAAAACCAACACACACACATATGATAGAGATATCATGGCATTGTTCAATTTCCAGATAAAACCTAAAGTTCTTACCTTCTTGCCACACCTGGTTGCGGTTTGTTTTTCCCGCTTTTAGAGTGTGTGAGTATGTGAAAGAGAGAGAGAGCCTCAGATAGACAAACCGAGTTCCAATTGCAACTCTCTTCTATTACCTGAGGAGTTTATTTAGGCTGCCTGTGAGACACAGCCGTCTTTCTTTGCCCTCACACACATTATTTTGTGCACGTCCTTTCACACACATAGACGCAGCTGCAGACAACAGGAAATCAATGCGCTGAACAATCCAGCGTGCTCCCTTGAGCTGCTGTAGGCTGTGGATTCAGGGAGTTATTTGAACACTTGGTCTCTTAAACATTAAATTTAACATGTTTTTACTTCTCATTTTTATGTACTTACTTTCCCATCATCTGCAGTTGTTTTTGGGCTACTTGCTGGTTCTTTTTCACAATAGACCACTGAATGTCACATTTATTCAACACAAAGAGGCAGCATACTGAAGAAGGAAAGTAACAACTCTCAAAACAGAAAAACAGTATAAAACATGCAAATGTGTGTGTGTGTGGCGTGCGTGGGTGTGTGTGTGTGTGTGTGTGTCTACTTTTTACAAAACTTAGAACTATGACTTTTTTATGATTATTAATAATTTGACATTTTCTTGGCTTTTTAAAATTAGTTAATGTGCATTATTTCATCATTAGTAATTAAGGACTAGCAATTTGGTAAAAAGACAAAAAAAAAAAAACTTATACCAATTAATTTGTATGATGTTAACAGTTGATTTTAATAACAATTTGGTATCGAAACTGTTTCCGTGAAAGTCTGAGTTTTTAGGAGGGAAAGATTATTGGACGATACCCAGTTTTCCAACAGATGTTTGAGTTGGGGAAAAAGAAAGTTTCTCAAGGAAAACCAGAGAAAATTTTCTAATTTAGTAATAATACTTTTTATTTCTGGGGACCTTTCATGACATTTAAGGTCATCTCACAATAAAAGATGCATGAGATAAAATAAGAAAAAATGAAGTCACTTTACAGTGAAGTAGTAAAATACAATAAATTATAAGAGCAAGAGACTAATAATTAAAAAGGATCATTGGGAGAAGCACAGTTTGAAAAGACGGCCTTGAATTTGTCCTACCTTAGTTCAGATGCCCATTAAATGACTTGAGGAATAAGTAATTTTGTTTTGTATGGAAGAATTGCAAAGCCAGAGCTCCTTCCATGTCGAGATAACTGACATGTTTGGACCAAATCTGAGCTACTTTTGGCCTGTACGGCTCGGTTATGGCACTGACAAGTGTTGTGTGGGCCAGAAGTGGACCAGATTTAACTAGCTAGCCTGGCTGGGATTAGGATTAGTCCTTGTACAGGAAGCCTACCTGAACATACTGCAGATAATGGTGATTTACTTGTGGGCCACATGTGGTGCTGTGGTGGCTGAGTTTTGACTGCCACACATTTAGTAAACACTGCAAGTGTTACTCTCAAATTAGGGGTGTAATGATTCGGTTAACAAAGATTCGATTCATATCACGATTCATGGTTTCTGATTCGATTCATGAAGGATATTGGTTCATTTAGAACGGTACGATCCTATTCAATTCAGTGACTTGAAATCAAATCAGAAACCATGAATCATGATTTGAATCAAATCATTGTTTGACCGAATCGTTACATCCCTACCCAAAATGTTAGAACAATGTCTTTTGAATATTTGACTTTTTGCCTCCTACAATGGAAATCAAGACTTTACATTTCCTATTGGTCATCAATTAGGTGCAATATTTAAACTATGCTAAAAGACTTTTTATAAGAGGCCTTTTTTTTGCTCTCCCATCACAGGAGAGAGAAAAAGGGAGAAAAAAAGACACCTTAAAATTGTTTAGAACATCAAAACAAGGACAACCTGTCAATATTGTCTTTTTTTTCCCAGTGTTATTAAGTTTAGTTTGGTTTTCAAATAATAGTATACAACCAGACCTGAAAACAGGTCAGTGGTGAAAAAGGTGAGACAGATACAACCCATCAGGGGGGTCCGGGGGCATGCTACCCCGCAAGAAAATTTTTGACATTTCATATTTAAAAGAATAATTTGAGGGGGGAAGGCATTCATAAACTCTTTAACAGGTAACTTCCCCCGTAGTTACAGCATGACAGTGTTGATATGACTCGTTCATGTGACAGCTACATGCTGTTACGTCACAACGCGTTTCCAAACTGATTATTTAAGAAAAACCCACTGAGGACAGGAAAGAGTTAAAAAGCTCTGACCACAACCGTTTCATTCAGCGGAGCTGTGCTGAATATTCTCACAGTTCAGATCTCGGACAACCTGCTGACGTTAATGACACAAAGTTGTCTTCATCTGCAGCCACGGAGGCTTCAGCTGTGCACGTTCCCACGACGTGCACGACGTTCTCGATATAACCTGCTCATGGAAAGGAGTGCGAGTGTTTCCATCGCACCTTCTCGGTAGAGCTTTAACACTGATATTTGTGTCCGAGTTTCAGGTGGTTGACATGTTTGAGCGGGCGCTGGCAGACGTGCGCTCACCTGAGGATGTGCACGTGTCACGTCACAGATGGGGGTGCTGTGCTTTCCCATCGGCATTAAACACACCAGCTGAAAATGTAATACCTACAGCTACATTTATGGTAAATTGAAGACATTTTGAGACCTTAATTTCTAGGATTTAAATTTAAGACTTTTTAAGGACCCGCGGGAACCCTGTGTAAGCCTGTCGTTTGTTGCATTACTGTGCTGTTGTGATAAAGAATGACCAGTAAAGACAGTTAACTGTACAAGCGAGTCCTATGTGTTTTCTGACCGACACCTCATGGTGAACGTCAAACCTCCTTACCAACGCCTAAACAGTCTTACATGGACATCACCCTGATAGGCCAAATTTTCTCTCCCAGTGCTTTTCTAGTTTTGTTTTGTTTTTTAATCTGGCTTGTTCCCAATAGTACTGCATAAAAAAGCCCTAATTCATTAGCTGATTTCTTTTGGATATATTAGCCAAATATCTGAATAAAAAGTTAGATTCACACATTCCACCTAAATCATAACTGTGCAAAAAGGAAGCCTTATGTATGTGAAAGCAACCCTTGCTGATGTTGCATTGTTAAACTATTTTTTAAAATGCTGTGAATGAGGTAATGGAACTCGGAAATACAAGACAGACCCACCATTAAGCCTGGGATACACTGTGCGATTTTTTCAATCGTTGCTCGCAGCTCCAACTCAAATTGTGAGAATCAGTCGCAGAGTTTAAAAATTCACAGTTTGCGATGTTTGTCCTCATACTGTACGAACCGACGCTCGAAAGCGATCAGATTACTCACACTGAACGTCCTCAAAGACATGTTGGGGTGTTGAACAATCCCGACATGCAACGCAATGAATACAGCTCGTAGTAGAAGAAGAAGAAAACGGAGGAGAAGAAGAAGGAGAAAAGGAAGAAGAAGACAATAACAACAGCAGCAGCAGCAACTTTATGCTATCACCAAAAAACTGTGCTGCCTTGGCGATTTGCAGTCTTCTTTGTGAAGAATTGGCCAAAAATAAAAGGCGACAACGTTGCGTGTGGACGAGGAATTGACTAAGCAGACGTGGGCTGTACAGTCTGTTGGTTTTACAACGAGAACTCCGTGCAAAAGACAAGCCTGGTCGCCATGCTACCTCTGTGTACTTCAATTTTGTTTTGCGCATGTGAACTGTGAAAATCTTCAAGGAAAGAGTTCTCAGTCTGGTCGTGGCGCCGCTTCAACATGCGATTCACTCACGAACCACGACCAAAATATCAATCAGGTTTGATTTTCATGCGACTTGTGATTTCTGCTCAGGAGCTTGTCTTGAGGTGCCAATCGCCTCTCGTACACTCTAGTATACTGCTCGACGCACGACACACGATTTGGTCAAGAGTTGGCCCGATTGCCAAACTTGTCGCACGACTGGAAAATCGGCTCAAAAATGGCCAAAAATTGAACAGTGTATACCGGGCTTTAATAAAAATTACATTTTATTCCAATCTCAAAATTTTCAATGAAAACTCCAACCAGTCCTTGCAGTGTGACCCCTGCCTAGGATTGGCCGAGGGACCTGCCTGTCAGACTTTTGCTTTCACATTAGGAGATGGAGGGAATGGGGGGTGGGTCTTTGGTGTGAGGCAGGACTGTTCATATTCAAGTAATTTTTACTTTCTGAAATGCGAGATCGGCAAGGGTTGCTTTAACTGTGTCCAGAGGTGGTGTGGATGTCTTTGGGTCCAGAAGCCTCAGGCAAGGACCATCTGACAGTGGAGTAGATTTGGAGGAAACAGAGGCTGAAGACAAAAAAAAAAGGCCAGTATTTGTATGTGTCTGCATTTAGGATATAAAGTGGGCAACAAATTGCTTCTTCTTTGTGATAGTCTGACAGCTTTTCTTCCCAATTTTTAACAGCATTACTTCAAGTTCTGCTCTCTGTCACTGTGTAATGTAAAACTTCAGATGATGATCAGCAGATCAATACAGCAGCTTTACAACACCGACAACAGGTGCTGTCATCTTTTCTCATCTTATGTTATTGCATCTGATCTTCTAACGGGAAATCAAAACTGTCTTTGCCCTCTGTGTTCTGCTCTGGAAAGATGATCCACATTAAGTGCATTTCATCATGATGACATCATCCAACTTAGATGTGAATGTGTCAGAGTGAATTGTGAGCTCAAATAGCAAATCCAGAGTATGAATGATACCATTGTTGAAGTTATTGCCATCATATACACACCTTTTATCATTATTTCTCTTATTATTGCAACTCCTTTACATAGGTGATACTAAGCATGCATATAAGCTCACATGTATGCTGTAACTAAAGCAGTGCAGCTTTGCTACCTATTTTCAATCCTTTGTCAGCTGTCGGATAATAGCTAGTTTGAGAGATTACATCCCAACTGTCTCCTAAACCTCTTATGCCTTCAGTCCCCCTGCTGGCAAAATTCACTTTCCCTCCTGCTGTGCTTCATGCCTTATTTTTGTACAGCTTTCGTGTTCTCTGTGGATGATCAGCCATCATTGCCTGGCAGTTGCCTCAGACATGTGCAGTGTAGTTTAATCTGAATTTAGCCCTTAACATGCCACCAGCCGTGGCTTGTTGCTGTCATTTTAAACTATCAGCATCAACAACAGAAAACGGCTGATTTTCAGACAGCAGGTTTGGTCAGTCTCGCTGACCAAAATTTAAATCAAAATGGAATTTGAAAAGTTTGCTTGTTAGGGCAGAGAGAAAAATCAGATGAATGCACAAGACTCTCAAATTTGTATCTCAGAAACCACGGGTTCTCATAAAGAATATCTATTATAGGTTCTTGGAAACCAAATATCCTTCCATGTTCATCCTAACTAGCTCATTTGATTCAGCAGCGGCAGTTTGGATTAAAAACTGCTCCACTCTTTACCTGGATTGTCAGAAGGGATATCATCACACATGGCACAGCTCATCGTTTAAGACCCAATTTAAGTACAAAAAATGAAACACTGCCCATCTGTTCAACTAAACACCTGTAAAGGGCTTGTTTTCAGCCCTCCGGGCCGTTTCTCTTGATTTGCCCTTTAAATTCAAGGGACTTGAAATGCGGCTTCCTCAGTCATCCGTGAGATTACTGATGTAATCAGCATCATATCTTTTTTATTTTCCATAATCCCTTTAAAAACTCCAAAATATGTGAAAGAACTTATTTGAAAATTACTTGACAAAGAACCACGTTGGAATAATGGCACTTAATTCTTTAGAAAATGACTCACTTGCACTCAGTTTGAAAGTGTGAGATACAGCCATGCTTTTTGATTTTTCCCCACCTCTTCCATTTGTTTTCCATTTGTCTTATTCAAACATTCTGCTCAGAGTCTAGAATTGTTTGTGTTTGTCCCCACATTTGACTTTTTTGCTAAGCAGAATATAAATACTACAGTATATTGGATTCACAGTTGTCTTTGTATTGCTTTGGTCTAAATCAAAGTACAAAATAAGTTTTTAAACAAATACACACAGATGAGGTGAACCGTTTAGCTGAATATTTACAGTTTGTTCATTTTTTCTCTATCTCACCTGTCAGGAGATTAATATATTTAAAAGCTCAGCTCAGAAAAAAAAGGCAGTTTTCTGACTGTGAGCTGACTGCTGAGAAAATGACAGTGCTGCACTGCAGGAATGACACTGAAAAGGCTTATATTTATATATAGCTTATATGAGGCTCATTATTTAATAAATTATTTTTTTCATTTCATTCATTTCATTATTTACTCAGTGGTTTAAAAAATATGTATATACATCTATATATACAGATATAGATATAGATATAGATGTACTGTATATTTATATGACATTTGCTTTCCTGTTTGTTTGTTTTTCTTGTTTACATGTTGCTCATTCACTGAAAGCTTGGAAAGAAAAAGTTGGAGGTGCAGGACCAGGCAAAACAACACCAAGGTGCCTGGTACGCCAATCGACGTCTTAGTTTTGTAGGGGTCCGTGTTCATAAGGTTGAGAATAACAAATATAAACTAACAATTCTTGTGTCACTGGACCACAAATGCACGGGGAGACTTGTCAAATCTGTATTTTTGAAAGACAAGCTGAATACTGACCACTGTTTACAGCTGAATGCAGCTGTAGATGTTATGTAAGAACATGGAAGAAGATTCTATGGTCTGATTATTTCTGGTCTGATTTTTACATCTTGCAGACAGATGTTTGTTCGTGGCTCGTTTATGTGATGAGATAGCTGTAGGATGCTTCATGTGAAGAAGGCAAGACGGCAGACACAGTGATATTCTGGCAACTGTAAAACCTCCGCTTTAACATCCATGCAGATGCGACTTTCGCCTACCACCCACCTGAACATGGAAATGGAAGTGACCTCTTTCAGCAAAATGATGCACCCTGGGTTTGGGAACATGCCAGAGTTCAAGAAGTTGATTTCTATATTACCAGTTTGATGCAGTTTCTGTGGATGAAGGATGGGTTTCCTGGGAAGTCAAGTCTAATCATTAACTCATTCATGAACCCTTCCTTCTGTCTGTGGTGATTGTCATTCACTTTTTTTTATTTCAAGAGCTTTGTCACTCACCATTATGCTGTTTTTGCTGATTTGCCTGAAAATATTGACACAGATCTTTCGATTGTCACATTTTTCCTTTGGAAAAGCTCACACACATGCAAGTACTTTAATGTTTGTGTCACACTCTTGAAAGACGCCATGTTTTTGCACTGTTGTCATGGTGTTCGGTGGTTGCACATATGGCCGGGTATGCATTGTTCTGCAGTGTGGGCATGCAGGCAGAAGAAGCTTAAGTGGTGATTTGTTACCTCATCCTTCGTTTCTTATTGTGCTCTATATCTCTGTCTGTTGACAGAGGGGCTGACAGATTTACCTTTATACATAATTCAGACCTGACAAACAACATGTTGTAATTCTTATTTATGCAGGGGTTTTTGTTCCGTTTTGTTTATAATCCTCTTTTTACATTTTCTTTCTTTTTCCATAATTTAAGGACACGGCTTGTGGTGTTGACTATCATTCAGTTTTAATCTCCAAATAAAAATGTTGTTAAATAAGGAGTATTGTTAACCTAAGAACTTGATGAATATCCCAGAACTGAAACTGAAGAGTGCTGGGAGGTTTAGTCCACCAGCTGTTTTTTTTTTTTTTTTTTTAGACTACAGTATTGAGAGAAGCTCCAGTATGATACATTTCTATAGTACCTGTATTTAGGTCACTGCTTTGGACTGTAAAATATTTCTCTCACTCTTTTACTTCTGTGTGTGCACATGGTGAAAATATGCAGAGCATGCACACAATTTGTAAGGTCTATGCCATGGAAGGGGGGGGGGGGGGGAAAGAAAGAAAACATGTAGAAGGAAATTAAAATGTACAGATGCTTTGACTGCATCTCTGTGGCAGCAGCATCCTGCATCTTGTTTTTCATGTTATCTTACCTTAAAGACACACAAGGGAACTTTTAGACCTTAAAAATGTGTGTTTCTGACTCGTTTTGATGGCACACCAACGTGCATTATGCGCATTTTTGAGCCGTCACTGCCCAGAGGCGTTCTGGGCTCAGTAACAACATTACTGTATGTAAGTTTCCCTTCCAGGACGTGACTGTGACGTTGCTGCCGGCTATCGGTTGCGCACCGCGTCACTTTCTAGCAAATGGATATGAACCAGATATGAACACAGCGGGTGTTTTGAACGTGCATCATGTCGGATTCAGTAAAGAAACACAAGGAAACGTTACCGGAGGAAGAGAGGAAAAGAAAGAGAAGAAGGGACAGAAAAAGAGGCAAGATAAGACTGTCTTTCACTGGCTGGAGTGAATCACAGTACAGGCATGATGCAAGATGCATGCTAGTTTAGCTGTTGTTAGGGGCCGCATCACTGAGAAAACTGCTAAAAGTTCCGTTGTGTGTCTTTAAAGGTAGAGTCCAGAAACGTCCCGACCAGACGAAAACCAAGGGAAAAAGCAAATTACAGACAGGGGGAGAGGGAGCTGCATTCAAACTCATTACCCCACAACAGTAGAGGCCCAAAGGCGCAGATTGAGAAGGATTTCACTAGCACAAGTCTAACATATATTTTCAGGGGGGAAACGACGGACTCTACCTTTAATAAATGTGATCAAATCAATAAATCTGAAATCCTTTAGTGAATATATGCAACCAGCAAGTCAAGCACAGTAAGTCCAGTAAATACTGTAAACGCTGATACAAACATTCATTCAGTATAATATTTTAGGATATATTACCAATTATTTTTTGTATATCTTTAAAGCCTTATAGCTGATTCTTACCAGGTCCGCGTGTGCTGTGTTCTGACTGTGCCGCAGAGGTTGAAAAGAAACCGCGGTGCAGCCAGAATGCAGTGCACACAGACTTGGTCTGGCCCGCCTCCCTGCATGCTGTGTCCTCATGCAGAGCAGATGTCTAACAGCAGAGTATCCTACAGCTGCTCCACTTCTGGAGGCAGAAATGCAGCTTTGACATTCTGACATTATCATTATCAACATGAGATACTGCAACAGGCCGGTATAGTCAAAATTTCTACTGTTGGTCAAATTTATATAGTTTGTAACATATACTCTTTATACCAAACATCACCTCTTATATATTTAGGAATATTTGTACTCTTGTTTCCTACTTGCCAGTAAAAGTCCAGCTTGTTTGGAAACAGACACATCAGCACCAAAGCAAAGGCTAGGAGCGGATAAGCTTCAGCTTCATTGGACTGGTGATATTTGAACTGAGTATATGAAGATACAAAAGGCCCACGCTCCTGGGTTTGGGACCTGTTCATAGCCTGGCTACAGCGGTGTAGTTTGGAAATAATTCCTCTTCCCTCTGCCCCGTGTTACGCTGAGATACTGGAAAAGCCTTACAGCATTTGGACTGGGACTCAGCCATCTGTGTGTTCAGCACTGTTCCTGTGCCACAGTTCTTTTGTCAGAGGCTGCATATTGTGTGCTCTGGCATACTGTGCTTGGGTGTGTTGTGCTGCCCCGTGTGTCCTACAATCCAGTACATACAACACTTTTATTTAGAGGTTCTAACAGGATTGAATTCACTCGTCCATCTTTTGTAGCTTCCTGAAAAGACGATTCTTGGTGGATGAAACATTGGATAAAAGGAGAGAAACTGAGACAATCCTATGGCTCTTACCTACTGAAAAGAGCACATATGGATATGTACAATTTAGCAGACCTGTTCTTGTTGTCCATCTGTCAAACTTGCAGTTTCTAAAGCTGGATTTATTCTTGCAAATCCGCGGAGGCCTGACACGCACCTCTTCAGACACGACGTGCATCCCGGCTACGCGAACGCAGAAACGAGAAAGTACTCCCTTGTGATTGGCCAGTGTGGTTACATGCCTCTGGATGTTTGGGTTTTGTAGCTAAATGAATGAATAAATGAATGCATGTCAGCTGGTCTTGTTGCTCTAAAAGAGCAAATACTTGCCAGAGCTGAAGCGAACCATCAGGGTGAAAAAAAACTCTGACTCGTGCCGTTTCCTGGTCGATAAGATCCCTACTGTTGCCTGCAGATCTGGAAAAGAAATTGTAGCACGGCATTATAACCCTACGCTCAAGTAAAAACATGCCAACTGTAATATCAGTATATGCTGACTGAACTTCTCAGAATTCCTATTCCATTTATTGCTTTTTACCTGTCACATAGGGCATCTTTATGCTCTTCATCTAAGCATGGAGCTTACATAACATTCCTTATCAAACCACTAAAACTACTCTGCAAAGAAATAATGAATAATAAAACTATACAAACAATAAAATTTTCGGAGGCACTTTCGGTATTTCAGCATATGAAATAACACTAAAGACATCCTTTTGTATTTCACATCTTCTGATATGACCAACTGAGTCACATAGGTATTACAGTAGGAGACTGAAGCTGTACTTTTTGAGGCAGAATTAATGGGGAAAGCCAGTGTGTGATGTAACATACTGCTGTCAATAAAGATGAGAAATACATCGACAATAAGTCTATTTTTCTCTCATATCAGTGGCATAGACCACGGCACTGCTGTACAGTATCTGGAACAGATAATTAAGAGAGGAGTTTCTACAATTAAAGTGAGACAAAACAGATTATTCTGTTTGGTAGCAAAGAGCGAGGAGGGTCAGCTTTGGTAAACACCTTGAGACTCGGACTCTGAAAATCACCATCCAAGTGATCTGACTTTCAGCAGCAACATCAAAGCTGACACCAATGCAGCTTTTTTTTTTTTACTAATTCAGAGTTTTGTCAGAGAGAAACACGAGGAGAAACTCATCCATGAAGTCATCTCCAGTAGACTGGGTTACTGTACAGTAATGGTCTTTTAACAGGACTTCCAAAAAGAGAGCGTCAAACAGCTGCAGCTCATCCAGATGCTGCTGCTAGAGTTTTAACCAGGGGAAAGGCATCTGAACACATCACACTAGTTTTAGCATCCGTACTCTGGCTGCCAGTAAGTCATAGAATAGATTTGAAAACAAATCCCAGAACGGTTTAGGCTTAGACTACAGCTACGATATGTTCAGACGATTAGTCGATTAACCGTGGTTATGTCAACTATCAAAATAAACGGTGATTAATTTAACAATCAACTAATCATTTGTTGTTTTTAAGCTTTGTGTTTCCTCCCAAAAATTGCCATTGTACCCTCGGCTGCTTTCTGTATTTTGTATTTTGACATATAAACACACGCACACTAGTCAAAAGTTTGGATGTGTTTTTCCATTGGATTCAATAAGAAAGTGTCCAAACTTTTGACTGGTACTGTAAATATGCTTTAATTCACATATGATCTGATTAGTCGACTAATCGCCAAAATAAATGGTGACTAGTTGATTATAAAAATAATCGTTTGTGGCAGCACTAGTTAAGACTAAGACCCAAGGAATAAGGTCAGCCATTCCAGACCAGAGTCCAGACTAAACCCAAAGCAGCAGTATTTAGCTGTTATGCTGCAAACAAGTGAAACATACTGCCAGTGAAAATAAAACTTTCACCACTTTATATCCATGTTGAAATCATTTATTTTTCATGCTCCAGTGCATGAAATCTGCATGTAGACTGGTGTTTGCTTTTAATCGTGCGCAATACAAATAAACTTGCCTTTGCTTCCCTGAGGTTTTTCCTACCCTGCTCCAACTAAACTTCACATGGTTGATCCTTCACATGAAGGATCAACCATGAAGTTTATTATAAAGGCCTGCAGGAGCCCTTTGATGACCCAATAATTTGAAGGAAGTGTTTTAAAGCAGTGACACGGGCCAAAGACTGAAAAATGCTGGAATACAGGACATGTTGCAGATGGTCGGGTTACTTGATTAGTTTTTAACACCACTAAACTAATGCTCTTTGTACACATCTGAATGTCTACTTTTATTTATGCTGTTTTACAAAACCAGCTTTTCAGGAATTTTAGGGTCTGATTTTAATAAAGTACCCATCTTGTTTCCAGATACATTAATTGTTTGACTTTACCTGATTTCATTTAGTGCCATATTTATCAAAGATATGCAGGAGTCTTCCTCTTTATTTACATTCATCACTACAAGTTGTTATCCTTTGTAATCTATATCTAATGTCTTAGACCAGAACATTTAATTAGGTTTATCACTTACTTTGTTCTTTCTATTAGAAATGACACATCATTCTGCTAAGCTTGAAGTGAATTCATTGCAATCATCATTAAATTTGACGTGAAAGGACTTCAGTGGCATGCGCAGTTTGTGGAATTAATTTATCTTCTACTACATGAATGTCTGTGGCCCCGTAATGTATTATATTTTTAAGTTGCAACTTTTTAAATCATAGTCTCACAGACAAAATAAACATTTTACATGTGATTTTACTCATATGAGAATTTGCAAATATTTTAGTTATGCTTAGCTGTAGATGACAAGTATGCCTACTTGTGCGCACACGTTTAAACTGACAGCTCTGTTACTCCTTATCAGTGGCCATTCAATGGAATTGAACTTGATGATGCTTCTCTGACCAAATTCGTAATGAGAGCTCGTTTACTGGTTGATGCAGTTTACTCTGTGCAGGCTGTCATTTCTTACATGTATTTACAGTACTATGAAATGTGGGTTTTGTTTGGCTCGACTTAAATCTCATCAGATTTGAGTTTTTGTAACAATCTGTGTAATCTTGTCGGTCTGCTGTGTCACAAGGAGCGCCAGGTTTGTCTTTATGCAGTGTTGTTTACTCTGATGGTGAAGAAATTAGGGTTCACTTATTCCTGTTGATCAGAGCTGTGTGATGTGAGATGTGCTATCACAATTCAGCAAAACTCTTCACTGATATTTCAGTGAGATGTAAATGATCATTAAAAAAAAACGTTTTGTTGCAAATAAACTGCTTAAAGATTGAGAAAGGATATTGAATGTAAGTTTTTTTTTGGAGAACAGATGTTTTCTCTGTTGTTATTCCTGCAGTTTCTTTGTGCTGAAGAGTTTTTGCTTTAAGGACTCTAGGGAGGCTGTTTAAAATGTTTAAAACATTTTAAATTTTCCATCCATCCACACTTTTAGTAAAACAGTTATTCAACTATACAATGTAATTCAACTATAACTACAACTAAAAAAAGAGCCAAAAATCTAAGCAGAGCTTTGGAAAACTAGAACTCAAGTGATGTTTCTCTGCAGCAGCATCACTTCAAGACGTCTCCTCTATATGCAGTTCAGTGTTAATTAAGAAATATTGATTACCACACCTTTAATGAGATGCACAGGGGTTGATCAAGACTGCCAGTTGGCACAGTGGATATGTTGCACCTACAGTACAATGAATGGACAGATAAATCAATAACTGAATTAAATTATGTATAATTTTTCTTGTCACATAGCCTGATGAAGGCAAGAATAGTTGGTTCTGGGGATACTGATGTTACAGCAGAGGGTCAGAGATAATGTGGACTGAACAGATGGAAGTCTGAGTAGCGTCCGGCAGAATCTTGTATCCACACTCATCCAGTTAATCAGGCTTAATGGATTGTAAATGGATTAAATATGAAATATTGAGATTATTATGATGAACTGGAAGATGGTTTTCATTACTCCGTCTGTTCCCAGCATAATTAGTGAAATTTATTATGTTCAACAGGTATCTGAAAATTAGAAGCCTGAAAACAATAAATATGACATGTTTTGACACAAGCTGATAAAAGACAGAAAAGTAAAGGATTGAGTGCTGTTTTTTTTTTGGGGGGGGGGGGGTTGCCTGTTGAGAAGAATTTTATTCATCATCTTATTATATGATGCAAATTTCAACGTGGTGAAATACTGAATACATTAAAGCTGATTCTGCGTTGTTGAGCAATTCCTCAACATGCACATTGAGACATTACAGTGATTCTATCTATGTGGAAAATTAAATATATAATTCTAAGGAAATACTAGAAAAAACACTGCAAATGGTGCAGAAATGATACCACTCAGTTGAATTGGTTCATAGAGGAATTTTACATGAAAGGCACCCCTGTAAAGGAACCAGGAAATCATTTCTACACACTTTAATTAGTTGATATTGTGATAAGATTCAGAAAAGAACTCTATCAATTCTAATCTATAAGAAGAGAGGTGACTTACAGAGACAATCACTTTTTCCGTGTAAGATTTCTCTCTGTTTTTAAGTGGAGCTGTGTAACAAGCATGAGCACCAGAAACTGAGCTGTTGATGTGATCCTCACAGTTGGGCCTTGTGATCCCACCGCCAGATTTTCCCTGGGATAAGCTCCTCACTGCTGCCAGCATCTTTGGCAGGAAGTAACCAGCTGGACGCAGCACTGAAATGTAATTTAGCTACTTAGGAAAAAGTTGTGAAATTGTCAAATAGCCATGATGGCTTATGGGGGGCAAACAATTAATTTAGGAATACTTCAGTTGCTGAAAGTTGGTTAATTATACTTCATATTGTGATATTAGTATAGAGTGTGTTATCACACCTACTGCAGAGAATATTCTCCTCTTCCTCCACTGCTAAGCGATGTTGTATTAACAGTACACTACATTTTGCTAGTATTTATTTATATCAGTCAGTAGCAAAAGCAAATCCGGACCAACATTTACAATGTGTCAGAAACACAGTCCCTTTATAGATTTAATAGGGGACCCTGACGGCTCTCAAGATGATTAAAAAGATATGAAAGGGAGTATATTCAACCCACAAAATTATTCTCTTCTTTCCAATTATTTCTATAAAATAGATGATACTTCTATCTTGTCTGCTCCTCTGAAAATCCCTCAAATAAAACAGTCCTTGAGCGGATAAATTACTTTTTGTTTCAGCAGCTTTTGTCACAAGTAGTCGTGACTTGATTTTACACAAAGTAAGAAAAAGGAAGAATTTACTCTAACTAACGGTCCTTCAGTCTGATTAAAACAGCATTGTTTCCAAATTTGTAATTATCTTTTTATGACACCAAAAAGTGGGCTGGCTTACTCTGGCAACAGCTACAGTAAACCATAACTATGGAGGAATAAATGCTTTTATTATACAGAATGATCACTGGACACTCTTATAGTGATCATTTTTTAAAGTTTTCCACATATTTGATAGATTCTGTGGATAGATGGTAGATATTTAGCTGTAGTTTTGTTATATTTTGATGCGAAACGACTGGATTTGTGCATTTGTGATGTTAATACAACATTGGAGAATAAGAGGTTCTTGTATTACCCCTACAGAGAAGTTACAGTCTTGCTGTATACGGTCTGTGAAGAGGTTAGAAATACATTTCGTGGTGATAGAAATAATAAAATGCAATGAGAAAACTCCTATGCAGTAAAAAAAAAAAAAAGAAAAAAGAAAGTGATCTGCTCTCAGTGGGAGTGGGGAGAGTGTTATTCATACACATGTCAGAACAGCACAGCCCTGTTCACCCTGGAGACCAGGGGGCCCCGAAGAGTTAATGAGATGGATCTAAGGAGTCTCAAGAGGATTACTGGTGTGGAAAATAACAATAAACGTAATTATTTTCCATACAGTTTGTTAATTTGCCAGACCTTTTTTTTTTCTTGTGAAATGTGCTTGTTATAGCCTGAAGAAATGATTAAAATCTGCTCATTTGAATCGCTCAAAACTCAAGACACCCTGAGGATTCTGGTTCAGTAACTGCAACGGGGCTCTGTATGAAAGGGAATTATGTTGAAATATGAAATAAAGAAAAGGTCATCATCAACTTAAATGAGAAAGAATCTATGGACTCTTACAGTTCTGAGTGTTTTTCAGTGACTGAATTCACCCGTCATCATTTCGTTCTGCTTGTCCTGTTTCTTCTCACAGTTCTGCATTTTTTTACCCTCTGTAATCCTTTTTTGTTTCATTTTGTTGCCTGCCAGTCCATCCATCCATTCATCATTGGGGATGCAGCCAGCGTCTGCCACGTAGCTTATCAAGTCTCACAGAGCTCAGGCTATGCTAATGTGTTGCTTGTGCTGACACAAACAGTCTGTGTTCCCTGTTTGCATGGCTTAGCAGACAAAGAGTGATGCCCCTTCAGCAGCCCCTGCACACGTCTGGCATTTGTTTCCCTCAAACCTCCAGCTCTGCTTTTGTTTCCAGACTATATGCAGGTATTTCATGATGAAACAGAGAAAATCAGCTGAGATTGTGCTCTTTTTTTTTGCAGTCCAGAGACAAGCTCAGTCTCGTGTGTTCCCATGTGCGCTTTACCTGACAGAGGCCTCAAATTTTAATATGAAACTACACTGTCAGAAATTCTGCTTGACAAATCAGAAATACTTAAATATGTTTCACTACAAGATTTTGCTGGATCATGCACTCGAGCAGCAGCTTATGGCAAGCTGGCATTTGAATATCAACCCCATAACACCTGCGTCAGCACATGTCTTGCAATACATCACTCAGATTTTCCTTTTAGCACATATTGCTTTCACTGAGCTGGCCTATGAATATCATACAACAATGGAAGGCTTTTTTTCCCTCCTTTTCCTCAGCTGACCAGCCCTCTGAGTCGTTTTACGAGCAAATATGCAGAGGCAATACTTTCTTCTGTCTAAGTTTCACATTCTTCAGTCCATGGAGTGTTTCTAGCTGTTCATTGATTGATGATTATCCTTGAAATGAGGCTTGAATTCACATAGCGAGTTTCTCATAAATGCATGCGCTGTTTGCATTTGGGGAAAGTACAGTAAGCAGTATTAATAAGTCAAAAGAAAATCACGAGAGGGGGAAAAGAACAAGGAACAAAAGGAGTTAAGTCCTAGACAACAAACCTTGCACTGTCTGCTTGAATACAGTTTTTGTGCACGCTAGAGAGGCCACGAACCTGCAGGCTTTGTAGTCAGACAGAGGGGCAAATGTAGGCTCACGGCACAGAGGGCAGAGCGATCAGATAACCAGAAAATGTGCTCTCCTCTTCTCTTCTGTCCTGTTTCTGACTTTCTCTCGTCCCATGACTTCCCCTCCCCTCGTCCTCCTCACTTATTCCAGCGGCAGCACAATCATCATGAATATTTTAGTCATGGCCTCCAAACATATTCACACCGATTTCTTGCTTGGTACAGTTTTTGTCTTTGTTTAATACTGAGTAAGTGTGTGAAGCAAAGATACACTATTGTTATAAGCCTGAAAGTCAAGTAGGAATGCAGCACAGAAGACCAAATTAAGACCCACTCAGATTTTTCCCAATTAGCAAACGCAAAATTCTGCCATTGTCTTTATATTACAAAGGAGACTGCAGTAATTGTTGGGAGCTATATTTTGCTTTTGAGAATTTTTTCATAGGATATCTACAAAGTCGCAATCCCACACAAAGGGATGCATTCTCCCATATGGAAGTCACTGCTCCTGACCTCCCAGAACTGTTTGAAGCTTGCATGCAATAATTAATTTGTCACTTCTCGACTAAATACTGAACAGCTTTCTTGCATATGGCCGTTTTTGACCATTAAGCTTCCCAGTCAGACCAAAATTGGCCTCTCTGAAGGTGAACATATATAAGGCACAATCAAACTGTTTCAGAGAGAGACAAAAAGAGTTTCGCAGCTCTAAATAATTCAATTGTGGGTTTTTTTTTGTTCTTTTTTTTCCCCATTAAAGCATGTAAAAATGGTCTGGTGGAATCTTACAATGTCTGTGCTGGTGTAAATATAGATGAAACTGCTGTTGTTAATGTCCTGTATTAAAATGGATCAGAATGTGATCAGATTTTTCATCAACTTCTGCAGCTCTGGGATGCATTTTGGCAACTTTTAACATAAACAAGCCAAAACTACACGTAGTGGTGTTGCATCCTCGCTTCTTTTCCTCAGCACCTTTTTTCAGCCGTAGTGAGACATTTTCCACTTTACACTCCCAATGAACAGACAAGTCTACTGTAACTTGTTGGTGAACAGAGCCAAATATTTGGCGGCTGATATCCCGCAGGAGTTGGAAATAAAACAACAGCAAAAAGTAGAGTGAGTTTCATTTATCAGGTTGCCAGAAATGAATGGCTTCAGCTCATGCCTGTTAGAGGGATAACACTGGATGAGATTATTTTGAGAGATGTCCTCTCCTGTATTTGCCTCCATATCTCTGCTCGACCGGATGGTATAGGAAGTAGAGGGCAGCTGCCAACGAGGAGAAAACAAAAGCTGCCTTCTGTTCCTTTTCTCTCTCCTCTTCTGTTGTTGTCCATCTTCCCTTGTCCTCCCCCTTTTCCTGTCCATTCATCTTTCTTTCTGACTGTTTTTTTCTCTATCCCTCTCCATCAATTTCCTCTCCTCTCAGTTTCTCTCACTCCAGAGTTCTCCTCACCCCTCTCTTCTTTCAGGTCCTTCAGGGCGCTCTGCTGAAATCAGATCTGTCACTGTGTCTTTGTAGACAGACACAGTTTGGCTGCCAGGGGTTTCAGCCCAGCAGAAAGCAAAACTGCAGTTACATCAGTTAAATCAGCTCCCAGTTGAGCTGCAGCCAAAGTTCAAGTATCTTTTTTTTTTTTTTTTTGCATGTGCGTGTGTGCATGTCCGTTTGTGTGGTTAGGATGTCAGTTTGTGGCTTTCAAAGCTTTGAGATTATTTTACAGATATATGCTGTCATCTTTCAAATTAGAAAAGCATAAAAGGCACTTAAAATACAAACTTTGATTATTATAAGAGTGCAGATTTCTCTCCTCAGCATTTTTTTAAATTATTGTCAGTTTTAGAGGTTCTTGCAGAACAAGCAGCTGGTGTTCTGTTCATTTTTATATTTTAGAAGCCAAGAATTGGCACAATATCTATGTTCTAGTTCTAAGAAGTTAAATCTTCTTTTTCTGTTACGTGTACAGTGTCTACATGCCTTATTGACTCCAGATCAGGGCCTGTTGGTCTGCTTTAGTGTATGTTTGCAATACAAGTTCCAAATCAAGGCAAAATCTATGATGCTCTCTTTTTGCAAACAGTCTGTCCAGAAACCACTTGATGATCTCACCAAGCAGATCCGCGGACTTTCTGAAGACACTGCAGAGCGCACGGTTTGATAGCCTTCCGATAACCCTGGATCACAGCGATAAGTTTTTAAATATCTGTCAGGTTGCTTTAGTTAGTTTTGACTTCACTTAAGCGTTACATGTTTTTCATAGTCAACATAATCATTGATGTGAGGATATAAAGAATTTATATGGATGTAGAGATGTCATGCTGTGACACCAGCCGTGCTCTCTCCTTATAGCTTTCATGTTCTATACATCGGCGTGGACAGAGCTGTGCTTATATTTATGCACATCCCTAAGTAAAAGATGGTTAATTCCACAAATCTTCCGAAGGATCTTACACACATAATACGCACATATCTGTATAAACATGGCAAATAAATGAGAGCTCAGGTTGGTATTAAATATTTTTGGCACACTTTTGATTTTCATATCTTTAGCAAGCAGCCCTAATGTGTATGTAAAACCTAAGGAAAAAAAAAAATCATTTGAGGGAATAAACACCCTTTATATTTCAGTTCTATCCTTCTTCTCACTTGAGCCCACAGTTTGCTATAGCTCTGCTTTTAGCTGCTGTACTTGGCTACACATTGCTTTAGTAGAAATTTATTCTGTCAAGGCGGTCCGCCGTCTTTTCATCATTGCATTTTGTTCTGTTGAATCAGTGATTGATGCTGTTTGGGAAGAAATATACAAGAGATGAAAAGAGCTGGTTTGTTATGATGGCTCTGATATATTGTTATTGAGCGTTTCTCTCGGTGTGTTTCCTTTGTATGTGTGTGTAGTGTTGTGAGTTCGTAATTGAATTGGCTAAAGTGCATCTTTTGTCAAAAGTGAGAGGAAACATACTTCAGTGTCTGTTCTCATTTTTTCGAATGGATATTATCATCAGCTGTAAACATCCTTACTGACTCACACCAGCTGTGAAGTGTTTGTGGTGTTTTGTGAATATCAACTGTTACTGACATTCTGCATGTGTGTAACATGTAAGAACTGTTGGTGTAACCAGTTTCAGGCTTTTTTTTCATACTTGTGACATTTTCGTGCTGGTTAAAGGTAGCATTGCGGTACAAACACTTGTGCTATTGTTTCCCAGACATTTTCATCCAGAGCTTCGCTTGTTTGTCTGTTTACAGCTTTTTTAAAATGCTGCAGCATATCAAAAGTGCAAATGGCATATTTTTACCCACAGAGTTAATTTTGTAACAAAAGCATGTGAAAATTGCCATTCTGGGGAAATTTCTCAGATCATCTAATATTAGAACTCACTTTGTTGTATATCCATGCAGTCTGGATGATTATTCTCTTCACTTTCAACGGCTAAAATTCAGTACAGGTCAATGGATATAGTCTTTGTTGCTTTCATTTTGGTGCCAGTTCCCTATGTATATATATATATATATGTATACATTTTTTATTTTATTTTTTCAACCAGTGAAGGGAAAAATTCCCCATGCTATCATGCTGAATGTGTATGTCTTTCTTTTATAGCAGGTTCTAAGAGCTGAGCTACGCTGCTGCTCAAAGCATAAATCATTGAAATACGGATGTAGCATTGTTGAGTTTCCCTGAACACATGAAATGTAACTTTTCTGATTTTTTTAGAGCATGTAAGAAGGGCTCATAAATAAAGAGGGAAGCTGTAGAGACCCCAGGTGTCAGGAAAGCCTGAACCAGCCTGTCAGTGCTTCAGGGTGAGCAAACACCACCATGTGGAGAGACTGAAAGTATTGTTGTCTTCTCTCTTTCACTTAGTGCATCTCTCCCTGTTGGTCCTCAGGGTTCTTCCAACCAGTCTTTTTGCCAGTAAAACTGTATTTTCATGTCTGTTGTACCTGTAGCTCCTACAAGACAACATATTTGAAAAATATATTTTTCATTCTTTCATGCCGTTGTGGCCTCAGCCTTCCTGGGAGTAAGAAGGAAACAAGCCACTAGCTACTGTACCAGTGCTAGCATTGGCAGCCGATGTGTCGCCTGTCAATCAAAAGGGCACACCCCTAATTATGTGAAATGTCAATATGAAATCACATCTAAATAGCTGAATTCTATTTTTTTTTTAAATAAATAAAAAAAAAATTCCCACTCACAGTTGACATGAAGGTAAACTTGACCTATTTAACCCAAAATGAATTTTTGAACCAGGTTGTAAACATATTTCTACCGTGAAGTTGACCTTTTTATCGTGAGAGTCTACGGTGATGGACTCAGTTTTGGGGCCAGCCCCCAGTGGATGATGGGTGAGCTGCAATTTTTGGCTCTTCCGAGTTGGCTTCACTTTTCTCTGCCGGAGTTTGCTGCTTGGTTGGTATACAGCTCATTTAAAACTTAGTCTGTGATGTTTTCTGTGAGGATTCATCTGTGGCCCTGTGTCCTAATTATAGTGATATTCTCAGGAGTAAATGAGAGTCTGACTTATTAGGCAGCTTTTGATTCATTTTGCTGCTGCAGTTGGCGAGACTGTAATGACAGGCATGGATGACTCTTGCTGTATTTTTTCCTTGCTTGTTTCCCTAATTGAGCAAAGATGCAAAAAAAAAAAAAAAAAAGCCATATGGTGCCAAAGCACAGTCCTGCTCATATCTTGTTGGTGCAAGATGCTCAAATTAAAACACAGTTTACCCTCAGAGTCGATGTCTGACATTAACTTTTTGACTCAGCATCCAAGATGGCAAGTTTTTACTGGCCAAAATTTTAGACATAATCTTTAGGCATCTTATTTGCTAACTGAGAAAGGAAGCAATAGCAACACTAAACAGCAAGAACAAGTAAAAAAAAAAAATATATATATATATATATATTTCTGAATTCATTCATTGAAACCTCCTAATCAGACTCCTTGCTCTCTACTCTTGGTTACTCTACTTTTGTCCAGCAGAATTTTACACATTTGATCTGATAAGTTAAAAATGATATAAAGTTATATAAAGAACTGCAGCACTTCCCCCAGTTAGAATTTAACTAAAATGCTTGTTTTCATGAAGTTGAAGAAGTTTTTTTCTTCTTTGTTTTTCTCTTAACATAAATAAAACCGTATAATTTCATAATCGGTTTTTGGATTGAGCTGCCTTTTTATGTTGGCGCCATCATCATTAAGGCATAAACTGTCTGTTTCTTTAATAAGTCACAGAAAAGAGGCATGCACTTTTTTCTCTTTGTAACCTCCTCAGAGGAATGATTGGACAGTTTTTTTGTCATTCTTTCTCAACTGATTCAAGGTTAGCATGGATACCTTTGGCTCAGAAAAAATAAGTTTTAATTTATCCTGATTGTTACTTGACAAATGAAAAGCTTGTCAATAAAATAATGATTAGCTGCTTTACTTTACACTTTAATCTGATTCATTCCTATGGCAACAAGGGGCTGGTCCAGGAAATGATGCTCCAGGAAATTATGCAACACATCACTTAAGTCTCACATCTCTAAACCAAAAGTTCTTGTCTCTTTGTATATTGTGGCTGTTTCAATTACAAAACCTAATCCCACTGGAACTCAGTCCCCTTGTTTTAATGTCAAACCCTCTAGATTACGTACATTTAGATATTTTTCATAGTCCTATGGTCCCTTATTTTGTCCAAAGCCCTCTTTCCGCCTTCCGGTCCTTAACAATGGCTTCGAATTAATTTCCACACAATGTCCTTTTCAAGACATTCAGTTCATAGGGTTATGTGTCTGATGCTTGTGTGCATTCAGGATTTGTGTCCCCACACAGCTGGATACATGCGGATGGCCTTTAATGGTGACGGACACACGAAAGAATTTCCTGGGAGAAAAGAGCCGAAGGAGATTAAAGCAGAAGAAGATCAAGAAAGACGTGAAGAGAGGGACAGTGATTCTCAGATGGATTTAAGTGCATGCGCGCGCGTGTGTCTGCTGACACATGCAAATACTCAAATGCAAGAAGTATCAAAGTATGGCCTTTTAAAAAATGTCACATGTCAGATTCAATTCATCTAGAAATAAGAGCATGAGCTGCTTTTTGAAAGAGTTCTTAGTTTCTCAGTTTAACTTCTTTTCAAAAAGAACTGATGTGACAAAGATGCAGCATTTGGTCATAGTTTTATAGATGTTGGATATAAAAGTGACCCTATCAGCTGGATGAATAATTGGAAAATACAGTATTGTTCCAATTTAAAGATACCAGCATAAAGTCACAGATTTTGTGCCTTCAATTCCAACCTACAACAGCTTGAGCACATCTTCAAGGACAACTGATTGAAACATGGATGAGCTACAAAGACGATCATTAATCCTTCTTAGAACTTAAAGTTGTTATTTTCTCTTGGTTTAAAGTACCAGGTTCAGATTTATCTCTTTTTTTTAACTTGACATGTGCTGAACTGCTTTATGAAACACTGCTGCTTTTCATCTCTAATTTTTTTTTCACCTTACATGGAAATGTGGCACTTTTACTTCACTGTCAGGCAACTTCTTTGGGCATGTACTTCCAGGGCACATTCAAAGGTTTGCACTCAAAGCTTCACTGTGGGGAGTTTTTTTTTTTTTTTCTTTACTAAATGTTGCATAATTCACAAAAGGCTTTATACACTGTCATCAACAAGAACTTTAACAACCACTGATCACTCCAGCTACACTTACTAACCAAATATGTGTTTGTCTTAAACAATTTTTACAACCAGAAGTTTTACCAAAACTACCTCATTGACTGGGAGAGAGAAAACATTCACGAGATATGTTCACATTTACACACACATAACAAGTATTGGTGCTGTACTACTAATGTATCAGTACTGCTAGTGCACTGACTGGACCTGCAGAACTGGTGGTTGGAGCAACAGATCATCCAATCAAAGGAGAGGATAGGAGACTTCGACTGCTTCCCTCAATCTCTGAATCCTCAGAAGGCAATCCGATGAGAAGCTGCATTAGTGTATAGAGGCTGGGTTGGACTTTTTCTCTACATTTATGTACACAGAGCAGAAACTCACTGATCTGTTCAGTTTTTTAAATGTTTGAAACTCCATAGATTTCATTTCTCCTATTACAGTACTGAGCTGGTAATTAATATATTTTGCAGTGTTTTTTCTGGCTGATCTGTGCTGGCATCATTATGAGTGCATGCATAGTAATCCTCTCTGCACCATTTCATGTCTGTCCTACCAACTGCGCCAAACCATGCACTGCTCTCAGAGCACTATGATCTTGGAGTCTTTGTGTGTTTGGCTGCGACTGCCTCAGGATACAGATTCCTTTGGGACACATGTCCGCGATATGTGTCTATGTGTGTTTGCATGGGTAGCATATGTGCCAACTAGCACATAAGTTTGCCAGCTGGACAGTGGCAGTGAGACCTGTAGCTGCACTTGCCAACTCACTCACTCACATGCTCATACCCACACTTACATGCCCACACAGCAACACGCTGGCACATCATTGACAATTTTTCTGCCAGTCGTGCAGATTTGATATCATGCAATAGGACAGTATGAATATAGCCAAAAACAGCATCAGGAAAAATACACAAAAATCTTGCCTGTCTGTCCCTAGATTACTTAGATTAGGTTAATCCCAGATTCATGGCATAATTGTTTGTTCGTTTTTTTGGCGTAATTGTTTTTTTTTTTTTTTTTTTTAAAGGTGCATTGCGCAAGTTTAAATGTTAAATATTCTTTTCTTTCCTCCACATGCTCTTACAATTGCCTGATATGTAGAATGAGCTGATCTCTATTCAATGCAGTTGTCTATATAGTATTGTTTCTGAATGCTCAATGCGAGAGCTTCGGTCCGAATCCTCAAGGGGGCGCATGTGGGGGAGACGAGCGGCGTGTTCTTGTTCGTCTGGCTGTGCCGGTACCCGCCACCACATGTCCGCGCACATTGAGACAACACTGACTGCTGCTATAAGATGGAGAGCAGGTGCCTCTCAAACCCCAACTCAGACTCCAGTAAGACAAAGAAGAAAAGTTTTGTCTTGTGAGACGAAAAGAACCAAACTGGAGTCTGACCGGTGTTGTGCTGAAAAACGTCCCCCTGCCGTGGGGAGCACTGGCATCGGAGTAAGACGGGAGTAAACAACCGTGGCAATATGATTTTGCAATATGCAATATTGAAAGCCATATGACTGCCCGGGGAGGAGATAGTTGGTGCGGTAATTTCATAAGGTATTCGTGGTCTCAGTTTCTGAATTTGGATATTTAAATGCAAGCCAGCATTCGTCTGTTGTTACCGTTAGCATACAGTTTGTCAGTTTACTCAACCATCAAACCGTAAACAAGTTGCAGATTTATAACTTTATTACTTGAGGAAACAGCTGCACGGTTGCGTGGTGGTTAGCACCGCAGACTCACAGTAAGAAGGTCGCTAATTCGATTCGGGGGTTTGAACAATTCCAACAGTGGCCTTCCTGTGTGGAGTTTGCATGTTCTCCCCGTGCATGTGTGGGTTCTCTCTTGGTTCTCCGGCTTCCTCCCACCGTCCAAATACATGCATGTTAGGTGAATTGGGCACTCTAAATTGCCCCTAGTTATGAATGTGGGCGTGAATGGTTGTCTGTCTCTCTGTGTCGACCCTGCGACAGACTGGCGACCTGTCCAGGGTGTACCCTGCCTCTCACCTGATAATAGCTGGGAAAGGCTCCCGCGACCCTGAACTGGATATGCGGTACAGAAAACGACTGACTGACTACTTGAGGAGACATCGTGACTCTAACTCTGGGCTTAGACAGCCCGGATTAAATTACAGAGCAACGCAGTCCCAGCAGCTCATGCATGTGCACAACATTAGTGTCACTTCCACTTGTCGCCAGAGGGGGGACACTTATGGAAAACAGCTGGAACTTACGCTGTACTCCTTTAAGGCCATTCAACAATTGTTCATTTAATAAAAGTAAAAATAGGATGATTTGATTGAGGACATATTCCTAGTGTGGCACATTCCCCATTAACTTAGCTTTTGCACTGGCCAAAAAACTCGTTTAAACCCGCAAACAGTCGGCTTTTAGTGGCAGTGGAAAAGGCTCACCAACCCGCGTTGACCTACGTCCAATCAGTGTGTGCAGTGGGAACACCAGACCCAGGTTGACCCGCAAATTTATGTGATGACGTTGGTCTTTCTGTCGCACGGCTGACATCATCAACGCTAACCCAGCGTGATGGCGTCACCAGACACGCAGCGGTGGGGACAGAGGCCATGCAGCTGGCCAGCAGGTGATCAGACGCGGCTTTTTTTTGTCAATGGGAACGGAGCGTGATGCCGATTATGAGCGGGTTGAGGTGCATTTGTTAAACCCGTGTAAACCTGCAAACTTCAGTGGTAAAGCGGCTTAATACTGCATGCCGGAAGCGGCTTACTCGCATCTGATGTTTACAGCAGGTAGCTGACAATCATTTTGCTAGCAGTTAGCAACGTTAAGGCAACAACATCTGTTTTACTTGCGTTTGTGACATGAGGGGAGAATCTGTGCCTACTGTCTGCTAACCACCGGAGTGGCTCATGTACGTTGTGCTGTGGCGGGGGGAGGGAGCTGGGAATCTATCAGGTTGGTCTTGTGCATGCGCTTTATTCAAAAACTCGCTAACGGTCTCTGCTTTCTGAAATACCGAAAATCCACCCCCACCCTCCCTCTTTGACTATCAGGTAGCAGGACATATCAGTTGCTGAAAAACAAAAACTTAAACAGGACGAGAAAGGCATGCAATGTGGTCTGGTGTTAAAAACCAAACTAAAAATCACAAAAATCAGCAATATGGAAGAAACACAATTTAAATTTAATCGGCACCCCCAAAAATAGCAAAAGAATCAAATTGGGGGGAAAGCATTTCATCCCAGCCCTGCAAGTCATTCTTCCTCTGCTTTCTGTGTCAGATATTACGCCCTGATACAAACACACCGACATAAGCAGACAGACAGCGTCGTCCACCGCCCTCCTCAGTGTCACATAAAGCTGCAGTCTTCACAAAATCTTTGCATTTGCTTTTTACCACAAGTTAAGTTTTCCACTGCTGTTCAAGCAGCCATGAAATGCAAGTCCTTTCACATTTCCTTGACATTGTTTAAAGAAAGGTCATATTTTCATCTGTTCTACTTACACATGCATAGAAGTGCCACCTCAGTAATGGTAGAGGGTCTGCTTCTGTGCCTGTGGAGATAAATTTATCCAGGTAGAAAACTTTCTAAAAAAGATTTTTCCAAATTGGACAGGCATATTTCATATGACCTGAGCCGTGTGATACCTTGGTGTCAAATTCCAGGGCTATGTCCTGTGTACTAAATAACTGAGGAAGGTGTTTGGATGAACACCGAAACGTTTTGTATGAAGTATGTCTTTAGTCTAGTATTTTTAAATGGAATTTTAGATAGACTTCTTCCGGTTTTTGCCCGGATTAGTAAAACTCGTAGTGACTAAAATCGCCGTCATAAGAACTAGTGTACAGAGACCCTTCACTTTTTTGGCAGGAAAAGTTCTGAACTGATTTCTTGAGAGAAGAGTTGAAAAATTTAAATGGATAGATACTTTAAATTTATGAAAAATTGCAGCTTTACAGAAGCCCCCTATAAATCCAACACACTGCATGGAGCTTGTGTTTTCCTCCCCAGTAGGCACATTTTTTCCCCTCTCTCTTTAAATATATAATAAGGTAAAATACAAAGCAGAATGTGATAAAGTGGCAGGGGGCGTTTCAAGCTGTACAACATTGAGAATTTCTAAGATCTCTTACCATATATCCACTCACATTTATAAGAATTTATAAGATGTCCCACACACACACACACACACACACACACACACACACACACACACACACACACACACACACACACACACACACACACACCTTGTTTTATTTTGATGTCGTAAAACAAGGTGATTTGTTCAGAACTTGTTTCTATTGATGAAAGTCATGATGTGATTTTTATACAAAAGACAAAAGTCTGCAGTAGCAAGACTGCAGTGTAGCAAACAAAATCACTTATATTTGACTGATGTGTTGCCATGGTATTTGGCTCAGGACTTCACACTATCTGTCAGTTCCCTTCACTTTGTATCTCTGCTGTTTACCTCCTGTGTTTTCTCACCTGTTTTGTTCTCTCTTCAGTTTTTTTGTCTGCATTCCTCATCCAACTACCATCCCTCAGTATCTGACACGGTACACTTTGTATTGTTTGTTCTCCCTTACTTTTATACATTGTTATCTCTGTCTCTCTTTCATACACCTTGGCATTGTCTTAGTCGTGCTTCATGCATCCTTCGTCTGTTTCACACAACAGCCTCTTCTGTTTCAAGGCTAAAACACAACAGTGAGCATACTGTGCTCCTGATTTGAGCCATTAATGCTTTTTTGCCTCGCTCGTTCGGGTAATGATCTGCAACACTGCTGCTGAGTAGAAGCACTTCAATAGATGCTGATAAAACTATTGTTTCTCTGTGTAGGAAATCGCATCATCAGATTCTTCTTTTTTCGCTAAAATCTGGACTCTCGTGTCTTCACGCTGTAATTGCTTTGATCAGCCTTGTTAAAAATGCACATTCATTAGTGAGAGTTCTCGTTAAGACTTGTTTGTGTGCACACACATTGTTTGTCTTGCATTACACCAGAAAACATTTCCTGATGATTAGAGATGCTATAGTTACTCAACCAGTTCATGGCTGCAAATATGTCTGTATGTGGGAACAAAGCAGACCTGAAGGAGGCCATCTGTGACAGAGCTGCAGACTTTGTGCCCACATTGAATTTAATTTCAGATGATTCCTAATGAGAGAAAATACAAGCTCTCAGATCATTTTACTGGTGCATACACTTAAACCTTCTCAGTATACTGTCAACGCCAATGAGCAAGCAGACATGTAATTAAGCTTGATTATGCTCATTCTTGGTGTTTGTTTTGCTTTGTCAATGACATTCGGAGTGTTTCTCCACATCGCATCTCTCATCCCTTCGGTATATTTATTCAGATCTACTTAGGCTTTGTTGGATGAAATGTTTCAGAAATAATTAGAAAATGTGATATTATCGTAATCTAATACTGTTCAGCTGCTGCCCCTTATAGGAATGGCATTAGAGCGTATTAATGCAGGTTTGCATTTTCGAAGAGCAGCAAATGCATTATTTTTTAGAATATCCAGACATCAATTGAAATAGTGTGAAAACATCCTACAATGCAATATCTATAATATGAAAGCTTGCAAACAAATCACTAATAACACTGTTCACAGATATTGCAGTTTAATGTTATTTTGCGTCTGAGCCATTTATTTCTTAATTGATACAAAAAACTGCCTAAATTTTTTTCAGTAATGAAAATCTTTAATAGGAGGTCTATATTAGTTGTGTTCTTCCCTTATTTGCCCTGTTTTTAAACAAAGTCCATACTCATTTGCGTTAACAACCTCTACTCTCTAATTAAAAAGAACCCACAGCAGATTGCAGAGGTAGACTTTTTCTTCCCAACTGTCTCTCTGGTTAGACTTGTGCATTCATAAGCATAAAACACCCATTAAACTCAATGTAATCATCACTTCATTTGGCACGCGGTTTCGTTATGTGCGTGCAATGAATAATGTGAACCCTGACCATAGGAAAACTCAATCACAGACAAAACGACAAAGCAAAAGAAGCAGCACTGGTCTCAGCTCAGGTGCACAGTAGACAGGTAGCCAGTACTTGTGGCACAACCATGTGTCACAGTTACAGTTGCAGTCAACTTTGAAGTCATCAGTTAATCTAACATTTCTATTTTGGACTTTGGAGCAAAACTGAAGCGGTGAAATCATGAAAACTTAACACAGAAAAGTTAGAGCCATGACCCTTCCTGCTATGAGATGACTAGTGTCATCATCACTGTGCTGCATCCACGCCTCCAAGGGAAAACCATGTGTGTTTCAGGTGGGAATGATGCAGCATAGCTTGCAGTGGGAAGTTCGGAACATTTATTCAAGCAGCAGTGAGGCATCAGACAATCAAATGAATTATCTGTCTGATGGTGTGACTGGTTCCTGTCATCATTCCCACCCACCATCAAGTGTACAGCATTGCAGCCATGTGAATCCCGATTTCAAGGTGGTTAAACTGCTGTTTATGCAGCTTCATGTTGGCAAAGATATTGGTGGAAGAAGTTTTTGAAGTAAACATCAAAGTTTAAAAAAAAAAAAAAAGGTTCAGAACATGTTGGAAGGAAACTTGCAGTTTGATAGACGGCATCCTTTTTTGATCCAAGAACTGGCCAGTTTGACACATTTTCTTTTTTGTCATCTGGTTTTTATTTTACAGCAACACTGCTGGCAATAACAGAGCCGTCAGTGTGAGGTCATTGCAGTCCTTCCTGCAACCCTTTGTGCTTGCTGTCAGTGAGCTTTGGATAAACTGTTGTTTACCTTTTCATCTCATGCGCACATTTGATATCGCGTGCGTCAATGCGCACCAAGACACAGATGACTGAATATTCTTACATGCCGAGTAGATTCTAAGTTACCAATAATCCCCTGATCCATCAGGCACAGAGGCGCTCATACGCAACCGGGATTTAACACAGCTTTTATCACTAATGATTTCCTCAATCCCCAATAATGATTCCAGGAAGGAGGAAAAAAAAAAAGAAAAAAAAAATAGTCGAGGATGCTAACAAGAAAGACAAGCAGAGATTATGAAGTCAAAATCATTTTACCTTTCTTATTTATTTTTCTCTCCATTCTTTCCTTTCCTCACCCCCATTCTTTCCTTTCCTCACCCCCATTCTTTCCTTTCCAAGCTGAAAAGGAATGGTGGTCCAGACTTAAAGAGCCTCCGGGGGGGGTGTGGACAGGCGATAAGTGAAGGGAGAAAGTTTGATTGTTTCCCCCAGGATTTTAGGAGACTGTGGTGGGAGGGTCTCAGATCCTTCCTCCACATTTTCAAGCCCAACGTATCTCTTTAGTGCATTTTGTTTGCTGTATTCAAACGTTATATTCAAATAGTATATATATATAATTTGAAAAAAATATTTATATTCCATATACACCAACACATCCTCAACTGCACTAACCAACTTCCACTTTCTTTGCTGTCAAACTCACCTGTTGTCCCTCTTTCAGGGAGGGCTGAGTTAAAGTTAGTGTGCGTTCACGCATCATTCGCGCAGCATTTCAGGTCGACACAGGCCGCTCTGAAACCACCCTGTACAGCCGGTCTGAGAGCGGGCGAGTGTCAACTACAAGCGCGAGTAGCATGTTCACACAGACCTAATGGCACCGTGTTCATACCAAAACTCAGTCAACCTAATTGTGAAAACAACTTGGTTTGGCAGGTGAGAAGTTGACTGGCTTGATGAGATCAACAACATCGCCTACTGCTCCATTATCCAGCCTGGTAGCTGTTCTCTGTATGGGCGCCCAAAAAGAAATCGCACTAATCTCAGACGGCCCTCTCTGCTCACATCTGTGGCTCTGGTGTGGCTGGAATCTGGGTTGCGCCAAAGTGCATCAACAAAAGAGCGACGTCTATGAACGTGACCTGTGCGTGCGAGTGTGCACGCGCTCTCTTGTTCTCGCTTGCTCAAGGGCAGGAGGAGAGTACAGCTGTACCGTGGAACGGTCTGACGGTCTGGTCTGACTTTTTCTTTTTTTTACTTTTACATCTCGGGAACATATGAGTCTGTGGCGGGCCGCCACGGTCTGTGTTAGTGGGATGCATGGAGAAAGAAACATTATTTCCCCTCTTTTCTCCAATTACTCCACTTTCTCTTCTTGTTTCTGTCCATTTATCTACTTTCTTAAACTTTCATTCCCTGCACTTGCTGAAGCCAAAGAATAAACTTTATTATGAACTCAGAACTTGTCTCAGAAATCTGACCCTGGCGCCGCTTCAGTTGTCACCTAACATGAAGGCTCAGAAACTGTTAGAACAGGAGTGCTGAGTAACAGCCAGCCTGTTGTGTAGTTTTTGCATAGTCAGATGGCCTGTGCATGAAATGAGACTTTAAAGAAAGAGGAACAAACTTTCTTGTGTGTCTGACTCACAAATGGGTCAAATTCGATGTTTATTGGCGAGATTCAAGCATCTTTGCAGGAAGATGTACCTGTCTGGTGGTGATAAATTGAACTTTTGAATTCTAGTCTTCTTTTAATGCTCAGTGCAGATTTGCAAGATACAATATTTAATACAATGATGCATTTTTATTGACCCAAAACTGTGCAACAAATTTAACATATAACACTGGAAACCTTAAAATACTTTCATTTTAAAACTAAACCCATCATAAGGAGTTAATGAATGAAATGAATGAAAGAATGAAAATGAATGAAAAATACTTTATTCATCCCCGAAGGGAAATTCAGTATTGTAAAAGCTCTTTTTTTTTTTTTTTTTTATAAATAAACAAAAAAGTCAGTCAGTCTTGTTCTTTAGGGTGATGGCTGCTGGCAGGAATGAATTTCTGTATCTCTCCGTCCTACAGCGAACTTGACGCAGCCTCCCACTGAACACACTCTGTTGATTCTTCACCGTGTTGTGGAGAGGATGGGAAGTGTCCTCCATCATCTTCATCAGCTTGTGCGGCATTCTTTTTTGAACGATCAGCTCCAGCGGCTCCAGAGTTATCCCCAGCACAGAACCAGCTTTCTTGATCAGCTTGTTTAGTTTCTTCAAGTCTCTGATTCTGATGCTGCTTCCCCAGCAGATGGCTGCAAAGCTAATTGCACTTTCTACAACAGACTTATAGACTTATAAAGCCAGAGTTGGTAATCCTGTTCAGAAACACTTTTTGTTATACTGGGTGAAATGGTCCTTCCATCCTGACAGTAGTAATACATTGTGGATTCTCAAAAAAGAGGGAAAAAAGTCAGACCTCTGTGAGAGCTGCAGTTCTGTAAAAACTCGTACCAACCCCTGCCATTCACACCAAAAGGTGAGAATTGGTAATTCGCAACTCACAGAAAGAACTAATCGATAATGTCTTGTCTCTGTCCCTCCCCTCTCACCATTCCTCACGTGACCCCCCCTGTGCGCCGCTCACTGTAAACAAATATAGCTAACGGACTGCTAACTGCTGCTGCGCCAAAAAACCCCAAAACAAAACAAAACAGATAAGGATTAAGTCTTGGAGGCTTTGACTTTTGCAGTGTGGACTTTCTACAGCGCAGAAGGAGGTGAGTGGATTAAAGCTTTTAAAAACATGCTTTGTCAGCTGTTTACTATCAAGCTAACGAGCAATCCACTCGGCTGTTATCGTTAACCTGCTCGTAAAACATCGACGCACTCATCTCTGCGCTCTGAAGGCGTGGTTTCGGCTGGTCCGTTTTTTTAAGTGTTGCTTGCTCAAACCGTTTTTCCAACATCGCCAACCCCAGCTTTAAAGAGCTTCTCTGAGAAAATCATACCTTGGAAGTGGTGATTCAGTCTATGTTAATATTGAAACTTCACACTAAAAATCAGTGGCAGTGTGATGCTTCACCAATATAACTTAATGTGTTATGCGTGTATTATCTGTGGTTGACACATAATACACGCTTCAACACAACCCTGTGATGTAGGAATTCATATGGAACCTGAGTTGAATTTACCAGAATGTGGGGAGTATTATGGGCTTCAGATGGATCTTTTATAAACAGTAACCGGCAGAGCTATGAGAGTCGAGCAGTAACAGGTAGGCAGGCCGAGGTTTGAGAGCTGTGTGTTATAATTCATTGATCTTTCAGCTTTGATTTATGACTTATGCGGTGAGGAGAGCAGGATAAATCAACAACATGAGACAGGAGGAAAGAAAGAGAGGAAAAGTAGGTGATTGGATGCCAAGTCACACAACGAACCAAAAAATAAATAAATAAATAAATAAAACACCTGAGTGCACCCATTTTTTCCCGTTCCCTTTCTTCTTACTGACTCTGACCCAGGCTGAATGAGAATCACAAAAGACCCACTGGCTGTTTGTGCGTGTGTATGTGACTTTGAAAGTGGTTACAGCCTCAGGTGTGCTCACTCTTAATTGCGTCAGCACATACGTACATGTACATGTACATGTACAGCTAACTTCATTGCTCAGAGTTTTAGCTCATTATTTTTGCAAGGAGGGAAATTTGGTACATTTGTGTGGATCTCTGTGTAAGTGAGTATATTAGCAGATGAAGTAGTGATGTTTCCCCCAAAGTGCAATGGGTGTCCCAGATAGGGCGATCAAGCAGTGTGGTTAGAATAGTGCAATATGACCACATGGATATGCATGAGATTTTACTTGTCTGTGTGTGTGTGTGTGTGTTTGTGTGTGGGTGTGTCAGATAATTGAACCACTATCCACATGAAACATATTACAATCCTTATTTAGCATTTAATCTCTCAACCATCATTAGCTCCGACCCCGTAGAGCATTAATAGAGATGGACGTAGTATCCGGTTACATCTGAATAGAGCAAAGTGAAGCCAGTTGGGCGTGTCCCACCGTCGCCATCTTGTTATGTGACGTGTGTTGTCACTCCCGGAAAATACTAAAATGGGCACAGTGCAGCCGCAGGGCAAATGATTGACAGCCAATGGACTCTGGGGTAAATGCAAACCGAGCTAAATCAAAACTAATTGGAGCTAACCAAGATTAGCCTCCCGACATGTTTGGACTTGCTGTTAGCTGACTGAAAACCACCATTTTTCTGCAGACTGAGACCTTACTGAGAGCAAACAAGGAGCTAATTGATAGCCACCGGTCGGCAGGCTGGCTTCCAATCTGCCGCATGTCAATCAAAAGGACCCCCCCCCCCCAAATATGTGTAATTTCAAGATTAAATAACATCTAAACAGATGAGTTGTAAAATAATTCACCCCCCTCACAGTTGACATGAAGGTAAACTTGACCTATTAAGCCTAAAATGATTTTATGAACCAGGCTGTAAACATGTTTATTTCTGCTGTGAAGTTGGTCTTTTTAACATGAGAGTCTATGGAGATTTGCTCTGTTTTGCAGCCCCTAGCGGATGAAGAAAGAATTACAATTAAAAACTTCACTTCCTGGTTTCACACTTTTCGAGTTTGCCCCTTGTCCGACCCACATTATTCCTTTATTCTTGTACTCAAAACGTACATTGTATCCCTGTCTCTCCTTTACAGCACACACACACACCCCTACATACACACACACACACACAGACACATACAGAAACAGTTTTGGTATCATTGTCTATCCTTCGGACCAACACATTTGTTTAAAGGTTCCCTTTACCTGCCACCATGTTTTACTGTGCATGCTGTGCAAGGTGTTTTGTGCTTCAGTAAAACTAGTATTAACTTCTTTTCCTTTTCTTTCTTTCTTTTTTTCTTTGCCAGTTTGTGCTTAAACAAATAGGGTTAAATGCATAAGTGACTTGATGTTTGGCAAGTTTATGGTTTCTGCCACTTGATGTTTTTGGGCTTCTCTTCTTCTTTTTCTCAATTTTGGCTAACTCTTTCCATAGTTCGTGCTAAGCTAAGTTACACATATCCTGGCTGTAGCCCATAGAGTCTTAGCAATAGAGAATATACACTATGTTTACTGTATTTCAGCAGTGCAAAAACACAGGTCTGGTCCTTAAGCAATTCTTTTTTTTTTCTTTTTTGCCCCTACAATAATCATTAATATAATCAGTAGTGAGACAAGTATTTACATTATTTGTGACTATTTGAAACCTAAAAATTTTCAGAATTTGGTATATGGTATTTGGTTGATGGGACTTTGATTTGGCCCTCATGATAGATTGTAATGTGGTGTAATTCCATATCTGCTTCCCTTCAAGCCTAGTTTTTAATCTGTCTGAAGATGCTGATGATAATTTTATGTGCTTCCAGATATCTACTGTGTCTCTATAAAGAAAACACCCTGTTTTATAACAGGCAAGAAGCTCTGCCTGCTGCCGAATCACAAATACAATGTTCTCCCTGCCTTGCATTGGATTTACAGAATATCTTGCCCTGAATAAAGTATTACTTACTGTGGTAGCCTTACATGGGTTATTGTCACAATTCTGTGTGTTTGCTGGCTTGTAAGCAGATATAAAGCAAAAAATGGGCTTTTATTTAACTAAATAAAACAGTTAAAGAGCTGCATCAGCAATAAATTCAAGCTCATGAAACAAAAAGTCTAACAGTACAAAGAAACATCAGGACAGTCTACAGAGCATAAAGGCCTGAATGTGCATCAAATAAACTGGCAAAACATGAAGAAGATCAGGAAGTATATATATATATAGTAGCAGGTAATGACTGAAAGAAGCCAGGTGTGAAACAAGGAGTGGAAACTACAGGGCAAAGTACACAAGAACAAACTCTTACTTAACAAAAAAATAAAGAAGAAGAAGAAGAAGAAGAAGTAAGGTTTACTAAGATGAAGGAAGATAAATGGTGAAGTTGGTTAGACAACATGAAAATCCAAAATCTAAGTGTTAAATGTTCATGCACTGTACTTAGTTTCATGTTTCATTTTAAAAGGGTCAGAATAAAACACTCAAACTACATTGATTGAGTTTCTTCAGTTTAGATGTTATCCTCATCTTTTAAAGATAATGTGTGGTGTTGACCAGTCTTGTGAAGTTTCTCCGCTACACAACCAAAACTTCTTTGGTGCATGCAAATTAATGGAAATTTCCACTGTGGGGGTGTAATTAGGTTCAATAACTGACTTGTGTCTGTGATGTTGTCAAGAGTTCTTTCAACTAATAATATTAAACAGATTAATAAAAGTGCTTGAAAGTAACCAATTAAACAGTGTAAGTGAAAGAAAGTATCTAAAATGGCTCGTTTTTGATTGACTTAGTTGTATTTGCTGCTATGCTGAGAAACAGAATCCCTGATACAACAAAAACCCACCAAGTACACTTACTGTCTCATTAGAGCAGAGATAAGAGGGGAAAAGAAAACAGGGCATTAAGATGGAGAGGATGGAGAGTGACGGGCAGAAATGGTCAAAGGAGATAACTCTCAGAGAACAATTTGCATTCAGCTCTTTTTGTGTGATAAAGAGGCATGTTATTAACATGTAACCTTGTTGTAATTGATCACACTTCTCACCTGCACTGTGAATAGTAGGAGACCTTTCAACACAAAGTGGATTATCTTGTCTCGTTGCGTCATCTCTCCCTGCTGCTCAGCAGTAAAATACACTAAATGTTGAGTTATCACTTGCATGTAGGGCAACACAAACTAGTGAATGTCAAAAATCCATGTTGGATTCTTGCTTTATTCCTTGAAATGTCTCAAAACATAAGGCATAGGCTGGTTTATACTTTTATACTAAGAAATCGAGCGTGTGAGTAAATGTATTCTTCACTAATATCAGAAAACCCCGACAGTACATTTTTTTCAAAAAGTGAAATGTGTAAGTTCCTAAAGTTAACATTTTACGAAGTATATTGTGTGAAAGCAAACAAAGTGGACATATTTTAACTGTTTAAAATGCCTGTAGGCTGCACCCTCCCCTCACAGAAGGCTTCTACTAAATAGAGTAGATACAGTCACTTGTCATTACTCACAAAGTCATGGCCAGATACTACTCTCCACATCCTCATAGGTTCAGCTGGCTGTTATCAATTATAATATTCATTGTCTGCCCCTGGGGGTGTACTTGATCATTTACAGTAGTTGTCCTAACAATTCCCTTTTGACTTCATGGCACCCTTTGCTACTAAACTACTAAATAATCCTTAATTTAAACCCTTGGATGAAAGTTAAACAGTAACATAAAATAGACCAGCTCAATGCTGGATTCAGACTTGAGGCACTAACTTAACACATGCCACCCTTTGTCCCCTGCTTTCTGAAAGCAGACCGCCTCATTGTACTTTTAGCTTATAACTACCGACTCAAACTCTAACAAGAATGGTACCTTCTGGTACTGCTAAATTGATAACATTAAATCAAAAGGATAATCGTAGCAGGACAAGGTACAAGTTCTTCATATTAGATGGTTTGCTTCAGTATAAATCACCCAGCGCTGCTGGTGTGGAGTTTTAGGAACAAGTCGTAAATGCATGGAGACCAGCTCTTGGTATTCCAACATGTTTTGCACTTTTTCAGCTGCTGGTACAGATTTGACATACTGTATTTGGCAGCTTTTACGGCTGCTGTATGTGGGTTTGTCTCGGAGAAATAACTGGGCCCATTTTCTCAGAAACATGTCACTCGCTGCAACAGTATGACTCATTTATTTATCCTTTTTGTTTTTAGACAACAGTGGAGCTTTATGTCACAGATGAATGAGCATTACTAATCTTGGAAGCTCAGACAGTACTTGTAAATGGGCTAAATTCGTTGCAGTGGTTTTGGTTTTATACATACTGTACATAACATCACGCATCTTATCCTTTAAAATTACGTGATGAATCTTTGCTTTTTGTTTCTGATAAGGTCAAATAAAAATGACGGTTCTTGTTAATAAGGCAACTTGAATAATTCCTTGTATACAGACAATGTATACATGTTATGTTTTATTTTCTCAAAGAAATGGTGCTAAGCAGGTGAGCAAGGTTAGTGGGTCCTACATCTGAAAGTGAGGAAAAACATGGACTAATGAGTGACGGTTTCAGGGCTCTGGTTAGAGTCCGACAACAAAGTTTGCTCATATTTTTTAATGATGCTGGTTTTTAGAGTGAGGGTGATGTTTTTGTCTTGTCCAAGTCAGGCATTTAAAATGTCCCTCCTCTTTTAAATTAGTCTGAAAGCAGAAACCTGAACAAACACAAATATGCATAGATCGTATTTGATCAGTCAGAAATAAAAGGAATGATGGACAGATTTATGCTACGGTATGGCTTTTTTCTGATCAATGTAATTACCTTTCATGTTGTTTTTTTATTCAGTGACTTCAAAGTCTTTATTTATTCTGAGCAATATATGCTTTCCAAAGCCTGCGCATATTATTAAATGCTACATTATTCACAGCATATCCCTGGAAACCATTATTTCTGCACAGATTGCTTTGATACATGTATGGTGTTGCTTTGAAGCTAAAAGCTCTCTCTGTGCGTCCCTTGTGTCCCCTCTTGCTTTTATTCCTTCCCTCATTTACTTTCCTCCCACTCTTTTTCTCTGTTTCTCACCGACTTCCCTCTTTCTTTTCGTTTTTTCTTTTTCTTTCTCAGTGGGGCGTTTGTTGATCGAGTTCAGTTCCCAGATGACGATGGAACGAGTTCAGAAAGAAAACCCCAACGTCACAGAGGGAGGCCGATACACCCCACCCGATTGTCGACCAAGATGGAAGGTTTGTGTTTGCCCCCCTGTCTGTACATCTTACATAACAGAACAGAAACCCATTTTTGCCAAAACACAAAAGACGAGACATTTTGATCAGTGATAACTTATTTAGAGTAAACTTAAATCGACCAAAATTTGACTCAGTTTTAAGCTATCTCAATATTACAGTATAAGACTGTAAGGATAAATGATCAGGTCATATTACATTAGTTCAAAGCAAAGACAAAAAATATTTTTATTCAAATTTTTTTATTGTTTTACAAAATAAAGTGAAAGAAATGAAGAGAGAAAATTTTCCACAATAATACATGATCAGAAAAAGGAAGCTTGAAAGCAAAGAAAAAGTTTATAAAAGTTTTGAATGTTTATTAGACAGCAACTATTTCGGCTAATATTACTAAGTATTAAGCCCTTATTTTGAAACAGAAGAAAGAATAATGGCTGTAATAATTCTAAAATAATTAGTAAATATTTGGAAAATGAAGTGACAGTTTCGAGTCTTTTGCTAAATCAGAATCTGTTTTTATCAACTTTACTGTGGGTCATGTTTTGAACCCATTTGAATATTTATGCCATAACTGGATTCACGTTTGAATGTGGCAGCTTTTGGCAGCAGTGATGTGGCGGCTCAGTTTTAACACCTTTCATCTTGAACTGGCGGCAGTCATTGTCATTGTAATCAAAACAGTAACATAGTGCACCACCAGGACAATTTGTATCCATCTGTAGCTCAGCCCGTCTGCATACTGTCATTCAGGACTTAATTGTCTGTTTCTGCAGACAACTTGGTCCGCAGAAATGGAGAGATTGTCTGCAAGAGGAATGCTTCCTTTTGCTGCTGAAAGAATTAATAGAAAGGATTCTTCCAGTGTCTAATATGTACTATGAGTCTTTCTCTGAAATGTCACAGAAGGTGTGTTAACATGATAGTTACAAATGTGAATGGAAGCAGAGATTGCTGTCCAAGTAAAGAAAGAGTCACATCATGTAGTTCAGTGGTTCTTAAACTGGGGGCGGGCCCCCCAGTGGGGGCTCAGGGCTCTGTCACGGGGGGCCCAGCCAGGCCTATAGTTTTTGTACTTTTAACAGAAAATGGGCATATTCTTTAATGCAGTGTGTTTTTTCATGTATCTCATGGTAAATGTTTGGGTGCATGTGGCAGCGGTGGCAGGATGGGGGGGCTTGACCTTATAATTTCCAATGAAAAGGGGGCCCTGCAAAAAAAGTTTGAGAACCACTGATGTAGTTGGAGAATAAGGAGTTGAAGGAAGCATAACTAACTGCTATGTGAAAGAAATGTGATGAAGTGTAATATAATTATGGGTGTGTGAACCACAAATAGATTAAATATATAAAGAAATGCACCAGTTTATATTTTGCATCTCTGAAGTCAACACTTGACCATATAACCTGCTTGTCCAGTGGTTATACAAGTGGTTGTCAAACTTTTTGAGACGCGACCCACATGATGACGTATGTTGGTGAGTGGTTATATGTGTCATATTAAATGGGTAACATGGATAGCATGGTTTTTGGTGGATTCTTTTCACTGCTGTAACAAAGTAGCTACATTCCCAAAATTAGCTCCTCTCACTGAGATAATGTCAAGTTTGGATTTTTGATATGGCATGAGTTATAACTTGATTGTTTTGCATTAATGCATTCAAAAAGGGACAAACAGCCCTTCACAGCTAGGAAAACTCAGAGAGAACATGTAAACTCAGCAGAGCAAGGCCCCTGTTATGAGTCCCTCCCCACCTGAGGCTCAAACCAGCAACTGTCTCACTGTAAGGCCACGGTGCTAACCACCACACCACTCTGCAGACAAAAAAACATTGAAAGATTAACAATAAAGATTTCATAGATTAACAGTCATAGATTTCTGCATTAGCATGTTGATTTTGACAGTCCTAATAAAAATCCCAAATTTATTTGATAAATGTAGGGTATATACTGTATAACTTTTTCACAATGATCTGGCAACCCCTCAAAATTGTCTTGAGACCCCCATGGTTGTTGGGAACCCTAGTTTGAGAACCACAACAGAACCAAGGCTTTACACAACAAAATGGGTATAACAAAGTTTGTTTAGAAAGACGCTTCTTCATGTCCGTTGCAATTAAAAAAGGTTAAGAAGATCATTCCTTCCGACATCCTTTGCCCTCTAGAACAAAAATTTTAATGAATTGCACAGTATTTTTTTCAATTATTCCAGTGTTGAAGATAAATGTCTTCAAAGTGCTTCTTTAAGCTGTGAAAGTGCAGCCATTACACCCCTCTCGTATATAGAAACCAGGCCGAATGATTGCAAATCTTCATCTGAGTGCAAACTTTGAATCCATATTTCACCACAGAACATTATTTTTTCTGGAGTAGAACCAGTCAGAAAGAGAGAAAAACAACAAAAAACAAAAAACCTTTTAATAATGATTATTTGCACTGCTGAACAATTTCATTTCCTTCAATTTCACAGGTTATGTTTGCTTGCATTGCTCCAGTAAAAAGGCTTTAAAACTGACTAACATGGGGCAAGATTTGTAAATATTCTTCATCAATTACAGAAAACTAACAGTTAATTATGTGAACTTGGCCCCGTTGTTTAGGTTGCCATCATCATCCCATTCCGTCATAGAGAAAATCACCTGAAGTACTGGCTCCATTACCTTCACCCTATCCTTAGACGGCAGAAGATTGATTACGGTATCTACATCATCAATCAGGTAGGCAAACTAAAAGTCTAATGTTTATATGCAACACGGTAAGAATATAATCAGGTTTGCAAATTATGAATCATCAATCCATTTTAAACCTCAGGTGCAAGTTGGATTCTCAAAAACTTTCTGTTCCGGTGCTACTGGATCATAGTTCCGCCTTTGTTGCAGTAGATCACTGGATTTTATTAGACAGACTCAGAAGTCTGGTGGGCCTCTCAGGTACTGTTCTTACTTAGTTTTACTCCTATCTTGCAGATGTATCATTTTTCATGAGTATGGACACATGCTCCTAAAGAGTTCCTAAAATCAAGTCAGGGGTTCCTCAAGGTTTAGTTTGTGGCCCAAGACTTTGTAATCTGGACATGTTGCCACCTGGGAATGTCATCAGGAGGCACAGCTGGTTTCCACAGCTATGCTGATGATATGCAGCTTTACAGTTATGTGTCTCCTGGTGACCTAGAGCCTGTTAACATCTTTTTAAACGGTATTTTAGATAATGTGTAGATTCATGGATGGCAAAGAATTTCCTATAGCTCAACTATTATAGGACAAAACTGAAGCTTTAATTATCAGTCCTGAAGCCAAAAAGGGGGATCATTTCACCAAAACTGCTTTCTTTTAATCCTTTTGAGTATGTGTTGAAAAATTATTTGCAGTTGCATCTTCAGTAATATCTGTGCTACAATCATACACTATTAATATTTGTTAAGTCAGTGAAATTCAAGCAAAAAAAAAATGTAGAACATGTATAACCTCTCAGATTCAGTACTGTTGTCAGTGATTGAAATTTTTGTAGGGTATCTTTAATGTATGTACATGGGCTTTTAGCTGTGTGTTTGTATTAATTTCCATTTGTTTACATGCAAGATTTTGCGTGTGCGTTTGTGAGTGTTGATTTTATGTGTATGCACAAGTGATTATAGTAGTATTATGCATGATTTCAGGGGTTTCGAGGGTTACGAATGCATTCTGTCCATTATGGCACCTCATGGTTATTGATGAAATGCTAGTAGTGAAATTGGAATAGTTTCTGTCAGTCAGCATTTTAGCTCAATCAAGAATTCCTACCCTAGACTGTCTGAGGTAACAGAAAAGGTGCCTGGCTGAATCTTTACAGTACATCATAACAAACCAAATTCAGAATACATAAAAAAAAATAACACATCAAAGCATTTCTTCATCTTTGTTTTATCATTATATTATCAGATGATTGACTATTTAAATCATTGGTGGTCTTAATTGAATGATTAATACCCATAAAAATATAGACTGAGGAAATCACTGGCCTTCCTCAGCTCAGAAAGTGCTATTTTATAAGCAGTGTTACAGATGTAAAGAAATCTTTCTCCTCTCAGCTGAAATAACATTCTGACAAGAACCAGTCATGAACCAGATCTGTCAGCTTATATTAAGTCTTAAGTATTATGAAAGAATAATGTGAGAACTGCACCCATTGTCAGGTTGTTTTAATTCTTAAATACAAAAAACTCCATCACTGCATGCTGAAACTCAGCAAGTGGGTGCATAAACTCTTAAAAGCCGCCCTCCCCCTTTCCGCTTTATAACTTCTTCAACTTGCTTTTAAAAGTCAAACATAACGTCATCTGTAGAGTAAATCTGCTCACTCGCTCTCTCTCTTTTCATAACACCGAGTCCTGCAGAGGATTTTAAATAACGTTATGAAAGCGTGTGTGTGAGTTTTCCATGCTGCGTTAAGCAAGAATTTCTCTTCTTCTACATTATGGGTAATGAGATCTCCTTTCTGCCCTTTCACATCCCTGTGGGCTTTGCACAACGCCTTAATCACTCCCCCTGTGGAACAGACCTTCGGTTCTGCCTGCCCTGCTGTACTGCTGTGCTTGATGTGGCCATGTTACAGTGTCACATCCTACAACTCTGTCTTTCCCTGTTACACAAACGTAAACACACATATTCCCCTTCTACACCCCTGAATATCTTGTATCTTAAAGGTGCAGTTGTAGTGAGGGTTTGTGCTGTTGTTCCAACAATTTCAGCCTCTTCTTCCTTTTAGCCTGACCTCTTTTTTCCCACCAACTTGTGTCTCACTGAGAACTTTGTTAGAAAATTATCTTCAGTTTCAAGCATAGTATCTCACTGACAGGTCCACTGTGTAGCTTAACATAAGGAAAATGAAAAAAATCTGTGTAATAAAATTTAAATAAGCAGACAGTATGAAGCACACTTCTTCCAACAATCCACAAACCTGCATGTTAGGTGACCTGATTAGAATAACGTAGGAATAGAAAATGAATGAATGAAAAAAAAAAAGCATTGAACCTTGAAAGGCATTTTTGAATGTAAAGAATTTGCGATAAGATTAAAAAGTTGGCTAGGCTGGGAAAGTTATTTACAACCAAGGAGACCGGTTAGAGCTATAATAACAAAAGGAAAAGGGGTTTTAGAAAAAAAAAAAAAAAAAAAAGGGGGGGGGGGGGGGGAATATAAATCAAAGAAGAAATAAGAAAGAAGGAAAGAGCCAGAGAAGATAGGAAGGAAGGGAGAGACATTGATGAATGAGAAAGAGAGACAGAAAGATTTGATTTTAACACAACCCTTTATACCAGCTTCCATTCCATTTTCATTGTGTAAAAAAGGATAACTAAAAAAAATTAAGCATCAAAGAATCAAACAAACTGAACACAACACATTCTGCACACCCCTAACACTAACACAAATCCCCACCATCTTTGTGAGTTTATAAAACTCAAGCTGTGTTTTGAGTTGAGCTGCCAGTAGCCTTCATAAGAACAATATATCCCCCTGCCTTCAGGCCCATTTAAACTCTACACAATAGAGGATTTGGAGTATTTTTTACATCTTCTGTATCATTTATGTGTATAATCTGGTCCATTGTCAGGGCCCTTGTGGATTTGTACCCTGACGGAGGAAACAGAGTAGGACCACCGGAAACTGCAGGGGCAGTGTTGAACAGGATAGCTGATATGAGACCCGTGAAAAGATTAAAGAAGGAGCCTTTGCAACATATGGCCTCACAGACTACCGCTGTCTACTGTTCTGCTTCTTTTTATGTCTCCTTGTGAGAATATACATAATCATGATCTCCTCCACCATGTTTGCTGCTGTTAATTGCTGTTGTTTATTGCAACTAATGACTGAACTCTTAAGTGAACGCTGGACTCTACACAGGTATTGCATAACCATTCCAATGCACGGTAACATGAGGAGTATGTGGTTTACAGCAAAGTTTAATATGGATGTTTATTTATGTGCATAAATGGAGCATAAATGAGCCCTTAAAATGAATCAAACTCCTCTTGAGTCTCTTTGTTCTAGCCATCAAAGACCGGTACCTCCTCCCTCAGCTGAGCAGAGAGAACAGTTCATAGTTGGGGTGACTGGGATCCTTAAAGCTGGATTTATACTCGCGCATCGTCTGCGTCTGTGTAACCACATTAGGCTCTGCGTAGGTCCATGGAGACCTGACATGCACCTCTTCAGACCCAACATGCTTCCCTGTTATGCGAACGCAGAGACGTGGAAGAACTCACTGGTGACTGGTCAGTGTAGTTACATGCCTCCGGATGTTTTGGTGTGAATGAATGCATGTCGGCCGTTACTGTTGCTCTAAAAGAGGAAATACTTGCCGGAGCTGAAGCGAACTATCGGGGTGAAAAAAACCTCCGCTCTGTGGAGTTTCTTGGTCAATAAAAGCCCTGTTGTCGCCTGCAGATCTGGAAAAGAATCTGCAGCATGATGCCATAACTCTACGCTCGAGTAAAAGCACACGCTGCCTCTGCGTCAGCTACACAGACCCGACTGGACGCAGACTCCGCGTGAGTATAAATCCAGCTTAAGTATCTTATTTGTCCTGGTCTTGCACCACTTGGTGTAGATGGTGTCAAGGTTAGGGAGCTTCCTCCCCAATGATTTTTCTTGGCTTTCCAAATGGCTAATTTAGTCTCTTCTAAAATTAAATTTATTAATCTATAGTATTTATTAGCAAATGTGTAGTGTCTGAGAAAGAACGAAAGAAAGAACAAAAGAAAGAAATCAATCAATCTTTATTTGTGAAGCACTTTTCCAGCAAGTTGCGTGACTCAAAGCGCTTTACAGTTTAAAAACATTCCCGCCCGCTGCCATTCAAAAACCCCCAAATATTACAGCATATATATATTTTTTTTAAAAAAGAAAAATCCCCAGCGCAAGTACATCGATCTACCTGAGGCTGAGTACAGATGGAAAAAGTGAGCGAACCCCATCAGAGGAGCCGTCTGCACCGGGACGGCACAGCAGCCGTAACCGCAGTGGCCCAGGTGCCCAGGGGAGGTGTGGATGGAACACCAGCCCCCACCAAGGCACCAGCTGCAGGGCATCCAGTCCGCCACAGCCCCTCGCCACCCCGGATACAGACGGCCCCTACTAAGGAAGCACTGGAGGGACCTAAGGACCCAGGAACAATAAAAGTAATATGAGAACATTGAATAAACACATAAAATACATTAAAATGTTGAATAAAAACAGCTAATATGTCCAAACGGTAATAAAAAGGCAATCAAAAGACAAACAGTGAATAAATACAAAATATTAGATTAAACAATTACCACTTAAACAGTAAAAGTCAGCTAAAAGAAAGAATGAAAGAAAGAAAAAGTAGATTTAGTGCCTTGCTCAAGAACATCTTTGCAGTGCAGTTAAGTCATCAGTCCTGCCATTAAAAGGCTGTTTATTGAACAAGCAGTCTGCCCCACACTCCTGTTGCAGATCTGCCAGCAAAGCTGATGTAATATCACGTTACAAGGTAGATAATTTTTTCCTCTGCAGCATCTGAAGCTCTGTCACCTCCACTTCAAACAGACACCGATTCACTGTCTGGCTGCAATTATCTGTAAAACCATAAGCATTTGCTCCTCTCTGCAACTTAGAGGTTTAGAGTGTGAACCGTTTGAAGTGTAAATGATTACTTTTCATGTATTTTTAAAGCATATTTGAACTTGTTGAGATACAGAACAACTCTTGCTGTAAGCAGCTTGTGCTGTGAGGTTAATTTTTTCCTCCAAAAGACCACCAGTGAGTTTAACACCGCAGATGTATGCATGTCAGTGAAAGAGGATAGTCCAGCTTTAAAATTGTTTCATATATATATATATATATATATATATATATATATATATTTAAAAATATATATATATGAAACAGGACTGACTGAATAGGGCTGTTTTTTAGAGTTATTAATTTACCCAAACCTTCCTCTAAAGAGACCATTACAGATGCTCAAACACTCAACTTACCCAGACAAGCTAACGGCAAGTCAGATAAAAGGAGAGTGAAGAAGGTGGGTGTTAAAAAAGGATGAACGGGACAGAAGACTGAGAGGAGCCAAATCAAAGAGACAGAGGTGGGATTTTGATGAGAAGAGGTCTTGATGTATCTGACACGATCTGCGATTAAATCTTTACACCAGCCGACACTTTCCAAGAGGACGGTGGAGAGCACTTTTCTATCGTGCTCGTTCGAGTGTTAAATGAGTGAAAGTCGGGAACCTTTTAACACAGAGTCACTGGAGGGGGATGAAGGTGGCATGTCTGCAAGTGTGTGTGTGTGTGTGTGTGTGTGTGTGTGTGGGGGGGGGGGGGGGGGTAAGTGTTGATAATTTTCTTCCCCTCCAGTCTCATCATGGCTAACAGATAATGACTGTCATGTCCGTACAGTTAAAACAGGCTTTTGTGAAAAGTAGGGCCCCTTGGAGATCTAAAAATACATCTGCCACTGGTGCACCTGAATGTAAAACACACGTGCATTCAAGATTACCAGTCCCTCCCACACACATCATACCTAAGAGGCTTGTCAAGTGGCGTAATATTAACGAAGACTGTAAAGATAACAGCTGAAAAAATAAACAAATAAATATGAATCTGCACACCCAGATGCAATAAGTCATGCAATGTTTGCGTTAGGGATGGTAGAGATTACCATTCTCAAGTCATGTGACTGATGAATGGATCAGCGTTAAAAGATCAAAGATTCCATCAGATGGTCAGCTTAGAAAGGCCGAGAGAGGATTGTCCGCGCGTCACGCAATGATGACATCAAGCAGGCACCACTGAATTGATGCTGTAAAGCTTTGATTTTTTTTTTGTTTGTTTGTTTGTTTTTGGGCACAATTGTAATGAAAGCCTCTGCGCTTCAGGAGGGCTTGATCACCCATCTCTACTTGTTGTTTATTCAATTGTTTGACCAGTTACAGATGTGTAAGGTATTGCAAACCACTGATTATCATACAGCTGTAGATTAGGAATGTCATTGAATCTCATTTCTTTTAAGCTAAGGCCGCACCTCAATCTGCCCGGTAACGGGTTGTACTGGAAGACAAATTTCATTGTACCTTGACACTATTCTGTGACAAAGTTTATTCATTTATTCTTTCTTTTTTTCCCCTCCAGAATATCACCCTTCTTTTGTAAATTCCAACATTTAAAAGATCCAGGAAACGATGGTGGGTCACTTGAGTTTAAAATATATCAGAACTTCTTCTTAGAAAAGTCATTTCAGTTGTTATTATCTTTTTGTAGTTACCAGATAGTATTGTAAGCTGTCTATCGACCGTCTCATAGCAGCAGATAGTCCGATGCTGTAGGAACTTGTCATTGTTTCAGTTTAGAACATGTTTTTTTCCTGCTTGTGCCCAACTGGCCACTTTCAAGCAGCTATCATGTCCCTCTGAAAAGTGGCGCTGCTACCAGTGAGGTACATTGAGTAGGCGTTGCAGTGGGATCACGCGGAAAGCGATATCGCAACCTTGCTGTTCTGCCCTGCTGCTCAGTGTCCTCTCTGCCTGCCGCGGACCAGGGCCAATGTTTGTTTGCTGGCCATCGGGCTCATTGTGTAAACTGGAGAAAAGCCCAGAAAGAAGCAGAGAGGAAGAGTCGAGCAAAACATAAAAAAATAGAACTGTGAGAAAAAAGGGAGGTGAACAGCACAAGTGTCACAGGTGATGGGGTAAGAACCATCTGTTGTTTGTATTTTTCACAGGGGTTTAAGTCCATAGGTGACTTATTAACTGTAACACTCTGCCAAGACAGGCAAATGACGACAGTTATTTAATGTTGCCTTCACTTTTTTGTTGCTGTAATTGTGAAAAAAAAAAAGATTTTTTTTTTTTTTTTTGCAATACAAAATACATTTTACCTGAGTTTGGCTACATTACAAGTTTTCTCTTTGTTTTTGCACGATGCCAGTTTTCAGAGTTTATTTTTACCTCCTGTTGTTTTTTTTATTTTGTAAGTTTTGTCTAAACCTTTTTTAAAACTTGGTTTTGTCCATTTATGTCCTTTTAAGCTAAACTTTCAAGCTCCCTATGATGAAATTGTAAAAATGGGTTGAAAATAAAAAAAAAACAGTTTTCTACTAAAGAACAAGCCATTTATATTTGAGGCTGACCTCCAGTGTCATACAGAATTCCTGAAGGGACCAACCAAAGGTGGCTTTTGAAAAGCCTTTTCTGTGTTTTGGGTTTTTCATAGTCCATGTAATTTGGTAGTAGTTGGATGTCACAATTTATTCTGCTCACTGGTAGTATCTTAGACAGTGAATCTAAAGAACTATTTCATTTTCCACTTTTGAAATCTCAAACAAGTCGACATCTTTGGCAACACATCATATTTTATAATCTTTCTATTTTTGGATTTTCTTTTCCTTCAGTTGTAACTTTAGTTAAAACCACACGTGGAAACATAGTGAAAATGTATTCGTGAAAATATATCATCCTTACAGAATTTGGAGAAAATGACAGTAAAATCATTTTAAAGTGACTGTTCTCAATAACAACGGTTTTTATCTGCCACTGAATAACTGGATGGATCCAGAATATTTTGCCCTCTCAAAGAACCCATCCACGCACACACAATTTGCCCTCATTCATGTCTTCAGGTCAGTTCCTGTTATTGCCCAGCTATGAGTGGATACAAAAAGATCAACAGGGATTAAACTGTATTTCCGTCTCTGTTTGTTTGAGCTTTATGGTAAAGGTCAGTTTGAGGCTGACCCGGCTGTTTATGTGTCCTGGAATGACCAAACAGAAAGCTGCTTTGTGTTTGTGTGTATGTGTGGGAGAGATAGATCAAAGCGAAGTGTGACATCCTGATGACCTTTGTTGTTTGCTTTCATCCATATCAACCAGTTTTCCTTTTTTTAAATGATATTTTCCTTTTGTAATTGTAGTTGTGTAGCTCATTTTTCTTATGATGTGCAATAACCTATTAGAAATGTGCTGTAGACATATTAATATGGTAAAGAATCTAGATCAGATCTATCTATCTATCTATCTATCTATCTATCTATCTATCTATCTATCTATCTATCTATCTATCTATCTATCTATCTATCTATCTATCTATCTATCTATCTATCTATCTATCTATCTATCTATCTATCTATCTATCTATCTATCATTTTGAACCAGGTTTGACCAATGAGTTAAGCTCATGCGTGGTTAAGTCCTCTGTATCTAGAAACTGCAAAAGTTAATAAGAGAAAAGGAGAATAAGGGAGTTTGTGTGCAGTTGACCTTAGAGCAGGATATTGATCTGATGAACAACAACTCTTCCTTCCCCCCTCCCCCACCATGTCCCAGTGCAGCTCCTTGTTCCAGTGCTGGTTAGACTGCTGTTGTTGTTTTGTAGAGGAACTCTATAGTTAAATAATGTTCTCTCAAGCCTACTGTATGTACCATTAGACCCATTTAGTCCCTGGTGCAACGTTGCAGCCTGCTCTGTGATGAATAATGAATTTAGCTGAAAACTTCTCTCCAAGTTTTAAGACAAGTAACTTTCAAGCTGCAAAATGTGGAATGTCGAGATCTGAGTAACCGATGGATCCTAAATTACGGTAAACACTTTTGTCAACTCAAGTGGAAAGAAAAATTAAGAACTTTTAAATGATCTTTGTTGAAATGCTTGTTAAATGTTGCAGTTTTACTGAATTTCACGTCAGTTTTATTTGATGACAAATAATTGAAAGAGGAACAATGGTTTCCCAAACGGTCATCTGTCAAGCTTTCAGAAAACTGGATATATGGGCCAAGGATTTTGTTTTGCAGTCTCATTTGTTACATTCACACAGCAGCGATAAAGTGTCCTGACCTTGTTTTAAATTTGTTAATATTATTAAACCTTATGACTGAAGTTTTCTTCCTTATGTGGTTGAATTCCCTGTTGACTCTCATTCCATCTGACTCCATTATGCAGAGGCTGCGCATCTGTTAAGCAGTAGCCAACCCAGGTATCATCATAAGTATATAATGATATCTCTGAAAGTCTTCACTCACCGGATGATAAGGCTTGAGTCCACCTGTGGCATCCCACAGGCTGGAAGGACGGACAAACGCTCTGAGTTGGGTTACGGCGTTTATTAAAGACGATTATAACTATATACAGGAGTAAGATATATCAGATATTCACGAGTAAGATGCTAGATATCCACGGATCCAGATCAGCTGTTTGCCACAGAGAGTTACTGCGTGTCTTGTCTCCTTCTGACTCTTGATTTCGAAAAACCCCCAAAATAGCCTTGGGTGTTTCCTAAATACTCAGCTGGCTCGTAATGCATTGTGGGAAATATAGTATCCAACCTTTGGGTCTGTCATAGAGATACAGTCTATTCCTAAGCTTCCTGACTACAATTAAACCTGGTCAATCAGAGCTCACTCTTAGTAACTGCGTCATTCTAACATCTGGTTCCTATCCTCATGCTTATCACTAAACTCTGGCACGATATACTGCATTGTCTACGTTCTAGGAAACTCTGAGAACATTTCCTGACTCAGCTCTCTCAACTTGCATAAACATCCTGGTTTCCCCAGAACACGGCTCGTCCTTCACTAAAGTTCACTAAACGGACAGAGTCCTGCTTTCACCTTACATAAACTCCTAAGATTCCACCACATTCCCCCCTTAGCACCATAAAATGGTGCTCAATCCAAACTACTAGGCAAGGCCAAACCCTAGGCTAAGCTAGGCTAAGCTAAGCTAACTATGCTAACACTAAAACCATACCTACCAAATGGCAGCAGAACTGATCTGGACCCATCCTACTAAACCCGCATTGTAGCAAGTGCAATAGACAGAACAGATAGAGGGGAAAGGCAGGACAGTCTTAGTGATGAGACATGAAATTACAGTAGCGCGTAACCCAAGCAAAATAGAGTTCACAATTGGTGCAGCACAACCTGCTTTGTACAAATACAATCAATTTGTTCATCACAATTAAAAATCACATCGAAAAAACATTTCCAACATGGACCCTCTAAGGTCCTCTACAAAACAAAGTCCCCTTATGCCTGAGGACAATCTCCCTTAGCATTAGCTGCTAACAGTAATAAAAATCCCAATAATTCCCAACAATTATTTGGCTTGATTGCTGTAAAATGTACTGAAATGTGAAAACAATTAAACTGAGTGTGTGCAATGAATTGGACCTAAATGTACTGTGAACCTGAAATGTAAGCAAAGTTATTCAAAGAGAAATATGAAATAGCTGAAAAACTGAACAGAAATAACGTGTCTGTGTTACATGAGCATATATGAATCACCCAAAAATACTGAGAATGTGTAACTGTAATTAACTATGATACTTGTGGATGATTATCACAACATAACTGAAATCAACTTAAGCATTACTGGTAGCCTATTATACCACTGAGTATAAGTGTGAATGTGTGTGCGTGAATCATATATGTGAATCAAACCGTATGTGATGCAATTAACCATTAACATGAGCATCTATGTGAGTGTAATTACCTCCCCCCTTAGGTACAAGGTGACCTGTGTCAACAGGAGTAAAACACAAATACAACCGTGTTGTAACTGCTAAGCAAAACTGAAATTAACTAATTAGTAACGCAGCACTAAATATGTGTCAATGCAATCAGTCGTAGACCTACTACCAAACCCCGGCACCTCTCGAACACCACAAGGTGCTAGGATGGCAGCAGTCCTTTCCCGGTGATATCAAACAACTTCATTTCACAGCCGACGACCTCTCGTGGCAAGCGAAGCTTGTAGCAAAGGATGCGTGTTGGCGTATCCGCCCTGCAGTTCAGTCATTCTCACTCTTCCAATCGGCATCAACGAGATCCCGTCCATTTGGCAGAAGTCCAAGTCCTTTGGCAACCACGTGGTAGACTCGTGGCAGCATGACAGGCACAGCAGCACGTGCGGTTACAGACCTGGCAAGCAGGATAAGGCAACAGCTGAAACAGCTAAACAAAGCAATTTGACACCAAAGTCACTCTAACTGGGTCAACTCTACTTCCCATGGAGCTGAACGCTGCTGTCCTGCAGGTGTGATGTTCTCCGGTCTCCGTCGCGATCCTCTCCATCTCCGTAGACAGCCTTTGGATTCTGTCCATGGCCGGCGTAAACCAGCCTCCTTTCTCCGTGTGGCCAGGGATGCAACTGCAACAGAACTCATGGCCTACAATCTGGCAACACCTCCAACAGACCTAGATCTGCGTATTGAAGGATGTTAAAGTCATTATTCACCGAACTGGATAACAAGGAAAAACTGAAAAATCAGGAACACAGTCACACGATCACAGACGATGTCATCAGCTCTCTCAGCATCGAAACCTTCTCTGAAAAAAAAGAAACCAGTTAATTCCTAGGTAGATGACTCCTGGACTGTAGTAGACATAGTTCAGTCAGTGGTCTGGTATTGAGGACGCAATTATCCGGACTATCTTCATGATGTTGTCACGTGGCGCGTACGATGTCCCTCGTTGGTTGTCTGGTCGGAGGCTCATCTCCTCAGCGTGATGAGAACCTCTTTTCCTAGTCTCCGACCTCGATCGTGTGATGGAACCTCGGCGGACCTCCTCATCTGTCACGGCATCTCATCCCCTGGATGGACCTCTCCTTCCTTCCCGGTGGGCTGGGTCCCTCTGGCACGCTGGATCGACAGGTGGAGCACTCCTCTCTGTCCCACTGGATCAGGGCTGGTCGGGCCAGGTTCAGCGTTGGTGTGTTGTTCTCCACTGGCCCCACAGCCATCAGGGTCACTAGGACGACCCTCAGGACCAGGCGGAGCGCCTTTTCTTTGGTTGCTGGACAACATATATGGCAATTGTCCAACTACATAGTCAACATGGCTCTGCAGAGATGTAGCTCAGAACCCATGGTTTCTGGTTTTCTACTGACAACTTCTGGTTTCAGCCAAAATGCCCATTTCAGCTTGGATGTCACAAATAGCTACTTTCTTGGCGTCGATGTTTGCTTTTTCGTCTCCTCTGGTCAGCACATCATCTCCCGTCCCGTGGCCTCGGATTGTTCGATCAGTACAACAGTTCGAGGTTAAAGCAGAGTCCACAACAGTTCATGTATCAGTTCGACATGTCCATGGACGCGCCATCAGACGTTTGTACTGGCGTTGGCTCACAGTTGGCCGACACATGTGGCAAACAGCCGATGCATACACTGAATCCGTGAATATCGTCCCATCTCCACTCTTTGGGGCGTTTTAGGGCGTAGATAAGCGCTGTCAGTTCAGCCCATTATGCTGAACACGAAGCGGTTAAACGCGCTTTTGACAAGTTCAAATGTTTCTGCAGGCCTATAATAACGTACGACTGCGTAGCTGGATGTTAGACTGTTAATTAGTTCGATAACACGAGCCTTCTGTACAGAGAAGTCCTTACTCATTCACAACAACACTGCTTTTAAATCTGGTTTTGGTTTCATGTGTCATTCAAAAGCTGCTAAACAGTAATGAGATTCTTCGTCACATGGTAACGGAACGAGATCAGCCGGGTTTTTCGTTCTTTTTTTCTCCACATGCATTCACCTTTAGTGATTCTCTCAGCATGGTATAACCCGCGTTATTGATCATTTCCCTCATCAACTGAACTAGCAGTAACTACTATAAATCATAATAAAGGCATGACAGGCTGATTAGGATTAACACTCTCGTTTATAAGTCTCAGGTCACATATGAGCCCATAATTAATAGTTTCTGTTTTTAGGACCGGAAAATTCTGGTGTCAACCAAACAGGAAGTTTGTTTCCCACCAGAACTTCCTCGTTGTCACAAACCTTGGAGTGTTCTTCTCACTCCTTTGAAAACTTTAGGTGGCAACTTGTATTGTTTTTCATGGTAGCCCTTAGTCAGGCTTCAGCGTGACACTTACCAGTTGTGTGGATCGAATTTCTTCGACATCCGTAGGTGATGTCGCTCAGAGATAACATGGTAAAAAAGAAAAAACGACTGTTGGCGTGGCTTTTTCCTACACATGAGATCAGCAGCTTGAGGCATGTGTAGTGTTCGTTTTCTAAGACAAAATGTGTTCGTGTTTCAAAATACTCTTGGCTTCTAGCTGTAAATACTCATCTGACCTAGCTGCTTTGATGTGTATCAGTTGTGTACAAATAAAGACATGTGTGTGTAGCTGTTCTAAATGTCATGGTTCTGTCTCAGATACTCTGATTCTTTAAATCAGCATTTTTGCAACTTCAGCTGAAATTCAAAGTGCAGTAAAAACAACAAAAAACAAAAAAAATATTGTCCACAGTCTCTGGATGGTTTTTTTATCAGTCCTCTGGGACATCTGTGCTTGCTCTGAAATACTTCAGAGTGATGTGAGGGGGACAACTTTGGCTTCCTTGCATCTTGGCATCCTTCCAGGATGAACTTGTTTGTGTATACATGGCTAGGTTCAATGGGCAGAGAGCATTTCTGTCCAACAGGTTGATGGGGGCGGAGTCGCTTTACAATCATTTGGATATTCACAGTTCTTTGTTGGCAGTGACATAAACAGGGATGTGATTTGCTTTTTGTGTGCATCAGTCTTTGGACATGTGACCCATCTCGTCACACGTTCAGCAAACACAGGGCCTCTGCTCTGTGCTGCAAAGTGGCCAGGTTTCAGGCTCTGTAGACTTCAGGGTTCGGAAAATGTCTCTGTGTGAACTGCAGCCTACTTTGTCTCCGAACAACTGGTCTGTGACATCTCCTCCACTGCTGGATTGGAACGATGCCAGCAGGAAGTCTGTCCTCCAGTTGCACACAGATCACCCGGGGAGCCGCCTGTTCAGCTGGCCCCACAGCTCTGTCTGCGTCCCTCTCTTTCTGGAGGATGGTAAGCTGAGCTAGCTGTCTGGCAGCACTAGCATCTTGCTCCGCCTGTTTCATCATTCTTTGTCTCTCCCGATCAACAAAGAAACAAACGTGTTCCACAAACAGTTCAAACGACATGGAATTAAGTCCAACTGTGTCATGAAGTTTTTCCTTCACTGGGACTGGAAGTCCTTTAATGATCAGCTTTCTCAAGTTAGCTGAGTGGATCGGGTCATTTTCTGGCGTCAGTCCAAAATACTCGACCCATTTGTGTCGAGCTTCATGCACAAAAGTCTGTGGATCCATATCATTTGTCAACACTCCCACAGAAACAGAATCGGGATTTACTCTGAGAGGAAATCTCTGTCTTAACACATCCCACAATGAGTTTCTCTGCTGGTTGAAGAAGTCTGAATCATTTGCTTGTGTGTTCAGATACTGTCTCATGTTTGCAGCAGTCAGGATTTCAGTCAGTTCAGTTTCAGAAATCGCTTTTCTCAAAATCGATTTAATATCACCAACCGATAAAAGATGGCCAGCTGCGTGCTTCCGCAGTTCTGTTACGTACCGATGCCCACCCGCATATAAGGATGGGAGAAAACTTGTCAAAATTGTCATATCAACGATGTTTAAAGGTGTGTATTCCAGTCCACCATTTCTCACAAGCAGAGGAAACATTCCTGGTGCAGTATTAATCACAGTTGCATTTTCAGGAAATACATAATGTTCATTGTACATGTTTATAGCAGCAGTGCATTTTTCATCATCAATATCAGCACATTTCAACTCATTGCCAAAAACAGTTCCCGTATTACTGTCTTTGTTCATTCCATTAAACCGTAAAGTTCCTGTAGCACTTCCTGACAATGGGGTTGAAGGTCCCCCATCTGAGACAAAGTTCTTGTGTAATGTTGTGTGTGTCCTTTCTATGCTCTCACTACTCTGCTTCTTGTGTGTCTGCCTCTTACTCTGATTTAAGACTTTGGTTTTGACAGCTCCACTTCTGAGATTCATTTCATTTCTTATGGGTAGTTCTATCTCGGGTACTGGACGTTCCTCTAATTTTTGTCCTTAATTTCTTTACAGTGTTTGAGAACGCGTTCACAAGTTCTAATTTCTCATTGTCAACCGGTGTACTACACTGCTCCTCTAGCTCCGGCATGTCTTTGTATCCCTCATTTGTAACATTAGCTCCAAAATCCTGACTCAACTCTGGGTAAAGTCTTTCTGGTTGTGGAATTGCAGACAAAATAAAATCACCCTTAATCTTCAATGTTGCTCGATAATCTTTGTCATCTTCTATCTGTGGTAATTGAGTGTATGCTGGTGGTTTTGAATGTGTCTCTGTCGTGATCTCAGTGTTCAAAGCTTTTTGTTCCTGTCTTAGCATTCTCCCGTGTTTTTGGAAAAGGGCCAAAAGCTGCAGATCTCTTGTTTGTACTTCACGATTTCTACGTCTTTTTGATGCCAAAAAACCAGAAATTGGAGTATTCTTAATAATTACTTTCATTTCTGCGCATAAACTACGACTAAAAGTACCACCTTCAGGCCAAGTTGTGATGATATATTTAGTTTTTCGCGTCCATCTCTCCGAAAAATCATGAATATCTTTTGTCAACAATGGATATATTTCACATAATTCATCAACAGCTGATTTTTGTTCCACAGCCATTTCTGGGATTATTTCCTTAATTTATCGTTTTTTATTATTTTCTCCTGAAATTTAGTTATAATTGGTTTCAGTTCAATTTTGATTCTGGACTTCTAGGTTGTTGCTTTAATTTGCTTTAAAATCTCCTCTTTCAACTTTCAAGTTGTTATTCAGTTGTTGCTTTAACTCGGGAAAAATGGATAAAAAGGGACAAAAGTAGAAAAAACAGGTAAAAAAGGAAAAACTAGTACTTGTATTTAGTTATAAAATGCACACCAGTAAGTCAAGCCGTCCTGCTGCAGCACCATAGACCAACAACACAAATCACCTTTTTCCAAAAGCTCAGTTTTCTGTCTTTAATTTTCTTAAGTTTGCTTTATATTTATACTTTTGGTTTTTTCAGGATTAATTCCCTCTATAATTGTAGTTCATGTTTAAGCTTTTGTTTTGTTTGTCCACTTTAGGTTTCTAATTTTAATCAATTTCTCTTTTTCTCAAAGACCCAACTTTTTGTTTTAATTTTCATTAACTTTCCTTTATTCATATAAATTTGGTTCTTTCACAATTAATTTGGTCTACAATTGTAGTTTACGTATATAATTTTGTTCTGTTTGTCAGAATTGGAATTCTAATTTTTATCAATTTTTCTTTTACTCAGCTGAGAAGCACAGGAAATGGAGTGTGTCACAGCTGAGCTCTGCACAGGGAGTTTTCCCTTCAGCCCAAAGACATCTGTCACATTTATTTTTTCAGGGATTAGCACTACAATGTTATACTAATATTATTGGTTAGTTTGTTTTAAAGTCTACCTTTCGTGCTGTGACATAACCCAAAACGAGGTGGCCGTTTTGATACGTCGCCCGGCGGCCCAAACTTTTTATCTGCAAACAAGGGACGTCCACTTTTCACCGCACCTTAATTTATAATTTTAAATTGTAACGCGCGCTACAAATCATTACGCCGTCCGAGTCGCGTAAACCACTCCTATATTTTTCAAATCTACAGCGCGAGAAGTTCCGCTCCGCTGTCTAAGTTTTCCTGACGTTTTTCAGCCGGTTAAACACTATGGTAAAGCCATTCCTTCTAACGCGAAAGGTATACATTAATAACCAATAACTTCTGTCACTATTTTTGCCTCTGCAACCTATAGCGATTGATTTTCTTTATATTTTTGGGAAAAAACCAGACTTTCAAGCAACCTTCAGTTCACAGATTATAATCATATAAAATGCGCCTTACCGTTTTTCCGTTCGTTTCGCCTAAAAAAAAAATCAGATCCTTAACTCCGTTAGACTCGATACGGCCAGCGATCGTTGTCCATGCATGCGTGGAGGTTGTCGGATCATTGTAGTTTCAGGGAAAGAGAAGAGAAACTTTCGTTACTTCTGAGTTAACTTGCCCACGTCGAAAGGTCACCAAAACTGTGGTTGAATTCCCTGTTGACTCTCATTCCATCTGACTCCATTATGCAGAGGCTGCGCATCTGTTAAGCAGTAGCCAACCCAGGTATCATCATAAGTATATAATGATATCTCTGAAAGTCTTCACTCACCGGATGATAAGGCTTGAGTCCACCTGTGGCATCCCACAGGATGGAAGGACAGACAAACGCTCTGAGTTGGGTTACGGCGTTTATTAAAGATGGTTATAACTATATACAGGAGTAAGATATATCAGATATTCACGAGTAAGATGCTAGATATCCACGGATCCAGATCAGCTGTTTGCCACAGAGAGTTACTGCGTGTCTTGTCTCCTTCTGACTCTTGATTTCGAAAAACCCCCAAAATAGCCTTGGGTGTTTCCTAAATACTCAGCTGGCTCGTAATGCATTGTGGGAAATATAGTATCTAACCTTTGGGTCTGTCATAGAGATACAGTCTATTCCTAAGCTTCCTGACTACAATTAAACCTGGTCAATCAGAGCTCACTCTTAGTAACTGCGTCATTCTAACATCTGGTTCCTATCCTCATGCTTATCACTAAACTCTGGCACGATATACTGCATTGTCTACGTTCTAGGAAACTCTGAGAACATTTCCTGACTCAGCTCTCTCAACTTGCATAAACATCCTGGTTTCCCCAGAACACGGCTCGTCCTTCACTAAAGTTCACTAAACGGACAGAGTCCTGCTTTCACCTTACATAAACTCCTAAGATTCCACCACACTTACTAAAACTCTTATCATCTTCAACTGCTGTTCATGTACACTTCGGACTTTTCTCATTTTAAATCTAGCATCACATTTTATATACAAAGAACAGCAATATTTCCGTTCAGTCTTTTAATCCTAAACATGTAAATTAATATTAAATAGACATTAGGTTATTGATACATAAGAAAAAGCAATGGATATGGAAACAAATTCATAAAACGGTTAAAACTCACAGGTCTTTTGCCATAAAATGCATTAAAATGCCTCATAATTTCAGATTTCTACATTATCTGGACTAGATGGTTGTCTTACGTCGCAGCAGAACACTTCACACTTTCATTCTTAAGTAAGGATGGATTGTAACTGTGCATTTATGTGCAAACATGTAGAGTCCTGTTTGCATAGCTAACATCATCTTTGCTTAGTTAACTGTTGGAGTCAAGTTACAGTAGTTAAAATCATCATCCTGGAGGGTTTTTTTCTAAAATGTTTGGGTTCACTACCCTAAAACTTACTTTATAGGTGGACAACAGGTGCATATGTTTAGAAAAGCTGTGGTTGTGGAAATAGTCTTGTCTTTGTGTGCACGGCTTCAGTCAGCTCATTGCTAACAGTGTGATGTAAACTAACATCTAAACAGCTTCTAACATGTTAAATCCTGATTTCTTATCATGTTTTGGGCTTTTGTGTTCTTCTATTTCTTTTTCCTGGTATGTTTTTGTTCTTGTGCAAATGTGTGTAATTTTCACAATTACCTGTTTAGTTTTGTCTTTTTAAACATTTTACTGTTTTTGATCATCTGTCAAATGACGGTTTCTTAGATCACTTTATTATGTGCTATACAAAGTGCTTTTTAATAACTAACTAACTGATGGCATACACCCTACACTGAGAGCAATGCATTACATTTCTAAAATACTTGATGAAATGATCCTGTCGATTTGTTTATTATGCTCAGACATAATCTGATTGCAGGTACAGTCACACAATCACGATTCTAAATTAAGTGGCTGTTAAGAGCAAGCGGCTCAGACACAAGATATACTGTAAGGACAAAGAGCATCCTTGCTGCACAGAATGAAGTCTGTTATTTCACTTCAGCAGTTCTGTCCAAGTTTTATGCACAGTTCTTGTTTTTGGCAATTTTATTGTCTGGAACCGCTGCATCGCGTCTCAAAAATAAATCCAGTGCTTCACACTTCAAAGAAAACCATACAAGAGGGGTGGCTGTACAGAGAACTGGCATACATGAGGTCAGCTCAAATGCTATGTGACTATGTGATTCATGCGTCTACAGCAGGGGTCCCCAATTAATTTTCACCGAGGGCCAAAAAATGCCCTTGCTGCCAATTTTTTTCTTTTCTTGATTACTGAAATGACGAAAACGTGGTGATCAAAAACCTCACTTAATGACAAAAAAAGTAATTTTTTGTTTAAAGTTCTGATGAAATGTTTTATTCAGTGGAGTCGTATTAAATATCCTTCAAGTTCATATCTCAGATAACATGCTGTCATTAAAAACCTACAGCTGATCCATTGTAAGCCAGTATACCGCAATGTGCACGACATCTCCGGCTGCTCCTTGCTGGATTGACTGATTCCTCCTCCATGTCCCCAATTAAACTAAAATGGGCCTAAAAATCTCCATAAACTGGTGTAGGTACACCAGCAGAAGTCAATTTAAACCATCCGGTGGCCACTTAACAGGACAGAAACTAAACCTAAGCTTTAGTCACAGCTGTGCTGCGTTCATTATATAGGGCTGCCTACAATATAAAATGGTTGAAAACACTGAAATAGAACCAAATACGCTTTATTTCACCTTTTGGAAGTTTATTACATAGTACCACTGGGTCTGTATGGGCTGGACACTTTGCCCTCGCGGGCCGGATGTGGCCCGCTGGCTGTTATTTGGAGATGTCTGGTCTACAGCACCCGCTGAGCTGAGTTTAAGTAAAGGTGAAGAGAGTAAATGCGAGTTAGACATTTTTAGTGGGTTTGAGGTTTTAGGAGAGGAGCTATTCTTTGAAGATATCAATCTAAGAGATTCTTAGACACAGTCCTGATCTGATAGCATTTAGCTGCTAATTTCCCCATCATGAATCCACAAATGAGGAAAGTCTGGGCTGAGACTACCTTGTGCAATGAAGTGCCAGTTCCAGATATTGCTCCTGATTTTAAGTGAGTGTAGGCCATGGAGACTGATTAGTGACTGATTAACAAGTGCCCTTTCTGCTTGATCAGAAACCAAATACATCAGTTTGCTTTGGACTAGGGCTGCCACAAATTATTATTTTGATAATCGATTAGTGAACAATTATTCTAATTATTCACTTTTGATAGAATTTTTTTTTTTATCACTTTTGTCAGATTCAAGTTATTCCTGTGACCATTGTCAATTATTCTTTCATTGACCGAGGGGTACCAACAGTTTTGTCCACATCTGTATTTCAAGAAAAGCTGACCTCAGCGATCACTACTACGCATGCACATTAAGGACAGAAAGGCAGACAAAGCAGGGGAAGGCACAGCGGCTATTTTGGAAGGAAAAACAAAGCCTAAAAAATAAACGATTAGTTGATTAATAAATTAGTCGCTGACTACTTTGATTGTCACCATAGTTGCAATTAATCAACCAATTGTGGCAGCCCTACTTTGGGCCATTTGTATTATTACCTCTGCGAGAAACCATAAGAAGAGCATTGCTGTCGGTTCATCAAAGCATGAAACAACTATGCCGTTGAGCTTCATTTCTGTTGGCATTTGCAGCCCTTTGGTTACCGACATCATCACTGCTCATGTGTTTGCTTAGTCTCTCCTCCTTGGAAGGGTATCAAGCTTGGTTTTATTAGTACATGGAGAGATACTGCTGAATGCTTGTGGCACATCCAACTTCCTCCTAAAACTAACAGGTTAGTAATGATTGGTACGTCCTTACAAAAGAGGTGGGAACCTCTCCTGTATCCTTGACTCCTGGTTGCTTAACAAAAGTGGTTATGTGTCTTTAAGGCTTCTTTTGATCACTTTGATTTTTAGTGGCCTTCGACAGAGTTGACAACAGTCTGATGCAAGCTTACCTTGCTCAAAGGTGTCATCACCCGGAAATCCCACTTGTTCACGTTGAAACGTGTATTGGAACAGGACCTCAGTTATAACGCGCCAGAAACTCCGGAAAGTGAAAGTAACTTCGTCTTTGAGTGCGGGCGCTCTCTTCTCACCAGATCGGCCACAAGCACGCGCTCTTGAATTTCTTTCTCCCAATGACGTGGATGAGAGACGCTGCTAGCTGCTAAGCTAGCCTCTTTAGCACCACTTAAAAGCAGCTGATTACCTGCCGCGGAGTCGTTATGATCAGCTGTTATGACGTGAACTAGAGAGGCTGCGAGCGAGCTGCTAAGCTAGCGTCTTTAGCACCACCTGAAGGCAGCTGATTACCTGCCATGGAGTAGACCAGCTTTTTCAGAAAGGACGCCGGCGACAAGGAGGAGGAGGAGGGGGGAGATTGCCGTGCTGAGTTGCCTCGGCAGAAATTCAGCAGTTTTCAGTGCTCTAACAGGAGGGACAGCTTTACCAGGGAGCAGTGGATTATACTTATCAGTGAGGATGTGCAGTCGGTAAGTGTTGCTGCTTGTGTAACTTATTATCTTTTGTGTAAGAGACCAGTAAACGGTGGTTGACGAGCGGACAAGCTGCTAATGTAGCTACAAAAGCTAACACTGTTTGGTTAACTTCACGTCAGACGTCCGCTCCTTATATTCATCAGAGTCCAGCCCTTTTACTCCGCGGATCCTCTCTATCAACCGCACCGTTACGTTTTTATCACGTTTTTCTCTGTTGGGACATCATTTCCTTCACCTGCTCTGTCCTGATAAAACTTTGTTTTGGCTTTGACATTTGCCTCGTGAAAACGCTTACAGACAGGTCTAACTCTCGTACGTATTCTCGCGACAAACAATAGTTGGGGATTAAAAGAGGTTAAAATGAGCTCATTAAATTTTCCTCCCACCCAACAAGAATTAAAAATTCATTTGAAGATAATTAAGAAGGATTGTGCATGTAAAACACTAGGTTATGACACCTTTAAAAAAGAAAAGAAAAAGAAATGGCATGCGCAATGCAAAATGTGTGTCATGATTTGAAGCAAAACCAGGACAGTCCAGTGAGTTTCATGATTTCTTTGAATTCTTATTTGGAATTTCAGGGATGTAGAGACTGTATGTACTCTAACTATTGACCTCACATTTCCATATTTATTGTCATTAACTCTCAGCTGCATTGCATGAATAACTTTTTTCCTTCTCTGAGTCTTATCTTAAGTATCAATTTAAATCTAACTAATCACTCTCAAAGGATCTCATATGGAATACTTATGCATGATTTACAGTAATTGTCGCATAAACTCTAATGTCAGTTACACTCATGAAGTGCAAAAGTATAATGATCTGCACAATAATATGAAGAGTCACTTGCAATCAAGGGTAGTAAAATGATTTTTGGGCATGTACCCCAGCATGTCAGAACAACAGTGACCAAAGCCTCCTCCTGTCTTTGTGTGCGAAAGGTTGAATGAGTGCTTTAATAAGAAATTGTTTTGATTTTTCAAGTCTTTCAAACTCTGAAATTATCCCCCACACACATCGTCTTTCCCCCCTTCACTATGCACTGTTGTGATATTTGGACAGCAGCCCTTCACTGCTTCCACTTTAACCATCAGCCAAACTTGACAACCCTGCTATTCTGAGAGCCAAGCATAGAAACCTTCTGAGAGTCTTGTCAAGTTCTTGTTAAAACAGCCTGGAAATGTCACTCTGATTCAAACCCATTCATTCCTTTGCTGTTTCCCCATCTGCCCTCACTTCAGTCTCACACTGAAGCTGGAGCTCTGCTTCATTTCCCCGCTCCACACTGACTTGGCAAGAAAAGGACAAATACATGTTTTCTTTCCATCTTTTTCACATAGACTTGTAGGGAAGATTAATAATGCACCCGTAGCTCTCCCATGCACTAATGGAGAGTGGATAGTTGTTAGTTGGCAACATTTTCAGCTTTGTTGAATTTGTTCTCATCTTCAACCTGCTGTTTAAGGCCCCGTTTACACGATGACGCTCCAGGGTGAAAAACGTAAAACATTGTCCCAGATTAGCCTATGGTTTAGACGTGCCAGCGTTTTGGGGAGTTACTAATAGTGTAGCCACGTGTACCAGGGTGTGCCCATTCCACCCACAGGGGCAGCTGGCACACCCTGGCAACCTAACCTGACTGTAGGTCAGACTCGCCAACCAAGAATTGCAGGAGCATTAACTACTGCTAACAGCAATAAAACAGCGTTTCCTGTTCCTTGACAGACAGCTGGTTGAACTGAAAACTTCTTTTCAGAGTGACTCTATTGGAGTAATGAAGGCTGCTGCCTGATCAGACGTGTTTTGCCAGCTGGACGCACTGCGCGTGCCGAGCGGGCATTGATGACTTGGTTTGGAGGCCTCTGAATTGACTGTTTGGGTCACTCATCAAATTGAAAGTGGACGGGGGACATCAGTTCCGAAGTGTTGGACTCGTGACAAAGATGTTTATCCCAACATGAACTGTTTACTGCGTACTCTGGTAACACTGCCTGTTCCAAGTTGCTCAGTGGAGCTTGTTTCCAGTTCAAAACAGGATTAAATCCACCAGCAGAGCTACGCTGCGCACAGAGAGACTGAAAAGCGTCTCGTTGCTCATCTTTGAAAAAGAGCTTGCAGAGAAACAGGACTCTGATCATTGTGTCGCTCCTACCAGGTGCATCATGCACTGCATGCAGGATGCCAAGTGCCAAGCAGGGCCCCAAAACATCAAGCAGACCACAGTCCACTGGCCACGAGAGCAAAGCCTGGCCTGAGAGGACCCAAAAACTGCCATGAAGTGAAATAAAGTGTGCGATTCTACACAAACGCACACACTTGCGTCGTCAGACGTGTGCGCTCCATCAGTGCCGCCGACAGAGCGCACATCAGAAAAAACGGCAACCACATGAAATCAGACACACGATGAAATAATAAATGCGTTCATGGCCAAGCTGCCCTCTTACCCTTTAAATTGAGAGCTGTGCAGTGCGTCCAAATAAACAGCATTGCTGTGTCTTTTAGTCTGCTGCTAAGCACAATAGTTAAGATGGTTGATTAGCTTTGATGATCACACCTAATGTGGGTAGTTATGGCTCTGAGAGTGCATGAGTGTGTCATATTTCAATATGTTCATCTCATTGGGCATGCAATGTCCGTTTTGGTTTTGCTGTTTTGTTTTTTTAACACAAAGTGTGCTTTGCATACAAAAACATGGCATTCCACGCATATTTGCGTGCCCGGCTGCAAACAGAATTTCTCATCAAAACGCTCGTGTAAACCCGGCGTTGTCAGAGAGAACAAAACCCACTTTTGCGTTTTTCAAGCAGAGCTTTATCGTGTAAACGTGGCCTAAGAAACAGTCCTACTACCACTAATAATCGTTTCATTTAAGTGCTGTTGGTTTTCCTCAGAATTCTTCTTCTGTATCTGTAATGTTTTTAATCAGGTTTAACTGGATTTGATGAAGATGATCCTATTGTTCAATCTAGCAGCTTTTTGTACAGATTTTGCATGTTTGCATCTGTGTCTTCAAAGACACTCCAGTTTACTTCATTAGATAAACTGCCTGCAGATCAGAATGGTCGCATGTAAAATCGCAGAGGACTTAAAACCTGACTTTCCTTCAGTGTGTACTGGGAAAAGCTCTGGCTCTTTGCATCTTCCCACAGAAAGATTTGGTTTAGAATTCATTTTTAAATCTCCTGATCATTATGTGTCATACATACACATCTGGTATTTGTCACAAACATAACCATTCACAACACAAGCAAAAAATGATTTAAGTTAAGGTGACTTTACTTTGCTTTGTTCTCTAAATGCATCAAACATTATTAGACCGAACTTTTATTTTACAGTCCTAATAAATTTGGTCCCTGTTTGGAAGGATGACAATTTAAAATTGAAAAAAAAAATAAAAAAAAAAGATGGTTATAAATATTGCAAAGTAATAAACAGAATGAAACTGACCGGCTCAGTGCTTAGCTAGATGATGTTTGCTTTGTTGAACTAGGTCCCACTTTTTTTGCAGATGATCCTCTGTGTTTTGTTAGAGCCACAATGTGTTTGTAAGACTCATTAAAATGAATGAGGTGGCAGTTTTCCTTACCCACCACTGAAAGTTTTATTACTTGTATCCTTTTTGCCCTTACCTGTAAAACCTTGCATTAATCTGTCTGTCACTGACAATGTTTTATGTGCTGTTTATAACATCTTCATTTCCAAAATGCAGGCCATCTCTGCAAAGGATTTATATCATAACTTTATTGTTAAAGAGAGACATGAACAGCAATCTAATTCCTGCCGACATATAGCAAATCAATATTTATAGGCGCTGTGACAGCAATGGATATGATACACAGGTATGGTGGGCAGCGGCAGTTCAAAAGATATACCGTAAATTAATATAAAGAATAAAGAGAACTTCTCAATAACTAACAAATGTTTTGCTTTATTTTTAAGAACTGCCATGTGACCATATGTATGTCTTCACAAATATTGATATCCCTGTTGACTGTCTGTCTACCCTTTTTTTTTTTTTTTTTTTTTTTTCCTTTTGGCTGCAATTCATCAATGTAACCTAATACTTAGAAAATAAAAAAAAGAAAGGTTATAGTAATATGATAAGAATTATAGATCTCTAGGGGGAGAGATCATATTACAAAGACACTGTGGCAAGAACATAGAAAATAAAAGGGAAAAATACTGTCAACAGCACCTGTCAAGAAAATTGCTTAGGAATGCCTTGTGGTTTCCTTCTAATGGCTGAGAGGAGTAGTGATGATAAGTGAAAGATCCTGCAATCATCCCCTCTTTAGTTCATTTATTCAACTTGTAGCATCTAAAGCAATTTATGAGCTGCTACCACTGGACCGTTACCTTTCCTCTCTCCACACAAAGCTTGTCGGCTGGTCTCGAAGTTTATCTGCGTGTAGGTCTCACCTCTTCCCGTCACCACACCACGCTGCACATTGCATTCGTGTGTACGGGCAGATGTCTGACAGCAGAGTCTCCAACACTGCTACTTGCTAGAGGCATAAAAGGATTCAATTTAGAAATTCTGACATTGTCATCGTGCCCTGTGGTGGTAGGCCGGTATGGTCAAAATCTCTACCATTGGCCAAATTTAGATAGTTTCTGCTGTGTACCATATACTGTATATCACCCATCCCTAATATGCGTGTGTTTGTGTGCATGTGACATATTCCAGTTCTTGAGTACATAAAGTTCTGCAAACAGGGCCAAATCCATAATGCATAGAACCCCCTTAAAATCCAGCTTTTTTAATGGGTAAAAAGACTTGTGGACCAACTATTTCACTGAACTACTTTTACTGGACCCTTGCTGATGTAACAGGACTGTTTTTGTTGCAGGATATCTGATACTGGAGTACAGTGTGGCTGCAAAGGTACATTGCATAATTTACCATTTGCAGTTGGTCTAAAAATAAATGTTTACTAAACCTACAGTCATGATTGTAGCCGGGAATCATACATCATTCAAATCTAAATAATCTTAACTTTCCAATAGTATATAACATATTTAGGTACCTGGAATGGAGACTGAGTAAAATACTAATTTATTTGCGAAATGATGTCATTTCATGGAACATCTAGTACCAACAAGTTAAAATGACAAAACAGAACTGTGAACAAAAGCAGTCTTTCCCATGTATTCTGTGTAGTTAAGCATGAAGTATGATAATACCTGGGTTCAACCAAAGGCTTGCTGAGCGTCCTCAGCTGAGTGCATGGTGGTGTTCAGGGTTTTCAGGTCACTCCACTGCCTTGGTGAATGGCAGCTATTGTTTGCTCACTCAGCATGAGCTAGTCCTGTTGGCTAACTGCTCGTGCAGTTAGCTCAGTTAGCCAACAGGCTGGCAGATTCTTGTGGCTTTTGTTAGTTTTTGATTTAATCGATTCTTCACAGCACATGCTCATTAGCCTTACACTCCCATTCTGCAATAGTCAAGACTCATTTCTTGCAGTGCAGAAACTTCTCTACTAATGGTCAAGCAGTGGATGATGTGCAAGAACCATAGTAGCAAATCCAGGAACTATGAGGTGATTGTGACCAGATTGCAGCAAGAAATCTTGCTTAAAAAGAGTATGCAGATCATGATGACACATGAAATTATGTTTAAAACATTGTTCGAACTGATGGATGATTTAAGGGCTCTCACTGAAAATGACTGCTTGGAAGCCAAGAATGAAACAAACACATAATAATGAGGAATCTGCTCCATATCACTATGTTTAACCAAATTATCAGGTCAGGCTGACCAGGAGTTTTACTGCACTCAGTCAGTCTTTATGTCCAGTCGTTAAGCCCAAACAGAATCACCTGTGGGGGTGGGGTGGAATTTGAATGATAGGGTAAGGACAGGACCAATCAAAGCCCAGCAATATTTCTGTAAAGATTGTTACTCATCTGAAAATACTAAAACTTCAGTAGGGCTGCAACAATTGGTCGATTAATCAACTAATTGTTGACTATCAAAATAGTCGGTGGCGAATTTCATAACCGACTAATGGTTTATTGATTATAAGCTTTTTTTTTCTCTCAAAATTGCCACTGTACCTTCCACTGCCTTGTCTGCCTCTCCGTCTTGTCAGCTTCTTTTGAATAGTTTGTTGACATAAATAAACACACACACTACCAGTCAAAAGTTTGAACACGCTTTCCCATTCGATTCAATGAGAAAGTGTCCAAACTTTTGACTGGTATTGTAAATATGCTACAATTTTCGTATGATCCGATTTGTCCACTAATCGACAAAATAAACGGTGACTAATCGATTATCAAAATAATCGTTTGTGACAGCCCGAAAAACTTGTATTTGTTTTTGTTTTGTTTATTTTAGTTTATAATGTTTAAGGTTAAAATAAACTGCACTCATTCTGCAGATGAGCCAGAAAACATGAAAAATGTCATCAGCCATTTAAGTCACAGTGCTAATCAGACTTTGCGTGTTTTTAATGTACTTTTTAAATATTTTTTTCTGCTCTCCACTGAAAGGCTTTAATGTTTTATGTGAAGCACTTTGTTTTTTTCTGCACATTAAATATGCTGCAAAAATAAACTTACTTTGCCTTGTCCATTTACACCTAAGCATTTGAAGATTCCTCTTTTGTACCAGGAGGTAATTACATGAGAAATTTGACCTATATCCATTATTGTACAGAAATAATAATAGTAAAATTAATGTGGTTAAATAATTGATGTGGACAGCTCTCTGTTCTAGGATAAATGCTTAGTTAGACCCTGTGTAGCTGACTGAACCATTTATTTTTTTTTAATTTCTGTTAGAAGTGAAACAGCAAATGGAAACATTACTGATCTTACAGGAACTCCTTCCCATCCCTGTGACTTACTGAATGGTTTAACTAAAAGTAATATTCGGGTATCAAGGACAGTGTTTCTACCGTTGATGATGGATGCTCTAAGTGGTTGGTAATGTTGCATGTGCACGATGGATCATGGGATGTAGCATGTCAGCTGATGTTTTATCACCTGGTATGATACAATCTGTCAGCTGACTGACCTTGAGCTTGTTTATGTTTGCCTTTGTGCATCTTTGTGAACTGAGGAATACATTCAGCATTTTGATGAGGAAACTCAGAAGGACATGAGAGGGGATGAAGCGCCACATTAAATCTGAGGAGGGGTGGACCTCTGTCAATTGCAGCAAACACATCTTTGCAAATTATACATATTGATTGATCAAAATGGATCATGATTTGTCCTTCGCAAGGTTTAAGCTGTAGAAGTTTGCTGAGTGTTGGCACAGCAAAAACATTTAACAAGAGAAGGCAGGAAATTCTTAGCTACGTAGCTGTATGATGCTCTGTACTCGCCTTTGTGTGCAGCAAGTAGACATGAAAACAAAGTATAAATGCAACTGACAACATTAAAGGAATAGTACACCCACAGAATGATGTGCCTTCATTTTCTACTCACCCGCATGCCGAGCAAGACTGTGGAGCACTTTTTTTAATATCTCAAATGCAGCCGGAGATCGGACAGGTTTTCGATTTCCCCCAACTTTCATATAATGGAGTTCACCGGCGACTGAACCAAAAAGGTCCATAAAAGTCCACAAAAACTTGGAAATATTCCTCCATAGTGCTCATCCAATGTAATCCAAGTGTCCTGAGTGGGTAGCGTTCATAATTTACTCGAAGCGACATCATTTAGTATATTTTTATAGCTTAAACAGTACTACATCTAGCTGCCGCAAAGCGCCCCTTGCGAGTTCACAACACTATGGAAGCCAAGTCTGTGCTTTTACCTTTTGTTGTCTTCTTCAAGTCTTTCCTCTGCAATTTCAGCAACATGGCAAAGTTCATTTTACTGCGGGGGGAAGATATTGATGTGTTGTTGCCACGGGTGATGTGCTTTTGGTCCACATGAACCATTTCAAATATTTCCAGCACAACACTGCATCATAATAAAATGATCAGTTTTCTTCATTTCACCTGTCAGTGGCGTTAATACTGTGGCTGATAGTTTTAAAGTCAACACAGTTTAATTTCCTCCTTTTCTCTTGTGTTAAAACCATTACAAAAACACAATTGTTGCTGTTTCTTTTGTCTTTTTTTGTCCTTTTTTGTCTCCACAAAGAAAAATATCGGGAAAAACACGTTCATACTTTAGCCATTAATATAAAAACAAAAAGAATTATGAGTAATACATAAACTTGTACAACTTCTACAGTGTTGTTTATTTTCAGTAGAATGCAACAGCTCATAGTAGCTGTCGTATGCTTACGACAGCATACGGCTGGAATGGCTGAAGTCAATTGTTATGTATCCTGCCACTTTCCATATTGCATGTAGTGCATATAGGTCCTCTTCCTTTTCTTCAATCTGGTCTTTCAGTGGAGGAGGAAATGGAGCCCAACGTTTTAGCCATTTCCAATGTGCTGCTCCAGCAGTCTGAATTACTCAAAGAAATTGGATATTTCCAAAGCAGTCTTTCTAGCACAAACAGTCCTCTGTGTGTTTGTTGAGATGAAGCTCATTACTGTGCTCTGGTTAAGGAATTCATCAAGTTTTGTCCCACAAACACGAGCACAATATGCTTACTTGCACGCCCTGGAAAGGCCACAGCTCAGCAGTGTTGGACTCACACATGGAGGTGCGACAGAGCTAATTGGGATTAAGTCAGGGCAAGCACCTTGACCATTTCATTCACCTTCTAGCTCATAAAGCCAGATAGAAATGTGGGCAAGAGCACATTCACACACATAAAGAGCCTAAGCTGTGAGTGCAGATTTGTAAGATATTGGAGCAACTTGCAGGGGCTTGAGAAAGTTTTTTTTTTCTGGCTGTAAGGAAGTAAGTTTCCAACCCTGGCTGCTGTGTTTTGGTTGCTGTTTATCTGCTCATCCTGCTGCTATTTGTTTGTGATTTTTTTCCGTTTCACTGTTTATGTACGTTTCTTTCAGCAGACTCTCCCTGTTCCCTGTCCTTCCTCTCCATGTCCTTACCCACCACCTGGCATCTCCCTAAGAGACTGTGGTGGCCGCTGATGACTCAGGGGAATGTGTGTGTGTGTGTGTGTGTATCAGAGGAGGTAATGCAGGGAATCATGACCATTCTTCCTCATCCTCCCACATGATGGATTATTTCACACAGCCCGAATAACCACCTTACTGCACTGTAACAAACTATTCCACAAAGTTAACGAAGACAAATAACAGTGTACTGTCCAGATAGATCTGTGATGAACCTGTGAATGAAACCAAGCTTCCTTCTGTTGCTTGTATTGGTTCATTTGTGAACTGATATTTAGCATGGAAACTTAAAGCCATGCAGATTTTATACACAGAAGCCTGATCATATTAGCATAGATTTAAAGCTAAAATTATTATTTTATTTTTGTCAAAACGTTTTCAGTCCCTTGGCTCTTTGCCATGGAGAAAGCTTTTAACCGCAGTATGTAACTACTTGTGTATTGTTTATTAAATTAAACTAGTTAAAGGGTCTTATAAGCATGCAAGTAGAAATATGTTGTTTACTATAGTTTTGGAGGAACAGTTGGAAAAAAATGAAATGAAATGGTGGAAATTCGAAGTTTTTAATCAGTTCATTTACTAGATTTTCTCCATGTGCTGCTTCTACCTGAAAAGGACTTCAGCTGTTTTTCCTGACAGATGCTGTTTTCCTTGTGATAGCAGTTTTTCAAGGCGTTCCAAGAGAAAGAACGCCTTGATTGGGGAAAGAAAACTGCTTTTAAACCACTTTCCCATCTTATTTTAGACACGAACTTTGTTTGAATTTTTGATTTGGTATAATTAGGTATGAATGTGTGTTATCAGTATCTGTATCAGTTATCGGTATCGGCCTTTAGGAGCTGAAATTTATCGGTTATCGGTATCGGTTTTAAAACATCATTATCGTACATCCCTAGAATTAACACTTAGCTGTTCAAAGAACAATAAAATGCAAACACAAATACTGTATAACTGTACAAGAAACTCGCAGATGCAAATAAGAAACATTACAAAGGAATTAAACATGATAAACCCAAGTACCGGCAGCATTTATATAAAAAGACAACACAAACAAACACTGAACTATATATATCAATATATGTGATATGGTCTAATTCCATATCTCATTTAAGAATATATCGATATATTTTTCATATCGATATATCGCCCAGTCCTAACCCTTACGTTCATTTATTTTCTAAATGCTGCCTTTTCTGATAAACATCGGCCCACGTCAGAAGTGCCCATGATGCTAACAGATAATTTCGTGAGCAACGGCTAGTAGACCCAGTTTCCCAAATAAGGTTGTAACCAAAAAAGGTGTAGCCAATCAGAGTAAAGTAACTAGGTCGTGCCAGGTAGAGCCGCATGTCATTACTGAACCCAACCCTTTTGTTGAGGAGGAAAATCTGGCATGCCAAAACAATTCCATGCTGAAACAAGTGACATTATGTTTGCTTGGAGAATTGACATATGCAGCAATAGCAACTTCATGAAATAGTTTTTTTTCTGCTATGTCATGTGAAATTTATCTAAAGGATCATTACACATTAATCTAAACGGGCGCCAGGGCCGCTGTGGTAAAAATGAATCTCTAAAAAAATTCTTTAATTCTGAGCTGTCAAAGCCTTGAGTTTGATCATAACATGTGTGATATCCTCTCAAGCTTTACATTCTCCAAAGGGTTTAATTGGTTTAGGTCAGATTTTTTTTTTTCATGTACTTAAAGGTGCCAAACATTATTACTCATTCAGTGTTTGCAGTTAAGATGTTTTAAAGTGCTTTAAAGGCAAGCAGAAGGTTAATTTGCTCTTTGAATCTTGATGATGTTGTCTAGACTTATTGCTTTGGCTCTTGGGAGGAAGAATTTATATAGCACACCATTTTGGTGTTTGCATAAAAGCAAGATAGACTGTGCCCAAGGCAACCATTCAAACTGAATTAACACTCATACGCATCCCTTTTGCATACACACACATACAAACCTGTAGGGTTTTTCAGCTCACCTAAACAGCCTGACAAATGTTTAAATTAAGTGCATAATTCTTTATCTCACAGCTGACATTTTAATGGTGGCAGGAGTTTTGTTGTCATCATATGAAACTTAAAACTAAACAGCGGGGAAAATTGTGAATTTGATTCAAAGACCACTTTCTGCTGTTTTTTCTACCACTACATTTTCTTCTGAAAGATCTTAATTTATGGTAAATATTCACCACAGAGGGGGATTTACAATCTGTGTCAGCCTGCTCAGCGAGATGCTGCCATTTTCCTTCACTATCCTTCCGCCTACTTTTTTTTTTAACCCATCATATAAATGACCTTTAAAAGAAGCAGAATGGAGGGCAGCTTCTGTTGGGGTTTAATTATAAACTGACCCGAGGTCACACATCATATCACTGAGGGCACTTGCATATTATTCAAGGATTTCAGGCCAATGATGTCTTGTTGCTAGGCTACTGAAAACAGACAGAGCAGAGTAGTGGAACTGCAAAGGATGGACGGCAATTTAATGAAAGTGCTTTACTTTTCTATCAGGCAACTGTTGTAAATGTGATACAGACTGAAGTTTTTTGCACTGGTTTCACACATGTTCACAGTGATAAAATCATTTATTTAAGTGTGTGTTTTGAAAGGGGTTCTACAGCAAAGATTAACTAATTCATTCTAATCCGCTTATGATCAAATCTATTCTGATCCTTTAAATCCAAAACAAAGATATTAAATCAAATCCATTATAATCCATTGTAGCAAACTTTCTGTTCAAGAAACTGGGTTTAAAAGAGCCAAGTTGAAAAAGGAATTTGAATGTGCTTTAATTGCATTTCATCTGTAATGCATGTTAATGTTTCATGTTAGTTTGATTATTAAATTTACTTGTTATGATGTTCAGGTAGCAGAACAATCCAACACATTATTAAAGCAATACTATGCAACTGTCTGACTTTAAAACTCTGTTTTACAACACATTTTGATGGTACATCTTTTAGTATGTACATTTCTGAGGGCTGTCACTTTCCTGCTACATCCTGAGGCTGAAAAAAACACACTTTACAAAAATGTGTTCCAGCCCGGGGCATCACATGGCAGCTATATTTTACTATATGGCTGTTCTGGATGCACACCACACTGTTGAAAAAAAAAAAAAAAAAAAAAAAGTAAAGTAAAATTTATGGTGAAAAACTGGCAGCTGTGGTTGCCATTTTTTCACCTTAAAATTTACAGTGAGAATGCAGAGGATATTATGGTATGCCATTTTGGCAACTGTAAATTTTGCAGTACACAACTGTTATTTAATTAAGGTATTTTGTTCCAATAATAACAGTTAAAACAGTACAAAATGTTGTTTTTACAAAAAATATTCGTAAAATTTACAGTAAAAAACTTTCAGCTTTAATTTGATTCAAAGACCCTTTAAATTATGTTGGCAATTTATAAACTATTATGGTATGCCGTTTTGATAAATGTAACTTTAGCAGCGCACAACTGTTATTTATCCATGGTACAGTAGTTTGCTACAAAAATAACAGTTAAATACTGAAAAACTGGAAACTTTAATTTGTTAAATGTAATTTTTACAGTGCTTGACTGATTCAGCAAAGAAACCCAAGAAGACGTTATCAGAGGGAAAAAAAAGAAAGAAACAAAGAAACAAAGCATGACAGAAGACGAGTCAAATTGAAGATTTTTACCACCTGGAAAGAGCTCAGAGACGAGTTCACTTATACCAGGGATGTCCAAAGTAGATCCCCAAGGGACACTGTCCTGCAGGTTTTGGGTGATTCCTGATATAGCACATCTGAATCAGATCAATGGATCAACATGTTTGGGCAGAATTTGGCAACAGGCTGTTGAGATGTGTTGGATCAGGGTGACATCTAAAACTTACAGGATTGAATGATGGGAGCTGGATACTTATATGCTTTGTCAAATCAAATGAAATAAAACTTACTGCAGAATTCATTCCAGTCTTCAAAAATAAAGTAGTGCCATTGTTTTGGATTTCTTTGGCTGTGAAAGGATGGAATTTCTTTTGCATGTTTTTGAACATATTGAGACATGAGCAGGCAGATGGTTGCAAACTAATTCCTCATGGCATCCTGATCACAATCCAATGCTCCAACCCTACTGGGACCAGTGCTCCAGTTTCTTCGCTGAGCTTAATAATACAAGCTTCCTCAGTGGCCACTTACCAGGTGTTAATATAGCTGAGAAACATTGGGGCATTTGGCCCTTAATGACATGCTTGTGAATTATTAATGCAGTCCCATTTGGTGCATTTACATATCAAATCACCAAGAACAGTGACGCATAGCTGTCCTTGTGACAACATAAAGGACAAAGTGAAGCTAACAGTATATTTTCCAATCATAGCTCATTGTGACAAATTGCATTCAAAATGCAAATCCTAGCTGGTTATATGTTGTGTGCTTTCCATCTGTGTTCAGACAACAAAATATTAATATTTTGCTCGTCTTCCTCTCTTGTCAGTGTCATAAATAAAATTTGGACCACATTTTCAAAGTCTACCATCCCCAGGGAATAATGGCATTTATCTTAAAATAACCTTTAGTCAAACAGCCTTCAGAATCTCTCAGCAGTGGCTCAGTCCTATTTGGCTTATCATATAGAGAGGGTATAATGAGGACAGTAGATAGGCAGCGGCTTTAGGAGGCACCTCAAAAAGCCGCAAAGCACCAGGAGCCATTCTGTGTTTATGACAAAGAGCCGCCTGGGTGGGCGCAAGGATAAAGGTTGGTTACTAGGAATAACAAAATGAAACTGGGTTTGAAATGCTAAGGGAGCTGATCCTTTCACACCAAATATGGTATGCTTATGACCATGCATAGCCTTTTTCTGGCAGGAAAGCCCTTGAAAATGTTCATATGATTAAATGACAGCTTTTTTATGGTGGGATAATAATGGGATAAAATCACTGTGTAGAATCAGAGCTGTCACAGATATGATTAAGACATCCTGCTGCAGGCATTAAGAATCTAGTTGGGCTCTGGTGCTTGATTAATGGATATTTTCATGGGTCAGGTGTTGCAGTTTGGCTCTCATGAGGAGCCCGGCAGGTGCAGGTATCAAAAGACTTTGGCCTTCACTTTAACATAAGGCAATGAAAAACGTAACATCATTTCCCCCCATATCTGTCTTGCCGATGTCTGTGTCTGCTCAGATCCCTTTAGTGTCAATACCTATCATGGGCATTTTCTGGTGTAAACTATGCAAATTAGGGACAGCTGGAGAGAGATTGATACTCATCGATCTGTGGGGAAAATCATTTTGCAATTTTGCGGCCTACGAACACATCCGTGAATCTGGCAGAGGATTTTCTTAACTTTAAAAACAAATTTACGGAGACCTGTGAGCAAACATTGGCGAATGAGACCCATTGTTGTGTTCCTTGTTGTCACAAGATATCTTTGTTTTTTTGGTTTTTTATTCGTATAATCTTTTCTTTGGTCTTATTTAATAACAACAGAATGTAGGAAATAATTAGATATTAAATGCGTTGAGATATAGATTTGGAAGATTCTGATTTGAGACAAGTGTTAAAAATTGAATATTGATTGATAATGTTGTGTTAATGCAACACAGAGTGAAATTTGGTAAAGTGGAGTGAAGCAGTCAATTGGCAGCATCTTCAAGACTGCAGAGCAAAATATTCAACCCAAACCCTCTTCATCTGAAAGCACTTTCATTTCTATGGAGTTGAATGAAAATATTGCGTAAACCACTTTACGTGTTTGAAGCCAGTGAAGGAAGAAAAACCAGCTCTAGTTGGCAGCGACCAGAAGACCATCAAGTAAGCAAAATCTAAGATTCATCCATACTCGGAAAGAGTAAAGGCAATTTGCAAACTTAACCTCAACTTTTGTCCATTTGGATTTTCATCTGTAATTGTAGACCAGGGTTTTTGTTCTTTGTTGTACACTTTCAATCCAAAAATCATCCTATCGTTAAGATATTTCATTGGCACAGTGATCCCCAAATTCCACAAGACCAAAACCACCTGTAACTTATGATGCAGCTGACGTTTCTCAATGATCTTATGTCACTAAGCTGCACAATATCAGAAGGAAATGACAGATAATGTGTTTTGTACTGTAATTGAGTCATTATGCCTCTTTGCACATGACAATAGCATGTTGGCTACAGTAGAGCTGTTTGCTTTCCAATAGTGACTCGGAATATACTGCAGGTACACTGTTCTTTTTCCTGGAAGTATGTGGCAACCCTCCAATCAACTGGCCACATCCCTTCTAGTATTTGTTTTATTGATAAACTTATTGGAAGTAAAGTAATTATGGACTGCTATAAATACTGGACTTAAAATTTCTACGTAATAGACCCTCAGTGATAATACAAAGAAAAGTCCCATGTTGGAATTTTAAAAAGATTCTTTCTTATTCTAATACTTTCCCTGCAGGTAAGCTTTCCTTTCTTCCCCGTACAGATTATATTTTCTTCCATGAAATGGGTAAACTGGTGCTGACAGCTGGAGTTCAGACTCTAGCCATGGCACTTGACTGAGCAATCCTCCAGGTGCATTTCAGCAGCCAAATGCCACTGCCAGCTGAAACAATTCCATCATCTCAGGAGGAATTGTAGTTGAAAGACATAAAATTACAGTAGGTTTTCTGTGCAGCAAATCATAAGGTGGCATTCCCGTTGGAGGAACAACACGTCAGTCTAAGACAGAGGAGCTATGAAGTATGTTCAGCCCTGCCTCTGTGAAGTATGGAGCTACTGTGTGAAGTGGTTTATGGTTCAGAGGACATATTTTAGATTAAACACTCCAGTGGGCTGATTATCACTCCATGAGTGAAGGTGATGCTCACATAGCAACCCACTATGCTGGAAAGAAGTTGGATGACTTTCCTATGCCTTTTTCCTTATACTGGAGGGACCCAGCGACACAAAAACATGCACAAGGTAACTTCAAGATAATCCAGAGAATGATTATTTTGTGTGGGTAGGAAGGTGTTGTTGGAGTTGTTGGATTGTTGTTTACGTAAGTTAATATTGGAATTTGTGGCCTCATGCAGAGAATGAGATACTAAAATTGGTCACACACGTGCTGGAAAAGGAGAAGACTACAAAAGTGATCAGACACTCAGCAGTTTTATCTCAGTGAGACAGTTAATGCATGCAACAATAAGCATTTAAACGCATCTTCATCCTCACGCAATTAGAAAATTGGCTTGATGTGACTGTTGCATTTTTCACATTTAGAAGCACTGTTGATTTAATTTGCGGTGACAGTTTGGCCATTTTTTTAGGACTTCTGTCTTTTTCCCATACACAGGCAGGGATTTGAGTTTTTCTCACTGGGTGGGAACATATGGCCTCTTTCAGCTTGTTAGTATCGTGTTTCTCCTGGTTGACTTATTGCACCAAAAAAGTAACAGTTTAACTGGCAGCAAATCACTACTATGTCACTGTCATGTTAAAATTGGTGAATTGCGCAGTTTTACCATTCTTTAGAATGGTACTATCCAATACGATACAATTCAGTGAACTGAACACGATTCAGCACGTTTAGCCAAAAATGTAACCAGTGTGACTATGAAATAAATACCTGCATACTGGACAGTGCAGGTAAAGTTTCCTAGATTATTGCTGTTTCTTTTTAGGGACTCAGGTGTAAATTAATTAAATGTGGGCATAAACATTTAAACAAGAATTAATGGCAAATACACTCACATTTTATTTTAAGTTCAACCAACACTCCAGATTTTTTTCTTTTTTCAAATTAAAGTACATGTAAGTGCAATAAATATTTTAACAGTAGGTTTACCTGCTGCCGCCATTCCTTTCTCTTTTTCCTTTTTTTTTTTTTTTTGTACATAAATATATTACAACTTTAACATAAAAGTAAAGTGCAACCAACATCTCTTCAGGCTGAATCAGAAGTTGATTTACCTGCTGCTTCCACTTCTGTTTTCCAACATAATTATTACAAATAGAACATTAATATGAAAAGATCAATTCAACTGATATGGCTACAGGTTGAATGAGCAGTGGTTGAACCTGCTTTTATGGTCATTATAATAAAGAAATAGCAGAGCACTAGTAACCAGATACTAGAAAATGACTATAAATGCTTTTTTTACAAAAGATATCAGCTGATCAGCACGATCTGGCCACATGTCTTTGCATATAAACTGGCTTTTTGACAGAGTTTTTGCAGTCTCTGACTGAACATGCTCGCAAGGCCTGAGGATTCTGCAGAGCTGACCGTCAGCTTTGCAGAAGGGCTGACGTTACCTTGCACTGATGCTCCTGCAGCAGGTACAGTGCCAGCGGGTGTGGTGGGTCGTTGGTAATCTCCAGCTCTGTGACTTTTCCTCCTCCATCTGCCAAGCTGTTCTGAAGTCCGCACCGCTTGTGCTGGGTCATGACATCATACACAGACAGACCTAATCAAGTCACATAATTACTGTAACATCTTTATCATTTAAAGTGCATCAACAGAAAACACATCTAAAAAAACAAACAAACTACTGTGCGTCAATGTGTTATTTCCTAATATCGATAGAATAAATTAATTGCCTTATGAAACGATTTTAGACTTGTATGTGTAATTTTTATTAACAATTTGCGGAGCACAAATTGATGTGGTTGGATCACTGAAATATAAATTGATCCATCAATGGACTAGATGAATTGTTACACCCCTTGTCCTCAGGAATGTAGTTTTCATTTTTGAAACCAAAAAAAGAGAAATTGTATCAGTTGCCATGTTAATTCATCATGTCAACATGTAAACATACAGCACAGGTGTGGAAGTTACAGTATTTAAAAAAAATGTAATTTTACTATATGACAAAATTACTCTTAGATGTAATCATTCAGCCAACCCATCATGCATTCTTGATGAAGTCATGCGCTTGTGTTGCCACAAAAGAAAACAACTTGAAAATGATTTGTGGAGCTTTCATAACACAGAGATGATCAAGTCAATGTCCAACACACATTTTCTGCAATATGAGTGGAATCTCTTACCACAGATATTGTTCTCCTCTCCATCCTGTCTGAATCACAGCCCCGTCCAAGTGCTTTTGCTGATGCATATAGCCACTTTAATATCTTTCAACCATCAAAAAACCTCCAAAGCGAAGCTGTCCTCCTCCTGCCTCCATCCTTTGAACAACTCCCTTCCCATGGGAAAACTTCTTTAGCCAATATGCTGTGATCACCCAGGCTAAATGATCCTATGAACCTCCTGATTAAAGAAACATCCACTGGTTACTTGCATCACATGAAGTGAGCATGCTACCATCTTCTTTCTCTCTCATCTGCACTTGTTTGATCATATGTCAATCATAAAAGTTGCTTTACATCATCTGAATCGCTGCTTGACAAATTGGCGGACTGATACAAGCTGATTATGTCAGCTGGAAATGAAGAGCCTCATCTCTCATTCAGCACGTAAAAAGTAAAAAAATCTGTTGTGCTGACTTTTTAGCATGTTTTAAAGGCATATGCCACCTTGGGGTAAAATTTTGCCTCCCCCCGCATTCCCCTGTGTTGAACAAGAGGGCAGAAGCATTTTCTAGCCAACCCAGTCATTCTCTGAATCTGGCTGCACTGACTTTAGTTTAGCTTAGCGTAGTTGCTGTAATCTGGCGTATCCATGGCACCACTTGGCGAAAGTGAACTAATTAACTCCAGCTTTTTTTCAGTTACATTTCATGACCTGCATATTCTGATTGAGTACAAATGAGAAGCCCATTTTGCATCAAAGGACTGACCAGGCGGCATTCAATAGGGGAACTATATGCCACGGAAGTACAGGCCAATCATAGGGGAAGCACCGCGGATAGTAGCAAAGGCAACACGCATGCGCAACATCCCCAACTTCCGTAAACAGGGTTGCCACCGGATGCAAGAAAATGCTTCTGCACACTTGTTCAATTCAGGGATTGTGGGGGGAGGCAAAATTTCACCCAGATGTGGCACATGCCTTTCAGCCTTAATGGGTGTTATGACTCAAGAGGCCAGATATTGTTTACTTGTACATGAAGGTATTTTAAAGCAAACTGAGTATGTTTTTTTTCCATGTGTAAAAACAAGATGAAAAGAGAATGCAATGGTAATGACGCAACATATTTTCCAGACTATAGGTCACTCCAGAGTAGAAATCGCATCAGTCAAAAAATGTCATGTAGAGGAAAAGAACATGCTGTATATAAGTCGCGATGGACTAAAAGTCATATTTAGTTATTTTAAATAGGGCAATTTTCAGATTGTTCATATCCTATTTGTTACTGCTAAAAATTCCCCCAATCACTCTGATTCCAAAGTTAATGCCTGTAAATGATCATAAACATCATAAATAAGAAGGATAAAGTGGATATGTTTCACTGCACAAGCAGCACAGCCAGATGTCCAAAATGAACTCCTCTCGCTGAGATAAGGCTATTTTGGGATCTTTGTCCTCGGAGCAGAATATACTGTAGTTGTAACAAGCCTAGAGCGTCCTCATGTGAAATTAAATGATTATGTTTACTCCACTGGACTATAAGTTGCAGGAGCAGCCGAACTTTGAAAAAAATAGTGACTTATAGTCCAGAAAATACGGTAGTCCATAAGTGTGCTTAGACATGGGATTCCGATTTATTAAAAAAGATGATGCACCAATAAAAGGACACCATATGTGTGAAATAGTTGGAAACATAAATGACATTGATAGGAACAGTTCTTATGTAAAAGAATTTGGTTTTTTTGCACAGCAAATCAGGCATTCTTTCACTTCAGTGGAGATGAAAGGAGTTACAGAATAATTCTGTATTTGGACTCTCTGCATAAATTGATGCCTCATATTTGTCATCCAACATAAGTTCCAAGAATTAATGTCAGGTGTAAAAATAAAGAGGCTCAGAGGGGAAACAGTTTAAACAGCTTAATGAATGTGTGTAGTGTTGCCAGCAGCATCTCTCTCCCTCACACTCCTCTCCAGATTTATTTTCTTTGAAAGCAGTCAGTGCAACCCTGTTATTGTAAGTAGAGGTGTTCAGTACATGTTCAAGTACTAAAAAGACTGTACTGAACCACTGTTGTCGCTGTGCTTCTGTCAGCTCAGCTGGGACTCACAGGATGTTACACTCTGATGTAATGCACATTAGAAACTTATAAAAAATCCCCAGTGTAATCTGATAACACTGCTGAAAGCTATTCACTTATTGTGCAGAGCTTGTGTAATTAGTGTTGGACAGTTTAGCATGAAACTGAACACGCAGAAATGAAAGAGAAATTCTGGGTGTGCTGCAGAGTCACAGCCTTGGACTGCTGCTTGTGAATGGTGATGTTCTCATGTACAGCAGCAGCACAAAGTAGCACAGAAATCTGGGCTCTGAACTCATGCAGTCTCACGGGGCCGCCTTACATATTTAATACATCGCCATGCATTTACAAATGACTCAATCCGCAAGTGTAAACCCTTGTATTTGTAGTGGTTATTAGAGTAATTAAGTGCAGTTAACATAAAGTATGCGCAATATGTCCAATTAATCTTTTTTTAGATTTTGTTTATAACGAACAGTATGTCTGGTCTTTATTTGTAAAGTAAGGTTACATGAGGATGTCATGAGATATGTTCATTTATTATCAGGTTTATTAGAAAAACAATTCAAAGATCTCTAAATAAAGTGGAGAAAAAAATCAAAGAAGGATAAACAAAACTAAAAAGGGAGGTGAGTATGACATGCGTCCTTTCTTCAAACAGACAATCATAACAGTGAGAACAAATTAAAGTTTTCTCTTTCAATATTTGTTAATTCATTGTCGTTTGTAAAATATTCTAAGTTTCTAAACTTATAAATGAAAGAACATTTTCTTTTACCTGAAAATGATCGTTTTTTTTATTTTTTATTTTATTACTTAGGGTTGTTCAAAGAAAAGGTTTCCTGTTTAAATTAGCTTCGACCTTTGATGTAGCAGTTCAGGTTGCGTTGTCCTTCTTCCACGATGAAGGAATCCCCTCATCTTCTTTTTTACTGCATCATTACCCCTGATACACACATGCACACACATCCTACCAAAAACACACACCTCCCCTGATGTGCAGCAAGCTGACGAGCCACATTCTGCTGTTATGTGCCCCATGATCTGTCCTCGCAGCCTGAAACCTATTGCTTTGCCATGCCTCAACTCTGTGCTCAGCTACAGCAAGGACAATGCATGGTAATCTTACATTACTGGACAAAGTTTAAAAAAAGAATAATTGCCTTTATACAGGTGTAATTCAAAGGTAAGATTGCAATTTAGTGCATAATGCATTCTTTAAACTGTCATGTGTGACCAAGCGATGTTAAAAATGACATGAGGATATTAGTTTAAAGAACAATTTACTTTGATTTAACTGTAGTTTTGTACCACACACAGCCACATTCAGCAAGGTGCAAAAGAAATGTTAAAAGGAAAATAAAAGAAACAAAAAGAAGCAAAACAAGCTAAAATACAGCTTAAGACACAGCAGAATACATACACAACATATTAAGCCTTATCACACAATGCCTGACTAGACTGCTGATTGCAGGTTTTTGATAATCTGAACCAAAGTGGCACAAAACTGACTGACAAAGCCAACAAAATGTTTGCAGAAGCTCAACAAAAGCTTTAGATTAAACTATTTACAGTATGTGACTAATATCTGTCTTAGCAATTTGTTGGTACAGTACACTCAAAAAATGTGTCATTGGAAATTTTCTGCAAAATAGTTAGCAACCGTGTCAAGTTAAAGATTGGAAAGTGAAATGTAGGAAGGCAGCACTGTATGTACTGCCCTGGTTGATCTCAGCTGTTAACTGCAGCAGAGAACATAGTTAGACTATTCAGATGAAGTTATCTTGTGTATAAAACTTTATCATCCAGCATGCATGCTCCATATGAGCCGAGGAGTATCCTCCAGCTGCAGTTATAGATCCATACTGTGGAGGTTTATGACCCTTTTTGGTCTTCCGGAGGCATCATGTTAGCATAAGGCACAAGTTTCACTGCGAAGAGATTCAACTGAGGGCTGTAAAAGCCATTCCCAGAGCAGCCGTGTTGTTGACCCCAGCTATACATGGCTACGACTGATATAGAGCAGCATTTACAACCGCAATAGATCAAACCCCATATCTCAACTGAGTACATCCAAGGCACATTTGTTTTAGGAGTCTGATTTATGTTTCTTTGCTCCACGAGGAGCTTATCTGCATCCAGTGACACACTGATAATAAGTAAATGGCTCCTTAATCTGTGGATGTGAGGTAAAGAAAGAAGGGGAAAAGAAATAGAGGAGAGACGCATATGATGACACTCCTAATAGCTGCTGTGACTTAGATTATTTTAATTAGGGCAGATTGGTACTCATACCACATTACACTGATGCCATGTAACCAGAAAAAAACTACACATCTGTGAGGCTCTCTGTGCTTTCGTTCTTTCAAACCAACATAGTAATTAATAATTCCTCCTTGGACAGCTATCGCCTCTGATTAGAGCCTTATACTTGTCCTTACAACCCCAAGAACAGCTGATGCAGGCTTAATTTAATTATCGAGAAGTGCTCGGCTAGCATTGGCTTCGGGGGAAGTAAAAAAACATGCAGTATATGGGAACTTAATTGTTTTTGAAAGATGTCATAGGTTGGCTGTCAAATCTTAGCTGGGGAGCAGGTGGGAATAATAAACAGTTGTTTTTATTTTTTTATTTTTTTAAATTGATAAATGCTAGAAGCCAGGATAAACCACTAATGACTGTAGACTGAAGAAAATACAAAACTGCTCTGTCTAACTAATGAAGCCTGGGACAAAATAATTGATGAAGCATCCTTGTTAATATAAGTGACATTTTAGCTGTTGACCCAGCACAGATGAGTCTTGAGGATGAGCTGCATACTATAAGAGGTAGGGAAAATAGAGATGATGGAATGGCTGAAGGAAAGAAGGGAAAATGTAGGAAAGGAAAGGGAGAAGACCAGAGGGAGAGAAAAGGGAGAAGTAAGAATGCACAGAAGTAAAATGGAAATACAGCAAAAAATTGGAAGGGCAGATATTTCTTTAAAATTTAGCAAAGAAAACACAAAAAGGGATGGTAGGGAAAAAAGGATATGAAGTAATATGTTTTAGTACACTCTGTGAAAGCCCCATCTTTATTTCATAATATGATTTTATTCCTTGTTCCTTCAGGGTTTATTTACAATGATGGTTTTCACTAGGTTTTGTGATTTGGGGTCGATTTTCATTTTGAGAGTAGCAACAGTAAATCTTGCTTTTACTGAGTGCGACATGATGCGACAGAGAACTCAGAGCTGAGACTGAACCTCTGCTGTTAGACCAACATCTACCTGATTTACAGTTGGGTCCCTGGATGGGTTTTTGTTATGTAACACCTCTGTGTGTTTGAAGGATGACAAAATTCCTCATCAATAATGACTGTTAGGAGAATTTAACCAGTAAACACAACCACAGTGTTCACTGTTTACCATGCATGCATGCATAGAAATCATGAGTCCGACCGTGTCTCATCAGTAACTCCATCCCCACAGACTTTGCTGTGACCAGTTGGACTTTTCTAAATAAAACCACCTTCTTAGTCTAAATTATCCCCTGACAACTGCGCTGCAGCGGGTCTGTTCAAAGACCCCATCACTGTTTGGGTGTTTGTGCGTGCTACTGTAAGTGCACAGTCCTTATCCTGTAACTCTAAACACCAGTTTGCTTGTCAGTTATCACAATGCAGCCCAGCAGTTTTTCTCTGTCTTTTGCATACCTTCAAGTACCAAACACTCCTCCCTCCTCTTGTAAAAGCACCTGTGTTACAGGCAGACAGCTTTAAAGCCCATTCATGCCCCTTTTACAGGTGTAAATAGTTGGGGTGCAACAATACTTGTATTTGTGTCTACCCGAACCATACAGGTGTGTATCGAACCATGAGCACTATGTATCAAATATTGAATAATACAGAGTTGTTGTTTTTTTTTATATCAACTTGTGTTCTGACCATGAGCTCTGTGTTGAAAACTCAGTGGATCTGTGTTCAACAACATTCAGATTTGGCATTTAAAACTATTTTGGTTTTCATGTTGCGTATGATCTGGATGGTAAGCTGTTGTAGACAAACGCACATTGGGTTAAAAAGGCATGAGAATGTTTTTTGTTTTTTTTGTTTTTTTATTGAACAAATTTCAAGCCATGACACTAAATTACCGAACCGAACTGGGAATTTTTTATATTATTGAACCCCTAGGGACGATAGTTTCAAACGTTGCTGTACGTCATTAGCATACTGTCATACAGTACATCTTCTGTGTTACCATGGTTATTAAGTCAATTCATCCACTACTCTGCAGTGCTGAGTTCAGAATTCACTTTTGTGATCCAACGTCAGTTTCAGACTGCAGTTGGTGGCGGTGATGCACCGCTATGAAGTTTACAACCACCCAACACACCCGACATGCTCACACAGTCACTCTTAAAACAGCTACCACCATCTCTACAGCTGTTATCTTCAGCTTATCTTATCTCCTGTTTTTTTCCTTACTGCTCCTCCTCTCCTTCTCTGCTTTTTCCTGTTGCTGGTTGCATGTTAGCTATACATGCAATTGGTGGTTTCTCGTGTTATTGCTCTGTTTTCTGCATCAAGCGACCCATGCACAAGCCTCCCAAAATGGACCAAATTACATTTTGCATATAACTGCTGCAGGACACAGACGAAACTGTCCATCTGTCTGCTTATCTGTCCTCTGTATCAAGCATAAATGGGCCTTTAGTCTTTAATTTAAAGTGAGGGCACTTCCATAAACAAAGCGAAACAGTTCCATTTTTGACAACATTTTACAATTTCAGTTTTATTTTTGGCTCAGCACTTTAATTAAGATTCTGCTGCTTTACCTATCTTTTTTCTCTGTTATCAATGGTTGCATATTTCATCCTTAACAGGTGGATCCCTTCCTTATAAACTAATTCACAACAAGATAGAAGAACGATAAGACTCAAACCCTTAACTAAAATATTCCATTAAAGCAAGAGAGTTAAACTGTACAGTCACTTTAACTACATGGCACGTACTGTTATCTTTTCTTCTCCTGTTACTTGGAGGTTTAAGGATACACTTTTAACCGTATATCGCCCTTAAAATCTCAAATTTCCTCTCATTTAAAATTCATCTCTGAGATGTGCCAAAATATCTCCAGTGAAGCAGAAGGAAATTCAGTAATTGATGATGCTGGAGGCTGCAGTGAAAATCTGCTTTTGAAAAAGAAAAACAAAAAGGTTTTCTCATGATAACGTTCCCCATGGTTAAATACAATGCCAGGAGAGGAGTCATTTCACCATTATCAACTTGTCTTGTCTCATTGTGTTAATTCGAACACAGACTGAGGAATGTTTCCAGATTCTTTCAGTGAAATAGGAGAATAACTCATTCTTCATCTGCATGAGCACAAACACAGACTAAACAATAACTCAGAGTGATGGGGAATCTGGAGAGGGCTCAGTCATTATTAGGCTGAGGCAGATGGTGGGCCATATTGGTCCTGATGGGAAATGGGGAACGATGAGTTATCCGATTCTACCAAGCTGTAGGTCTGAGGGACGCGCATCTCTAATCCATCCTCTGGGTGTTTGTTCATGACTTTTACAAAAATGGAGAGGCCGAACTCTACATGATCAAAACAAAACCAAAAAGAAAATCGAAATATTATCCTGCCTATCTTACAGTTCAATGCCAGCAGAAAGTTTTAAAAAGGTTTTATTCATTTATTTTGCCTTCACCGAAATAGAACAGCACATGCTTTTCAGTTTCTTAGTCTCAATCTGTTTTTGTTGCGCGGTTAACACACTTTCAAAACTGTTAATTGTCTGCGTAATCTTCAGAAAACTAGACTGTTGAACAGTTGAACGAAAGTAGACTTATTAACAATTACTTTAAAGCTGGTTTAAAAAAAAAAAAAAACACTGTAAGCTCAGAGCATGTTATTCATTTCATTTTTTTTTCATTGTCCTCCTCATGTCTTGGTTTTCTGTTACAAATTGTAAACCAAACAGTAGTAAGTTTGGTCTTTTTCATCCCTCATCATCATAACACTTCTTGCATTGTTGCAAACCAAGCATGAGTGAAAGTGATTACAAATATCAATATCTATTAAGATTGCCAGCACTAGATGAAATCTATAACTCTCCCCCCACACTACTGCATAATATACATACTGCACTCTTTCCTCACAATGTTGTTTTGCTTGAAAAGCCATTTCTAAAAAAGTACTTTTCAAGCAAAGTTTATGTGAGACAAAATTCTCTTTTATCTTCTCATTTCACCAATATTGTGTTTTAAACAACCAGGCTGTGTAACAATAAAATAAAATTAAATTAAAAAAAGAATGCTTCACAAGCTGATGAAGATGATGGAGGACACTTCCCATCCTCTCCACAACACGGTGAAGAATCAACAGAGTGTGTTCAGTGGGAGGCTGCGTCAAGTTCGCTGTAGGACGGAGAGATACAGGAATTCATTCCTGCCAGCAACCATCACCCCAAAGAACAAGACTAACTGACTTTTGTTTATTTAAAAAAAAAAAAAAAAAAAAAAGTGAGCTTTTACAATACTGATTTCCCTTCGGGGATGAAAAAGTATTTTTCATTTCATTTCATTTCATTTTCATTTAATTTCATTTCTTTCATTTCATTCATAAAGGCTGAACTCTACAAAGTTATAGCTAAAGGCCAATACTGTGTAGCTTGCAAGTTTCTTTGCTTCACTGACTGGCCTGCTGCACAATGCCACCATGAGCAACAAGGCCAGCTCAATGGTACCTGTGAGTAAAAGTGAGTGAGTATGCCCTTGAATATCTTTAGTAAAATGAAGGTTATGATGTTGTAACCCAAGTTATATTAACGCAGGCAGAGTCCTCTATGGGTACAACGCTCCTCCAATCGCGTACACGCGATGGCCCACTGAAATTTTCATGTACGTAGCCGGCCATTACGGTGTCTACCCCTTTTTTTCCCTTTATTTAACCAGATAAAAACCAATTGAGATCAATACCTCTTCCACAAGGGTGACCTAGCCAAGAAAGACAGTAGCAAGACGTCAGAATAAACAGAACAAATAGACAGTAATAGACAGATGTACCCCCTTAGCGGGTATAAAAGCAGGCGCATCACCACCTGCCCTCATTCCACCAAGCTTCAGCATAAGGCGGAAGTGTGGCGGGGCCCTGTGTAGAGGACTCCGCCTGTGTTAATACAGCTAGGGTTACAATATCGTAACCTTCGTTATATCTCCCACAGGCTTTGCCCTCTACTGGACTCTATGGGTACAGTAGGCGAAGCCCGATATATGTACTCCCTGCCGCGGGAGAGGCGCCGCACACTGACCATGCCAGCTACCGATTACTGTGACACGTGGACCCTGTCGCAGCTTGAGAATCTCCTGCTGTCGAGCCGTCTGTCTGGACTCTTGACAGAGTGGCTCTCAGGCTGACAGAATTGAGCACATGGATGGGGGGTGCTCTTCTCCCAGTTGATGGTAAATCCCAACTTGGTCAGGTGAAGTATCAACTGAGCTGTGTGGAAAACGGTCCATTATTTGGACCTGGCCATCACAATGAGGTTGTCCAGATAAAAGAAGACCATCATCCCTTGGCTGCATAGCAGTTGTAGCGCTGTGTCCACACATTTGCTGAACGTACAAGGGGCCAGGGAATAGCTGAATGGGAGCCTGTTGTATTCGTAGGCTGTTCCCTGGAAAGCAAAACGCAGGAATTTCCTGTGTTTTGGTGCCACCCCGACATGAAAATAAGCATCCTTTAACCGAGCAGGTCTGGTAGCCGATGCTGTCTCAGGCAGAGTGGAGGTGGTGAGCGCTGGAGCAGCGACCTCCTCCTCCATCGCATCGTCCTCAGATTCCCGCTCTTCCCTCTCACTATCGTCAGGAGGCATGGTGAGAAGAGCTTCACGGCCGGGGAAGTAGTTGGCTTGCTGCTGGCGGCGGATGCTGGGCATGTCTCGGCAGCTCGGGCAGGCTGGGTGCTGATCCAGTCCAGCAATGGCGTGCTTCCTCCCGAGACATTCGAAGCAGAGATGATGTAGCTCTTGGAGCGGCGACTCCATCCTAGGAGATGGTGTGTCAGTGGGCATTTGCCAACGCTGAAAGAAAAGGAATGAGGGCAGCTGGTGATGCACCTGCTTTTATACCCGCTAAGGGGGTAAAAGGGGTAGACACGCCCTCTTGGCCAGCCATGTACATGAAAATTTCAGTGGGCCATTGCGTGTACGCGATTGGAGGAGAGTTGTACCCATAGAGTCCAGTAGAGGGCGAAGCCTGTGTGAGATATAACTGTACAGACCCATACAAGTGTTTACTTTTTTCTTTGTTTTTTTGCCCTAATGGAAGATACAAGGGCAGGTGCAGTGGAACGCATATGCATTTATACATGGGTTTTACTTGTATTCTTATTTTTTCACCTCATCTTCAGATTTTCACACTCATCTCCACACAAAGGCTAGTGTGGCATCTGTCTTGCATCCTGCATCTTCTCTGAGCTATATGCAACCACTAAAACTCAGTCCGATGCTGACTCTTGTCTTATGTCGTGCTCTGTCACTTACTCTTTTGGATTCCTCTTTGGTTTCTTTGAAGAATCTCACATTGTGCTCATCCAGAAAAAACAGTGTAAAGCAAAACACAACTGTCACATGATGATCCAGGCTAAACACAAAGTTGTGAAATGCAGTTTGTCAGTCCCAGGACACTTCACAGCAATGATGATCCCAAGGATGTTCATGATAAACATAAATGTGCCACAAAACGAGTCACAAGCACAAAGTTTTATGGTCAGAAGTGCATGTCAGGTTGTTTTAATGAACTAGATTAAACTGTGGATATAACAGGGAGCAGAAATGTGCGTATGGTTTGTAAAGTGCTAATTAATTTTAACAGTATTTTCACGAGCTGCCAGCTATCTTCACAACATTCACATATTATTTAACTACAGTGATTTGGCTTTTCTAGTGATTTCAACAGTCTTCAAGCTTCTTTGTGATAAAACTAGGCTACTGAATTTTGTGTGCAGTCTCTTTCTGAATATTAAAATGTATGTCCTTTGTTGCAGATGGGTTCCTGCATTTTTCACCCAGATTTTTTTTTACCCTTTTTTTTTTTTTTTGCTTGATTTTTATTAGTGAGTTGTGCTGCTTGGGATTTTGTGCACTGCTACAAAGGCAGCTTGGAAGAATATAGTTACCAGCAGGGAGTGTGCAGAGTTTGTTTGTACTGAATGTCCTTGATGTAGGAGATGGTACAGCTTTGATGCCTGAAAGATTCAGAGAAAGACTCCTCTCCCGCTGGAGAGCACCCTTCGTTTGGTTTTCTGCGCAATCACAGTTGTTTCAGTCCCAACCAGATCACCGTACGTCTGTTAGAGCAGGTCTGGCACAGCAGGTCACAGCAACAAGCCACAGCAACCATCTGCCCCACATTTGTCAAAATGTCAGGTGGGTTTGAGTCTCTGCCCTTCACCTCCATGCGGCTCTCCTTGGGCATGCCAGTCTCACATGTCAGGTGGCAATTCATCGTGTGTGTTTGTGTGTGTTTTGTTTGTGAGTTCCCATCTTCTCTGAGTGACACATGCCGACAAACTCCTACAGGGCATCTCTAACCTTTGCCGTCATCTCTCTTGGCAGCCTCTCTGTCATTATTATCATCATCATCTTTTTTTCTTCCTCTTGCTCCCCTTCAGTTCATCATTTGTTTTATCTGTCTTTCTCTCTTTCTGTTTCTCTCTTTTGTACTATTTTTTGTGTTGCTTATGCTGTCATGTTGATGCATCTGTTTCACAGCCAGCCATTATTTCTTCTACTTTCTGATGTATACTGTCACTGCAGAGCTGTGCTCTCTGTACTGTGGTTTGTCATTCTGTGGTCCAACATGATGCACTTTCCTCTCCCCAAGTCTTGTCTGCATCTCTGCTTCAGTATCCCTGTTGGTCTAAGTCTTGCTTAACTAATATAGTGACAACACTAAGTAAATCAAATGAATTTGTGGAAATAATTAATGGCAAAAACTAATGATTCATAAGTGTTAGGACTGGTTTAAATGTTGCAGTCTTAAAAATAAAGAACTGTGTAAAACAATTTTTCTAACTTTAAACCTGGATTTGTTGAAATATTTGGCAAGGAGACATAAAATCGACAAAACTGACAAATTTTTATCATAAAAAGACCACTTTGTGGTGACTGTGTTTGCATCAGACACAAACTCAATACTGCACACTTACACTTAAATGCTTTATGGATTTTGAGTTAGCAAACAGTGGCTTTTTAAAGCATTGAGTGTCTCGTTTTTACTTCTGCTTTAGTCTGCCCTGTTTCTTCAGAAAATTATATAGCTTTTAAGTTGCTAAATGGTCACAATTATCAGCTAGTGACTAATTTAGTCTGTTTCCTGTTTGATTGTTGATGATGAAGCTGGAGATGCTAATGCGGGCAATAAGAGTGAACCAAAACAGCCAAGTTCTGTGTCCCAGAACCAAAATAATGAGCTAATAGCTGACAAAATGCCAAGGCCTAAAGAAACCACTGAGCTCAACATTTGTATAGATTACTTTCCTTAAATGTTTAAGGAAGCTATTTTAATAGTTAATACAAGGTTTTATTAAGGCACCTTTTAAAGGTATACAAAAGGAAAAGATTAAAAATTTATGGTAAACCAGGAGAAGCCTTGTGTAGTGGTTTAAATAGACAGTAAAATGATGCCACATGATGCCCACAGTGGTTGTAATTTCCAGTATTGCTGCGAATGTGGCCTCTTGAGGGTTTATGACCTTTCCAGTGAACATTTCAAATCATTAGCTCCTTAAATTAGAAATAAAACCTTCATTTCCTGTAAGAGGCGAGCATAATTGTAATTTCCCATCTTATTGTGCATCTGTTCAGTTAGACATTTCTAAGGTCTCCACATGATAACCCAGAAATAAGACAGTGGGTTGTACATGCAGTCTCACTTGTTATTTCCATATGGACGTGTTGCTCCACCTTTCTATGATAAAACAAGGGTTCCTGTACAGAATATTACAGCACTCCCCTGCGCTTCTGCACTCAAAACAAATTGCCTGCTTCACTGTTTCAGTGCAGCATATCACGACTGACTCTTGTGTTGATGCTGCCCCGATCTGTGACTATTGACTACGGTGTGGCGGAATAGTAATTGAATTGGCCGTCGTGGCTCGGCCTTTCGCTTTATGTGGGAGCTTCTCTGTGTCACGACTGCCAGAAAGTCATTACAGCAAATTAGTTATTCTGGCCTCATGCTTTTTTTTTTTTTTTTTTTTTCTTTTTTTTTTTTTGTTTTTTTTTTTTTTTTTTCTTTTTTTTTTTTTTTTTTTCTTTTTCTTTTTTTTTTTTTTTTTTTTTTTTTCTTTTTTTTTCTTTTTTTTCTTCTTCTTCTTTTTTTTTTTTTTTTTTTTTTTTTTTTTTTTTTTCTTTTTTTTTTTTTTTTTTTTTTTTTTTTTTTTTTTTTTTTTTTTCTTTTTTTTTCTTTTTTCTCTTTTTTTTTTTTTTTTTCTTTTTTTTTTTTCTTTTTCTCTTTTTTTTTTTTTTTTTTTTCTTCTTTTCCTTTTTTTTTTTTTTTCTTTTTTTTTTTTTTTTTTTTTTTTTTTTTTTTTTTTTTTTCCCTTTTTTTTTTTTTTTTTTTTTTTTTTTCTTTCTTTTCTTTTTTTCTTTTTTTTTTTTTTTTTTTTTTTTTTTTTTTTTTTTTTTTTTTTTTTTTTTCTTTTTTTTTTTTTTTTTTTTTTTTTTTCTTTTTTTTTTTTTTTTTCTTTTTTTCTTTTTTCTTTCTTTTTTTTTTTTTTTTTTCTTTTCTTTTTTTTTTTTTTTTTTCTTTTTTCTCCCCCCCCCCCCCCTTTTTCAGCTCTGTCACACTCTTCCTCACTCATGGTGTTCAGTGCCAAGCACTCATAAAGCAGAGGACACACTGCTGTGGATTGATGGAAGACTGTAAGTTATGGATTAGATATACTGCAGGCTATAGCAAGGCAGGTGTGTATGTTTGTGAGTGCATGCTTGACTGCAGCAAATAATCAAGCTTTGATGAGTTTCTAGTTCCCAGGTGGTGGTAAAATGAAGGAATCATCATATTTTATTAAGAATGTCTGGCTGTGTGTGTTTAGTCAGAAATGCTCATTTAGGCCTTGATAGACACAAAAGCTAATTTTGTCCTTTTCTGTTGTCCCATCTGCTCCAAGTTTACAATTTAACCTGATTGCACTAACAGATTTAGAGTTAACTTGATGTTGGTGGGGGAAAATGATGTAAAACAAGGTGGCATTTTTGGTTAGGCTAGCAGTCCTACGAATTATTATAAACATTGGAAAAAAATTGGCTTCTTAATCTCACAGTTGAATGCTGTAATGGTTTGTTCATGTTTACCAGGCTAGAAGGGTAAGGCTGAAGCTAAGCCATGTTTCTGACTTGGTGGTTTTGTGGCTATATTTAGAGGTGATCAGACCTCTTAGCTCCCTGTTTTACAAAAAAAAAAAAAATCCACTATTCACAAATCTTGCGCCCTGTAGGACAAACATCCCCAGTACAGCCTTGCAAGAGTGAGGCATGGCTATAGCTGTAGAAACACCTTCATCTGCCTCCACTTTAATGTATTAGTGGCTGAGTTAACTGTTATCTGCTTATATAACAACAAAGAAAAACAAAAAAAAAAACAAAAAAAAAAAACATTTGAGGAATTATGTCGCTTCTGTGACTTGTCATTCTCTTAATCATTTGTATGAAACAAGCATATACAGTACATGGCATGTTCAAGACCAGCACATGACTGCTTTTTACTTCTGAATTACTGAAATTTGATACCCTTAACTCTTTGTTAAATTATTTTGCATTGATTTAGAATCAAACTACTTTTTGCAGACCTTGGTCACATTACCATTAATTTTCCAGGTTAGTTTTAGGGCAAAAACATCATTTTGTAAAGGGTATTTACATCTAAACTACTTGGTTAGGGTTTGGACATTTTGAAATTTACATGCAATTGCTCTCATAATGAAATTCTTGGTAGTTTTCATCTGCGTGAACAAATGTGCCATGACTTCTTTTTGGACAGTGAATGATTTCCATATTCATTACATGTAATGATCAGGGGTTGAATTCGTCTGGAACTGTCTGCCTGCACACAAACTTTCCAACGTGCCTGTGACTCCCTCACTGCCACATCATCTAACAATATATTTGTTGTGGCAAGCAGCAACTCGTTCTTAGTGATTTGCTGCTACAGTAGCAGCTTCCATTTTTTTTCTGCACAACTCCTTCAATAAACTCATCACTGCACTTACACTTGCTAATAGAAATTTTGTGATAATAAATACAGACTTTCTGTTCTCAATAAATCGGTTCTCCTTTAAAATGTTGACCTTTCTACATCACTGCTGCTAATGCATGCAGCCATACTAATTTTGAGACCCAACGTCTGACAACTTCTGTGATAATTTTTGAGATATTTTATATAAAAGTTAATGGGAGAGAGCAAAGTTTGATAAAGCTAGTTTAGAACTCTACAATTGGACAGTAGCTATTTGTGGGATTTCATCCCTTTTTTATTTTTTTCCAAACGCAAGCATTCAACTCAATCTCCATTATGTACGATAAGGTGAAATCTGTCTTCGTCTCTTGTAGTCTCTCTTTGCCAGCACTGATTGACTGGCCAAATGATAGCACGAGAGACCCCACCTCATACCACCTGCGTGGGGCTGATAAATCCTGTCACACACACCGAATTCACACACATTGACATTTAGAATTGGTGTGTAGATGTTCACTTAAACACATACATTTAAACACACATGCTTTTGTGACAGTCATTCAGGCAGAGCACTGACTGGACCTTAATCCATCTCCATGGTAACAGCGGTCCAGGTAAGCTGTGAATGTGTGCACAATAACCCAACCTGGGTAAAAGTTACCGTTTACGTTGGTCTTTGCAGTCATACGCTCACCCTCTCACACAGGGGCAGCAGCAAAGGATTTATCTGCTGATACTCCGATATGGCTGATGGGGTTAATTGGTTTTCAGGGGGCATGTAGAGAGACAGAGCCAGACACTGACCAGATTACTGCAGAGACACCAGGGAAGGCCTGCCAGAAACAGACAGAGCAAGCAGCACGAGGGAAGCAGAGGGAAAATAAATGTAAGCGATGAACTGAGAGCAGGAAGTGCAGGGAGGAAGGAGGGTGGAGGAAGATCTGCATTTTATCATGGGAGCTGAGAGGTCAGAGAGTGAAGAGTGGAGACATGAAAGATGTGAAGAGAGGAGGACATTTTAGGACACAGACGAGGTAAATTAGACTGGCTGTGGCAAATTTTTTTTCCCGTAATTTCTCCCTTTGTGTTACTGTATTATATTGTAGATTCTAGTCCCTGGAGGCATTTTAAATTAATCCTGCCACTGCTTAATATGACATTATAATTTCATTTTGTATTGAATTCCAGATGCAAAATTACTGAATTAGGGCCACAACCATTACACTGTGTGGGTCGATAAAACTATTTTACCTTTAAGGGGAAATTTTCTTATTGTGTATGAAAAATAATATTGCCTAAAATACACTTTGTAAAGAATTAATCCTATTTTGGCTGTGCAGTTTGTCCTTTGAGTTGGCTCCTTATTTCTGGATGAAGATAACAGCTTGAAGCTACAGTACATTATGCAGTTCCTTCTAGAGTATCACAGTTGCTTCAATGTGGTCAGCTTGAGGTGCACTATGGGTGATGTACAAGGTTGTGCCAGTAGGAATCATAAAATAAAAAAAAACTCAACATAATTATACAGTCTGCTGCATCACTTAAGATATTTATGAACTGTGGCTGTGGATTTTTAAGGTTCATGACTCTCAGCAGAAGGCAAACTTTGAACTCCATTAACTCCTGATTCCAGGGTGGTTGAGCTAACCAGTGTTGACCATGAACCACAGCATCCCTGGTTTGAGTTAAGCCAGACAATTTTGTTGCACATTATAAGACATCTTTCTCTCCACTTGGTTCCTGACATTTTCATACTTATTGTTGGTTACATTTAGCTCCTGATCTTAACAAACTTATGAAGTCTTTTTTGCTCACCAGCATGCTGTTTCACACATGTAAGTGGATCTAACCTCTGCAGTTAAGCTGTGTGAAGCCATAAACACCATGAGTATTGAGCGATTTAAGCACACATTAGAGAAGGCAGGGTGCTTACTAACAGTGAGTAGCTATACAGTAGTTACAGCGCCCAGGGTGTTGTTTGGTCAATGATGTTTGGTCAGATTTTAGATTTGGTCAGATTAGTTTATTGATGGTTTTCAGTCACATGACATGCAGGAAGCCCCGCAGCGGACTTTCAGCTGACATACTACAGAATAATTGTTTAAATCAGGTGTCAGTCGCAGAGAAGGAAAGATACAGAAAAAAGTTAGGAATGTTGGACACTCGTGACCCGTATACAAGCCGTTAAACATCGCCACGTCCCTGCCCAGCCTGCATTTAGCAATATTTACACTGTCTGGTTGAGAAACCGTCACCGTACACTACTGCCAGAATAAAGGTATACAAGAGCATCGACAGTTCTCACTTAAAATAACTATTCAAACAGAAATAACAGAAATAGTTACATGGGTATATGGAAAGTATTCACACCCCTTTAAACTTTTTACTCTTTGTTTCATTGCAGCCATGTACTAAAATCCAAAAAGTTTGTTTTATTTCTCATCAATGTACACTCAGCAACCAATCTTGACAGAAAATAACAGAAATGTAGAAATCTTTACAAATTTATTAAAAAAAGAAAAACTGAAATATCACATGGTCATAAGTATTCAGACCCTTTGCAGTGACACTCATATTTCACTCATGTGCTGTCCATTTTTTCTGATCCTCCTTGAGATGGTTCTACTCCTTCACTGGAGTCCAGCTGTGTTTAATTAAACTGATTGGACTTGATTAGGAAAGGCACACACCTGTCTATATCAGACCGCACAGCTCACAGTGCATGTCAGAGTAAATGAGGTTGAAGGAACTGCCCAAGGAGCTCAGAGACAGAATTGTGGCGAGGCACAGATTGTCGGTTACAAAAGAATTTCTGCAGCACTAAAGGTTCCTAAGAGCACCGTGGCCTACATAGTCCTGAAATGGAAGAAGTTTGGGATGACCAGAACTCTTCCTAGACCCTTCCCAGAGTCCTTCAGGAATCTAATAAAAACTCCCACATGACTATTTACAAATTTTAACCAAAGTTACTCTAAGCGTAATATCATCGTCTTCTTGAACATAATTTTTCAGATCTGCAATGTGACTGTTAAAGTCACTACAGTACAGATACAGACCAAGTCTACATAAGAAGTGTATACGAAAGATTATTAATTAAATGCCTAAAGAAAAGATCACCATTTTGACCCCAAGCTGACTTTTCTGGTGATAAGCAACACCAAATTATATTGAATTAATAATGTCACACCCGATGCTCACAATGTAAACAAACAATTCCATCATATGATTTATTTATTAGTTACAGCAAACTGGTCAAAAACAGTTTTTAATGAAAATACCAATACCGCCGGAGGCTATAACCACTGTCCTGTGAGCGGTGTGATTATGACCAAACCATACAAACCCATTCATTTCAAGTACATAGCAGTATAAATGAGTTCAAAGAAATGAAATTGGGATCAAGACAATGAAGCAGAACTTCCCTTAGTTCACAATTGAGTCCACCCATTTACATTCCACTGAACTAAAGGAAATTGTACAGGCTTGGCATAATCACCTCACACAGCTGTGTTTTCCAAAGGCACTCGCTTCATCAGTTCGACCATTCTGCGCCGCATAAAAGTCCTTCCTGGCTAGAAGGACTTTGAAACTCTGAGAAGAGTCCCAAATTTATAATCCAACAGTCATTCTGAAGCCCCTGGCGTCACTGTCTGATTCACTTGCTACACCTTTGGCATATTTTAAAAATGCACAGTGGTGTTATACATCAGCATCTACCAGGTTGGGGACTGACAGGATGTCCCCAAGCTTTGCTTTGTGCCTCAGTATACAAAATGCAGCCACATATAGAAAGGATGCAGAAATTCTGCATCATCTTGTTTACATGTATGACAGGCACTGAGCCAATATGTGGCCATCTATACATGATATTTCAGGATGCAAGCACATAGAAAAGTAAGTTTGAAGTTTCAACAGCATTATTCTATGAGGAAATTAGCCAGTAAATAAATCAGAAGAAATTCTAACCACATGTGAAAACTATCTGGCTGACGTTCAGCCCTACAGTGCACATCTGTTAGGCTTGTCTCTGTCAAGCACAGAATAGAAGCTTGTCTGAACACTAGGACTAAATCTGTTTCTGTCCAATGCTCAAATAAAGCTCCAGTTAGTTTAAACCATATCTCCTAGTCTCCTCTACAGATAGAATAGTCTAACTGAATCATCTTTTTGGGGGATGTACTGTATGTTAATAATAATCAGAAAATTGCACTCAGTTGATAGAAAGTATGCAATGAAGGACTTCTGCCTTTATCTCATAAACAGAGGTTCATGTCCAATGTGTGACTAGTTGTAATAGTTTTGCTATTTTAACTTTTGTTTTCACTCTTCTTTTTTTCTTTCCACTGCTTTGTTAGATTTAGACACCAAAATATATGACCTGAACCCCTTGTAGAGGGGAACACAAAACAAATCTGGTAGGGGAGGGGGGCGCCCTGCCTATGTAATGGTTGGAAACACTGAAATAGAAACAAACATGCTTTATTTCCCCTTTTTGAAGTTTATTACATTGTCTCATTGGGTCTGCGCGGGCTGGACATTTTGCTCTTGCGGGCCGCTAATTGGGGATCCCTGCCCTAGGCCCTTGCTCTGAAGGGCTAAATTCATACCCCCTACCCCTCGTTATGTCCACTACCCCTACATGCAAAGAGGAATTGGAACAGCACTACCTTCACGGGACCGTGCAAGATTCAGGGGTAGGGCTAAAATGAAGGGCTAGTGGGAGTATTGGGACACACCCCTAGAAAGTACTCCCGTCCCCTATCAGTGCAAAGTAATATCAGCTGGTTTAGTCCTGATTGATGCCTTTAAAAAGGTTTCTCATCACCAAGGTGTCATACAAAAAGCATTCCATGATGGGTAAAAGCAAAGAGCAGTCTAAATACCTACGCAACCTTATTATTGCAAAACACATTGAAGGCATTGGTTCCAGGTGCATTCCTTAACTTCTGAGAGTTCCAGTGAGCACCATTGGGGCCACAGTCAGAACAATAATCAGAAAGGTTCTCCAACAGCCCAGGACCACTCATGGAGAGCTTCAAAAAGACCTGGAATCAGCAGGTACAGTTGTTTCAGAGAAAACAAGAAGTAATGCACTCAACCGCCATGGCCTTCATGCATGCACACTGTGCAAGACTATTTCTGAAGAAAAAGCATGTTGATGCTGGTTTGAAGTTTGCAAAACAACATCTGGACAAACCCATGATATTCTGGAAAACATAGTCTGGTCAGATGAGACCAAAACTGAACTCTTTGGGTGTCATAAGACAGAACATGTTTGGAGGAGAAATGGCACCGCACTTGACCCCCAAAACACCATAGCAACAGTGAAGATTGGAGGTGGAACATCATGGTGGGGGGCTGTTTTTCAGCATGTGGTACTGACAGATTTAATATCATTGGAGGAAGAATGAATGGAGAAAAGTAGAGAGACATTCTTGACCAGAATCTGCTGCCATCTGCTGAAGTGAAAAGAGACTGGATCTTTCAGCAAGACAAACATCTAAAGCACACAGCCAAGGAAACACTCACCTGGTTTATGAAAAAGAAAATAAAGCCGCTAGAACGACCCAGTTAATTGAATCCAACTGAAAATCTTTGGAAAAAACTGAAGTGCCGAGTTCACAGAAGAGTCCCCCGGAACCTTGAAGATTTGAAGGCAGTTTGTGTGTAAGAATGGGCCAAAATCCCACCTGAGCAATGTATTCGACTGGTTTCTCCATACAGGAAGCGTCTGGAGGCTGGAATCACCAACAAAGATTTTTGCACTAAGTATTAAATAAATTTCAGTGAGCGTGTTCAATACTTATTCCCTATCATTTCACTATATTACACATGATTTATGGAGATAAATGTTAGGATTTCTTTGTATTTGTGCATTACTTGGGTTGTTGCCGACATCTGGTAAAAATTTCACGTCAATAGCTCCACTAAAAATATATTTTCTGAGAAAAATGTTGACGTGTCCAACACTTTTTCCCCCGCTGTATTAGAGGCATACCTCACCCCTCTACAAAAAGTCTACCCCCCACTCTTTTTTTTTTTCTTTTCTTGTAAACCACCGTAAAAAGATCCACAGCAGTGACAACATCGGCAGAAAACGTCTGGCTGTGACCTCATGGTTCAAATTATAAGCTGTTAAAGTCTATCAGCAGACCATCATCAACAGGCTTTACCCGCTTATTCCAATGCAGGGTTGCACAGAGGCTGGACTCTCCCAACTGCTATCAGGTGAGAAGCAGGGTGCACCCTGCAGCTTTCCAGTTATCACCGTAGTAACACATTTAGAAAAAAGAAATCCACAAAATAGGCAACGTTTACACTGAAATGTGACACTACAAGGTTCTGACCAAGCAAGCATGCCGTGCATGCCTTGGCAGTGTGGATGGTTTTGGTTGTCAGTGTAGTATTAGTTTTAATAGCGAGATAACTTTCTAGCCTTTTTAACTTTGTGTTGATGATAACATTCTGTGTTTTGATAGTATTCTTACATTCATCATGCATATTCCTGGAGCTGCCATTCCCCTGCAGCATTTCGGGGCTGAAAACACACTTCATCGCTCTTTTCACATTATCCTGAAGCTCTGCATCGATACTCCTAAGGGGGCGCCAAAGTGCAAAAATCTGCGTAAGTTCTATTGTGCCGCTTTAAAGACATAACTTTTCTTTAAAGAATGTCCTTTTCATTATTGTCAAAACATTAGCAATATTTTCCTGAGGTTTTACAACATAGATGCAACATAGATGGCTTGGACTATTATAAATAACTCCCACTACGACAAACATTGTTTGGACATTGTGGAAATTTTTAACTTGAAGCAATGCTTTTGTCACATTATTAAAAAAGTAAATGTGAAACTGCTGTTGTAAAAGTTTACTTGCATTGTATAGCTTTCTCCAGGGTGCAGCTGAAAAACACAAAGGCGATTCACTTCAATCATTTAGTCATTGTTATATACTTGACAAGGCCTTTGTCTCATCTTTCAAAGTTTTCTCTTTCGCTTCACTTTGAACACTTCACTACAACTTCTGATGTGACAAAAAAAAAAGATTGATAACACAATGACTACAGAGTTTCCTTGAGAGGAAAGTAACGGGAAAGTCACTGAGGACATGATAAACAACTGTATGAATGTTGTGAATGCTAAAAAAAAAAAAAAAAAAACAGGAAATGGCTCTTCTTCATTTTAAATGGATTAAATGTTGCTGGAAAGCCTGGATTTTTTGGGGGGGGGGGTGGTTCTAATCCAATCCAACTTTTTTTTTTAAACCCTTTTTCCTCCAAAGGCAACCCCAAAATTCTTTTCAAAAAAAAAAAAAACCCCCCCTTTTAAAATAAAAACACCCCTCCACACACCCAAGCACAAAACACAGCACACAAAACAGCCTATGCTGAAAAACATGTATAGTGAATCTAGTGCTCTCGCATTGCTACAGTAATCTCGAGATTTGGGCTCTGGGGATGATTCATCATCACCTTATAAGACCTGATTTTCAGTCCAGTCCATGTGTCATGTTGCATACTTCAGCGTTTTCTCCCTGTTAGGGCATGGCTTCCTGACAGCCATCCTTCTATTTAGGCTTCAGTGAAAAGTAGGCTGATTAACTGAAAGCTGATGTGGCAACTTTTTACCCAGTAACTCTTTGGGAATCACCTTGTTGATTCTGAAATGGCCTATGCCATTTTGGTTCTTTGTTTTACTTAACTTCTTTTGCTTCTTTCATGTAAGGTGATAATGAGGCAGCTGGCCACTGTCTCCAGCAGGCATAAAAGACTGCCCTTACCAGGGAACAGCCTGGTCTTGCTCACCCTGAGGCTTGGTGTTTGTTTGAGTTGGTTTAGTTTGGTTTTGGTAACGCTGATTTCTTTGGTTAGTAAAATTATATTTTTATATACAAGTTTCCACGTGTCTCCTTCTCTTTGTTGTGGTCCACGGTCCGACCATAACAGATTGGGGGCTCGTCCGTTTGGCTTGTGGTTGTTTTAGCGCGCGCTTTGTGGCGTTTCATGCCTTCTGTGTTGTTGGCGGGAAGGGTGACATGGTTGGTGATTTTTCCGCATGTTGACATCGAATCGGGGATTTGCTTTTTTTGGTGCCACTCGTTAGGGGGGTTGTGTGGGACTGACTGTTTTGTTTTGTTTTTTGTCTGCTTTGAGGTGTTGTTTTGTATCCCACTTTGGTTCTGGGCCACATAGATTGCATGATCTGTTTTAACGCTGTTGTGGGTCTGGTTGGTCGTGTTCTGACTCTCCTATAGGTTTAGCGTGTCTCCCCTTTGGGATTCTTGTGCTTGTAACTGGCAGTGTTGGGTTATATGGTTGGAGCGGTTGTCTCGAGAGCACGGCCATGGTTGTGACAGGACTGCCAGCGTGCTGGTATTGTTGTTAGACCACGAGTAAGTAGTGCATAAACAGCTGCCATCCCTGTCCCCTGAAGAGTTACTTTAGTTTTGGGTAGGCAGTAGAGGGGAGTTGGTTTGTGGTTGCTGGGCAGCTGTGCGTGTTTGTGAGATCACTGCATTTTTGCCTTGTTTTGGTGGTGTTGTGTGGCCCTTGGTTATGTCGGTGGAGGAACTAGTTGCTGCTCCCTCAGCAAGTTCTTAGATCAGTGTTCGAGGGATCAGCTGATTAAGATAACATTGCTTATTTTTTCATACCTGAAGCAGGTCTAGGAAATACAGGGAGTAACAAAACACTAAATGACGAAAATGAGGAAAACGGTCATAAATATACCAACGGTTTTAATGTGCAGCCAACCAGAGATCCAGAAAAAAATAAGGCACTGTGATGTCAGGGAGAGCCAAGGCCAACATAACAAAAATGGCACCTCTAACTGGAAATAAACAAGAGCACTTACCTAACCTCCAGAAATAAAATAATACATGCCTGTCACTTTACTATGCTGACTACAGTATAAATAGGGGGAACAAAAATGGCGTCTGTCCCCGACAAGGCCCAATCTGGAAGGCTTAACATCACCATAAACCTCAAGAAGCTAACAAACCTAACCTACACATAACACACAGAAACATGGTGTAATGGCAAAAAAAGATGGCCAAGATGGCAGGATACCACTCCTTTTATAGGCCACTCCCTGCCATGCCATCAGTTGGCTGGAAGAGGCCACCATGTGACGGGAAGAGGGGCACCCAAAAGTCACATGACAGAAGGATTATTCACAAGGGAGCAGACACAGAAAAACGATCACAGTGCTGTAACATTATTTTGTTTGTCAAACTGAGTTATCACTGACATTTTTCTTTGGTGCAACTATGTAAAATCGGTTCTTTGGTAAAGCATCACAGTGGTCAATCTCTGCAGAGTGCTTTTTTTTATGATTGAATGATTCATAGGTCAGAGTTAAAACCCTTAACAAGAAAACACAATCCTCTGAAAATGATCAGGTCATGGGCTGAAAATGAGTGAACTTTAAAAAATTACAAGTTGGGCTGCTTGGATCCAAACATAAAGAAATGGTGTGTGACTTAAGAATTTGTCGATATTGAATTTTCTGTGAAATATCTGAAACTTTGCCTCACATCTTGCTGGTATGTTCCACTTTTCGAAGCACATATCAGGTTTTCAAACCACCTGAGAAAAGGCGACATGAATTTTTAATCAGGACCCAGGAAACGTGACACTGGTTGTTTTTCCATATGTTTTATCTTCAAGCTTGTTGAGATCGTTAATTACTGCTGTGCAGCTGATGAAGAGCTCCAAGTCCTCATCGCTGAAGACTTTCAAACAAAGCCTTCAGAATCAGTATTAGATTTCCTGCAACATTCATTTTGAAATCTTTTGTGTCAGAAGTGGCTGAACACACTGTTCCTTCAGTGGTACTCTGCCTCTCACACACTGCTGAACACTTTACACTGAGCTGCCAACCACCACAACGGGGACCACAGTTTCCTCCTGTCAGTTCCTGTGCTGCAGCAGTGAAGCAACTGGACACCTTGATGACAGATGATGAGCGTTTTCCATTCAATTACCCCACCCACGTTTTCCCATGCAGACTGTGATTCACACCAGCGGTTTTTCCACCGAGAGGTCTTCGCTCTCAGTCACTGCCTGCGCTTTATTATCAACCGCCCACCGTTTATTCTTGTGTAAGGGCATCCCTTCTTTTAAAGTGCTCTAAGCGACAACTCTCTATTAAAAATAGGTCAAATGACTAAGTACAATGTGAATTTGAAGTTTCCCTTAAGGCCTATGAATCTTTCAGCTCTCATTTCTTTTGCTTTTGCAGGCAATAACTGGATTTGGTGACTTTGCTTCATTGTCATTTGTCTCGGAATAGAAGTATTTGTTTTCCTTGAAGATGCTCTGATAAACCCACTGACCATCAAAGATAGAAACTCGCTTGTAGGGCAACTGATTCTCAAAGAAATTTGCTGTTCTTAACATGGGATTGCAGAAAAAATACATTTTAAAAATTGAGACGAATAGCATTGATGAAAAGGTACAATTTATCAGAGTCGTCGTAATAGGAGCCAGTTTTATCATGATTTACTTATATTTGTGTTTTAATACTGACTCGGAGTATAAACAAGCACCAGACTGATGCAGTATAGAAACCACTGTACCTAGCAGCCAGCCGGCATGATAATCTGTTGGATATGTGATCTCAGCTGATTATGGATCGCTCACTATCAGAGGCACCACTTGCCAACAGGCATAACAAGCAAGTGCTTAGGGCCCTGGGCCAGAAGGGGGCCCTTAAAGGTTGACAAGCTTTGAATCACCACAGAGCAATGACAATGTGGAGACTTTGCAAGGACATTGGTCGACCAGCACAGAATTTCCAACCCCCACTTCTTGCTCTTATTGCAGGTAGCGTTGCGTCTTACATAAACAAACAGATGAGTGAGGGTTTATCAAAATGAAGAGAAGTTTTCTATCTGGCAATTTCGAAAGAAAGATGAAAAACAGGTCAAAACACCCCCCTTCTCTTTTCTTTGTAATCTTTTCCTTTTTTTCTCCCCCCCCTCCTCTCCCCCCCCCCTTTCTTTCTTTTTTTCTCTCCCCGGGGTCCTTTTCCCTTCCCCTCCTTTCCTCCCTTCCCCCCCTCCCCCCCTTATGAGGGCCATTGTGTCCTGCTCTTGAGACTGGAAATGAAAGCAGGTTAATTGAAGAATATCAGATTAAAACTAAACTAAGTATCAAGTTAAAGGGACAAGAGGCAGGAATTGTGAGAGTATAAACATGCATGTCCAGTTTTTTTTAATGCTAATGGGTGATGAAACGTTAAAAAACAAGAACGACAACGAGCCCACTTACATCGCTCTCTGTTGCCTTGAACAGGCTGTGTGCTGCATAATGCGCTGCGATTTCCCGCGCTATCCTGTGGATGTGATGTCAGTTGACACTGCAAACGCATCCCCGACAGTTTTGATCCAGGAAGGAGACGGTTGCAAAGGATAGCTATGGATTCTGCTGCTGTCAGCAAACGATCCAGATCAACTGGAAAACCACTAAAAAGTGGCAATATGAAGAAAAAGACTTTATCAACGTAGTAAACAACATTATAGAATCCGTTTGTGCACACTCCCATGCCGGATTGGCAAAAGGCATCAGTTACCCGCAGCAACAGTCGCAGCACTTGTGAGTCGCATTTCTCAATCTGCCTCTAGTCCCTTTAAGACTGTCAAGTTATAGAATATATGAGCAAGGAATCTGATAATTTACCATTAAAGTGCATAAATGGAAGGTATTTTGTTTCTTTTATATATATATATTTTATTATCCATATGTATCCAGCAGGTTCTATGCACCTGAAAACTGCATTTATTTATTTATTCATGTGCTGTTCTATGCTGTAAATGTCATCCTTCAGTCATAAAGCAGGCTTCATCACAGCTTTATCTTCTGTATTGGAACTACATTAAACCATATTACCCCTGTTTAATTAAATGAAAATAAAAGTTAATGAAGTAGAAGTGGAAGATCAGTGTAGGCTGACAAAAAAATTGTAAAAACTGCATTTGAGGAATTTAATGAAATAACAGTGACAGCATTTAAAGTCGATATTACTAACATGTTATTGGTATTGGTATACATAGTTATAATTAAAGGGCAATAAACACGGTTGGAGAAATTTTGCATGGGGCACCCATGCAAAAGACCCTAAATTTGCCTTTGCTCACTATTGATCAAGATTCAACAATCACTACGCAGGAATTTTGGGCAAAAGCTCACTGGTTAGTATGCAAACCTGATTGGAGATGTAGGTTTCAATATACACAACATCTGGTACCTAATGCCCTTGCTTTTGTGTCTTCCCATTCATCCAAACAGTTTGAAAGCCAGCCTTTGAAAAAAAGAAAAAAAGCTCTAAGTAGCGTTTTTCTCACTCTTTCCTCAGATAAAGACTACAGTATATTAGGAATCTGACTCTAAAGCCCATTTCAGACTTGCACCTTTTTTACATCCATCAGATTCCAGCTGAATATTGTCACATACAAATGAAAGGCTAGATTTGGGGAAATACAACTAGGTTAAAGCTAAAATCTTAAGTCATAACCTGGCTAAAGTTTGACCTGCAGCAGGTGTGTTAATGGACTTGTAGAGCAGCAGTAATAAAATAAGTTTCACTTATTTATTTATTTTCCCCCAGATTTTAAGCTGCAGATGAAGCTAATCCCAGCCACTATTTTTTTTGTCAGCAGAATGCTGTACAATATTTTTGTTGGCTTGGAAAGATTTTTCTTTATTCATAAACATGTTGTAACTGTTATATTTCTAGGAGTTACAGAGTTTTTTTTGCAGTGCTTTGACTTCCCATCTGACAAACAGCTGCAACGGTGGAGACAAAGTCCTTGGCTGAAGTAAAACCTCAGATTTGGCCTAAGCTGACAACTATGTTGCGACTGTAGCACAATTAAGTCATCATAGGTGTAAAACTTGATGGTCAACAAGCTTAAATATGAAGAAAAGTGATATCTTTAGCTGCTTTCATCCACCCGTTGTGACAAAACTGTTTCTTTTGGGGCAACACAGAGACATTTCCACATTTATTTACTGTCTAAACTCACACTGGCGGCAGTTTTTGCCCATACATTGGCTGTCCTTGTCACCTTCTCAGGTATGTCTGAGTCTGAATCAGTGAATGAAATGTCTACTGGATCTGTTCCTGTTGTGTATTAGCTGTCTGAAAGGGATTCAAATGAACACACTAATGCCATTTCTTGTCTGCTCTTTGCTCAGAACTTTTTTTTTCTATTTCTTATCACTGGTTACAATTTTTTATTAGTGGCCACTGATGAGTATAGGTTGGAAAATATAAAGATTTATATTCTTAGCAGTTAGAAACTGGACTAAGTCTCTAAATTAAATAATTAGTAACCAATAAACACAGGCATGTAAATGATGTTTGGAGTTGTTTTAAAGGATGTACATAATTGTTTTATAGTGATGGATTTTCTTTTTGTGTTGGGTTGACGGCTCTTACTATAAGACATAATTAATAAAAACATCTGCCAGAATGTTGGCATAAAATAGCCCTTTATTCGCAAACATAACAGCCCAGTGAACTTGAAAAACATTTTGTATCTGCACTGCTGTCTCCATTCAGACAGGTCAAAGCACTTCATTTAGAAAGCGTACTTGCAAGGTCACACACACATTACCAGTTTAATGTTTGCACAGATTCCCCCTATCAATGCGAAAAGCTTCAGGTATAAATTAATGCCTGTGCAACAACTTAATGTTTAGAATATGGACAGTTTCTTCTTAAAAACTTTTTTTTTTCTCCATGTGTGGGCTTGAGTAAGCAGACTCGAAGGGAAGGAATCCATATTTGTGCTGCACTTACACTTGTCACACTTGTAAGTAAACTCATTTACTCGAGACTGAGGCCGCCTGCTCGCATACATATGCAGACTGCATTATGTGGAGCCTGATCAAAAATTAATGGAGCAGAAATGTCCTTGAAAGTTAAAAGATGGCTGTGAAATTGCAAATGTGAAGCCAAAAATCTCCCTCTGCTAAATTGGAGTGCCCCTTTCTGCATTTCACCCAGTAATTTGTTGATTTGTCAAATATTCACACATGAACAATTTTGCTGTCCCCTGTGGGCGGCAGGCGAAGAGTGGTGGGACAGTCATTTCCAGTGCTTTCTGGGTGAGAAATTCCAAAAGAAAAGGAAGAAGGCAAGTTTTAATCAGAAAACAACAGCCTGAAGGAGGAAAAATTAAACCTGAAAGATGCAGCAGCTGCAGAGGTGAAAAGACGAAAATGGTACAACAAAAAACAGCCATTAGTGAGAAAACTGACATTTTATAGGAGATGGGATGCTTAGAGCACAAAGGAAAACTACATTGTCTTCGTTAAGACATCTTACTGTTTGATATTTCATCATTTAAATGTAAAACAAACCTTCACAAACTGAGATCTGCACATATCAATGATCAGCTAAGACTATTTAAAATGTAACAACATGGCACTGAAGCGAAAAGGAGGCTTCGCATACTTACAAGCCCCCAACCTCTGTGTCCAACAGCCCCACCGGCTCTGCGTACCCACGCTGCTGAAATGTCCGATCCAATTTAACGGGTGTCAGTTTACAGAAGTGATGTGAACTCGCTTATGGCAGTTGGTGATTAGGGGCGATGTCAAGCACCATAAAGCCACGTTGCTCCCAGGTTCCCAAATGTCTGTAAAGATAAAGAGGTTTATCTGCTGGGAGAAAGACAGCCTGACTCTTTGTTTCATGTCCACCTCCATCCACTTTTTTCTAATTCTTTTTTTTTTCATTCTGTTTTGATGAGAAACATTGTGCAAAAATGAATTACATAAACTGTTAAATCCAAAATACTACAAGAGATGTCCATTATTCCTATGAATAACAAAATCAAGGACAAAAGCTGTAGGGCTGTTCTCTACAGACTCAGGCAAACAAGAAGAGGAGAAAATGTACTTAGTCAAAAAGTCCAATTCCAAATGGGCATATGCATAATTTGAGTTGATCCAAGTTTCTTTTACTTTTATCTTACTCTTATTTTACTGGAGCTACCTGACTGATTTGGATTTTGACACGTTAAATATGTGAAAAGCTTCAGGTAAAATGTTGGGCTTTTTCTTAAATCACTGTGAAGAGACAAGTCCTCGTGTTTGCAGCTCTGCAAATATGTCAAATTTGCAGATATTTTAACTTATTTCAAACTTTTAACAATGGCAGCTGTTAACTGGTAAAAGCTAAGTCTGTGATGTCAATTTGAGCTCAGAGACATGCTAACTAAGTTTTCACAGGGATACAGAGGTGCCTGTTGAAATCCTCTCTGTGATCCATCAGGGGCATAAACAACTATTTGGATCTTATTTTATTAAGTCCATCTGCCAGCAGCCTTATCTGTTGCCTGATAGACACAACCAATCACAGCGGAGTAGAACATCCCTCCAGCTGATCCAGTCTAGCGGCCGCCATACGAAGGAAATGTTTGTTTGTTTTTTTGTTTGTTTCCCCTGGGTTCGCTTCCTAGTGCCCATGCCTATTAGTGTTTCTGCCAGGGGTCTTCTGATGCTGCAACCCACATATTTCACATATCCCTCACATTAGAATCTCACTGCACATTTTAAGATTGTTTCTCTCAACTCTGGAAAAATTATACTTTTTTGTTTGTTGGTCTGTTTGTTTTAAAACATAAAAACATATATATATATATATATATATATATATATATATATATATATATATATATATATATATATATATATATATATTAGTTTATTGCTTCTGGAGAGGTTGCAACTCTGCAAGGCGTGCAGTGATGTCATATCATTATCGGAGGTTCATTTCTGAAAATGTATTTCACTCCTCCCCAAAGTATCATCTGCATCTTTCTAACCTAATATGATATTATTCCACCTTATTGAAACGGCTGTCGTTCAGAAATAGGCAGCCCACCTTAACTGATGTTTGGATCCCCACTGGATTTGTGACAATAGATTTTTGTTACCTGTGCAGAAGGATTATGTTCTAAAATCTCAGGTATTAGAGGGCTTACAAGAGGGGATTACACATTGTACTTAATTCACGGTCGCTCTGTACAGATAATGCATGAGTATGGATGCAAGTGTACATCCAATAAACAAGAAAAAAAAAGTACCCTGAGCAGAAGTAAAGATGGGTACATTAATCATCTTTAAATCCCACTGCTGTCAAAAGTGGGTGGTTTTCCCTAATGGCTGAGAATATGTGGCTGCAGCAAATTTGTAACTGGTTCATTGTTCTGCTGCACGCTATACTGTAGATACTAGGCATTTATTCAGCTGGAAATGTTTCAACTACAGTATATGGCATATAGCTCATTAACATGAACCTGCTGTCTTTCACATGAGACCTCTCATATCATGCAGCCTTTTCATTAGGACTATACTAGAGATTCACCAATCCCCCTTTTTTTGTTCCGATCCAATCCAATACCGATACCTGGGCTGAGCATACTGGCCAATACCAGCCCGATACTACTGTTGAATGAATGAACTGTATACTGTACCTTGCCATGTGAATGAAGGCATCAGGCTTGATATAAACATTTAGCCTTGTTTAGCAAATTAACACAGATATAGGTACAGTATACTTCTTTTTTTTATTAATTTATAACAAAGAGTATTTTTTTATGATGTTACTAAAAGCAGAAATGACTGGATTGGAATGATGGACTGACCTCATTCATCCGATATCCGAACCGGCTAATTTGTCAGTATCGGAGCTGATATCCAATCCGGGTATCGAATCAGTTCATCACCATTATGCAGAAAAAGTGCCTTTATATTTTTGACAGATTTCTGTATCTCATTTGGCCTTAAATCAAATTTGTCACAGTATGATTTTTTTTATTATTATTATTATTTCAAGAAATAGAAGATTATTTAACAAGCTGTTATGCTTTGTTGTTATTTTGAGGTTGTATTTAGCTCATTTTAAGACAGATGTATATATTTAATATGATTTTTTGACATGTTAAACCTTGGAATTGAAAGGTTTCTGTTCACATGACTGTGTGTTATTGAGCAACTTCCTGATTTATAAAAGGAATTCCTTGTTACAGACTTTTTAGGCAGATGAATATGATCTTATCTTTCCTCTCCAGCTCTGTTGTCTCATTTAGGGCTTTATTTGTTTCAGGAAATTGTATTTCATCTATCTACAATACATGAAGCAATTTGCTCTACAGTAGATGGAATAGCAATAAATCCTGAGGGGAATCTGTTTTGATGGCCCAGTCTGTTAGACGAGTCGCTCAATGCTTCTTAAAGTCGAGGAAGGATCCTTAAATGATGCCGTTTCCAGGTCACGTCATCAAGTCTTGCTAAAGGGCTGCATCGTTGTCAATGACCCTCTCAAGAACTTAATCATCTCGTTTTGTGAAATTTGGAGGATGCCTCTGTGTATCTTTCATTTCCTCATATACCTAAAATTGATGGTGCACACCCAAGATACCCAGACAGAAATGTAGCCACAACATGCATGTAATGAAGGTTTTTTTTTTTCTTTATTGTCACTATAAAGCTGTTAGTGTTGTAAATTGTTTGAGCAAAAAAACTTTTTTTTGTCTGGGAAGTGGGTCTAACTTCAAAGCATGTCTGAGCAACACCGGACAGTCAGGCTGCAGAGGAACTTCTTCTTCTGCTCTCCCACCTTCCTTCTGCCTAAAGAAGGTTGAGAGCTTTAGAGAGGAATATTATAATACCTTGTGCATTATTGAATTTGTTACTATCAGGAATATTAACCTTGACTTCACACTGCTGTGTTGTCAGGCAATAATTCATTCATCTTAGCTAAAATCTTGATCTTGGGCCACGTTGAGACTGAAAAATAGAAGCACTTCACTGCGGCAGCCAGCTCTGCGGAAGTCAATGAACACATCAATTTATTCTGCATGTAGCAATAAATACTGCATGCACAGACCAGCACTGCAGACGCTGAATTATGGAATGGAATTACTCTCATAATGGTTACAAATGTGTATTACATGATTTTAAAATGTGGAAAACAATTTGGGCGTAACTTTGGGGCCTTGCAAATGTGGTTTTGAACTCAGACAAAATGTCAAGCTGTTTAAATGCATCCAAAATAACTGTAAGCATGCTCACACTATGTTCTGCACCAGAGTCGTGCATGTTCATGCTTCTCATAAACTAGTTCAAAGTTCAGTTCATTTAATTTTTTTCAGGTTAGAAGTGAGAACGAAAGACTGAACTTGAGGAAGAAAAGAAATGGTAGTTTTGTGTCTTGCAATGAAATCTTCTGGCTCTTGAAAGTCCACGGATGAAATGCTGAACTTCAGGCTTCAACATGACATGTTACAAACCAGCATGGCAGGAAATTTTCATTTTTCAGCCATGAATATATTAAGATTTTCTGTGAGCCCAACAAGGTCCCAACTACTACCACAGAGTGGCTGCTTTTCAGGCTGCTGGTTCAATCCCAACATTGTCCACTTCATGTTTGGGTCATTGGGCGAAAAACTGAAACCTAAAAAATGTGTTTTACTCTTGTTTGTTGTATCTTGATTGTATCTGCTGAATAAATGTAATATGTGATAAAATATGTACAGATCTGAAAAAGGCATGAAAAAGTTCCTTCTTTTTCTGCCAGAGGTGGTGCACCTGCACTATCACTGGCTGAACGACTTGTCCCGCAAATACGGCATCACGTACGGTGTCCAAACTTGGCGTGTGGAAACATCCTTGTTCCGGGCGTTCATTTATGCTTTGAAATCGTTTCCCCTGGGCACACAGGTGTTTCTCTGTGCGATTGAATTAGCAGACAAGTGGCTGGGAAGTGGCTGGCAGTCGGCTGAAAGGGGAACTTTTTCATGGCCAGATCTGTAGCATGTTCCAAAGAGATGTACAGCAGCAGCAGACCAAACAAGATGTGGATTAATTTATTCGTTTTAGGACGATCCTATGTGAGCAGAATAAGGCAAATGTTAAAAAAAAGATTTAATTACATTGAAAATTGTCCTCTTTCACAGAGAATTAAAGTAGAATGAACATCTTTTGACAAAAAGTGTCAAATTTTTTCCAGTTAACAACACTATTTATTTATTTATTTATTTATATATTTTTGTGATCGTTATGGTCTGATCTAGAGAAAAGTTGTTTGTTATTCTTTCTGCACCTTTTATTCTTATATCAGTTCACATCACTCTGATGTAAATTGCTGTAAAGTTTCATTATTTGTTAGGTATCCTGTTAATTATAATTTTACTGAATTATTACTACTTTACATCCTCATTTGTGTTCCAAGCAGTTAGATTCATGTCCGTATGTTATTCTTGTCTTACAGCTGGGTGAGGACACTTTTAATCGTGCAAAGTTGTTAAACGTTGGCTACACGGAGGCTCTGAAGGATGGAGAATATGACTGCTTCATCTTCAGCGATGTGGATCTGATTCCTATGGATGACCGCAACCTCTACCACTGTTACGACCAGCCGAGACACTTTGCCATTGCCATGGACAAGTTTGGCTTCAGGTGAGAAGAACTTATGTGTGATTGTAGCACTTGTCTGTCTGAACCAACATTAAACACACATGCACACGACTGATGGCGACCACTTTAAGGCAGGGGTGCCCAAGTCCAATCGTGAGCTTCAATCCTGGAACATTTAGTTGCATCCCTTCTCCATCACATCTGCATCACCTCATGTGCATATCATTCAGCTCTGCAGAAGCCTGGTATCAAGCCCTTATTTGATTCAGGTGTGTTGGAGAGGAGATGCATTTAAACGTTGCAGAATAGTAGCTCTTGGAGTGAATTTGGGCACCTGTGCTTGCTTTAAGGGGTAATTATATTCTAAAATAATATTGTTGCAGGTGAGTTTTATACCAGCCTCGCAGTTCAAGCTAATGTTGTGTACTTTCACAACTATTTTCTGAAATGTAAATATTGGCTGCTGAACAAAGATTTGCAGAGATGGCCTGCAGCCTCAGTTTAGAGAGACAACAGAGTAATATTTAATTTGAGTAAATCTCATTCTAAATTTAAATACCTATCTGCAGACTAAATTAGCATGAAAATGCACCTCAGCTTACTGCTGCCAGCTTCATTTGGTCGCACCTCTGTCGTTCTATCAAGAGCATGTCGGAAAGCGTAACTAACGAATCTCGGCTGCAGCAAGTGAAAAGACCTTTATTAGCAGTGAAGACTGTGTGCAAACCGGATCCGTTGGACCAACAGACAGTCAGCTGTAGTTACTGTTTCAACGAGGAGCTGCACAAGAAATCAGTTGTGTGTGATTTCTACTTTCTTTCAGTCGAAGTGCTGAATTATTTTAAAATAAACCATAATTGCAGTTAAATTTTCACCAATGAGCGGAACATGCACGTCCTGTAAAAATAATTAATATGCAGATTAGAGCTGAAACAATTACTTATTCATTTATTTGAATGATAACAGCAGGAAAACGTGACGGTTTTAATAATGATCAGTTATTAATAAGGTAATTGTAATGAAAAAAATGAGAAATACTCATAATGGTAGATGTTTGGTGCTTCTTTTTTCCTTGTTGTCAGAATTTTGGGCTTGTCAGAAAGTGGGGTCCTGGTGTATTGGAAAGAGAGATATATTGTGTCATAATCTTTAATTGTAGGGACAGCAAACGGGATTTTCCTCAAGGTGGAAAATTTGCCTAATGAGCCTGAAAATATAACGTATACAACATAGAATCATCCAATATACTGTACCGAGGAAAGTTTATTTATTTATTTTTTTACTTGGAGGCATTTAAAAGTGGCATAGCCAGAGAATCTCCTATGCATTGAACAATTGGGTTTTAGTTTAGTGTCTTTTTGCATAATGACACCAAACCTGCCCTCAATTATCTAAAAGCACTGAAAGTATTGATGAATAGTCCAAGCATGGCCAGTAAATGTGACCTCCGCATCCAAGAGCAGTCACTCCACGAGTTATCCAACCGAAAACCCTCTGTGATATAGTGTTCAATAAGCTAATGCTATCTGGCAACAAAAACAACTGTAGCTGACTTTTCTTGCTATTAATTAATCGAAGACTGAAGAGTTTCCTTCACTTTTTTTTCTTTTTTTTTTAGGGGGTTGCTTTTAGATTAGATAAGAGAAAAGTCAGCTCAGAGAAATTCAGTGAATTGGATAAAACGCTAAATTTAGGCAAGAATATATGTTGTATTTAAGCATTTGGTTATTTATGTATTTGTGCTATTTAGGGAATGCAAGATGGGTTTTTTGCTAAGAAATGGAAAAGAAATAAACAGTTGTCATGAAGAAAATTCCTGTGAAGACTGTGAAGGTCATGCGAATCCATTACCTTAACACCCCAAGATCTAACAGCTCATTTACCAAACAGTTTTCCTTGGACTCAATTCACAATGTGGGGTTTTTAAAAGCTTTTCAAAAGCGCTGCTTATCTCAGGACCTCAGTTAATGAATCAAATTACTCAAGCATGATGTACAGGAGCTTTTTGTCAATCTTTAAATAATTGTTCAACGGGTGGCAACATGAGTGTGATTCAGAGAGCACATTACTATGAGGGCAAAACAAGTGCCTCTCAATTTTATTTCACCGATCATAGAACTAAAGCCTGGAATAAAACACCTGAAACCTCACTATTACAAGATAAGCGTTCTCATTGAGCACAAGCATATGCGGAAATATAGACATTTGTCAAGTGTAATCTGATTCAGCTTTGACAGAATACTGGATGATTTTAGGTAATAGTCATTCAAAGTGAAAAAAATGAGAGAATGCTGCGACTGTAATATCACTGTAACTTAGTTTCATTTTGATTCTTAAAATGTTACTCCACCGACAAATTCAGTTTCTACAGTTTTTCCTAAAACACTGAAAGAGTCGGTGCCAATAGACTGTAGGAGGCATGGCTCATGGCTGTTTGTGATGTGAAGGTGTAAACATGAGCAAGAGCAGGCGGTCAGTGCTAACAGCCAGGGCAGGTCCCCGTTTGGCAGGGAGTCTAGTCGAGGTTCAGAAATTACTACAAGCACATTTATCACTTTTTTTTCAGGATATTTACATACATTTAATTGGACCACTGCCATTGTCTCACAATAGGTACACAGAAGGGGGAATCAAACTATTGACTGATGTACTGTACAGTATGTGTGATGCTGCAACAGCAGGAGACAAAGTAAGTTTATTTACATTATATAGCACATTTTATCAAGACAATTCACCTACATGCCCAAAATCAGCTTCTCTCAATGGGATAATGCCAAATTCAGATTTTTAATATAGCATGACTAATAACTTGGTTATTTATGCATTAAAAACTCACTGTTAATTTCACAGATTTATCTCTTTGCAGTAACGTTTAATTTCGATATCCCTGAAACCCCCAAATCTATTTGATTTAGGTCATTTATGTAGGCCAGGGGTGCCCAAGTCCGGTCCTCGAGATCTACTATCCTTCAATTTTTAGAACATGCCCTCTTCAACACACCTGAATCATATGGCTAATTACCTCATGCACATGTCATTCAGCTCCACAGAGTCCTGGTAACGAGCCAGTCATTTGATTCAGGTGTGCTGAAGAAGGGATGCAACCAAAATGTGCAGGATAGACTGACATTATCCTGCAACCCACATGGAAGTCCCGACTCCCAGTTTGGGAAGCACTGGTCTAAAGACATGTAGGTTGGGTTACAAAGGTCTCCCTGCAAAAAAAGACTGGGTGTCCCAGCTGGACTTACTGGTATAAATGAAGGTTGGAAAAAAGAAAAGATGCAACAGATTCTCTGTTTATGACCACTCGTTCCTTTGTGTCTTATGTTTTCTTCCTTTTGTTTTTATTCGAAGCCCAGCTTTAGCACCATAGCCAGTTTGAGTCTAGATGACTCATATATACTTTAAAATTCACCCTCAACCAAGAGTTGAGCATTTTAATTTAATAAAACTTTAATTTCATGCAAACATATTGACCATAACAGCATCATCTGCTGGCAGATGTAGCCATTTAAAATGAGCATCTGCTTCACTCATGGTCTGTTTCTTTTTCAGTCGATTCTCTCAAGGCTCTTCATCTATATTTATTATAATTCTATACTAAATATATTATTTATTCATCTTTATTTATTCTAATGTGCAGAAACTGGAAGAGGTACAGTAATGCTATGTCTGCTTGCCATCTTTATATGCCTTTTTGAGTTTGTAGCTCTATTACAAGAGACTGCCTTTTGTTTACCACTGTGAGGGATTATCAGCACATGAATGGACATAAAGTAGCAGGAAAACATGTTATCGTAAAAAGTTGAGTAACATCATGGTGTCTTTGGTTTTTTAAGAAATAATGTTTGTTTTTCCTTTTTATAGTAAAAATGAAATAAACTGGAATAAGATAAAATAAATATTTGATCTTAAAGTCAAATTCATATGCCTCTTTTGGAGTTTTACATGTGCTCTTTGTTATCAAATGGGTCTTAGTTCCTGTTTGTGATTTTCTTTTTCTTTTTTTAATCCCTGTTACTAGCAAAAGGCATCCAGTTCCATGAGATGTTTTTTTTTAAGGCTGTCTTGGTTCATCAACAGATTTTCAATGATATCTGGGTCAAGACTTATTGATCTTTATTCATTGTTGCTATAAGGCCTGTTTAAGAGCATTGTCATGTAATAGATGTCATCCTCTGAGTCTGTGTCTGAGATGGTGATCAGCAGCACTGGAGCACCACAAGGAACTGTACTCTCACCATTCCTCTTTACACCCTACACCTCAGACTTCCAGTACAACTCTGAGTCCTGTCATCTGCAGAAATACTCTGATGACTCTGCAGTTGTTGGGTGTATCAGTGATGGACAAGAAGCCGAGTACAGGGAACTGGTCAACCAGTTTGTGAAATGGTGCGGTAACAATCAGCTCATCTTAAATACCAGCAAGACTGAAGAGATGATTGTTGACTTCAGGAGGAGCAAGAATAAGCAGCATAGTCCTGTCTACATCCTGGAAGAGGAGGTGGAGGTGGTGGAGAACTACAAATACCTTGGAGTTCAGCTGGACAACAGACTCGATTGGAAATGCAACACTGACTACATCTACAAGAAAGGTATGAGCAGACTCTACTTCTTAAGGAAGCTGAGATCATTCAACGTCTGCACCAAGATGTTGCAGATCTTCTACAAGTCTGTTGTGGAAAGTGCAATTAGATTTGCAGCATCAGAATCAGAGACTTGAAGAAACTAAACAAGCTGATAAAGAAAGCTGGTTCTGTGCTGGGGATAACTCTGGAGCCGCTGGAGCTGATCGTTCAAAAAAGAATGCTGCACAAGCTGATGAAGATGATGGAGGACACTTCCCATCCTCTCCACAACACGGTGAAGAATCAACAGAGTGTGTTCAGTGGGAGGCTGCGTCAGGTTCGCTGTAGGACAGAGAGATACAGAAATTCAATTATGACATTTCTTCATACTGTTGCACCTTGAAATTAAAAGCTTTCATCAGAACTCTGTCAGTCAGATGGATTTGTTTCCAACATGAGTCAGATGAATTGTAAAGATTTATTGAAGAGTTGAAATTAACTGGATTATTAAAATGGAAACGCACTCAGAGAGCGCAAACCTCCGCCAAGCAGCTCATGTCCCCCTCATATTGTGATTCACACCTAAACCTTTATTGTTACGTGTCTTTTGTTAAATTTTGTTTCTGCTTATAAAGTTTAAACTGGAAAGTTCACAGTTCATAATGTACCTGGTACAAAATAGAACTCATTGAGATTCTTTCTTGTATTTTTTTTTTTTTATCAAACACTCGGGCCATTTATATGGAGTTATAAGTAAAAATTCCAAAATTTGGCTGATCTCACAATGATAAAGAATCCTTCAAAAAACTCCTGGATCCAAAAGGTGATCCGGATCACTACTAAAATGTAATGGGTTCGTCTTTGGGCTCACGGCTGGTGAAAATTTCAGGTCAATCTGTCCTGAATTTTTACCGTAAAGTTGCTGACAGACAGACAGACAAACAAACCAACACTGCCAAAAACATAACCTCCTTGGCGGAGGTAATAACGAGTAGTGAGCCTCCTGCAAACGGCGGTTTTTACCTACAGGTCAGAACTCACATGTCACTCGTTTACTTTCCAGCTACACTGGTTCCCATCCACGACAGAGTGCATTTTAAAATTCTGGTTTTAACATATAGCTCTAAATGATAAAAGCACTGGTTTTTAGTAGTGACCTTTTGCAGCCTTACATCCAGACCCCCCTCCCTTTGGAACTCCCTTCCTCTCAGTCTGAGATTTGTAAACTCAATAATCTTTTCTAAAAAGTGGCTAAAAATGCATCTTTTTAAACTTGCTTTGGCTTAGTTTTATTTGTTTTTATGTTTTCTGTGTTGTTTTGTGTTTAATTGTGAAGCACTTGTGATATCCATCTTGAAAGATGCTATATGAATCTAAATTTACTCTATTTACATGGACCCCCATAACAATGTGCTTTTGCTCATGAGAGTCTCACAAATTATGAGTATTGACATTTGATTATGAGCTCCTCACTTTTTCCAGATAAATAATCAGATATAATTTATTGAGTCACAGAAGTTTTGTTTAGCTTCTTTATGATGAAACGTATTTAGATATTCAGACTTTACAAGAAAAAAGAAGCATTCAGTGCATCAGTGTCAGTATCTTTTCTCTTAAACCTTTTTATTTCTTCTTCTCCCTCAGCTTGTGTCCTTTTTTAAGCACACAGTCACACATTCATGCGCACTCTTGACCATGTTGTTGCTTGGAGAACTTGTGCAGAAACATACAGTCTTATTAGTTTCTGCTTGTCATCTTTCAACAGGGAGCTGTCATACACTTCTCTATCCAGCCTGTGCAGAATATACACACTCATATACATGCATACACATGAACACACTGCCCTCTGGTCAGACTCCAGGCGCCTGTCGTGACACCCCCAGCTGCCGTCCGTCCCACTCCACCAGTCTCATGACTTTTGAGGAAAAAAATCCAACTGCTTATCCGCCCTCTTTTGTTCGCTGTATACAAATACAATCTCACAGTCTAAACGCTTAGTGTCTTCATCATTTATGAAATGAATTCAAAGCATTAATTTACCATTCATACATATGAAAACTCATAATTAAAAGCTTTCTTGGTAACTTGGCTTATTAACAACCACTGCTGATCAGCTCCAGAGGCCTATTCAGAAGTTGCTCTTCCACATCGTGAGTGGATTAGAGAGGAATATGGATTATCCACTTACTGTTGCAAGTCACGCATATATTGTCCACTTAAAACCGTCAATGACAAGATACACAACAGATCTGATGGGCAGAAGCTCTTGAGGGTTTCATTCAAATGTAATTTATGAAGTCACACATGAAAACAACACCCCTCTACATGCGTCACACTGCTGCTTCATCGTAAAATTGTATGGTTAAGGGCTCTTTGACAACCAGAAATGATGAAAACCCAAAGACACATGTACTTAACCAATATTTGAAGACCTTTTAAATGTCACAGATTTACAAGATCTTTTCTGTCTTGAATGATTTTTTCTTGTTCATTTAGATGAGGTGGTAATTTGTGTTGTATTAGTCAAGAATTAGTTTCACATGAACTTCTAGAGCACTGCCTAATTTGATTTTGTCTGATGATGGGCCTCATATGGAAGGATAGCATCACCAACTGTATTCAGGTTTCCCTCACTGTGGTCAAACCATGGCAGGCTCAATGAATGTGGACTATTTGACTGACTAAAACAGAAATCATGTCAACGGGAAAGATCTGTTGTCCAGTTTACTGAACTAGCAAAAACCCATGGTTTATTTTACAAAATAAAAGAGGGTCCAGCAGGTTGCTGCATTTCATAGAGACAACTGGAGCTCAGAACTGTGGGTTAGAAATGTGGATTTGCTGTCTTTTTTTTTTTTTTTTATTTGAGTAGAAATCATGATTGTACAATATTTTGACAAAATTAAACAGGGTATGAACGATCTTCAATTCAAAGCATGTAGTATATATCTTTTTCTGTCTTTGATCTAAGAGGGAAAAAGTGTAACTCTTAGGGTGGCAAGACGAGAAGGGTTAGGCGTTAGATACTCAAGACAACTTAAAGGATCACTTTCTTTTTTTCAACATGGACATTATTTCTAGCAATTTATACATGCATAAAATCACCAGCAAAATTTATGTATCACTCTTACTCCTTCAGATGATATTTAAATTAGTTGTAGATACTGGTATAATCTAATGTAATGTATATTAGGTATAATATAATGGGAGTAAAGGGGCAGAATGAATGAGCCTCTCTATAAGTTATTATCTACAGCAAAAATCCTTAATTTCACCAACACTTTAAGACAAATGAATGAAAGAATGAGTATTGTCCAGTGAGTTCAGATTTAGCTTTCTGTTAGTTATTGGGGGCTTTCTCCACAATCTACAGTAGGCCCACAGGCTGCGCGCACTCACTGCTGACAGAGCAGCTAGCTAACCAGACAGCAACAAACTGTAATCCGCAAAACTCTGAACTCACAGAACAATACTTGTTTGTTCATTCATTCATCATAAAGAATTGGTGAAATTAAGGCATTTTGCTTCAGATAATGCCTTTTATAGAGGCCCCCCTTCACTCCCATTGTACTGTATGGATATACACAGATGACAACTAATCTAATTATCACCTGAAGGAGTCAGGGTGATACAGAAATTTTACCAGTGAGTAAATGCACATAAATTCTTAATAAGGTCTAGATTGAAAAAAAAAAAAAAAAGTTGTACTTAAAATTTCTGTCTGTGCAGTCTGTAAATATGCACAGATTTTTCTGTAAAAAAAAAAATAAAAAGTATTTTAGTGCTTTTTTCCAGCATTGCCAGAGGACTACAGATGGACAAAAAGTCTTCTGGCTAATTATGGCTTTTTTAACCATGTTTATTCATGTGTTTTTATGAAATTGCATTGTCCCCATTTTTAACTCAACTAAACTGTAAATTAAATTGGTACAGGAAGTGGCCTAAATTTGAAGTTTTTCTCTTATTTAAATTTAGTAATCCTGCTTGCTACATTCACAAGGTTTCCCAGTGTTAGAACTCAAGGAATTATGGGAAAAAACTTAGCAATTACAATAAGAAGACAAAAAGTGAAACCCCAGAATATTTGAACTGTCTTACCACTGAGCAAGTAGTTCTATGTCACGCTTAACCTGTTCTTTGTCACCTTAATTTGCTGACAGACTCCACTTTGAGGTATGAGCAGGCGTCCACGTCTTTATATGTTTCAGGCTTTCTCTGTTAATTTTATGTATGTATAATTACAGACATATAAACATCAGGAGACCTGATTCGGATTTCTTGCCAGGAGTTAGTGGAAGATCATCTTTCAATGAAAACCAACTTTATAACTTGAATTTCACACCATCAGTTTTTGGATCCACAGCAGGACCAGTTTTGCACAGATAGTGTTCTCCTCCTGAACAAAATATCTTGATTCACACAAAAGTAAAATTAGTGTCCAGTGTGTCCAGATGAACAACATCCCGAGAAAATACATGTAAAAACCCATTCAAACCAGCTGAACGTAAAAGGTTTAAAAAATGGATTTTAAATATGTTGTTTGGGTGTTTGTCTTAAAAACACTTTCACATTCATACAATGCAATGGAAGATGAACATGCTAATGTGATGTTTGACTCTTTACCCACTAAAATCTCCAGGTCTCTCATGGTAGTTTCCTCATGCTTTCCTCATTTTCATCCTTTGATTTAGAAGGTAACACTTAGAAAACTAGAGAAGTGAGACTGCCAGACTTCCTGTGAAAGGTCTCTCTTGTTTACAGAACTTATTTTTAGTTATATATTCATCTAGAATATGCATGTAGATCCTTTGAAATGCAATTTCTTCATGTCGCCTTTGCTCCTCTGCTTCCCCTCTTACATTTCCCTCATTTCGCCTCCCACATCTGTCTCATTTCTTCCCTCCTCCTCTCCTGCAGGCTGCCCTACGCAGGCTACTTCGGAGGAGTTTCGGGCCTCAGTAAAAAACAGTTTCTGAAGATCAATGGCTTTCCGAACGAGTACTGGGGCTGGGGAGGGGAGGATGACGACATTTACAACAGGTAAGTGTGAAAGAACTTGCATAGCCTGAGCTGCTGGTTGTTTGGCTCCTATAAAATTTGACACCATCCTAAATAATAGACTTTGTGTAAGTTTCTTATAAAAGGAAATACATTTTTAGAATTCTGAATTAGATTGAATAAACATTTTAGCATTGAGCAAAACACAGATTTGACCATTTCTCTGTTAAAATGTTGTTTTTTAGATAGACTTCAACCCATGCATACACTTCTACAACTGCACACAAATATGCACTTTTATGCATTATTCATTATTCCTGCTTCTACTGGAGACTTTAACAGCAAAATTAAGCATCACGGCTGAAAAGTGACTGAAGTTTGGAGATTATTTATTATAATTGTTCAGAGAGGGAGAATGATTAGCAAATAAATTAACCTTTTGAAGCACTTCAGTCAGCTGTTAATGAGTTGCTGGAGTTCACTAATGATATTGCCGTGGATGCTGCCTGAAATCAAATCTGAGAGAAGAATAGTTGTTTGACAGGTTGACAGAAAAATGAGTTAAGTCTGCTTAAGTCTTTGTTAAAGCACTTAAAGGGCAATTAGTTTAATTTATTTTCTGCTCATTCCATTGCGGGAATTGGATTTTGTTTAATAACCCTATGAACTGATAAACCCACTACTATTAACAACAACTCTAATAATGCAGCCACTGTGCTTAATACTTTAGAAACTAAAAATATACAGCCTAAAAAAAAATTTTGCCTAAAATTAATTCTTTCCATTTCATCTGCTCAGCTAACACAGATTATGTCCGTCAGCCACAGGAACCAACCGTAAATGGTAAATGTCACTTTTGTGATCCTTTACAACTCATATCAAAATGTATTACAGCAACATAAACATTTACATTTGCAATCAGGAAACAGGGTTCAAGTACACTAATTATAAACTCACGCAGCAGGACGCCTCTTCACAGACACGATGCCGCCTCAGTTCTTATTGTATCTTTATTCCTCCCATTCTGTTTTGCTTTTTTCTCCGTGTGAGTCTCGCTGTCGCCCTCACACTGTGAAGCTTATCTTCTTCCCCTCAGATTTACAGCCTTAGAAGAAAACTGAAAATAGAGCATTTGAGAAAATCAGTTTCTTTAAGAATGGACTGTGAAAAGCAGTTTTCAGAAGATTACAGCTGTTTGTCAGTATCCTGCAAGATGTGATAAAAGAGATTCATGTGTAAGTTCACTGGATGATGGATGAATGTATCTGTGTATGTTTGTAATTATGTGCCAAAGGAGGACAGATAAAGTTAAACCACTTACTCTTTGTAGCCAACTACAAGTTGGCCATCACAAGGATGCAGTTTAAAAGAATTATTTGATCGAAATGGAAACGAAGTTTCAGAGATCAATATTAGGAGGCTTGTAATTAGTGTCTGAGACTACAAACACATTTAAATAATGTTTACTAACTTAATGAATCGAAAGGCAAGTACAGTAGGTTCCTTCTTTTAGATTGCATGATCAAAATCCTTGATGCCTCCAAAGGAGTTTCCCTTTTGCTAACAGGGGGTGATTCCGATTTTTCGACATACACTGTAGGGCCTCATCTACAAGTTAGCCTGGCAAATACTTGCAACTTGAGACGGTTTCAACATATTTCATTCTGTTATTCTAGTTGCAGAAGGTCGCCGATAATGAAATATGTCGTAACTGTTGATAGATTATAAAATGAGGCTCTATGTCAAAAATTCCAAACTACCTCTTTAAGGAAATATTTAAAGCCCTTCTAGTCTGAATTCCATAATCTCTCCCTTTATCTCCTTACACAATTTGCACACACTCGATTCATCTACTTGACTCCTCTGTTTGTCTCTTAGTCCTTCCTGGGACAGACACAAGGAGACAGAAGACAAGGAAACAGATTTTTGACAAAATAAGACAATAAGCAATGAGTCATTTTGAACTGACAGCTTCATATGACTTGTGACACAAGTGCCTGGTCTAACCATTGTTTAGCTGCAATGTGTGTTTTCAACTATGTAGAAATCGAACTGAAATTGAATTTAAAGTGTAGGATTACCATGTAACACCCTTCAGACATTCTAGAAGACAGAAAAACCTCTGCGAGAGATAAACTGGTTTATCCTTGCTTTTAGCTTCCCTGGCAAGCCTCCTATCTCTTCAATCCTCTCTCCTCCAGGTGCATTTTTGGACTTCAGAGATCTTTTAATATATTTTTCCATGGATGATTTCCAGGTCACAAGCACGATAACAAAGTAGTGTAGAGTCAAAGAGGTTGAAAAGTGGAATTTACAGCTGCAAATGCCAAACATATTTTTCTCCAGACATGGTGGAGAGCAAAATAGAGCTGAGATGCTAGCAAGAAATGTTTTGTTTTGTTTTGTTTTGGGTTTTTTTGCTTTTGAAAGAGCGAGAAACACAAGATCTGTTTTTTTTTGTCTGTTTTTTTTTTTTTTAAATGATTTCATATAGCATTTCACCACATTTTGCACTTCTTTTTGGAGCCGCATCCTTTACAAAGAGGAGGGAGAAGTTGACATAATTCAGTTTTCTATATGTCCTTGTCTCTTAGTTTGTTGCAAAGTGAAACTGTTACAAAAAACCCCTAGTTCAGTCTTCCTATAAATACAGTGGCAGAAAACAATTAAATGAAGCTGAAAGCAAAGGCTGTGCTTCATTTGAAGGCTCGTGCTCTGACCCACCAGTCTTTTTCAAGGCTGGCTTGTTTTAAAGCACTTGTCTGCACACTCGGATAGAAAACGCCCTTGAAAACTCATTTAGACAAGTTGTTTGAATAAGATGGTGCATAGATGCAGCTCTTTAGCTGAGGGTATCAAACAAAGCAAGATCTTTGATTTTTGGGGTGGATTTGTGGACTGGCTTGTAGCGTGACTCCCTTTATGAATGCACCAGTCGCTCTCCATCTCCCTCTTCTTTGCCCCATAGCCATCCCATCAGTGTCTTGTGTTCTGATTCACCACTGAAAAATCACTATGACTTTGAAATGATTATTTATGGTGTTTCATACAAGCATTTGTGGTTTTCTGAGGATGAATCTCTTAAGATCGGGGACCCTGTAACTCACTTTCAGAGCTGCTGACTTTATCATGGACTTGTTGCTGTTGATTGCCAAAGGAAAACTGCAGCGTCTGATTTACATGTATCTCATTTAGCTAAATAACTCACCTCTTCATGGACACACCAACAAGCACGAACCACTATGAAACATTTTTCCCTTTCAAGTCTGATTGTCTGCTTTGAGCTGATAAGAAATGTTATATTTAAAACAGAGAAAGACAAAAACAGCATCTTAGTTGTGTAACATTGCCAACCGTTCACTCCCTGCTTGGCTGCATGAAGAATTATTTGTCATTATCATATTCTCCTCAGAAAAATATACTGTAAAGGGGTTAATTAGCCGATGCATTTAGACATACAAGCATCTGAAGCTCAAAAGTTCAAACAATGCATGCTGTGGCAACGTACAGAGAGCAGAACGGAGTCCCCAGCTGAGTAAACTAAATGACTAGCAGGCTCAGTCTTTGTGGATTCAGTGAAATAACCAGAGGACAGGGGTGAAGGGGATGGAGAGATAAAAGAGCGGTGGTGTACATCAGAGTGCATGGTGGCCATGGTTTTCCCTGTGTTGGTAGAAGGTGGCAGAGTTCATGTGTCTGAACCGCTGATGTGTCCACCAACCTTTATCTGTGTTCTCTCTGAAAGCTGCTCAGGAAAAAGGGAGCATCAACTAAATGAGTAAATTGCTCTTTCACGCCTTCTGCTCTCAACTTAACCACCTTCCCCTCTCTCTATTTGTCTTCCTCCCCATCCCTCCAGCTCTTCACATCTCTTTTGCTTGCTCCCCTCCAGCAATTTCTTTCTTTATGCTGGTTTTGATGCCACAGACCGTGGCCACTGCCTGAAATGGGTCCTGCCAGCTTAACACCAGCCCGGGGAAAAGCAGTCCCTGCTGTTCAGTGTGGCTCCAACCTGTAATGGAGAGGACACATGCCAGTTCCACAACTGCTAGTGACACTTAACCCCCATCCCATCCTCGTATAAAAGGTGGGGATGTAACTGAGGGAGAAGATAAGAGAGGGAGGGTTTTTCTTTTCCCAGCATCCTCATCCAACACCCTCTCTGAACTTGAAACAGTAGCCTCAGGCAGACACTGTTCCTATCCCAAAGGCTTTAGTGCCAGACCAGCCTCCACCATGCACACACACACACACACTCCATCTCTCCTCCCCTTGCCCTCCCCCTTCCTCTTTACAGATCTCCCAGCGGTGACTTGCAGGGCGCCTGAGCCAGCATCGTGAACACATGCAGCCACAGCAGCACGTGTTTTTATGAAGCCTTGACTGTGGCCTAAGAGCCTGGTTATTTTGGGATTAAAAACTTTGAAAATGCCAGACCTTTAATACACTGAGTCACTCGTCTTGGCTGGGTCTGGTCAGCAAACTTTTAGGAGCTAATTTTTTGCTTTTATTATTCCCATTATTATTTCTGAGCTACTAAAGACACTGATGGTCAGAAGTGGATGATCAACATCTGAAATGACAATATTATAAATAGTTATTCTGTCATCAATATCAATAGGATAAATGACCAAAATGATATTTTTATTCTTTTAAAAGAGACTAGAGGCAGGAATTGTGAAAGAATAAACATGCATCTCCAGTTTTTTAATGCCAACGTGTGATGAAGCGTTAAAGACCAAAAAGAACGAGCCCACCCACGTCTCTCTACGTTGCCCTGAACAGGCTGTGTGCTGCATAATGTGCTGCGATTCGGTGGCTGAGCTTCCCGCACAGTCCTGCGGATGTGACGTCAGTTGACCCTGCATATGCATCCCCGACAGTTTTGAAGGAGACGGTCGCTGTGAATGAAAACACTGCAAGGGATTGTTATGGATTCTTCTGTTGTCAGCAAACAATCCAGATCAACTGAAAAACACTAAAAAGTGGAACTACGAAGAAAAATACTTCATCAGCATAGTAAACAACGTTGTAGCATCAGTTTTTGCACGCTCCCGTGTGGGCTTAGCTGGTGGCTGCAGTTACCCACAGTGCCAGTTGCGTCTCCCTTCTTAATCCTGCCTTTCTAGTTCCTTTAAAGCTGGGTTTCTGAGCAACGTTACAGATAGGATGCGCACGCAACCAGGGGACAAGAAAACACAGGAAAAGCATTATTGAACTATGAGAAGACGTGTGTTTTGCATGCAAGACTCGACTTTTAATGCAGATGAGGTCAAGATATGACGTGAAAATGTCATGTTTGAGTCCTGGTATTTGTTCGGTTGCAAAAATCAAAACATTAATGCATGTAAACGGTTGAAAATGGTGAAAATAGGACAGTAGGTGTGACTGATATTCAGAAAACCCTCTCAGATAACTTATGCAGGTTCAGACTACATGATTTATTTAGTGTTTCATCATGTCGGATTAAACCACCGCGGTGGCAGAAATGATTCCCGTGTTCTAGTCGGGAGACTGGTACTAATCAGCGCTGCGATCTTATGCATGACAACACTGTAAGCTGTAAACACTGTATGTGTGTGACAGCTGTCCTCTGCTCAGACATGGAAGATAAAAAGAAGAAACTGATGTGGAGCCATATCTTAGAAATGTGTGGAAACGACATAAATATTTCATGGCTACTGGCCAGTCATTTCCAAAACATCACAAAACTTAAACCACATGTTTTCCAAAAATGAAGTCTGTTTGCTGAAATACAGCGATTTTTGGATTTTTTATATAGGCCTATCTATGACTGGTAAAATTCCCCGATCATGCTGATTCCGAAGTTATTGCTTGTAAATAATCATAAACATTACAATAATTAAGAGGGGAAAACTGGTTTTTCCCCCCACACCACACGCGATGGTGTTTTGTGTGAATAAGTGTTTACATTACGCTTTTGTGATCTGCTGCTACTGTACATCAAAACCTCTGAAAAACTGCCTTATGACAGCGTAAAAACGTTTTTGCAATATTTAGAGTTTTTAATTGTGACATTTCAATTTTGCAAAATTCTAGATGTAATGGAAACATACAGTAGGTTGTGATTGTCTGACTCGTGTGTTATTATCCTTGTTTGTATAATCATGGCCTGCTTCTCTGAACTTGGAGCCATTTAGTTCAGCAACAACCACTTTTCCTTTAAACATGACCCTGCCATGAGACAGTGTAAACATGCCTGTCAAACCTTCATAGTGTATCTGGTGCTACTAGAATTCAGTGCACATTAACACAGTGAATAACAGAAGGCCTGCAGATGATCCTGTATGTGCAATGCAAGTCTGCAAGATTCAGGTTCCTTGTCACTTCATAGTTAGTATCCTTCTTGTGCTTTTGAAGTGCTCAAATTTTCTGTTCTTTCTTTTTAAAAAGGATTTACGAGAAGCTTAGTTTTAAAAAATAGTTTTAAATCAATACTTCCGTCTTCCAACACTTTACCAAAAACCCAGTAACAGATGGTTTTGACTTGTCCCTGGTAACTCCTGTTTGGTCATGGACCATGGAGCTGTCTTCAGCAGTAAATTTTATACCATTATATTGTCTTGTTTTGTTTTTTTGAAAGTGCAAGAGAGTGGCTAAGTAAACAAAAGGAAATACTTTATGTTTTGCTCAAAACACACATTTGTACTTTGAAATAAGGTGCAACTGTGAATCTAAATAAATAAAGCCAAGTATTTGCACATATCCGGTTCACTTCAGCAGTTATGCACCCCCTTAAAGACTGAGTGGATGATGTTTTCCAACAACATTTTTTTACTATATTGCTTAAAGTCTTCTTCACACCCCAATTGCAGCCAATTAATTAAATATTCTGACACAAAAATAAAACAAATTAATCACCTGTGGAATGGACAGGAATGAAAAAACCTACTAATGGCCCGTCCTGATTGATTGAATGATTATTATGTCCATCAAACTCCACTGCCGTTTGTCCCCCTCCCACCTTCCCCATGCGCACTCTCGCAACTTGCCGAAAGCACCTCACAGTGCAGACGAACGTAGCTGCTTGCTGCTCTTATCCAGGCCGCTGTTTGCTCTTAAAAAGAAAAAAAGGAATTCGGATCAAGTCATGGAGGTGTTGGTGTTTGCAGTGAGGATGTTGTGCACCACAGAAGAAGTTGGAGGTGAGATAATTATCACTTTTAGGAAACATGGTTCCTCTGTTCTTTACAGGGAAGCTAACAAGCTAGCCACTCGGCTGTTCTCGGTTACCTTCACCGACAACTGTCGTGCCTTTTATGTTATAGATGGATGGTTTGTAAGGGAGCAACACTGTATAACTTCCCAGCCTTAAAACTTTGTGCTCTTTGTTCACTATGTTAGCACACTGACATTCATTCTGCACATTCGTTGAGCCGTCGTTACCCTGCAGCGTCCCTAGGCTGAGAAATCACATTTCACAACCTTTGCTTTTTGTCAAGAGCATCACTGCATCACACACCAGCAACTGGATATCAACGTAGTGGGCATTTTGGACATACACTATGGCTGATTCAGAAAAAAACAAACAAAAAAAAAAACTAAGAGGACATTCTTTGAGAAAGTGAGGACAGGAAAGAGAGAAAGTGATAATAGATAATAGAGTGAACATGGGGCTTTAACAGGCTAGAGAGAGCTCAGGGAAGAGGTAGGATGCTTAATTAGCCTTCGTTAGGGAGTACTAATGTGAGAAAATGAAAAATGAAGACTATCAAGCCTTCTTTGGTTTGATGATGTTGTAGATTAAAGTCTGTCGGTAAGGCTTAAGGGATCTGTGCAATCACAGGCATAAAAAGAATATGTCAAGTCCGCCATCTTCATTACAGCAACAAAATAGTTACTCTTACTTCTGTTTTCTAAATCTGTAGTTTGTACTCACCTCTCATTTCATTAATTTCCTCACACTACATGCAAATGAGCTGTACAGCCCCACCCAGTCAGGATTCAGAATGGCTTCCTCCAGTGTGAAACATATTAGCTGTTTCACATCACTTCTCTGAGACTGCAGGTGGAGCTCAGCAGATTCAAAGTGAAACATCCCCAGCGTGGATGGCTTCCTTTGCTTATAGTGTGTCTCACAACATATGAAACAGACATCTTATTGAAGGTTAAAATTGCAACAAGACTTCAAAGGCATAAAAGCCTCTAATATTACATGGTTGACACAAGGTTCCACAATTTTCTAGTTTGAGTCTTCTGATTTTTTTTTTTTTATCCTAGAAGTATACATCTTGGGGAAATAAAAACCAGCAGCCAAGACGCTCAGCAGGGAGAACGTCAAAAGGCCTTCCTTGGTAAATAAAAAGCAAGCAGTCACATTTTCTAATACGATATGTTGGTTGAGACACTCACAGAACAGAAGTCAGCTTGACACAATGAAGCTTCTTGATACAGAGGCAGACTCAACGTAATAGGAAGTGACAAAGGGAGGCAGCAGAGAGGGAAAAGAGCAGCAGGAATGCACAGCAGAGATGAGCGTGAAGCAGGTCAGCTGGTTGATGTGCCTCATGCAGCTGCTGATAGTGTAATCTGTCAGAATGAGTGTCCTTGTGACCCTCAGTGAGCTTTATTAATGTAAAAATGTAGCTTCTTGCAATCAGACGTGTCATTTAAAGGCTGTTGAAGCATGAAGGTGGTGCTCTTCACTGTCTTAGTGTTGTTTAGTTGCTGCAGAGGTGACGGGTCTGTGTCTCTTAGAGGTCTCAGATCACTACAGTAAATCTACCAATCGTGTAAAACCTGGGAGTTGTAATCAAAGCTGACTTGAATTCTTTATTGTTTCTCCTGTCAATATTATGATTTTATGCTCTGTCTGCAATATTTTTCCGTATGTTGTCTGTGTTAGCCGGGCAATACATGTCCTAATCATCAGCTCTTCCCAACTCTGCTGATGCAATACGTCCCTTTCCATGCCATGTTTTCTTTCCCTTTTGTTTTAGTGAAAGTTGCATCAATAACCGTACAAGCAAGAATGTTCTTGCTCTGCTGAGGGTTGACATCCACCCATCTGTATTATCTCTGTTATTTTCCTCTTCTTCTTTCATCTTTTATTTATTTTTCCTTTCTCATAGCAGGTATCCCTGATGTAGTGTTAATGTGTTTGTTTTCCTGTCCTCACTCCAACTGGTTGAGACAGATGGCCGCCCTCTCTGAGTTTGGTTCAGATGGAGGTCTCTTCCTGTCAAGAGGAAGAGACCAATGTTGCCCCCTGCCTCTCGCATGCTGAGGACAAAAGGACTGAATCGTTTTTTCTAGCTGGTTGTCCTTAGACAACATTTCTCGAGTTGGCAATACAGTATCCATATTATGATATCCAGATGGACATGAATTCAACTTTTAAAGTACTTTGACATTTGCCTCTATAAGTAAAACCAAACCTAAATGAATTGTTTTTTGACTATTCCTGGGAAGTTTCCTTTGTTTTCACAGCGGCATAAAACATGCAGTAGCGACTCAAGCAACATTTTCTTCATGTGCATGTCACAATTGTTCTGCACACAATACACAGAGAGACTGAACAACAATGGAGAGGCACTAGTGTGACTATAACTGACAGCAACATGCGTGAGAGACAAAACTGAAAAAGTAAAATGTTTTTTTTTTCCGCTTCGCTTCATCACAGAGCAGCCCAGATGGCTCCTTAAAACTATGTTATAGGATATTGAATTTCTGAATTTTTTGGTCTCCAGTGGAGGATTTTGGTAGCCTGGTACACCAGCCTGACTAAGGCATGTATTAGATGTCGGCAAGTCAGTCTGGGATCCTTCTGTTTGAGACTGATTTCCATTCGAGACGAGAAAACCAATCAGGGAAACATGGAAGTGACGCAAGCATAATTTCATTAGAGGAAAGCCCTCAGAGCAGCAAGTTATTGCGGGCTTAAGGACACATCCAGCTCATTTAAGACATCAGAGAGGGCATCATTAACTGTCGCTCCTCTGCGGCTGCTATTCTGGTTTATGGTTAGAGAACTGAGTTGCTGAAAAAGTGTGAGTAAGAAATTCTTATTTATTATTACTTTAGTCGATTTCAACTTATTTCACTGGCAGCTGAATTTTTTTCTCTTTAATGGGAATGTATGTAAGCTTTAAAGCACAACTGTATGTAAAGCACTTTATGTTGCTTTTTGCATGAAAAGAACTTTATTAATAAAATTTGATTTGATTTGATTTGATTTGATTTGATTTGATTTGATTTGATTTGATTTGATTTGATTTGATTTGATTTGATTTTGGGGAGGAGCCTTCCAAGCCTGTACAAATTAATTCCCAAGCCCCTCCATGTTGCCAAATATTAACAGCATTACGGATTTTGTGGTATTTAAACCCACCTACTATTGTGGCACAAACAGTCTGTCTTGACTGTTCAAGCATTTAATTAAATTCCCTTTTTTTCAGAAAAGCATGCCATGTATAATATCATTGTTGAATATTTAAATGGTTTGCAGTTGTATGAACTAAGACTGCATCCCATGAGTTCCCCTGTGGATGCTGGTTGCAGAACTTCCCTCAGTGGACAGAATATATGCATTTTAACATTTCATGTTAAAATGTCTGTATTATTGATATTTTGCATTTTGGTACTGTGATAGCTATGTTTCAGTATGATTTTGACCCCTTCTTTAAAGGTTTAATTGTCTTCTAAGAATATTGCGCTGTATCTGTTGAAGAGAGTACAGATTTGATGCTCTGCGGGACCCCTAACCTTGTGTTGCTGCTGTAGGTAACCTAACCAGTGATCTGATGTATGTACTGTGACCTTTCTCTGTGAAGTCCGCATCTTTCTGAGTTTTAAAACAATGTGCTTTTGACCCTGTCTCTCCCTTCTGAGTTGAATTGAATTGCACCAAGAAAAGCATGATGATAAGCAGAGATGTGCCAAGAGAAACTGCAGCGGAACAAAGGGGGAAACATGCTTCAGGAGCAAAATGAGAAGCAAGGGCAGAGCGTGAGGAGTGGAGGGAGGGAGGGAGGAAATGAAGCATTGAACAGAAGGTATGGTCCAACAGAATAGCCACAGTCAGCTGCTGCTGGTACAGGAAATCCACATGGAAGAAGCAGTGGAGCAGAAATCTACCAAAATGCAGCTTACAGACCTTTTGTAATATATATGATAAGCCTGCCTTTGTGTGCTGGCTTAAATCCTTATTATGAGAAAGTGACTGTGGTGTTAAAACCTCTTTATTGGAGGTTGAAAGAAATAGATATGAGTTAGTTTTTTGCTACTTAGGAAAAAAAACCAAAAAAAAAAAACCACTCTCCTTGCTTTTTCCCGGCTCTTCCCCTTTCACCTTTTCCACCCTTGTCTTCTGATACTTTTGGGCTTTTCTTGGATGGCAGCTTCAAAAAATTTCATTTCATGCATTTAATTTGATTTAATTCCATTCATTCATTCATTTCAACCTTAAATAATTTTATAAAAACGTATAGTCATGTTTTACCAGCATTAACTAAAGCTAATACTGACATGCATATTGTTGGCCATTTAGGCAGAATAATGCAAAAAAAATGGGAAAAAAAATTCTTAGATTGATTCTATTTGACTCACTTTTTTGGGCTGGGCATTCTTGGAACTACTATGACTTTTAAAAAAGGTCAACTTTGATTGACAGATTGTTATGTAATGAGCAACAAGTCATTCAAAAATTGTTTAACCCTCCCAGATGTGTTGCTCCTGAATGATCTTTTCCACCTACGTACTTCACTTTTATATTACTTTTACTCTGCAGTACAACCACCACCCACTCCTCCTCTTCCTCTCCCATCTCATTTCTGCAAGCAGAGGAAACTGAGACAGGACACCAGACGTAGCTCACCAATTCTCCTCCACTCCATTGCTCTAATGCAATTAACTCCACTGGTGGGAATAAGAGGGGAGAGCAGCAGAACTTCCCTATTAATCCAATCAAAAAGGCCTGTGGTCTGTGAGTGTTTCTTCAACCCGCTGTCAAGACTGCTGCAGGGCGCAAATGAAACTTTTCATCATAGATCAATTAATGGGGAGATGTGTTGTTGAAGGGGAGAGAAGTGCTGGACAGTCCACTAAAATTCAAACCTTTTCAAGTGGTGCCACTCTTAGTTAAGATGATTATAAAAAGGCTCCACTCCAAGCTCATCTCAGCTTATTCCACTTAGGGATGGAGCAACGGGTCAGTCTTGTCCACTTCAGGCACAGCTTGTTAAAGAAGGTGAATGGAAACTGCTGGAAATGATTGACTTGGAGAAGCAGTCACCAAATTCTTCTTTGCTAGTGTGAGGTAACATTATGGTTATTGTTGTAATTACTTTGGCTGCAGCATTTCTTGGGTGAGCAGTTACCTCATGTGTGTTTGGTTTGCAGAAAGACACAACACATAAACCACCAGCCTGTTATAGCTCTGATCTGGTGAAGCATGAATGCATTACCTCTGGGGGTGTTCTGAGGACACTGATAGCAGATCTTTTGGGTTATGTGGGTTGCAGGATGGGGCCTTATTGGATCAGGCCAACTCTGGTGAAACCTGTGGATGCTTGATTGGAGAGGGATCTGGGGAGTTTAGAGGTCAGGTCAATGCTTTGGGCTTTTTATCATCTTCTCCCAGCTGTTACTGTGCAATCTTTGCAAGTAGTGGTGCACAAAATTCTCCTGTGAAAGGCTGCTGCCCCCAGTGGCAATGGTGCTCATTGCAGAACAATTTTCTGATTCAAAATACTCAGGCAAAGCCAGTGGTGAAAGTAAGATAAGATTCTTGCAGGAACTGTGCAACTAGAATTTTTTTTTTTTTGCTCACGCGCTTTGCATGCTCGCATCATACCAAGAGCGTGCTCTTTTCTGACTGATTTTTCAGTCTTGTACACATTCATAAGAGCATAATGTAACATATCAGACACGTCATGCAATAGATGACAAGTTATAGGCTACATTTATTTTCAGGTTAAGTACTCATTCAGGAGAGAGAGCATCAGAACAATAACTTCAACATCACCTTTTTCTCTGTTTTTTCTCTGTTGTGAGAAAGAACACGTTGAGTTTCCTCACTTCCATTTTTATTTGTTTGCCAAAGGACTTACCACACATATCAAATAAAATAGGTTAAACCATTGTCCACCTTAACTTGAGACTAATCCTATTTTTAATCTAACAGGTACCAGACTAGTTAGAAATTAGACTACTGTGTCAACCTAGTCACTCAGTGTATGTTGTTCCTCTGCAGAATGACAATAACACTTTAAATAATCTACACCTGTAAAGTTAATTGCATACTGAGTATCATAAGTAAAATCTAAATCTAAAAGCATCACCTGCATGTTTAGTTTGTACTTTTGTACCTGGAGGTTCCTGGTCTGATTCCTGACTGCTGCCGTCCACCACTGCTGACTGCAGTCCTCTTGCAGCTGCTTACAGGCAGACACTGCTCCCTTTTCCATCTTTGTAAGAACAGTTCAAAAGTCACCCACAATTCCCAGCTATTCAGATTCAGTAATTTACTATTTATGCAATGGCTATATATGCCATATAACAACAAATGTTTTTAATCTTAATGGGATTTTAAATAAAATATCATACAGCCTAAAGAATTCAGCATTCATATCATTAATTATATTGCTTTATGTAGTTAACCATCTTCTAGAATTTGTAATATCCTTTGTTACAACTTTAAACTTTTGTTTTATCAAGTTAGTTTTATCCATCAGCTCCTACTTATTAAGCTGGTGGTGCTGGATGATCTGTTGTCTCACCTGCTCATTCACTGACAAACATGTCGGTTATCTTCCAGAACTTTGCAACTTCTCTGGCCTGTGCTTTTTTCTTTCTTTTTAAGACTCCTCAGCTTTATTTTTGCCTTTTCGATCTCGCTCTGCATCTGCAAAGGTCCGGGAGGAGGGTAAGGAGGGGGGCAGGTGCGCGTGTCCAACGTTGTCACAGAGAGTAGGGTGTGTTTGTTTCTGTCCAACGTTGTTACGTTGTGTGAGCTCCAGCAGGTACAGTAGATGCCCTGATGAGCAGCATGACGGATTGTTTATTTAAATATCAAGCGCGACCTGACTGTGTGCAATCACTGAGCAGCCAGTTCGGCGGGCAGACCGCGAAACGTCTCGGTGCTCCCGATGGTCAGCCCGCCAGTCGTGAAAGTTGCTTTGCGTAGCGTTCCGGTTCCGTTCCGGTAGGAGAGGTCCGAACATTTCTTACCGGAACGCAGTTCCGGGCCGTTCGGCTTACTTTCACCTCTGGGCAAAGCGCTGTGTTAGGACTGCCATGCTGACAAAGGATATGCTGGATTTTTCACATGCATATGTTTACAGAAATCCATAAAGAAAAATGAAGAAAGGTAATTAACAGGAAAAAAAGCTTCTTATCAAAAACACTTGATAAATAGATCAGAAGCATGTGTTTGCATTTCAATGAAAGCAGACGTTCTAGTAGATTGCTGCTCTGGAGCATCCTCTATGTACTAACACAACACCAGGGAAGAGAAATATCAGCAATGATCTTAGAGAAGCAATTGTTGGTGCTCATCTGTCTGTGAAGAGGCCATGTGCAAACTATTTGTAGTCTTAACATTCTACATGAGAAAGATAATTCACAAGTGGAAAACATTGAAGATAGCTGTTCATCTTGAAAGGAGTGGAAGTCCCAGCAAGTTTATCCCAAGGTCAGACAGTGCAGAAATAGAATGAGACATAAGGCTTATAGAATAAGAATAAGGCCTGTTTGGAGCGGTTGCCATGAGAAACGCTCTATATTCTCTAGAAAGAACATGGTAATACAGCTCAGGTTTGCAAGGTAGCATCTGACCAAACCACAAGACTTCTGCAAGAATATCTTGTTTATAGACATTTGGGGTTTTATGGTCAAGTGGAGTTGGACTTTTTTTTCCCCCTATGCTATCAAGGCCAAAGCTGTGTATTAATGGCACAAAGACAAAAACAGAAAAGTTCTCAAAAATGATTCATATGATCATTTCAGAGGAAAGGCAGCACTGCATATACAGTATGTATGACATCATCATCAAAGGGTGTATAGTCTCCATCAGCTCCCCCTTAGACATACAAATGATTTCATCTCAGTCATGAACTCAGATGCTTACTGTAGTTAAACATATGTCTGCAGCAGATCTGCTCCAACCACATTTTGCTTCTGTAAAACAAAGATGCATCAATCCCACATTGAAACGGATAGTTCGATAAAGATGATTGACTTTACTGTAAACTACAACAGAATGGGGAGAAAAAAGATCCAGTCAAAGTTCAGACCTCATCAGGTCCCACCTTGTATGGTGAGACCTTATGGTAACATTCACACCAGCCTTTTTGATTCGAATCAGGGTCCGTTTGGCAGGAAAATCCACCTTGTTAGGGGTATCGTGAATGCACAAACAGGCCAAACAAGCGGACAGTACTATTGAAGCGAACCAAATGCAGGAAGTGAATAACAACTGCCCACACTGCATTTGGTTCTGCATGGAATTATGGATTAATATTATGGTTTATATTATAAGTATTGGCATTGTTGGTAAACGCTACCAAAACGAACACACCTGTAGGACTTCTTTAGAATGGCTCATGGTCAAACGTAGAGAGATGAAGACATGAAAGTGTCAACTGACATACAGTATAGTCAGAGGAAAACACCCCAGCTCCTAAGTACCCACAGAAATAATGCAGTTTTTAAAGTAATAGCTGTAAAATGGAGGTTCGGGGATATGTCCACACAGTAGACCAGTGATGCACTAAAAAAAAAAAGTTTTCATTTGTTAAAATGAACATGTTTTCTTGTTTTCTAATCAATGTTCAAGGAGTGTAGAATGACATTTCCTGCCAGCATTTACAATCCACCAGCAACTCGTCTGAATCTATCTCCAGCTAACTAGGAATACAGGATTCAACCGCTAAGTAGATTATATGACTGTTGCTGTTTAGTAAATGTTCTGCTCGGGGTCGTCATATTGTTCAATATAAGGATTTTGGCTTTTAGCATAATCTCCTTTTAACAGACCGGCATGTGACAGAGGTAAGTGACTTCAGTTGAAATAGACAATAAAAGTAGCCTAATGTAGCAAGTAAGATGCTATTTCTAAACAAGCGTATGTAATTTTTCTGCAAGTTTTTCCTATTTATATCCTGGACTACAACAAATGCCAATACTCAAACAGGCTGTTTGGGAGAACATGTTCCATCAATTATAAATAGGACTGCACACTGTGAGGCTTTTGGCTCGGCCATGCTGTCTCTAGATTATGTGATGATGTAAAGGCGTTTCATAATCAGCTTTGTCAACTGTTAAAAAGTGGAAAAACATGTTGGAAATCAAATACTAAGACTGACTTGTGGAGTCGTATCCAGCTAAGACTTTTTTTATACTGAACTTCTCTGTATTTTATTTACTTGTGTCACTTTACCGGCTTGTTTTTCTTTTTGCTTTGTTAATAAGTTCTTTTGTACTAGTTGCTTTAACCCTTTTTTTGTGTCAAGTGTCATTGAGGTTTTGAAAACAAATAAATAAATACAATTTATGAAAATAAAATGCATCATTATTTTTTCAAATTATATATTTATTTATTTTAAACTTTAACTAAATACAACACAGAAAATATCCCCCTGTTTAAACGGGGGGGCAAAAGTGGAATTAAACTTTTTTTTTAAACAAAAAATAAAAAAGTAAAAATAAATAAATAAATACAAATAAATCAATCAATCAATAATAATAATAATAATAATAATAATAACATAAAAATTAATCTGAATCATGTTACTGATGGATTTTTATTTTATTGGTTCAAAATAAAATAATTCAAATCAAATAGTAAAATAAAATAGAATAAAAATAATAAAAGTTTAAAAAATGTGTCATTATCATTAAGATGAATATTGTGGTGTTAGGCTATTGTGAAAAATGAAAGCAGACACAGATGATCAGAAGAAGATTTGAACTTTGGTCAGCTAGCTTGTAACACCTTTAAACATCTACACTTTGATAAATTTTTGGAAACCTTGTAAAAAAAATCCTCAATAAAAATAAAAGAAGCCCACTGGTGTGTTTTTTGTCATGTCCATGCATTTCTTTCTGTTCACATCTTATCTTTCAAAACTTTAAAGCACACCCCCAGGTCTTTACAAGGTTGTCCAGTTTTCCCACTCATCGTCCGTCAAAATGAAACTGTGGATGATGATGGACACATACTGGCCAAAGATAGATGTCCACAAAAGTAACAGACATGCACACAAATCCGAAAAAAAGCAAACAAACCCAAGAAATAAGAGCTTATTAGTCCAAAAGTACAACAGCTCCTCAGTTGGATGCAGCAAGGTTGTTTGATGAAAGAGGGTTGTTCTGTTTAACAATGGTGCTATGGTGTGTGTGTGTGTGTGTGTGTGTGTGTGTGTGTGTGGTCGGTATATGAAGCAAGGAGACATTGAAGATGTCAACAAGCAAAGTCCATTTTGAATGTTATCCTGTTGAGCAAAAACATGTAATGTTTGTATGTGTTCAATAATAATTTGTGTCTCAGCTAATCAGCCCCTCTGAATTCTTGTAGATTTCAGAGTTGTGTCCTTGAACTAAAGTACACACAAAAACACACACCCCACTCGCGCATCATTCAGTACAGCAATTGTTGTCCATGGCTCTGACAAACAGGAGACAGCAACACAGTGTGACAGCCCAGTGTGAATATTATGTAAGGAGGAACAAGTCTGCAAGGATACTGTGGAGCTGTGGGATGGAAAGCCTCAATCTCCCCTGGGTGATGTATACAATCCAGAGACAACACATTCAACAGCCACCTCCACTGAATCACAGCAGGTGGGTGGCTGCTGTGAAATTCCCCACCATGGGGAACTTTTTTTTGGGAGAACGGAGCGATAGTGACTGAAAGAAGACATAAACGAAAGATTTAACACAAGGCTGAATGCTGAAGCCTGTATTGGTATTGTTGCTTATTGTGCACTTTTACAAGCACAATTTACAATCTTTTTAACAAATGAATAATAATTTGCGTCTCATTCTACACTCCTTGAAAATTGATTAAAAAATAAGAAAACATAATTAAGAAAAAAAAATGACCACACAACAGAGTCAAAAGGAGATGTGATGCTCACAGGACTTCTGTTTTTCATGCTCCTCTTTTCATTTATTCAGTATTTATTTTGACATTTTCCCCTCTACTACTGTTACGTTGCTTCACAGTAGACAGCATTCAATTAATGTTACAAAAACATCATGGTGAGGCTTTAAAAGATGCAATTACCTACTTTTTATAGCAGAACGCTTCACTGGCATTTTCCACATTATAACCATGCATCTCATGAAGTGTTTTCTGTATTTTGACTGTGGTGTTTCTCCTCTGAACCTAATGCCCTGCATATATTTCATGTTTCCTTGCATCAACTTTCCTGGCTGAAATAAATTTTGAATGGGTTCATAAAGAATTGAAACTAACCTGTTGAATAGGTCTACTAAATTGAATCAATTGTACTGGAGCACACTAACACTTAAAATATGCAAGTAAGTGGGTTCCTAGTACCAGGATTGGGAAAACTGACCAAGAGGTCCCACAAGTTAAAAAAACGACACTTTGGGAGCATCCTGCACATTGAAATGGACGTATTGGACTCTTGCCCAAGTGTCAGTTATGACAAGTTTCCATACCGATATATGATGAGTTCAGTGTCTATCATGCTAAAGTAGCCGACCTTATTGGAATAATGTGCCCTCTTTAATTAAACAGCCTCAGTCTTCAAGTATTCCTTTAAATTATTTGTTGGATCTAATGGTTCAGATACAGCAGTTGTTTGCTGTGAAGGTCATATTGACACACTTGTTGGTTATTTATATGCCCATACAAATAAACAAGAGTTGCTTTTTTATCCATCTAGCTTCATTCATAAGGAGTTGTATTTGTGTAAAACATAATTCAGTGTTCGCTTTACCTCTAGCTCAGTTTTGGTCTCCACTAGTCCTCTGGGAAATGTCTGGCTCTTTAGCTGCTAAATGCTCCACTGTGTTCACTAGCTAATGATTAGCTGCGTCTGTCTGTTGTTTGCTGCTGAGCAGCTAGCGTACAGGGGTTTATCAGAGCTTGTTTAGCTGAGAACAGCTCTGTGCTGCTACATGATAGGAAGTTAATGAGAACCATGATGCTGAAGGAAATTAGTAATGAGCTGAAGAATGCTGAAACTCTTGGAAATGTTAAGAAGCGGGAGGCAGGCGATGTTTTGGGGTCCATCCCACAACATGTAGTTAGGGGGGGGGGTGAGAGGGCTTGTCCATGATGGATTAATGTTTCCTTAATATCCTCCCCTCACCCACCTCCTCCATGATGTCCAGGGAGCAGTCCAGGGCAGTACCGGCTCTCCTGGCCAGTCTGTTTAATCTCTGTCCCTTTCTGTGCTCCCTCCTCTCCAGCAGGCCGCTGCAGATGCCGCCACACAGTCATAAAAAGTCTGTAGCAGAGTCCTGCACACTCCCAAAGACCGTAGTCTCCTCAGCAGGTGACCCTTTGGCCCTTCTTGTACAGGACACCTGTACTACGTGACCAGTTCAGTTTATTGTTAAGGTGAACACCCAGAGGGTCTCCACCCTCTCAAAGTCCAATCACCGAATGTTCACTGGTGCATTCTGGGATGTCGTCCTGTGTCAGTCACCATTTCTTTTGTCTTACTGGTGTTGAGCTGGGGATGGTTTAGCTCACACCAGTCAACGAAGTCTGTGACAACCTCCCGGTACTCCTGTTCGTCCCCTTCCGACACAAGCCCTGTGATTGCTGTGTTGTCAGAAAACTTCTAAAGGGGACAGCTCCCAGAGTTGTATCTGAAGTTGGAGGTGCACAGGGTGAAGAGGATATTGTTTGTAACTGGGATGAGATAAACAGCTGCTGAGTATTTGTGGAATTAAAGATCTAAACATGCAGCAGGTCCACTGGAGCCATGAACACTGGGTGAATAACAAAAATAACAACACCACATAAGGGTTAAGTCACACAACACATCAAAACTCACATCACCACAAAGTGGTCTTCTGGGGGGGGAGGGAATGTTCGGCTCTAAAAAGTCTTTCATGAATTAAATTTCTGAATATAAAAACACACTGAGCTCCACTGTGAATTAGATGAAGGAGAAAAGATCCACCACAGCTGAGCGTTAGACACTGTGCAGGGCAAAGGGTGAAAAGAAGATTATTTTAAAGATGCAGAACTGTGCATAATGTAAAAATAAGCTCACTGAAAAGCTGAGAAAGAGGAGGGAGGGGCTGCCTTTCTTACTGTCAAACTCACATTACTTGCACCGTAATAAATCCCTAAAATTATGCAAAGGCATGCATGTGCACATGTGCACACATACGCAGACACACTTACAAAAGCAGCCGTCTATGAATGTGTGCCAAATCAGCAAAGTCGCTGAGACTTGAGAGCAAGAGAAAGAAAGCGGCAAAGGTCTGTTTCAGTGAATTTATTTCAGGCCTGTTTTGATGGAGTTTTGGTTTCAGCTCTCTTACTGGCCGATTTGCTTTTGATGGCAGGAGATATATTCTGGCTTATTTACATTTTACTGGTCTGTAAGGCAGAGGAGAGCAGTGGAGAGAGATGGAAGGTGAACGCAAAAGCGATGGCTACAACGAAGGCAAGACAAAAAAGATGGTGGGGGGATTAGAGAACTAAAATAGACAAGGTGAGAGTAAGGTGATGAAGCATTGAGGAAAAGGGAGAAGAGACATGAAAAGAATACGTGAAGAAGCTGAAAGAGTGGATATGGACAGGAAAAATATAGAAGCTTAACAGATTAAAAAAGCAAAGCAGAACAAAGACTAATAAACCAACAGAACTATGCTCATACATCCAAATTTAAAAAGTATCACTCTCATTACCTTAGATGTCGGTTTATTTGAACATTCGTGCTTTTCTACTGAGCGCTACATGAGAAGATGAGTTGTAAAAATTTAACAAGAGGTAGGAAACCCTGCCTAGCTTAGCATAGGAACTAAGATTATCAATATAATTACCATCTTTTTTTGTTTCTACAGTCATATATAGCTATGAAACGTGGTTGCCAGTTTTGGCTTTCTTTGTAGCATTTTGGTGACTGTGCATAAATGTTAGCTTAGCTTATAGACTGCAAGAAAGGAAAGTTGAGTTGAAAAGAAATACACCTATTATCATATCAACTTGTTTAGCTATTGCACTGCACACCACACCAAGCTGTAAATTGAAAACCAGTTTTTTACAGAAACTGTTTTTTGAAAAGGCTCGTAATGTTTAAGATTTCAACACTACCTACTTGTTGAAAACTACTTGAAGTTTTGCATGAATGTCAATTCAATTCGACTTTATTTGTATTAAGTCAGTTCATGACAATGTCACCTCAGGGCGCTTGACAGACAGAGAAATTCAAGTCAGATTCACAATAGCCTAGCTAAGGAAACCAACAGACTGGATCGAATCTTGACTTGACCCGGTCCAATCCCCCATCCTGAGCAAGCACGGAGTGGTGGCGACAGTGGGAAGGAAAACTCCCTTTTAATAGGGAGGAAAATCCTTCGGCAGAACCCTACTCAGGTAGGGCGGCCATCTGCCTCGACTGGCTGGGGTGGAGAAGACAGAAAGAGAGACCAACAGATACTGCAACTTTTATCCAGCCAGACCTGCTGAGAGAGGAGAACACAGTTGATGATGCAATACTGTCTTAATCTTAAATGAAGACTTGAATCTTAAAGGTAGAGAGGGTGTCTGCCTCCCAAACCTGAATTGGTAGCTGGTTCCACAATAAGGGGGGGCCTGATGGCCAAATTCTCTGCCTCTCATTCTACTCTCAGAGACTCTTGGAACCACCTGAAGACCTGCAGTTTTAGAGCGAAGTGCTCTGCTTGGAATATATGGAACTATAGATCTCTAATATATAATGGAGCTTGATCATGGAGAGCTTTATATGTGAGAAGAAGAATTTTAAATTCTATCCTGGATTTAGCAAGAAGCCATTGAAGAGAAGCTAGAACTGGAGAAATATGATCTCTCCTGCTGGTTCTAGTCAGAACCCTGGCTGCAGCATTTTGGATCAGCTGGAGACTTTTCAAGGTATATTTGGGGCAGCCCAATAATAAGGAATTACAGTAGTCCAATCTGGAAGTAACAAAAGCATGAACTACTTTTTCTGCATCGTTCTGGGAGAGGATGTCCCTAATTTTAGCAATATTGCGTAGGTGGAAAAAGGCAGTTCTAGAAACCTGTTTTATATGTGAGCCGAAAGACAAATCCTGGTCAAGAAAGACTCCAAGATTCTTCACTATAGGGCTGGAAGCCAAATTAATGCCAGATCAATAATAAATCTAGACATGTCTAGGACCAGTTTTAATTATCTGTTTTAACAAATGCATCACAATAGTTTTAATTGATTCAACCAGAAGTTGATCAGTTAGTAAAGTTCAAAATGATAATGGGAAGGTATTTCTCTAGTCATTGTCTACATAAAAATGTATATATACAGTCCATCCTTTTTGCGGCCAATAAGTGAATTCCAAAACATCCAAGGGTTAACGGTTCTCTGCTCTTCTATCATCAGAAATATATTGTAAGCCTGTGATGGGTACTGTGTGTTTATGGTGGCTGGTTAGCTAAGGAGTAAGGCTGTGGGATTGATACTGTATGCTCAAGTGTGCTTGGACTATCATCTCACTGCGAAGCTGAGAGTTTGAAGAAACTTCAAATTTTGAACCAATCCTGATCAGATCTAATGTCACAAGCCAGTCTCTGATTTCATTGTTTTCATGTTGATATCTATAAGTTGGAGTGTTTGTTCAGTTTAGGAGAATGAAGAAAAGAAAATGGAAAATAAAATTAGAAAGAAAACAGTTTCTTGAATGTTAAAAAGAGGATATGACAATAAGAATAACTCAAGGCCCCAATTAGTGTTCCCAAGAACTAGGAAGACTACTATCTTTTGGTGGGTGCCAATTTGATTTGGATAGTGATTCTATATTTTTGTGATTTTTAGTTAGCTTTTTGAACACCAGACCAAGTTCATCGCCATTCTCCGCCTACTGTTTAAGTTTTCTCCAGAAATGGATATAACGTCATGTTGCTAGCTAGTCAAAGAAAAACATTTGCTCTGCTGGAGAAAAGCAATATTTTTCCCACCCAGCTTATGAACTTAGACTAGAATGAAGCATTTAAATTTGGAAGAACAAAAACTGTTTTTTGTTTGTTTGTTTGTTTTTATACTTTGATTTTTTTTTTCTTCTGCTCCTAGTATTCCAATATTTGATAAAACAGCTAAGGTGAGTTAAAGGTATAGTCCGAAGTCCCCCCCGTAAAAAATAAACGTTAGACTTGAGCAAGTGAAATCTGTCTCCAACCCCACCTTTGGGCCTCTACTCCGGTGCCGTGGTGCACTTGAACACAACTCTCTCTCCTCCTGCATGTAATTCGCTCTTTGTCTTTGTTCTGGTCTGGTCGGGACATTTCTTGGTAGAGATTTTTGTTTATATCGGCAGCCAATGACAGAGCTAAGAGCATGACGCTGTGTGGAAATAAGCTCATGATTGGAGCAGACGCCAGTCACTTGAACTCTCGAAGGAAAATAAAAAAGAAAGAAACACAGTGTATGCACCGAAGAAAATGTAAGAGCTTCAGATAATGCAGTTTGGAAAATCAGGGTTAATAATACTTTGGCTTGTACCCGCTTCTGAGCTCTGAAGGAAAAGCTTGAAGTTAAATAGACTAGCTAGAACGAGGCAGCCATTAGCCTGAGAGGGAGGAGCGCTAAGTTTGAATACTGTTGTTTGCAAACAGAAACACTGGAGGGACTTCGGACTCTACCTTTAAAGGTTGAATATGGAATACAGACAGAACAGCGACATCACGTGTGTCTAGGTTGTAGTTGCAACGGCAGAAAAACAACTCCAGCCGCCGGGATGCCAGGCTCACTGCCGATACGCAAGGGACCAGCAGTCTGCAAAATGTCCAACAAGTAACGCACAGGAGTTTATAACTGACAGCTAACGTTAGCCACGTTAGCAAACAAGTTAACGATCCAGGAGGAAAGTCGTCATTTCTGTGTTTTGACGCCATGGAAAACATTTATGTGGGTCCATTAAGTGTAGTCTTCACCTAAATTTACTCCAGGTTTTGCTCTTCTCAGGTCACTCCTCCTCAGAAACAGATAACAATATCTCCAGGACTTTGAAGCAGCTGCTTCACTCGTCGTCTTCACTGTTTCCCCCTGTAGCAGCCTAGCTGTGCCCAAAATATTGTTGCCACACAGAGATCGTATTTGGCAACCCACAATGGCGGTGTGTATTGGCTAATAGACATATATATAATGCCATTATCGAACCCGTTAAAATTTATTTTATAAGTATTTTTAGGCTGAATATAATTTTTCTAGGAAATGTTGTACTTTCATTCGGGGGGGGGGCAACCTCTGCATAATGTTGAATGTTGGGTGTGAAAGATGGACAACCAAAATCCATAACTCTCCAAATTTCTGCTGAAATTGCTGAAACTACATTAACAGAAGATTTCATAGTTTAATTGCAAGCCTGTATGTGATTGGTTAAAAGTTTCCCTCTGCTGCTTCAGGCAAACACAACTTGTAGAAACACTTAAGTGAGTTTTGTGCTGATGCAACAGAACTAATCAGCCACCTTCTTTAAGTTATGGCTCATATGTGCACTGGATCTTCATATAAAGACTTTCTGCTTTGTGTTATTAATGTGTGTGGCTCAATTATGCTTAATCTAATGACATGACCTTTTCTTTTTTCTTTTTTCTGCTCTTGCATATGAAATAATAAACAGGAGTAACTCGAAAATGTTCATTATGTCTTCTCACAAGTAGTTTTTGATTTCTTTGTTCAGGCATCAACAGTGGGAATATAAGGTTTTATTTAGCTTGACAGTTTCGAGGATCACCCGTCGCCTTCAGTAGAAGCTGTTGCACTAACAGCGCGTGTTTATACAATTTACAGGAGTGTTTCCGTTTATATGAGTGAATTTGTCAAGGAGAAATTAGTCAATCTCCTATTCAGTACCATTAGGATTTCACTTGCTTGTAACTCTCACTTTTACTTTTATGTTTAATTGGACTCCTCAAATAGTTTTATAAAATCATTGTGGTTTGGATAAAAATAAAGTGTAGCAGAACATCTATCAGAGGCATGTTAGGTGTTGCAAATTTGAGTTCATCTGCACAAATAAGATTCAGCTGTCTTTGAAAATATTTCAGGTTTTGCCATTACAAATAATCTATTGGATTCTTGGGCAATGTGAAACATTTTGACTTCAGAACAGTCAGATTCTCCACAAATTCCTGAAATTAACCAGATCAGCTTGAGCTGGGAGACTTGCAATGTGGATAGATTTAGGGATGCACGATATTGCAATTTTGGCCGATATCCAATATGCCGATATTTTAAAAATCATGTGGCCGATGTCCGATATTGATACCTTTATTAAAGCTGAAAAAAATGAGCAGTCAATGCAAATTGTAATTCGTTTCTGACACTTTAAAAAATAGGGATGGGAAAAAAATATCGATACACTGAAATGTCACGATATTTTCATATGCCAATATGAAATCAATACTTAAAAAGGCGGTATCGATCTATTTTACTTACAAAATTTTGCGAGATTTCATCGTTCTGTTACAAAATCTCACAATATTTCGTAAATTCTCGCAAGATTTTGCAACAGAATGATGAAATATCGTGAGATTTCGTTAGTAAAATAGATTGATATATTGACATTTAAAAATACGGTATCAGCATATAAAAAGATCGCAATATTTTAGTGTATCGATATTTTTCCCACATCTAGTCTTTAGAAGTTTTAAAGTCTGTAAAAAAGATGTTTTTGAAGAAGAAGTTTGGGGTTTTAGACTTTAAAAACAGCGGTCTGATTGGTTTAATATCGTTGGGGGTGGCAGATGTCTGATATTCAGTTGCATCCCTGGATAAATTATTATTATCTTTTCTTATTTTATTTTATTTTATGTAATACATTCAATAAATCTGAGTGATTAGTTGCACACCAAACAGTGCACTTCTGTTCATTTTATTTATCTCCTTTTATGATCTGCCTCTTTTCTCCCATACCTTCTTTGTTATGTGTGTTGTAATGTAAATTGTATTTGTTTGTGTTGCAGGATCACTCTGAATGGGATGAAGGTGTCCAGACCAGACGTCCGTATCGGCCGCTACAGAATGATTAAGCACGAGAGAGACAAACACAACGAGCCCAACCCCACAGAGGTACTGTATCATTGTCTAAAGCTATCCCCCCAGCTTTACACTGGAATCGATCGCACTGCTTTTGTTTCCCAGATGTACGGCTGAAATGTTTCTCTCTGAATTTTCCATCTTCATTTGAAAGAAGAACAAATATGTATCTCCATTACTTTAAACGAAAAAGAAGAAAGGCATCAGTAGCTTTTATTACAGAGAAACGTGCTGTTTGGAAACATGAGGGCATCAGTACAATCTAGAACATTTATATTTATTATTGTCTGTTATTCATCAACACTCTGGCCAATAATTAAGCACTTTCATGGAGACTATACTTTAACCTGTGATCAATGCTGGTTAAGAGCTACTGCTTTCTCTTTATTTTAGCAGTTTCTGGTTTTTCACTCACATTGCAAACATTCACACTGGGAAGCTGCTGACACTTAGTCCAGCACTCCTGCTGTTTGCTCACTGAGCAGCTCCTTGTAAGAAACTGCAAGCAAAAGGAAAAATACTCCCTTCCATCCACCTTAAAAAAAAAAAAAAAAAAAAAAAAAGTGAGCTTTTACAATACTGAATTTCCCTTCGGGGATGAATAAAGTATTTTTCATTTTCATTTCATTTCTTAGAGGTATTGGAGTGTATTGTTAAAGACTGCTTGACTGGCAGACTAGATCTTTGTGCTCTAGTTGGTATAGTTGGTGAAAGCTGCATGTTGACAGCCAGAATCATGTGGGGGTTTTTTTCAGATTTTTTTTTTTTTTTTTTTTTTGGGGGGGGTTACTGAGGGAGAGTTGAATGCAAACTGTTCAGTGCTTTTTAAAGTGTAACTACACTCCCTGCTTTTTTCAAAATTCCACACATTGCAAAGTTTTGAAACATGCAAAAGACTGAAGACTGAGAGGAGTGGGAGTGTTGGGCGTGCAGGGAGTGAGCAGGACGCGGTGAGCAGGTGGGTTGTGAATGCACGAGACAGGATTTACTTAGAGATGTGGTCAGCCCAGCAGGGATGTAACAGAGCGACAGAGATTCACAAGACACCTACATCTATTGGCAACCTAAAAAGAAAAAAACACAGATCTGGAAATGACTGCATTATTTATGATTCTGCTGTCATGATATCAGTATAGTAAATGCATATTACACTCTGAAAATAAGTAATGGGAGCAACATTACGACACTTTGCTCATATAATAAGTTAAATGATGGTGATATGATTTGCCCAGAGACCAAGGTGACTCAGTTTTTGATTGGCTACAACCTTATTTGGCTATAACGTTATTCTGAAAGACTAGGTCAGCCTGCCAGCTGCAAGTGTTTGTTTGCTAAAGAGTATCATGTGCACTTCAGACAGTGAACATATGTTTATCAGACAAGACAGCATTTGGGAAATAACTAAACTTATGGGTATGACAACGTTTGGGTCACCTACTTCAGTGTTGCTGCAGAAGGTTTTTTTTTTAATCCATCTGTTCAAAAATCCCGACTGTTGGAGAGTGGAGGGTGGAAAGAGAGGGAGGGGAGGGGGATGTTCACTTAATGGTGTGCTCTAATTGGAGAATATGAAATACGTAGAAAACTGACTATGTAGAATGAAATGCTGCTGTCTGATTCAACCATTTTTGAACAAAGACACAAAGCTGACCGCCCATGAACAGGGACTTTGATACTCACTCTTGATACTCACATGGCCTCATCAGTGCACATCAGATCATATTATACCCCCAAAACCCCAGAAAAGTGAAATTTGTTGTCATGGTGGCACCTTTAAATTGAAAGATTTGCCACTCACCCATCTTTTGTTTTGTGAATGGATTGATGGATCAGTGATTGATGTGAGTGTTCCTATCTTTCTTCATTACTTTTGAATGTGTTATTTTACCGTTTGTAAAGTAATTGAACTCTCTTGAGAGTTCACTCATAACAGGATGTTAAAAGATTAATGCAAGAACACGCTGAAATTCATGAAGACATTGAGACATGTTAAATAAATAATTTTATTGCATCTTGATCATGGCACAATAATTTCATGTTCTCACAATATTTTTCTAATATTGTTTGCATCATTGAATGGGAACGTCATATCTGAAACTGAACGAGCAAACATGTAAATTAAAGCAATCCTCTGAAGACAAAATCTCCGCCTTTGTGTCACTTTAAAATGTCAAAGACAAAACATTTACAACAACCCAAGAATTGCTTTTTAGAGATACGGCCCAGGGCTCAAATGTCGCTCTTCTGGACACATTCATTTAAACAGCTTTTCAGACAAACCTGTAAAAATGCTTCCCTCATAAATGTGTTATTTTATGCTTTGATGAACGAGACCCAGTATGCGGAGATGAGCCCTTCTAGACATATTAATCACCAGGAGTATAGCACCTCACATTAAGCTGCTTAAATGTGGATTATCACTGTTTATTCTCCTCTAAGAGCCCCAGTATTCATGCCTGGGTAGGCCAGCCAATGATGCCTCTCAGCACAAAAATCGATAGCTGCTCTGGCTTTCTCTGAATGAAGATGCAGTGAAATCTTTTCCCTCCTCAAATATTATTTTATTTTGATCTCATGCAATGTAATTATGTCACAACCTATAGACAAGACCCGGCTCCCTCATGGTTCAGAGTGAGTTCTGGTTTAGTTGTTGCTCCTAAATTGGTTTATAAGAAGATTAAAAACTGCTGGCAACAAGAGTTAAGAGTGAAAAAAAAAAGCTGTTTGCTGCAGCTAAACAAATTGTGACCTGCTTGATGTGAATTTTGCATAAAGCCACTGAACCTTGTATATGGTGCTTTATTACTGTTTTTGTTTTAATTGAGTCGCACGATTATAGAATTAATATTTTTTTTGGAGACACTTTAGGATATGTATAAAATATTTCAGAAAACAGGAGACAAACAGGAAAACAGTCACAGAAGTAGCAGAAACAATCACAGATCTCTAAAAAGGGAACAAAGTTAAAAGTTTAGATTCATCCAATGGGATTAAAATGTGGCTTTCAGTTTTAATGGCCATTGAAATACCATATTTATATTTAAATTAAAGTTGTCCTAGAGATATCAAAGGATTACAAAAAATAACATTTATTTTATTTCATAAATTGGGAAGAGCTGAATCTTACACATGAAATGGGAGTTGACTCAGAAGTGCATGACTTTTGTGTCTCTTTTTCACACAAACATTGTTGATGCATGCTTATGATGTTCATGTTAAAACCCTAACCAATCATAACTAGTTGACATAAAATGCGTTGTTGCCGTGTCAGTGTTGGAAATTTGGCTGCATCCAAAGCTGCTTTCAGATTTTCATTGCAGAACAAAAGTCTTTAAATGGACCCGTCTCTTCAAACACGTCGCTTCCTTTTGGACTTATTGCGTCCGGGGTGCTTTCAGATATCAGGAAATGTTCCGGATAAGTCAGCACAGCCCCACTCTCTCTTCATCCCTGTCTGGATGATTTTCTTGTGTCTTCAGTCAAAAAGACGTGCCGCAACATTTCCGCTCTTATGACATGGGGTCCATCCGATACATGTCTGCTACATCTCTGAGGTAAAAGACCTGAACGCATGTCTGAATGCAAACGGTGTAAAGGACAAAGTCTGCGCTATTACTGCTTTCCAGCACAAATCTGAAAGGGGTTTAAAACTCTATGATGCTGCTGAATACAAAGAAAAATATGTGGTGCTGAGCTAATCGGCATTATGTGAACATCATGTGAGCAAACAGCTGAATGTATCTGACATTCATTCATATAACTTATCACAAAAATGAAGGAAACTTGTGGTTGGTTGATTATTTCTCCCTTTGGATGGTGCATTATACAGTCTTGGAAAGCCTGATTAGTCACCTTTATAATGAGGTATATAAGGATCGTGCTTCTGTGGACAACACTGCTAAACATATGGGTAGTGCCCCCCAGAAATGTGCCAAATCACTCTTGCATTACTCTTCTGCTGGTATTCACTCCTGTTGTGAGATTCAAGGGTTGCCAGGTATGCTAGTCACAGATGTATGACTGGTATCTGATCAATAGACAGAGGCATCAGAATGAGTCAGTCTGGAGTCTGTGGCAATCCCATATCTCCATCTTCCAGGATGACAGTGTGCTCCCTCACAGAGCCAGGATCATCACAAAGTACTTTGGAAATTTGGAGCCCAGAAGCCCATTCAATACATGTGGAATCAGCTTGGCCAGGGAGCCTTAATCCTGGCTCTCAAGGGCTGGTGTCATACAGATTTTAGATGTTTTCCTGCTGTAACACACCTGCTCAGCCTTGTGCAGAGTTTGATGTCAAGCCCTGCACACATCTGCTAATTACCCATTGATTTGAATGGGTGATTAGGGAACCAGGGATCCAGGGCCAGGATTAAGGGTTTCTGTTGTAGAGTAAACAACACAACCATCCTGGTTGACCTTCGACAACTCCAGGTTGAAGAATTGGATGCCATCTCAGCACAATGTGATCAGGCTGGTGACCAGCATGAGGAGAAGGGGCCAACCTGTGGTGGCTGTGTAATGATCTTCCACTACTGAGGTCCCTCACAGTAAGCAATGACTAAAGTATTACAGTGGCCAATATGTGTTGTGTTTTTTCCTGATTACTGTGGGAGAAAACAATCATCCAGTCCATCAAGAAAATCAAACACTACCAAAAGGAGAATATCACATGAGATTCTGGCTTTTCACATCACAAGCTGACAAAATAATTAGTTAAAATAAACTGTTTTTTATATATATATTTACTGCTTTGAGCAACTGCTAAAACAAGTGAGACATCAGGCATCCATCTGGATGTGGTTTAACTTTAAAACAATTTATAAGATAAAAACAGTAGCAACAGCTTAAATGCAAAGATGTCTAAAATAACCAGGCTCGTGTAATGTGTCATCCATCATTGTTTTTGTGTGAGTGAGTGTGTGTATGTGTCTCTGGGAGAGATAGAAAGGTTCAACGATCCCCAGTAATTGCCTGCTGAAATGACACCAATAGAGATGGGAGCCAGCTAGGTCAGAATGGTCTAGTTGCCTTCATCAAAATCAATAAATCAGCCTCTAGACTGAAAGAAAGATTGTATGTGCGTGTTGTGTGTGTCTGTGTCTGATTGATACCCATTTCCCATTTTCCTTTTAGTCTTGTTGGTCGCTCTGCACTGCTTTTCTGGTCTGTGAACCAGACTTCCTCAATAAGAAGTGACACCAGCAGGGACGGTATTTATTTAGGGTCGATACATAATTCATAACCAAAGAAAAGGGCAGGAAATAGCTGCCTATTAGTCGACACAAAATTCATTTCTACAGCCCTTCTGGACCCTCATTATAATGTCTCAGAAATTTCGGCTTAAAGGATCTTTTGAAAAGAAGTGGGCTTGGACTTAAAGCGTGGCAGCTCAGAATAGTCAGGAGGCACTGAAAAGAGGAATGGTCATCTCACAGAGGTATTCAGGCGGGAGTGTGTGGAGGGGAGTGTTTTTTTCTTTTCTTCTCAGTAGCCCTCGTTGGACATGAAATTTAATTCATCATTTCTCATCTCCTGAAGGAAGCTAAACATTCATCATAGTGCAGCTTGAAGAGCTTTTCTGTCAGTCTGCAGAAAAGTGTTGAATCAATTAAGCTGCTAAATCACTGGTATTTTCTAAGAATCTGCATCAAGTGAAACGTGAAGACTTGGCAGGCAGATGTTGGAAGATGATTTTATTCAAACAAGAACCAGAAGGCACTGCACAACCAGAAAGTCCCGGAAACGTACCTAAGAGAAAACTGAACTAAAAGACACAAAACAGACAGATGGACTGAGAGACTGACAACAGTATACAAATGAAACCAAAATAATCTGCTACTGAACAAAGGAACACCTGCAGCATAAATACTGAGGGAGATAATTACTAACAAGGAGCAGGTGTGGCAATCTGAAACAGAAGACCAGGGGCCTGTACGACGAAGCTGGATTAACATACCCAGGATAGGGGATTATCACGCTTACCGGAGGTTCCCGGATTTTGGACACTTCCTCTTCCGGGCCATGTTAACGACAGCCGTTCCTGCTCTGTTATACTGTTTAAATCGGATAAACTCCAAACATACTTAAGTTTTCATTCCAGACCGAAGTGATACTGGATCAAAAGCTGGATCAAAGCGATTGATTCGCCGCGGTGAAGGGCCGAACTTTATAATAAAACACACGGTTGTTTGTCGCTGGTGGGGCACAACACCGGCACTTCACAGCATGCTAGCATTAGCCAGCTAGCGTTTACTGACGTGCTTAACATTGTGCGTCTTAAAACGCACAAACATCTGAGAATCGGGTCTGTACCCCCCCCGTTTCCAGTGGAACAACTAGGGACTGCCAAGAAAGGAGACGCTTTCAGATGCTTGTGTGTTTTCAGCCGCACAAAGTTAGGCACGTCATCAAGCTGGCTAATGCTTACAGGCTAACACGACTGTATAGTCTACCGGCCACAAGCAAACGTGTGTCGTTTTATTATAAAGTTCGGTCCTCCACTGCGGCGAATCGGTCGTTTTGATCCACTTCTTCCTTAGCATCACTCAGTCTGGAATGAAAACTTGGCATTGGCGTTTATCCGATTTACAAAGTTTAACAGAGTAGTAGCTGGCGGACTACTGTTAGCAGGTTAGCATTAGCCAGCTTGATGACGTGCCTAACTTTGTGCGGCTGAAAACACACAAGCATCTGAAAGCGTCTCCTTTCTTGGCAGTCCCCAGTTGTTCCACTGGAAACGGGGGGGTACAGACCCGATTTTCAGATGTATGTGTGTTTTAAGACGCACAAAGTTAAGCACGTCAGTAAACGCTAGCTGGCTAATGCTAGCATGCCGGTGTTGTGCCCCACCAGCTGCAAACAAACATGCTACGTTGTTTTATTATAAAGTTCGGCCCTTCACTCTGGTGAATCGCTTTGATCCACTTCTTCCTTAGTATCGCTTCAGTCTGGAATCCGTGAAAATTTCAGTAGGGTTGGCGTTTATTCACGTTATCTACGAAGTAAAGCAGGGACATTGAACTGGACCGGAAGTGGGCCGTCTAAGTGTTTCAAACCGGAAGTTCGGAACACGGAAGCGTGATAATCCCCTATTTCTCTCTGTTACCTGGGTTGACTTAACCAGACTTCCGCGGTCTTGATAAACGGTACTACGATGCTGGTTATCAACTCGGTAACTCAACCCAGGGTTTTCCAGCTTAATCAGTGCGCGCTCACATAAAAGGGGTGGCGTTTGAAGCGTCTGACCAATCGCAGACATGGAGAAACAGAGAGTGACATATTTCACCATCGAGGAGCAGACAATGACACTTAAGAAATATGAAGAATTCAGGAACATCATCCAGGCCAGAAACAACACAGTCGCTGCAGCAAAAGCAGGAAGAAATGCTGGCAGAAAATTGCCGTCTCTGTTAATGCATAAGTCTGTGCGATTATACAATCATGGAACAATATCGGACAGATCACTGTCACATCATCACACTACAGCGCTTCCTCAGTGTATTTCCTTCTCATACTGTAGGCTACATATAGATATGTCCAGGCTCATGTCTCGCACGTGTTGTAACCCTTCACCATGATGGCATGGGTGGGTGTGCGCTCCATAAGTTCATGTTTTTTGCATGTGTGACCTCTTAACCACCTTATTTTTAGATGCAACTCCAGCGGCACAAGACAATAATGGGAAAAAGTCAAGAACAAAATTTACAAAAATATAATCAGAGTCACCGACAGTGTGTATTTAACTACCTGTGACTGAATGAATGAATGAATGAATGAATGAATGAATGAATGAATGAATGAATGAATGAATGAATGAATGACCTTTACTATGTGTGGTTTGGACATCATGAGCATAATTCAGCCTCAAAAATTAAGCTATACGGGTTGTGTTTTTCTAAACATTTTTACTTCAGAAACCAGAAGGAAAAAAAAAGAAGTCTTCCTCTTTGCACCTTATTCACTCCAATTTCACACGTGGAAATGCTCAGCTTATTGATGATGTTCAGTTTGTCTTCGGTTCATTAGACTCGGATAATTTTCTTTTCAAGAGACAAACATATTTTTGGTCTTACCTAGCTGACGGTTTCGGTTGTCACTCCAGCCTTCCTCAGAGCACAGCTGGAAATGCACAGTTTTACTAAGACAGCAGGATTTCTTTCTAGGGAAGGTAGAGCATGCTGGTTCACTGTCACTGTTTACCAGAATAATAGGGAGAACAGAGCCATTATTAATGTTATTAATTCCACTTATACTTTTCCTGCTGTGACAAGTCAACATGTCCGCTTTGAAAAAAGTCAGTTATGCAGATAAACAGAGCTTTAATTTCTGTTTTTTATCCTCAGGTGCACGGTTGCTTTTCTGCTTAGATGTGGATTAATGATTGAGCCTTTTTGAACAGTTTATCAGGAGCACTATGGAGTTTATTTAGTGTTTTTATTAAATTCAAGAAAAAAGTAATCTGAAAGGGGAAAATCATTTTGAAAGCAAAATGAATATATTAGAGAGAACAAATTTTCACACTGATAGCAAAAACTGATATTATTTGAGACTCAAGAAAAGGTTTTGAGAAAAAATATTTTGTCATAGAATAAAAAAAGATAAATTGACATTTGGAAAATGATTTCCAAGGGAAAAAAGCTCTCTCAAAAATATATTTTTACTCTCTAATATTGTTTGTTTTTGTTTTTGCAATCAGAGTGAAAACATTGTCTCTTAAAAGATTTCTCTCTCAAAACCTAAGTCTTTGCTCTCAATTCAGGATTTTTCTCTCGATGTGAGAACTGTGTCATGGGCGGTCCTGTCTTCCTATTGGCCAGTTTCAACAGAATTGACATCTGGGTGGTGATATTTTGGTCAAAGGTGGTGACGCCTTCGTCGTTAATATTCATGAGGAAACTCCCGCTGGCCCAGACTTCCTGATTCACGGCAGCACTGTTTAGAAGGACTCAGACTGACTGTACCGCTTTCAGAACGGTTAATAAATGCTGCTGCTGCTTTGGGAAAGATGGAAACACATTGCTGCATCTTTCATAATAGTTTATAAAATAAGCAACCGGGTTATAATTATCCGTGTACACTTTTAGGCGCCGACTCAGGTGCCGCGAGCAGTCCGACCAGCCAATAGGAACTGAAACTGGCCAATAGGAACACAGGCCCGCCCATGACACATTTTTCTCATCGAGAGAAAAATCCTGAATCGAGAGACTTAGGTTTTGAGAGAGAGAAAAGAAAAAAGTTTTGAGAGAGAAATCTTTTGAGAGACAATGTTTTCACTCTGATTGAAAAAAAAAATCAATATTTGAGAGTAAAAATATATTTTTGAGAGAGCTTTTTTCCTTGGAAATGATTTTGCAAATGTCAATTTATCTTTATTTATTCTATGACAAAATATTTTCTCTCAAAACCTTTTCTTGAGTCTCAAATAACATCAATTTTTTGCTATCAGTGTGAAAATTTGTTCTCTCTAATATATTTATTTTGCTTTCAAAATGATTTTCCCCTTTCAGATTGCTTTTTTTCTTGAATTTAATCAAAATACAAACTAAACTCCATAGAGTACCTGCATAATGTCCAGCTTTCAGAGGGAAGTGTTGTGTGAATGTTTGCTTTCTCATGCACACCGATACATGAACACTTACCCAAGTGTACACACTCTTTCACACAGGAGTCCATTCTCTCAATACCTTCAGAGAAGCTGCTTAGGCATAACAATGAGATACTGGGCTAGTAGAAGTAAGACAGAAGCACATTCATCACTAGCTTCCAGTATCTGTTAGCATACACACACACACTTTGTCCAGCAACGCCTCTTGCATTGCAAATGAATGAGTTGCTAGGTTGCATTGTTCAATATTCTGTTCAAATGTTATCATACTAGGATAGTGCAGATGAATGTGTGTGGGGGGGGTGTGTATGCGGGGGTGCATTTGGGTTTAAGTTTGTGAAAGAGGTCTCTGAAAATTTTATCAAGTATGACCATGATTTCAGGTTGATTATCTCGATAACAAACATGAGATAAAGATATAAAACGTGATTCATCAAAGCATCTTAACAAGGAAGTTGTTATGAAAGGCCACAAAATTCTAATAAAACCACTGCTGAGACAATAACAAATGTAAAAAAGAGAGTGTCACAGTATTCTTTTCCCAAAAAATACTAATCTGAAAGGGCTATACTTTCAGCTTTAGTTGTTTTAGTTTTAAGAAATTAAAGCTAACTTGACTAAAGCTGGCCTCAAGTTGCTTCTTCTTGTGTTAATCAGTCACATTGTGAAATTAGCTTAGCTTATCTACTTCTTTCACTCAGGTTTCTAAAGTGGCAATGGACTATTTTTATCCTCCTTGGACAGAAAGCTAATTGTTAACCTTTTTGTAAATACCATAAGTTGATATGTGCAACTTCCTCTTATATTTGCAACTTAGGCCTGGGATATACTTGTTGTGGACGCAAACGTTCACGCTAGCGGTCTGCGTCGTCTGTGAATATACTTGCTGCAGCATGTCGCGGTCAAAATGCTCAATACTGGAGGTCACCGCTGGGAACAGTACACAGCACTTGGACACTGAGGTCAATCTACCGGTCAGATTGTATTTTCGGGGCATACGTGAACGACCCAGGTGTATGTGGAAAGTGGACAATGTGGACAACTTCTTCAAGAAAGAAGTTACTTTTGCTGCTGCGAAAGAAAAAGAGGTCTCGTCGCCAGCGGAGGTGGTATGTGGCTACTGTATGTGCGGCCACTTAACCAAAGTCGCGGAGAAGGTCACACGAGCACCTCTAGCGTTCAAGTCAATATTGCACCACGTGCACGCGGCACGTTACCTCGCGTCAATGCGAGCGACCTACATGCCGTAGGTACGCTGGGAACTCGTGGGCGCCATGATGCGTGCGCGGACGTGTCGCCAGCAGCAAGTATATTCCAGCCCTTATAAGTACAGAAAGAGTACGCGTAGCCTTCATCATCTGACCCATTGGTTTGTTCACTACCATTCCACAACAGTGAGTTGGGCATCTTGGCTCTGCCATCTTTTCTTTTATTCATCTATTCATTGCAGCAGAGGACACCATGTTCACGTGCAAACCAAAGTACCCTTCACAGGACATTTAATTAGGCAGTTGAATTGTTGAGTTGCATTGTTAGTGATGCTACAAGCTGCCCTGTTTTATTATATTTTTATGGGGCTATAATTTACATTAAAAGCATCATGTTACATTGAGAAAGACTCAGAACTTGTGATTCAGTCCATAAACTTGGTAGGAAAATGTTTACAGAGGTAAATATCATTTATGAGTTATATTTATACAGTTGGTTCCCCATGCTGGTCATTGCCAATAATGTAGGACTGCACATTTCCACACAGCTTCTCTTATACTCCAAGGCAGCATCTGTCTCTTATGCACAGTTTACAGCCTCTCTCTCAGTGAGAAAGCAAAGAAATGATGCAAACAACTCCATTTTTGTCCTTCCTCAAAGTAAAATGAGCAAACTTAAAAAAATAATAATAATAATAATGAATGGGGGGAAAAAAACAAAGCTGGCATCATGTGCTATTGTTGAGATCCGAAATCTGAAATGTTTTCCTGTGAGACCCCGGCACCATTTAAATAGGGCTATAGCACAATTAGGATTTCTGAAAATGAGGCTAATGAATATTCAAGGACTGCCTTTGTCATGCCCTCTATCTCGAAGAAAACTAGAATAACTAGAATAAAAGATAACAGCCTTAAGATTACACTCGGTGTGTGTGGTGAGGTATACATGCATCTGATATTCTCTATATGTACGTAGGGATTAATCTATTGTGCTTAATCCTCAGTGTTTGATGGATTCAACTAAAGAATTTCTTTTCTCCATTTGCTTCATTTTTAATATCACTATATCTTCCTCCATCTGTCACTCTCAGAAAAACAGAGATAGATACACATCTATCCTTCATTTTTCATCCCTCACCCCTCATTTGACTTGAAACATGCTGCTTTTTCTCTTTTTTTCTCCCTCCTTTTCCTTACAGTTTCTCTTAAACTACTCCCCCTCCTTCTGGATAAAAGTGTCGATCCCTTCTAAGTCACACAACGCGTAATTCTGTTTAGGTTATTGTGTTATATTGTTCAACGGAAAGATGCTTGATAACATCTTCCAGCCTCCATTCATCCTAGTAAAGCTCATTTTGATTTGATTTGAGAGAGACAGAAGGGGAAAGTGATGCAGAAAGAGGGAGAGGTCTTTACTAGTCAGCTCTGACAGGAATCTGTGGACTCACTGGTCCGTGTCCGATTCAAGTGTCAACTCCACTTGTACGTCCAAGCATATCATTAAGAAGACATCTTTTGTTTCAGTCACTCACTGCTGTCTTTTGAACAGCGAATGTGCCACTGCTCGGTGTTCGCACACCGCACACATCAGCTCTTTCTATTCATAGAAAGGTTCGGGAAAAGCCATTTTAAGACAGAGTGTTGTAAACATGCTGTTAGACGCTCACACACTGTGGCCTCATTTCCATTCTGACTGGATGCATAAACTGTTACCACTACGAGGATGTCATGAGGGTTCGTGTTGTGCATCGCTTTTAAGCCAAAGGTTGCATCACGCTCTGAACCAAAACTCAGCAGCAGAACTGTGTAACTGTGTGTAACCGTCTGACACACTGTTTGAATTATTTTCCTGCTCTAATACTAAAATCAGAGCAGATTCTGACGTAACTGCTGAATCACAGCCAACAGGAAAGGATATTTCAGCATAGTCCACACCAACCCAGGCGGATATTGGAGATAATACTGTTTATTGAGCTTGAAGTGCAATGCCACAGCACCACCTATTGGTTTAGTTCTTGTTTCTTCTTTGTATTCAGAGAACTGTGGATTTCTGTTTGGATTATTTTGATCTGACAGAAAGTTAAAGGTCCCATACTTAAGCACATTTTTTTTCCTATGTGTAAATATTATGTCCCTCCTTTTCACTGCTTCTAATATTTATTTACATTTTTGTGCTTTCTGTGATATATGTTTTAAATATAGATGTGCAGGACAGAGCAGATGTGAGGTCTTTGAGGGGCTTACAAGACTTTAATGTGTCTTCATTTACAAAGTTTTCCATTTTTAAACTCTTCAACTTCCTTGAAGTTTCATGACAGGTTTCTGTTTGTAATCAAGAGAAAGAGACAGAGAGAAAACATCTGTCTGATTGAATTGGGCACAGCAATGTTTTAAATGGACGGTTCCTACAATTCCTTTTTGTGAAATTTTAGCCCTCATTATAGTTGCGTGCCCTGGGAATTATAAGAACATTGAAAGTGAGCAGCCTCAGGTAGCTTAGACAAATGGTCTAAAATAGACATGCTCGAAGAAATATGAATAAGACCCGAGAATTGGTCCAAAATCAGTCCAAAATTCAGGTCATCACAAAAGTGAAGCATTATTGGATCCGGTCTGACAAAAGTAAGCTAACTCCTGAAAACGGAGCACTCAATCATCCCTATTCTCAGAAAAGATGGATTTATTCCTTTTGATCAAAGCATTATGTCAGGATCTAAGAGTTTTTTTTTTGTTTGTTTTTTTAAGAAAACAACAACAACAAACAAGATAATTTGCTGTATGTTTCCTCATCTCCAGAGCAGACTTGTAATTATCTTCTGATTCCTGAAGCATAATATTCTTTTAGGGCACCCAAAAACCACCTTGGGTCCAGTTGGTGGTTCTAAGAGTTGCATGTACAAAGGAAGATTTGAGCTTGCACTGCCTCTCTGTCGTAGACTGAATTGCATCTAATTGTCTGCATTGTCCCCCTCTCTCCCCCCCCCCCCCCCCCTCTCTTATCCTCTCACTAGATTCAACAAAATACAGAACACGAAGAACACCATGAAGAAGGACGGCATCAGCTCCCTGACCTATAAACTGGTTCAGGTGAAGAAGTATCCTCTCTACACAAACATTTCTGTGGAAATTGGCAAGCCACCACCTCGGCCCTTCAAAGGCTAGACGGACGTAGATGGTTAAGGGCGACTGGTGTGGACAGAGGGAGGAAGAAGTGGGAAAAAGAAGCAAGGAAGTAAAGAGTAAAGGAAGAGAGAAAGTGTTTCCCAAGCATTTTGGATGGATGTGTGATTGAAGATGAGAGGACACAGCTCATCACAAGCACATCACAGTGTCTCTTTCTGCCCCCCCCCCCCCCCCTTCTTCATCTTTTGAAATTTCAGCTTGATATTTCTCTCTTTTAGGTCTCTAACTCTTTCCACTTACAGCCTCTTTAAGCAGCCAGTGGCAGGGATCACACCTGCCACAGCACCGGTGTGTGACTTCACAAAGAGTGACCCGCGGACCAAAGTTGTACTATCAGCAGCTGACAGAAGGTTGGCATCTAGCTCAGAGTTGTTGCATTAACAATCCTCTGTAATCTGGGAGGCATCCAACAGCATATCAGCAGGAACTTTTGTTGTGGGAAAAGACAAAACATTAAGATAATTATACACTTTGGCCTTTTCTAGAAAAGCTGCAAAGCACACAGAAAGATTTCCAGACACATAAGACTGAAGCTTTGAGAGGGAAAAACAAGATGTTGCAGCTGTATAAAATATCAGAGAAACAGAAAACTGGGTGGATAACAAATCCTACACAGGCCATTAAAGCATGACCGTCTGATCATTCAAAGTGACGTCATTAGAGACCAGATTGCATCTGGAGGCGAACTGTAACATTAACATGAATCACACGCAGAGATGATCTGTGGAACAGTATCGGATGGTTAGTTTATCAGACACTAACCATTAATGTGTCCTGACGTTTTCACCTGGGAGCCATCTGTCTGGATCTCATCACTCAAACCTTCTATCAATCAATGAATGTGTATTGTGCCTGCATCTACAGCAGAGGACTCACGAACACGCTGACAGGGCGTCAGCATCAACAAACACCTGAGGACTCTCTCTTTGATCTCCTTTTTTTACATTTCTGAACTCAAACTTTGGAAGCAGAAGCTGACTTACTCGAAGTTTGGCAGCAAAAGCAAATACATAAAAGATTTGGAAGGTGTTCTTCTGCGTGCAGCATGGTGGAAGTACCATGGGAAGACATTTGAAATCAAATTGAAAATAGCAGGCCTAATTTATACTGACAGCTCAGTTATGATATGAAACCCTTGTGGCACTTAAGTAAATTCTATCGCCAGTTATTTTTTGCATTTATTGCCTTTTTTTCCACTTACTTATTTAGGTAATCAGCTCTTTTAAGGTGCAAAATAATTTTAGGTGTGTTTAACTTTTGACATTAAGCATATTTCAGCCTCATAAGAAGTGAAAACATCAAAACTGAGCCGTCAGGATATGCTTTACAGTCAAAAAGCATTGTGCATATAAAGCTATTCTTAAAGGTTTTACACATATGAAGTGAACAATAATGATTCTTGTGGTCTTTTTTTAAGCTTGGAGTTTTTTTTTTTGTTTTTTAAATATCAAAATTCATTAAATCTGTATCAGTACTGTTAATATAGCACTATCTCTCTGCTATCCTTTTCCTTTAGTCTTTTTGGAAAATGATCATATTTGCAAGGAGTACATTTCAGAGTGATGCTCTTCTGCTGGTGGAAATCTGAAGGCAGCAGTGAGATGTGACCATTCGTGCAGTTTGACTGATGCAGTTATTGTTGCTTCATATGTTTATTATCATCAGCTTCATCATTAAACTTTAAGGTATTTGTCACATGTTTAAATCTCATTATGAGATAGAACTGAATCAGTCAACGCATATGTAATATTTTTTGTCACGAAAGATTAGAAATTTACCCCCCACCCCCCTCAGTAAGACGAAGTATTAGCTCACGAATTCTTCCACTGACTGAAAGCCTTTACAGTTTTACAGTTGCTTCTTCCTTTGTTCTAATACGTCTTTGCTTCTCCTTTTTTCTCGTTACTTCTCACACATAAACACCAAACTGATGCCTTGAGAAGTAAATTGTGCTAATTCAAAGGTTAACCTTCAATAAAATGTGTGTTTGAAAAGGTTGAAAGCACGTGCTTGATTCACACATTAGAATTTTTAACAGAAAGGTTTTAATTGTTTCAGTCTTAAATCACGCTGGGTTTTTTTTTTTGTTTTGTTTTGGTAAAAACTGTTCCTTCTTTATGTGGTTAGCCTTGAGGCAGAAACATTCCCATCTGTTTGGCTTTTTGCCTCAAGCCTGTTGGAAGTTACCATCACTTCTCAGCATACACTCCCAGACACACGAAGTATGCACATCATCCACAATTCTTTTTCTTCTTATCTCCCTTTTCATTGCCTTTTCTTTCTTACTCTGCCAGTTGGTGCTGTTTGAGTCAATGGCTCACTGTTGTGCTTTGTGGTGGACCCACTCCAGGCACAGCTGTGCCTCACAAGAGTGCTCCGTCTTTCAATAGATATTGACAGGGGCTCTTTTGTGTGTTTAGATCTCTACATCTTAATTTTCTTTAATCTCTGCTTCTCAGCACACATCCCCATTTGTGCATCCCTTCACCTCCCTCCCATTCTCATCCTCTCTCCTGATTTTCCTTTTCATCCTCGTTTTTTTCCTGTTTTTTTTTTTTTTTTTCGATTTTGGCAGTACTCTCCGGATGCTTTTCTTTGTCCTCCGCAGAACACATGGTGAAGCCAGTGCAGTTCCCTCTTTAAACTGTCTAAATCAGTGCAATATAATGGACTGTCTCAGCGCTGCTGCATGTTCTGCATCAAAGTCATCGCTGGGGATGTTGGGTGATAACATTTTTAGTGGCAGCTCCTAATGGAGTCATAATTTTCTGCTTTGTGTCTTCAAATACACCTGTTGATTAGAATTGCCCAGAGTCTGGCAATTACATCGACTTTTAACATTCACACAGTTTTAGATGGACACTCCAACAATTTATTTATATTATAAACTTATCTAACTTTTAAAAAACATCAAATAAGTTTTAGACATTGATATGGGTCAAGCTTAAAAAATGGTATTAGACTAATACATATATTTAAATGTTATTGAATGCTTTTAGATTTTTCCATTTAGGTGCAAATATGTTTAAATGTGTTGGAAAATGTGTTTTTTTTTTTTTTTGTCAAATCTCAAAGATATAACCCAGCGTATACTGGCACGCAGAGGTGGAAAAACCTGGTCCAGAGAGTAAAAATCCTGTCCAGCAGTTGTTCCAACTAATCACTAAATCAGCTGCATTTAATTAGCGCAGCTCCTCTGCAGGTAGATGAGCGCGTTAGTGAAAACACCTGCTTTCAGTGTACTGGCAGATCCAAAAACATGGCAGGATTTTTATTTCTGGACCAGATTTTTCCACCTCTGCTGGCATGTCAGTGGAGAAGGCAACTACAGATACCCATTACAAATCATTTGTTGTTGAATATCCAACCATTAAATCATTTTTGCACTGGATTTCATACTCTTTCTGTCTGGCTCTTTTCCATGGTAACGGGCCAGGAGAAGTGGGGGTCCATGGAAACCAACCAACCCCCTGACTTGCTGCTGCTTATGATCAGCAGTCGCATTACCCACAGAACAAACTGATTTAAAAGATTAGTGGAGTGTCTCTTTAAAACGAAATCAGTTCCAGCCTCATCAAGACTTCTTTGATGCATTACAGGAAACTTTTTTTATGAGATCAGTTATAAGCTGACAGTTTTATGGACAGAGTGAAAGGTATAGCTGGAGATGAATGGCCCTGGTGTGTATAAACAGTGAGACTGGCTTCAAGAAGATCAGCAACAGACACATTTAGCAAAAAGTGTATTTGAAATGTGGCTTCTACACGAGAATCAAACAGCCATGAGGAGTGCTTGAAGTTTTTCATTGAACTTTTGAAGCTATTCCAGCTGTCAAGCACACCTCAAAGGTGTCTTCAAATACAGTTTTTGCTCATCTGCTGACAGCAGACAAGATCTTCAGGCCTGTATGTATTTTTAAAACTTTACTGTACCTATAGTTATGGGTCTTTTTTTCTTTTTTGTACATTGAATGTTGAAAATGTTATATCTTATATAGAATGCATTATGTCATATCAAACCTACTTTTCTATACAATCAATAAATCTGATGTTAAAGATTGTATGATGGTGTGTTTACTATTATCTATTTTCCTCAGGTTACTTCTGAATTCCTTGGTCGGACACAGCTAATGAGAAACTGAAGTAATCTCGTAATTTTTTTCTCTCCTGTTGATGTTATGACAATTCAGAAAGTGATCCAGCTTTCCTTTTCTCTTGTTTCCACCATAAACAAACCATTATTGCTAGAAACTCTATTTCATTGCTTTTAACTTATCTTAATTTTTCCTGTTTTTTTGTTTGTTGTTTTGTTTTTTTTTTGGGGGGGGGGGGGTTGGAAGCCCTGGTTTGAAACCGTCAACAGAAAATCTACACAGGGAAATCAGAAAACAAACAAAGAGAAAAAAATACCAATGAAAGTAAAAGATACTACTTAAGGGAAAGAGCAGACACCAGGAAAAAAGGCATCTAACATGATTAAGTAATGTTAATGTTGTATTATGGGATGTTACCCACATCAATTCCCCTTTCTTTCAATAAGTAGCCTAAATTAAAACTGTACTCAGCAAAAGAAAGACATGTTGGGGAACAACCGAGCATTTACTTACTTTTTTGACTCAATTTAAATGTGACAACCGTTCAGTTGTGTAAAAATTTTAACGTAAATAGTGAGAAAAAGTTGCTATGTCCAAAACGATTAAAGTGCACCAGCCAGCTCCACCAAGGTGAGCCATTACCTGTCATCACAGTTGCCATGTGGCTTACCACTAATACTAAGTAACATCTTGGACAATTTCCTGGCTAGAATCAGTTTTTTAGCAGCTGCTATTTGCTAGCTTTTATTAGCTGCTAGCTTTAGCTTCATAAGTACCACACAGACACAAGTGTTAAATTAATCTTTGCCCAATGTTTATTGAGAAAATGAATTTTCCATGCCCCCTCAACAGATTTAAATAGAGGGAAAAGGTGTGTATAAGGGGGGAGAACAACAAACTTCTGTCACACTTCATACAGAGAATGTGAAGCCACATTCCACCATGTTGCATGCCAAGATAGGAGCGCCATCTTTCAAGGAGCTCTCACCTCCATTCGCTGCTGCCTACAGATTTTTTTGGGGCTATAAATGGTCAAATCTATATTAAAAAAAGAAAGAGATGGACAAGAAAAAAGAGAGGATGCACCTTACTCAGAGTAATTAAAACACACTGCTAAATTAAAGGTCTGTTAAATGATGCCCTGAATTGGGCCGAACTATCTTTAAAAAATCTGACCCCACAAAATCCAACATGCTTTTTTTTTTTAGATAATTTATAAAACAAACTAATTTTAATACTCCAAAATGTACAATCAATGTTTCAATTTTATGGAGCCATGTGTTGTTCATTTTACGAGTAAATAATATTCCTAAATAAATAGCCTGAGTAATATTCCAATTACATTCCCAAATTATGATGCTCAGTGTTAAGAGAGTAGGTTTAGGCAGATTTGGCCAAAAGATGACTTAGGCATTTACTTTATAATGTTAATATGTCTAATGAAACCATTCACAATGGGTTTTGTTTAACATGATAATGACAGAAAAGTTAATTCAGTGGTAACATGCACAAAGAACAGCCTCAGAGCAACCAAAAATACCAGATGTGTGATGTTAACTTCACATTCTCATCAAGGTTTTTCAGTTAGAATTTAGGCTGTAGTTTGTCAATTCTGACAGCAGAAGCTGCATCATTCAGCAGCAGCTTTACTGGACAAAACACAACACAATCACTAAGACTGTTTTTGGTATTCATTTAGATCTCCCCTTAAGATTATGATGCATAATTAAAGAAACACTTGCAGTATATAAACGTGTATGAAATAATCTCATCATGCAGCATTCCACCATAATCTTTAGTTATGAAAAAGGATACCAATTTGTACATTTTTAGCAGAAAACATGAGAAAATGTATCATTGTAAAGCTACATATTAATAGCATTGAAATGTTAACAGTGATCTACACATAGTAAATTCTTGCTTTACAGCAATCATGCACAAATAGTACCCTACAAATTTAACCCATGTTTACAGCTATTGTAAACCCAAGTAAGATCATGATCTTACACATTATGTATTTCAATTAGCATGGAAATTAAACATAAGGATATAAAACAATTACATAACTCTTCCCTGCTCTATTCAGACATTTCATAGTCTAAGTTTCATCACAGCTGAGCGCACATTTCAATGCTGCAACCGGTGACAAGTCCGTTGTAATGTCTATCCATCTAGTAGCTTCACTGCATTTCCTATGCTGTTCGAATATATGCTTTGCCTCGTGTCTCTAAAAGCTCTTTAAAGCTCACTGCTATCTCAGTCTAAAAACACACTGAACTACTTAAAAGTTGTTAAAGAGGCAGATTATATAAAACATCAATATATGGAGCAAGGTCACTTGTATAGAGCTTTGAAGGTTTTTTTTTTATCACTGGTATTAGATGTGTGTAATTAAGTTCTCTTATGCAGAAGCCCTGAATATGAGAATAAGAATTTAAGGTCCCAATAAAGCCGCCAGCTTACCTTTAAAACACTACAGACATATTTCTAGAAGTGAGAGTTTTAATCCCAGCTGTACTGACCCAATTTCAGTTTATCATGAGCTCAACTTGTGCTTGATAACCAAGGGTTCACAAAATGAGCTGTTTTACACAATTTCAGATGTGTTTGCTACATTAAATTGGGGAAGTCGTCCCTGTTCAATGCCAGTTATCAGTTGCAATAGCCTGGTGCAGGTCCCAGACAGTTGCTGTTTTTCTTATGCAGATTATCCACACATTTGGCTGAATGTAATTTTCATGGGTATGTTGCAGGAGGCTCAAGTGAGCAGCTCATCAGTCGTCGCTGAATCTGCATTTTAAGATAACTGCTGCTTCTCTGGGATCAGAGAGAATCAGTTTGATGTGGATGGCTGCTCAGGTCGACAGTTTTTGAGGCGAGAACAGGTAGCGAGGCGATTTCCTTCCCAATAGCCGGCGTCCTGGCCAACATGGCAGCGACACTTTGTGCAAGAGTCGACCCAAACTGGCTCTCCTGCAGGAATCACTTGACTCTGTGATGCATCAACATAACAGTTGGGTCCTGGAGGGAGAACATTGACAGATAAACTTGATAAACAGAATTAAAAGAATGAAGCCAAATCCCATCTACTGTAATATTCATGAGAGTTACTGTGTGCTTTTTTTCCTGCTTCTTTTTATTTATTTATTTTTTACATACCCTCCTTGCATTCAGGGCAGCATTTCCCAGGCTGGTAGACAGGATTGACACATGGTGGAGGGGCACAATCTGCAACTAAACAGCGAGCGATGCCATCACTGTCACAAGTGCACTGCTCACACTCTGACGGCTGGAAAACAGTGAAGATCCTTTAATTATCTCCTCACAGTTCAACTGAGAATTAATAACTGACAGAAATAAAGAAGAGAAAGGAATTTAAGAGAAGCATATTTCAGTCTTCCCTTTTGTCACAGTCTCATAGGGGGCGCCATTTACCTCAAATTATCTGTTGCCTGCTCATTATGTACCAGTCACATACTGGATCAGCTTGTGGTTCAAGGTTTTAATGAAAATGCTCTCATTTGCTCCACATTTGATTGCAACAAACACATTAAGGAAAATTGTGTCATGAAATTTAATCTTTAAAAACATGTGCGAGTGTGTGTGTGCGTGCATCTCCAGTGGCTGGGAACAGCAGCTGCAAAAGTTAATGGAACCTGCTGTTTAATGACTGTTTAATGAGACGGGTTTACATATCAACAGAGATGAGCTGGTGCTGGTGTAACTGAGCTTACATCTTACTTATAGAAGTAGCTTTACATCTTCCATTACCTGTAGTTAATGAAGGCCAGTTTATTCTTCACAATATGTAGGCTATTTGTGATGAAAATTATTCTTGCGCTAAATGTACAGATTGTAGCCTATATTTGAAGATTTGAGCATTAATTAGAGACACTTTAAGTATTTCTAGAAAGCACTTTCTTGAACATTTTGACATTGATTCTTTTTGTTGCTTCTTCCACATTCCTCCTCTTGTATAATAAGTAAATGAAATCTGCCAATGTGCCAATAAGGCACAATCTTTTGCAAACGGATTAGTTCAAAGAAAAGAGGTTACTTGATAGGATGTTCGTTTGTTCCCGATTTATTATCTGGGAAAGACTGCGAGAGAATTTTTTTTAAAGAATATTTCCTCTTTGGGGGAAAAAAAAGCAATGAATCACTGTGTGTTACATCATGGGACACTCATTCTCCATGCATGTGTCTTTACCTGAAAATTCTGCCCCAACTCATACACCACCCCCCGGTATTCACAGCCGATCTTCTCGCATCTGGGGCAGCAATCGGTGGGGTAGTGGCTGACATGGATGCATGCAGCCGGGAGAGACATGCACTCAGTGCGGGCACAGACGGGGCCCTCGTCGGTGCACTCACACTGGGTGCAGTGATCGGAGTCCAGGAAATACCATTCCCCGATGTAGTATAAACTGCCATTGGCCTCGCAGGTGCTCTCCTGCTGCCCTGTGATCGAGAAACCGAAGCCGGCCTGTGCGCAGAGGAGAAGTGCAAACACAGCCGTGCGTATCCGGCGCTGCAAGGACTGACGCACGTTGAAAACTTGCGCCATGTCTTGTCAAAATTAAAAGCAAGCGATAAAGTCGGTTAGGCGAATCTTCAACTGTAGTCCAGTTGGAGTTCGGCAAGAGTTCATTCAATTTCGCAAAAATGCTTCACATTGTAACCAAAACCAAAACGTCCACAGCGGTCTGTAAGGGCTGCGCGCGACAGAAAGGTTGAAATGCTGAGGACAAAAAGGCAGGGGCATGTAGAGGAAAGTTATCCAGTGCAGCCCAAAAAGTTCATACACTTCTTTAAGCTCAAGTTTGAAGTCCCTCCCCTTCTTTAATATACATTAAACTGCACTTTTGTAACGACGCAGGTTTGGAGTGATGTTTTTATTATTATTATTTCATTTTATTCAGAAAAGTTAACCGAAGTTTATCTCATCAAAAGTGTAATCAATTTATCGTTTTACGTGTAACCTTGATAAAACAAAAACGCGAAGAAAAAAGCAGAAGCGGGGAAAGAAAAAAAAGCACCTTTCCTTGGCTGTCCGACAGATCTCGCGATATCTTTCCCTAGCAACTGGTAAGTTTCCCCTGGATACCAAAAGCTGACAGGATAGCGTCCACTAACTGAGGTGAGCGTTTGTTTCTTTACAGTAACAAACTCGGGCATTTTATAAACATCTTCACCTTTTTCTAGTGGCAGTTTTTATTATTTTCTGTCATATTTTAAAATGTTATTGTACGAGCTCTTGCATTTTGTGAAACACTGAGCTAGCCTAGTTGCATTTCACAGGTTATTAACATGAGTTAGCCGTGTTTGCCTTGTCCTCTTTTCTTCTTCATCTTCTGCTACCTTAGAAAATTGCAAATATTCTGTTTACCCGTTGTCTCTTTGCTTTAAATGTTGTAGATTAATCTCAAGGTTATCTTGAATACTTCTATTATGGAAAATCATAATGACTAGAATCCACCATAACAGTTGCACCTCTCAAAACTTTGTCACAATGTAAATTCAGTATAACCATTTCTTGGAGCCTTCCTTTTTAAAGATTTTATGTCTTGCTTTGCAGGGAATTAATATTTCTGTCATATCTGAAGTAATTTACTTTTATACCACAAGTTCCAGAAGCCAAATTATTATTATCACTTTTGATGATGTGGGGTTAGCAAAATGTGTTAACAAAGAGGCAGACATGAAGTCTAAAATATATCAATTTAAAACACGAGTTACAAAAAAGTTCAAAAGATTATTGAAGAAACTCAGTGCCATATTTAAGATAATGTAGAAATTTCCATTTGTGTATTAGGTTATCATTCTGTTTATTATCTCCCAGATGTTCATTCATACAATTAATTTTCATTTCTCTGCACCTAGACCGCCCTCCATATGCATTCTCCTGGCAGAAATCAACTCTGGAGTCCTGGCCAGTCTACGTGGAGCCTAATCGCTGAACATGTTTCTGAGTCAGAGTTGCTGAAGATCCGGTCAGCTTTGGGCCACCATTTGGTTGGCATGTACACAGACATGCACGCCGAGGTGAGACTGTTATTATGTATCATCAGCTGTTTCTTGTCTACTGTTAGGGGGTGACCTGGCTTTGAAACCATAGTCATCTTCCTAACATTCTAACTTAATTGTTCATGTTTTTTGTGCACTTAGGTTTATTCCTTCACAGAAATCAGATACTGGGTTTATTTATAGTAGGTTTCCACAAGAATACCACCACAAGATCTACAAGAATTTCCTTTTGGGCAGGGTGCTCGGCCAAGTATTTGTAGCTGAACAGTTACGGAATCTAGATTATAGGAGTGTTAGGTGTGTTAGTTTACCTACATGCATTTATTAAATCATTCTCAGAGTCCAGAAATAAAGGTGAAATGTGGGGTAACTGGAATTTGCTGTAAGTAGGTCTGAATGTGGGCCAGACAGATGTCAGGATTTACTTAAGATCAGCTCAACTCTCAACTCCAAAGCACCCTTGCATAGAAATCACTCTCTAGCAACATTTATCTTGTACAAGACTGATTTGGTGGGTCAGTAGGCGAGCCTACTCATAACCAAGTATGCCAACTTAAGGTCAGGACAGAGAGGAAAAAAAAGAAAGAAAAATGAAACATATGAGACAAACGGAGCCTGGATAGAAATCACTTTCACAGAATTTAATTATTTATTTGCTCAAACTTTTGAAAATGAATACAGATCATGTCCTGTAGCTCTGTTCTGCCTGTTCTGCCTCATCATCATCTTCATTTGGATCATCCAGCAAACTTATGGGGTTGTTGGAAACTTCTTTAAAACCATGCAGGGAACATTTATTGTCAAAGTCTTTCTTCCTTGCTGTAACTAACTAAAGGTTTTTTATTTTTTGGTTCTAAAATTAAGCAAGAACTTTCCAGTAGCCTCTTTGGACATTTCTTCAATGGGAAAATTTGGATATTTTTTTTTTGGACAGATAGTGATCGAGAATGTTGTCCACAGACATGTGTGAAAATCATTTTAACATTGTTTTCCTTTTTTTTGTTTTAAGAGTTTGAATCAAATCTGAAAATGTTGAGGTAATCTAACTTTGAAGAAGTTTTTCAGGACTATTTTAACTTTGATTCCACCCATTTACTTGCATCATAGAAGTTTTCTGAAATAAGATGAATATTTTAGACAAAAGTTTCAAGTAAACATAAATGTCCTTAAAAATCTAAACAATACGTTATTTTAGTTGAAAAGTTGCAGGAGTGCAGTTCAGTGCCCCAGAACACTAGATTTAAAAGTTAATGGATAAAAGAAAACAGTATTAATAATAATGGAAATCTTGCCAACTCTACTGAGGGAACATTCCTGTCAAGTTTTCTTGCATAAGAGAGGTCTTACTTGTGCATTTAAGATAAAATATGCAGTTGTGAATATGAAAAAGACTAAACTTTATCTTAAATCTAGAAAGGAAATAAGAAGTGTCTATTGCTCAGAATTTGCAGACATCTCACATCCCTCCCTCTAACATTACTCTGTCTTACGACCGTCTGTTTCTCCTTCTCTTCTAACTTCTGCTGACTTTTCTCCTTGTCTCTTTGTTCAGCTATGAAATCTTTCCATCTGTGGATCAGCTCTCCTCTGGCTGCAGAGCACCAACAGACCAGTCTGTGTTTGCAGAAAAACACCTGGACATAGTTTGCCTCAACTTTGCCAGGCTGTATACTGTAGAGATACTGACCACATATGAGTTTAGCAGCAGCTTCCATGTGAAAACCACATGTCACAACTACACAACAAGCTAATGAGAACCACTTTCCTGGTAAAAGGATGCTGACAAATATTCAGAATCTCATGCAGCCTCCATGCATTTTAACTACATTCAGAGTAAAGTAAATGTCTTTTTACTAAAAAAAAAACAAGGGGTTTGAAGGAAAGGTTAAACCACATCATACTGTCTTATACTAGACACGCAGAGAAGACCCGGTGAGCTTGGTTAGTCAGGATGTCAGGTATAACAAGGTACAAAATAAAGCTAACCCTCTACTGTAAGTTAGTTGACACATATTCCTGACTCAACTGTGTATATGTGTAATTATTGCCTTTTTAGCTTCTATTTCTTCACTTATATATCGTGCGGTAGCTGATTGTAAAGCCTCAGGACAGAAATAAAGACTTAAACTGAGAGCCTTGAGAAATTTCCAGGCTGAAAGAAATAAAGCATAGAGCACCTTATTCAAGTGTCAAAAGTTCATGGAGGTTTTCCTTCGGTTATTGCTCTTACTCTTGGACGTAGCACTTCCTTTTTCACCCCCACCCCACCCCTCCCTTTTGCCAGTCTCTGTGTCTTTTTCGTCTTTGTGTCTTTTGCAGCCATGTAATGAATTCCATCCCTCTGTGAGGGAAAAGTGATCGTAGATCGGCAGGCAGCTCCTCCATTCCACAATATAGCCATTCCTTCCTTTATCAAGGTCCTCATTGTTTAAGGCGGATGGATCTGAAGAAATATTAGACTCTCTTCATGTCTCTCTGCAAGACTAATCTCTTCAAACATAACTAAATTCTTGCTCTTCCTCTCTGGGTTTATTGAAAATGAACACTTCCTCTTAAATGTTTTTCAATTTAAATTTAAGATAAACAACATATAGTTCCTAGTAGTATGTTTAACCGCCATGTTTTGAAAATAATTCTTCTTTAACATAGCTTTGTAATGAGATCAACAGTCTCACAGCAGAGAGGTGGAGTAAAAATCTCTGGGACAGCTTGTGGTTCGGTAAGCCATGAATCCTGTAACATAAACACCTCATCAGCCAAAGACTCACGGAGAAAGTCAGTGTGAGTTTAAAGGGCTTGTGTGTGTCTGCAAGATGCAAAGTCCAGAAGTGGCGTGTTTAGTATCCTCTTATGTATTCCTTTGAAGTGAAGTCTTTTGACTGCAACATGGTGGAAATGATTGGCAGGGAACAGGTGTGGAGGTGCTAATGGTGTCCAGACTCCACTGAGACAGAAGCACTCATACACGTTACAGAAACTGGGAAACTGGCGGGATTCATAGAACACAAGGCTTTTTGTCCCATAGCAGATTTTCAGCACCAAATTGTAAGCTGCTGGAAAGTACCTCAGTTACTACATTTACTTTAAGTAGACAGTCCTTACAGCAGTTTGCTGTTAACAAGGACCACTTGAAGAAGATTTTCTTTCTTTATTAGAAAGTGAAGAGAAATTGGAGAGTTTGCAGGCAAATTTAGTCAGCAAATAAAAAAAAAACAGCGTGAGTACCAGTGCTGCAGTTAAACTTCTGTTTTAGAAGAGGAACAGCTTTTTATCCACATATCTCACATAGAGCTTACAATTTTTAAGTTGATCTTTCTTTGCCCTCATAGATCACTTCAATTCACTACCCTTTTGGACAAAAAGTCCTCTCCCATAAACTACCATTAAAACATTTTTTCACTTTTTTTTGCTTAAATCACTCTGTCAACTTCAGCCATAATTAAAACTACCAAATCTGCAATTATTCTAATTACTTTAACCTTCATGTCAAGTTAATTACATGATGTCACTGTTTTTGTGAAACACACAGAATCAATTCTTTTACATAACATACATTATTTGTTATGTATCAGTCTGCAAATTTAAACCTTTATTTATTGTTTTTGTATTTAAAGGCTCCACTTTTCGAACAGTGTCTTCAATTTAGTTTATTCAGTGACAAAAGGATCAGAATCTCATCTGATCTGATTGTTTGGAGATGTTATTTCAGTCTGTCTTAAATTGGTATTAAATTGGCATTTAAAGGTTAGAATAATTTGAATAATCACATATTTTGTTGTTGTTGCTATTGTTTAGGAGTGAGCTATTTGAACATAAAAGTGGAAAAGAATCTGAATGTGTATTTAGAGTAATTTTTGTCCTCTAATGACCCGAAAGGATAGAAAAAATTTTCTCGGTGTACTGTTAAGAAAGTGAAAATTGCAATTTCATAATTCCTCATGAAAAACACTGTCTTACTCACACAAAAAATTCTTTGCATATGGGGTGACACAACCAAAACGATTGTCAAAAATTGAGGTAAAATGTCCAAAAAGGACTTAATGTCCCTACTGACCTATAAGGGCTAAAATATTAAATATATTATGTAACATAGTGAGTCACAGAAAAGGAATGAGCAGTTTTTGCATGTTTTTATGAATATGTTATAAGTACAATACAAGTCATGAACCTGAATAACAGATTCTTAACACTTTTTTAGTTGTGCTGTGCAGGGTTCAGTTCAGTTCAGCTTTATTTGCATAGAGCCAATTCAAAATAGTCATCCCAAGACACTTTACAGAATTCAAGCCAATTTATTGTCATCCAGTGAAAACAAATTCACCTTTGTCCACATATGTCCAATGGATTGCATTGGATCTTCTTTGATTCATCCCAGGAAATGGGGGGGACCCTCTTTTTTAACAGGAAAGAAAAACCCATTTTGTGCTTGTACTTACACAGCTTTATCACTTTTGCATTTACATTTGCATTGTTGTCATATTTTGAAAAAATACCCCTCTCCTTTTTCACATTATCACTACAGTAGGTGTTTAAATCACCGATGCTCACGTATTCAAAAGTGGATCCCATTCTGTTTTAGAGAAGAATATGTCTGTAAACACATTTAAAAAGATTGTTATGAATAACTTCTGCTGACTTTTTTTAGGTTGGTATGTGGCACAAAATGTGGCAGCGGAGCCAGCGAGATGGAAACCATGGCAGCAGGTCAGAGACGCCCTCCACATGTCTACAGGGCTTTCCACTGGCTGACCCCCCTGTTGTGAAGGAGCTGGTGAGAGCTGAGGTTAAAATGTTACTCCAGACACTCAGAGAGACAGCCTACAGGGAGGGAAGGTAAATCTAATTCTCACAAATACACAGCTCTATATATCATTAATTTAAAAAAACAAGTAAACAAAAAAAAATAACATACTTGGGTTACTTTTTCCAGCCTCTAACATTAATAATGAAGCTGATGTATGAAATAGTATGCATTTTTTTATGGTCAAAGAGTCAGTAAAAGGACATTAGACACACCAAATGTGCCACATTTACCTACTTTGAAACCTTACATTATAAATGTTAGTTTATTAGCTACTCTATTACATGTTTTTTCCTGCTATTTTTTTCTTTTCCTGATTCAAGCTCGACACTCTTCTTTGACTTTTCCACCAGCCAATGGGAGGGATAATCAGTTGAGAGTGTGGCCTCATACTATCTGCGTCATTTTACCCCAAACAAAGAACACCATAAATTACAATATTGTGTTCCTAGGACAGTCACAAATGGGTTGGGAAAGCAGCTGAACAAAGCTTTTCAGAGATGTTTGGGTCTCCACAGGGCTTTTGTGGTCTGGTTTATAACTTGTGCAACAATGTAGAGAAAACTGCAGACAGAGGACACGCAATCTTATGTTACTGGCAACAAATCCATGTTTAGACATAAGTGAAGTAATACAATGTGGTTGATTTATATAAAGTTGTTTGCTTGTAAAAAGCTCACAAGGAGACAACAAGGCTTGCTACTCTGTATCTGTTTTATATGTCATTTATAAGCTGTTCCAGAAGTGGTAATAAAGTATCCTAATTCCTGCATGTTTTTTTATTTATTTATTTATCATTTATACTCTTAGTACAACCCAGGTCAGAGATGAGCTTGGGGGGTTTTTAGTTTAATGAGATGTATTAAAATAGATTAGAGAATTTGTTGCACATCATAAAACTAAAGGAATGATATTGCTTTGCAACACAGCCCACGATAAAAAGGCAGGATGCGCAAGTGTGTGTGACAGTCTGTGTTTGTGTCTTTCCCAGCAACCAGCTCTCTGCTGCCAGGAATGTTGCCCTGACACCTCCCTCTGCTTTTGCTGGGTCCTTTTAAGAAAAGCACAACATAAGATGGATTGTTCTGTGTTTTGTGGCTTTCCATTTATTGTTTCTCAGTTTGTCATCTGATTTTTTTATTGTTTTTTTTTTTTCTTCCACTGAGCTGCCTCCACTGCCTCAGAGGTGTATGTTGGTTCATTTCTTTTTTACTATACCATTATACTCACCCTCTGCTGAGCCACTGATCTAACTTGACCAGCTGCCTTGACCCACTTTTTTACAATCTATGTATATATTGCGCTTTCATGTTACCAAAGACTGTATATAAAATATGGTTCTATTTATAAATGTTTGAAACCCAAAGGTGAAAGTGCCTTCACGTACCCGGTGCTGCCTCAGAAATCAAGTTCCAATAGTCTATTTTCAAAATGTGTCATCTTCTCTCATAAAGAACTAAGTCAGTTCATTTTTTATGTACTATTATGATTTCATCAGCTAAATGAATTCCCTCTGACAAGTTTGATTGTTATCTTTGGAAATAATCCCATCATTAGATAAATATCAAACCAAAAGACGGATATGATTGTCCAGTCAGGTTTCATATCGCACCTCAGCTCCACTTTCTTGTCCAAATAAAGAGACTTCTAGCTTCAGAAAGACCAAGAATGGCAATAAGCAAATGCAAGATCGAGGCTTATGAGGTTGGCATTTGGCTTTATGATGATGTTATGGTGGCATCATCAATCTTTTCTGCAGTCCATGTTGATTCCACATTTGAGTCTACAGGTGTGGGAGCAGTTGAGTAAGGCTGCACTGAGGCTCTGAGAGACTTTGCTCTAACATCAGCAAGCTTCCTTGATGCCAGATTTTTTAGACGTGCAGATGTGCAGCAGATGTTGTGAATTTACCATTTGAATTCACAAACTTGCCCTTCTGACCCTGTGATGGACCAGCGACCTGTCCATGGTGCACCTCGCCTCTCACCTGATAGCAGCTGGGATAGGCCCCAGCATCCCTGTGATTCTCAATAGGAAAAGCAGCTATAGAGAATGGCTGGATAACTGTTGTCATTCCAGCACTTAAACACACATTTGTAAATTATAGCCATGCCATTTAAAAGCATCTTGTTGTAATTATAAACATAACGTTTTTATTAAGAACAGTCAGTTTGCTCTCCAGATCAAAGTTTGGCTTTTGCAATGTTGGCACAAGCTGATACTGCATTATTTTATTTTCCTGTTGGGCATATCGTGATATATTGAGCTTTCCATCCAAAGCAAACATCAAAAAAGCTTTACTTTTACATTTTTGAGTCATTCTATCTTAAATGACATTGTTTCTCCTGCATCGTGACTAATGTGCCAGAACTTATTTCACCGTTTGATGCTCAAAAACAAGGCTGCCTTTTGGTTCTACCTATCACCACTTTGCTAGCATGGAAAAATACTTTCAACACCATTTGCTCTATCAGTGGGATTTGCCCCAGTTTGAAACTCTCCACAACACAAACCCCTACAGAAGTTAGCTCATGCTTCACAAGAAAGATAAGAAGTGTAACACTGGTCCTTCCTACGACTGCTGGGTTGACGGATTTATTTGAAACTAACCTCAGAGAGTTTTTTTCCGGATGGCTGCAAGGCCTGATGTTAACGCTGACAACCTAGAACTCAAGAGACTCCAGTTCTGATGCTCATAACAACACTGCGTCTCACTGAAGTGAAGCAAGACACAAGTGAAGCCTTTCTTGCTGGCTTATCACAAGTTACTCTTACAAAGTACTCTGGCTTGGATGTAAATGGATTATAAAAAGTCCCTTTCAGTCTGAAAAACGTACCCCATTGTTGGTAGCTGTGTGGGAACAGTGCCAAAATAAGTATTGGTGCCACACAGATGGTGCCGGTGAAAATCACATTTCCTCTTTGAAGTTGGCTTCAGTGTAGTTGTTGACCTTGATGAAAGGTACTGAGTGTATGTGTGCGTTTCAGGTCTTTGATCGTGCAATTAGGCTAAGTCCCAAGTGCACATCAACTGAATGGCTTTCAGAATAAACCTAACACACTTCTACCTAATAACACTTTCACTTAACAATGCTTCTCTGCAGCCCTCTGTTTGTCAATTTAACTCAATTTAATATGTTTTGTTGGCATGGGAACTGAGAAATTATTGCTCTTATGCTCTTCACTTGAGATTGTTGTTTGGGCATGTTTGTTATTTTTTAATTTGATTTCTCAGACACGTTAGCCAAGAATAAAGGCATGACACAACTGGTTCCAGCAGGAGATGCTGACACAGTAGTTGCCACATTCTGCCTGGGATTCTAATCATCTGTATGAGGGCATGTGAATGGGTGTGTACCTTGTAAATGTCAGCTGATTTATCTTATTGGCCTCTTCTTGTGTGGTCCTGATGCTCCAACCTTCCACAGTCCCCCATCACATTACTCTCCCTCACACACGGACACACATACAAAGCTCCATGTAATTGTCTGAGCAGCATGAAAAGACACATTTTCCCAAGTGCAAAGACTATAAAATAAAGTAGGCTGGACCAGGCTGCTACTCTACCTGCAGCTGCCTACTGTACATTAGAACTTGGTTTCTCTTACTCCAGGAAGACATTCAAAAGATGTAATGGCTCTTCTGACTATCTTTGTTGTCGCCAGATTATTTTTTGGGGAAGTTGATAGTTTTTTTTCCATCTCAAAATGTGTTCAGATGACAGGCTTATCTGTCCACCGACAGATCTGAAAGCCTATTTACAGATTCCTGTGTAGATTCACAAATCTCAGTACAGACAGGTTTAGATACACTTCTCACAAACATTTGGAAAAAATATTGCAAATAATACCTTGTGGAGCTGAAAGGCCATGAACCATCGTTCACCTTGTAGAAATTTGCCATCAGAAGTTGCATGTAAAGGTGACAGTAAGAAAGAGGTGGATATGACCAATGATTAAAGGGGAAGTTCAGGATTTTTGACATAGGGCCTCATTTTCCAGTGAGCCAGAATACTACTGACCACTGAAGACGGTTTCAACATATCTCATCCCGTTATTCTAGTTCCAGTGGGTCGCCGATGCTAATGCTAGTGCAAGTCAATAGGAATCTGCTAGCCTGTCATTAAAACAATCTTATCCACTCCACAGAAGATCCGAGGCAAATCATTTGTAACTTCAGACTATGTGTAAATGCCGTGTTAATAGAATAATGTTACAAATAAAACTAAACTTGCATTTTGATTGTTGCTGCTGAGAAACTTTACAAAGTTTTACTTCCTGTATTTGGCAGCAGAGTGATGTCATCTGCTGCGATGTGCATGAAGGAATCTGATTCCACAAATATAAAGTCTAAAATACGGTCACGTCTGAAAGGCATGAGGATATGTCGGATTTTGAAGATGATTTCTAACTTTTTTCATCAAACTAACTGTCACCATGCCTCTATGAATGGGAATACACTGGCAAAGGTAGTAAGCTGGTAAGAAACTAGTTCCTCAATATGAAATGCAAAATTTATCATAAAAGGTTAATTTTACTAGTTTAAAACGGCATTTACACAAACAGGCTTGCTGATTTTCCTCGAATCTTCTGTGGAGTGGATAAGATTGGTTTTAATGACAGGCTAGCAGATTCCTATAGACTTCCACTAGCATTAGCATCAGCAACCTCCTGGAACTAGAATAATGAATGAAATATGTCAAAACTGTCTTCAGTGATCAGTAGCATTCTGGCTCACATGTAAATGAGGCCCCATGTCAAAAATTCTGAACTTCCCCTTTAAGCTGATATTACAAAAACAAGTGGGTAAATAAGAGATAATGGTTGAATTATTTGATATAAAAAATGGATCAAGGTTTATCTGAAGATGTTTTTGAATTTGCATTTGAAGTTAACATTTTTATCTTTCATCAGGCTTTAAATGCTGTTCAAACATTTTAGTAAACTATGTACATGAAGAAATTCATGAATTGTATGAATTCCTAACTCTACTTTTGTTGAATCAGGGATCTGGAGGAGCTCCTGTTTCGGTACAAACCTGAGACTGTAAACTTCGCCCTTGGCCATCGGGATATTTGTTACAGCAACTGCACCATATCTGAAAATATGGACTTGCTTAACAGGCGAGTAAGAATCAGCAGGATGTGATGCACCACTTTCAGAGATGGAGAGAAAATAGTTTCTTCTTCTCTTCTCTTGCAGGCCAAGCTCTCACTGTTCAATCCAGTCCAGTGTTGCAGATGAAATAGAAGAGATTAGAGACAGACTGAATGTCACTGAGATACACAAAGTCGTCAGTCGTCTTAGGTAACATGTACAGTCATAATGTGTCGTTTTTGGTCTGAAAACTTTACAAGTATTTTCTGTATTGCTTTACTGAAACGATATTGTCTATCAGTGGGTTTTCCTCCTCCTTTTAATAATCCTTTGTTTGTTTGTTTGTTTTTTAACATGACAAAGCTCTTTGATCCACTTTTACTTGTGAGTTTCAAGCCACTGCTCAGATGTATCAATTTTGACACAGCTTTTTCCAATCGTAAGCAGCTTCTGATTTTCGGGACAAAGCCCTAAAAGCCAGCTGTACTGCACGCACCCTCTCTGCATCAGAACACATTCAGGCACAGCTAACCACACACTTGCAACAAATTTATCCATCAGAAATTTATCATTTGGCATTATAAGTGTAATTTAACATTACTATCTCAATTATTTAGCTTTAGGTTCTCTATTATTATCAAAGTAAACGTGTTAGTATTGTGCACACAGCTTGTTTGTGTGTCTTCAAGTGGCAATAATGAAGATGTGTTGATGCCATTGTGGTTATTGTTTCATTATTTTTCAATTTAACGAGTCCACTTTATTGATATTCACTTATTAAAGAACTTTGTTATTACTCTTTATTTCCTCCCTCTTATCTAATAAATGTTTCCATACAAGTCTTTTTCTAATTAGTTGTCCCAAACCTCAGTTTGGCAACAGGTTAAATGTGCATCACAACAGGATGCAGTAAACAGCACATGGCACTGTTACAATGACATGAATGATATTATTGTAAATGACCTGATCATGTTTCCTCCATAAACCTGAGTATGAATTCCTATGAGTGCTCTGCTTATCCTCAAATTTCCCTTTTTTATAAACCCTCAACCTTCATTTGTAGCATAACACTCCCTCCCTCACACTCCATCCCTTCTTTCCTCACTCCATCCCTTGATTTGAGGCCCACAGGGCAATGCAGCCACTGGAGCAACCTTGGAAAAGCACCTCCTCGCTCTCCCCTCTCCTTCTGTCTCTCCTTTCCTCTCCCATTTCCTGAGTAGACCAGAACAAAAGCCCCCATTGTCAGAAAATGGATCCCAGACCGGACCAAGCCGGCAGAGGATTCCTTTTCATTTCAAGGAGGTGAATAAAGTCTGCTATGGTTATGTAACCGGAGACGGAGAAAGTGTGAAGGGAGTGAGTGAGGGAAAAGCTAAATAAGACACTGTTCAGTCAGTATATTTAAAAAAACTACTACAGATAAGTTCTGAGCAGCTCACCTGTTGTATGAAGTTTTAGTTGTATGATTTATCCTTCCATTTATCTATCTGTTTATCATTCTAGGTCTGTCCTCTTGGAGGAATGTAAAGCACTAACAGCAATGATAAAGTATTTAAAGGTAAGAGTTGAAAACAATCAACCATCTCATGAGTGTTCTCACTCTAGTTGTCCAGTGATGATGTTACAGTTAACCCTACACTTATTCTCGCTATTGGAGTGAAATCACAATTTTAAAAAAAGCACTGATTCACTGACCCATGCAGCTGTAAACCAATACCACCCATCAGTATACAGTACATTTGTAAGCATCTGAATTGATGCTTGAATAGTTTGTTTGTAAAATAGTTTAGTTTTTGCTTCACTTATAACTTTACCTGAGTTTTAGTTGTGTGTAGTATTTTGTGCAGGTATATGACTTCATATAGTGCAACTAAAAAGCTGTTAGGATCTGTTAACTATATAAACACACAATGCTAATCATCTTCATTGTAAGTATTTTTGCTTCCTTAAAGGAACAGTATGTAAAAAATCGAAGTCAATGGCAGGAAAATGTGATATATAATTCAAAACTGTGTTTCTATTGATGTGTAATCGCTGCACTAAAATAGCTGTTATATGTTTATTTTCTTGAAATGAATAATTTATATCTAGTTGCTGGGCGGTGCACATATGGAGGCTGCCATATTTGTTCCACCATTTTTTACTATGGTGTCCTTAAATGGACAAAACAATGCATGTGAAGTTAGAATCCTCTAAACTTTAAAACTGCTGTACCAGCTTTGTTTAATGGGAGTTAGAGGCTGTTTGGGATCAGTAATGCCTTAAAAGACATTAAAAATAATTTCTCATAGTCCAGTCATAGCGACACCTGAGACCACTGGATCTACTCACAGATGAAAATATCTTCATGTCTAAGAGAATTTTGGCCACTAACAGCCACCATACATTCACTACAGTGCTTAGAATATGAAATCATTTGAAAGAAAACATCTTTTCTTGCAATACCCATCTTCACCACTAGATGTCAGTAATTCTTACATACTGTGCCTTTAAAGAATTTTTTTTTCTTCCACCCCCATTTTTTGTTTTATGTCATACTGAGGTGTCCATTATCACTATCAGACACACATAAACTTGCAGTCATTCTTTCATCTGTCTCGCCCCAAGGTGTTGCTGTGCTGGGAAAATTAATCTGCTTGCAATCATTTAGTTCAAACATCTTTACACACATACACACACACAATGTGGATCACACAAGGTGAAGCGCACATGCTTTCATATCTACAATCTGGCTACACTGTTTTGCATGAGCGAAACAGGGCAGGTTTAGCCAGATGTAGGACTTCTCTGCTGACCAGATGTGAAAATTATCTCTGTGTGCTTTGTCTGGGTGAATGACTATCTGGAAGTGTAGGATTTTCAGAAAGTCTTTTTTTGATAAATAATCTAAGAAATAGGAACTGCAAGCTCCCAAAGTCTATGGATTTTTAAAGTATTTATTAAGAATTAATAATGGACATTGTATGTAGCCAGTGAATATTAGTGTTAGTTTTCTATTTCAAACAGGGAACAGACATAACAGTGACAGGAAAATCCTACTTAGAAAAATTAAGAAAGCAGCGCACATCATCATCAGCAGTTAACAGTCAACAAAGTAAAACTGGCTGAAGAAGGGCAAGAAGAGGATAGAATTTAAGTATCCTGAGCCAGATCGGTGCTGTTTCAGCCAGTAAGTCCTGACAGTGTGAATGCAGCTGTTGTCTTCAAGAGGCATGTACTTGAAAGATTTTTCTCTGTAAGACTATTAAAAGAGAGTCATTATATATTTCTGTTAGATAATTACCTCCTTAAGCAAGTTATGTTTGACTACAACATAAACTTATCATGCACCTCCAGTCACTGCAGTGGTCGATGCTATTGAAGCTGTATTGTGCAAAGTTTTACTGCCTCATTAACTGCAAGATGAAGAATATTAACTGCAGTCTTGGATAGAAGGTCACAGTGACCTGCTCTAATGATGTTTAGAGGAATTTTTTAGTTTTTTTCTGTAACATAAATCCATGTCTTATCTTTGAATAGAGTTGCTCAGAACGTCAGTTCAAGGTCTTCCCAAGATACACCTGCTGAGACCATCATAAAAAATATTACCACAGACAGCTCTTATAGATGTGCTAATGAGCATTGAAGTTATGGTGCTTGGCAAACAAGTGGTTACATTACAGCATATTTTCCATCATTATCCCATTGCTCCAGAATCCCAGTTCATAAATGTGTTCATAAGACAAAAAAAAAAAAAAGATTTGGATTCTGATCCAAAAGATGAGGTATGTATAAAATGACATGGCAGGAAAACATTTACATTGCCAAATCAGTTCTAGACCAGTTGAAAGCATATGTTTTTACTGTTTTAAGGCCTATTCCGTGTTATGACATAAAAAAGAAAATAAGAAATAAGACCCAAACCTCCTGGTGTTGTCTTTAAGAAATACGAAAAGAAAAAATTAATTTGTAAAGTATTGTTACTTGTACCGTCCACTTTTTTTTATAGTTAAGAAAGTACGTTGCAGATGTTGAAACTGCTCTTAGCCTTTTGAAAAAAAATTACCACAGGTTTTTGGACTGATGAGTGTGATATCAATTAGTGTTACACTGTGCACTTAGGTTATACTGTGTTTTTAACAACTAAATCAGATTGATTTTGCTTGATCTGACTGTCTTTTTAGTGCAACATGTAACAGCCAATCCTAAAGTGAGTCCAAGTACCATCATAATGACCCATTTTCTTTTAGAAGGAAGGTTTGTAAAGCAGTTTGGACGATTTCCAAAAAACAATTCTAAGAGCAGTGGTTAGAAGTAACTCACGCATATAAACTTCCACAGACTCTTTGTGTTGAGCATGAAGTCAGTCAAGCAAGAAAATTGCCATATTCCAGCATCCTGAAGCTGTGGAAATTATAAACATCATGCTGAGTTGCAGCTTTACACATTAATCCACTTCATCTGTTAATAGGAGACTACATTTCTAAACTAGTTATGCACACTGTACAGTGAATAGGAGCCACTTATCTCTTGTGGTTTGCTGCATTTTTTTTAGACAATTAAAGCAAAGATTTTTTAAGTAAAATTATTTCTGTGTAGCCTTTTATATAGAAAAAGTCCCTCCATTCAGAGCACATGACCCAAATAGCAGCACCGTCACCTCCAACACAATACTGCAGTGGGATGTGAGTTTGTCATACTGGTTGTCAGAAAGGCTCTGACTTTGATGCATTTCTACTGGTCTAAATGGAGGACAGATGGACTGTTTGTAGTGCAGGTGATAAATGAGACAAGCAAAGGTGCTTTCAGACAGTGAATGGTTGTCACAGGAACTACTGCGTTCTGGCTTCTTGTCCTGTTTTTTGATTGACAGCAGCAGTGCACAACTCCACCCTGACTGAAAGCTGTCTCCAAGGTCACCACATAACCACATGCTCCCATCCACATAACTTAATCTCATCACACAGGTACAGTAAATACAGGTCACAGCTTAAAACTGCAGAGCAGTAGAAGTGAGTGTAATTTTAGTTTCAGCGTGCTAAGACATTTATATTGTTTAATCTCTAATTTAATCTACTTTCGGTCATACTGTATAACATTTAGTCAAAATATGACCCATACTGTACATGTTCATCACTAGACTAGAGATGGGAAGCCTGCTAATACTGCCGTTTAAAACATCAAATGAAATCAAATTTATTTATATAGCCCTTTACAATAGCCAAAAGGTACTCAAAGTGCTTTAACAAGAGAACAGTCAAAAAGCAATGAATACATGAGTACATAAAAACACAGTTAAGACAATCATCAAATACAACTGGACAATAAATGATAAAAATCCTAAAATACAATTGAAATAATAAAGAAAAATAAGACTGCCCTAGTTGGAATTAAAAGCCAGTCTAAAGAAGTAGGTTTTAAATTTTGATTTAAAAAGGCTGAGACCAGTTAGTGGTATGAATGTTCCACAGTCTAGGGGCAGCCACCAGTCGTGTCAAACCAGCTCTGCTGTTTTGCTGATAAAATTGTGCTTAACCAGTAGAACTGTTACTAAGGTGATAGAAAAATGTCAGGCCAGATGTGTACGTGTGCCATACAGGTGTGAATTTGGATTCACATAAAAGCTCCTAGAAAAATCACCAAAATGTTTTGTCATTCCTAAAATTTCTGCAAGTCTACACCATGAATGTGCTCAAACCCCCAAAGGGCCACAAATACCTCATACACGAAGCCTGTTTTCAGTGTGTGTGTGTGTGTGTGTGTGTGTGTTCGCTGTAGATTTGTTCTGGTTTTCACTCTGTACACTGTCCAAAACACCAGAAGTACTTCGTCTGCTGCTTTGAAAGACAACACCAGGAGGTTTGGGTTTGAATCCCACTGGGAGAGCAGACCGAGATATGTGTTTTTACTGGCAGACTCCTGGCTCGTGGGTATGTTTGGGTTTGTGTGTTTGTACATCTTTGTATGCGTGTGTGTTTGGGCGATTGTGTGTGTGATAGAGTGGTCAGACTGTGGCTGCTATAAAGACTCGTGTTAGGATTTATGCTGGTGTAAAATGATGAGAGGAGACGACCAGTTACTCATGAACACACACACACAAGGGCACACTTTGAAATCAAATCTTTGGTCTTGGCACTTAAATACACACAAAGCGCTATGGTTTTCATTTGCTATGGATATAGATGTTCGAAGCCAAATTATGATGGAACACTGCTGTTTAATCATTTAGTGGTTTCTCTCTAGCACACACACTCACACACATGCATTCCTTTCCCCTCTCAGTCTGTGTTATTTTTATCCTTGTTCCTTTGCAATTTCCAAATGCTTGTCCTGAGCATGTTTAATACATTTATTTTTCCGACGTGTCCTACTTTTTGCGTGCCTGCATTTTATCAAGCTGTTGTAAGATGTGCAATCAAACTGCACCACTTTTATGAACTTTAATTTTCTGTCCTGTGAATTGAGTTTTTTGTGATTTCTTGCAGGGAAACATGAGACAAAAGCATCTGAATGAATCTGGTAAATCTGAACCGTCGCTTTCAGGTGAGATGAATCGTTGCCTTTTGCTGCCATCTGGTGGCATACAATGATTTTACAGATATAACAAAAGTCCATTTTATCTGAAATACTATACAGCTTATAGATTTCCTCCAGTCTACTCCAGCCAGTAGAGCTCATTTTAAACATATCTAAGCAAGACAAAGATTTATACAAGGCACCAGTAAAATCAACAGTGTCTACTGCACTGGATATTATTGCAGAGCAAAGCAAAACAAATCTTCAGCAATGAACAAAGAATTACTGAATAGCAAAAAAGGAAAAAAAAAAAAAACACCCATTGGAACATCTAACTGCTATAAGTGTGGTGATTTCAGTCTCTCAGATATTAAATTAACAATTTAACAACAAATAAATACTGTTTCTTAATATTCAATTACATATTTGGTGAGTGTCATCATCATGATTTCACTGAATAATTTTTAAAAATGGAAGAAATCTCAAAAGATTTCTTTAGAGAACTGTTGAAAATATATTGAATGCCTTCTCTTCAGAATTTTAGGAGTCACTGCATTTAAATAACAGTCGAACTACCGGCAACTCCGGTCCTCGAGGGCTGGAATCCAGCAAGTATTTGGAGTTACCCTGCTGCAACACACCTGACACCAATCAATGGGTAATTTGAAGCGCTTCATGTCAAATGCTGCAAAGGTCACAAGGTGTGCTGCCACAGGGAAAGGCCTAATACCTGCAGAATGCCAGGTCTCGAGGACTGGACTTTCCCACCCCTGAACCAGGTGATACATGTCAGATTATGTGCTACTAAATCCAATGTGTAAAAAGAATCCATAGTACATTTTGACATACAACTCTGTGATAACTCAAAACACCCTAAAGCAAAAATAATTAATTGTTTTATATTATTTTCACTCATAAATACGGTACTACTTTTATGTAAACAAAGTCTGTCGGCCCTAAATTCTAAAATGAATGGAAACATTTGCTGTGATCGGACTAAAGTCAAACCAAAGGTGTCACAGAATTATGTGACATTTCATACTGATCACCAACTCCGGTCCTCGAGGGCCGGTGTCTAGGGATGTTATGCTCGAGCCTGTCTGCTCGACTCCGCCTCGATCTTATGAACCGGAAGTCTCGCTACCGCTGTTTTGGTGGAAGTGTCAGCATGCCAAAAGCCACGTGACCACACTAACCGAGGCCTCGTTACGTCATCCGCGAGTGTCGAGCCGAAATCTTGAAGAGACTGGGTTTATTAATCTGTCAGTGCTTAATAGAGGTTCCAATCACTTGGGAATTTGTTGAAAATTAGTTAATTTATCACAGAGGATAATTCCAAGATATTAACCACAAAGGAAACACTAACTGAAGGTTGGCAACGTATCTTTTAATATACACCGTGTCAGAGACAAGACAGCTCCAGACAGCGCTTCCCTCAGCTGCAGTGCACATCCACGGCCAGCAGATGTAGCTCATGCTCACTGTCTCAAATGTCTCGAGACTTCGGCCCAATCCCAAACCGGCCCCTAAGCACTACCCCTACACACTACCCCTCCGTTTGCGCGTTCCCGCGGAGGCTCCGCCATATTAAGGGCCGTCCCAAACCGTGTAGGGTGGAGGGCGAGTGGACTGTTCAGCCCTCAATCAGCGAGTCTGCATCAGTGCAGACTCGCCAGAATTTTGCAGCGGGTGCAACGGCTAAATGGTGGAGGAAACAGTCATGTTCCACACATGAGTTCTGCACGTGTCATGCATATTTGTCAATATTGACAGAAAAACATGAATGGAGTTATTTTATGGGGTAAAAAGAAAAAACGATGACAGGTGCACAGGTATCCTTCAAACCACTGGCGCTCATGGAAAGGAATGTTTGAGCAGGAAAAGAGGATTATAATCCTCCTATTGGCATAATGATAATGATAATAATAATGATGATGATGATGACAATGATAAATGATCATTCGTAGTAATAATAATTTTATCATTTATTTAATTGTAGGATCATGATCATTATTATTTATTTAAAATAAAACATAATTTTTCACACATGAGTGTGAGTTAGTATTTCCACACAGTTTTATTTGACACGGGGGTGTTTGTGTTGCCACGGTGATGACTGCTTTCCTTTTCCAGTTGGGGGACGAGGGGCGTCTCGTTGTCATTAACACCCTCCACCTGCAATCAAGGCGCCTCTACAGCTGCAAGTGTGACTTCATTGGGAGTGACACTCGATAGTTCAGGGGTAGTGTGTAGGGGGCGGTTTGGGATTGGGCCAACGTGTCGATCTCTTGGCAGCTGTGTCAAAATGTCTGTGTCTCATGAAGCTTCGTTTTCACCATCCCTACCAGTGTCCTGCAGGTATAAGGAACTTCCCTACCGCAACACACCTGACTCCAATCAGTGGGTAATTAGCAAACTTGAGTGTGCTGCAGTAGGGAAGCTCCTAATACCTGCAGGACACTGGCCCTCGAGGACCGGAGTTGGTGATCCCTGTTTAGAGGATACTGTTGGGAGGACATTATGAGGGTTTGGTCTTAAACTGCTGCAGTCCTGCAGGTTTTCAATGTTTCTCTGCTCCAACAGACCTGATTTAAATTAAATAGATCCATCAGCTTATCAAGTTATACTTAGTGTGTCATGAATTGGAATGATGTTTTGAAACAGGGAAACATTAAAAACATGCAGGATTGCGGCTTTCGAAGACTGCCCTTAAGGGGAATCAACGTCTTTGCTCAGGAATGCGTAAAGTTTACTGCTGCATCCACAAATTCATGTTTAAACTCTACCATTTAAACATCAAGAAACACTCACACCTTCTCAGGGGCTAAAATCAAGCAAGTTAAAGCAAGTTTATAGTGCTACAAGTCAAAGTGCTTCACATTGAAAAGTAAGATGGGCTGAGGGAAGTGAAAAACTCCCCTGTGGTTTGACAAATGAAATCCTGAAATGTTTCGGAAATTGTGAATGTTGCTGTCTCGATGAAGAAGAGAGGAAACATCTTCCTGTTATGAACACACAGCTGAAACACCCTTCATAATATGTGGTCTGAATATTACTCATTATATGCTTAGCTTTGGCATTTGTGAAGGTAGAATTAATGTGTTCTGGCAAATGCAACTTTTAGGGCAATGCTGCTGTTTCATCAAAGACATTTCTGCATGCATTAGAACAGCATGGCCCAGTCGTAAACGAGTCCAGGAACTACACTGCCCTACCTGCACTCCAGACTGTTGGCTCACTTTTCCACATCACATGCTAATGTTTTTAGAAATGGGTTAAAATGTCAGATAATTTTTTGTCTCATACTGGTTGTGTTTATATATGTCCAGAACTCAAAGAGCTTAGAGGAGCTTTACAAGTGGACTTAAAACTCTTCCCACCATCGCTTGAAGCCTCGTCCCCCCTGCCTGTGAAGGGAATGAAAGACATTTCCAGGTTTGTGTAGTTGATTATTTAAATAATTGCTACCTATCTGTGTTCTCTTGTTTCATGTGCTAATTATAAATGCAAATTAGTTTTTTATTAATAGAACAGAATAACATCTTCTGGATGCATTTTCCCTGCTGATTCCTTCCTTATAGACTGCCAGTAGGACAAAGGCCTGACACTCTCCTGGATTTGACTCCTACATCTGTCTCAAGACCTCCTACTCCTCTCTGTCATTTTAAACCCAAGCCACCATGCGGACAGCCCCCTACCAAGATTTCTCTATTCAAAACTCACAGTGCACATAGGCTTACCTCAGCATCCAACAAATCAATCAACCCCCTTACTTGCAACAATATTGACAGTTCAGGGCATCCAAACAGCTCCCTCACCTATGAACAGAAAATGGGACAAAGCAAATACCACCGTTTGTCTCCAGAGCAAGATGATGCAGCAGGCCTCCACCACAGGACTTGTTTGAGTGTTTATACAAACTCTGAGAGAAACTCACCCTCCCTTGAAACTGTTCTTTCAACACAATGCAGTATTCATAGACGAAGCACAGAGTACAATTTGTCACTGCAGAGAGAAAGAAAAATCAGCCCTGTTTGGAGCTCCAGAAATACTGATACCACCCCTTTATCTGCCCCTGCTTCCAGTCATCTCTGTGATGCAGGGAGTCACAGCAGTAATGACATGGGCATTTCTGTGTCAACAAAAGGAAAAGTAAGGACACAAAATAGGCAAAAGAGAAGTAGCAGTGGAGGAAGCTTAACGTTGACAGCAGTGCAGACAGATAAGTGTCTGAAGCCAAAATGTTCGGAGAGTTCAGCCATTTGTGAAACTCTTCCAAAAGATGTCAGAAGGAAGAGCAACAATGGAACAGACAAAAATAAAGACAACTGCATCTTAAAGCACACAAACAAACAGCAAATCATAACTAGCCACGTCCTGACAAACTGGGTTTCACATCCGCCAGAAGGGAGTGATGCAGAGATACACAACACATGTAATGTGCAACAATCTGCAGAGATAGAAGGGCAATCTTTTACTTCATGGAAAAAGCCACATGGGGACCCCACAAAGTCTAGAAGTGGCCAAGAGACAAAGACACAACCCCAGTATCTCAGTAGGTTTCATCAGTCAGTCCCTCCAGCAAGAGTGCCAACTTGATGTCAGTCAATAACAAGATACCTGATAATAAATAAGGAAGATCCCAGTAGGTGCGTGTCTGGGAGGATTGTAAAGCAAGTATTTAATGTAGCATATTTGCTTGTGTGTGTTTTTATGTGTGGTTTATAATAAACTTTTGCTGTGAAATTTGTGTGTGGTGTTGGCAAGATTTTTCTATAAGGTGAATCCAAATTAAATGCATCATAGGAGCGGGAGTGTCATTTTTTTGTATTATATTTAGGTGGAGCAGCACTGTTAAAACAAACAAAAAACATATCTCCAAGCTACAGTATACAATAAATACATATACATATATATGCACACACATACACACACACATACATATACACATATATATATATATATATATATATATATATAAGCGACCTCACAGAAAACAAGGCCAAAGTCGCTAACTTGGCAGTAGTTCAGCACACCGTAGACGTGAAAGTCACGTGATCAGGTGACGAAACCAACCAACCAATGGTTAAATATTCTGGGGGCATACAAGAAAAGGAGAGGCGGTTGGCGTGACCGCGCAATGTCTTCATTTTCTTGGCGTTTCACGATGCCATAAAGGTTAGCAGGACCACGGCATTATTTGGTCAAGGTAAGAAAAAAGTTGAAGTATGAATGCAACCTTTTTGACAAATATACCATAATATAAGGTAGATGTAAACTAGTCAGCGGGCTATACTACACAGACGGAAGGAGAAGGCACGTTTTCCGCATTTCTGGTCAGTTGAAGAAGTGATATTGTATTTTTAATATTTAAAAGCCCGCGAATTGTTTCCAGTCACAATTTTAGAAACGCGTCAACGAAGCTATTAATTATACAGTTGTATTTCAAATGTCTGTTTTGTTGAGGTCCATGACTACGTTGTGCAAACTACAACTAAGAATAGAAACATTTTGGCTAGCACTAACTAGCTAGTCTTGGCTAACTAGTCCCCACACGTGACAAGTTTCTCCATCATCACTGTCCAGTTTGATATAAACAAAACTGAAAATTGATTTCTTCATGTAGGAAAAGATTTTCTTCACATTTATGGTGGCGTGGCTGCTGCTAAAATTAAAAGATCAGACATAGTTAAAGCTTTAACATTTATTGCACTCTGTTCTGCGAAGCTGAACTCAGCTTCCGATCCGATCCAGACCATATCAGACCAGATCCAGGTGTTTTGATGAATGCATTGCATAGTGTGTAGATTATTTCAGTCCAGAACTGAAGCTGGAATATAATAAATCAAATTACAAACCAAATTTACACCCCTCTTGTCGTTTCAGTTGCCACAATTAGGCTTTAAAGGCCACTGATCATCATATTTATTTGCAGAAATATCCACAAGGTACGGTACTTTGCATTAACCATTTGTGGTAGAATGTGGGTGTGTGAGATTTAAGTGCAGACTTCGAGGAAGAGGGTAATTTATAAAGGGAATTTGCTTGCATCTGTGCACATGCACTATTTTATGAATACTATTTTTTGTTGCACATACACTTTTAGTAAGGATCATGTGGCACAGTTTTATAAATGAGCACCACGGTCACTACTAAATGTAACCTCTTGTAGTCATTTTTTCTTCATGGCAGTAACAGGAAAGCATCAACAGGGCTGTGCAGTGCGAGCATTTTACTTGCATATGTGCCTAAAAATAGTTTGGTTCGAGGAGAAGGAAAAAAAATGGGAGCATGCGTGCGGTGCGAGTACAGATTTCACTCCTCTAATCTGGATTTTGCTCCTAAAATGAGTCAGGATTGATTTAAAGTGGAAAAGAAACTGCCAACCAAACTACATTTATTAATTTGACAGTTGGAAAAATACATAAAAAATATGAGCAAATAAGAGAAAAACATGGCGATGTTTTATGTTTTTATGGTCAGGACGCCGCCATTTGGCAGCTTTGAAGTCACTTGGTTGTGCTCCAGCTCCACATTGAACCCATCTGTATCACCAGAGCTACACTACAACTAACAAGCCGTAACACAATTTAGAAGGTGGACATGATGGAAAGCGAAGCTGAGAGGCCAGTCCAGCATCCAGATCCTCTCGCAGATGCTTTCCGGTCGGTAGGCCGCGTGACTTGAGAAGATTAAGCTGGTATTGGTCTGGGGTGGAGCGGGTTGGCTGCACCTGTGGGAGTGGCTGCTGTTCAGTGCTGCTGGAGGCTGTCTGCTGTCAAGAGGTCCACATGGACCAGGTCATGTCAGGAGGTCGACATGGACCAGGTCATGTGTGGAGTAGGCTTTCCACCGATCGGATCGGTTTGATCGGATCGGCCGCTTCGGCCGCCGTGTGCTCCTCGCGTGCTGCAGCAGGTATGTACTCAAACGCCCCTGACTCTGATGCTGACGCTGACTCATGCGTCCACAGCAAATATATTCCAGCCTACTGTGGTGATACCGGACTACATGAGCTGCAGCGGGTTGTTCATTCTTATGTCGAGGTTCTTCAGAGGAAACATTCACTCGATTAGTTTGACCACTGATGTGAGCCCCAACGTTGAAGCAGTATTACTGCCTTCATTTGCACTGTGACTGTAAATAATTTCAGTTATGACTATTTAAGTTGGGCTGTTATTTGTGCCACTGGCTCAAATTATTTTGGTTTGTCCTGATTAAACCTGAATACGCATTAGAGGTTATTTCATCTCAGTCAGTTCAGGACAAAAAATGGAAACAAAAATCTTTTTTATGATACTCAGTAAACTGTATAAATACAGGTAAACAAACTATTTAAATAGATATATTCCTCACATGATCGGATCGGTGATTCATTTTTAAAATCTCTGATCGGTGATCGGCCCCAAAAATCCTGATCGTGTAAAGCCTAGTGTGGAGAATTTTGCACAACAATTTGGATTCCACATTTGGATTACTGTACCAAGAGGTGGACGTTTCACAGGCAGCAAGCCGTCTCTGAATGAGATCGGAGCAGAGACAGTGGAGCGTAAACAGCAGGTAGGCTAAATGTTAGCCAAGCTAATGTCAGTAATTGCCTTTGATTTGATATAAAATAAGTGGTTTAGCGAGACAGGGACATGATGGGAAAGATGCAAAGCATCCAGGCTGCAGGATGAGGAAGAGCTCGATGTTCGGTATAACCGGACCCCGCCGCTGATAACGGGGAGTCCCGGTTAGTTGACGGTCATTTCAGATCGACCTCCTGCAGAGGTGTTCTGTTCATCATCAGGCTGTGGAGAGGAGATTTATGAGTGTTGCCTACTGAGATGTTTCTAATAAGAGGCTTAAAGAGGAATGGAGTTGGAGAATTACACACTGATGTTAGTAGGACTCTCATTCAGGACCCCAGCGCTAACCAAACCAGTGACGTCAAAGCTTAGTACCGCAAGTGTCTTTGTGGGCTTTAAATAATGATGATGATAATAATAGTAATATTGTCATCATGATAATATATATGGGAGATTTTCTGATTGAAGGTGATGTTTGGTTAGAGCTGCAATCTAAACCATTAGACGTCTCTGTTACATTGTTAGCATGGCTAGTGCAGCTTTTTTTCCATGAAGTGAAACCAATAATTAGTCCCTGGGTTTTAATGAGTACCTTTGCAGTCATGAGAACAGTTATGGCGGTTCACAACACAGTAACTTCTCACCATATTGGTGTTTAACAAAGATTAAATAGAGAGATTATCTGCTGCTGACAGTTGCGTATCTGCAGAAGAATATCAGGGAACAGGTGTTATCGCCCCCTACAGTCACAGATTTTCATGGGTCACAGGTTTTGCTGTAACACCGGTTTGGTGCCCTTTTTAACAACGATGCATTGCAACCCTGGAGGGGACGCAATGTAAAATCAACATCCATACCAAAGCCCACCTGACCCAGCCCGACCCCACCCAGACCAAGTCCTGCAGTGTACCGCTGGATGGACACAGCCAAGTGTGCCAGGTGACTGGACAACAAAAAATCTGTGGGACCGGGAAGTTCTCTGTATTTAAAACTCTGTTTCTCAGTGTAGTGCATCATTGGGCCTATTGCCTGGGCTAATTTTAATTATTATTATTATTATAAATAATATTTAAATGTGCTGTTTAAATGGCCTGGAGAACAAGACGAAAGTTCTCGCTTCTCACAGAGGATGGAACAAGCTTTAAGTTAATGCTGCTGTTGACCTCATTAACAGGGCAACAGCCTTGGCGTGTGCTCCAGCCAAGGCACAAAAGCAGCCTTGGCTGGCTGCATGTGCATTTGCCAGTACCAAAACAACGGCAGTGCACATGTGCGATTGATCCATATTCTATCATGATATTTCATTTTCTAATCATTCCCTAACATTACACCAGTATTACTGTGAACGGTATGATATGACCCCGCCCTTCATCAACCACAACACGCATTAATGCGCCAGCACAGCTGCCCGGGCCTCAGGAGTTTTTTCTCTCTCTCTCGCTCCGTCTGTGGCAAGTCGCACTGGTGCTACCTTATTAAAATTTGACTCGCACTTTTAAGAAATTAAGTTGCATATGCGACCTAATAGGTATCAGTCTGGAGCCCTGATAGTACTCCTTTTTTTTTTTTTTCTGTGCTCCTAAATTTTTTTATTTGGGAGCACTTGTGCTCCTAGTGAAAAAGCCAAATATACAGCCCTGATCAACCATTTTCCCTTTTAACATGTGGTAACAATTTGGTTTACATTTTTGAGCTATGACTTTGGTTTCGTTTCTTCTGTTTTGCTTTCACAGCCACTCCCTCCACCAAGAAGTTGATACGGAACAACTGCACAGACAAATGCTAAGGTAGGACTATTCTATTTCACTATTTTAGTCAAAGAAGAAAAAGATTACCATTTAATGATGGTATTTCTGTTATTTTGTAGATTCAGAGTTTCACGTGAACTGTGTTAAACTATCCGTATGTAAACACAGCTGCTACTGGTGGTATTGCAATATGAATGTTTTTCACAAGGTGTCATAAAATCTGCTTTTGAGAATAGCAATTCTGGAGTTTGTGTTGGATGGTCAAATTAATTAAATAATCCTAAGTTGTTTTTCAGGTTTGATATTGATCATGATGATCATGATTTTAACAAGATAATGTAATCATGATATTTGAGAACATTGGGCTTCCTCATGGGAAGAAGGTTGCTGGTTTGAGCCTCGGCTGGGGAGGTGTTTCAACAATAATGCCCTTTCTGTGTGGAGTTTGCGTGTTCTTTCTGTTTATGTGTGGTTTCTTCGCCGATTAGGCTACTCAGACTTCCTCCAACCTTTTAAAGACATGTATGTTTGGTAACAGGTCTCCCTTGCAAAAAAGACTTAATGGGACTCACCTCTATACATACTGATTAAATAAAATAAATTTGGATATATGTCTCCATAGTCTACACAGTTGTCTATATTCATCTGAATAGCAAGGGTTTTTTTTTGTCATCATGAATTAAAATAGTTTTAAAAGGGTTGAACATTATTCGTTGCAGCTGCTGCCCAGAGCCCAGTGTTACTTTGCAGTTATAAATTAAAAGAGAATAATAAAAGGGGTACTTCAATTCAGTGGCCATGATCTTTAAAAAAAAAAAAAAAGAATAAAGCATGAATAAATGTCAAAGCTGGCTTATAAGGACAGTCCATTTTTGCTATTTAGTGTTATGATTTCTTTGCTATAAATGGTTGTGTTGAACTTGTTGGAGAAATTGTCAAGACGGCATTGAGTGAAAATGAAGTCTTGTTTTATTTTATATAGATGGGTGCTGTATTCAACCTGCTCGAGCGGTACAGACTGGAGTCTTACTATAACCAGTTTGTGCAGTTAGGTGTGAAAGATGAAAGAGATTTCCTAGATGGGGTGACTGATGAGGATTTAAACAACATTGGTAAGTGCTGAAAGTGGAGAATGCAAACAGATTTTGTTATTTGTGGCATGTCTCTTTTAGGCTTTATGTAAATTGAAGTAGCTGTGATTATTTTTCCCATGTCAACATATTTAGGAATACCACAGTTTACCCTTTGCTTTGTTGCTTTTAAACAGGTTTGAGTCAAGTAGAAAAGAATCGTTTTTCCACCATGAAAGACTTCATCCAAAGACTCAGAACTCCACAGCGGCAGGTTCAAACAGTGACACCTGTGCAAAAGTCAATGGAAGCTTTCTGCTTGCAGTACACATATCCTAAATGTCCCGAGCCAAAGTCTATTACAGGTGAGTGAAAAGAGCTGCAATGGTGATTATGATCACAGAAACGCTGCGTTGCTAACAACTGATATTTGAAATGTTACAGATCTGGATCCAGCACAAAACACAGTTGAAGATGTGATGTTAAGAATCTCTTACCTTGAAAATATTGGCAACTCCAGTGGAGTCTGTCTCTACACAGCTGATGGGATGCCTCTGACAGACGATCCTTTCTTTAATACATGTGAGCAGACATGAACACTTTTCAGAGGAATGATGGCTAAATGCAGTGATAGTGATACTACTGAAGCTGAAAACAATCTGAACAGGTTGAAATGATACTGTACGTAGCTGTGTAGCGTTGAGCTGTCCAACTGTCAGAAATCAAGTGTTGGCAGTTGATCTGAACCAGAAGGCAGTGAGTTTTAGGTTTCTACAGGTGAGAGGATTTGAGGAGTTATACATTTCCTTCATAAAAAGTACTTGTTGGATAATCACTGCAGACTTAAGATTAACACCAATGTTCAGTCAACTTTCTGTACTGTGCCACACAAGCTTTAGCCCCCACCCTTATAAAATGTACCAAAAGTATTTTGCATGATCTGAGGTGACGTTGAGCATTTTCATACATCCCAAAATTGAATGAATAGGCTGAATATAAAACTTTGACTTTGAGAGCTGATTTTGATATTGCATGTCATTTTTTTATTTTTACCATATATACAAGGATCAATATATTGATATTTTATTACCAAGTCATTATACTGGCTCAGATTGATATATTCTGATGATTCTGAGTGACACAACATTTAATTTGTTTACAGATTAGTATGTAGCCCACATCTAATACAACAGGACTGCTGTACATCAAATGACCAGCAGATGTTAGTAATGAAACTTTTGGTGAAGCTATTGGCCAGAAAGACTTAACACACTCACAGGGCTTCATCACACCATCACCACCAGTGTCATACATGTAGTTTCATCTATAATTTTTGTTTGGTGTAGAGTAAATATTCATGGGCAGCACTGCTAACACAAAATGAAAACCTTTTTTCTTATTTGTGTTCTGGTTTGGGTTTTTTAGGGTCTTTAAAAGACAGGCACATTGACAGTGGTGCCATGATCTACGCCATTTTTACATCAAAGGAAAACCTGATGCATGCCCTTCAAATGCCAAAGCAAGAGTCTGAAACTCATGGAACTGATACCATCCGATGCCACATAATGCTCAAGGTATACTTAAACTATGGTGCTCAACATCCAGTATGATCTACAGTACTGCACCAGTCAAAAGTTTTAGAACACCTATTTTTTCATTTTGTTGTTGTGATTTAAGCAGTGAAAGCCCAATGAGACAAAAGGGAAATTATGAGCTGCCAGAGTTTTTCTTTTTTTTAAGGTTAAGGTCTCCCTGCACTGAAAAATAATGTACATCTCAGAATTATACAAAAGGCCCTTTCCATACAGCAAAAAATGCGTCAACAATTTAAATCTATTCTGTAACTGCATATGTTTATCAAGCCATGAAAAGTGGTGCTGCTATTTCCCAGAGCTCTCTTTTTATGATTACTTACAACCCCATCTATCTTTCCGTAAAGAACAGTAAAAATAGGTGTTTCTAAATTGTTTGACCAGTAGTGTATATGCAGTGTGATAATTAAAATGCATAGTTGTGCCCCTGTGGTGGGTGTTTTAATTTGCTTATGTATTTATTTATGTAGGGTGATTTCGAGCTTATTGTGGACCTCGAAAGTGACACAATGGCAACTCTAAAACTCAAGCTGTCAAATGAAAGTGGAGTTCCAGTGCATGTCCTCCATCCCAAGTAACTCAAATTGACTTTTGTTGTTGGTTGGATGTTTTGTTTCTCGTGTCCCTCCAGAAGACTTTCTCATGTAGTATCCATTAATCCGATGTGCTTGTGTTTGCAGAGATGAACACTCCAGTGGTGACTCACTGCAAAAGTGTGGAATTTCTGAAGGGTCGACAGTTTTCTTCACTTTGTCGTCCTTTTCTGAGGAGACTCCATACGATAGCACCTTCTACGTCAATGACGTTGTACCTTCAGTGCCACAAAGCTTGAGAGGCATGAGTGTGTTCTTGTCCTCAATTTATGCCATTGTAAGTAGTGTTGCTGTTATTATAACACTAGTTACCGATTTATTTTGTGTATATGTTCCTAAAGTTTTCATACATTATTGTCCTGTCATTTCCCCCGCCGCCCCCAAGCGTGCACTATTTTCTGTGCTTTCTGCAGCTTATTGGAGATGCAACTAAATGTAAAGCACCAACATTAATTCAGTCATTGATCAGGAAAATGGGCTCATCCATCTTATTGTATGGTCTTTTCAGTTGACCTTTTGCTCTGTTTATGTCACTTTCAGGGTACATTTTCAAAGCCGATGCTGAATAAACTGATTGCCTACATACGAAAGCTGACAGGATGTAACCCCCTCACCCAAAGTTTGCATCAGTTACTCTGCAGAAATGAAACGGTGACGAGGAATCAGAAGGTAAACAGTATGAGGTGGTCTTAACCTCCTTTAATGTTAACTGTTTTTTATTTTATTAGTGAAGTGCAGCCTAACTGTTCACATGTTATCAGTGTTTGCATTTTTGACAATATCAATAAGCTAACATTTTGAAAGGTTGAACATCAGAAGTAGCATCTGTTACAAATGCTTTGCAAAATCACTGTGGGAGCAAAACCAAAAAAATGTATTTTTGTTGCTTGAGTATCCCAACATCTTGATAAGGTAGAAAATGTGCTGCGAGTTTGTAGACCCCACCCTTGTGTGCAATTTACAGCAGGTAACTTAGGGGTTCATTCATACCAAGTGAAAATGTCTTTCACCATGATCAGTCCAGTGACACTCCCAACAGTTATACACTTCAAAATAGTATCAGGAAGCTTGTTTCCTAAATTGATCCCCTCCCCCTTTAGTCATGTGACTACAGTGCAGCTGCTGCTACAGACTGAATGAATCATGCCATACTCACCATTCTTTACACATAGCTTGAGTGCTATGCTCACACTATCGCATTATATGGTCTTGCTTAGAGTATCACAAGATATTACAATTTATTGTATCACTGCTCATGTATTGTAATACATGTATCGTCAGCTTCTTGCCAATACACACCCCTGTTTCTCACTATGTTGATTGATCTAATGCAGATTGCCGTTGTGGAGGGCTTATATATGCTCTTCAGAGAGCTCTTGCCCCATCAAGGATCTCGACGAGGGGAAAAATTCATTCAGGACCAGGATGTTTTTGACAACTCGTTGTATTGCTGGGCACATCTCATTTGCAAAGTGAAGGTATAGTTATAAGTTTAATCTGTTTTGATTTTTAGGACCCGTTTACACTGCCATTAAAAGTGGCCCATATCTGATCTTTTTGCTCACAAGTGACACAGATTGGATATTTTCTTGCCAGTGTAAACACTCCAAACTGCTTCAAATTTGATCTTTCACATCAGATTTGGGCCACATTAGGAGGTAGTCCAATTCCGGTCTGTATCTGATCTTTTCAAATGCGTCCGCAGTCTAAACAGCCATGTGACCTGTATCCGACCTTGACATCCTCTTCAGGAGACATGCGTTGTTTGTGCGCGCGGGAAAAGAAGCCGGTGTTGTAATGTTTGGTCGGGTGGCTAAAACCTAGCTGCTCCTACTACGCGTTAACTGCTTCTCATCAAGGATCTTTACACGTTCCAAACTAGTTTAACTTTCATGTGGAGAAGCCAGAGAGCACTTGTTGTTGCCCAAGAGCCTTATGATTTTCAAAATCCTGGTTGACAAACCTGAGAACCTGCCAACAGACGGAGATATTGCTAACCGATTAGCTTAACTACTTTCAATCGACAATAAAAGCTTACAAGTGTTTAGAAGCTTCTAAATATCTGGTGCAGGATGGTGTTAGACCTTCAGATGTGGAAAGTTTCCCAAACAGAGTATTTCCTCCTTATGTCAGAGATGAAAACAGCAGAGCCAGATAACATGAATACCATGTAAACATTAGGAACTTCTCCACGTTATATTTATAAGTTAATGTTACAATAACAGAGAACAAACTGCTGTTTTATGATTGTTTAGTTTATAGACACCACAAAGTAAAATAAAAGTCCATGACTTATTTGACTGAGTGAGAACTGAAAACTTGTTCGCTGGCTGTCTGGTTGTCTTGCAAATGTCTCCAGGTCGTCCTGTTGTCTTCTTTTCACTGATGTGCAGACAAACACGACGATGGACAGGCTGGAAACAACGGGTTGTTGCATTTTTACCTGAAGGAAACAATAATCCGTACTTGGATGTCCGTCTTGTCCATTTACATTAATAACAGTAACGTGAAGCATCTGGTCACAACGTTAAACCACTGTGGCTTGCTGCATTTTGGGAATGTCTTGTCTTTACTTTTCATAGATGAATATATTAAAAATTGGACCAGTTCACCAAAACTATAGTTGGAAAGCGTATGAAACAGAATCTGTGGAAACTTACACTGGCAAAGTGCTCGATACACATGGTTTCCAGTAATGGCGTTTGATGGCAGTTGCCAGCATGTAGTTCATTGTTCAGGGTCAGCAGACAGCCTATGAAATTAAATTCTGTCTCTGGAATGTAGGTTGAAACATCCAAAGCCAAAGCACAAATTTATTTTTAAGGCCAGATGCTGTAGCAGTCGAGCCAGTAGCAGTTAGCCTGCCACCACCTGGTGAGAAGTCACCCGAGCGTCGCCGACGTGCCCATCATGTCATTATGAACTTGCCAGTCACTTTGGGGCCTGCGTGCGTTTACACTGGAGTCTGGAAAAGGTCAGATTTTATCTGTAAAGTAAACAGGCATCCAGATCTGGACCAAATCAGTTTCATGTCACTTTTGTGTCACTTTTGCCTGCAGTGTAAATGTAGTCTTAGACTGAAGCTGTTTGTGCCCTGTAGTTGACCTATGGCTAAACCACGCCCCCTCCACTCACTCAGACAAAGAATCAACATTCAGTGACAGGCGCTATGCGACGTCTCGGGAGATGACATCTGTCAACATTGACAGCAGACACGGGATCAGAGAGACCATGACAAGATAAATTTAAAAAAAACAAAACAAACATTGCTCACAAGTCTGAAACTGTGAGTCGAAATCAAGCTTGTGAAGTCTGGAATGCGACCAGTGTGTGCGCGCTCAGTTTCTTGCACAAGCTACTGCACGGCTGCCGTTGTTGTGCCAAAAACTGATTAAACAGCGACGGGAGCGGAGTGGAGTAGAGTGTAGCTGCAACTTGGAAGCCAGAGGCGTGAACTTACCGATGATACTACACTATTGCTAGCCTCTTGTGTACCATTACTAAAGTACAAAAACTAGCACGTTTGGCTCACGTTAGCTAACTTAAGCTAATGTTATGGATGTTAAAGATAACCAAATATTTCTTTTCAGCAAAGTGCCAATATGTTGCCTCAAATACGATGTTGACTCAGAAAAGATGTAGACATCCTTGTTAATTTTATCCACGTTCAGGTGATGTTGTGGTCTACAGCATAACTTTATTCAAAGCAGACACTTATTCGTTTGAGATGTGGCTTGGGAAAGGGCAAAAAAATGCACCTCGTCGCCCAGCCTCTCAGGATACCTAGTGTCAGAGTTGCATGTACCCCATGCACACCGTTTGATCATTTTAAACAAATAAAAACAAAACACATAAAGACACACAAAAACGGACTAACTTCAATGCATTTCAATGGACATTAAAGCAGAGAATGTCTGAGTGTACTGGGTTAACTGTACGCACTATGATTGGCTCATCCCATTTAGGGGCGTGGCCATAGGTCAAATAGTATAGGTGCACTGTACTTTAGCATGAGCCAAGAGTCATTAAAGCTATTATTCTAACTGTATCATTTTCTTACTTATACAGAAACAGACATCTGAGTATGAGGTCTACGCTCCGATTTCTCTCATTTCTGAAGATGGGGACCATCTCTGTGAACCAGTCAGAGTGCCTGGTGTACCAACGGTCTTCGAACGAGCAGATGTTGTTCAGAAGATCAAAGGTTGCATTGAAAGGGTTTAAAACTTACTTAAATTGATCATTAAAGTGCTTTGTACATCATTTTCATACTTTTCTAGTTTATGTTCATACTAGGGTCTTTGACTTTACTTTTAGATTACTTCTATTTGTTGTTACATTGCCAATTTAAAATTAAAAATCTAGAAATGAAAAGGGTAATTTAGGAAAACTTTCAAATTTTAAATTGACTCCACTTTCAGCCGTGTGCTGATGATGATTGTAGTATTTTTAAAGCAATTCATTCATTCAATTCGCTGCTCTGCAGTACTTGCATTCAAGTAATGTTTTTGAAAGTTTTGTTATAGATGCTTCAGTTTCATTTCATCAACTTTTTTTTCCACTCATAACTACTGGTACTATTCTAAATGGTATTTTTGTAGAAAATCTTACTCTCTGCTGCTTCGTGATGTACTTATTTTTTTCCTTTTTAGATGGAGAAAAAATTCCAAACTGCACTGAAGAGCTGTTGCAAGAAAGTTCACTACAGAGAGCCACTGACATTGAAAAAATCCTCCTCAGCTTGCCTCGTTACATCAGCAAATATCCCCTCTGGATAAATTATGGCAAGGTGGCTACTCAGAAGTAAGTATCTCTAAATGCCCCCCCCCCCCCCCTTTTTTTTTTTCTTTTTTGAAGAAAAAAAAAGTTATCTGCCTCTTCAAAAAACATAAAACTGAAACTTTTTGGAGATTCTGCACAATATTGAGTTTGCTTAGCAAGCCAATTTTAACGTTAAGTAATGAGTAAACATCAGTGAGTGACATCAACTCCATAACTTGAACACATGGTTGCCAAATTTTGGCTTGTGTATTTAGAGCCCTATGAAATCCATGATCGCTGAATAATGGAATCACGGAACTGAACATTAAAACTGAATTCCTTATAAACGTGGATTAAGAGTAGGGTAGAGAGATGATGCATTGGGGAACCTCCAGCATTGTACTGTATAGAACAGCCGTCCCCAATTACTGGCCCGCGGGCTGGATGAGCAACATGTCCGGCCCACACAGACCCAGTGAGACAATGTAATAGACTTCAAAAAGGTAAAATAAAGCATGTTTGGTTCTATTTCAGTGTTTCCAACCATTACATAGGCAGGGCGACCCCCTCCCCATCCAGACCTGGTTTACCTGGTGAACATGACCGCATCATAGCTGCTCTGTGTAGAGATCGACCGATAGTGGATTTTTAAAGGCCGATATAATAACAATAGTTTGGAGCAGGAAAAAACCGATAGCCAATTGGTAAACCGATTAACCCCCCCCCCCCCCCCATGCGAAAAAAAATCAATGTTGTGTGTATATATAGCTGATGGATAAATATATAGGCTATTAAAGCAGAACTCAGTAACTTCAGCTCGGGGCTCCCCCTAGTGGCGTCCTTTCACTGTCTAAAAGTTCAACCCCCCTGCACCCCCACAGCACACAGACGGATTCTCTACCTGCCTTTCCTCTATTTTGATCCCTGGATATATTTCTAAGCGTTTACTAGCTTGTTGATGCTACTTTGCTGCGTTGGTAGCAGCACCACGTCTCCCTCTATCAAAGCAAAGTCCTGTATTTTCTGAAACGGGATGTTTTACCCGCGATTTGCGAGTAAAAATGCCGTGGATTATATTTTTCTCTGGTGTTGGCGGGTAGCAGGTAAGAATACGAACTTTTATTTACTTTTTGCGGACATGACAAGTGATTATTGAGCCTGAAGCAGTGATGCTTCACCCGGCGCCCAGGCAGCGCAAGCTACGTGAATCACTCTGGTCCAGCAAAGAGTTGGTTATGAGAACCAGGAGCCGTGTTTAGGTGGTGTGAAGCTAAAGAAATGTTTTTTTCGAATTAGCGCTGGTAGTCTGGTTAAAATCAGAGCTGGAAGCAGCTCGGTAGATGGGGGACCTAAATACCGCACAGCGTTTTCTGTTGTCGCAAGTTCTGCTCGGGTTCGGCGCAGGCAAAGTTGTATAGAGCTGCTCGCAGGCCCGAGGCACCGGTGGGAGGGGGGGAAACATTGAATTGCTCCATAAACACTTTGTTTAGCCCCACGGGGATTCCGAAAAGCATTTATTGAGGTAAACAAAATACTGAGATTCCCCTTTAATAGATTTTTTTAGAAGTAAAAACATAGCTATTAGAAAATTAAAAGGGTCCTTCACATTTATGTGAGGGATGGCACTCTATGCCATAAAAAAATAATATTCACAAAACAACTGTTAAAGGTATAGTCCGAAGTTTTCCCCCCCCTAAAAAATAAACGTTAGACTTGGGCAAGTGAAATGCGTCTCAAACCACACCTTTTGGCCTCTACTCGCGTGCCGTGGTGCGTTTGAATGCAACTCTCTCTCCGCCTGTCTGTAATTCGCTCTCTTGTATTGTTTTGGTCTGGTCGGGACGTTTATGGGTGGAGATTTCTGTTTATATCAGCAGCCAGTGACAGAGCTAAGAGCATGATGCTGTGTGGAAATAAGCTCATGATTGGAGCAGACGCCAGTCACTCAAACTCTTGAAGGAAAAAAAAGAAAGAAAACACTGTGTATGCACCGAAGAAAAGGTAAGAGCTTCAGATAATGCACTTTGGAAAACCAGGGTTAATCATAGTTTGGCTTGTACCCGCTTCTGAGCTCTGAAGGAGAAGCTTGAAGTTGAATAGGTTAGCTAGAACAAGGCGGTCATTAGTCTGAGAGGGAGGAGGGCCAAGTTTGAATGCTGTTGTTTGCAAACAAATGCTGGAGGGACTTCGGACTCTACCTTTAAACAAGGCGTATAGTGAAGGAAGTTGAACTGTGGTTTTCTCATCCTCACATCCTAACAGGAATTCATTTATATTCATAATTACATTTTTTAACACATTTTTAACAAAGATATTAGGTGTACACCAGCAAATACTGGGTGTGCCAAATTTATTTTCAACAGTGTTCCACCTCCAACAACATTCAGAAGAACGTATCTCTCTCAAATTCAACATTATTAACACAAAACGTCTCCACATGATGTGTGTTTTATCAGTAATAGTCAACTGTATTACATCAGGTCACGTGACATGATCTCAAATAAATCAGTAAAGCAGTCGATTAGGAAGAGCACATTTCGCAATCAAAAAAAAAAATCCCTATCAGTATTTGCTGCCCAATAAGACCAACATAGTGAAATAAAACGCACATGTGCGCATACAGCCATAACTGATCCATGGCGCACAACAAACAGCCATTTAACCATCTGAACACAGCTGTGGGCTCAGGAGCAGTAAAAGACACAACCATATCGCTGTTTACCTGTTCACCTATTTGCTTGTGCGCACTGCAGCTCAGTTTAAAGGGAAGACAGCGGATTGACCATTTTAAACCTGTCCAGTTTCTCCGCGAGCTCAGCGCAACTTGGAACTGGCAGTGTTATAGAACACCAGTAAACAGTCCATGTTAGAAAAAACATCTTTGTCACTTGACATGAGTCCAACACTTCAATAATGGACGGAAACTGATGTCCCCTGTCCACTTTCCATCTGAGGAGTTGCGCAAACAGCCAATCCAGCTCCTCCAAACCAAGTCTTTGTTGCTGTGCATCAAGTCGGTGAAACGCGTCTGATGCAGCAGCTTCACTACTCCATAAAAGTCACTCTGCAAACAGTTGTTCAGGTCGACCAGCTGATTGTGAAGGAACAGGGAACTGTCATCGCTGTTAGCAGCAGTTTAGCGCTCCGGCTGCCAAATTAGTGTCAAACGCGCATTTATTCGCATCTGTACATTTACTTTACATGTAATTTTGACGCATACATAAGCCGAAAAGATTGAGTTAGTGCAAAAGGGTATCCATCAATGCCCAACCCGTCAAAAACCAGGATATCCGCCGATACCTGCCTACGTTCCGGGAGGGAGACAAACCAAGAGTTAGCCCCTCAAATCCCAATCTGGCCCCAATGAATACAGCCAGGGACTGGCAGATGCAAGTCAATCTAGACCAGAAGCTCATTTTCCCCCCGGAGATCACAGCAACCACCCTGCAACCAGACCTTGTTCTCTGGTCTAATTCCTGCCAGCTTGCCTACATCATAGAATTAACGGTCCCCTGGGAGGATGCCTCCGAAGAAGTGTATGAGTGTAAGAAGCTGCGCTATTCCAACCTAGCATAAAAATATCTGCACTATTCCAACCTAGCAGCTGAGGCAGAGGCTGGAAGATAAGGGTGCGCCCGGTGGAGGTGGGGTGTAGGCACAACAGCAAAGCTCCTTAGGAAGGTCGGAGTCAAGGGACAGACGAACAGACAAGCCATCAAGGAGCTGGCCAACACTGCGGAGAGGATGAGCCATTGGCTGTGGCTGAAGAGGAGCAACACCACCTGGGCTGCAAAGGGAAATGCGTAACAGTGGGTCACACCCAGGCTTGATCAACCTGTGGTGGGTCTGCCTGAGCAGAGGGTGTCTTGTGAAAAATGGCCGAAACACCCTGTGACACAACTGAGGTACACAACTGACTGTGTCCTGCTGGTAAAGCCCTACAGCAGCCATTTGCCAAGAAGTCCTGAAGTAAAAGTGGAGCACCGGGATTACAACATTTAGTCGTTTTAACAAATCCGTATTCAAGTCTGGTGTGAACACAGGGTAAGCTCTGAGAGTAGATCATACTCTTCACATTCTTAACGGGAATTCTTTGGCCACAGGACTAATTGCTAGGTTTGCTCATGATGGATGTTTTAGCACACAACACTTTTTGGAAAGTCGTAATGACACTTAAAAATAAAAGTCTTTAAGACTTAAAATGACTTAAAAATAAAAGTCTTAAAAAAAGACTTATTTTTTTACTTAAAAATAAAAGTCTTAAAGACTTATTTTTAAGTGTCTCTTCAAATTTATTGCATAGAAGATTAAGCCATGGGATCATCAAATTTTATTGAATGAATTTGTGATCTCCTGTCAAGCACATGCATCATCCCAGACAAGAAAAGCTTTCACATTTGGTGTCACACAGTGCCATTCTGTGGTAACACATAACATTAGTAGCCACTGATTGATGCGAGTTTGGAAGTTTAGGTTTGAAATGTAGTCTTCCTAAAGACTTGTACTTGAAAGGTTTACACCACAAATCATTTTCACCAATTTCTGAAATTAATTACAGCTTTCAGATCAATATTCAGCGGACTTTTGGAAGTATGATGGACGGTCTCAAGTCTTGCCCTCGGCTCAAAGTGTTGCCTCCTCTGCGTATAAAAGAGCTGGGGGATTTTGACTGTCCCCTTGTTATGCTCAGTGAAGGTACTTAAGATTCAAAATTTTCACCTACATCTGTGATGTAATTTATCTCTGTATAACTGCAATATTGATTTTTTTTTTTTTTTTTTCTGTCCCCCCCCCCCCCCCCACTGAATCAGGCCACTTTGGCATTTATTTGTATAGAGACAAAGGAGCTACTCATATGATCAAAGTGCGCGATTGTCTTGATGGAAAGATAAAAACTGTTGCTTTGGATGAGCTGGCAGCCATGTGAGTACCGTGAATTGAGGGATTGGTGTGCTGCAATGGAACGGTGGGTTTTGATGTTTCAATCATGAGGGTATCTATGTATAGATCAGACATTTATTGTTCAAAAGTACAGTGCAGATGACGTGCAGAACACTGATGTTAAATTTTTACTTGAAATGAACTTAAGAACAAGCAGGGTATCTCTTTTTATACATTAACCGTATGCATCATAATCTGCATTTCATCAAAATTAACTCTTACTGGTCAAACACTGGATTCAGTTTGCATCTACTACCCCCCTTCATTGAACAAAATTTTATTAGAGCCGGTTTGTCTTGAAGCTTATCCCAAACAAATTTGAGGATGATGATGAGGATGATGATGATAAAAAAAAAACATCTATAGCAATACTGCCATAATTCCCCCTCCCCCTCTTTTTTTTTTTTTTTAACATTGGCTTTCCTATACTACTGGTCTGTTTGCCAATGAAGTCTAGTCTGCTATTGGCATTAGCAAATCAAATGGCCAGAGCCGTTCATGTCTAGCTAACCTCTGTTTTCTTTGCTTTTATTAGTAAAACTTGCATTGTTTTTAAGATTGTTTTGTTTTTACTGCAGAACTGGTGACCACAGAGATGATGCAACATTTGTCACAACCAGGACTCCAAAAGAGGCAATACTGGTAACACTTGTTAGCAATGGTCATCCATAACATCTTGAAGAAATTTCTACTGAATAAACAGTCAAAGCAAACAAATTTTCTTCACTCTTGAATTTTCAAATTAGGTGTTGATTGATACCAGCTCCTCCATGGAAGAAGAGTGTTACGGAAGTGGGGATATCAAGAAGATTAATGTTGTGAAAGAGCTCTTTGACAACTTTGCCACCAGAAGCATGGCTTATGATTTTCACCACGTCATCGGTCTTGTGAAGTTTGACTCCATGGTGAAAATCCTCCACACATTCACTGAAAATCTGGAAAAGTTCAAGGTAAATTTGCAAACAGCTGTTGAGGTTCCACTTTTCATTTGTTTTCTGTTTTGAATTGGCTTGAGTATTGAGGAAGATGTGTGTGTATTAAATTACATGTATACAATTTGTAGTACTACAGTGTGTTACAAAGCCATTGTAGAAGAACTGCAGTTCTTTTATCTGCTGTCTCTGAAATGTATACCATATTTAGACTTATTATGGCCCCTACCGACAGGCAGTGGTGCAGGAGACGGGAAAATTAAATGGACATTCTGTAAAACAGCCTGACTGGCCGTTTCTTTTATTCTGGCTGTCCACTGAAGTAAATGTGCACATGTACAGTATGTAAGCAGCAGTAATTAAAAGTTCAGTCAGCATCTCACACCATCTTTTCTTATTTGACATCTTAAATTCTCCTAAATAACATTTAACAACACTGTGGTCGTGTTGGGTGAAGAAGCTGAGGACCATCTGAAAATCACTACTGAAGTGAGGCCAGATATGCATGGCATTACTGAAAAACACAAATTGCATCCCCCACGTTTGAAAATGGGGTGAATTTCTGTCCTTGTCTGTAGAAAACGTGTGGGTGGCATCTGTTATATTTACTCTAACATTTACAGGTCCACATGCGTAACATTGAAGCAAGTGGATGCACTTTGCTGTATGATGGACTACGACGCGGAGCTTGTGAGCTTGAAAAGGTCAAGACAAAGTTCCCGGACTGTAGACTCCGCATCATGTGTCTCACTGATGGAAATGACTCTGGGTAAACTTAATACCGTCTTTATATTTACCTTTTAATCCAAAGAGGAGTTGACTAATCTTTTTCATTTTGCCCAAGATCCTCAATAGAGCCAGTTGCTGTTACAGCCAAACTGCTCAAATCGGACATTATTGTGGATTCAATCCTCCTTGGAAATGTAGAGAACAACATGCTGCATGGGATCAGCAATGCAACAGGTAAAACTTTATTTTCGTAATAAAACTAAACTAAAAGTAAAGACAGAGCTATCCTTGTAGACTGTTCTATATTCTGCAATATGTCTAACAACAGGACTCAGCTGCTTTAGGAGGCACGATTATTGTGGTGCATATCATATACACTCAATGGCTAGTGTGGTTATTGTAGTTGACAAATACTATGTAAAATCTTTTTGTCCACTGCATTGTTTCAAGGGGGCTGCTGTTTCAAACCACAGACAACTAAAGAAGGTCTGAAGCTCTTTGAGATTGAGACGGTTCTGTCTTTGGAGCAGAGAAAATCAAAGGAAAAACTTGACCCATCTTCCATCTCTGAGGTCAGTTATGGTGCCTGATACTGAAGTCTATTCAAGACAGATGACTGAATTAGCTCATATCTTTTTTGTTGTCTTATAGAGCACATTAACTAGCATCTTTGCTTCTCATGGGTATGATGAGTATCCGGAAACATCCTTACCAAGCCAGATAAACGGCAAAGTGACCATGACAGAGTGGTGAGTGACAGAAGTGATAGACATTTATTGTTTAAGATTCCTGGAAATGAGCTTTTCTTTTTCACTTGTTAAATTGAGGGTTTTTATTTAATATATGATAGTGGTAAACATGTCTGCAGGGGACCACTAATGTACTACAGGACTGACAGGATCTCTCCTCCACTACTGCCAGTTAACCAGCAATTTTAATGGTTTTGAGGTTTTGTCAAAGCAATGCATTTGAATCAGTAAAATGCCTTTAAAGGAATATGAAGATTCAGTCAATTAAATTGCTAGAAAGCAGTACGTATTTCATTTTGAGAGGACAGAGCTTGTGTTCAATATTCCCCCTCCAATAATGTGAGGTTTATTTGCAGATTATCTTTTGTAAACCACAAATATCATTGAAATTATAAATATTAAAATACAGTGCCCTGAAAAAGAAGATTCAGGAATCAAAGGATGGGCGATTCATGGAGAAGGATAAACGCATCCTGGAGGAGCTGAAGAGCCTGCATTGCGACCCTCATCCCTTCATTAGAGTATTTCCATCAGAGTCAGACTTTTGTAAGTAAGATTTCTCTCTGCTTGTTTTAACCTTGAATTATTTATCTTTTTTTCTCCTTTTTATTGTTTTCTACATGTTGAATTCAAATGGCTTTATTGCTGAGTGTTACGTCCTGGCTCTGCTAGGGATCAAGAACATAACAAAAAGACTTGTTTTAGATGGAATGGTTGGGGTTAGGTAACAAATGTGATCGTAACACAGCAAAAACGCCAACTTTTGCTAATTAACAGAAACCATTTGTGTACAACTTTGTAACACATTTTGGTAGACTTAATGGTAGACTACAAAATGTTTGGTTTTGTTTTTCCTTATCTTTTCAGCATTCTGGAGAATTCTGATGCAGGGCCCCCCGGACACACCATATGAGAAAGGCGTGTTTGAGTTGTACTGCCAGTTTGGCCACGACTACCCAGTGAAGCCACCAGTTGTTCGTTTTGTCACTCATGTATCCTTTAATTAAATAAATAAGGGATTGTGTTTCATTCAGCGTCATCCTGTGTTTTCACACATTTCTTGAGGTATTTCTTAACAGGATGACAGGTGTATCACTGCAACGTCAACAATGTGGGCCGCATCTGCCACCACATCTTTGACCGCAGCTACAATGCTCATGTAACCATGAGAGAGATCTTTGATGCTGTGTATGGACTGCTCATCATCCCTGAGCCTGAAGATCCACTGGACAGGTAAGAAACCGACTGATATCCATTGTTAAAATGCTCTCAATGATTGTACTTTTACCATTGTTTTTAACTGAGTAATGTCTCTAAACCAGAGCTTTTCAATTCTGGCCCTTGAGGGCCAGTGTATTTGTACAGCGCATTTTGTGTACTCGACAGTGTTTTAAAGCATTTAAACGGTGCAGGAAAAATAACATTTAAAAGTAAAAGAATAAAAAACATGAAAATTCAAGTTTAAAATAAGCAGCGCAAATTTGAACTTTTGAATAAAAACTACTCATATGTAGCTGAGAGCAGTGTTGCCTACTAAGAGACTTTGTAGCTATATTTAGCGAGTTTTCAGACCCCTATAGCAACTTTTTTTCTTCTTCTTTTTTAAAAAAGCGACCAGCAACAATCTATCGACTCTGGTGGTATTGTAGACTGACCTGAAAGCACTATTCTTTAACACACCAACACGTCGTGCAAACTTCAAGTTGTTTTTTTTTTTCTTCTTTTTTGAAGCCCACAAAAAAATCTAGTGGCGTTATTTGCATGTTTTTAACTGGTGCATTGAACTTATTTTGAAAGCATCTTGGCTGAAGAATTCTTGACAAGCCGTGAAACGTATGACCAAGAAGCCAGGAAACGCACAAAGGAATGTGCTGGGAAGTCGCTTGATGACATGGAGAAGGTGAATGAGCCGGCATATTTATTCAGTGTTGGTGGTGTGACAAAGACTTTTACCTTTTTAACATCCTTCTGTGGCCTCTGTCTCCTGAAGACACTGGTGGATCCCATACCACAGTTTATACCTCAGCACCTGCTTTGTCCTCTCACCAAGAAGATGTTTGTGGATCCAGTGAAAACTGTGTATGGTACAGTGTATGAACGCAAAGCCATTGAAGAACACCTCAAACAGTGAGTTATGATCATCAGTGGCTGCTTGTCTGGGCAGTGGTTACTGTTGTATTTAACGTGCTTTTATAAATAAAGTTTGCTTGGCTAAAGGAGCCAGGAATCAGTGTATCAGGTGATGCAGTCTGCACATTCTCTCTTTCAGACATCAGTATGATCCGATGGCTGGCCCAGGACATGATCTTGAAATGAGTGACATAATGGCAGACCGGGACATGAAGAAAATGGTGAAGGATCATCGATCTCGACAAATCCAATAAACGTGAAGAATGTTTTTGAAAAACTGAAGCTTTAGGAAAATGCATAAAAGTTTAAAAGTGGTTCAAAAGCTGTTTGGTTGTTGTTTGTTTGACTTAATTTACACGCAGCTGTGATGATTGCACACCAACACAAAAACATTGTAAAAGACTCAGTTTCATGTTTGAAAATCTTTGCTTGCTCACTTTAAGAACTCAATTCATTTTGTTTTATGTACAAGTTTGATATTTGTAAACATTGGATAGCAAAAAGCCTTTTTGTTTTTAATGTATTCTTTTTTTTTTTTTTTGCTTTTTAATTAGTGACTTAAGAAGTTTTTCATTTAATTAAACTATAAAATCTCGACTTTTTTTTTTTTTTTAAAGTAAAAGTGACTGGTTGCCTTTCTTGTAATGGTGGAATAAAATGTTTGCTGCATTATTGCATGTGCACTTTTTCTTCTCTCGTGTAATATTGCATAAATTTACCAGAGATTGAATGAAAATTTATCAAATCAAGTTTTATGTATCCCAGGTCCCATGTAGTGTAATTGTATTGTATTGTAATTTCTTCCTTGGCAGGACCCAAATTTTGAGGGAATTTGGATTTTTAAATTAATTGATTGTGGCTTGTCACTTTTGGAAACTATAATGAATGATTATAATCAGAGGTGGATAATCCAAGTGCCATAAAGTAACATTTTGCTATGATTTTGGATATACCTATACATTTGGAACAGGTGTTTTCAATAATGGACTCATTTACCTGATATAGGAGCTGTGCTAATTAAATTCAGCTGGTTTGTCCACCTCTGTATTGAGGGGGAAAGTTTCCTCTCAATGTATAGTCTCCCTGGGAAAGTATAAGGATTTTGAGCTTTGCCGGTGACTTTAGTTGTTAGTCTTGTCATTTGATACTGAGCGTCATTGCCACACAGTCGTTACGTCACATTGACAGGAAGTGATCTCTGCGTATACAAACACATTAAATGTTTTGTTTAAATTAAATGTGACCAAATCGTCTCATTGACCGGCTGGTAATTCAGCTTATGTTAACTACAAATTTTTGGAATTGTCACTTGTTTAAAATCGCCCTCGGAGACCCCTCCATCCCGACTAAAAGTTGACAACGCCATATCGTTGTGCTTTGACTTTGAAAGCTGTTACCGGAAGTATTTGACTAGTCCAGTTGAACGCTGCAGACTCTGCAAATTGTTGTAAAAAGTGGACGGATTAGACAGCAGCAGGTGAGTGCTTATTTTCACACGCATTTTAGACTATTGTCTATTGTACTTTTTACTCCCCACCACACACACTGTCCATGGCCATAAACTACTTGAAATACTGGGACATTTTTTTTCTTTTTACTTAATCTGCAAGTACATAAATCAGAATTTCATTCTCGGACCTTGTCAGTGATATTGCATTAATCTGTAACTTTACTAGTTCATTGAGATTCTTAATGCAGATTGGGCATTTAAAACGGATTTAGCGACAGTCTAGGTTTGGCGATGGTCTCTTTACGCAAAGATCTGTATAAGAGAAGTGCTTAAAACCCATGCTGAAAACGGCATTTGCAGATGTAACCTGCTTTTCCTGCGCAACCTGTTACTCTTAAGCTTTTGACACATGGCGAAACTTGCTTCGACTTAAATCACAGTGGATTTGCCATCTTCCGTGACTCCTGTCAGCATTTCCAAGTATAGGAGGAAACGCTACCTGCAGGACAGGTGCCACAAACCTGGATGAAGTTCAGTATCATTAATTAGCTGCAGTTAATTGGTCAAATAATTTGTAGTATGAAATCCATTTGGAAAAATGTGGCTGCATTGCAACTAATAGTCATCTTTGTGGAAAAAAAGAGGTTTTGTTGAGTCTTAAGATAAATTTTAATCAGATTTGCCACTCTTAACCAATTGGCATGCATTTGTTTGGTATAAAATTTAAAGTTCACTATTCTCTCTTTTTTATTTTTAATTGGTTAAATGGATCTGTGTGTAATGCATAATGCATAGGAGTGATGTAACCTTTTCTGATCACTGAGGGGTATGAAAGGCTAGAATTTCATTTGCCTTTGTTATAGCTGTGGATGAATGGGGACCAAAAGTTCAGCTTGATTCCTTGTTTTTGTTTAGTCTTTCTTTAAAATGTTCTCAATTGTAATTACAATTTGAAAAATTTTAACCTCATGTATATGCCCTTTCCTTAGAGATGTGGTGGGTGCTGTGGTTGCTCGCAGCCCTGCTGGTTCTCTTCTGCAGTCTGGATGTGTGGTACTTCCTCCGGGCGGCCATGGTGGTCCTTCGGGCCTGGTTTCAGCCTCCAGTCTGGGACGTCACAGCGGAACAGGTCCTGACGGGCCGAGTCACTCCACGTGACATTGACATGTGTCACATGAACAATGCTCGTTACCTTCGGGAGTGTGACTTTGCTCGCTTCTCTCTCTACACACGGAACGGTGTGTTCAAGGCAGTACGAGCCCTCGGAGCTTCGATGGTTGTGGGAGCCACCACTATACGTTACCGCAGGGCTCTGTGTATAGGAGAGGGTTTTGAGCTCCGCAGTCGGATCGTCACGTGGGACGACAAGGCCTTTTTCTTGGAGCAGAGGTTTGTGTCAACCAAAGATGGGTTGGTGTCTGCTGTCATGTACTGCAAACAGAGCGTCATTCGCAGCAGTCCAGACAAGATCATGCAGCATCTGTGTAAGAGGAAGGTAAGGATGGAAATGGACGTGTCAACAAAAATCCAGTTACATATTGGTAGAATCAGTACTTTGACTACAATTTCCGGTTTCCTCCCTGCAGGTGGAGTGTCCTGAGTTTCCAGAAGATCTTCAGCACTGGGTGAACTTCATCTCTGCGAGCAGCCAGGCCCTCAGAGCTGAGAGTGGTCTAGAGGAGAAGAACAAATAAGGGAATACATGCAGCTTTTTGGACGGGCTTTTAGTAAGCCAGCCAGGGCAGCAGCCTGTGACGCAGTCTCCTGAAGGAGCCGTTCAAGTTCACTTCGTGATTACTTGATTAAAACACAGTTGTGCCTTCACTTTGCATTAAAGGTACTCTTTGTATAACTGAGCTTAACATGGATCACAGTATTTTCAGGTGTTGAACACTACTTTAACTCAGACCGTCGACAGGTTTAACTGTGCCGGTACATTGCATATTTTTCAGGGATTGAAAATGGTGGTAAATGATCATTGTCTATGGCAAATTGTGATTTTTACAGCTGCAATAAAACACATTATTGTAGTTTTGAGTTCTCACTGTAACCAAATCTGAAAACATTATCAATAGTAAGACGGGAGAGGTGGCTTAATAGTTATAGGGTTACGGTTAGGGGTTAGGTGAACCTTGAACTGGAGGAAAGGGAAAGCTCAGAACTAGAATAAATGACTATCTATTTCCTGGTCATGTTATTTAGTATGCCAGTGGATTATGGTTATTTCTCACCTTAGCGGCTGCAGAGCTCTTCTAACAGGTTTCCCAGAATGCTCTCCACTATGCACTAAACTGCAAGTCTGCTTATAGTTATCTGGACTCAGTCTTCAAGAAAGACCAATATCTATGTACCTGTCAAGAACACAGTGGTACATCCGTATGCATCTTGCTACATGCTCTTATTTGTGGTTCCATATGTTCTGATGCAATCAGGGTAGGAACATCTTTTTTAACCAAGTATATTTTGAACAGTTATCTCTTCAGAGAGCATCTCTGGGCCTAAGACCTTTAACAACATAACAGCTCTGATTCACACCTACATTACAGATGTGCACCCCTCTGCCTCTGCAGACTTGTTTCACCAGACTCCTTAATGCAACGTTAACTGGTCACACTAAATTCTCCCGAAGTGTGAGTGTGCGTACTGTATAAAAGTCAGGCCTCCTAAAGTAAAATCTTGCATCTGTACTTGGTACTTGGTTGGGGCCCCTTTTGCTTGAACGACTGCCTTAACCTGGAGTGGCATGGATGCAACCAGCTTCTGGCATATCTCAGGTGTTATGGAAGAAAAAACATGCTTCAATCACAGCCTTGAGCTCTTCTTTATTGTTTGGTCTCTTCCCATTCAGCTTTCTCTTGACAATGCCCCACATGTTTTCGATGGGGTTCAGGTCAGGTGCGTTTGCGGGCCAATCAAGCATGGTTGTTGAACCAAGATTTTGTACTTTTGACAATGTGGGCAGGTGCCAAGTCCTGCTGGAAGATGAAGTCTGCATCCCCATACAGCTGGTCTGCTGAAGCAAGCATGAAGTGCTCCCAAATGTCCTGGTAGACGGCTGTGTTTATGCTGGAGTTAAGGAATGGACCCGCGAGCTTCATTATGAAGTCCACCACACTTTTGAATGGCCCTTTCCTGACCATCTTCTCCAGGCTGCGGTCAGCCCTCCAGCTTGTACACCGTTTTCTTCCTCACCTCTATGGAAAGACTATTTTTCTCTCCATACACTTCTTCCTTCCACTTAACTGTCCATTAATGTGCTTTAAAACAGCACTCAGGGAACAACCAGTTTCTTTGGCTATCACTTTTTGTGTCTTTCCACCTTGTGCAGGGAGTCAATGATGGTTTTCTGCACAACTGTCAGATCAGCAGTCTTCCCCATGATTGTGAATTCTTCTAAACCAAGATGGGGTCTTTTTTAAAGGCTTGGGGCACTTATGGAGGTGTTTTGGATTACTTACCTGATTAGAATGTGACACTCTGAGCCTATAATACTGGAGCTTTTCAGTATTCAAATTTTTTGAGTTTTTGAATTCTAGGTTTTCTAAAGCTGCAACTCCTAATCAGCAACATCCAAACAAATAAAAGCTTGGAATATATTGATTCACATATTGTCTAAACAATATGTAAATTGCACCTTTTAAGTTGAATTACAGAAATACATTAACTTTTTCAGGATATTCAAATTTTTTGGGTAGTAGCTGTATATTCTAAAGATATCCCATGGAGTATATTATTTTAATCCAAATTCAGATGTAGGATTATGGTTGCCCTAATCGATATGAAATGTAAACGTTTGCTCATATATGGATGGATAATGGGAAAAATTCAAGAATAATTTGATATGGTTATGGATAACATCTGAACATTAATGCTAATTAACTGTAGGTATTTGTGTGAGTGTGTGTGAAAGGAAAAGAACTAAAAAAAAAAAAACTGAGGAGGGCTCACACATTAAAAAAAAATTATTTAGACAAATCTTTGACAATTCAATGGAAAAATTAACACACAAGAACAGTGCAATAAAGGAATAATATGAATGAAGATTTTAGAGAACAACACCAGCACATTGTTTTAAAATAAAGGATTCAGTTTATTATAAATGTCAAGTCTCAATGGCTTTCTTGTTTGTTTTTTTTTCAGGCCCTTGAGTGCTTCAAAGTATAATTTCACATCATACAAGTGTTGCATATTGGGTGGTTTCGTACGTGACCACTTGCATTTATAAATTTGATATTTGGCGTACAAAATCAAAAATATATATCGTGTTTTATTTTTCCTTCCAGTTTCATTCTTAGAAAAAAATGTCCTTTTTTTAAGTTTATGTATGACACATAAGTTCAATATCAGTCCAAAGGAGCCTTACATGGAAACAATCGAAAAATGGATGCATAGAACACAGGGCTCGCGCATTTGAAAGAAGGGGCAGTTCATAGACCGTTAATGGGACGGACAGAAATGATAACGTCTGTCATTGCGAAACTAATGTAACCACTCATGTAACCATGCCGACAAATCAACCAATGAAGCTGCGTGTCGTCACACACCAGGAAGTTATGGTAATTGATTCTACCGGCTTCTTGAAGTTGCATCTCATCCCATGGTAGCACTTTCTCCGGGACGCACAGTGAGTTTCCCAGACATGGATATGAAACTACCTTGTTTTAATGGCAGTTGCTTAAATTTTACAATTAAAAATGTTGACTTTAGCGTCTGAATTTTTCCGCGCTTCCTCCAAGGCCACCAGTTTCCTGGAGCTAACGGCTAAGCTAACAGAATTGGCTGTCACAGCAGGTTGCAGTCCATTCATTTGAACGGAGCAGCGTTAGCTTCCCAGTCCTCAAGGTTGAAGTGACTGCTTGTGGAAATGTGCTGCCTCCGGATTTTTAGCCAGATTACGAACTCAGCGAGTGTAAAACTACTGACCTCATGTTTTCCTACACATCCTGCAGTGACATTGATGAGGTCAAAGATGCATTCGTTTAAAATTTGACTGTGTGAATACATTTAGAAAACAGTCAAACGGCTGCATTTTAATGAAAAATTATTGCAGGCCTTCACATGAATTCAAATGTTGAAGCCTTGCGTTGATGCTATTATCATATATTAGTAATATGTCTTTAGATTCACTAGTCTCTCTTCTTGTGTGTAATATTTGGACTGTTATTGCAGAGAGATGATACTGTTGGTGCTTGGTGCCCTCCTCCTCCTCTTCTGCAACCTGGATGTGTGGTACTTCCTACGAGGTGCCCAGGTTTTCTTCGAGGCATGGTTCCAGCCCAGAATAGAGGACATTCTTGCTGAGCAGAGTGTTGATGGAGTGGTCCTTACCCATGATTTGGACTACTTGGGTCACATGAACAACTCTCGATATCTGAGGGAGTGTGACTTTGCTCGCTTCCATCACTACATGAGAAATGGGCTGTTCATGGCTTCACGCAAACTGGGGGCCAAAATGGTGGTAGGTGCCTCTACCATCCGGTACCGGCGGTCTTTGGCCTTTCGAGAGGCTTTTGAAATCCGGACCAAAGTACTGGGCTGGGATGAGAAGGCGTTTTACCTGGAGCAACGCTTTGTGTCCAAGAAAGATGGCTTTGTATCCGCAGTCATGCTTTGTAGGCAGAATGTGGTGCGCTGCAGCCCAGAGAGAATCATTGAATTCATCAACAAAACAAAGGTGAGTAACAGGGTTCATTCTTTCTTTTTTTTGAGCTACAACAACATTCTGATCAATTCATATTTGTCAGAAAACGGGGAAACTGCAGGTTTGCAAAGGCCTGGATTTTGTTGTATTCTTTGCCACATTTTTTCTAATGCTGATTGTAAGTGACAAAGAAAATCATATTGGCGGATTTAAGAATATTGAACCAGTTATGATATGAATAATGACTTTGCTGCTGTAAAAGTTCAGGTTTAACAAATAATGGCTTCAGTTTGGTTCTGCAGCTTAACTTTTTCTTAGGATTTTGCTTTCATGACTTAAATCCTGTGTTTCTGTGCAGATTGAGTGCCCAGAGTTTCCAGAGGAGCTCAAACACTGGATCAGCTTTATTACAGCCAGCAGCCAGGCACTGAGAGCTGAGAGCGGACTGGAGGACAAGAATAAATGAAGCCACACCATGACGCCACATATCATGAGTGTAGACACATATCATGGCACTGCACCTACATGTAGAGTAAATGCATACACGTAGATAAACATTTACACATCGCTGAGTTTTAGTTGACTTCCAGTATTACATGTACCTCTGATTTGGGTCGTACCTGCTGTGTATTTTTGTATGATATGAAATTCTCAACATATGACAGCTAAATATGAAAACTTGAACTTTATTGAAGTTGCTCTCTTAAAAGTGAAGCGGGAACGTAGCTTTATCCTTGCAGCTTAGTCAGTAGTTGACTGTGAGTAGACTGGTTTCAGACATTTTCATTCTCATTTAGCAAAATCCTGAAATGTCAAATAAGCATGTAGTTCAAAACTTAATTGTCCACTGACACCAGTGCATGTCTTTAAAAGAATTATATATTTTATTTTTGTGCCTGTTATAGTAATTTGCAATTACTGAGAGTTATAACTTTGAACAAAAATAGAAAAGAAACATAGGTGAGAGGACACACTTGAATGGACATATTGAACATGTGTTGTCAGATGTTTTAACTACCCCATCAGTATATTTGCACAATTAATTCCCCTAACAATCTGAAAGGGAATATTACATTTTGAGGGATCAATTTATCTGCACAGTATTGATCTATTACCATATTTAAAATGTACTCATTTCCGAGGACAACCTCTTGATTGGAACTGCATGTAATTTTTTTTTTTCAAGAGAATGTGTTTGAATTTTGATTGGCTGGTGCAATAAGCAACAATAACATGAGGTTGCTGGCAACTTTTCCAAACCTGCAATGCACAATAATCACTGAATGTTTGAGTGTGCTTGTTGAGGAAAAAAAACCTATGAAATGTGCAGACTTCTGATTTCTGTATCAAAGCTTCCGTTTTTGACCAAAGTAATGTATTGTTCTGTGTTGGGAAAATTCGATTTTTAAAGATGTTATGTCCAATCTGTTATATAGTCATGTGAAAAAGAAAATGCACTCTTAGTCGTTCCTTTGGTTATTTGTATCAGGGCATATTTGGGGAAAATGGTCCTTACAAGGTCTTAAAATGAGGTAAAATAGCATCTCAGATGAACAACATATAGCGTTATGCTGCATCAAAAACAGTGTGACACTGCATTCCGCCTGATAAACATCCTTGGTCTTGTCTCTCTAAATTTGCTTGGATGTTCACCTGTGGGAAAATAGGGGACTGTTCTGAATGATTTCCAATTGTGAATAATTTGGCTTACTATATGTTTTATGTTCTGCTTCTGCATTTTAGGTGAGTTATTCTTAAATAACACTGTGTAATATTGAGTGTGTTGTTCACTTAGGGTTGGATTTACTTTATTTTGAGCTCAAAAGACCAGATAATTTTTTAGGAGGTCCATTCTTGATACTTAAAACCTGATGTTTGAAAGATGGTGTTTTCTGATTTCACATGACTTATGTTGTCGATGCACTGACCAAGAAAAGTCCTATTTAATACATTGAAGTTTGAAGTTATGCACTGCATTTTTATTTTAATACTATTCTTTGATTTATTGAAACAGAATTATTTATCTAATATTATTTATTGTGTTTGTTCATTTTAATGCATTTTGAATTAAAAATGCACTGGAAAATGTATTTGTGTGATTGAGTGTCATTGCAGGTTCAATTTCTTTTATTAGCCTATTTATATTTTAAGTATACCAGACCTATGTCTCTGTCTTCAATCCGCCTTCCAACAGAAAACTGCAGACCAGGTGGGGTCCATCCTTTGGGCAGATTTATTTACAGAATCAAGAATATTTACAATGAAACATTGTTAATTCTGGAATGGTTTAACTTTCTCAGCCTGATTGCTGAGAAATAATCCAAGACCTGATCTCCTTTTGGATATCTTGGATTTTTTTCCTTCTCATGCTCTGTAGAATGGTGAAAATTGTCTGTCTGATGGAGGTCTTCTGCTTGCATTCAAGTGTTTTTATTTACTTTAGACATTTAAACAATGTTTTTTCCTAATGGAGATCTATCCAACACTTAGACTGCTTTCTATGTGTTTTGCTAGTTTTAATGTGAAATGGCTCCATATTTTACAGCACTGAAAAGATCAGCACACTACCTGAGACTCTGGCTGCCCCCGTCTCTCTGCTCTCATCTCAGCTGCTGCTTTGTGAAACATTATAATCAGAACTCAGCATTTTGATATATTCCCTCCATACTGAAATTGATCTTACTGCCTTTGACATAACCATGGACATCGTACTCTGTGCAACATTTTCACTCTGACGTTTTACTTGACCTGGCTGAGTAATTATTTGATGCACACTCTCAAACACACAGTGGGAGAAGCAGCATTAAAGGGGTATTGTGTAACATTTTCTGTTTTCTGGCCAAAATCGATATCCGCATTTATATATGTTTTCATTGGTGAAATATAACCTCTGCTAATAATCTGACACATTCTCGAAAAAGGAAAATATTTAGATTTGTATATATATATGACGGGTAAGTAAGGAGGGCAGCACCATGACAGTCTGCCATCTTGGAACAATGGCCACAAGTGGGGGACAAAAAGCACCAATGCAGAATAAGGCTTTTTCTCTGTGAGCCAGCGAACAGTGAATAAGATGCCGGAGAAGATCGCCTGGTTTGTGCGGTGGAACAGATTCTCAAAAAACATATTTGATCCTTCTTATCTATGACGTTTACGACCATTTGCATTTGCAAGCATTGACTTTGAAATCAGAGTGATTGGAGAAGTTTTACCGGTCACATACAGGCCTATATGAAATCTGAAAAAGGCCATATTTCAGAGGAGTTCATTTTGGACAACGTGGACATTGTTTTCATCAGCAATGCAGGGGAGCCACTTAGTTATCTCGTCCCCATGTGTTTGTAATCCGTGACCATGATTTAATATTGCTTGGCTATGATAAAATCATTACCATGCATTTGTGATGCAGGGCCACAAGTTTGTTGGTTTGTCCTGCTGATGTCATCAGATGGACAAAAACAGCCTATGGCATTTTTGTTTGTTTGTTTGTTTTTTTTTTAAATGGTTTTGTTAGACAGTGTTACTTGCTCATTGTAACTGCGACACTGCTAGACTGTGCGCTGATACAGTTTACAATGTTTATGAAGTATTGAATGACATATTTTAGTGATGCTGAGGCTTTTTGATACACAGCAACTACTGTTGATGCAACCAAAAAGTGAGACGCAAGAGTGCATTATTTGTTTTAATTTGATAAATGATTTCATCAGTGTCCCCCTTTTTTAAAAAAAAAAAAAAATCAAATATCTGTTTTGCAGTTGGATAAGAAAGCTTTGTTGTCATTGTAGTTATACATAATGAAATTATTTCCAGCTTTCTTACAAGAAGCAGCAAGTTACAAAAGTTAACATCACAGTAAAGAATTTTTTTTTTTTAAAGTAGCACTGAAACTGTAGCAGCAATAAATATAAAAAACAGAGACAGCAACGTTATTATTGCAGTTACCCAGGTGTCAGGTTTTACCAATCGGATATATCAGTCTACAGTTTGTCTCTCAGACAAACTTGGTGTACAAAGTGACACCACTTGACTTAAAAACCTGTCTGAAGTTTAAATGTAGTTTGTCCCTTCCTGAGAATACACCTTTAATCTAAAGTGAGCTATATTTTCTAGGTGACATTTCCCATTGACCTTTGCGATGGAATTGTTGCAGTTCAACTTTATTGATAAATAAAATTAGATTAAAAATACTTTATTTACCCCAGAGGTAAATTTCCAATGTATTTCTAAGCATTTTAAATAAAGCACATTAAAAACAAATCCCATCACCTACATCATTTGACTAGCAGTAATTAAATAACGAAAATTTCAGTAAAAGAAGGCAACAAATAACGATGTTTTATCATTTTTAGGTTTTTACTAAATTGTTTTTTAAAAATTAAATCCCCTTTCAGTTTCCGGTGACGCAGTTTGGCCACGCCCCTTCTATTCACTTCCTGTAAACAAAGCAGTAGTGTGTTTCTCAGCCACGTTCCTGTGTTTTCCGTTATTTTCTACCCGTCCTGTGTGTTTTCGACGATGGCTCAGGCTGGAGTGGTACTGGACAAGGACCAGTTTAACTGTTCCATATGTCTAGATGTGTTAAGAGACCCGGTAACGATTCCTTGTGGACACAGTTACTGCTCGGGCTGTATCCAGAACTACTGGGACCAGGATGACTACCTCGGGGTTTTCGTCTGTCCGCAGTGCCGACAGAGCTTCAACCCGAGGCCGGTGCTCGCCAGGAACACTATGCTTGCCGACGTGGTGGAAAAGTTCAAGAAGACGGGGCTACAGGAGGCGTCGTTACCAGTGGATACTCGATGCTTTGCCGAAGCTAACGACGTGGAGTGCGACGTCTGCACTGGGAGGAAAAACAAAGCTGTCAAATCCTGCCTGGTGTGTTTGGCCTCATACTGTGATGTCCACGTCCAGCCTCACTACGAGTCTGCTGCTTTTAAGAAGCACAAGCTGGTATCGGCCTCCAAGCGACTCCAGGAGACAATCTGTCCTCGACACGACAAGCTGCTGGAGGTGTACTGTCGCACCGACAGGCGCTGCATCTGCTACCTGTGTCTGACAGATGAACACAAAGGACACGACACGGTGCTGGCCGAGACGGAAATCCAAAACAAGCAGGTAATGACCTGATCACCTGCAGCTTTGTCCGTCTTTATGTGTCCTACACTGCAGCCCACAGGAACCAGAACAGAAACTTCTAACTTCACATCTCTTAAACCATCTTATAAGTTATAAGTTGATATTTTTTTCTAGCTCTAGTCCTTGAAGTCTCTGTTAACGTGGGTCAACTAAACCTCCACAGTTTAATCAAGACCTGGCTTTCATTTAGACAAACAAGATCTTTGACCTGAATTTCAGTTTATTTGATGGTTTTAAAAAAAGGTCATCGGTCTAAAGTTCGTGATGACCAAAAGATTTGAAATCTCCGTCATCTCCTGCCTTCAAGAATTTCTCATTTTTTAGTTTCTGTTTTTAAAGGTTTGTGTGTTAATCTAGTTTAGTAGTTGTCTCATCTGGTGCTTAGGTGAATAATATCAGCAGCATCCCTCTTTTTAGTCTCCACAGTTTGTCGTTAAGATTGAACTTTTGCTTTATTTTTACCAGCACACGTTAACAGTTGAACAAACTTGCAGTCAAGTGTTTGATTGCAAGTATTTGATTTAATCAAATATTTAATGTTTTTTTTAAATGGGGCTCATAAGTCCTTCAGATAATTTGTAAAACATGCTAGTTGGGGAGAAAACCTGTGTAACTGGTGGTTTTGAACACTGAACAAGGATTTTCTATTCATTCTGGGTCTAATCTGCTCAAAGGTTTTTCAATCTTAAGATGGCTTTTATGCAAACTTCTGAGCCTACTTACTGATTTAATCTATCTAATCTTTGCTCAGTTAGTGCTTATTGTTTTTTTAAGATCCTGTTTGTGGTTTCTGGTTGATTAAATAGATAACTAAATTACCCTTAAAAGCATCTTTAATCAGAAATGCTTTGTCATGAGTCGCCATTGTTCTTGTGGGACTCATATCATGGTCAGATAATATACATGCATCGGTTTTCAGTCAACATCAGATGAAAAACTAGACGATTGTGCTGTTGCTTTCACTTATAAATTAAACTAAAATGTCCAGTTTAAGCAGTTTGTTTCTAAGTGGTAAGTGAGACTTTTGAAGTTTTTTTCTTCTGGCAACATGAGTTTAATTCTGTAAATATATTTCTAAGATCTGAACATGTTTCCTCAGAGGCAGCTTGGTGACATGAAACAGAGCTCCCAGCTGAGTATTCAGCAAAAAGAAAAGGAGGCGCAGGAGCTGAGACAAGCCATTTTCTCTCTTACTGTAAGTCCTGAAGTTTTATTCCACCATCCAATGATAAAAATGACTCGTCTTTCATATCAGGGGACATAAATTGCCTTTGATTAACATCCCAGCTCGTGTGAATCCTTTTTAAGCAGCAGCCTGTGCTTAGCTGTTGTTGGCGGCTTTGTGTCTCCCTCCAGCGTTCGGCTCGGGCCACGGCCGAGGAGAGTGACGCCATCTTCACTGAGCTGATTCGTTCGATAGAGCTGAAGCGCTTCGAAGTGAGAGAGCTGATCAAAGCCCAGGAAAAGACGGCTGTCAGTGAGGCTGAGCAGCTGCTGGAGAAGATCCAGAAGGAGGTGGCTGAGCTGAAGAAGAGCGAGGCTGAGTTAGACCAGCTGTCCCACACTGAGGACACCGTACTCTTCCTTGAGGTAATTCCTCTCAGACTTGTTTGTGTTTCTCAGGATGTGACTAAGGGTTGTCTTTTAAATGCCAACTCCTCTTTGTGTCTGTTTCAGAGCTGTCAGTCCCTTCATGCTCCACCTGCGCTGTCAGCTTCACCTTCACTCAGAGCTGACCCCGGCCTCTCCTTCGGCCTGGTGATGACAGCTGTGTCCGACTTTAAGGGACTCCTGCAGGAGGTGTGCCAGGGAGGATTTGTCAGCATCTATGAGAGAGGTAGATATACTCTTTGGATGTGATGTTTTTAAATCATTTATTCTATTCATTTTTAATTCATTGTTTTCTCTTATAGTACGAGATGTTACAATTATAGGTCCTAAGAATCCTGCAGATCAGTGCATCATGACCCACGCAGGTGAGACTGGTTCAGCCACACTAATGGAGTCAACTGGAGGTGAGGATGCTCCTTCTTGTCTTAAAACCTGTTATTTACTGTGTTTCATCCATTCAGACCTGATATAACACATGCATGCATTTACCTTTTTAAGCCTGATGCATCATTTAAGACACAATTACATAAAAAATGCATCTAAAAACAGAAGTTCAAAGTAAATAATTTATGGGGAAAGCTGGATCTAATATGGTTTTTATCTGCTTGTTGTTTTGTTAAAGGGAGAATAAAATGTTCAGATTGAAGTGAATATTACTAAATTCCAGCAAGCATATTATATTGTTTCTGTATGAGGATGGATAATGAACAGATAAACCTCAGACTTGTACTACAGTATGTAGCCAGATTACTTGGCAACTTCAGGCTAAACTCAGGATTTTTAGTGTTACAAAGCTAGTCCACGTCTTCCTGGGGTGCATCACCGTGGCAGCTGATGCTGGAAACCAAACCTGCTCCAGGTTTTTAAAGATTAAGAAGACATTGATGGTTGAACAAGAGTCTAATCTCTTTGTCTAAAGACCAGCTGTGCTGTTTGACTTTCACTGCAAAGGATCTTTTACGAGAGAAAACTCGACACAGGGCAATGCTTTTATAACCCTCTAAAGAAAAATGTTTCTAACAAATTTTTCATGTTGACTAAAGCTTTAGAACTTCACATAAAATGAAAAACCAAAAAGTAAAATCATCAGCGAAAACTGAGGACTTCTTCCACTGTGCAGCTCATCAAACTTGCCAAACGCTTTAAATGTCTTCACAGTTACATCTGCTTCCACATCCATGTTATAAAATGTTCTAGAAACTAAAAGCTTAAATTATTTTATACTGAATATTTTAGAGCCTGGATGATGGAAAAGGAGCTTAATCATTTACCATTTATGTCCACATATTGATTGCTTCTCTGCAGAGTGAATATAAAACAACCAGTGTTCAGTTTACAGAACAGGACCGAAACCTTCCCACATACCTGAAAAACTCACTTGATGCACATTCACATAACTGTCTTGTTCTTTAATGACGGTGCATTCACACACTGGAGTTTTTCTTTTTTTAAGTCATCTGCTCATGCTTTGGCTGCAGCAGCGGTTGCTTTTCAGCCTGCTAGAAATATCTGATTTTATCATCTGGTGACGGCTCCATCTGCTATATGAGACTAAGTACGGAGTCAGAGAACCGGAGGTGATAACCAGCGTTGTTCTACATCTTAAGATTCCTTCTTTTTTTCAGTTAGTTAAGCCAGATAACCAAAAGATATCCCGGATATGCTTAACTTGTTTTATGGTACAAGAAATAAAATCTTCATCCGTCAGTAGAATAAGAGTAAGTAACAGGATTATAAATATTAGAAAAGAAGCTAAATTCAACAAGAGAAAAGATCTAAATACAAAAAGACGAGCTACAGAAAACCTGTTTTCTGCTCACTTATCTGGATCTGATTTGTCCAAATAAACCGAACAGCTGAATATCAGATGTGTAAACGATACTTTTTCATATTAATCTTTGAATTTCACTCAATCATGAAAAATTTGAGGCATAAAAAAGTTAATGAAGCCAAACAAAGGAACATTGCATCCTTTGGAGCTTTTATTTTAGGTTAGATGAATTTCCAGTGAAGACTTAATCTGATTTTATCCCCCTCCTTTTAATGATTTTATTCTTTTACTTCTGAACTTCAACTCAGCATCTTGTAGTTGGTTAATTTTGTTGGTAAGTTGCCTGTAAGTGCGCCGGGTTCTGAAATCCACGACAGAGCAAGCAAACCTCCATGTTTTCCATCACTTCTCCGCATTATTCTTCTCTAACATCTTCTTCGCTTCAGACTTAGTTTGCTGCTCCATGTGAAATAAAATATTGCTTCTGATTTGTGGTTGGAGATAATAAAAATAAAACAAACAAAACTGTTCCAGACACATGAGAGCACCTTTCCCATGAACAGTGGACCAAAATATGTGTCAACAGGTGTAGAAGTCTTTTTGAACATTACAGAAAACACTGTGTTGCTCAACAAAATTTTGGCTTTGCTTGTTTACTTGTTTTTTTTTTTTTGTTTGGTTGTTTTTTTTATATATATATTTATATTGAACCACAATTCTAAATCAATGTCATAATTTTCAAAGATTTTTTTATTTATTTTTACTTTTGTCAATTTCATCTTATTTCACTAACAGCTCATTTTTCCTTCTTTAATTGGAGGGTATGAATCATTTTGAGGATGACTCATGTACAGTATGTGCGCACACACAATGTACAGATATATAAAATATAAGAATATTTCCCGGGAGACACCTTTTTAATTGTAAACACACAACAAACACAATAAATTTGAGATGCACACATGTAAAAAGCAGTCCTAGTTCCTGCTGTTCTTGTGTAACCCGTCTGTGTGTGCTGTTTCTGCTGTGTCCTTGTGCACATCTAATCTTCACCTTTTTGTCATGCCAATAAATCATGTTCCTGTTTTAACCTTGTTATCTTGCAGCAAAAACTCTGCACTCAGCACGCTTGTTTACAGTGGAGTTTGCTGAATCTGCTGCAGATTCTCACAGTTTGGACGCCTGAAACTCTGCGCTGACTGTACTGGTATCCTTTTTTTTATCGCAGAGAACCCTCCTCTTGGTCTGGACCAACCTGCTGTCAGCCATCTGAACCCCTTTCTGACTCCTGGACCTGCAGTGCCAACATTTGCCTTCTCACCGTTTGGTAAATGGAGCCGTAACCACTCATGTTACATTTAGCTCATCTGCAGGGTTCAGTTTAAACCAGCCAGTCAAACACAAATAAAAGCATTATAGTGGCTGGAACAAGTGTGGATGTAGAAATAAAAAGTCTCACAAAGTTATAGTTGTGACCCAGTCGATACTCTGTAATAGTAGAGAACAGAAATGAAACGGTTGTTATATGAACTGGAACTTATTATGCAAAGTAAGTGATTGTATCCATCAGCTGAAACTCAGTTTCTTCCTCTTTCTTATTGTATCATCCTGTTGACGGATGATTTGACTTTCTTGGCATGTAAAATTATGGTGCATACAATAGATTTTATGCCATGACCATCTTAGGAAACACAAAAATAAATGTTCATATTTAGTTCTTCTAATGAAAAAGCTAAAGTTAAACCAGTGAAACATACATGCTTCATTTTATCTCTGAAATATCACTTATGTTATTATTCTGCTATCTAAAAATGAATTTTAGCATGTTAAATAATGAAGGGTGTGTGTCTTACTGTCATACTTCTGCTGCCTCAGATTGCTGAGTGTTAATAAATCCTCTGTTTGCTCAGGCTCCAAACTGTCCTCGGGATCCAGACAGAGGCACCTCCAGCGACGCCCGCACTCCAGGAGAAAATAGACCTCTGCTGGACATCAAACTCCAAATTTCACATGCACCCACACAGGCTGAATAACACTACATCCCAGTGCTCTCATGCAAACCAGCACTGCCATTAATGAACTGAATTTTTAAAATACTTCTTTTGTATTGGCTAAACTCCTTTGTTAGCAGCTTTACTTGAATGTTTTATTATAAAGAAAAAGTCAATGGCAATCAGCTTAAGTATTAAGTAGCAAAAGCAGGACTGACATTAAGTAATTTCAGTATTTGAAAGTGCATTACAAGGTTTAGTTTTTATGCTCTTTAAGTTTTCTCCATTTTTTTTTTTAAACCAAAACTGAACAATTGTTTTGCTTTGGAGACTTGTTGAAAACTGTGACTGCATTAAAACGTAAACAAACAAAGCAGACTTTCTCACAGCTTGTTTATTTTCATGGGACCAATACAGGCATCAAGACATTTGACTTCAAACACATAATACAGTGTAAAGTATCAGGTTGCATGTAAAGGTCAGTGCAACTAATGTGGACTCACCTGATGTGTACTTTAGAGAGCACTTTTTCAAAAGGCTGCTCTTTGCACAGCTGATCCAGGCCTGCCTGTCTGCTGGCTGTGATTGGAGGCTTCAGGGTGCAGCGAGTGAAACCTGAGAGGTTTTTTTTTTCACCAGCTCACCTGTACGCCACGCCCATCTTTGTCCCTTCCAGTTTCAGCTCAGGGTGTGCGAGCAATGGCAGCCGCAACTATTTCTATTGACCAGGACCAGTTCTGTTGTCCAGTGTGCCTGGAGGTTTTGCGAGACCCCGTGACGATCCCCTGTGGACACAGCTACTGTCTGGACTGCATTGAGGACTACTGGAACAGGGCCAAGCAGAAAGACCAGTACAGCTGCCCTCAGTGCCGGCAGGTGTTTAATCCGAGACCTCTGCTGAGCAGGAACACGGTTCTGGGTGAAGTGGTGGAAAAGTTTCTCAGAAGTGAGCGAGTACAAGCTGCAGCTCAGCAATGGGACAAACCAGAGGAAGTGAAGTGCAGCATCTGCAGGGTGAGAAACAGTCGGGCTGCCAAGTCCTGCCTGGTGTGTCTAGAGTCTTACTGCGTGCCTCACCTCAAAGTTCACGAAGAACGCTTTCACAGAAAAGCCCACCAGCTGATCCCAGCCTCGGATCAGCTGAGAGAGAAGCTGTGCCAGCAGCACCAGAAGTTACTGCGACTCTACTGCCACACCGACCACAAGTGTGTGTGCTCGCAGTGTGTTAAAGAGAAGCACAAGGGCCACCACACAGTTGCAGTGGTGGATGAGAGAGCCGCTCAACAGGTGAGTCAGAACAAATGCGTTTCTGACATTATTGATATTTAATTTGATGGTTTGAAATAATTCAGAGTTTATGTTATAGATGTTGATTTGATTTTTACATTTAGCAGATGCCTTTATCCAAAGTCATTTGCAAGTGAGGAACAATATTTAAATGACGATTAGAGATACAGAAGTGCAGACAGTGCGAGCCTAGTGTATTTAAAAGGGCCATTTCACCATTTTTACAATTATAAGTTACAGTTCTGATGCTTTTTAAAGAAGGAAACCTTTATACCATCACAGTTATCTTATCCTGAGTTGATGTGCTGAGCCAATGATTGAGATGGAAGCAGGCTCTGTGTTTACAGCTTTTATGTATTCATTTTCTTCAACAGGAAATACAGAGTAAAGCACTGAGTAATGCCAGTATAACAGCATCCATTGAGTTTAGATTATTAGATACTTACAATAACTTAATTCTTACACGTGTGTTTGCTTCTTGCTAGAAAAAAATAGACAGCTGAGGAAAAAGAAACCCAGTTATCTCAAGGTTGTGTGTCTAAAAGCTGTTGCCAGTTACTTTACCTTTGGGGGAACATGGAGAAGCAAAGCCTTCCTAAATATATGTTCAAACTAAAGGGCAAGCAAGTCCAGCTTGTACAGAAACTACCCCCGCTGCTAAGGTACTTAAAAAACAAAATCGAACACATTATTTCTGGACAGACATAAATTGAATGAGGCAATGAAATGTGAATAGAATTGATTTAGTATCTGTACATAACTAAAAGGGACTGAAAATTAGCTTCATTCTTTGACCAAGACAACTGGTTGAAATTACCCTATACAGAGAGGGTATATTAGTATATTGCTGACATTACAGATGTAATACACAAGATCAGTCTTCTGCTGACAATATTCCCATACAAATCTGTCATTAGGAAGTAAATGATAATTTCTGTATTTAGCTTTGACGTTAAGCCACATTCACACACTTGTACCGCACTTTTTAGTCCACAGTTTTACAGGCTTGCTTTTCCTTTGCTACACACACACACAGAGCGACGAGAACAACAGTCTTGCTCAAGGATACTTTAACATACACAGTATCGGGAACCCAGGACTCAAACCAGCCATTTTCGGATTGGAAGACTGGTTTTCCACCTGAGCTAGGTCCTGATGACTCATCTAATCTGAAGTAAATGCTTGAACCCTGGGTGCTTTCACCAAGATACAGAGTTCCTTCATTCCTGATTAGTGAAATGTTATTCATCTTGACAACTGTTGTGCACAGTTATGTTGTTTGCATGCCATGCTATGGAACGTCACGGGTTGCGTACTGCACAATATGGTGGCACAGAAGTGAAAAGACAATGGAAAACCCACAAAAGCCAAACATTTCACAAAACCCTTTTTTTTCTCTTTAGTTTGACAGACTTTTGTTTTTTTTATTGCATTTGACACCCAAGAGCATAAAAAAGATGACACAAAAATAAATGTAGGAAATACAATCTTATAATTCACTTTGCCAGCAGCAGCATCATAAAAATATGCTACTATTTCCCAAAAGTCATCTGTTAACTTCCAGGTCAAAACCAAATGTTAAATCAAAAACAACTTATCCCCAAAAGCCCTTACAGTACAGACGAGTAAAACAACTGCAGGAATGATGCTGGTTTTTGTTGTTGCTGCTTGTAACTAGTATGTAAATAATCTCCGTTTCCAGTTGAATGGCTGCAAACTAGGTTAAAGCTTTCTTGACTTTCTTTAACAAAATGAATCCCTTCGTCTATTTAAATGAGCATGTGGTGTAGGTGCCGCTATACAAAAGGTAGATTAAATCTAAAATCTCTGGATGGCGTTGCGGTTGCTCTGTAATGGCATCTACATATCCCAAAAAAAAAAAAATAGAAAAAAGCTTGTGATCAACCAACCCCCTCAATCCCTGTTTCATCTCTACATCTATAAGTCAGGACATTTGCAGCTTCAGATATTTCTGACTAAACTGTCTGCATATGTAATCACTCCTGTCTGCAGAACACTTTTAAAACCTGTTGTATATAAATAAAATATGAAGGTGACTCATTTCTAATCTGTGGTGTCTGAAGTTGGAGTGGTTGCAAAAGACACTGAATCCGATGTTGTTTGAAACGTAGGATCTATCTTTTTATGGTCTGTTTTGAAGGCCTCTGTTGAAATATTGAACACAGGGAGGGTAAAATGCGACTTGGTCCTGCAGTCAAATCTTGTGCTCAGATGTTACTGCTGCTGATAGACCAAAGACCTTCCAATGTAATCCAATCCTTTGACTGTGAAATCAAAAAATCTTTTCCCTGAAAGCCAACCGTGGAGGAATTACTCAGCTGGGCAGCATGAGGCTGCCCCCCCTTATAAAATCCATCTGTTATATTCTCTTAGAAAAGACTCAGAGAAACCTCCTTGAAGTCTGTGCAGAGGTTGAGAGACACGGAGAAGGAACTGAGATATGTCATCAGATACATCAAGGTGAGCGATACCCTAAATATGGTGGTTGCATGCCAGGTAAAACCACATATGGTGTATGCAAGTTTCTTAAAAAGCAGAGATAACTTTACCCTCCACAGCACTGCACTGAAGCTGCGGTGGAGGAAAGCGAGAGGATTTTCTCCAAGCTCATCCGATCCATTGAGAAACAAAGCAGTGAGGTGAAGGAGCTGATCAGAGTCCAGGAGAGCGCGGCTGTCAATCAGGCAGAGGAGATGCTGGAGAAGACGCAGATGGAGATAGCAGAGCTCAGGAGGACCGAAGCAGAGCTGGAGAGGCTCTCTCACACAGAGGACCACATCCACTTCCTGCAGGTACGTTTAACAGCAGGATTTGGCCTGCTGCAGCCTTCTACATCTGGATTACAAAACTAGGAAGATCTACGTATCACCCTTTTTCATTCTTCAAAAAATGTTTAAGCTATTAAAGCAGGAGGTCATAGGAAGGTTAAGCATTAAAGATCAGGTGAAAGACTAATCAAAGCTGACAGCCTGGTCGTAGAAAAAACCGTCTGGAAGATGCAGCCACACCTACACAAACTATTTCCATGTGATTCTTCAACAATTCAGGGTCAGAAGTTTGTAGATGAACATTTAAACAACCATGATGTACTTTAGAAGTAAAAAAAGAAAAAGAGGCCTCTAAGAGAAATACACTATATATATATATATATATATATATATATATATATATATATATATATATATATATATATGGACATTTTATTTATAAAAAAAAAAAAAAAAAAAAAAAGAGGTGGGGGGTCCTCGAAATGTTTAAACCAGGGGTGGCCAAATCCAGTCCTCGGAAGCCACAATCCTGCAACTTTTAGATGCAACCCTTCAACACACCTGAATTACCTTAAGTGCATGTCCTCATCCCTGCAGAGACCTGCTAATGAGCAATTGATTTGATGCAGGTGTGTTGGAGAAGGGACGCATCAAAAGTTGCAGGATTGTTGCAAGGACTGGCCACCACCCTGGTCTAAGCATTTACACCCAATGTAATTTCAGATTTGCCACCTGCAGTACCCCCCCCCCGCAGTTCTGTAATCGTTTAGCTGCAAGCAGTGTTAAGTTTTGGGTACATGAGTATAATTTATCATCCTCACACCAGATCCAGTCAACTGAATAGCATCTATTACAATATCACTATTAAGACCACGTAGAGGAGAAAAGCCTACCAAAGGCTCATTTTGTTTGCATTCAAATACTGTTGTGTAATTTGCTTGTTGCTCGTCTTTGCAGAAGTGCAAGTCTCTTCATTTCCCTACAAAGACTGTGGAGATGCCCAACACAGATGCAATTACATACTCCATGTATAAAACCATCGGAGGGGCCCTGGTTGATTTAAAGGACAATCTGAATGATGCACTTCAGAAAGATTTCAACAAACTGTCCAATAAAGGTAGACCTACATCATTTTGCAAAAGATTCCTTTAAATGTGATGTAATCAGTAAATCAGCCATCTGTTTGGATTTTCTAGTCATCTCACTCAAGGACAGCAGTAATTTGAGCACCTCTGAGAAAACTAAAGGTATGTGAGGGCTTTTGGGTGCAGATAATTTCAGGTTAACCTTTTTAATGAGTAGTTTCAGTTGAATAATTGAGTTTGTCATTTGTTCTCTTAATAGCTGAAGACACTGACATTTCAGACAATACAGAACCAAAGTCAAGAGCCGATTTCCTCCAATGTGAGTACAGTTTTCCTGCAGACATTCAGCATCCTTTCTGAGAAACCACTGATGCTGATTTCACCATGTTTCCTGTCCAGATTACAACGATTTAACTCTGGATCCCAACACAGCCAATACCTATCTAAGCTTCTCTGACGGGTGGAGATCTGTAACGACACGCTCCGAGTCGCAGCTCTACCCCGACCACCCTGACCGCTTCACCAGTTGGGCCCAGGTGCTGGGCAGAGCTGGGATGGCTGGTCGCTGCTACTGGGAGGTGGAATGGGCCGGAAGCAAAGGGGTCTCCATCGGTGTCTGCTACAAAAACATGAGCAGGAGCGGAGGGGGCAGCGACTGCAAGCTGGGACACAACTCCAAATCCTGGAGCCTGGACTGCTCCGACACAGTCTGCTCATTTCAGCATAAAAAGGAGCGCGTGACCGTTGCTGCTCCCTGCAGCAGCAGAGTAGGGGTGTACTTGGATTTCAGGGCTGGGACTCTCTCATTTTATAATGTTGCTGATAAAATGGTTCTTATCCATAAAGAAAAGACCACATTCACCCAGCCTCTATACCCAGGTTTTTGGGTGGGGTTAGGCTCTACCTTGAAGCTATGCTGAGATGTAAAACTGGTTCAATAAATCATTTAACTTCCCTTGTAAATAAAATATTGCTTAAAAAAAAAAAAAAAAAACAAACAAAAAAAAAAACAGACAGAAATTTGTGCTCAATGCTCAACTTTAATAACCGTACAATCTGGAGGAGCAACAATACTTTGGTGGAGCAGGTGAGGCTTAGATCTTGTTGAAGGCAGCAACATCTACACTCTGGACCTGCAGAGGGGGAAAAAAAAAGTCAAGTTTTCTATTTAACTGGACATATGAAGTATCTTGAAATTTACTGCATGTTTAAAATAGTTTCTTCTAAAAGCAGTTATACTGAGGCCTGAGCAATTTAAATGGCAAACATTTTTCAAAAAAAAAAAAAATCATTAGGTTTGTCTCATTTTGATGTCAAATTGAAAATTCTTGCTGTTCAGTGAAGGTACTTCTGGAGAAGTTTGTATTCTACTTTGCAAAGCTGTCTGGTTTTATCAAAATAAAGCAATGTCTCTAAAAATCACTTTATATTCCATTATTTTTTACAATAACTCCAGTGCAGAGGTAAAACTGAATGATTTATTAAAGCATCAACACTGTGCATACTCCATGCACACTTCGCAATGTCCAAGGATGGTCAGGCATTTAACTCCTTTATCACAATTATTGAGACTTTTACATGAGTGCAGTCTTGTGATTTTTTAAAATGTGAGTTAACCACTTCAGTTTGTTGCTGGTGGGTGACACATGGAAATTGTATCCTCCATTTATTCCTCATTTATTGACAAAGATTTGGTTGGGAAAAGGAATTGACTAGAAAAATGAGTCAATTTACCAAAAAGAAATTAATACAACCGACCGTGGAGCCTCGCATAATGGACTTGTGTCTGGAGACAAAATGAAACCATCACCTTTCTGCTCCCACAGAAGTCTAGACGGCCCTTTCAGTTAAGCCCACCTGCGCCTCCCCTCCCTGCAGCAATATGTACAGAGTAGCTGGAGTCTCCCCACAAGCTCCTCCGAGAGATCACAACCCAGAGTGGGAGTGTCTGCGCAGCCTTTTCTAATCGGTTAGACAAGATGTAGAGAGAGAACTGGTTCCAGCTTAGACCTCAACCTTTCCTGGATGACTGTACGTCATTTTTAGAGAACAGTGTTGAAGCAAATGAGGAGACAACTGAGGCAATTCAGCTTTACAGCATTAAGCTTCAAGTAAAGCCTTTTTCAAATTAATACCAGTGCACTCTCCAGAACAATAATTTTCCATATTGGCAATTTCAAATTCAATTATCTGATGGTTGGGCGATATGGAAAAAGCAGATTTCCTATACTGATAAATTGATCGCAGTTCAGAGTTTAATGCAGCCATTTTCACAAGTATTTCAATAATGATCCAACACAAAATAGTTGCATTTCAAAGAGTTCAGGGCCGTTGTGATCTCAGTTTGTTTCTCATGTAGTATGGCAGCCACAAATGATGAGCTGATGTTCACTGATGCTTGCACAGCAAGAACTGGTGCACCCAGTTCCATCAGCCCACATTCCCGTGCTCTCTGCGTAGTCACTGGGTTGACATCTTTTCAAGTGATAAAACAAGTTAATCATGTCAACCATTTGGTGTTCAACTGATGACAGTTTGCCATGTATTAATCTCTTATTTCTACTGAATCCAACCAACTTCCATATGACCGATACCTGATCGTGGCCTGATTGTTAACTACCTCAAGATAACATCTGTTTAGTTTCGGCCCCACTCCCACTTTGGTACATTTTTGCCGTTTCCTTCCTCAGTCTGCTGGCAGGTCAGCAGCTTTTTTGTTGTTTTACTCTTTTGGGTTTTCTTGTCCATTAGCAACCAGCTCAGATGCATTACTGCCGGTGGACTGAAGTGTGCTGAGAGATACACAGCTAGCTCTCATATAAACCCTTCCCGCTGTGTTGACTAATACCCGGATGTCATGTATGTCATGTTTTGGGTCAAGATGTAAACAATGTGTAACAATATTGATGTAGAGTTTGCCAGCAACATGACTTCGTTGGTTTCTAAAAAAGGCAAAAAAAAAAGTACAGGGACAGTTTGGATGCTGCATCATGGGAAAGGTATGACCAAAAACCTGGACTTGATCGGTGGCAGAGATCCATATGATGACGAGTTTGCCACAAGTGAGTGGTTGAGAGACCAGAACGCTTTCCCCAAAGTTGCCTATGTGGACATTTTTAAATACCTGGTAACATGTAAAAGCTCGTACATGCTGGAGGAGGTGAAAGCTTACAAATCCCTTAATACGTACAATTATTTTGTATGTGGTTGGGTGATGCACGTTTGTCAAGCTGACATCAATGAGAAGACTCTTTTCTTGCAAAGGTTAGTCAGCACGATGCTACTTTGCATAATACTAACACAGTCTCCTCAATGTAAATTTGGTAATTTGTTGTGTACGGTTCAGTTATAACCACACAGTTTCCCCAACCATCTCTTATCTTTTCCTGCTAATCAAGGTTTCTCCTTATTTTTAACATGTTCAAAATTATGGTTATACATGCACCTAAAAGAAAATTTAATCAACTGAGAGGGTGTGGCCACATTACCACCACTACCACTGTTACATGACTGCGCGCATATATATATATATATATATATACACATACACATACTCTAGCAATTTTTTTTTTTTTTTCCCTTGCAACCCTGAACTGGATAAGCAGTACAGAAAATGACTATGCTGACAACCCCGCACACAGGTGCTGCTGTCAGACTTGTTACTGCAAAATCTTCCATGCTACAAGCACCACATGAGAAATTCCAGTCAGCTACATTATAATGGACCGGAGGAAAGACGTCCTATTAAAGATTACTTGATTTTTGCAGAGTTTGTCTGCAGAGAATGGGATTAGTGGACTGCATGGGCGAGTTAGTGGGGTGGGGGTGGTTGCATGTTTTAATCAGTATAAATGATCTGTTTTTTTTTTGTTGTTTTTATTCCGTTTTTTTAAATGTGTGAAGCACTTTGCGCTACCGATTGGTATAAAAGGTACTAAATAAATAAATTTTGATTTGATTTTATAATCTCTGCAGGTCATTTTTAAAAGATTAGAATACAAGAAAAAAAAAACTCAAATGTAAAAAAAACAAAGCTTTAAATGATTTTGAAGTAAATGTCACTCACATAGTCCTCAAAGTGGGTAATCTCCTCTTCCAGGATGTCAGTCCCAACTTTGTCATCTTCGACCACACAGTTTATCTGCAGCTTCTTGATGCCATATCCAACTGGAACCAGCTTCGAAGCTCCCCACAGGAGCCCGTCCATCTGCACTGAGCGCACACACTCCTCCAGTTTCCCCATGTCTGTCTCATCATCCCACTTAGAGAAGAAAACAATCAGAAACCTGGTTGTAATACCTGCAAGCGCCTTCAACATTTACAACCAGATTTGATATCTAGAGCCCCGTTTCCACCAATTGGTCCAGCTTGGGAGGGGACAGCTCAGTGAAACCAAATTGCTTGCTGTTCCACGGCCAGTCTCCCCTGGCTGGTACAGTAGGGCAAAATCCAGATAGATGCAACACCTTCCTTGAATTATAACAAAAAATGCAAAACAGAAACAAAGGAGGAGAATCATCAGGTAGTTTGCGTTTTTAGTATGTGGCTCTAAACAACAAAAAACCCACGCTAGATTTAAACATGGTCATCATTCGACCAATCAGTGGATTGCAGTGTGTAAAACTCGCCAAGATTGGGACCCAAATGGAAGAATGGAAGGGTCCCAAAACAGGACAACAACTCTGATTGGATATTCTGTTTCCCAGTTTTCACCTGTGGAAATGCAAAACAAATGCGTTGTCCTGACCCAGACTGGTGGAAACGGGGATATAGATGCAGCACAAGCTTGTATTGACATTCAAGGTCATTTGCATACTATAACATGACTAACGTGACTTCAAACAGATTCCTTGATAAGTTACACAAATAAGATTCTGTACTTTTCTCTTGTTTTTCCAATCTTGAAGTTTTCCAGCTTTTCCCTGGTTAGTGAATCATTCATCAACCCAACTTAAATCAAGGAATCCAAATTTCTAGAATTCTACACATCCCACAACTTGTAATTGCCGCATGACAACGTAGCTGTGGAGATCAGATGTGTACATACGGGCTTGACGTCCAATATGATGGATGACTTGGCAATGAGGGCAGGTTTCTTGGCTTTCTTAGCTGCATAGGCATCTACGCGCTCCTGCTTGAGACGTGCCGTCTCCTCATCTTCTTCATCGCTGCCAAACAAGTCGATGTCATCGTCATCATCTTCATCATCACCATTTTCCACTTTTACCTGTTTAACTGGAGCCGCCTGGACTGGAGCAGCCTGAACATGTGGGAGAGAGGGGGGGGGGGTAAGGTTCGGCTTAAAACACAAAATTCTGCGATCACAGACATCAATTAAAACTGCATTAAGAAATTAGAAGTTGGTGCTTTTTAAAATTTGTTTACAAAAAGGTTTACATTTTCTTCATCAATTACTTGTTTGCACTGCATGATGTATCATGCTACTGTCATTCTACTGTCTCTCTACATGACACATTTAGCTCATTTTTTGTTTCTAATACAACAGCTGATAATCTGAAGGAGGCCCCAGAGAGACAAAAATACTTCCTTACTTCAACATAAATTCTTCAAATGAAATGGACCCAACAATTTGTTAAGTTCTGCATAGTCCCCTGTTAATTTCAGTCAGGTTGAAGTAGGGATACTTTATGGATCACTCCTTGGTCCCGCACGCCTTTCTTTTTGTTTTTTTGGGTAGTTTCTTCAAATTTATAATATTATATAAAAAAACCTTTCTCTTTTTCTGGTTCCGGGACTTATGCAATTTTTATCTTTTCATCCGACTCGATTTATTAATCGGGTGAGGGGGATATGAAAAAAAAAAATGTTTAATAATAATAAAAAAAAAAAATTAATATAATTAAAGAAATAAGCACGAGCTTATTTATTATTTTATTTATTTTCTGTCCTATTTGGTTTTGTTTCAATAATAATAATATAAAGAATTATTTAATAAGAGAAGAAATTTTTTCCCTATTTTTTTTTGGTTTTCGCTGGGGTTTTCCTGATGTAGTTTCAATCTACTTTCTCCTCTGTTAAACCTCAGCTTTTCGGGGAACCGCTCTTTTTTTTCTTGGTTTATTGCTGTTCCCCCTGGAACCCCCGGTGTTGAGAATTTTATTAAAGATTTGGGATCGCGGAGGGAAGGAAAGTGACTCTTTCCCCCCAGCTTTTCTTCTTGTTAGTACTCGTAATACCCTATTCCTCTATAATTTTTTACGATTTTTACCCCTGGTTTTTTTCTCCCCGTTTCTTCTTTTCCCCCGCCCGCTTCTCTCCCTTTTTTTTTTGGTTGGGTCCGGAGGATTTTAATTTTTTTTTTTTCTTCTCTTTTTCCCCCTCCCCCCCCCCGCCATTTTCCGTTTTGTTTTTTAGAGAGTGGCAGTTCTGCTGCATCCCCCTCCTGTCTCTCCCCTTTCCCAAATCTTCCCCCTTCTTCATTAAAAGTTTTTTTATCCCAACTGTCCTTTTATTTTTCTAATCTCCCGTAGTCCACGAGTTCGTAGGTACCAATAAAAGTACCGATTTCGTACCCTCCCTAGTTAAGTAGTAATGTGTACAACCTGCAGGTTAGTGGCCCTTAAGGATGAAGCAGCCCAATTCCACTGTGCTGATCTTTATTCTTTATCATTTACCTTGGCATAAGGGACAGCTGCAGGGGACTTCTCCAGCATAGCCACTCTGGACTCCAGCTTCTGCAGGGCGGCCCTCATCTCCTCCACCACTACCATGCAAACAAAACAAGAATGCTACTGTGATTGTTTTGTCTCTTGAAAAAAGAACTTGGAAGCTACGGGACACAAAAAGATGCATACACAGCACAGGAAAACTTAAGTATAATTTAGCTGCCAAATCTTAAACAATGTTTCCCAACAAATTACCATACTGTTTGTTATGAGTTTAAAAAACGCTTTCACTTAATTGAAAAATGTAAGCAGCTAATTCAACAAAAAGAAGAAATTCACCATGAAACTCCAAAGCAAAGGGAAGCAGCAGTTTCAGGTCACAATTTAAACTGTGGTAACTAAAAAAAAACCAAAACAAAGACACAAACCTCTGTGCAGACTGTGGTTCTCCAGCTCCAGGCTCTTCATGCGCGAGACCAGTTCAGCATCTCCCCCTCCATGAGATGACGACTGCAAAGAATCAATTTAATTAGTAGGAGTCATACAGGTCAGAGAAATGAAAAATGAAGCAATCTTCATGAGATGAGATTCAAAGTTTGAAGTGAAGAAGCAAGCACAAAATGAGCAAAAAAAAAAAAAACATGCAAGGCTAAATCTGAGTGATCTGAATACATGCATGATGCTGCTCCTAAAATGTCAGCTTCCAGTTAACATTTTCTCTGAAACCATGCAGGCATGCAGCGTTTGACACAAACTTTTTTGGGGGAAACTGTCTGGTTTTATCAAACCCTTTAAAAAAAAAAGAAAAAAAAAAAGTTTAAAACCCCTCCCTCTTCTCACACACGGGAGGGACAACAAAAGTGGACTGACAATCCACTCAGTTTATCCTCATCTCCATTCAGCTAGGTTAGCTTTGCACCCATCATAAACATGAACTGTTTTTTTAGAACAATTTTAACCTCTGTGTACCTTCTAATTCAAAATGAATATACTGAAAAGTTCAACTGTTGGACATGCAGAGTGTGCAGCAGACAGAGGGATGGGAACTCGTGAGCAAACAGTAGAAAATTACAGCAGCTTGTTAATAAAATAACAGTTTGTGAGAGGCATTTTTTAAAACATTCAGAATAGAAATTTAAAGCGTGTGGCATGAAGAACCATCACAAGACTACAGGATGTTCTTGTAGTAAATGCCGCTTTTCACTTCCTCAGTGTATATTTTGGTATACTCACGTTAACAGATATTGTGTGGTAAAATGACAACTGAGACATCTGCTTTAAAGATCTAGTAAGATTATGTTTCTTATACTTATTACTTGAGACCAAGTTGCTAATGGCTTCTGTTTGTACTCTGAAGTGTGCGGGAGAGGGTGGGGAAGAGTGTGGGGAGTGGGTTGGTGTTGATAAATGCAAAAGGACAGTTTGAGAATATAACGTAAGGTTACTATGTGGAGAAATTTTTTTTAAAAGTATTCTCAGCTACCTCAGCACCAGATGAAAAACATCGGAATCCTGGCGTGTCAAGTCCCCTTTCATAATCAGAAACCATGGCCGTTTCTCATTCCTAGTTTGTGTTCTGTGTACTTGTGAACTTGCGAGTATGGGCTTGTGCGGACACCAAGTATGCACCCACTTGTGGAGTTCACAAGTACAGACTCCACCTACTTGATGGTTTGGAACAATGCGAACTTGTGACATCACCACCGGTGCGGCGCAGCAGAGCAGAGTAAGAGCTGCCCGCCAACATGAAAATATTACATTATTCCACAGCTGCTTTTTTATTGTTGTGGAGATGTAATTGTACTGAAAAAAAAAACAAAAAAAAAACAATGAAAATAGCTGCTCCAAAACAATTATACTGAGTGGATGTTTTTTTGTTTCCAACGCATAAATCATATTTATTTTCAATATGTAAGCAAATTGGCAATCAGGTCATTATTACAATATGTGATCAAAAATACCTGTGAGAGGAAAACAGGAGAAAAAGCATGCAGATGAAGAAATACAATGAAGGCTAGAAATAAGCGCTCAGGTTTGGCTGTTGCTGCCCTGTACCACATGAAGGCAGAGGAGGAGGCTGCCAAATGCTGCTCATGTGCAGATGCATGCTGGGATTTGCAAAGTACGCACGAGTCTCCTCTGGTGCATGCTCGGTAAAATAGGTGGAGGAAGTTCTCATCCAGAATTTTCAGCGTACTTGCTGAGAAGTGAACTTTGAAATGGAACACGAGTTATGACTTGGACCACGGGTGATGACGTTTCATGAGTTCACAAACACGCAAGTACGCAGATTGAGTAAGGGCCCATGTTCCAGATAAAAGCAGGTCCACGTACAGCAGTATGGGATTAAAACTTGTGGTCACGATTTTCTAATCTGGAGAATGCAGACCGCCCTCTCGTAGTCGGGGATTGCTTCTGACAGAGCAACAAAAAAAAAAAAATCAGTTATAATTCCAGATAAAACTGCATTTCATCCAGGGCATGGTTCATTTCCAACCATGACTTGGGGCTCCCCCAACTTGCTAACCTGGTAGCCAACTATCAGCTCATTCAGCCTGGGACCTGCCATTATCATGCATGATGGTGGCTATGGTTTTGCAAAAGTTTGAGAGGCCCAGCTAAGTGAAATTGCTTCTGCATAAAAATGCAAGAAAAAAGTTTGTACTTTTAAATTTTGGTTGATGCTCAAGGTGATTTAACAGCAGAGAAGCCAGACCAAACAAAAAGGAGTGAGGATGATAAGACAGCATGACACAGCAATGGCGTAATAACAGTAAGGCACTCCACGTCAGGCAGTCGGCACATCCAGCAGTTCATCTCAGTCATGCAGCATTCCCATGCTGGAGCAGCAAAACTGGACCTGAGGGACTTACGTTTCTGTGCTGCCGTTTCTGCTGACGCCCTTTGGCCTGCTGCTGGGCTGTTTTTGCCTGCCCCCAGTGATGAACAAGGTTAGGTAAGAGGTAAAACACGAAGACAAGAAGAAAAGCTGAGGTTGTAGGTACCAAAACAGACGACACAGTCTACAGGATCCACCATTTCAGACACGTAAAACAGCAGTTACACTTTAAGGGAAAACATTTTTATAACCCATCCATTGTAAATATAACATTCAAGCAAAAGGACTGAGTGAAAAGTTACGAACAGAGCCAAATAATCTAAAGTTAAAAAGTTAATATAAATTCATTATTCAATTTCTGTCTTGTTTATAATCCTAAATTGCAAAACTCCACACAGATTTTGAATAAACTTCAGAAAGGAAAAAATTGATGCAGGACTTCAGTGCTTTCAACACTTCACTATAAGCACAGGTGATGACTTTGAGCAGTGGTACATTTCAATGTGAGAGCAGTGTTCTCTTAGCTTGCCTAGCTGAAGCAGAAAAGTAAAAGTTTAGTTATGCTGTACAGCCCACAGTGGAAAACCAAAAATGTGTATAGCCATGTCAGACTGTGCTAGACCGTGAAATTGAAAAGCCCCAGAAGAAACTGCTTTGACTGAGTTCAAAGCTCCACAAATTATCTTTAATACTCACAACTCAACACATACACACAGAGACAGAAAATGTCTTCTGGTGCAATTGTTTCCATTTTTTAAGTGATTTTAACAACAAAACCAGATTATTTTCTTTAATAAAAAAGGACCAACGTCAGCTTAAATAACATTAGACTGTATGTTCTATTTTGGGGTTTATGCTCATTACTTCAGCTCAGAATGTCACCAGAACTTTGCATCATTTATATTAAATGGGATTTCTTTATGTTCAGTGAGGGGAAACTGATAAGACCTTCAAAGTATAAATGTGAAAGATGTTTTCCTTTAACAGAAAGTAACACCATGTACATCAGTCTTGAAGTCAATTTAAAAAAAAAAAAAAAAAATCAATGTTGTTGGAAGTTCTTTTACTGATAACACTGTTTATGGAGATAACTGACAAAATATTAAAACTAAGGACATGCAGCCATGTAAGTGACAACATGAAATGAACATAGTGGAAATAAAAAATTAAAAATAAAATACTAGCTGAGAGCTTTTGACTGCAGGCTAGACATTTCCCTCATTTTTTGGACAGAAATGAAATATCTTAAAACATTGGGTTATGAAATAAAAACTATTTATCCTAGAGGAAAATTGCAATGTTGTCGTATTTACTCTTAAATCACTTCTGATCTGAAAACCAACTATTACGCGATTATTCCCTTCACTGAGAACATTAATGATAACACTACCACACTTATGTGCAGCCCATATAATACTCATACAATATTGTGCCTGAGGGACATTCTTTTGAAATTTGGCAATGTCCTACAAGGCAACATTAGTACAGCTCTGATACATGGTTGTGTTGAAAATTAGTGGAGGAGTGGGAGCAACTCGGGAAAAAGTAAACAGAGATGGATGCTCAAAAAAAAAAAAAAAAAAAAAAAAAAAATCTGCAAGTTTCTATTACAAAGTACTCAAGAATATGTAGAAGCTGGGGAGTCAAAGCACATCAGTTTCCAGTTATTTATATTTGATGTAGCAGTTCAAAACATTACACATGCTGCACTTTGGGGGCAGACATGAAGGCAGGCAGCACAACTTGACTTGCAACTGTCACGATGCAGCCGTCAGGTCTTCCAGTTAAGTGTACATCATCCTAAACTAACACACTTTCATTCAAGCTCACTTTAATGCGAGATCTCCTCCTATTGAAGAAGAAAAAAAAAGTGTTGACAGCACTACTTTATAATCGCCAATAGACTTTGGCAGGATGAGATCAAGAACAGCAAATAAAATCAAAACCAACCATAACAGAGGATATACTGCGTTTATCATATGGTGACTTAATCCTGCAAGACTTGTAACTGACCAAGCTAGTCTCAATCCTCATTGTGACCCTGGCCTGTACAGGGACTCCACAAGTTTCTGCTGTAGCCCAGGACCTATTGAGAAACTGAGACAGCTGCCAAGCCACCTGACCCCCCTTCAAAACGACGAGCTGCTTCTAAATCGAGTCGGTTAACAAACATGAGACAGCTGCTCCAGGCAACAGAGTGCGGTGACAAACGATGATGCAACTATTGCCCAAACTAACAGGGCAGTGACAGAGAGCCATGTAGCCACTGACTGGACTGGACACACACACACACACACACACACACACACACACACACACACACAGAGATAACTGGCAGAGGATTTGTAGGAATAACCTGCAACTAACAAGTTGCAAAAATGACTAAGGGTTCTCCCACCTGGTGAGTGGCGGGACCGTTGGCTCCTTCGTAGAAGCGCTTCTCCGCCTCATCATAACGGTGTTTGTCGAACCAGATGTTCTCTGTGGCGAGGCACTGCAGTCCACTCATGTTGGAACTGAGAAAAGAAGTAGAGCATTCGGGACATAAGATAACACATAAACAGGGGGGACAGTATTTGACAGCTTCTCTCTAAACTGTCATATGTAAGTTTTTAGCCATTACAACAAGCACAATCAGTGATGTAAATGATGTAACATGACTTGGATGCTCGACTTTAACTTTGCTATATGGCAGGTTACAAAAGCGTGCAGAGCCACAAGTGGAGTTGTAGGTGGAATGGGAAGAGACAAATCCAACTTAAACATTTTAGTTATATAAATCAACATGAAAACAGAAGGGGGAAATCATTTAAAATAAGTTATACAACAGACATTGACCATTACAACCTTTGACAAACACTTCACCTCCCAATCATTCGGTGATGGATTACTGCAGCAGACAGCTACAAATTCCCCACACAAACAAAGTTGCTTCGTCTGCAAAGTCTGGATTAAGGAACAAAAGGTTGGTCACTGTCTGTCACCCTCTTAAAAGCAGAGACCCACGTTATATTACAAATGACCGGACCTGTTTACAATACACACATTACATGTGATAGACTGACATGTCTACCAACAAATTCCCCTGGCTTTAAAGTTGAAACATAGTTAGCATAACTAAAGAAAGTGCAAACAATGTTGACAGACAAAAATATAACAAGATAAACGGAACATGTACACGCACAGACAAACAAGTCTCTCCCATTCCCTGTGTGAGAGGTGTCATACTTGTCCCATTTGGGCCTGCTTTCCGTCTCAGAGAGCCCCCTCTTCCTCGGGTGTGGTCCCCTGCTGCTTTTGCTTCCCTGCTCAGTCTCAGAGGAGGTGCGATTGCGACCTCTAATGAACTGGCGGTGAGGAGTGCCAGAGGCCCTCACAGTGGTGACAGAGTGCTCCTGATCCTGCTGTTGACCATGGGTACGTCTTGAATGGAAGGTCAAAGGTCCTCTGGTGTTGGGGCTCCGTGGAGAGGATGACAGCGGCCCGTTGCCATTAGCCGCAAGCCATCGCTGGTAGTTGCTCTCAGCATGCTCAAAAGCACTGCGGTTGTACCACAGAGCCTCTGGCTGTGCGCCATGGAGGACAGGGCTACGACCGTAAGAGCCACTGGCCTCCACGGAAGAGCCCAGATGCTCCTCTTCTGCCCCAGAACTCTCGGACTGGGACAAACGCGAGCGGTGCCGCATCCTTCTAAACTGGATGTTGTCTCCACTGATGATTCCTCGCTCTATAGTGGGAACGTTACCCTGCCTGAAGGCACCAACTGGGATAGCATTTTGAGGGGCTCCTCTCTGATGATTTTGATCCATTTCTTTACCAATGGTGAGTCTTCTCTACTCACATATGTCACAGGATTGAGGGGAAAGAAAAGCAAAAAGGTAGAAGCTATATTCATTAGTTCAGTGTGAAGTTAGCATCACAATGGAGCATGCTAGTTAGAAGCATCAAGGAAAGCTTTAAAAAGCCAAATTTAGTGCCAATGTGGTTGGAAAAGCTCAATTTCCCCAGAAAACTGACCCTTTCCCTTTAAAAAAGAAAAACAACCTCACATTAGACTTTCCAAAATAAAGCAGTCAAAGTAAAACAAGGCAAAAATGCAACACTGGACATTAGATTGCATTTGCAGTGTTTCCTCAGTGTCAATTTCAAATCTTTAGATCAGACTTATCCTAAAAACTTGTGATACCACAACTTTTTTCTAAATTGACACAGCTGTGTCCAGTTAACGAGGAAGCACTGCAAGTGTATTAAAAATGACATGACGTTCCCTTTCAAACACTCAAAACAGTGTCTCTCACCTTTGTTTTGGCATGTTGGAGGATAATGTAGGCTGCCTACTGCAGAACTGTACATTTAAAAATTGTTCAAAATATTTACTGTGCAAATAAAAAAAAGAACATGCATTTATAATTCACAGAAAACATGATTTTATGTCAAAGTAGATATGTCACAACAGCAATACCTTTCAAAAGGAAAAAAAAAAATACTTGAATGTCATGCACAACATATGACAAGATGCTTTGCTTGAGTCAGTTAGCACGGATGCAGTTTCATTTGCCAGTTTACAAGGTACACCAAGGTAAAACAATTTTTTTCTTTTCAGTTTTAATTGTTCTTAATGGGCTAAATGCACAACGCTGCAACTTGATGAACTTAAGCCAGCACCTTTGTTTCCAGTCTTTCGTTACTGGATAAACTGATTAATCCAGGTGTGCCTGACCCCAGTAACCACTATGACAATGGCCAGACACCTGGATTAATCAGTTTGTCCAGTAACGAAAGACAGGAAACAAAGGTGCTGGCTTAAGTTCAGGAAGTTGTGGAGTTGTGCATGTAACCCATTGTCTTCTAAATTGCAAAAGCCACATTTTTTAAAAGTTATTCAAGTAAACGCAAAACATCTACTTGAAACAGGTTTTGCATCGAGAGAGATTAACTTAGCCTTATATGACATGAAAACGTCAAATTGCATGAACATTTTAAATGTATATGCAGCTAAATTTCAACACATTACATAAATCTTCATAAAGTTGTACTCTCCAAAAAATTTTACTCAAATTAGTCTTAAATATTGGACTGACTAGATCGGCATTCTTCGAGACTGGATAAGTTGTACTGTTAAACTGGCAGATGAGTGGAAAGGTTTTCCAACTGCACTACAAGTTTTGCAAACGGGCATGAGAGCATCAGCTGAAAAGCAGTTTCAACACCAGCACTCACCTTCTGTTGGTGGAGTGAGAAGCTAGTGACGAACAGAGAAATAATAGAATAAAACGGTTCCAATACACTGGATGTGGGTGTAGTATAAACCCCTTTGTTGAAGGAATGACAGGACCGCAAAGTATAAAATATGAGACACTAGAATCACGAAGAAACGTGGACAATGAGTAATACCAGTGACAAATCTGACAATTAACACGGATAAAGGCACAGTCGTGGCAATGAAAGCCGACAAAAAGTCAATGTAAGCAGTCTCTGGTCTGAACAAACTTCTGGCTTAAATCGAGTTTCACAAATTTGTTTGACAGCCACACTAACTTGTAGCTCAGCTGACCACGTGGCGCTAAAAGAGAAAGACTCCAAAGATGGTATAGTTTATGAGTTTTACGGGAAAAGTGCAAGTTTTTAAATGTTCCAGATCCCAAAGAAGCAACTTTTAATTACTTACTTATTGTTTTATTCGACGTTTTATGACTCAGTCGTGGTTCCACAGCGTCCTGCCACAGCCGTAATCCGACGGTAGAAGAGGGCTCGCATTAACAGCTGGCCAGCATTATTCCGTTGCAGAGGGGGGACTTTTTCCAGCGTTTTCACAATTTAGTCAATTTAATGTTTATTTAACGTTTATGTAAAATTCTATAATACAAAATTTCAAATGGAAACAAATATCCGTTTATAAAATCGAATTACACAAAAGATGTGCAATTTAGGTAAATCAGTACAACAAGATTGGTATGATCCATTTTGGTTAAACACTACATTTCCCATGATACTCTGAGACGGGCGCGTCGATAGCTGTCAGTTTTTTCGGACGTATTGATAGGCTGGCTGGTCGGCTACATCTGGCAGGTCACACACGGGATTTTTGTAAAGCTACGCACAGTTTTTTCTGTTTACTGATCACCACAACTTTCAAAACTAGATCGTGTTAAATAAAAGCCAAGCGAAATGCTATTGATTTATTTAGCAGAGATCGCATTTTCTTGCGTGAAATGCGATACTCGTCCTCCAGAAGTTTGTTGTGTGAAGGTATGAATCCGTTGCTCATTCCCAAAGCTTAGACAAGCAGAATTTTTAAAGTATAGTATGATGAATAAGTCTTGAAATACCCCACATTTATTTAAATATTGCCTCCTGATTTTTCCCAATGACCTTTAAAATCAGGTTTCAGCAGTTCTGTTTTTCTGAGGGTCTTCATTATTATTATTATTATTATTATTATTATTATTATTATTATTATTATTATTATTATTATTATTATTATTATTATAACTTTTTCATCTGACATGTTCTTTTTCTCTTCAATTTTTCATAATTTCCAGTCCAATCCATACTTAACATTGGAAAGAATTGGAAAGAAGCAAGAATGCAGCGAATGAATCGTATCTGAAATGCTCTAAGCAGATAAGTCCGGTCCTTGAGAGCCACAATTCTGCAGCTTTTAGATGCATTCCTTCTCCAACACATCTGAATGGTCTCTATGCACAACTCCACTTCTTCCTGAACTTAAGGCAGCTCTTTTGTTTCCTGTCTTATATTACTGGACAAACTGATTATGTCTGGCCATTGTAACCATGACAAACCATGAGCAGGATCATCAGCCCCTGCTCATTGGGGGGGAGTGCATAGAGAGGGTCACCATCATCTGATTCTTGAGCATGCACCATACAGTCTATGGCATGCACATCAAAGATGACAGCACCAACACCACAGCCATTGTAAAAAAAAAAAAAAAGAAAAGAAAAAAAGAAAAAGGGCCAGCAGAAACTACTTTTGGAGAGTTCTGAGAAACAACCATACCTCACAAACTACTGATGTCCTTTTACTGATTCTCTATTTAGATCTTCCTGATGTACTGGAAATGTGCATGGTCTTCCAGCTGCACAGCTGTGGAAGAAAACACACTTCAGATGGTTCTCACACCTGCCCAGAGATCCCTTCCCTGCCTGGAAGAACCCTACAGCTCTCACTCCCTCCTGAAGGCACAGTTTTCTCAGGGCACCTACTCATGCGCTTTTTCAGCTATTCCCCTCTGGCAGACATTTCAGGACGCTTAAGGCCACAATAAACCCCCTCAAGAACAGTTTTTATCCCGAAGCTATACAGGCTCTAAATTCTGGGAAAAAAATAACTTGGAAGCTGTATGCCTAGTCACTTTTTAATGATTTTTATCTTCTGTGTGCTGTGTGTGTTCTGCCCTATAGGAACAGATATGCATGTCTGTATATGTGTTACTACTACTGTCATTTAGCAGATGATTTTTTCCAAAGTGACTTACATCTAAGAGAACAACACCAGCAAGAAATCAAATAGGAGGGTACAGTGTGGATAAGTACAATGTACAGTATAAGACACAGGGCATACATGTATATTCTTATAGTACCTAAGGTGATTGCTACCCTTCAGTTTTGCTGTACCAATACTATGAAAATGAAAAAATCACATTCCAGTTTGTCTAAAAGTTGCCTATATGAATTCTTTGATTTACTTTTGGGAATTAAAAACAATAATGGACTTTAACATCACTGCTGGTAGTGAAGTCACACTAAAGATGTCTGCAAGCTGTTAGTTTAAATGTAAAAGACCACTTTCATGTGCTTTCTGCCTCTGAGATGTTAGCTATGCTGTCTAGTTACAGCTGATTGATGAGTTACTTGTCACTGACATCTAACAACATCAGAAATCTGAAGATATTGGAAATCTGTGATACCACAGACAACTGGCCTCATCTAGCCTATTCTCTTAAAGGAAGTGTAGTCTTGTCTTTAGCTTTGTGCAAACTGAAGTGTTTAACACAAGAGAGGATTTTAGCCCAAAAAGACTTTTCAAATCCATTAAACCTTCATAATGTTTTAAAACATTTACTTTAAAATTCATCTATATTAGGAAAGTAGGGTAACCAGCAGAAGTTCCCAAGTCGTGTCTGTCCCTCTTCCAATTAAATTATTCTTTTGCCATCCAACCTTTTCCCATTGTCTCTTTTTTTTTTTTATACCGCTGCAGCTTATAGTTTTTGCATTATGTATGTCACATATCTAAGATGTTCTGTGTGTTGGCATCTGTTATATCACTTCAGTGGTTTACTCAGCAGTTCAAACAGAAAGCACATCTCACTGTTAAAATAAGTGGTTTAAAATGTCATTGTGAGGTCTAAAATGCTCCACACCCTGTCAAAAGAGAAACTACTTGGAGAAAAAAGGGAAGGCTTTTGGCGGAAAAACTAGCTTCTGCTCTAGTGACTGTGCCCGTGTGCTCACTAAAGCTGAGTGGAGCTGTCAAACCAAATCAATTCATTTTCAACCATAGCTAACAGGTATACAAGAGGGTTTTCACATAAACACTTTCACTGCAAGACCTGAGTCACGACACAGAGTGAGCACAGTCATACTTTCATCCAACATAAAAATGTAAACTCCCCCAAATGAAGGTTTTAGGACATTTATGTGTATGCATGACCTGCATCTGAGCATAAAGGTGAAGGACTTCAGCCGAGATTCATCAAGCATCCCTAAATAAAGATATTTTAGGTTAAGTGGGGGGCTCTCTCATCAAATACTAACAGAATCTGATTCACTGAAAATGCAATCCTTTCTAGATGACATGTCATCCTTGGAAATCAATTATTTAAATGTCCAAGTCACATCATTTTAGGAGTTTTTTACTTCAAGGCATGAAGCATCTTGAAACAAAAAGATCATTATTTTAAAAGGACAATGACATCCAAGCTTGGAAACAAACTGAGTTTTAAGCTGCTTCCTCATGAAATGACTCAACAGGGAGTTTCACAGTATGCCAGCTGGAACTGACCGGTTCCCCTGAAACAGTCTGAGTATTGAGCTAATCCCTGAAATGAATGCTTATTCAAATGTAGCTCATTATGAATGACTAAATATTTGCATGTGGTTTTAAACTGCTTTTACAGTTTTATTAATTTCATTAACTATTTGTTTATTAGATTTGGGAGGGGGTAGGAAAGAGAGGTTTAAGAAGAGGTATACTGGTGGAAAAGAAGATGGGTAGCATGGGATGTAACGTAGAGGAACGTAAAAAAGGGAATAGAATGAAAGTAAAATGATGAAGAAGAGAGCAGTGGGGATGATGAGGAATGTGGTAAGGGAAGAAGAGGAAGGGAGGAATCAGAGAGGTGAGGTTAAGGGATGAGAAAAAGTTGAAAGACGGATGAAGGGAAGTTGAGAGGAAGAGGAGGATGAAGGAGTTCCACCTGAGCAGAACAAGCAGCTTCTTCAACCTTTCAGTCACCTCCTCTGATTTTCAGACGGGAACATGGCCGCTGCTTTTCCATCTCTCTGTTTTATGCTTTCTTTAAATTCACTCAGTTACGTCTCCAGACCCCCCCCCCCATGTTTTCTGTCTGAGGATATTTAATTCCTGCCTCTATCTTTATCATTTCATCCTTCAGTTTCCTCTTTTCTCCTGTTTCAGTTGTTCTTTAAGCTCCTTCAGAGTTTTCCTCTCTGACTACGGGTCTTTCGTCGTTGCCTCTATAGTTTCTTCCTCCTGATGCAATTTAATATCCTCCAAATCCCCTTTTCAGCTGCATATTTTTCTTCCCTTCCTGGAAGTCACTCTTGGATTCTTCTATTTGTTTCTGGCCTCCTCCAGATCAGTCTTTTTCAAATCCAAGACTCTGACTGTCTCCATCTTTTTCTTTCCTCCTGCAGTTTGCACGATTTTTTCACATCTCCATCCTCCACATCTTTCTTTGCTGATTCGTTTCCTGATTCTGCAGCTGTTTTTTTTTCCCCTTTCTTCTTTTCCTTTTTTTCCCCTCGTTTTTTTTTTTTCGTTGCTTCTTTAATCTTGCTCCTTACTTCATCATGCTGTTAACTGTGGCATTCAAATTTAGCCACATTACCCTTCTTCTGCTTTCCTCCATGTCCCTATTGATTTATTCCAGAAGTTTCTTCTCATCTTCCAGATTATTTTCATCTTCTTCACATTTTTTGCTTCATCAAAGTCTCCAGGTTTCATTTCTGCAGCAAATTGCTTTTTTCTCGCTCCAGCTTTTACGTGTCCTCCTCCGGCGTATTTTGGTTCTCTGAGGAGGTTTGGTGCTCGCTGGAATTGAAGAATTTTTCTTTCTCCTCCAAAAGATGTTGGAAACTAACATCCAATGTTTCTTAGTTGTTCTCAGACTGGGAGGCTTCCAAGTTCGCACTGACCTCAACCGGCTCTGAAAAACAATTGCAGGGAGATTTTTGATATTGTCCTCCGTGCTCAACAATGCTGGGAATCAAAGACATTGTAGGAAAGAGAGTCAGTGCATGTGTTAGTGATATAAACCAATATGCAAGAGGTGTCAATAATTCAGCAGCACTTTGCATTGATGTTCAAAAAAGCCTTTGACGTGGCCTTTTACATTTACGCCTTAAGAGATATGGGTATAGAAATAATTCAAGCTGTGAAGCTGTTTAAGCTGAACACAAGAAATTTCTTCGGCTCACAAAATAAAAGTAATACAGCCACACATCAGCTTTCAATTATGCTTCATTTGTACAACACCAATACACAAAGTCATCTTTCCTTTGATCAACCCTCTTCCTGGGCATGCACAGGGCAGCGGGTGACAGTGGAAAGGAAAAAAAAAAAACCCTCCCTTTTAACTGGAAGGAAAAATCTCCAGCAGAACCAGGCTGGGGAAGGGCAGCCATCTGCCTCCATCTGTTGGGGGTGGAGAGGACAGGACAGAGGGGTCAACAGAACCACAACTCTGAATAGTTGCTGAGAAAGAAAAACGAGAAAAGTTAAAGAAAGCAGTGATGTCATTTATTTGTACATGGACAATAAGGAATAAAGAGAGGAAACTATCGTGAAAAGCTCTGTGCATTATGGGGTGTCCCCCAGCAGTGTAAGCCTCAGGTGTGTGTTTTTAAATTGCTGTTTTATAGTGAAGGCTTGTGTTTTATTTTCTAGATGCATACATTGTAGTTTCATGTAAAGCACTTTCTTTTTCACTTTTTGCACGAAAATGGTCTTGGTCTTGACACTCTGGTCTTGGTAGTGTCTTGGTCTTGGTTTAGGCGGTCTTGACTACAAGTCTAGGCTAAGGGTAGGCCAAGCCCGCTACAAGCTTAATGAAAGAGTACATTTTTAAGCCTAATCTTGAGGAGAGGGTGACTGCTTCCTAAACCTAAATTGGAAGCTGAAAGTCCCTTTTAATCCATCATAGAAGTTGTCTGGAACAGACTAGTTTGAGAGGTTGTAATTGACGGTAAATGTCAGTACAAGGTTAGATTTAAAGGGACTAGAGGCAGGAATTGCGAAAGAATAAACAAGCATGTCCGGTAACGGCAGATGAAGCGCTAAAAACCAAAAAGAACAAGCCCACCTACGTCTCTCTCCGTTGCCTTGAACAGGCTGTGTGCTGCAAAATGCGCTGCGATTCGGTGGCCGAATTTCCTGCACTGTCCTGCGGATGTGACGTCAAATGACGCTGCATCCGGAACCCCGACAGTTTGATACAGGAAGGAGACGGTCGCGGTGAATTCAAACACTGCAAAGGGTAGTTATGGCTTCTTCTGCCATAAGCAAACGATCCAGATCAACTGAAAGACACTAAAAAGTGTCACTACGAAGAAAAAGACTTCATCAGAGTAGTAAACAACGTTATAGCTTCAGTTTTGCACGCTCCCGTGTCGGCTTGGCTCGTGGCTGCAGTTACCTGCAGCGCCAGTCGTGGCAGTCACGAGTCTCATTTCTTTTTTTTTATGATTAAAATTTTTATTTTCATTATTTCAACAATACAACAGTACAGTACCCCCAACAAACCCTAACCAAACCACCCCCACCCATGCTGATCCCTTTTTGGTTACCAACATCAATCTGTGTTCCTCTCCATGTACAGCTATTACAGCTACATAGTCTGCATCAATGTAGACAAAACACAAAATAACTAACAGAATTAGAACGAGTCTCATTTCTTAATCTTGCCTCAAGTCCCTTTAATGCAGGGGTGTCCAGCTCTGGTCCTAGAGGGCCACAATCCTGCAGGTTTTCCATGTCCTCCTTCCCCAACACACACCTGACTCAAATTCATAGGCTTTTAGATTAATTTAATTTGAGTCAGCTGTGCTGGTGCAAGGAGGCATGGTAAACTGTCAGGACAGCGGCCCTTGAGGACTGACTTTGGACACTACTGCTTTAATGTTACTGTATCAAGACAAATGCCTGGAATCTACAAGCAGATGACCCTGATTATGATCTGCCTTGTAATAGAGGAGGACAAGTATATCTGAGTGAGGTCACTCAACTCTGACCCCATTTTTTAATCTAGATTATTGCTCCAAAGTAATTATATTAATACCTCATTCAGGAGAAATCTCAGTATCAGTCTGCACCTACATTAATCTTTCATCAGATCTTCAAGTAAAATAAAGATGATTTGAGGAATTTAGTCTCAGTTTGAACTGTAATGCAGGGATGCCAAAGTCCGGCCCTAGAGAGATAAGCCGTGTCTCAAACCGCACACTTGCTCAAGTGCACTGAATCAGTGCGTAGTATGCACTGTGTACTTTGTCTGTAGTGCTTACAGTTGTTGCTAAATGCTGACCCAAACAGAACACTGCACTTACAGGAAGTGATGGACTAGCATTACCCGCTAACATGAGCTAACTTCACTGAGCCGGTATAACCGCGGCCTCAAACACATGACCAGATCATAACTGTCATCAGGGAGTGAACAGCTTGGTAGCATGCCACAATATACATGAGTAATTATGTCTGAATAATTTCATAAACGTTACTTAAATCAGTACAATACTGCCTCGATGCAGCAGGGGTCACCACCGCTTCGTTCACCGCCATTATTCAGCTCTGATAACAGTTCGGAAGTCCCTCATTATTGGGGCAACATCCTGGTACTTTCAGTGCACTGACTTTTCGCTTAAATGACACCATGAACGCACTACACACTCAAGTGTGCGGTTTGAGACACGGCCTTACTATCTTGCAATTTGTAGAACATACCCTTTCCAACACACCTGAATCAAATGGCTAATTTCCTCTTACATTTGTCATTCAGCTCTGCAGAAGCCTGTTAACGAGCCATTCATTTGATTCAGGTGTGTTGGAGAAGGCATGCAACCAAAATGTGCAGGATAGAAGCTGTCGAGGACAGGACTTGGGCACCCCTGATACAATGGTTTGTGCATTCAGACTTTTTTTTTCCTTTTTTCTCCCCCTTTTCCCCTCAGTTATACAAAAAAAAAAAAAAAAAAGAAAGAAATATTTTCAAAGTGTATCTATTTCTGTTTGTTACTCTTACATTTATCTAATAAAACCCACATGTTCTCAATTGCATTTAAATACTTTTTATTCAATAGTATGAATCTGCACGGCCTCTCATGTTCTCTCTTTTTTTTAAAAAAAAAAAATTGTTTTTAATCTTAAAGCTTTTTATTCTTTTTATGTTTTTTTCCCCCTGCATCTCGCTGTGACACTTTTAATGTTTTATGTAAAGCACTTCAAATTGTCTTACAGTAAGGGAAATATACAAATAAACTTGCCTTGCTTTATTTATCTGCTTCTTTGCAAACTGTTGAATACTTTAAGTTAGCTGTGAGAATAAATATTCTTTTCATACAGAAAATCAAAGATAGAAGAAAACACAAACTCAGACTCTTCAGCTTTGGATCTTCCTTCCTTCTCTTTGAGGGTCTTTCATCATAAAACACTTGGAGACCAGGTGGTTCTGTAAACAAGGGCTTCCTCATGAAGTGTACTGATGTCATGTAACTCCCAGTATTCATCATATGTTTAAATCCCAACACAATTCTTTTTGCTCCACTTTATAGCTCCTGGAGTGGAATATTGCTGCTAATTTTGCTATTTTTTGTATCAGCAGGAGTAAATGCTGCCATAATAGATCTATTATATCAATTTAACCAATAAAACAATTGTTTCAGCAACTTTTATTCTGTGTCCATGACAATCTTTTAATTTTTAACTGTTGGTTGAACAGAATAATCCCTACGGGCTCTTAACAAATGAATCAAGAGTATATTCATGACTTGCACACGTTCCCATGATTCATCTGACCTATATTTGATCAACATCAGATAAGATGATGTCATTTGCATTTTACTGCTTTAGCTAGTTGCTGCTTATTGGAGCTGGTTGTTGAGAAAACAGATGCTTGAATGGTGAACCAGGTGTTAAAAAGCAGCTGACTGTGAGCCTCCCTGTCACATAGAATTATAACCGTGAATCGATTAGTCAACACAAAGTGCAAACACATATCTATGTACTAGGAAACTGTTAGCTGCAGACAAAGCTTTTGTCAACCTGTGCTTGCAAAGCTTTATCTTCATAGGAAGCACATGTGGATGGGATGACCTGATAACACGGTTCTGTACAGAGGTTCATTTCTAATTGCTCTGAAGCGTTTGAGAAACACAATGAGCACAATCCTAATCACACTCCCTGTATTATTTGAGAGGAGCTCTTCTGAAACACCTGTAGTGAGCCTGATCAGCAAGAAGCTCCAGAAGGATGCTTGAAGGTTGAATCTCATGTTCTTGTTCTCGGGAGGGTATTCTTCAGGGAAAGGTTTGTCGTTTTTAGCACAGTCCTGCTCTACATTCACACCTGGAAACCCTGTGATGTGACCCATTTGTAAATTATTCAGCAAACCACCTTCATTGGAGTAACATGAAAATCTAAGCCTCATTCAAAGGTGCTGAGTTCTTCAATTGCAGCGTTTAATAGCGTTTAGCTACTGCATGCTCAGAATGGGTTATCAAAGTTTATATTGGCACAAATATGTGAAAAATTACAACCAACCTTGCTTTAATTCATTTGTGATCCAATTAAGGAAATATTAAGTCATTACAGATAATATGTCCTCGATCTCGTATGATCAAAGTCCACATTTATACATTTTAACCACACTGCTGCACTCAAATTACTAAAAAGTACTCACGGAATGCCTAATGATAACCATATATGCAGCAAAAGTGTTTATAGAAATACATGATGGAAGTCATATTCAGGCTGAATGCTATATCATTATTCTTTTAATGAATCATTTCTAAAAGAGACTAAGCTTTATTCCATCTTTTCTTCATAAATTAGCATCTAATTTGTTTGTTTTCCTTACTTCTTTTTCTTTTCCACATTTTCCAGCTTAGGTTGACTTTCAGGCTCCTGTTATTCTGCTATGTTGCATCACATGAGCTGAAATATTATCTCAAGTTGTGTGTTAACATACTCAGACTCGGGTAATATGACTAAAATGCATCATGTGAGCTCTTTCAGATCAAGTATAATTAAAAATTTCAAACAAATTTGACACAGTAGAGTTTTTATACTCTGTATTTGTTAATGATTTGCAGTAAATAGCCACAAACTTTATGTTTATCTTCTCTAATCTATGAACTACTCACAGAGAAAGTCAATGTGTCCAGGAAAGGTGCACTTTTTCCTGAGTGGTAATCCACCCTTGGTAAAAAGTTTTTTTTTTATTAAACATTATTGAATAATTTATATGAAAAATGGTTATTCATATTTGAATAATTATTTTGTATATTTCTGTCATTTCACGACACTGAGGCAAACGTTGAACATGTTGGCAAAAATGTAATAAAATTACTCTTGCTTTGATCAATTAAAGTTTAGCAAATTTCATACTGAATAGATTAATACTTGAGTAAAGAAACATTACAGATGAATTAGAATGAAAGGTTTTTTCATAACTAAAGCTGCAGGGTATTGAGTTTCACTCAGAAATAACAGCTTTCCTGTCAACATTAAGCAGATAAAATCCCCTTCTTAACATTTAGCTACAGCTTTACTTACACTAATTAGCTCGACTTTTACTGGAAATATCCTCGTATTAATTTCCTCTTCCCTGTTTTGGTTGGCTTAACAATTAAGAATTTCCCCACGCAGCGTGGAAGGAACTAAATAAGAAAAGAAAGCATAAAGAAGTGTCTTAATGTGAATTAGGACAATCAGCCTACTGTGAAAATATAACTGACAGCGTGCATCTAATCTGGAAATATAACATGAGAGATCACATGTTCTCTGAAGTTCAAAGTATGGACTTGATGTTTCTGCCAGTATTTCTAAAAGGATTATCCTTCAGTGAGCTATTTATGGAGTCAAGTCTTTTTTGTTTTTCACAAATGTGACAAAAGTGACATCCAGCATTAATGTCAATATAGACTGAAGGACTTTCACCTGTAAAAGGTGGTGTCAACATTCTTCCTCAGAAATGTCTTCACCAGTAGTTTGTAATCCACCCATTCTCAGATTTCCCCACAATTTAGCTTCATAGAAGCAGGAATTTTGAATAGTCTGTCTCTTGAATATGAGCCATTGTAACAGGTGCAGTGCTGGCTGTCTCATCTTCGTTTACTCATTTGTCCTTTCTTTTCTTTCGTTTCTCTTTTCTTCTGTCAAGTACGGCAACATCATATAACATTTAGTTATAAAACAAATATTCAGAGAGTAAAATAAAATAGATTAGATTTAGATTACCAAAAGGAGCCTTATATTCATAGCTGACCCGGGCAAGCAAATCTTTTCGGCACAGTATAGCAGACCGGCCATTATTCTGCTTGCTATGGTGCTGGACAGGACAAGTAAAGAAAGAAAATAAAAAAATAAAAACAGAAGAAGAGCAAAACAGAAAATGGACCATTGGCTGTTAAGGCGTCCCCCTTTGGTCTCTGAATGGAGGTAGGCTACTCATTCAACTGATTTTACTCTGCTGAGACAGAGCGCAGATGCGCAGCACAGCAGCAGCACCACCTCTGCTTCCCCTCAAGTTTGCACCTCGGAGGAAGAGACAGGATCAATATTTAAGCTTTCCAGAGTGGATTCTTCTTCTTCAACTCTTTTAGAGGTACCGAGGAACGAACCCGGATTTACTCTCACATCATTTATAATCTTGGTTGTAAAGAGGACGGATAAGATTATGGAATTGTCTGATCAGGGACTGAGAGGACGACATGAAAAAAGTCATGCTTCTCATTCTTTATCTCCAGCTGTGGTCCAGCCCCATGGTGAGTGAACTGTTTTTCTTTTATTTAAATTGACTCACTGCAGAAACTGCCAATCCGGGCAAATAAATAAAATAATAATAATAATAGTAGTAGTAATAATAATAATAATAATAATAATAATGTAAAACCTACTGTACATGAAAAGCGCATCAAAGTGCATCAAAAGTTGCCCCCTCTTTCAGATGCTCTTTTTAACAAGTCCAAATACTCCTAATAAGGAATCAGTGTTGTAAATTCCTGTTGGCATCTTGGTTCTAATGCGGTTAACCTTTTTGTCCTATGTCCCTCTGTATTTCTCTGGACAGTAAATGTCCTCATTAGGCTGCTGACATTAATTAGCAGTTTCCATCCACCTGCATCCATCAACACTGAGATTAATGACGGACAAAATAAACACAGAGGGCAAAACAGCACAACGGAGATATTGTTTCCAGGTTTACGCACGGCTTTGAAATGCCGGGAGAAAACAAAACAAAACAAAACATAATCTTACTTTACCCCCCCCCCCCCCCCCACCAACATTTAAAGTAGAGTCAATCACCACGATAACAAATAGCTTATATCTTAGAAGTAGGTATGTGAAGCGTTTCTGTTTGGTAATCTTTCTTGAACGGAGTGCTGTTAATTTCCGTGAAGCGCTGCTCCACGGTCACCACATCATCATAATTCCACCCTGTGAATTGGAGCATCGGCTTGATGTGTGTGTCTGCATCACTCCAGATAACTTAGTTGTATCTTATTTACAGGGTGAAGCAATTCATCCGGACTGCGCCATCATCTCTCAGCACCTAAGGGCTCGAGAGTTCTGTAGCCAGACGAGGAGGAGCGAAGCGCAAAACCAGACCGACCAAAGCGGTGTGTTCCTGTGTGCTTATGAGAGTGTGTTTTCATGATGCTGCTCTTTTGTGTTTCTTCACACAAACACGAACCTGGAGAAATAGAAAGTCTGGCAGTCGACGAAAGGATTCTGATGTGCATGTGGGCTAAAGAAAGGGGAGTTTGGTGATGTAGCCGGCAGATCAAACTGCATAACGCAACATATTATTAACTTCCTGAAAAGAAAGTGAGGTTTGGGTTTAACCAGCAGTTGGAAGGCTGATAGGCTTCTTACACTGCGGTTGTGGTGTATTTGCAGTGGCAAGTTTTCAGTTTCCTTCTTATGACTATGACGCAGGAGGCAGGAAGAATAAATGAATCAAGGCTCCATGTGCATTCAAGACAGAAATGATTCATAGTGATAGAAACCTCTTAAGTCTTTCACAGCAAAAGCCTACTACATAGATTATAGGAAATGATCTGAAACTTATCCTGTCTAATGGTGCTAAAGGTGTAACACAAAAGGAGTGATTTTGTCCCTAAATATTAGTTTGTAATGTGAAAAATATTAATATCTAAATCCAAGAAGATGTCCTAAAATGATCAATTTGCCCAACAAACACACTGAAAATTATTTATCACTGTGATAAACAATGATGTTTGCTTTAAAAAATAATCAAAAAGACTCACATTTTTTATTTACACCTATTCCAATCAACTAATCGAGTGATAGGAGGAGATCCTTTTCAATACTCTTATGGACAGAATTTCTAGGCCCAGGTGCTGAGGGGGTTCAGCTTAGTGGCTGAAGATTGAGTCTCTGCTTTATGCAGATGATGTGATTCTGTAGGCTTCAACCCTGAACTCCAACTCTCATTGGAATGATTCACACAGCTGAAAGTAAAGCATTTTAGAAATGGAGTGAGAAGCTTGGTCCTTAAAGGGGATGTTAGTCTTTTTTCATTCTGGACCTATTTTCTAGCATAAAATATGTTCATTTACTCACCCAGACAGTTTTGGTGCAACTTGAATTCCTTCGGGAGATATTTAGATCCGCTCGAGATCAGCGCATGTCCGATATAATGGAAGTGATGGGGCAACCGTGCACAGCCTCTAAATAAGGCATTATCTTCCACAAACTCCTTCATTTCACCAATGTTTTATTATGAAACATTAGTCGGACCCCCCTGTGAGCTAGAAGCGTCTTTTTTGTGGTGATTCGTCTTTATTTATAGACATTTACTTGATATGGTGTTGCATAATAGTGACGTAATCAAAGCCGCCGCAGTAAAAATGTCTGTAAATAAGGACGAATCACCACAAAAAGCCGCTTCGAGCTCACAGGGGGGTCCTACTAATGTTTTGCAGTAAAACATTGGTGAAATGAAGGTGTTTGTGGCAGGTAATGCCTTATTTAGAGGCTGCACACAGTTACCCCATCTCTTCCATTATATTAGACATACGCTGATCTCGAGTGGATCTAAATATCTCCCGAAGGAATTCAAGTTGCACCAAAACTATCTGGGTGAGTAAATGAACGTATTTCATGCTAGAAAACAGGTCCAGATTTAAAAAAAAGAACTTCCCTTTTAAAAGGAGAGGCTCAGAGTAGAACCACTGCTCCTTTGCATTTGGTTAAATCTGGTTAGGATGCCTCGTGAATGCCTCCCTGGTGAAGCATTTTCTTGGTTTGTCCCACTGGGAGGAAACCCTGTGGAGGACCCAGGACATGCTGAGGGGACTGCATCTCTGGGCTGGAGGAATTGGCCAGGGAACAGGAAGTCTTAAAATGAATTGGTTCACATTTTTGTAAAACTCTCCAGCATGTTGACTGGAGTCTGTCAGATTTGTCTAGAAGACAAAGCCCAATCCAAATAAATTTTAATAATGGCTCATTTATGAGAGAAAAAAAAGTTAGGAGGAATTGTCTGTAGCCCCTATAAAACATTATCAAGTTGCATATCAGGGCAAGTAAATGTAAAAAATCTTTGCTGTGATTAGGTGCCAAAAAACTTGACCTCCATCATTCTAACGTTGATGGATTTTAGACCCACTGACTTTTTTTTTAGTTCTGGCTGAACAGACAAATGGAGACAAAGGACCTTCGTCAGACTGGTAATCAACAAGCCAACGGTTATTATTAATGAGATCCAGAGGTATTTTATGGAGATGGAACAACGTTATAAAACTTAATCTGTTCTGCTACTGTGGCCAGACAAGAGTGGATCCATTCCTCACTTATGACAGCTTGTGAGCTTCTCTCTATTTTCCTAAAAGACATTTGAGAAACTCTCAGGCCACGACAAGAAAATTGCCTTAAAAAATGAAACAGTGATTTAAGTACCCTGCCATAACTCACAATAATATTTGAGGGGAAAACCAGGAACAAAGTATCACCTCAATATAGTCAATTATGGTGCGACAGCATCATTCTGTATGAGTTTCTGTGATAAGAATAGAAAAACTAATTAAGATAAAGGTGAAGAAGGACGTAGAATATTACAGACCAGTCCTAAGTAAAAATCTTTTACCGAGTGCTCAAGATCTCAGAGTGGGCTGAAGGTTTATATTTTAATAATGATTTACAGTTCACTGCTAAGAAAGCACACTAATAGAAAAGGAAACCTTCCTTTCCAAAGGGAATATGTGTCAAGATAGTATCACAGTATTTTAGAAAAATGCTAGAAGCAGCTGTGATTGCCTCAAACCCTCCTGCAAAAATACTGCTAGTTCGTGCTTGTTCTTCTGGTTTTTACTAAGTCAGTCTTGTAAACGTTACAGAAAAAAGTGACAGAGGAATAAACGAAAGAAAATAAAAGATCTACTCATGAACAAATAAAGTTAAGTACGGTCAAAGACCAGTGTTCTCCCTGGACTTAATGATAAAATGAAACTTAAGCTTCATGACAGCCAGAACCAATCAGAGGCTGGAGCTCAGAGCAACCTTAATTGGCCCCAATTAAGCTTGTTAAAGTCCATAACTGTCCCATAGTTAACTAAAACAATACTTTATCAACATTATTAGCTAAATGTCTCTCACAACACACATTGATGTGGCGTCCTAAACGAGCTGCACTACCTGAGCAACTTGTGTGTGTTGCAGACACTGCCTCACGTTACCTCTAGTAGTGAAGGTAAAGGTATGGGCAAAAATGCAAATGTCAAGAAAAATCATCCAGAAATGATGAAGACAGAGAAATCTGTGTCCACCATCTGCAGGACCGCTCACTTACAGGAGCTGTCTTACTAATTACCTCTCATATCCACCTGTTGTCTCCTCCATTTGTACAACAGCAGGTGAAATTGATTCACAATTAGTGTTACAACTAGACAGATATCCAGAAGTGTGACTGACTGAGTTACATGATAATAATTATGTGCCCCTTTTTGAGCAGTGTTGAATTAACCTTTAGGTTATTAGGACATAACAAAGCTTGAAAACTTCCCATCAGCCTATTTGTATAATGCTCATGTACAGTAAGTAAGGATTAAAACAATGAGGAGCCGTGCATGATACAGTTTTAATGCAAGACACGAAGGAACACCACAACGCGCAGCGGAGTGGTGTTTTCTTTTTTTAACTCCACAGGTTAAAAAAAAGAAAAAAATAGATCTGTTGCCATTGACAGCGGTCATTACTGTATATTGTTTCAGCAGTCACTATACGAAAATAATGACCACTGGAACGTTGGGAAAACCCATTCAAGTCAACGGAGCATTCTACAGCATTCTAAAGAGCTGTATGATAAGTTATCATAACAGCCAATGAAAATTCTGGGTATAATGCAGGTGTATTGTCAGTGGATTAATGATATATAATAATGTAACTACCAGAGGATGATCTCAACTACATCTATGTTTATATGTTTTACAAAAAAAAAAAAAAAAAAAAAATCCTGTTAATGTGCTGCTTTAGTTAAACAGTTAATTAAATACATCTTTGGAGAGTGGTTTTGATATTAGATTAAAGCAGTTTATGCAACATTGTGAAATTATATTCTTACAGCATTAGGGAATACTGAAAGAACAAAGAGAAGTAGAATACTTTTTATACAGCTTGTTATATAAAACAGATAAAAGCAAAAAAAAAAAAAAAAAAACCTCGAGTTTAAAGATAAATAAATTTCCCTTGAGAATATAAGCTTGAGAATAAAAGAGGTGCTTAACATATTTAATCAAATACTATCTGCATATATGCAATTTTGTGGTGCTTCTTAATACATCAAATTTATTTCAACTGAAACATGTTGAAATTTAGAGCGTGCAATATTGTGCAACTGCAACATAAAAATACAACTCTCAGACGTGACTTGCTATTGTGTAGTTTTATTATATGGTATCTACTTGTACAGTACTTAAGGAAATAAAGTACTTTGAATTTGTAAAGCTGGGAGCAGGGGCAAACACTGCTTACAGGAATGTGTGTTGCAACGTCATGTTAGCTCCATCATGCTGAACATATACCCACTCTGAAACCTGCTCTTTCCCCTGGTGAGGCCTCACCTACTTGTCCTTCCAATCTGACTAATTGACTTTATCATAAACTGGTGAACATGGCGTCTCCCGGTGGGCTGAAATGTTTCCAAAAAAGGCTTTTCATCCAAAAATGCCTCATAACAGCAACACGCAATCAGCTCCCCTCTGGGAGAGTGATGAACTTTAACATTTCTAGACTAATATGATCTTAATTAATGCTGAAGAGACACAATGCTCTGGCCACAGTTGTCATCTACTGCTTATTATGCAGTGAAACCTTTTATGAATTAAACTGTCAAAGTGCTCCTGGACTGTGATCCCAGCTGTGCAGCAGCATGCTGTAGAGTCCTGTAGTGGTAAAATTACACTTTTCTCAAAACTTGACTTTCATCAGTGATTCCTGGTGGCAGAAGGACCTACTGGATTTGATCTATGGAAGGTGAAAATGTTACGCTATGCTACAGTAGAATCGATACTTTCAAGTTTAAAAGTTGCTGCAATGATAGCCAGTAATACTGACTAACCCCTGAATGGACGTTCAGTGTCATTTCAGGTCCATTAATTTAAAACTATGGTGCAATAAAAGAGAAAAAGAAAAAAAAGCACTCATCCACTTTGAGAAATTTAAGATGACAACAATATGGTTGTAACTTGGTTTGTTAGATCAGTAATTCAAAATCTTTAAAAGAGCTTAACTTAATCCTAAAATAAAACCCCGAAAGGGCGGAAATTAAACAAGGATAAAACTGAGATTACATTGCTTGGTAACAAGGAGAAGAGGAATAAGGTCAGTAATTAAAAAAAAAAAAAGAGGACAAGTTTATATTAGTGCTGCTGGACTCAAATCTAATGTCTAGCAGTCAGATTAAAAGTTACAAAAACATCACAAAAGAGCTAAGAAATGACCAGATCATGATATTGTTTGGGAAAATGGTTAGACATTTTGAATTTTGATTGATTCATAGAAAGACATCATAAGGAAAACTGTGCATACCAGTTGTTGTTATATGCAATGCAACTATGTTCTCTTTTAAAGTGCATATAAAAAGTGTTCACCCCTGTTTTATCTTTTTATTGCCTCAATACATAAATCATGCTCAACATAATTTGGCTTTTAAAATTTGGCAAATTAAATAATCTAACGTAAAGTAAGTTATTGCATAAATACCCCCCCCCCCCCCCCCCCCTAAAGTTACAGGCTTAATTTAACAGAGGTCCAGTGAGCAAGTGCAAGAAGTCTTACAATTATTGGAATGGAGATCACTTGATTGCAGTGACTTTGTTTCAAGTGATAAAGACAACTGTGTCTGGAAGGTCCATTCAGTGGTTAGTCAGTATTCCTGGCTACCACTGCAGCATGAAGATAAAAGACCTCTCAAAGCAAATCAGAGAAAATGTTATTAAAAAGTATAAGTAAGGGGATTTATGCAAAAAGATTTCTAAGGCACTGAACATGACCTGTGGCTCAGTTAAATCCATCATCAAGAAATGGAAGAAATATGGCACAAGAGTAAATCTGCCAAAATCAGGCAGTCCTCACAAGCTGAGTGACTGTGCAAGAGGACAACTAGTGACAGAGGCCACCAGGACACCTCTGGCTACAGTACTCTGAAAAAGTTACAAGCTTTAGCAGCTGAGATTGGAGACTGTGCATACAACTGTTGCCCAGGTTCCTCACCAATCAAAGCTTAATGGGAAAGTGAATGAAACTCCTAGTCTCGGCTAAGTTTTGGCAAAAGGCATGTTGGAGAATCCAAGGCCCAGTGGAAGAAGGTCCTTTGGTCTGATGAGACGAAAATTGAGCTTTTGGGCCGTCAGACAAGGCGCTAGACACCAAACCCTGCACATCACCACAAACACACCATCCCCACTGTGAAGCATGGTGGTGACAGCATTATGCTTTGGGATGCTTCTCAGCAGCAGGCCCTGGAAGGCTTGTAAAAGTGGATGGTAAAATGAATGCAGCAAAATATCAGCAAATCCTGGAGGAGAGTCTGATTCTGATCTGCTAAAGATCTACGGCTTGGGGGAAGATTTATTTTTCAGCAATGACCCAAAACATACAGCTAAAGCTACACAGAAATGGTTTCAAAACAACAAGGTGGATGTTCTGGAGTGGCCAAGTCAAAGTCCAGACCTCAATCTAATATGGAATTTGTGGCTGGACTTGAAAAGGGCTATTCACACCCAATCCCCACACAACCTGACAGAGCTTGAACAGTTTTGCAAGGAAGAATGAAACAAAATTGCATTGTCTAGATGTACAAGCCTGATTGAGACCCATCACCACAAACTCCACGCTGTGAATGCAGCCAAAGCTGCATCCACAAAGTACCCACTCGAAGGGGGTGAATATTTATGCAATAACTTATTTTATGCTACATTGTAAAAATCAGTTTTCAACTTGACATGAAAGAGAATTTAAAAAAATGGTCACAAAAGCCAAATTATGTTGAACATGACTGATTTATTAAAAAAAAAAGGTAAAACATCTAAAGGAGTGAGCACTTGTTATAGGTACTGTACTTTTATTATTGAATTTTATTGTTATTCTACTTTTTTCCCTGTTTGTGCCCCACCTGCCAGAATAACACCATTTTCTTTCACTTTTAACTTTTCTTTTCTAAAAACACAAGTTTTCTCCACTAAAAACCAATAACCTGTACACACGCTAAACAAAAATGCCATAAAACTTGAATTGTTATAAGAAAATATGTTGAACATATGCTGTCTAATAAATGAAGACATCATCTTGTTCTTCAATCAGTGGTGCTCTGGAGGGGCTCAGCCTGTGTCCAAAGTCATTTCATATATCTTTGTTAATCCTAAATGAGGTGACATTCAAGTGGCAAAGTGCACAGCTTCCCCTAGAGCTGTGCAGGCCTATTAATCAAAGCCTAAGAATAGAGCCTTGCTCAGTGATGGGAGAAAACGTTTTGGGTTAAAAAGATATATTTGAAGGGAATAATCAGTTACTTAATTGTGTTCTCTGACAGTTTGATGCAGCTGGGAATAAAACAACAGTTTCCTACATGCTATTGTACTTTCTTCAGAGATTAGATGCAAAATGTCAGCCCCAGTGAAACGGTGCGAATTTCTATAATTCATGGTTTTGGCTGCCCTCGATCTGTCACGTGGAGGAAGAAGAACAAATGCATTTCTTGGATCATATAATTGTGCATCATTCTTTGGTGGTTCTAATCTGACTGAGTGTTCGAATGAATTATTTTCACAGTCTCCAAACCGTGCTTGTCACCTCAGTCAACATGACTCAAATCCAAATGAGTTTAAGCATTTAAAGAAGGAACCCCCTCCAGAGAATGTTGCTTCACAGACAGCAAAAAGAGATCATGAGACAAACAACCTACCCCATAATTAACCTTGGTTCATGCCAGTGGTGGAGAACTGCAGTGAAACTGAGATAAAAACCAAGGCTTTGAGGCTGGGCGTCACTGCCTGTACAAGCAGGAAGACCATTATATGATGATTAGAGCATAATGCATGAATAATGAGCAGAAAGGCCATTATGATGGCCAGTTTTTTTTTTTTTAATAGTTTCAGAAAAATATTGGCGATACAAACTAGATAATTTTCTCATTACATGTCATTTTCAAGATGAAAAAAACAAAACAAAACAAACAAACAAAAAAAATCCTTCACTGAAAAGGGTTAGATGTGTCCTTCTAAGCTTGGAAAATAGCTTGGAAAAGATTCAGCATACTACAAACCATAAAGGGCATATGTAAGTCAGACCACATTTCCACTGACAGGTGACCTGAAAAACATCAATCTGCAGTTGGAAGGACATGCTTCTGTATACAGAAACTGAACAGTTTGTCCTTGAAGTTGATGTGTTGGAAGCAGAAAATATATATACAAGCAATAGATGGATATCTGTATCATAGTCCCTCTAGAATGGCAGCTGTTGTGGGATGTTCCCAGACTGTACTGGTCAAATTTTAGTGAAAGCAGGAAACTCGGTGAAACGGTAGCAGTTTAATGGGTGCCCAAAGTTTGCAGATCACATGGCATGAACCTGGATTAGATTATTTTTCTACAGCAAAGGGTGTATTCACACCAGATTGTCCGCTAGACTCGGTCCGATTGGGGATTCAGGTCAGTTGGTGGGTGGGGGTGATCTCCCAGACCGAGATCGCGTTCATGCTGCACTTTAGCCAAACGAGCCAGTCTTGTTGCTTGAGCTGCCACTTCTTCCAAGCATGTCAGGTATATTATATTAAATTATATTGACATAGTTTTTTTTCTTTACTTTAGTGTGGCACTGGTCTACTGTGCGGGCATCAGAGCCTCCATTTCACAAATAATTACTTTAAAAATGGCATCATTTCTGTGGGTACTGACTAGAAACTGGGTTTTCTTCTGATTGTATATTAATTAAAACCTTTACATTGTCTTCGCTCCATGTTTGACCACAAGCTTTTTGTAAAGAAGTCCTACATGTGTGGGTTTTTTGGTAGTGTTTACAATGCTGAACGTTTATAATATTAACCATAATATTAACCTACAGTGTCATGCTGAACCAAATGCAGTGAGGCAGTTGTAGTCCACTTCCTGCATTTGCTCTGTTTCAATCATGCTGACACCTGTGACCTGGGATCAGTTTTAGCCTTTTTTGGCAGCTGGCTTTGCAATTGTTGATGTTGTCTGTAATGTGCAGGTCTCTATGAATTTGGACAGGACTGCAGCTACAGCATTGTGGGGATTGTGGGCGGAACACAAGAAATTAGGCCATACGAAACGTGAGAATTCCCATAATACTGAAAGGTGCTTGCGTGCCAGTGTTTATGTCATGGGGTGCCACCCATGGCACTAGTACCAAAGGTTGCCTACCCATGCTTTACACTAGCCACCTAACATTGCTGCTGACAAAGTACATGAAACTGGCATCCCCTGATGACACTGGATAATGATCCCTGCCACTGCAAAAAGCTGTGTTAACTTCAAATTCTCCAGAGTTTATTTGGTCTATTGGAACATCCATGCGGTGTGCTGCATGACTAAGTCCAACCCAAGGATGTATCACCTCGCAACTTACAGGACTTACCATGATCTGCTACTAACAGTTATTGTTGACTGGTCAGGGCTGTTTTGTTGCAAAAAGTGAACATACTCAGTATTAGGTGTGTGGTCAGAATCTTGTGGCTACATGAAAATGAACCTTCTTGTGTTAATCTCAGTAAAAATGATTTAATTCTTTTCAGAACACCCACAACTACTGTCTTCTGTGTAAGCCCTCATGTGGTTGGTGTGTTAGGACATGTTATGGTTCTAATTCAACATGTCAGTGTGCATCAGCTTTCCAGAAAAGCAGCAGTTTTAGCTAATGAGTTCCTCCATTTTAGCACTTTGTTCGCTGTACCTTGACTGCTTTACTGACTGTACGGTGCATTTGATTTGCAGTGCATGTAAAGAAGACTGACTTTTAAGCTGCTTCATCTTAGGAAATAACTTAAATTCAACCACACAACTTGTCAGATAATTTGTGCACTTGAATTGTGGTAATTAAATCAAGTTTGCTTTCAGCACTGTTATTCCAGAGTGCCAATAATCCTCCAGCTGGCTCTGTACAAATAACACTAATGCTAATGGTTTGTTTACCCCCACCATCAAAGTGCCTATAAATATGCCACCATCTCTGCCACAACACAATAATCGGAAGCTATTGCCTCTGCTTCTGTCGGGATTTTGTCAGGATTAAACCTACCAGGATTAAACCTATCTGCGTAAACCTGAGGATGAGCCTCCCACATACAATGAGCTTACAAAGATGCTTTCTTCTCACCAAATTAAACATTTACAGATCTAACTCATTATCACAGTCCTTACAAGAAAATAACCACATCACTGGAGAACTAAATCTCTTAATCCCTGATGCCGACTCTTGTGTCAGTGCAGATACAGAAAATCAATTTTTTCTTAATTTCACCTTACTCCATCCCAATACAGAGTAAACTGAAGCATCATCGCCACATACTTTAATTTTCAAACAGCTCTTCGCTGCAAGATTTAATCTTCTTATCGTCTTATATGCAATGGATTTCCTCCCCTCAGAACTAGATGCACTTTACAGGAAGAAGTTTGAAAGAATATTGTTTTTTTCGGGATGATTAATTCTGACTTACAGTAGAAAACACGCAAAGAAATGTTTTCCTTTTAGTCAAAAGTTTCAAATAAAGTAACAAGAAACCTTTTTCATTTTTATCGTCTTATTTACGGGATTTGTGAAAGTAAGACATTAAAAAAATACATTATGTTTACAATTGCTTATCAGTCTTCCAATAAGTCCCTGAGCATCATCATGGAACTGAATGACGTCAGTGTCATACCAGCAGTTTCACCTGTGCCTCTGTGGAATACTGTATGACTTAATGTCGACCAGACATAATAATCCAAAATCAGTCCAGAAGCTGCACCATCACATTTGCTGCAGTGATATCAGTTATATGTTTTTATACTTTAAAAAAAAAAAAAAAAAAGCCAACACACCTACAAGCACAAGCTGAAAGTTTTTCCCGCTGTGTGTAGGAGCAAGTTTGTCATTAGGCTACAACTCATCTACCTCCCAGAGGACAGGCATACCTCTGGGAGGTATACCACAATCGCAATATGAAGGGATGGCATTACAAGGTATCCTACAGGCTGTATTTTTTCATAATCACAGTCTTTGAGGTAATCAGGATAGTTTTGTACTTTTGATTGCACCACATACATCAGCCTGACACAGCAGGATATGCATGCAGACAGGCTGTCTTGATCCATCCATCCATCCATCCATCCATTCATCGTCTATTCCTACTTATTCCACTGCTGGGGTGTGTGTACTGGAGCCAGCTGCTATCAGGGAAGAGGCAGAGTACACGTCAGACTCTCTATGATGCAACTCTCTATGTTGCATCATAGAGAGTCCACACAACACAAAGAGACCACACGTTCATATGGAGGGGAAAACACCAAAACATGCAAGAAAGCACAAGGAGAACATGCACATAACTCCACGCTGAAAGACCCCAGCCAAGGCGCAAACTGGAAACCTTCTTGCTGTCGAGATGGACTGCTAACCATCACACCACCATACAGCCGAAGCTCTCTAGATATGTAGAAGAAAAAAGAAAAACAAATCTGTAAATCTGGAAACCTGTGCGTTGTTGCTGCCAGATTCAGAACCTTTCCTTTAACAGTCAGTAGGTGTATTTATAGGAAAACTGTGTCTATGTTTGTTGCCCAGACTGCAGCACTGAAAATGATCATGTACACTTGACTCAGAGTGCTTTGCTCCCATTGAAGCTGAGCCAAGCTGTTGTTGATTAAAATCTGCATCTACTTCAGAGTAATTTGACGTGGTGCTGTAGACTGAATTAATACCTTCCCACTGCACTCAAGAGCCAGATGTTAGTGGGTTTTTGACCAGTATGTAATGGCTTTTTTTCTTGTTCTGAGATGCAGCTTACTCTTACACCATGCCACTACCATTCTACTGCTTTTTACTGTCATTTTCATGATGATATAGGTGCTGGTATGTTCAGTTAAAACAGAACAGGGAACAGGGTTGAGGAAGGCAGTTAGACAAGATTTTCTGGATCTATTATGGTTGTTCTCAGCTTATTTAACTCTTGTATGTGCTCCTGAATATTGTTAGCTTTTGTTGGATCCCCCCGAAAACGGGATGGCTCATCTGAAGGGGCTTATCCAAATAAAGAAATTCTTGACAAACTCTCGCGATGATTAGCAGGCCCCTGCCAGAGGACCTCAGGGTCTGTGAGGGTTGATATGATAAACGCAGATCAGATACTGTAAATAATTACTATTAGACATTTAAAAACTAATAAAAGAACCTTCAATCCTGCCCGAATCAGTCCTTCTGGAGTGGTTGTAAAATGGTATTTTTGGGAAGACCAGAGAGCAAGGCATTACAATAGTTCAAATGAGAGGAGATACTGTAAAAGCATGCATCAGCAGCACCTCTGTTAGCCCGAGAGAGGCGGACTGGCTATATTCTTAAGATGATAAAAACCTATTTTGTTAACATTTTCAAATGAGAGGAGTAAAAGTAAGTGCACAGTCAAAAATGACGCCCAGGTTCTTTACACATTGTGATGGTTTAAAATCTACATATTATGCTTCCTAAAGTTTGATAGACATGATGGTCATACTTTCTTCCCAAATTAACATTTGTAAAAGAGATTTTTTCTTAAATGATTGTAATTCTGTCTTGCTTATGAAATTGCTCTCTTTTCTGTCTTCTTTGATGCTGCATTTTGTGGCTATACTTGAAAATAAGATGCAAAATGTAACCATCCTGAAGGGTTCATGAATGTGTAAAACCAACTTCATTGCAGTTTATTCAATCGTTTTTGACACATTTACCTCAAAAACCACAAATATGGTGCCAGAAGAAAAATGGAAGGAATTGTCAAGGTCATTTGGATTCATCTTTGCGGGTGCTGCCATAACCTGTATGAAAGTATGTGACAATCCAGCAGTCTAGTAGCTTTATTTTAAGTTATGTTAGCGATAAGTAGATTTATATTGGAAATGATAACAAGAAGTTTAGAATAAGAGATAGTGCAGCATGTGTAGGCGTTTGTGCAGTTATCACCTGCACCTGAAATCCTCTGCAATTCATATCTAACATCTGGTGTAATGACACACAACTAAAAAAAATGCATTTTCACCCTTAGTCCTTCTCAGCTTCAGAAATATCAGTCTGACTCAGTCGGATGGCAACAGAGAAGACGCTGAGACAAATAACCCAGAGTCTGTGACAATAATGGCACATTCTAGCTCCACGATGGTAGGGTCATGCTGAAAGCAATATAATTTCTGTCAGACCACCTGACTAGATGGAAATGGTTGGTTTTGTGAGATAGCTAAACATAAGAGACGGACTGGATAATGGATTAGATACACAGCCTCTCTACAAATGAAATAAGACACAGAGGGAAAATACATATTTCACACACACACAGACAGCTGAATATGAAATAATCAATCTGTCTCATTGCCAACGGCTACAATGATCACGGCAATGACCCACAGGGTTTCTTACTGTGCTCACATTTGTTGTGCAACATGTTTTTCATTTTTAAAAAAAGCTTTTAATTAGAAAGAATAATCAAAATCAGGTGCAAGGTCAAATTGCTGACATTGAATGAATAAAAGAAGTTTCTAATACATTTAGTAATAATGAATAATCTTTAGTAACTTCAGAATCACCTGGTATCCATGCTGCTCTGAGTTACTGAGACACCTCCTTGATTAATTAATTTTGAACGTTCATACTAGAAGAAAGAAGGCCACATGTGATATTTGTTGGAGATAATGGCATTCTACTTTTCTCTCAGTGTGTGGGACATGCATGTACTGTATATGCCAATCTCTTTAAAGAGTGCAAAGTTATAACTTGTCCTAAAATAACACAACTTTAGTTAGAAAGACTGATATGGGGTGAGATACAATCTTAGTCTTAGTAGCTATTTTTTTGTACCTATACAGGGATGTACTGTATGAGTTATCTTTTAGGATCCAGGTTAAGTTTTGATTTTGCTTTAACAGTTAGTCTGCTGCTATATTCCAACATCTCATGGTTTTTCTGTGGTTGCAATTTGGGGGAGAATGTTTGAGAACACAAATATTTCCTGGTCTACAAATGTCTGGATGTCCTTTTCATATAAGTTCATTTTTTTTAGTCTTTTATGTTTTGTTGTTTACATGATCAATCAGCAAGTTCATTATGCATGAACATTCATGAGGTAGTTCGGTTCAATGGTGACTTGTAGAACAAGGGATAGAAAGGTAATCCCATTAAGCTTATTTTAAGGTGGGCTGACATTTATAAAGGGAAATTGTGGCTGGCATGGTTCAGTTTGATACTTTTTATTTCTGGCAGATACCATTTTAGAAATAGTTATTTAACTGCATTTCACTTATTTATTTACTAAGTTTGGGTGTGAGCTCAAGACCTGATTTCAACACATGATTCAACAAGCAAACTGTATGTTCCAAACGTCTCTTACTGTATATGAAGTAAAGAAAGGAGGACGACGCCACTGGCCAATGAACTGTGACTACTAGAGGAATTAATAATGAGCTTACTGCCTTTGTTCCGTGTGTACAGCTCTTTTCCCTTGGAGATTCTCAAACTGATCCCACAGATTTATAAGCTGCTGCTGTTTGATAACTTTCAGAAAGACTCTTACAAACACATTGAAGCAACAAATTGACCTTATGCAAACCTGGATTAGAAGAGGCCATTTTTTTCCATGTTCTTCAGGGATTTCTTTTGGGCCCTTGTGGCCTTTATTTAAAATGACTTTGACAGGAAAGGACTCAGAACAAGAGTGGGATGACATGAAACAAAGGGCCACTGGCTGGGACTGGGAGCTGGGTCAGCTGTCCCTTTAATCCGACATGCAATACATTTTTGTTTTCATCACAGTAAAATTTGATTTTTGTAAATATATCTGTTTGATTTGAAATTGTAGAGCACTATTTCAAATGTAGGAAACATCTACGGATCAGGCTTTGCCTTGTGTGCAAAGAGAGTCTAATTAAACCCATGTAAATGCTTTTTCTTCATTGGGGAAGAGCTTTAGATTTCCTCTTATTTGATGAAAGATTCATTTGGACAGCATCAGTGAGTGTAGAGCCTGAAAGCAGGTGTCTCCCACCAAACACATGAGAGTTGGCAATCTTGCTGCATCATTATCATCCTTTTGTGAATCTTATTTAGCCTAATTTTTCTTGCCTGAGCCTAATGAACTTTTACACTGTTGGGCCTGTGGGCTTGATTCCGGGTAGAAAAAGACGATTGAAGCTTCCCAACGAATTTTAGTGGAATATAAATACAAAGCATTATGAAAATGGGGATAACTTTGATGTGGCCTTTTCCCGTGGAAGCCATAAAAGACAAAACCTGACACAGGTCAAAAGATCCTTATCTTCAGCAGAAGAACATATGAATAAGGGTATTTTGGGGATTTTTTTCCCCCCCGTTTCCATTCACATTCTGATGTCTGCTTTACATAATATTGTTGGTTAGGTTAGTAACAGCATCATCTTGGATTAGCCAGCTGTTGCCATGTAAACAAAAGCAGATCAGGGGATGTTGGGAATGTGAAAATCCCAGTTTTCTCCATACATAAACATTACAGTTGAGAGAGTTTTCCAAACTCTTCGGTTTCAGTGCCCCAAAATGTGTTTGTATGTAAATAATAATGAAATACCCAGGCTTATGTGTGCGAGGAATTAGTGCATTGTAGTAACAGGTGCTGACTCTCATCTGAGACTGGCAGAGGCGATAGCTTGCTACCAGATAACTGTCTGACCTTGCTGCCTCTCTTTTATTTGTCTCTGCAGGATGCAAAACGGAGTGGGATGAGATAGGATGCTGGCTTAGAGCTGAAGTCGGGCAGGTTGTCAACGTGTCCTGTTCTGAAGTCTTTCAGCACTTTTCCAGCAATCAAGGTTAGTTCCTGCAGAAGCCTGAAGCTCACAAAAAGGGAAAAAGAACAGGACTTATACTTAAATGTCCAATAAGTGGAGTTATTTGAATGCAGAGGATTCTGTTTGTCCCATTCTCTGCTGGTGCACAGTCCCTGAGCTGCTAAGTCTAATTATCTGTACTGTAATGAAAGCGCTAATGCGAACTGAAGTCAATGATAGAGAAGCACAGAATGAATTATTCATGTATGTTTGTTGGCAAGAATGTATGAATACCCCAGGATGCTTCTGGCAGGAGAACTTAACTTGAAATCTTGTCTTTAGGGTTTTAACATCACGGTCTGATGTACTCTTAGGTTTTGTTGTCAGAAAAAAGAGTTGTGACACTTATATAAACATGGAAAAAACTTCAACAGGTTGTTAAGCTGAAGTGTTTTTTTTTTTACATATACAGTAGGCTATCTCTTTTCTTTATCATATTTTACTGGCATTTCATTTGTTTTAGATAATTGTTATGGAGCCATTAAATTATTTTGAACATGTGAATTATTCTTTATAAATACTGTTTGTGACGTACGTATTCCAAACATAAACTTCCATCAGATATTGCATGTAAGAAAATGTTCAACTGTACTCTGCTGTGCCGTCATTATAAGTAGATCATTAGGGGAGATAAGGTCAGAATCATTAGTAATGTTCTTTCCTCCATTAGCTTGATGGAAATTATGATTAGCTTTGAATTGCAGATCATCTAAATGGATAGCACTTAATTTTGCAATGTTTGGACTCCAGCTGTTCTGTTTGTACAAAAAAAGAGGAAAAAAAAACCTCCCGCTGTGCATTTTCTTCTTGTTTTTGCTCAAAATAGCCAACAGTTAAGCTTCTTTTGCTATCTGTAGCAGACACATGTTGATAACCAATGCCCCAGCTATGCAGGAAGAGATCCAGCTGTCAGCTTTCCCCTGACACCTGATGTTTCCAAAAGGCTGTTAAGCAGGGAATCAGTGGACTTGAATCAACATGAAAGTATCAGATGTTCTCAGACTGACAACATTAAGGGGGGAAAATGGTCCAAAAAGGGAAATGCCATGCAGTGCAATGCAGGGAGTTAATGTTCACAGTGCACAGGGATGATGACTTTTAGTAGTGCTGTCCAGCAGTGCATCTAAATTTGGGTACAAGATTTCACATGCTTACTGTCAAACAGTAGAAACAATAACAATGAAGTCAAGTGAACAGTTGAGTAGATAAAGAGACGGTTTTTCTTTTTGAAATTGTTTTTTTTTTATGGCCAACAGCAGAACTGAAATGAGTGAATGTATTTTCATTTAAAAACACAGAATTTTCTGCTCATGTACAAAAGACACTGCTGATGAAGTTATAGGCTACACTATCTCACCCCTAAAGGGCTTGATTAAAATGTGTAACACACATGGTGATGATTCATAATGTGCTCATATGAAATGTGAGCAGATAACACTCATCACTTTCTTAAAATATAATAAAGACTGACTTTTTTATTTATTAAAGAAAAAAAAGGTTGACATTCATCTACTTGCAGACCAAAGAGGTGTTGATGACAGGGCATCCCACTGATTGATTTTAGGCTTAGAAATTCTGTTTTTATTTAACCATTGTTATGCTGCTTTTTTAGTTGTTGCTTTTAATCCTGTTACACCATAGTTCCTGTTGGCACCTTCAGTAGGTGTGGGCAAGTGCATAAATATTTTAAACATGAACCCTTGTACCTGTTGAAGAATTTATGTCACCATTTGGAAGAGACGAAAATGTCTTGGTTAGGTTTAGGAAAATATAAAGAAAATCACAGTATTACATTTAAACAGCTCAGGTTATAATTTCGTCTTTACTGAATTCATGTTAAATGTCCCACCATTCCATCTCATTCATTCAACCAGCACCAATTCACAGCAAAGTCACTTCAAAGCACTTTACAGACACATCCCAATTCAAAACAATTCATTATAATCCACTTATATCCAATAAAATCCACATTAGTCCATTTTATAACATGTCTGCAAGCCAAGTCATGAAATAATTGCCAGCTAAATGGATATTTTCTGTGATTCAATCCACCATCCTTTTCATGATTTTGAGGTGTATTTTCAAGACTTTGTCTCCACCACTTGTGTAGTATTGCCTACTCTTACAAACTGAGTGATTAAAAACTCAAATGCTTTAGAGAGGGAATAAAAAGTAGATTTGAATGCTATAAGTATAGTGAGATTGAGTTGTCTACCATTCTTACCGTTTTCTTTGACATCTGGCTGTCTGCTTCCTTGTCAGGGTTTGTGTTCAGAAACTGCACCGTTGATGGTTGGTCTGACATGTATCCACCTTATGAAGAGGCCTGTGTTTTTAGTGATGACAGCGAGCCTGAATCTGAGGTATACACACATGGAGTTGTGGTCATAAATCCAGTTTAGCATAACAACGTAAACTTGGCACAAGAAGAAAGGAAATTTGTGTTTGGTGGATTATTTCTCTGTCGTAACAATTCTCCTTGGCAATAAAACTTGTGCCATTTGAAAGTCTGTTTATTTCTCTTTTAAATAGTGCCACACTCAATGAAATGCTTTTGTGGGATGAGCAGCAGAGCTGGTTATGTGGGTTATGCCCATGAAAACATAAATTACTGACTGTTCTGATAATCAGGCTCCTGACTGTCACCTGAGGATGGACCCTGCTTAAGTTGCTACTTGGATCATAAAATCAAAGTGTGGAAAAGACATGGAAAACACTGTCGATTGCTGCCCTAATATAATAAAAACCTTTGGGGGAGGCAGTGTGATGGTGTGGGCCTCATTTCCCTCAGTGGGAAGTAAGGCTTGTCATCACTAGGTAGTCTCATTGCCGCGATATTGAAATGAGATGCTGCAACCAGTGGTAATATAATATCTGCATATGGGACCGAGCTCTGGCCTCCAAGATAACAATGGTCACCCCCCACAGAGCAGGGTTTATCAAAAACTACCTCCAGAATTTGGGAGGGGAGAGGATGAAATGGTCTGCCTGCAGTCTTGACCTCAACCTTATTGAACACTTGTGGGATCAGTTTGTTTGTGCCAGAATGACTAAGCATGACCACACCTGCTGACTTGTGACAAATGCTGGTTAAAGAATGAGATGCCATCCCACAGTTGTGTCTGACCAAGGCTAAGAGCTGGAGATACCTGGCTGTTGTGTTTGTACAGTATATGGTTCTTCCACAAAGTACTGAGGTTCCTGTTTGTTAAATGAATAAACTGCTGAGTTGCCGATATGTCTTGTTTCTTCAGACTTCAATCATCCAATTCAATGAATGACAGAAGTCAATAGCAATATAAGCATTTGGCACTGGGAGAAAAAAATTGACTAAATTTTTATTGATGAAACCAACACCTCAACTTTGCTGCTCATATCTTGATCATTTCACCAGAAATGTGGCACCATTTGTGGAAACAATCAGCTTTTTCGCTTCCTCCCTTTCAGGTTAGAGTCATTTCCAGATCTGTCGCATGGAAAACATTTTGTTTCATAATTAAATGTAAACAATTTATGGGAGGTTGTAGTCTATTAAAAATAATTTGCTGTATCTGTATTAAATGTTTACTCTTTTGATGTTTTTTCTTTCAATTTTCTGTCTCCAGACGAGTTATCTCTATACATTCAGACAGGTCTACACTGTAGGCTATGCAACCTCGCTCATCTCCCTCATTACAGCCATTGTGGTCTTTGCAGCCTTCAGGTAAGACCAAGATGTCACACACTGATGTAGATGCACATTGACAGTTGGGTGTTAAAGGGAAAAATAGGAGGAAACTTATTCACTCAACATTTGTGTGGATAGAGCAACATCTTACAGTTTACCTTAAATAGTCAAATATTCACACATTGAATGTGGAACAGAAGCCCATGAATCATGCAAATTCATGCAGTTGTTTACCCTCTTCCTCCCACTCCTCAATAAAATATTAATTTGCATACAAAGTACAAGAGACTGGTGAACGACCATGTGTTTTATTACCCAGGAAGTTCCGCTGCACCAGAAACTACATCCACATCAACTTGTTCTCCTCCTTCATCCTGAGAGCTAGTGCTGTTTTCATTAAAGACACAGTGCTGTTTGCTGATGAGACCTTGGACCACTGCTCCGTGTCCACGGTGAGAACGCTAATTAATCGTGATGTTCCCATCAGAGCGCAAATTCCCAAATCTGCTGTGTGACTGACTTAACAGTGGAAAGAAACATAAAAAAAAGAAAGACAAGGGATAAAGTGATGAATGGCAAAATCCTCTCATTAAAACAAGACAAATGAAGCTTTTCACCATTAATTAGCTTTCACACATTTTCAAAGTGGAAAAATCCTGTCAAGACAACAGCATCTTTCATAACATAACACAACAAAAGTTACTTTTGCCTTACATGAGCAAGTTTAGGACTCACCTGCACATGTTGAATTTGACCTCTTTTGTAATTCATGAGTATATTCTGTAGTTCACATTGAAGTGCTTGCAGGGAATATAAGTGGGGTGAACTCAATCTAAATGTAATCCTTACTCAGCAAATGATTTGCAATGTCAGAAAGAGCAAAAAGGAAAATGTTATACAAGGGTCAGCTTATTTCAAAGCTATGTACTGCAGTTTCGTAGCAGTATTTTTAATAATATGCAGGGTACATTGGACATCAGTGGCAATCTTTGTATTGCACATCAAGGCAATGAGCTACAAGCAAAATGTTTCTTCCACCACTTTAGCACTCCACCAGCTGTTGATGTCCATGCCGCTGCATATCCTTCATTACTGAAAGATGTTCATCAAAGGAGACAGATGCTGCTATATGCAATGCAAAAATATGCAGGTATAGCCACACTAAAAGCTGGTGCATACCCTCAACTGCACCACTGAGCTGTAAACAAGAAACTAACATAATCTTATTGGTGCAATGCTATACTACTCACAAATTAACTCTGGGGGATGATATTGTTTTTTGTTTTCCCAAATGTGAATTTGCACAAGTATGACCTCAGAAATAGATTTTGATGCTCCAGGGACAATTTTTTCCATTTCATTCCTATGCCTTCTCTCTTTCTCTTTTCTTTTTTTTTTTGTGACCTATTAAGATCAAATGCAAAATATACAATTGTCTCTCTTTATAAGGAGAAGTATTTGCTTCTACTTCAGATAGAATCAGGCTTGTCACCACCTTCAAAATACTAATGAATTAAAGGGAAAAATCAATAATTACAATAACATTATTTCATAACTAGTTTCTTTAGAGGCTAAAATTAAAAGTTTAGAAGGCTGGATAAAAACAAAACTTAGGTTTCAGAGTGCTATTTTAGGGGCACTTTAAGGATTCAGTTTAAGAAATAAAAGTCATTCTCTCCTGCTGTATTTGACAGCTTAACACACTGTTAGGTTGCTTTTATTGCCGTTATATAACGAGTTAATGACAGCACAAAACACAATAGATCCACTTCACAAGTCCACCTCTCTGCTCTGAACAAAGAAAATAGTGAAACAAAGAGGGGAAAAAAAAGTCAGAGATTTTATGATCAGCCAATACCAGAAAATTACTTTAAATTAAATGCAGAGATGGGATAAACACTTGTTAAAGTCAAATCTGGTTGGCATTACTTATTGATCTTTTTAACCAGGAAAGAGAAAATTCTTATTTACAATGACGGCCTGGCTTGGGTTGATTCAACAAAGCAAGGTCATACACAAGTAAAGGAGCAAACAGTCCCTTTCTCTATGAAATAAGAGAAAATAAAAAGAGGCATGTGTAATTTAAAAATCATATCTTGATCAGTAATACTGTTCATTGCTTTACTGCTAGTTGGGTTTTATATGAAGAAATATGTAAACCATTTTCATCTACTTAATGTTTGTACTTGTGTGATGAACGATGATAGCTCTACTACAAGCCTGTGTTGTTGTGTTGTCTCTAGACAGCTTGCAAGTCAGCCGTGGCTTTCTTCCAGTTCAGCATCCTGGCCAATTACTTCTGGCTGCTGGTGGAGGGCATGTATCTGCAGACATTACTGGCCCTCACTTTTGTCTCTCAGAGGAAATACTTCTGGTGGTACATCCTGATCGGATGGGGTGAGTAAATATGGGTTAGTGAACGGGTTATATGTTAATGTCAGTTTCCAGACAGTCTGGTGGTTGCTTTAGCAAAGTATAAATACAGATCCTATATTTGTGCTACATTTGGACAGAATAATGGATTTTGAGTTTAGCACTCATGGGACAAAAGACGGAGTCAAGCCTCTTAGAGCCTCTTATAGCGTTTGCAGCTCTGAAAGGCAAAGACGAATGTGAATATCCTGTTACTTCAGGCATCTAGTTAGCTGCTTACAAAAGACAGCAATCTCATTCTGAAAAATGGTTATAACATGAGATGATATAGCATTCAACAATATAAGGAAGTTCTGTTTCAGATTACACTGAATTAGATTGCAAGTTGCCAGTGCCATTTGTCAAGCTTGTGTTTGCACACACCACCCTCATATTTGGGTTGGGAATCTATTTTCAGAAAAGGATCATCTCCCAAAAAGCCTTGTAACAGGATATTTACACAGCACAACAGTCTCTGCCATGGCTGCAGCTTTGCTCTGCTTTATCTGGCTACTCCTTTCTTTTTTCATTTCACCCATGTTTCTCAGAGCTTCATCAGTCGATTTCTATTGTTTTTATTCCCTTCCGTTTGTCCTCTTGTTTTTGTCCTTTTGTGCTTCCATTGTGTTGTATATTCTCCCATTTAAGCTTATAGGTTAGCATTTTAATGAGACTCTACAGCTCCCAGTATCTAATTTATGCTGCCACCAGTATGTCTCACCACATTTTGGTCAGACCGCATGAAGCAGACAACCTTTGATTTGTGCAGAGATGAGGGTGAGAAACAGCAGAATGCTTGTTATGTTGACAAAAGTTAATGATTTTTTTGTTTTTGTTTTTTTACTGAGGAGTTCTGGGAACATTGAGGTAAAGACTTTATAGGTCATGCTGCTTTTTGTACTGCAGTGCAAATACTAGAGGGGAGTCATAAGTCGATGTAATGACCGACCAATGCTGGGTTCAAACGCTGTGATAGGATTCTCTCTAAAAAGGTGTCAGATGGAACCTATGTCAGGATGTGAAGAAGTGGCAGGAAAATGAATGCTCAAATTATCCTCCATCCATCTGATCTGACCCTCAGGGATGTGAGCATGGCTTGTGTCAGTCTTATTAAAGAATTGCTGGGTTCTCAGTATTCGGGTTGACATGCTACCTCCACCTCGGGAGGTTTTGTAATCAGCTTTAGTGCAGCAGTTGGAGAAGCTGCACACTGCAATGGTATTCTACAGAAAGTGGGAGCTGTTACACACAGAGGGATATGTTTATGATTCTTAAGTGTTTCCTTAATCAAAGTTAAGATTTTTTTTTACATGTTATGGGAAATTGCCTCCAAGTGTGACACAAACTGTATTGCACAACTGTTCAGCAGATCTGATGTTTAGAGCTCAGAAGTAAATTTCTAAATTACCAATCATGAACTAAACCATAACTATAAATTATCTGCTAAGCCCTGGTATAATAATGACATAACTTTCACCATGTTTAATTTATTCTTTCTTGATCTGTCTTTTATTGTGTACCTTTTGCATGTTTATGAGCATTATAACATACAAAATACATTTAAAATGAAACTGTACAATTAGTTCTAAGCAAAAAGATATCCCCATTCTGTTTTCACAACCTGGCAAGTGACCAGAGGTGTGTTTGTGTGTGTATAACCGTTGTGCATGGATGTGTATCATCTGTTTTTTTTTCTAGCTTTCCTGTCCTGCTCTTTCTTGTTTCTTGCTTTCATCTGCTGCTTCTTTCAGCAGAGAGGTGGAAGTGGGACACAGATAAATGTGATATACAGAATAAACACAATGTAGTATACGCCTACAAACAGCTCCATTAAAAAAAATGCATCAAACATTTGAGTTGGGTCCAGATTGTTTAGTTTAATTTTGCTTAACACATTAGCTGAGCGTGCATAATTGTTTAGATCTTTTTTTCATTCTAGGGCTGCCATCAACAGTTCTCATACTTTGGGTTCTAACCAGATTTTTCTACGATGACAGAGGGTATGATATGTTTTTTTTTTTTTATAACTGCACTTTTCATGTGGCAAAGCAACTTGTGCGTAGCTTATTTGGATTTAACTGGTATTTCATTGCAGCTGCTGGGATGACACAGACAACGTTGGTATTTGGTGGATAATCAAAGGACCAATAACAGCCTCACTGCTGGTGAGTGAAGAGCTATGAATCTGTCATGATGTAATTAACTGACCTTTTATCCTCTTGTTTTTATTGGAGTTTTTTCTTGCGGCTCTGTCATATTTAGCATCTTTTGCTAAACATCATGCAAACGAGGCCAAACAAAAACACAAAAACTCTATGATGCATTTTCTACATATTTATGCATAATATTCGTACTGTACATCTGAGCAACGCAAAGATTGATCAGTTTGCTTCTTTTTGACATTTGTTCTTTGGGGGAACTATTTATTTTGGTTTTGTTATTTCTTTTTAGCTCTGGTTTTTAACTTTCAGTGAAACTCAGGTAGAATACACCTTTAAAAATGAACCTTGAAGAGTGTTTTACAGTAAAATGATTTTCTTGAATTAGTATTTTATGCTTTATTAAATAGACTAGGAATGTGTATAGAATTATGTTACTCATACATGTCCTCTATCTTTGCTAGGTCAACATTGTCATCTTCATAAACGTAATCCGGATTCTAGTTCAAAAGCTTAAATCTTCAGCCATGGCTGGAAACAGTGACACTGGACATTTCATGTGAGTCAGAACCTGAAGATGCAACAACTCAAGTTTGGATTCAACTTTATAAAATGTCTGTTGCAGGATTACTTGGGTTAAAAGGCTTGGTGGGAAAAGTTAGCTTATTTAGAAACCTTGTAATTTTCAAGAAGCCCTAATAAATTCTAAATCTCAGTAAATAAAAGCCTTTAGATACCAACAACAACAAGATATAAGCGGCTTTGGGTGGAACTAAAACATCAGTTGGTGTGATAAGAAAAACTGTCAAAACAGGTATTGGTGTATACAGTAAAAGCTTTGCTGTCCCCTGAAATGGGATTTGTTACTTGCTGTTTAACACCCAATCAGCAAATAAAAAGACAGACAGACCACCTATGATATATAAGGGGGTGGGGGGTGGTGAGTAGCTATATGGATTTGGGTGCTCAACCTAGACTAACAAAAAGAGTCCCAAAGAGATGCTCATTTTCACATTCAGTTCTCTGGGATTTAAATATTCTTTTAAAGAAAACCAAAAGCACATAAATCAGAAAGTGATAGTTTATATGTGAAGGTCTGGAACCAGGAATCAGCTCATAAGCAGACATCAGTGCAGACAAGGTCTCGATTCTCAGCCAAACACTACTGAGTGAGGAGAACTCAGCAAACAAGACGGTAAAGTCCTGAAACAGTCCAAGAGGTCAGAAACTGCTGGGACATAAGAGGTCCAACTGGGATTATGAAAACAGCTGAAAACCAGTTACAGTCAGATCACACAAACCAGTAGTGACAGAGAACTATAACAGCATCAAAGTGGGACTCTGTGATACTTTGTCATCGACCTCAGCTGTATTTTCTGTTTAATGTTACACGTTACATTTACATTTACCATTGTATTATGCAGTAAAACCAATATATCCAGTTCTAAGAGAAGAATGGTGACATGATTCATAATCAGTCAGAGCAGTTTGAGGTCCAGCCTCAGATGCGCACACACTCTTTAAAAGCCTTGCGACTGCAACCTTCCTCTGCAATGGGCTGTTCAGGTAGCTTGTTGTACTCATTAATAAAAACTCAACCCTCCCAAACCTCAAATGCTTCCTCAAAATATGGATAAGAACAGTTTACTGTAGTCATTTTATGATGTAGGCAAATCCCAAAGGAAGTCCTTTAGTTTTCTAAACAAAACTGTAGTTGGCTCAGAGGAGCTTCAACCATTTTATCATTCATTCTTTAAAAAAAATATATATATGGGGAAAACTCTGATCCAAAACTCAAGAACAAACTTATGTAGAGCTGTTGTGTCATTTATGCCTCTGTCAGTCAATACTGAAGGTCAAAAAGCTGGTGGCATGGCTGTTATCTTGACTTAATCTCTTAAGGTTCTTTAAGGTATTTCCTTTAAAAGGATCACCTGTCTTTTCCCTACAATATTTAGGGAGAATTTACTGCTGCAACCCTGAACTCTGTGTACACTTGGTTGGTGCAAATTTGTGCCGTGTTAAATCAATTAAAAATGAGATCATATATAAATAGCACCTGATACCAGAATAAGATATTTCCTCCATTGCTGCACGACAGAATTCTTCTACCAATTCAGTGAATGTTTCACATGTTCAAAAGCCCCTTTTCTGCCTTACAAACTCCAATCTGATTGAAGCAGACATTAACACAAAAGCACAAATCCCAGGTGTGACAATAGAAAACCGCAATCCTATTATAGGCATGAAATAACCTGATGGACTTTTCATCTTAAATCTCAAACGAGTGGAGGCTGTGATGTTATTTCTGATCAGACGTGTGGTTAGTTTGAGCACTGAGATGACTGAAGCTGCATTGTACTGAGGTAACGGGAGACTTACAAGCGATCTGACCCAATCACTACAGAACAAAAACCCCATGCAGACATCTCTGGTGGCGCTCAGATTAACTGCTGCTTATTGATGTTAGACAGACTATATTCTGCAGATACATTAGTCTTGTTCTCATGATAGAAAATAAAAAGACAAGGAAGATCAAAACACTAAATTGGGATTCTTATCTTTTGTCGAGGAAGACTAATCTGAATTGCTCTTTCCAAGCTGTATGGCTTGCAGGAAGTTGTTGCAAACAACAAAATGTCAAAACAATTAAATGGCAACATTTACATATTCATACATCAATGATCTGACTCGAACTGGGCTTTGAGCACAATGCATTTGGGTTTTGTACTTTGGCATTTTAATCTCTCCCACTGATTGGCCTGATAACAGAACTGCTCTAAAGGTTAGCATAATGAGGATTTGACGCCATCAGTTTAGTGTAAGTGAATCTTGACCATTTATTTTTTGGTTGTTTTGCAGTTAAAACTTTACATGTGATTCAAACAGGACTGAAACTGGCTGGCTTCGATTGCACTGTAATATTTCAGTGTTTAAAAAGCTGTTACATCATTATTTGGACCTGTATCTACTCCCTTTTCCTACTCTCATTATCTTGTTTTTGCCTCAGGAGGCTGGCTAAATCCACCCTGTTCCTCATCCCTCTCTTTGGGATGCACTACACTGTATTTGCCTTCCTGCCTGAAAACACTGGAGTTGCAGCCAGGCTGTACATCGAGCTGGGCCTGGGATCTTTTCAGGTATAAAACAGCAGCACCATTTCCAGTTGTGATGGGCTAATCAAAATGAATTACTCACAGTTCTTATGAAGGGGCATTCCTCCAGCATTTCTCTGCCATAGAAGAGACACAGGTGTTACTAATCATGTTAACAATAGCGCTACATTGTTATGAACACCTGTGCTTTTCCAGCTTAAAAACAAAAACAAAAACACTATAGACCCCTTTATTGTCATGTGAATATTTCATGTCATTACACACTTTTAGCAGGGTACATAAATATATTTTATTTATAGTTAGAAAATAGCCAATAGCCATATGCAGACAAATGGCTAATAATAGCAGTGGATAACTGACCCACTTCTCTGACACATGCTGTTTTTCACTGGTGGGACTAGCTGAGTCGGCAGTCACCCAGGGCACATTCACATTCACGGTGCAGCCTGTGTGTTCAACCTCTGACTCCCAATGTTCTCTGATCAACTTAAAGCGGATTCAGAGTTTTACTGATTTTCTTTTTAGCAAAGTAAATGTGACTTTGCTAAATTTGACAACTGAGTGACTCATTTGGTCTTTCCAAATAGGCATATTGAAACTGCTTTGATCGCTGAGGCCTTGCAGAAAAGCCGAGCCGTACTCATGGTCTACATGGGAAAGGCTAATTTAAATACATTGCTACCAGTAAAACCTCTGAATAACTGTTCAAATGGTAACTTTGTTCACCTGTTTGACTGAAAAGACTCAAGGAAAATGAGAAGTCATACAAATTATTATATGCACCGTGGGTTTGAGTGGACTGTAATTTCATCTGTGTTGTACAGTATGTCTAACATGGGGCACATTTGACAACAGAATTGACTTTGACTTTGGAAAAAAAATAGTTCTGTTAAATAAGCTCTCTGCAGCTGTTGTGAGAAAAAAAAAAATCTAGCGCTCAACCTCTCAACCTTCGGAGGAGCCATTTTACTAACTAGGTCGAAGAACTTCTTGTAGGAATCTTGCTGACTGATTAAACGACTGCCATATTCATATTGTCACTTGTTTTGTTTGCATGCTGGAAATTCAACAGCCAATGCAATGACAGATAAACATGTTGAAACGATAAGGAGCTGTGAGTCATTTGCATTACATGGGAGCCCTAACATTTGCAAAAAGAAGCACTTTAACACTGTGCAACACAGAAATCCTTCATTTAAGTTCTGTTTTGTCTGCAGATTGCTCAGTTTAGAATTTAAATGTATTTTTTGGAAGTGTTTGTTTTGTACAGGTCGTGCAAACATAAAGTTACATGTGCACATTAAAATAAAAAACTGACCTCATAAATAATTGTACTACAACCTGTGCTAGCTTGTTTCCTTTGATTTTTGTTTTTAAATGGTTGTTTGTTGTGTTGCAGGGGTTTGTGGTGGCACTTCTTTACTGTTTCATGAATGGAGAGGTAGGTGAATAGTGCTTTTGTGGCATAAAAGTAATAATCATAACATTTGTAGGGTGAAAACGAAACTATAAGCATGCTGACAATAGAGGAAGTTCATATTTGATTGATTTTTAGATCAGAAAAAGGAGGAAAAAGCAATATCACAGAGGGTATGTACAATAAGACTCCTAAAAAGCCCGCCAGGTCTTGCTTATCTTATCCAGGTCTTATCTTGTCACACTGGTGCATCATCACAATGGTCATCTTGAGGTCTGCTGAAAAAGCAGCAGTCACAACTGTCCTGCTTCGGATTTTCAAAATTCCAACAGGAAAGCTTAGCTGATGTCTAAAATAAGAACAAGAGTAGGCTATCTAAGATTTTAAGCCATCTAAAATCAATCACAGCTCTGCTTAATCCAATGTGAATGATTCTGGAAATCTATCATTTCTGCATTTCACTGCAAGCTTTAACTGCACTGCATGTGTTCTCCTACAGGTCCAGACAGAGCTGCGGAAGTGGTTGTGGAGGTGTTACAATCCAAATCATCTCACGCCAGCCAAGAGAAGTCTCACACAGATCACAATTCGAACCCGTGGGGGGCTGCCTCCTTCTAGCGCCAACATCTCTTCAGTATGATTTCAGAGGTGGTCTGTAATATGTTGCCTGAATGTAAAGAAAGAACAACAACAAAAAAAAGGCAATCCTCTGCTGAACACAATAACATCATTTCAGAAATCCCTCTGAACAAAAAGCCACAATGAACACAAGTACTCGATAGAGGAAACATGTCAGAAAGCTTTAAGTGTCCTCCACTGCTGAGACACATTTCTAATCTGGATCAGTGTTCATGTATCAACAGTGTTTTTTGTACAGATGTTTTGGTGCCATTGCAAAAGAGGAAACACCAGTCGAGAAAGAGCTGGCCCTGAGCTCAGACAAGGACATTTTTGCATCATTTTGTTTACAGTTTGGACCGCACAGGTAGGAAAATGAGCAAATTCTGAGAGATTATATAGCAGCTGAGAAAACAGTGGGTGTTTGAACATTGCTGAAATATGTAAAACTGCATTGGCTGTGCTGCACTACTGCAATCTAGGTTGAGAATCCATGTTGAGCACTGACCTTGGTCAAAGTAGCCTCATTTACAAGTTGTTCATGTGTTATGGTGCCACATTATTACAGTATGTCTTGAAGTGCTGTTAGATAAGCCGTTCCCATATTTGTGAGCATTATTTGCTTGTTTTCTCATTTTTCATGCTGTTGCTGTGTGAATACATTAACATAAAATCATGATGAAGAGAGGTCCATGGTAAAATGACATGAAAACAGTCCTGTTTAACTAGACTGAACAATTGAAGAGATGCAGTGACAGTGGCTGTGGTAACACACCCAATGATGGAGAGGTAAACTGACCTATGTTGCTGTCTGCCAAGGCAGGTTCCGTTTTAAATACAGCTAATGACTTCAGATACAGAGGATGTAATCAGTTGTTGCTAATGCAAATGCTTTCTTCCAGGTTAGATGTGAGCATGATGCAAAAAGTAAGGTTGCTTTTAAAAGTGTTTTTATTTTTTTGAGAAGAAACAGCAGCTCAGATGCTGCTAGCGTGTTTTATTTATTTGTGCTTTATTCATCGTTAAAAGTAAAAAGCAAAAAAAGGACTAATCTATATGTTTTAAATTTTACTGTTCCATCTTTTTTTTCCTTTTTCACCAAAAACATGGTGAAAAACCTGAAATGAAGCTACATGGCTATGAACCAGCTTCACTTAGCAAAAAGACTGAAAATAGCTAATCTGACACTTGTCTAAAGGGAAATATACACTCACCAGCCACTTTCTTATGTACACTGTGCTTGTGCAGAGTTGGACCCCTTTTTTGCCTTCAGAACTGCCTTAATTCTTTCTGACATAGATTCAACAAGGTGTTGAAAATATTCCTCAGAGATCTCTGTTCATATTGACATGATAGCATCACACAATTGTTGTGAAACCAGTTCCACCATATCCTAAAGGTGCTCTGTTGGACTGAGATCTGGTGACTGTAGAAGCCATTGAAGTACAGTGAACTCATCGTCATGTTCAAGAAACCATGATGACTTGAGCTTTGTGACGAGTGTTTAATGTTCTTAATGTTGTTACGCCTAATTCTGACTCTACAATCTGAATGTTGCAGCTGAATTAAGACTTGTGGTATCAGGCAGAAACATTTTTCCATCTTCTATTGTCTAATTTTGGTGAGTGTGTAAATTTTAGCTGCAGTTTCTTGTTCGTAGCTGACAGGAGTGGCACCTGGTGTGGTCTTCTGCTGCTGTAACCCATCTACTTCAAGGTTGGATGCGTTCAGAGATGCTATCCTGCGTACCTTGGTTGTAGCAACTAGTTATTGACATGATTGTTGCCTTTCTGTCATCTGGAACCAGTCGACCCATTCTTCTCTGACCTCTGACATCAGAAAGACATTTTGGTCCAGACAACTGCAGCTCACTGGACATTTTCTACTATTTGGACCATTCTCCATAAACCCTAGAAAGCCTATGTGTGAAAATCTCAGTAGCTTCTGAAATATTTAGACCAGCCTGTCTGACATCAATAACCACGCCACATTCAAAGTGACTTATCCCTTTTCTTCCCTATTCTAGGCTCAGTTTTAACTTATTGACCATGTCTACATGCCTAAACACTGAATTACTGCCATGTGATTGGTTTATTAGCTATTTGTGTTACCAAGCAATTGTACAGGTGTACTGAATAAAGTGATCTACCAGCACAACAACAGGTTTGTTTGATCTATATCAGAACTGAAATACGACATGCATTGTTGTAGGTTTGAGAGGGTTAATATGCTGCTCCTCTCTTTTTCAGGGTTTACACCAAACCAACTGAGGTACTGTACCACTGTTAAATTCATGTACAAACTGCTCCCTTAAAATAAGATATTTCCATTTCCATTTCCCATCAGGGTCAAGCACTAACAATGAATTTGATAATTACATTTAATATTTGAATAACATGGTAGTACAATAACTATGATGTAAATAAAATGCTCTTTAGTCTTAAGGGATCTTTATTTGTATTTAAGACCATCTCAGCCTAGATAAAGTAAGGTATGAACGTTTTAACGTTTTTGTGTGTGTGTTGATAGTGACAATGATCAACTTAATTTTCTGTTGTGCTTCATTCATTTGCATTCATTTTTTTTGAGGATATCAGAATTTAATTATGTGCTGATTGAAAATAAACAACATTTTGTTGTTTCCTTTATCAAACCAAGAAAAATGCACTTTTATTTTTGTTAACACTAATATTTTGCTGTTGTGTACATTAGCTGATAACGCTTAAACAATGATTTTCTTTTTAAAAATTACAATAAATGTCAAGAGGGGTCCCTTCTAATTCATAGTGTCTTCAATGAAATCTTCTTAATCAAGAGGAAAAGCTTTATTTTCAGCCTGGATAGCTGTTTGAAAATAATCTCAGTCACTGGAAAGTACAGCAACTCACCACAGGTTTATTTAGCAATTTGCACAACTGGGAACATGGATGTTGGACATCAGAATGTTTACACATGAAACACTGTCACAGTAGAACACAAGTAAGATGAAAATTTATACATATTTTTCATATAGTGCCCATTATTACATACACATGCTCACAGAATACACTCTCTCTGATTCCCAAACACACACTCTGAAAACTGGTACATAAACAAATGTACAAAAACACTGTCACAAAATTATAGGCCTTAGTCAAGAGATCCACCTGTATGCCAAAAATATACACTATATGTGAAAAGGAAAGGACATCATTTGTACACAAGGGCAAATTGATAGCAGGCAACATTTAAGAGCAGCTAAGTAACAATAATTGTACATTCAAAAATTCATTGGCAATCAGGACTCTCACACACAGATTGGACCAAACTGGCTCAAAAGCCACAACTGCTAAAGAAACATTGTCTTAACACAGAGATACAGATGCATCACAGAAAACACGCTTTGAACAAGAGCTCTGACAGCTTGGGAACACTGTCATTTATTTGTTGATTGATTTTTTAATTATTATTATTATTTTTTTTTTTTTTTTTTTGCTGACATCAGGTGACATTGATGTTTTACACGGGGTAAATGGAAAACTAGCTCTGTTTTTTTTAAATCTACTAGCTACTGGAAAAAGAACTACAGTATCCAAAGCATAGGAAACTAGAAGTGAGTACAACTGTCAGAGAGAAAAGTGATATGTTGCTCTAATAAAACTTGTGAATAATGGTGGATTCAATGGGGTCATAGTGATTACAAGAGAACTCCCTCTTGTGAAGAGGGTACACATGTGAACTCCTCTTGTGAGCATTTGATGACATTTGGTCAAAGAGGATGGTTTCAAATATCATGTTTATTTAAATAGACAATTAAAAAAAGCACAGGTTATGCACATCCTCAGAAATCAAAGCTTAGATGGAATTTTACAAGTTCCCATACTAGGCAGTGTAAAGTTTTGTTGCCTATACTATGTCAGTGCAAGGTTAAAAGTAACTTTTGTCTCATATAGTCAACTTTATTACGTACTATAGAGCATCCCTACCTGTGTACTTCATTTGTTACTGAAAAATACCACTGAGGTGCACATCAGTTAACACAGACCATAAAAGAAGTCTAGACTAAAAAATGCTAATTGTTATTTGGCTGAAGTTAGGAACCTACCAGTAATGTTTTATTGGCTTCTTAATGTGTTTTACTATGTGTTACTGTTAATTTTTTATTTTATTTTACCAGTGTGTGCTTTTATCGGTTTTAACTTTTCCCCTGTAGCACTTTGAGATCTGTTTTACAAATGTAAAGTGTTTTATAAATAAAATGCATTATATTATTATCATTATTATTACCACAGAAAAAAAAAACCGACAGTTGTAGTATCACCAAGGTTAATTAACTCCTTAAATGAAGAATGTCAGCACCTCCACTGGCCACTTTCACATTGCATTTTGTGCACATGAAGCTCTAATTTCAGAGGACATGAACAACCACTGCTCCAAATAAGAGATGGACGAGGCAGACATTGTAAAAACACGCTTGCGCTGTTGATATCAAGTATAGTTCCAGCTTAAGTCATCTTTAACTTGTGGGGATGTGCCAGTTAGAGACAAGCAGACATCATGGAGTCTTTAGATAAGACTTGTGTTTCCAAAATTCACAATGCAAGTTCACATGTACACCCCAACTTTTGCATGATGTCTCAAGTCATGCACAATTTCTAATGTACTGTAATGACTTTTTTTTTTGGGTGGGGGGTGGGGGCAATGGGAGACAGGGGCTAGCTACTTCTTGTGAGAAAGAATCTAGCTAACAGAGATTGGACAGATAATGCAATTAGCTTATCGACAAATTAACAAATGATAAAGTGTTAGTTTGATTGTTGTAATGGCAAATTGTAGTTGAATATGTTTCAGAAGTGTTTGCCTTTAGGCAAAGCTCAGTTAATTTTATCCACCCTCAGCTAACCAATCACAGCATGTTGCTCCTTTTTTTTTTATTACAATCATGTTGGGGCAACCCAACGGCTGAAGCAAAACATTTACGGGATTTCTGCAAATCATCAATACATTATTAAAAAAAAGCACCCAGTTTTGAAAACTGGAGGTGTGATGGTGGTGCAGTATACTGTAAGTTGTGGGACATTCATCTGGTCGACCCACGTTAGAATCCAAGGTGAGATAATTATCTAGCTTTTGTTGTTCTTTTCTGTTTATTTCAACACCTCAATCCCAAACTTTGCAACTGTTTAGTTTCTTTTACATTTTTTTTTTTTTGCCCTTTTTGTTTCCTTTGGTTGAATCAATATTACTTCTTATTTGAAGCACTGAACCACTTGGTTAAATTAAAAAAGCATCATTATTTGGCTTATAATACTGCCTTTCACAACCCTCTAACTTCTTTAAAAAGGTCTTCGGGGATGAATTGGTAGCAATGTCTCTTGACTGAGAAGCTTTAAGATGGCAGGTACCCATGGTTTACAGTAAACATGACATGTCACAGTATATTCTGGTATATGGACTACAGATTTAGCTTCTCTTATCAGAATTAGTGTTCAGTAGTTCAACAATCAGTTTTATAAATCCCCTCTCATCAAAAGGTTAATGTTCTTAACTTAAAAACAGTTAATATTTTTTATTGTGAAATGAGACATTTCTTTTTCCAAATGTTAAGCCTGGTCTAAAATGTAACATAAGGCTTATCTGGTCATTTATGTCACACTGAAAAAAGAAAACAAAAACCCAGGACTAAACTACAACAACAACAAACAAAACAAAACCCAACATAATGACAATGATAGTGTAGCAAATTTTACAAGTGGGTACTCGCTCCAACAACCATTTAATTACAATGTGAAAATATAATAGTTTAATTAAAAAAACAATCTTTTCAAAAAGGTTTGCCCACTTAAACTATTAAACTTTGCTGCCACCTTGTGGTAGACAACTACACAGCACAAATATGGTCATGTGAGGAGTTTTCAACTCTTCTTTTTTACAGACAGTAACAGCTTTGAGACATGGTCGTTTCCATCTGAGCCCATTTTGACTCAGAGTGACGGCTGGTGATAGAAACACGTAAGCAGCAGCAGAGTGGTTTTTATCACAACCTCATACACACTTTGAGTTTCATCTGTTGCTGTTGTCAAAATCGTTCTATTCATATACAATCATTCTCACAGGCTCCATTTTCACTTCCTCTAAATATTATCCAAAAGCTGATGCAGTTTTACATACATTTTCACACTGAGCAATTCTAATAATTTAAGTCTTTTTCTCCAGCTTTTATAGCATTTTTTTTAAAATTCTTTCCTCAGTCAGAATAGATTTGATATTTTTGCCAAACATCTCCACATTTGTGGTACTTCAACCAAGTCTGCATCAGTCAGTAAAGATAATAGAATCAGACATCAGTCAAACAGCTACTTTACACCAACAAAAAGCTTGTTTAGTGTTCATGTTATCACTTTACATGGCACTATTCATGGAAAATAAATATACATCCTTCTCTGTTCAATTAGTAGTTTAAAAATAGTACATTCTTACAACTCACATTGGTGATGGAACAGAAGTAAATGTCTTAAGTAAATATGATGGCAAACTTCTCCTGTACACGTTTTCACATTTAATCTGATCAAATACTCTTTCCAACTGGACAGTTATTATTTGTTGGCTTGTTTCTGCACAAACACAAAAGAAAAATAAGCAACACACAATAAACGATTGTCAAGAGCTGATAAATTAAAGCCTTCTGTGTTGACTTTTAAAACATTAAAGTTTTGCTTTTAAGCCATTTTCACAATAATTGGTTAATTGCAGCTGATTATAAATAAAAAGCTGAATTAAATCTATACATTATCTTTTAAATGGAAAAAAGAGGACTCTTCACTTTTTTATTTAAATTATTCAAATCAGAAAAAGCTTAATTTCACCATGAAGTTTTGTTGCACACATTCAAAAAGGATAATCTGGTCATCCACAAAAAACACATCACACGTCTTTGCAGAAAATGTTTCTCAACACACTCCCTAAATGATCCATTTACTGTACTGTAAATAAAAGTTATAGCTGTTTGTGACTGACTAGGCACTTTGGAAAATGAACTGAGAAAATGATGAACAAAATGATGCACTTTAATATGGCACAACAAGCTTAAGCTCAATATGATGGCAGTGTGAGTGTCAACACCTACACTAAAGTACTGCACAAAGGACCCTATGGCACTATGAAGAGCTTTGGACAAAAGTGTCCAGTGGATGGCACACACCGTTTACGTTCACAGTTGAAAAAATGTGTCTAACAAGTCCATAAAGGTGAGAACCAGCTGAAGGAAACTACTGTAAACCAACTTGGAGGGATTTGTGTTCCTTGTTCTCTTTTGTGTTGTGATGTTTTACAGAGGCCTGAATATGTAAAATGATTATGTATTTTACAAGAGCTATGCAAGCACGTCCATGTGGCATGAAACATCTCCAGTCCTTCATGATTGTGACTCCCAGGTTGGGAAAAACTGCTTTACGGGGTGTTTTCTTTTCAGTTTTTAGGGGATATGCTTTATTTTCTATTTCTTGCAAAGATATAGTCCAGAATAGGCAGGATCCACTGGGTCCCCAGGATAAATTATGAAGTCTACAGATTTGGGCTCCAGTTCCTTTTGTTTGAAAAGGTCATTACAATATTTTGTTATGTGAAACAAATAACTTTTTTAAAGTAACTATTTACAAAATCCATGAGCTCTTTCTCTTTTTTTATACATATCCTTTTTTTTTTCTTGACATACTCTGTACTTACGGCTGGTTGTAGAAAAGACAAAGCATTAAACAATGAGCATTTATACAAGCAAGGCGAGAACTTGTTGAATTAACTTTGGACTGTTATGAGATTCAGTCAGGCAACCTGTATTGGCACTTTGAAGCACATTTACTTTACACCAACAGCCAAAGTGACCCCTACTTTTAATACTGAACGATCAACATTTTTTTTTCAGTTGTTTACGGTTGATTTATTTTCTTTAGGCACCAGCTTTACTTGAGCCTAATAACAATAAAAAGGGATAAATCTCTTAAACACTTTGCAGTGGGAATTAAATGACTAGAGTTGCATTTAGATTTGTCTGAACTGATAAGGTGCATCAATAATTGTTAATGTTTACAGCCTAAAGTGGTTTCTGTAGCACTAAAATAGACAAATAAGCTAATGTGTAACTAAATGAAATAGCAAAATATGAAAGCCAGCTGGGCACCTCCAGTAAATACTATTCCTTTTCTACAGAAGAAAAGTTCAAAATATAAGAGGTGTGAGGGGCCACTTTGGTCTGCTCTAGTTGGTCTAACATAAGTGGAACGGCACCTTTAATTTGACTTGGGACAATCAGGCGCTCAGGTCGGGAGGCTGATGTTGGCATTCTCTGCCAGTGGGCTGGACATGCGGATCTGGGAGCTGCTCTTACTGAGGATGGACAGCTGAGTCCCACCATTCACACCACTGCTGGCCAACGATGGGTGCCTCTGCTGCTTAAGGTCCACAGCAAAGTAGCGGTTCACCGTCCAGCTGCGCCACTTTCTCTTGATCTCCGATTGCACCTTCAGAGAGCAATTTCAAAAGGTCATTTTTAGCAACATTTGCTGTAGAAACTAATTGTAAAAGACTTCACAATCTTCATAAGAGGTTATCATTCAGGGATGACTGTAAGTCTGCTTTTTAGAAAAAAATTCTTCCCAGTATACTTTTCTGTGTAATTTTAGACTGTTTAAGACATCATTTACAAATGTCTCATATGATAATGTTATCTGACTTATATCCAGTCACAAATAATTAATAATCTTATGGTAAATGAAAAATGGATTGCATTTACTTAACCATTTTTATAGTCTTATCTATCTCTTAAAGTGTATTTTAACTACTGTACACGCCATTCATTCATCCATTCACAAGCAGTCATAATGTGTGTGCTACACAGTGCTTTTGTCTCAATCATACACCCATTGACAGACTACTGAATGTGTCAGAGCCAACGTAGCATTTACTGTAATGCTTTGGGATACTCTGACATGTAAACTGGGAAAACCTGGAAACACACAACTAAACTTCCTCTTGAGCTACAGTCTCCCCACAGAGTAATATTTATATGCCATCTATAAATAATAAATGAAAAGTAAATACTGGGTTACTACAAGCCAATTAAACATTAAATGAAGAGGAAAAGTACAGTTGCATTACTGGGAAATAATCTGTGCAAATATTTAGAAACACAGTTGTCTTACTGTATAATAAATCTACAAACTGCAGTGAGTTTAAAAACATCACTAAATGACCGACTAAAAGAAGATGTGAAATTTTACCTCTCCATTGAGGAAACAGTAGAGGACAGCTACCACAAAGCCCTGAAAAGAAGGATGGAGATAACAAATCAGCTTGGGAAGGAAATGTCTTTTCATCTTTGAAAAACAGAAACTTCAGTGCTCTGGAATTAAAGTCTATATAATCAGAGAAGAGTGTTATCTGACTGTGAGAAAGGAAATGCAAAGGAGTTCTCACTTGCTGCTGAAGAGTGTATTCATTGTGTCTGACAACACAAAATATTAATTTTTTTCAACAACAGGGAACTTAGTTTAATACAGATGCAATTTCAAAGCTGGGAGATGTCTTTAAAACTGTCGGATATCAGTGTCAGATATTTATGACTTACTTACTGTAACTGAATCAAATAATATGTGAATAAATGTCTTAAACAGTTTATTTACTCTTTTATTGATAAGAAAAATATTTTGTCCACTTCCCATTCACCATATTTAGAGAAGCAAGGGTATATATGTATTTAAAGATATGCAGGATCACTGTGTCATTTTAGCTTTACAGTTCTCAGTTTGCTGTTAAATGAGCTAGCTATTAGCTATTAGCTAATTAAATTAACTATTAGCTATGAGTCTTACTAGAAACTAATGCAGAGTTTTTTGTTGACAACAACTGGTCTGCACTGACTTCTGACAAAACAGAAGACAACTTGTGTATTTTATCTGCACTTCACTAAATAGCCCAGAGTACTCAGATGATTTATTATCCCATTATTTTCTCTCTTGTTGACACTGGATGACGGTGGATGTGTGAAAGTGTACCTGGAAGGATCCAAGCCCCAGTTCAAAGACCATTCTTTCCCTCTGGCTGACATCCTCAGGGGAGAAGGCGAACACAGTGTAGTGAATACCAAACAAGGGGATGAGCAGAAGGGTGGAGCGTGCCAGACGACTGAAAAAACACACACACACATTTTAATTTGATCAGGATGTAGGTGATGTATAAGTCAAAGTCACTTCAATGTGAATTTACTGCTGCTGGTCAGCCTGATGTAACGCAACAGTTGCACTGCTGATGCAATGATGCACTGTGACATGCCACAAGTTAAAGACGTAACTTAAAATTACGAATGGTAATCTTTCAGCATCATCCTCATCTATAATAAGCTTTGTTTAAGAAGAAGGCACTTTCACAGTTCCACCCTTTTTCTGTAGGGTTTCGGTGAAAGGATAATGCAGATGATGTTTTTCTTATTGTCAACAAATCCCATGAAAAGACCAAAGGCAATCAAGAAATTGATCATATTAGATGCGAAAGAACTTCAATGTAATCTTTTGAATATCAATTAGTGAACTGTGCTGTACTGAGCAGTATGCTCCATCTTTTAAATGAATATGGGCACTAGAGTTTATATGAAATCAATCACACATCCACCGTCATACTGCAGCAAGCGCTAAAAATAGTCCCCAAATGCACCTCTTAAGCTTGTTTGAATGAAGTCAAATCAGTAGAATTAGTCATCCTCTTTCCCACTTTTATGGGAAAAAATGTGCTCTGGACTGAGTGCAAGAGAGATGCCAGACTTGTTGACAATAAGAAACGCACCAATTACCACCAACATATATTCTCTCCTTTATCAGTGAGGTTCATTAGACTTTGTGGCACATGATTGGCTGGTAACAACTGTTGCCATCTACATTTTTTTTTCCCTTTTTCAACTGTAGTCATACTGGGAAACATTAAGGTCTTTATCTCTGTGGTATGCATCATGCATCCAGAAATAGATATGACAGATGGAAACACAGAAAAACACGACAAAAACCTTCAGAATTGGAAGACACGGTTGTGCAAAACAGATGTTTCAACAGTGTAGTCCAGTGGCCCCCAGGAGCTCTTATTGGAATAATTTCACACTGATACTTTGGCTCTCTTTCTTGCTGAGAGTTAGAAGAGAAGACCACCCATATGGTGAACTATGGATTTACTGTGTTGAAAGGGACTTTACGGTATCTGTGAACTGCAAGCAAGAGGAAAGGCATGAAGTGGGTGTAATGTGAAGCTGATTAAGTTACACTGACGTCAAAATGAGATGTTAGTCACAACTCAGTGAGCTTCGACTGGGTTACCTCTACTCTCTTTTCACTGAGCAAAAATGCAGTTACAACAAGAAAATAATTTCAAAGCAGAATTTAGTTTATTCACTTACGTGAGGGGTTCAAAGTGAAATTGGGTTATATTTACAACCCAATTAGATTTACTTTTGTCTGCTCAAAAGCAGTGACATCTAGAGAAAAAGATAAGGCATGGAGAGACAAAAAATAAGGCAAGAGAAGATGGACCTGGTTGGGAGTAAATGAGTTGCACCACTTAATGCAAGATCTATTAATCAACAAGCCGGTATTGCTGGTTTCTGATTGGCTGTGACGCTGACCCTTGTTTTTGTGCTAACTCATTTAAGTCAAATACATTAAACAATGTGCTTATTTACATAGTAATATGTAGATCTAACAAATCACTATATGGATAACAACAGCGTCCTTCTTCATACTAAACAGATAAGAAATCAGGAATAAAATTTGCCTTTTTTCCCCAGTGGACATTTTGTGTTAAAATTTGGTGGGCTATAAATAGATCTTCGTGACTGTTTATACAGTTTGCAGGTAGAAATACTAACCTAAAGTTAGAATTTCTGCTTTGCATAAACATAAAACAGCCTCAGAATAAGCAAGAATATAATATAGTGTCTAAATAAAGTGATGATGGCAGCTTCAGATTCTTTATTGAAATGGCGTCACTCTAAATCTGAGCAAGAAAATTCTAATCATACTTTTCTTTAATCAAGATGTAATCAGCAGCACTAGAGATATAAATGTAAACAAAAAAAACTTTAAACATTTAAGACATTCAATCACTCAGTAAATGATTGAATAACACAACTTTAAGTATGTTCTATGTGTTTATTTAGCAATGCAGCTGACAGGCCAAATCCTTAAAAGACTTAAGAGCTCGTAGTGTAAAACACAAATAGACACATACACACATGCGATTCACACAAGATAGCCACGCACACACACACACACTTACAGTGTGATGGTGGATAACTCTGACATCCTGCACGAATGCTGAACAGCCTGTGTGGGCTCACTGAAGCATTTCTGAGCACAGCTGCTACACAGCACAAAGACAACACACAATACAACAAAGACAATGTCTTTAGGGACACAAACACGCAGTCTTGCACGTGTGCACATCTTTTACACTTCATCACGCACGCACAGACCCAAGCAGCAAATGAGAACGACGTTATCTGCAGGGCCTCAAAAGGGACTGTCCTTAGGGAGAAGACCAGCAGTCATGTCTGGCTAAACTACAACTCCACAGTGGGGGTCAGACTTCCTGTCAACAGGCTCTAACCGTAATATAAAGAAAATAAATGAGTGGATGTCATGATTTATGCATTTTCATTAAAATTAAGAATGTCCACCAAGCCTTTCAAAAGCAAGCTGCACATTTGGGCCTATGGTGACAATTTACAGCAACTAATTCAAAGTAGAAAATTGTGTTATTCATAGAGAGATTAGTTAAACCAGTGCAACAGTCTGACTTACTGATGGCCACTTTTGGACCAATGCAAATTATGAGTTATATCAGGCATTAGACATATTAGTTATATTTGTTTATAAGATCTGATCATTTTATGTTTTGGTGTTTTCATGGGACATTTTTGGCAAAAAGCAATGTAAGCCACATCTCATTAATCATAAGGGCTGCAAAATCTAGAAAGGCTAAGTCAAAAAAAAAAAAAAAAAAAAAAAAGAAAAGAAAGGCTAAGTCATATTATTGTTTTCAGCATGAACTGTTTACTGTTTTGACATTTTTGAAAACACATTTCAGTGGTCCTACTGGACTCACTGGATGTAACTTACAGATAAATGCTTGATTCATTCCCTCCGATATCTGGTGACTGCAGCTTCTGCACCAGGATGATGATGATCCCAGTGAAGAGAATGAAATTGATCTGACAAAAAAAACACAAAAATACTGAATAATTAATCTCCACAAAATGTGATAAATTACATCCTAACCAGTAAGCATGGGTTGCCTTCGAGCTCTATTAGGCCGGTTTGCTTGGTGTCCTTTTCTTTCAAAAAAGGTTTAGTGAAAGGGAGCTTATCTGAGTCAGAAACCTTTAAAGATGATTTGCTCAGTCCCAGTTGCTATGGTAATCTCTTTTTAAAGCATTCGATTTAGATCTTTAAATTTTTTTCGCTGATAGTACTCTGTATTAATTTCAATCAATCAATCAATCAATCAATCAATCAATCAATCAATCAATCAATCAAATTTGATTTCTAAAGCGTTAACCACAGTTGTTGAAGGCGCTGAACTCAGTGTACACACACTGTATAAAAATCAGTGCACTCGCGTAAGACACCGGTGTCAAAGGCATTAATCCAGGGGCAGAGATGACAAATTTTTCATAATCTCATGTAAATCATGGAAAAACTTTCTAAAATACATAATTTAAAGTCTTTAGAGGATAAATCAAAGCATTGTGCCAGGAAAATACCCTAAAAAACAGAAAACCCTGCCATACCATTATTGAGGCAACAACTGGTCCTTTAATCACCCACCAGAGGGCAGTGTTCTCATTTGTATCCCAGCATCTGAAGGAGAAGATGGTTTTTCAGTAAGTATTCAGTCTGTCTGACATTCTCTCAACATAACAATGATCACAGACTCTGGTCTTTAGTATAGCAAGAAAGACTGTCTTGTCTCAAAGACTGTCACAAGACAATGGGTTTAAAGTGATTAGCACTTTATACGTGAGAATGAATTGTTGAGAGAATACTGAAATGAACTACAAGTACAATACAGTATATAACCAAAACCTCATGCAGTCTTTTAAAATCTCAGGTTGGGATGAAGAGTTGTTACGTACCCAATGTCATGAAAATGGAGCCTGAGAACGGCCCAAACCGTCACACAGATGGTGGGAGTTCCTGTTATCAATAAAAACAAGAAAAGAGGAAAAAAAAAAAAGTTATGCCACTTTTCTGATGTGAAAGCGTGTATACAAAGCATAAATGGTATATACAAATAATATCATGTTTAAATGTATCTATTAGTATAATAATGACTGTGATTCTAATGATTAAAAGAAATTTGAATGTTTTTCCTCTGGTCAATAATTTTACATCAAATATTTTAATTAATCAAACAGATGAAAAACCATTTTTAAAAAACAAAACACAATTTTTTTTTTTTTTTTTTTTTTTTTTTTTTTTCATATTTTGTTTTTTTTTTTTTTTCCAATTTTTTTTTTCTTTTTCGCTTTTAAAACTCCCCCCCCTAGTAAATTTTTTTTCTCCCCTCTTGTTATATATATTATTTTTTAATTATAAATCCAACAAAAAAAAAATATTCTTCCTTTCTTTCTTTTAAACATACCCCTTTCCTTTTTTTTTTTCTTTCCCTTTCCTTTCTTTTGTTTTTTAAAATAATATAAATATCATAAGCAAACAAAAATACTACTTTTCCCCTTTTGTTTTTTTTTTTTTTTTAAACACTTTTTTTTCTTTTTAATTTTTTTTCAAAAATCACCTCCACACACACTCATTTTTGGAGCCATTATGTTTCAGAATTATTTTCTTGGCTTTATTTCAGCCATAGAGGACCAATATTTTTGTTCTTTTCAGACAAACATAACTTTTCATCCCGTGCTGGGTCTTTGGTTGCTGCTAATTGGACATTGTCATCAAATCAAGCGATCTTATTGGTCAGAAAAATTGTAAGGAAGTGGCTATGTCATATTCTATAGGTCAAAGCATAGCTCTATCAGCAAGATATTAATGCTTACAATCCTTTTTTTTTTTACTATGAAAATGTAATAAATAATCGTTTTATTTTATATAAGTCATTGCTGATTTATCAGAGTCCATGTAAAAAACACATTTTGCAGCTGTAGTGTAAACCTCCTGATTATATGCTTGGAAAACTCCCCTAAATTTAAGCCATTAATTACAATTTACCCCACAGTGACACACAACTAATTCCTGAGAAGAGAAATAGCTGACAGCACATGCGATAATGCTCAGGGTGCCAGTGATCTAGCAGCTTTAAGGGTTAATGTTCACTCATTTCTCCTTTCAGTTTCTCTTATCAACAAGTATTTACAGAAAGGTCAAAAAACTTATTTTGATAAATAAAAGTATGCCACACATTTTTATAGCTCACAAACTGAAAAGTATCTAAACTGGTAGCAATTATGGATCACTGATAATCAGACAGAACTGTACTTACCCCACCCTACAATGGTATACCAGTAGAAATAGCGTCTCTCTGGAAAGAAGGTTTCCACCAAGAGAGTAAAGAGATATAGACCCTCAATAAAGAGCCAAAAATAGTTGGACATGACACAGTAATGAAAGAAAATCATCACTGCTTTACATGCCACCTGCACAAGGAAGCAAAGGGGGATAAGCATTAATGCAGATGCAAAAGGTCAACAGTTTACTTGTGATTTATGCTGTTATGTGGTTGTTTTTTGACAGTGCAAAAACCTGTTTCACCACTAAATCTGAATTTAAATCAACATTTAGCCTGGCTTTTAAAAGCTAAAAATTTGAGAAAAAAAGCTGTGGTTACAGGGTTACATTAAAGTCAACATACCTTAATTAACCTAAAATTGTAGCATGAGATGATGAGAGAATTATCAAGCCACCGGGAGAGATGACTGACCTGAATGCCAGGTGAAATGTAATCTAATGACATCATGTTAATGACTAGTGTCCATATTTAGAGTGGGGTCAACCAATTACAGCACTGATCTGATTCACTGTAACACCACAATGACAATTACTTGTCATTTCCATGGCAACAGAAGTAAAGCAGCGAAATAAAGAAAAAAAAAACCCTCAAAGGCAAGGTTACCATTGATATGTTAATAGTCCTCTAGAAGAAGGTTTCCAGTAGCCCTACTGAAGCCATTAGCGTACCTAATTAAGTTTATTTATCGTGCCTGCTTAACAACAGTGAGGAGTGTGCTGCTACCAGACAAAGGCTAAGAGCTTGCTCCGCATTTGTAATCAAGGAGTATTAGTCATCTAATAGTGTGTTTACTTTTTGTAAAATTTGCATGCAACTGAAGTTTCTTCAAAGGTGAATATTAAAGAGGAAAGACTAGAAGTGTTTCCAGCTCTCAGTCTTCAAGCTTTTCTTATATCTCAAACAGAGCAGCCTTAATCATGAAAAGGAAAACATGCATATTCTACATGCATGTTTTCCTTTTCAAAACAAATGGCTGCACTCCAATGAAATCTAATATCTCTCTGGAAAGACTAATAATCTACTGCCAGGGCTCTTCAAACTCCCTTTACAGATTTCTGTGAAAAATTATGCTGTCAGAAAAAAAGTGTTCAGAATAACAGTAGACACAATCATATGTGCAATCATCTATTTTAGAGTTATATTAATGAAATAATTAGCCAAGTGCACTGAAAATGAGTTTTTTCATCAAAAACCAAACAAGCAGTTGTTGTCGTTTTCCCTTCCAATGATGAAAGCTTCACACAGATTATGCACTGTGGTGTTGAAAAGCCCCCACAAAATCATCATGTTACTGACTGTGTGTACAAAGCAGTGGTCACTGTCTTCCTGAGGATACAGCACACCGTCCTTGATGAAGACTGAAATGGCTCTCAGGATGAATGACACGAACAGATTCATGTGAATGAAGTTCCTGGTGCAGTGGAGCTTCCTGGGAAGAAGAGAAATCGCACACAACGTGTCACATTTTGTCTTGTTTTCAGACTCAGAGCATAAGAGCATGTTTGAAATCCTAAATCTGAAATTTCTGCTTAAAAATACAGTCTCTGCAACAATCAGTGCTGTTTTAATCAGACCACAGTTAGATAAAAGAAAAAGCATTTTTGCTTTGTGTCTAATCAAAGAAATTACAATCCAGAGCCTATTCCCAGCCCTATAACAAGTCCGTAACACTGACACGAATGAAAATGTTTCACAGTTCCTTTAACTTTCAAAAGCATGGCAGCAGATAGAAATATGGGAAAAAAAAGAAGTAAAATGTGCTCACAGCTCAGAATGAATTTAAAAAAAATCTCTTTTGTGCAAACAATTGTCCAGAATGAAGTGAAACTACATTCAGAGAGTAAGAATTTACCAATTTACTCTCTGTATACTGATTCTTCTGACATAGAGACGATGTTTAATAAACTTTTAAAACAATCAATAAATTCTCACAGACTTTTACCTCAATTTTTTTTCTTTAAATTGTTTTTTACTCTTTCATTTCAGTCTTCAACTGGCTCAGTTGTGAGAACAAACATTTTCCAAACACCTTTTTAAATGAAATACTTTGAAATCTCACCTGAATCTGCAGAGTATGACCATGGCTGTGGTCAGAGACACCAACGATGTGCTGTACCCGACTGTGTACAGGGCTTTGACTGATGCATAGTATGGGTCCTAAGGTTGAAGACAAAGAATGAGTATGTGTGTCTGTAACATGTGAGATGTTTGACTGTTTAGAGGGGGTAAACTGAGCCGTACGGGTTTGGTTGTGTTGTCATCGAGGAGGCAGATGTCCACATAGTGAGGAAAAGGCTCCGACCAGCCGTACTCAGTGCAGTTCCGGCTTACCTTCCCAATTTCTGAAAGAGAAAAACATGTCTAAATAAAACTGAACTGAATCAAAAATACTTTTGAAAATGATACCACTGATCTCACCATCTTCAGGGGTCATGAAGTCATGAAAAAGCTCGGGGCAGTTGACGACCACAACCTCGCCTACGTTGGCTGCCTGCCAGCAGGTCAGGTTGTCCCACATCCATGGACATGCTGTTGGGCAACATATGTGAAGAAAATGCATGGATGTGAAGCATGTGTTTAAATAAGGTTGTTGTAAAGCTCTTTTTTTGTAGTTACACTACTGAAGGAGAACATGCTGGCAGTAATTAAAAACACAAATGAACTTAACATCATAACTGTCGAACATCATGGAAATACATTTTTACAATGATTGAGCATTTTCATGATTTAATTATCATTCTCTGCTCTCAGAGATTACTGTCTTTTATCTAAACCCATCACATTCAGATACTTTTTATCCTTTAATTTTAGCTGCTTTAAAAGTTAATCATGAGATGAAAAGTTACAGGAATGGCCAACACAGACACGATATCACCTTTTACTGTCACTTACTGACAGTGATTTTGTGAGAAAATATTTACTCTATTTACTTTATCAACCGTTAATGTGACTTGAGGTGAGAGAATATGCAACTGATACACGCTTTATTTCACTTTAATGCCACCTCCTCATATAAATGGCAGAGGTCATTTCACTTTAATTGTCTTGCAAAACGATAAAAATTATGCAGAAGAATGAGGTTGGAAATCAAAACTACTACATATTCTTATAGTAGGGAGGACAAAAGCATGAACTTACAGTAGCTGTTCATCTGTTTTAAGATGAAACAGACTAATAAACATTCTCCACCAAATTTCTCTATCATCTGTCACATCTACAGCCCTGCACTGTCAAAAGGTCCTAATGATTGCATTATGCAACCGTGCGCTGTCTGAGCTGCTGAGGGATTTGCAGTGAAAAACAAACAAACAAATCAAATCAGTAGGGCTAACACCTTACAGTAAATCATCCTTCTGGAGTAGCAGTGAAGCTTCTCTTTAGCTTAGCTTAGCTTTAAATGAGTTAAATACATTAAAATACACACACATGCAAATTAATTTGTATATAATGAAAAGCAACATTTTCACTCCTGCATCCTAATATCTGTAATGAATATTTACTCTAGCAATCATTTTTCCTTATTGGAAAGAAGAATACTCATTTTCAACTTGGAAAGGTTTAGCTGACAGCTGCATGCACTTCTTCTCCGCAGGTTTGGTACAGGCAGTATAATAGACAACACATCCTTTTTTCATGCCACTACTGATGCTTACACATTCTTCCCACTTATTGTTATCATGATTTTATAGTTAGTTTGATCTTGCTTGCTTGCTGTTTATTTAACACATTGCCACCTATACTTTGTGTCCCACATCTATCAGCTCTCGTTTCCTTTATCCTTCACACTTCTCCACCTAAATGTCCATCTGTCTCCATCTCTTCAGCCTTACCACAATGTTCACAGCTTTGCTGTAGGTACAGTTGTGAACTCTCTGTATTTTGTACAGTGGATTTAAATTTGCATGTGCCATTCATGTGTCCTATACATACATATGTGTGTGTTTGCAGACCTTTCTCTACTTGGCTCTCTAATCTGTTTTGGTTCTGTCTGCTGAGCTGGACACGAAGCCAATTACCTTTTAAAGGGCAAATCAGAGCCAAATGAGCCGCACTGAGCCACAGAGGTAACCAGCTTAATAAACCACTCTGTCTGCATCACTGGCCATCTTACACAAGATCGCACAGTATGCTGAATCTTCACTGGGCTGCAAAGATTCAGCATACACAAAACACTTACTGCATGTGCCGGATAAAGAGTAGAGATGCATTGATTTACAAGACAGACATTTCTTTTGTCTTTAATTTGATCGTAGGACTGAATTAGATTGTTTTGTACAAGAGCAGCTCAAAGAAAATACTGATCGAAGGTAAGTTATTTCACATGAGGAAAGGAGCATTTATTTTCCATCTTTGTTAAAGGTCAGACACTGGTCTGAAAAGCAGAGCGCCATTAGGCCTCTGGAAATATCCAGGTACAGTACATATCCTGTTAAGAAATATCTACTGTACTGTACAGTTATATTTAAAATGAGAACAACCAAGAAACACGTAAACTGGATAAATCTGTCGTGTTTGTCCCCCAAACATGACAGTCATGATTAATAAACTCCATCTCCAAGTTTAAGCCACTACTGTATACAACCATACTCGTTTGTAAAATTTCAACTACAAATGTCGGTTTAATCTAAACTCCGTCGTGAATATCTTTGTAGAATCTGTTGGGGAAAAAAAATATGTAGTTCGGATATGACAAATATTTCTTTCTGGTTACTTTATTGCACAATTAAATCAGCTGGTTAATGACAAGAGGCCCAGACGGCAAATCCTCATGTAGCATTGTTACATGGGCTGCCAGTTGCATGTGAATCTCTGCCAGAGGACTTCAATTAAAAACAAAATCAAATAAATCCGGAAATATGAAATTGGAATTGGATTTTCGTGTTTCGTGTATATATATTTTCTGTGGCTTATTGTTTTCTCACGCTGCATTTCTCTATCTCTACCCCCCCCCCCCCCCCCCCAAGCCTGCAAGCCGGCAAGCCAGGTTTTTGCACATCAAGCACTTTTATTTCCTCACTGATTTGCTGTCAGCAAAAAAGAGCAGAACAGCTTCTTTTAGACGGACAGGAGGAGACAGGGATCAGTTGAAGGGTCAAGGATGGTCAACATGTGACACTGAGGCGTGAGAATGGGAACATTAGAACAAGCTGTTCATGTCACAAAAAAATAAACAGCAAAATCCCAGAGTTTAACCCGAAATGCATGAAATGAGCACAAATTATGCAAGGTTTTTTTTTTTTCTGATCACAGATAAATAATATAAAAACCTAAGATAAAAACATGCTCAAGCGTTGCATGCATGTTGCTGCAGAAAACAAGAAGTTTACATCTATGTTTTCTAATTCTACAGATGAAAAATAAGCTGAAGCCAGAGCTCTTTTTCACTTTAAACTAGTTATCTCACACTTAAAAGCTTTCTTTTTAAAAGATTTCCTCCAAGACTCTGGTGGCCGTCAGCAAAGCTGTGAGTCAGTGCAGTTTGGGAATTGCAGTCTGTCGGGCAAATTTTGAGCAGCAGGAGAGCTGCAGCAGATGCTAATGAAAACCACAATCCATGGCCAAGAAAATAATTGCTTCCAGGAACCACATAACAAGATTCCTGCATTTTCAAGGAAAAAAAAGATGTTTGTAAAATGTGAGCGCAGCTCAGCATGACATTACAAGCAAATATTTTCTTTGTCATGTTACAAAGAGACAGCATGTTCTGAAAATAAGGCATTTGGGGTGATGTGTTTATAATAAAATCATAAAGCTTAATCTTCAATCCTGACATGTCCTTCTTTGACCTTTGCAAAGCTGAAAAATGCCAGATCGTTGAGTGTAAAAACGAACCTGTTTTCTATTAATTCTCAGACAGTGATGCATGACTTTCATCAGCAGCTCTCTGTCTTCTGATATTCCTCGGATGCAGTCAACTTAATCACACCAGCAAACGCATGAAAAGCTGTGGCTTCATGTCAAATTATGCACACAGAGGAATGCACACACATGCATATCTTCATCCTTACTCACCAAATTCAGTGCCATCTGGATTGTGCGTTGCCATCATCTCCATGCATTTCTCATGTTCCTGCTTTATTATACAGTGCTCAGGTTCAGAGGCCACCTGGAAAAACAAGCAGCACACATCAATGCACTTTACTTTAAAAAAAAAAAACTCCTTATGAAAACATGTAAAACCTGTTGGAATAAAACTGGAAGAGCTAAAATTACCCTGGTGATGAGAAAGTAACGGTGTCTATAGTTTCCTTCCACTAGTTTAAAGTGAAGATGGAAAAAAGAAAAAACCAGAAGACAGGAATTTACAAGAACCCATCAAAATTTAAGAGCAAAGGTACAAAACTCAAGGGGTTTCTGGTTCTTTTTTCTTGCTTTCTTCTCTGTTCTCCTATTTAGATTTTCTTACACATGCATACAGAAATTTTTGGATAAAGTATGAAACCAGATATTTGGACACTTTAGGAGCCTGTACTGTGATACTGTACATTGGACCATTGGACTATCAGCTGTACTATCTTGGCATACAGGCATACTAAGCATATAGATACAAGTATGCGGCATTTTTACTTCTTTTATATACTTGTATCCAAAACTTTTTCAACTACTTTTTTCTACTGCAAAAGACACCCTACACTGCTTCTACAGGTCACTTGCACATTACATCATGCTAATGTGTACAGTTGAACACACCCCGGGTTCGAGTCCCCGACACAGCACTCAGGTAAACCACTGTGGACCCTTGAGCAAGGTCCTTAAAGGAATAGTTCACCCACAGAATGATTTAACTTTATTTTCCACTTACCCTCATGGTGAGCAAGACTCTGGAGCACTTCTTTAATATCTCAAATGCAGTATATTTTTAAAGCCTAAACAGTCGTACATCTTACATTTTAACGAAGCACGCATATGCGCATTCATGAAACTACGGAAGCCTCAATGTTCAGACCCTACTCTGCCGATAATACAAGTGTAGAAGAAGAAATTTGCTGTTTACATTGTGCTAAGAACACCAGGTGGCTTCAGACAAACTGAGACAAACACAAGAGGGTCCAAGAGGGGTTGGATATTGATTTAAAACAAAGAAAGAAAGAGAAAGAGAACGCGTGATCTCGTCTGCTGTGGCTTCCGTAGTTTTGTGAATGTGCATCGTCGTGCTTGCCAGAGATGCGATGTGGTATTGTTTAGGCTCTAAAAATATGCTAAATAATGTTGTTTCGAGTAAATTCTGGATGCTACCCACTCAGGACACTTGAATTACATTGGACGAGAAGTATGGAGGAATATTGACAAGTTTTTGACTTTTATGGACCTTTTTGCCTCGGACCCCAGCAAACTACATTATATGAAAGTTGGGGGAAAAAGAGAAGCCTTTCTGATCGCCGGCTGCATTTGAGATATTAAAAAAGTGCTCCAGAGTCTTGCTCACCATGAGGGTTAGTGGAAAATAAAGTTAAATCATTCTGTGGGTGAACTATTCCTTTAACCCCCACCAACTGCTTCCCGGGCACTTTAATTAGCAGCCCACTGCACTCAGGTTCAATCTGAGATGGGTTAAATGCAGAGAATGAATTTCCTAATTGGCTCACCAATTGGGATTAATAAAGTATATCTTTTTTTGAATTATTATAATCCTTTACTCATTTCTGGTCAATGCTTCAGGTAAAAAATGCTATCTTTTTTTATCAGATCAAGTAGAAGAAAAATATGTGTTATTGTTCAGTCATAATAAAAAACATTGAATGAACTTTGTTTTAGGTCTTCTGGCTCTTGTGACAGCATTAATTCCTTGAAGCAGGACTTCACTAATGATGTACAGTATACTATTCTTCATCAATCAGCTTGTTCAGTAGCTGACAAATCAGCTTTGCAGGATGGCCCTCCAACCATAAATTTAAACATAATTATATTCAGACTTTTTGTGGATCACATTACTGGGTGAAATATATATTTGAATCCTCTTTCCTCTTGACAGAAAAAAATGGAAAATTCTTCAAAATTCCCAAGTACACTTGTGCATTTACTGCTGAGGTAATGATTGGCATCTTCCCTGGCATTTTACCTGACATGCAATCCCATATCATCAGCGATTGAGGAAATAAGCTTGTTTTCTTCATGCAGTCATCTTAATATTTTTAGTTAGGCTTGCACAAAACAAATGTCTAACATTATCACTGGATATATCACTTTAATCCAATCAACCAGTCCATCATTGTTTCTCTTAATCCTGCTGTAACTTTGTTTTCTTAGGTATAGATTTTAATTATGGTTTAAGCTTGGCTTTTTTGTATGTAAATCACATTTCCTTCAGCTGATTTATTATAGTTCATAATGCTTTTCAAAGCTCTCTAAAGTCAAACAGCACTGAATCACTTCCTAGAGGGAGTCTTATAATCCTAGTCTCTACTGAGCTGCATGGGACTACCAGATGGACATCCCTTATAAAACAGTGATTCTATTACATCTGCCATGGGCCACTACCAACACTCCAAGCATAAGCAAAATATGTGAGGCCAACAGAGAGAATCACCAGCACCTTTGGCAGATATGATAAATTAAATGAATAAACATAAAACATGGACAAAACAACAAATCTTTTAAAGAAACAGCAGGAACTTTATGGAAAAAATTAAATGTAACCTGCTGTTAGACTTTTTTTTTAGGGCTCCACATTAAAGTATCAGGTGAATGTCTTTAGGGGAGCTCCTCTGCTTTTCAGGGGAGCCGAGCTCCCCTTTGCTCCCCCAAACTTCAAACCCTGTTTTTAACCCTTTTCGCCCTGCTATCTCGCTGTCATCATTTATCAAAAGGAAACTCTTGCCATGTTGGAAACTTTCAGGAAAAAGCTGTCTGATCCTATTTCCCTGTGCTTCAGTTCTCTTTCTTACAGGCTAGAAGAGGAGTATTGGCACAGGTGAGTATATTGAGCGTTTCATGCCTCATTCTTAAAGATTATTATTTACTTGATAAATTTGCTTATACAATTTTTTTGTTTTTATATTTTGATGTGGTCTGATGATGGATGGGATTATGAAAACTTAAATGTATCTTCAAATTCTCATCAGTATACTTTATACGTAAAGTCCAGTGTTCATTTTAGCATCACAATTGTAGAGCTGGTGCTGCTTAAATCAGATGATGCTTCTTCATGCAAAAAGAGGCCTCCAAGGCTCAAGACAGTAGAGAAGGAATCTAATTGGCTCGTCCAAACTGCGGCCTGAGAGATTTTTCCAAATCCTCTTTAAAAATGTTTCCAAACTCCAGTTCAGTGCCACTTAAAGACAGATCAAAATACAGAGATGAAGCAACAGAAAGGAAAACATAATTAACTACAGCGTCGTTTGTTTGCACCCAGCAGTAGTGGAATCAGTGCTTATCATCTTTTTTGTTGATGCTCCCTCTCACTCTCTTAAAGCCAATCTCAATTTCAAACTCATAGTTTATTGCAACCTGTCTTTGCTTTCACAGTGAAATGAAAGGTGTAATATATCCTCGCCCTCTGAGCCATGGCTGACTCATCATTCTATCCCTGCCCTCTGATATGAATTCACTTCAGGCATCGCTGCCCAGTTAAGAAAGGACGTCAACCGACTGTGAAGACTAGTCCTAGTTTTCACTTCCTTTTTTCATCCTATTGCAAGTGGGGACAATTGAAAAACACTTATGCCAAGCATCAGTAAAGCTATCTGCGGTCTGGCATGTTATCATCACTAGACAATATTTGTTACATAAATCAAATAGATAACAGTATTTCATCTTTATTTATGCTAAACAAAAACATCATCTCATTTTTTCACATCACATCATTTCACTTTTGTCAGAGACTATGTTTCGTAATAAAAACAAGCTCTGACATTGTTTGAAAGTGAGAGCTTGTCTTATTCATAGCAAGCATCAATGTTGCTAAGCAGCAGGTAAGAATCCAGCAGCCAATACATACTGAAGGCAAATCTTCCCACATGAGAAATAATTGGATGCAGATGAATAATATCTGTTTGGCAAGAATGCAGACGACCCTGTCAGATTATAGTGGATCTCTTCTTTGTTAATTTATTTAGCATCCTGGACACAGATTTTGCTAATTAATGATCTGGGTTTTAATTTGAGTTACATTTTTCCCCTATTCTAAAATTTTGAAACTGTTCCAGAAAAATCCAGTAGATGACTGTTTTATAATAAAACAAAGTGATGAAGAAAAATACTTTTAATAAATGTGATCTGAAATATCTGTCTCTGTAGCCGGTAAATGCTTCACTGAGTGTTTGCTACCATAAGTGTCTTGACTTCTTGCATTACAGTAATACTGATCTGGCCAACGACTTTTGTAGCCACCATCCAAACCTTTTAAGTTACTGTATGCTAGTATTCAAAGAGTTTTGCCCTCCCCTTTTATTGCCAGTGGTATTTTCCTATGGCAGCCTGTAAACTGATTTCTCTGTTAAGGACTCCTTAGCATTTCAAAGCATGGAGTGTGCTAAAGGAATTCTAAGCTAACGTTAGCTTAGAAAGAAAGTCTGCTGGATTAAACAAACAGCTGGCCCCCAATCGGAAACACACTTGGCTCCTAACACATCACATAAACCAATACAAACTCGATACAAGCACAAAAACAGGGACTGCTTTCCATAGTGAAGCCTGTTTATGTAAGCAGTAGCGTGACTTGTTGGTTGGGACAAGCTAGGTTGCAAATATACAATAGGCCTAAAGTGTAGGTATAGGTTTAGAGCTTTTTTTTTGCCATTAAAACAGTCCAAAATAAATTAAAATATTCTTGATTTTATGCCTACATACTTTAGATAAGTGTGAATGAAATGCAACTTAGCATATCCTTCGGTTATACATTGTAAAGTTGTGCTTGAAAATGTACATACAAGACAGAAAAAAAAAATCAGCTGCCAGTGAAATAAGTTAAAATTGAAAAAAGTAATATATAAAAATTTTATGAACAGAATGACATTGGTTTTGTATTGTGGTTCAACAGAAATATGAAAGAAAGAAAGAAAGAAACAAACAAACAAAAAAACAAGTATACAGTACAAGCTTGATGGGGCTCCTGAGCTAGACGGGAGACAATCACTGCAATCAGGTGTTTTCTGTAATGTTAAATCAGACTTCTGCACCTGTTGACAAGTTTTTTGGCCCACTGTTCATGAGAAATGCATTTGTCTTTCAAATTATTTTTTAAACAAAAATTCAAAATCGATATTTTATTTTACTAAGTTATAATTCAGGTTTCTTTTTTTTAATTTATCATTACTTTTTTTGAGTTTCTTGTTATTTGAATCATTGTGAATTAAGCCTTTTTAATGGGAGGATATGTAAACTTTAAAGCACAACTGTAAATAGCAAATGCTTTTTGCTCTTTTCAAATCAAACATAATCTCACAAATTCTAAACAGATTTCTAAGATCTTTGTATTTCACTCAGAGCAAGGTTTACAGAAAACAGGTGGGACTCTGTCATGTCACATCAGGACTGCTGAGAGTTTTATGAGCTCAAGCCAAAAACAGGCACCATGACAACAATGCTGGATCGATTAAATATATTTTTAAGTGTGCCTCTTTTTTTTTCTGCTCCCAATCACTCTTCCTCTCTTCTCTGAAATAGATGTCTGTCCCGATAACCCCCACATTCAGAGGCCACAGAACACAGTTTCCCTCCCCAAGGCTATTTTCTAGGGCCAGACAACACAGTAGCTCCCACAGCAGTGTACTGACCAGATAATAAAATTCCCATTTGACGTTGCAGACCACTGGTCCACGATACAGACCCATCTAGCAGACGACAAGTACATCATAACATATATATCTGCCGGATCAGCCGCTGAAGGTCAGCCACTGCATTGTGCAAATCAGTCACTTAAAGGGACACCTCACATATGCTCGGTGGCTGTGACTCAAAGGTTGGAGATGTTTGTGGCTGTCAAGTTACACTGTCCATCTTTTACTTTAAAGTAGATAAAAGAGTGAGGTACACAGCACACTGATGCTGTCTTGCATCAGTGCACTGAATATAACTCCTCCCACACATTTAAACAACTCTTCCTTTCTGTATTTTAATTCATTGAGATTACAAATAACTGCGAATCACAGCAGATGAATAAGCAGCTCTGCAGTCAGTCAGGCCATCTGTTATTAATCTAAGAGGAAACAGTCGCCTTAATGCAGAACTGATCCTGGACCTGTAACGTATGCTGATGTGCCAATACAGCATGTGGTGAATTCCACCTTTCCACAAACACATCTGCAAAAATGTGAAAATAAACCAGTACTGGTTCTGAGAAAAAGTAGACTGGTGATTTCGACATGTGAACATATTGATACTTTTTATGTGAGTACTTACATTCCTGTGCACCTAAACACCTCACGTGTCTAAATGCCTATGCAAACAGCACACAAACACATGCAAAAACAACTCACCAAGGGCAGGAGAAAGATTGCAGTCAGCAGGTAGCCTGTCATTGTGTCCTGTGAAGCACTTGCATCCAAAAGGCTCCACAATATCTGCATGTGAGTGTGTTTCCAGGGATGCTGCTCCCCTCAATGTCACCACAGCATCAAAGACACTGAAATACAACACAGAGGAGATGTACAGTATCTCACCATTTAAGGATAAACAAACATTGTCCTAATAAAGATCTAAACAAATAAAACGTGCAGATTTGATTTTGATGTCATTGTTATCGGACAAGTGTGTGGTTTAGCATTGTCTTGCTGAAATATGCAAGGTCTTCCCTGAAAAAGACACTGTATGGATTGTTGCAGATGTTGCTAACATCCAGTACTTCTCAGCATGGATGGTACCTTCACAGATGTGGAAGCTGCCCACACCATAGGCACTAATGCGACCCCATAACACCAGACATGAAGACGTTTTTAAACGGGGTTTACAAAAGTAATTAAGATTTTGATTCATTTTACCAGGGGAAAATTTTCCACTTGCCTCAGACCTTTTTAAAGGTCTGGGATCATGTTCACATATAGCTTCTTTGCATGTCAGATCTTAAACCTGCATTTGTGGATTACACACTGAACTACAGTATGTTCAGAGGGATTTCTGAAGAGTTCCCGAACCCATGCAATAATTTCCAGTAGAGAATCATGCTTTTTTTATTAAATGCAGAGCCAGAAGATTATGAGCATCCAGTGTTGATCTTCAGTCTTGTCCCACGTGTACAGAGATTCCTCCTGATTCTCTCAACCTTTTGATGATGTCACACACTGTAGTTGGTGGGATTGTCAAAGTCTTTGCTATCTGACATTGAGGAACACTGGTATAATTTTTTTCCACAAATTTTGGATGCACGTGGTTGCAGATGGGTAAACCTCTGTCCAGCTTTAAATCTGAGAGGCTTTGCCTCTTTGAAATGCTCCTTTTTTAGCCAGCTATGTTCCAGACTTGCTGCCAATTAACCTAATTAGTCGCTAGCTCCTCAAGTTGTTTATGATTTGTGCCTACTGTATTAGTTTTTCAACTCCTATTTGCTATTTTTCCAACTTTTTTGAGTTGTGCTAATGGTATGCAATTGTAAAATGTCTCAACATCTGATATTTATTTTCTCTTGAGAGTAAAACTAGGAATGTTATGAAATTTTGATTTCTTTATACTTACATATTACACAGTGTTAAATGTAAGTAAGGTAACTATTATCCTGAGGAGCAGGGCTTTTAAAGCCAGGGCACATAACTGGCACCATGTTTAAGTAGGACAGAGTGGAATATATACAAAGAAAGGTGAAATGTAAACGCGAACATATGGTTCTGTGCTCATGCAGTACAATTAGAAATATATGTTTAACACTCCAGCTGATCAGTTTTGGGCAATAATCAGTTTTCCAGAAAATCTTTTTGCACACATCATAGAATTGTTTCATCAGACGAAGCATGCATTTTTTCATGTTTGAACAAGCAAAACTTTCCTCCTCAGCTTTGTGCAAAAGGATGAAAAGAAAATAGACTTTGAGCATAACTGTATAAACCACATCTGATGTTTTATGGCATCATTCTAAATCATATCACATTTTTCATATCTATTTAATTCTCTATCATGCTTTGGTATCCACATATTTCATGCTTTATACACATAACACATTATAAAATTCTATGTGCCACATAAATAAACAAAACCTTTCCCAACAGTGTGCCTTTATACATGCTTGGTGCATTTACTGTGGCACCCTGTCTGGTTTTTGATCATCACATTTAACCTTTAAGTCATTACTTTTGGAATCAAGTTAAGCTGGCAAAAGCTACAAGAAAATGAAGAAAAGTAAATAAAAATCAAGTTGAAACAATTGTGTCTGTGCTGTTTGTGGTAGGAAAGTGAATATATTTTGTTTTTTGGTGCATTAGCCGAACAAAGCAGCACAGTTTCACAACATAGTGTGTAGCTGCACAAAGCAAAATACAGCATTTTAACAAAGAGCCGTGAAATTGTATAATTATTACACTTTCTGGGTTGTGCGCCTGTTTGTCAGACTTGTAATGTGTTGGATTTAACTGTCACATAAGACTACCTTTCTGATGCTCCAAAATGTTATATTCCTGTTTGTAACCTGCTTATGTCTTGCAGAATTTAAAAGGTTACACCAATGTTTATATTAGATGATCAAAAACAATCAACAGCTTTGATATCAGTTGCATGTTTGGGCTTAGATGTGAGTTACAGGATGCTGCAACGTTACCTGAATTCTTCCTTTAGCAAAACACTCAATGAAAAATGTTACCATCATGCAATTACTTTAACTTTATGGTGACAGCATCATGTGTTGAACATGTGGGAAAACAAACCTCTTACATATTTCCTGGTGGAAATGGGCTGAGAAAAAGAAAGTGATCTCATGATGTCTCTTAGAACATTAAATGGTATTAAATCTGCCATTTTGAGACCATCCTATTTCTAAATATAACCTTAATCATTTTCTTATTCAGGCTTAAAGATTGTATAATCATATTCAAAAAACTAGTTTTCAAAAGAACATCCTTTCATTTTTTACTTATGCTTATAAAAAAGTGGGGTTGAATGGGGCAGGGGGCCTATTTAAACAAGCAAACAAAAAAACCCACAATCACACAAACTCACCCCCAGGTAGAATTTAAAGACACCCATTATGCTAACATGCATTTGAAATGTGAGAGGAAGCGGGGAACTGGGAAGAACCCACACATGCACACAGAGAACATACAAACTACACACAGAAAAGCCTGAACGGCCTTGCTGTGAGACAACAGTGCTGACCACCACACCACCGTGTTGCCCATCAGGAGAAAAACTGCTTGTAAAATATAACACTAGAAACCATGATGATGATGTAAGTAGCATGCATTTCAGGTCATTGTTTTCAAATCCAAAGCAAGCAGTTACCCCAAATATGCAAAGTTGTTCTTCATCTTGTACTGCACTGTATGATTACATTATAAAAAAAAAAGCAATTTTGGCCCCAAATTTGATTGCTTCCTCACCCTAAAAAAGTAGTTCTGAACTCTAAGTAAAAGGTAAAATGTTATTTTGGAAATGTTGCTCTGTTTTGACAGAATGCAACTTTAAAGTAAAAAATAGTTGTTATATGTTGATCATAAAGGCATTAAAGATTTAAAGTATTTTGTGGTCTTCTAAAAAATTCTCAAGAATAAAATTGTACTTTTCACCCAAATTTTGGAATAGTTGGAAATGATTTGGAAAAGGAATAAACGAGTGTATCATATGCTAATATAAGAGACTCCAATATGCTTCGCATAAGGGTAACACACTCAATTCATGGCAAAAAAAACCCAAAACATGCACATAAAACCCACTGGCCTCTGGTGGAACCCCATTATTTATTTTTCCTATAGACCCCTACAACAACCCCCCCCCCCCCAACCCCCTTGAGCAAAGCACAGATGCAACATTTGTTGGTCTTAACTGACCAAACGTGACAAAGAATGATATGTCAGTCACAAGACTCAAAGGTGGGACTTTATGAAGGACCAAAGGGAAGAAGCTTTGAAGGATCACATAAATTTCTTCAAGACAATAAAAATTTATGTGCCTTGAGTCATACTTTAAAAAACGACCTCCTCCCCACCCTCCTTCTCTTAATGTCTTACTCATCTGCACAGCTTCCTGAAAACACAATGATTCACCGAAAAAACAAAACATACCGGCCATCACCAGCACAAGGAGAACATGAGAGTAATCAGCAAAACAGAAACCATCCACATCTCCTCCTGAAGAGAATTCATGTGCTCACATACAGACAAATTCCACTCTGTGTCCCTTCCCTCTCGCGCTGAATCCAATTACCTCTAAAGCAACTCTTGGATGCTTCATCAAGTAATAGGACAGACTGTGCTCAGAGGAAAAAAGCCATAGATTTAGAGGAGGATGTGTCATGAAACTAAGCGTTCAGGGTGGATACAGACAGACGGATACAGATACAGACATACGGCCAGTTAGCTCTATTTCTGCTATGTAACCAAATTCTCACAGCAGCTGTGTATCTGGAAGCTCCAAATGAAGATGCAAGCCAATGCTGTTTTGAGCAAATCCATATGTTTGTGGTATCAAGACAGCTCTGGTGCAAGAAGGAGCAGATGAGCTTCGCATCAAACTATCCTGGGGAGCTAGAAAGCAATAAAAGTCTGCTTTGTTAAGCTCTGAATATCTGTGAGTCACTAAGAAATATGTGGATCTTTTCAAAGCCATAGGATTATTCAGTGTTATTTATTTTTACAAAACTGCTTTATCCCAGTAGCACTTCTGGTTAGCAGATAGACACTAATCTTTTTGCCATTGATATCAACCAAAATCTGAACAAAAAAGCTGGTAACTGGAAACACAAACATTACCTTGTCAAGACTGCGAGTGCGTGAGTGTGTCTGTGTCTGTGGAGTGTTTGCAACCTCCATAGCTATTTCTCCCCACTGCAAAGATAATAATAATTTAAAAGATCCTTCCCAACATGCCAACCTCCTCCACATGTGATCCTGATGCATAAACATTTCATTTTCAGTTCAAACCGATCCAGAACAACGCCTCCAGTTAACCCAGATGCAATGCTGTAAACGTGAACTGCATGTCTGCTTATCAATGTGTGCTATAATGCATCCATTCAAACTAATCAGGCTGCTCTGAGAACACGTTCAGTTTGATGTTCCTTTCCAAATATCACAGGAGTCGTATAGCAAACAGTACAACAGAAAAGAACCTTTTTTTTCTGATGTGATTTGTGTGTGGAGAGCAAAACAACCTTATATATCAATCAGAATTTAAAAAAAAAAAAAATTCCCACCCATTGGTGGCACATTATCAATAGCCCCCCCCCCCCCCCCCTTTTTTTTAAACGATCATGATTACGACATTTGCCAATCTTGATTCCATCAAGAATGTGGGTGACCTTCGCTTACAAATCTACACAAAAAAAGACCCTTATCCTTTTCCCTTATACTACACACCCACTTTAATTCCATGCGTGCCTTCTAATATTTCAGTGATAAATAAGGCTTATTAAAACATCTAGACCCCCTGAATGTCCTCTTCATCTATCAGCTACAGTAAAAGCCAATGATTGAAGTAAGAGCTCGCAGCGCTCGCTAATAACAAGTCAAAGGAACTTACCGATGTGTAATTGTCAGATGAAGAAATGTCTGCACATGAAGCCATCGGTATTTTCAGGAACCCCAATAGATTTTCTCTCTCTCTTTTTACTCCTAAGACAGTTGAGCCCGTGTAGAAAAGGACAGGTGCAGTTACTGCTGCGGCTGCTGCAGGACGGACTCACCGCGTTGGCTGCTGCGGCAGCGCGACGACGAGGAGGAGGAGGAGGAAGAGGAGGAGGAGGAAGAGTTGGAGGCGGGTGTCAGTTCCTTCGGGGTTCACACCTCGTCAGACACAGAGGCAACAAAGTGAGACTGTTATGTCTACAAATGAAGGGATGCACTGAGAGGAGGAGACAGATTCTTGACAGTGGGATGTTGAGTCTGGAGAGAGAGAGAGAGAGAGAGAGAGAGAGAGAGAGAGAGAGAGAGGGAAAACTTTAAATGTTCTCCCGTCGCATGCGTGGGCCTTTGTTTTAAAAAAAAAAACACTATTCATAAAACTCTGACATTTGCATCTTTCCGTCTCAGAAGACGCAAAGTCCGAACCCCTGCTGAGTGCCGTTTGTGAGCAAGATGACGCGCGTGACTCATACTCAGTCAAAGCGTTTCACTTCCTGCGTGCTCTTCACAAAACCCCAAAAAACAAAACTCAGCGTAAGTCAGACGATTAGGCTACCTGTTAGCAGAAATACGAAGCAGAGGCTTCGGTGGCCGTATGTGTGAGCGTGTTTATTTTCAGGACCACAGACAGCGACCAAACAGTTGCCTCCGGGTACAGTAGGCTACCAATGAACTAAAAGTTGTAAGACATTTAAACCTGAATAACGAGAACTACCTCATGTACTTTGTCATGATTCCATACAGCATAGGTGGCACAGATTACTTTACAATCCAGGTAAACGCTAACTCAAAGAGGTACACACTGTACAGAAAGGGGTGGGAGACAACATCAGAAAGAAAAATCTATGATTACAAGGAAATCAAAATGGGCACAAAGCAGAAAGTGACACAAAATAAATTCTACAAATAGCCTACACAGTAAGACCAACAGAAGCTATTCGTCAGTCTTTGAAAGATGAAACACTGCACCACTGCAACTTCTATCGTGCACAACATGAGAATCAACACACTAAACATCAATAAACAGACTCAAGGCAACCACAACAGATGCTAAACACTAAAAAAGACACAAAATTAGCATAAAGACAAGTGACTCAAAACGCCTGAGACAAAACAGACAAAAACAGTTACAAAATGTTGACAAAAGAAACAAAGAGATGAGAAAGGATGCTGCAGAAAGAAACACAAGTCTAGGGACACACAATTAAAATGTGCAAAATACCCATAAAATGATGAAAAAACTGGCATCATAAGATCTGTGTGATAACAAACAGAAACATTAACTATGAAAGCAAACAACCAACACATGAAGGAAAAAGAAGGGCAGGTAACATCAAATGATGAGAGAAAGATTGAGAACCTATTATTCTGTTCTGTTCAACAATTCATTCAGTAAGCAGTAGAACACACGTCTAATTTTATAAATATGACCCTTTTCTATAAAATGGGCGTCAGTCTGGCCCCCACCCCCACCAAGTCTTTAAACCCGCCCTTGGGTGGATTCAGGCTAGACATTTTCCTAAAGCAGCTATACCAGGCCATTGTTTTCAGTGCGACATGACACACAGGTGATTGATCACCCAGCTGAGGTCTTTTGATGGATTGGTCATAAATCAATGAGGCATAAAAAGTATTCAACAACAAGATAGAAAAGAAAAAAAGGAAATAAAGGAAGCCACATTAACTAGCCTTATCAAAATGTATGAAATGGGGTGGGGTCCATGAAGAGCAGTGACGCATGTCTGTTGCTTTTCCCGGAATATTATAACACTGTTACTGGACTTGCCTCAAGGACATCCACAAAAATGCCTCCATCAAGAAAAACCATCAACATTTTTTGTTATCACACTCAGCAATTTTCAGACTATTTTTGTAGTATAGCAGCATGTAGGACAATGGTTTGAGCTTGTTTCCACGGCAGACACTCAGCTGCATCTTCCACTGACTTTCAGTGTTTTGGTCCTTTCAGTTCTTGATAAATGTCAGACCAGGCAGGGACGCAAAGCTAGAATCACACTGTGGTAATAATCACAGCTGTGTGGGAGCAGAATATTAAAAGTGGAAGGAGACAAGACTCTTTCAAAATTATCTTTTGATTTAGATTTTTTTTTAAAGATATCTCAACTGGCAGCATCTTTAGTGGCCCTAGCACATAATCAATTTATGGTTTCAGGCATTTGACCAAGGACATTGAGACACTGATGGTGTGCACTGTAATGGAAACGTTTGTCTGTGTCAAAGGCCAAACCATCACCCCCCCACCCACCCATCCCCCGCTCTTAGATGACTCCCTGACCTCAACACAGAGCTAATCCATGTGTTGTGGGGCAGTGGTGTTCATTTCAGACACTGACAGGAATTAAATGTGTTCACATTACTGTTTGGGTTAATTGAGTTTATTTAAAATAGGAATGAAATGAACATACATGTAAATATGCAAGCTTGTAGACAATGGTTCATTTCCATCTTTAGTCCCTTCTGCGGGTTTATATCAACAACATAACATAAAAAAAGAACAATGGAAAGTATAGTGGACCACGAAACATGCAGGCCAAGGGTCAGGGGACCATACTGTACATGTTTCATGTACTAAAAGCTAAAATTAGATATCAAAGGGATAATTACAGCACAGAGTGCTAAAGTGTTAAGATGTGTTATTACAGTGTATTGCAGGCTGCCTGATTGAAAATACAATATAACAGTACAACTGTTATATAATATAACATAATATATTTATATATAATTACTAATATATATTATTAATATATAACATATTATATAATAACTCTTATATTAGTTATATAACAGTTATTAACTGTTATATTAGTATAGTGGTTGAAAACATATTTGGAGAACAGGAATTACTTTGTGTCAGTAGGTAATTTTACATCTGAGAAGACAAAAATGACCTGTGGAGTTCCCCAGGGCTCTATCCTGGGACCTCTTCTGTTTAATATCTACATGCTCCCACTGGCCCAGGTTATAAAGAACAACAATATTAGTTACCATAGCTACGTAGATGACACACAGCTATATACAGTATTACAGTGTCACCAGGAGACCGGGGCCCTCTACAGGCTCTTGGTAAATGTATTGAGGAGATTAATGACTGGATGTGCCTCAACTTTCTTCAGCTGAGCAAAAACAAAACTGAGGTGATTGTTTTTGGAGCCACAGATAAACGACAGCCGGTTGTCACAGAACGTCAGTCCATACACCTGAAAACCACCAATCAGGCCAGAGATCTGGGTGAAGTGATGGACTCAGACCTAAACTTTGAAAAACACATCAAGGCGACCACTAAATCAGCCTATTATCACCTGAAGAACATCTCAAGGATAAAAGATCTGATGTCTCAGGAAAATCTGGAAAAACTAGTCCATGCATTCATCTTCAGTCAGCTTGATTACTGTAACAGCATCTTTACTGGTCTACCTAAAAAATCAGTTGAACAGCTGCAGCTCATTCAGATCTCTGCTGCCCGAGTTCTCACTAAGACCAGAAAAGTGGACCACATCAGTCCAGTTCTGGGGTCTTTACACTTGCTGCCGGTCTGTCAGAAAATAGACTTTAAAGTCCTGTTGCTAGTCTATAAAGCTCTGAATGGTTTAGGCCCAAAATACATCAATGACCTCTTGACCCAGTATGAACCTACTAGACACCTCAGGTCATCTGGATCCGGTTTTTTATCAGTTCCCAGAGTCAGAACCAGACATTAAGAAGTTGCGTTCAGCTTCTACAGTATGCTCCACATGTCTGGAACAAACTCCCAGAAAGTCTCAGATCAGCTGAAACACTTGCTCTCTTTTTAATCCGAAATGTTTTTAATGTTTCTAATTTCTTATTCAAACTTTTTTTTTTCTTTTTGCACCCAGCTGTAATGCTCATAATGTTTTATATAAAGCACTTTGAATTGTCCTGTACATGAAATGTGCTATACAAATAAACTTGACTTGCCTTGCCTATAACTATAATTGCACTGTCAATATAAAGTGTTGTTTTAAATGCACAATACTCAATACATATTACATTAATTACATACCAGCAATGGTAATTTTATGATACTGGAGTACCCATTTTTAAGAATATAAATGTCTTGCCTTGCATGCAGCCTTAACACCTAAAAAGTAAAACTAAAAATATTCTAAATACTGATATTAATGGGGAAGAGGGAATAATGATAATAAAACAGTAATGCTTATGTACACGGTACACAGTAGAAATTGGCTCAATTAGCTCAAATTTAACACAAGTTTAGGCACTGTTGCTACAGTTTTGTTCTTCCATTAGCTAAATTGAGATGTTTGGTAAAAGAGGTCAAAGTCAGGAGTTCACATATTGTGTTTGGTATTGAGTTCCAGGTGTGAGAAGCATGAACAGAAAAAGTGGCGTGACTAAAGGAACTCTTTATGAAATGAACCACACAATCACCTCCAGAACCAGTTCTTGTTGATCTCTGAGCTTTTCTTCACAAATTCTTGTAATGGAGGAGATGCTTTGCCATGGAAGATTTTGTAAATCAAGATAGCATGAGTTTGTTTAACATATCATATTTTTTGAATATCTGACAATGATGGTATGTTTTTGTTATTTTATTGAATACTTTCAGAGCTTGTTATAAACTATTTCAATCAGTTTCAATATCCTCTTACAGGCTGATGCCCAACTTGTTGCAATAGAGCATGTGTGACATAATCATGACATGATTATGATCAAAATACAATTTTGCCAACTTGAGAGTTAGATTGTTTCAAATAAACCTAAAGTACTTAATTTTATTCACATTGTTTTTTTTTTTTTTTTTTTATCTGCAGTTGTGAGTCGAGTGATTTTCAAGAATTTAAATTTTTGGACCTCCTCAGTTCTTTGCAACTGCTTGCAAAGAACCGTTAGGATCACTGAAATAATTATGGACACAAAAAAGAGTGTTTGAATTTGAATGATGAAAGACAAAAAGAATGTACACTACTGGTCAAAAGTTTGGAGTCACTTTCCCATTAAATCCAACAGGGCAGTGATCCCAAACTTGACAAAAATAATGATAAATAAAACAATTTTTGAAAATCATGACAATGATTTTGGATTGTTTTTCCAACAGAAATATTGAAAACAAACAAAGAATAAAACAAGGACAATGGGGCTCCTAATTTTGGTGCAATCACAGGAATCAAGTGATTCCTGCAATGTTTGATAACTTCTGTACCTGTTGACAGGTATTTTGGTCCTCAGTTCATGATCAAGGTGCTCTTATTTGTCTGTGACAGTTTTTTTTTTATTATTCTTTTCAACCACAACTCAAAACAATATTCTTTTTCACTAAATTATAATTTAGTAAAATAATTTTGTTTGTTTCCTTCTGATTTGAATTAATATTGTGAAACTATCAATTTGAGATAGACTTTCCCATTAAAGTGACCCCAAACTCTTGACTAGTAGTGCATGTATGAATTTTAAAATGCTGCAACCCAAAAATGCATTTTTAAAAAAATTGACTTTGAAGTTTATGCCAGCAACAGATACTGTATATTCTACAAAAGCCTTTTTTTGAGAGAAAAAATATGACTGAGGATGAAACAAGTTTCCCAGAGGTTCTGAATCCTTTAGATGTAAAGAAGGGGTTGTATTTAAATGGACAATATGAAACAATATAACACTCCAAAGAATTTTGGACATTAAAAAAAAAAACTTTGACAAAACAAATCATAAAAATATCCGTACACAAGGGAAATTGCTGCAAAGCAAAACTGAAGAGCTGTTCATTTCTGGCCAGAAGACAAACAGGTGTCACTTTGAGATGGCAATCTCTAGGTGAAGGAATAACAGGAAACTGTTACTAAACTTTGGCCATTGCGATATCAATAAATTCACAGTTAAAATTACCACACATACACACCCCCAAAAAAAAACACAATAGAAACTTTAACAAGAGGAAATTTCTCTTTTCACAAAACTATTAAAAATTGAAGAAAAACATATTAAATTCTGTCCTTTTCTGCAAGTTTTTCCATATTAAAGGAGAGGTGCCATCCCTCCTTTTTCAAAGTTCAAAAGTCAGCCTCTGTGATGGTATGGGGGAATTTCAGTGTGCAAGGTATTGGTAACTTTTACATCTGTGAAAGCATCACTATGCCGAACATTAGTTGAAGCAACATGCTATCATCCACACAGTGCATTTGTCTTGTTCAGCTCAGCAAGATAATCTCAAACCTCAGTCCTAACGCAGCAAAATGGCTTAGTTAGAAAGTATTTGAATCCCAATATAGGCCTGTATCTTTTCCAGACACTTTTACCCTTTTGTTATCTCCACTGAGGCAATCATAGCAGTCTGTCTGTCTGTTAGCAAAATAACTCAAGAAGTACAGATGCGGGCATGAAAAAGTTCCGCCTTTTTCTGCCAAAAGTGGTAGAAAACTCTACTCTCACTGGCTGAACCATTTGTCCCGCGAATACGTCATCACGCACGGTGTCCAAACTTGGCGTGTGGAAACGTCCTTGTTCCGGGCGTTCATTTATGCTCTGAAATCGTTTCCCCTCGGCACAAAGGCGTTTTTCTGTGCAATTGAATTAGCTGACAAGTGGCTGGTAAGTGGCAGATCCGGCTGGCAGTCAGCAGAAAGGGAAACTTTTTCATGTCCGCATCTGTACCAAACAGATCCTTGGCTTTTTTTTTTTTTTTTTTTTTTTTTTTTTTTCTTTGTTTTTTTTTTTTTTTTTCCTTCTTCTTTTTTTTTTTTTCCTTTTTTTTTTTTTTTTTTTTTATTTTTTTTTCCCCTTTTTTTCCTTTTTTTTTAACACAAGTAAACAGAAAATGCAGTTTTTAAATAAAGACTTTTATTAGTAAGGGAGGAAAAAAATCCAAACTTAAATGGCCCTGTGTGAGAAAGTGATTGTCCCCTAAACCTAATAACTGGTTGTTCCACCCTTAGCAGCAACAACTGCAATCAAGCGTTTGTGATAACTGGCAATGAGTCTTCTACAGCGCTGTGGACGAATTTTGTTCCACTTATCTTTGCAGAATTGTTGTAATTCAGCCACATGGAAGGGTTTAACAGCATGAACCGCCTTTTTAAGGTCATGCCACAGCATCTCAATAGGATTCAGGTCGGGACTTTGACTAGACCACTCCAAAGTCTTCATTTTGTTTTTCTTAAGCCATTCAGAGGTGGACTTGCTGGTGTGTTTTGGATCATTGTCCTGCTGCAGAACCGAAGTGCGCTTTAGCTTGAGGTCATGGACAGATGGCCGGACATTCTCCTTCAGGATTTTTTGGTAGAATTCATGGTTCCATTTACCACAGCAAGTCTTACAGGTCCTGAAGCAGGAAAACAGCCCCAGACCATCACACTACCACCACCATATTTTACTTTTGGTATGATGTTCCTTTTCTGAAATGCCGTGTTACTTTTACATCAGATGTAATGGGAACTACACCTTCCAAAAAGTTCAACTTTTGTCTCGTCAGTCCAAAAGTCTTGGGGATCATCAAGATGCTTTCTGGCAAAACTGACCTTTATGTTCTTTTTGCTCAGCAGTGGTTTTGGTCTTGGAACTCTGCCATGCAGGCCATTTTTGCCCAGTCTCTTTCTTATGGTGGAGTCATGAACACTGACCTCAATTGAGGCAAGTGAGGCCTGCAGTTCTTGGATGTTGTTCTGGGGTCTTTTGTGACCTCTTGGATGAGTCGTCGCTGTGCTCTTGGGATAATTTTGGTCGGCCGTCCACTCCTGAGGTTCACCACTGTTCCATGTTTTCACCATTTGTGGATATTGGCTCTCACTGTGGTTCGCTGGAGTCCCAAAGCTTTAGAAATGACTTTGGAACCTTGTCCAGACTGATAGATCTCAATGGGCTCTATGCACAGCTCCACAACTTCTTGAACTTTAGGTAGCTCCTTTGTTTCCTGTCTTTCATTACTGGACAAACTAATTAACCCAGGTGTGTCTGGCCAGTTAATGAGATCAGACACACCTGGGTTAATTAGTTTGTCCAGTAATGAAACAGACAGGAAACCAAGGAGCTACCTTAAGTTCAGGAAGTAGTGGAGTCGTGCATAGAGCCCATTACTTTGTTTCTCATTTTTCCCTGAATTTCTTTGGATCGCCGCATGATGTCTAGCTTTTGAGGATCATTTGGTCTACTTAACTTTGTCAGGAAGGTCCTATGTAAGTGATTTCTTGATTGAGAACAGGTGTGGCAATAAGCAGGCCTGGGTGTGGGTAGAGAAATTTAACTCAGATTTCCAAAGATGTGATAAACCACAGTTAATTTATGTTTTAACAGAGGGGGCAATTACTTTTTCCACACAGGGCCATGGAGGTTTGAACACCCCCCCCCCCCCCCCCCCCAATAGAAATCTTCATTTAAAAACGGCATTTTCTGTTTACTTGTGTTAAATTTGTTTGATGATCTGAAATATTTAAGTGCGACAAACATGCAAGAAAGTAAGAAATCAGGAAGGGGGCAAACACTTTTTCACACAGCTGTAAGTGAACACAAATTATGCTTCAACTCCTAAACATCCAAGTTATCATCTGCCCTGGCTACTCAGGCATAGAGATTTCCCTTGGCTGACTGATTAGTGTGCGTGACTCTAATGAATGAGGCTGGGGTTTAAACCCAGTCTGAGCCCTCCTTGTATCACATCCTCTTTGTGGTAAGTCACATTTTGCCTGATCGTGCTGTTAGTGGTCAAGGTAGACGGTGATAATGCTCATTAAAAAAGTGAAACTGCCTGTTTGTTCAAGTTTCTCAACTTATTTTCTATGGAGGTGGTACCTAAACTTTTGCCTCCATGGGTCAAAGTGAAAATATGCCAGTGAGCTGCAGGCCAAACTGAGATTTTAAGGGTGCAACTTAAATACTGTAAATGTGATGCAAAGTTCTTTTAATTATTCTTCAATATTTAGATACATTCTTTTCCATCAGAGCAAATTATACATGCCTCTTTTCAACTGCCTGCTTTGCCCTCATTGCGCATCTCCAGTGATGGATTGACATGTACTGCTATTTCAATTTTCTTTAAGCACATACAGTAAAATAAACCTGCTTCTGCATAGTTACAAATAGGTCCTCCAGCATTCAAGATCATGCCCACGAACAGTCTGTCTCTTCAGCTGCTTTATTGATATAACACACTGTCTTCTCAAAGCTTATATGCTCCATTGCGCCTCCACTCAATGAAGCTCTCCACAGGATATCTCTCCCACTCCGTCTGCCATCACGCACCAATCAGACTGTTAGATTGCCATGGAGACTCATCTTTGACAGCATGTGGGAGCGAAGCATCAAGTGCTTCGAGTGCAAAGCCCACCTTCCCACCTCATCCCAAAGAGGATGCTGTGGGAAACCAGAAGGCAAGACCTCATCCCATCTCCCATCCCATCTTCTTTCTCCTCCCACACATCAGTCTCCTGCTGAGTGTCTCACTTGTAGGGAATTAATCAATCATCAGCTGATGTGACGTGAGCCGAGGCAGAGAAGAGTGTGTGTGTGTGTGTGTGTGTGTGTGTGTGTTTGGGGGTGGGGGTCCATCAAAAGCAGAGGGATAAATAAAAAATATGCTCAAATTGTTTGTTCAAAAAGTGATATTTTAGATATTTGTTTTGATTACTTTTATGAGTAAAAGGGCATCAAAACATAACTTAAACATATTCTGTGTGGCGTTTAAATATTCACAAAGCACCGCCATTAATTTTGTGGGGCGAATATTTCATTATGCCGAAGATGCTTACAACCTTTAAAAGTCAGCCTCAGTTGCACAATGCTTGCATTATGTCATTAAAATAAAAACCCTGCAGCTCATCCTGCTCTAAACACCTGATAGCCTGCTGATAGAGGATTGCAGGCAGACTCTGCAGAGACCAGGTTCTTGCTGTGAGATCATTAACCTGCTGGCTCGCTGCTTATTTTGTGATCCTGCAGACAATTTGCTCACACAACCTAAATCTTACAGTTCAGTTCATTTTACTTATACTGCAGATCAAACCACGTGTAATCTCTTGGAATTTTACATAATCTAGAAAGAAACCCACTGATCCCTTTGTGAATGTTGGAATAATAATAATAAAAAAAAAGCAGGTTGAAACCCCCTGGCAGAACCAGACTCAGAGTAGCCATCTGTTTGGGGGTAAAGAGACAAATATAAGCATAAAACATTGAGCAGGTTTGGCATTGTGCAGATCAAAAACATGCAGCGCTGGAGCCAGAAACACCTGAAGTAAAAGCACAGGGAGGGAAAACAGGCATGAGCTATGATACACACAATGTTAGTGACATGCATTTTTATGCTAAAAGTGCATGGAAAGTAACAAGCTAATTATTATTATTATTATTTTTTTTTAACAAGCTAATTAAAACATCACCCGGGCCTACAAGAGCCGTACTAGTTCATTCTGTCATGTCTGGACATTAAAAGGCAGACTACATTTGTAAAATTTCTTTAACTAAACTGTGCATACACTTATATTTTTTAACTAAGAGCTGCAGTAAAGTAAGGCTTTACTGTAGTATTTGATGATAATGTACCATATCAACATGTTTTAAACGTGAATCAGACACACAATCTTGAATGAATCAATCTGATCTGCAAAAAACTTGCAATATAAACAGCAAATGTCCTGTTGTACCAGCATTAGGGTGCCTTTGCTGCTACTGCTGCTGCACCCCAACACTTATGCTGCTGCTGTTTTCACCACCTCAGCATCTGCCTGAAATCTTTTGGGCAGAGTTTCACTCATCACTTTTATATCAAATTAAAAAATCCTTTAAAGATTTTCCAACTTTCAGATGAGAAGTCTGACTGTAATTGTTATCACGGTGGAATTTCCCCTGCGTGGGTCAACAGACGTACATGGGGCTCCAAAGGTTCAGAAAATTGCAAAGGAATTCATATAAAACAGGACGACAGTGCTACCAATGCTACACTTTCAGCTATTGTAGTCTTTTCAAATCAACTTGGGTTTGAATTTTCATAGAGTCTGCTGGACTGTTTCATGGCACCAAAAGAAAGGAAAAAGAAAGGAAAAACAAGACAGAAGAGAGAAGAAGAGTAGGAGGGTTGCTGATCTTCCAGCACAGAAGGAGCTAATGTTTTCTCACAGCAGCAGATGGTGTGATGAGCAAAAGGGCTGATGAAAAATTTGGAGTTCTCAGTTATGATCTTTTGCACTCTTCCTAATCTTAAACCTAGAGGAAGCTTTATATGGAAAAGGTTTTATTCTTTTTTAGGACCTGCTTGATTTCAAAAGAACAGTTTATTCCAGAACATAAACAGCAATGACAGTTTCCACTAAGACTTTAATGGTACAAAGCTAAATATTCCAACACAGTCATGATATTTAGATGTCTTTTTTGAGCTACATCTGAAGCTGTCAGGATGACAGTATAGGGCCCAGACCTCCATTTTGTTTTAGACAAGTCTATTCAAAAGCTTTTGATTACCTTAAATGTGAGGCTGGCAGTGTGGAGTGACTTCTCTGCACGCCAATATAATTGTATGTTGTCAGAGAAGCAGAAAAGCAGCTCAACAAAATGTTCTGTAATGGATGACATATCGTCACGAGGTCCTTTCACTGGTGTGGGGGATGAAAATGACAAATCACACATCAGAGGTCTCAGCAGGAATGAATTTACTCTGGATGAGTGTGTATTTGAATGCTTGTGTGCATGTTTTCTTTTAAAGTGCATGCTTCCTCTGTGTTCATATTTAGCAACCCAATTCAAGTATTTCCATTTCCAAGTTATCTTTTTTAAAAACGTCAGTGCATAGAGTATCACTGCTGTACCTTCCTCTCTTCCAAAGCAATCTTGATGACCTTTGTGAAATTGATACCAAACTTAATTTAATAATTTGTGACCAGTGACACAAATTTATTGTCTTTGTGTACAGTAAATGCATAGGGCAATAGCGGTAATAGATGTATAGTCTTCAAGCATTTTCTCATATATTTACTGAAGGATATTTTTTCACATTAAACATCTGCACGTTACGTTAATGAAAATATGTTTGCCTATGGAAGGTAGCAGAGTGTGGATGAGATGCTATACAAGACTGACAAGACGGTTCAAGGTTTTACACCCATTGTTTTATCAATTCAGTTAAAAAAAACATTTAGAAAGACTGTTGCAATTAAATGAGACCTGGGAACCCTTCATATTATTTCTTTGAAATAGTTTACCACTCAAACCCAGGCAGAATGTCTTATAATGCATCATGCGGCTTTCACTAATCATAAATAATAAGGTTAAAAGTGAGTGCTTGCTTTTTTTTTCTTGATTAGGAATTTATGTACAGAGACAGTATTGTTGTGTATTTATATCCTTTTGATGTTTTAAAGGGAGGGTAACATGCAAAATTGACTTTTTTGAGCTTTTTATTATGATATTATGTCATTCCCTCCCCATAAAACATGCCCCGGGGGTTATTTTGACTCATTCACACATATTTGAGAAATCCCTGAATCTCCTGTGAAAACCAACATGGCTGCCAGAATGGCTGCTACCCCAGAGCACCTCCCATACCACGAAGCTCCTCCCCCTCCCCTGCTGAGTTCTGCCCCACCAGAGCATGAGAGTGTTGTGATGAGTGGAGTGGGCATGTCAGAAACAGCAGGAGGCTTCTTAAAGGAACAGTGGTGAATTTTAAAGGCATCAGATACAGACATGGAGTGATGTCACATTTCTATAGGTTTTTTCTTTTCTTTTTTTTTTTACCGTTTACTGTATTTTCAGAACTACTAAAGGTAATACAGTTATTTGGTAGTGTCATAAAAAGTAATTATGTGCCTAATAATTACATGAAACCCCCTCTTTAAGAGATGCATATTAGGGTGTATATTGTCTTTATTTAATCTGCCTGCTTATATATTAAGAACCAGAACTGTTATCATTCACTGAATTTTTAAATCTTTGTTCAACAGAAGATTATGCATTAGAATATTAACAGACTTTGATACTGGGTTCAACTATATGTTGCTGTTGTTTATATCTACTCAGAGTTGCCATCCAGATAAGGTTTAGCTTTAGAAGTACTTGGTTAGAGAAAGGAAAACATCATAGCTTGTGTTAAAACAAACCCTCTTATAAGGTAACCCATAAAAATCTCCCTTTCATGGCCTACAGGATCATGAGACTAACTGCTTTAGCAAAACGTTCAACTTCTGTTCAATACCAGAATCAAAGCTCCCACTGTAATAATTAAAACTCATAGTGTGAAAAATCACATGAGTGAGATTTTCAAAACTTTGGGTTTTGGGTCCTGCTATTATTAACTTGTGACCCATCACCACTGACTAAGTTGTTCAGCTCCTTGTTTTAACTTTAGTTTGGGTTTAATTCAATCGCAAAAGTTTGAGTTAAGTTAAAAGACTGAAATTAAAGTTTCGTTTATCAGAAAATAGAGGAGCTTAGCATACTTCCACCTATCAAACATTTGTTTTGTTAGTACAAATGGCTGATCTTATGCCCCTTTTCCACTATCACTTTTCTGCTCAAGTCACCTCACCTCGCCTCGGTTCGTGGGCTTTTCTGCAAGGGGGTTTCCGAGCTGAGGTGATGCATTTTCTGTCCCTGCTCTGGCGAGGTTCTGAGCGTGCTAAGGTGAGCACGAGTGAGTTAGTCTCTGCTGCTTAAGATTTTTGGATGTTTTCACTCTGCTTTTTTCCATCAGTGTTCAGTGTATTGATGCTTTTTTTTTTTTTTTCAATTTTTTTTTTCATTTTCAAAGTTGGTCATGTGGACTACGCATAATCATAATGCATAATCATATCCACATATCAGATCTGCTGATGTGCTGAACATTTTAACTACATATTTATCTGACAGCTGAAAGAGGAAATGTTAACAGGTTAGTAACATGATTGTGGTAATAATAACAGTATGTTATATTATATACTGTATCACCCCACCAGGCTAAGAAAAAACAATGCATACACAACATCAAGACATGCTGCTTTGTCTTGGGCTGGAGCACAGTTTAAACAGATGGAAACAAAATAGAAAACTGCACCGTGGTCTGGGAAAAACAAAACAAAAAAAAAAAAAACAACAGAGTTGAGGTTATTTATATAAATCATTAATATTACTCCACTGCATAAACAGGTAGCACAGACTTACCATCAGTACTTTTGGCAGGACTATTTAACTCCAGTCCTTCAGGGCCACCGTCCTGCAGGTTTTAGGTATTTTCCTGCTTCAACACAACTGACTCCAATTAATGGGTCTTTGTGCAGAACTTCACAACAAGCTGTTGGATCCTTTTAATTTGAACCAGATGTGCTGTAGCAGAAAAAAGTAGCACCTAAAACCTGCAGGACTGTAGCCCTTGAGCTCCGAGGCCTTCCAGGACTGGACCTGTAAAATCTGAAAACATCTGGCACAGCAAACAGCAAACCAAAACATGAAAAGAAGACTAGGATTTTGAGCAGCCAAGTTCCTACATAACTCTATAATTAGGTCCAGTGTGCAAAAAGGAAAAAAAAAACATATGAAAATAAATCTTAGAAACGGAAGTTACAGAAGAATGGACAAATTATATATATATATATATATATATATATATATATATATATATATATATTTATAATTTCATTAGGCTTGCTTGTCCTTTAGGGCTACTATCCCTGTACAATCCTGTAATCACCTTTTTTTTTGTTATACTTGTATGATCCCCGAGGGGAAATTAGGGCTCTGCATTTTACCCATCTCTGTACTGTGAGTATCAGAGAGCAGTGGGCTGCTACTTAAAGCGCCCGGGGAGCAGTTGGTGGGGGGTTAAGGACCTTGCTCAGGGGTCCACAGTGGTGCAGTCGGGGAATCGAACCCGGGTCCTCCGCGCCCAAGCCCACGTCGCTACCACTGGGCTATCCACTCCCCAATTTGGGGATTTCTTACATAATCCCCAGCAGATCTACAACACACCAACAGCTATGTGCTTTTGTTTTCTAATTTTCATTAAAAACATGGTTTTGTGGCTTTTTGCAAGCCAAAATACAAATGAGGGACCAGTCGACTCAGGTTTCTGCTTCTCTTCACTGATGTTATTTTCAACAGAACCATCAAAGAAATAAAATTGTCTCTTTGATGCCAACAAACACAGCATAAAAGTTCAGCATGCAACAGCCAAGATGATCCGACTTCTGTGTGGGGGAGTAGACAACAGAGATTGTACAGAACATGGGCATCAAAATGAGAATATAACAGATAGCTTTTCTTTTAAAATCAAAATCAACTGAAAACAATTACGCTCTAATGTCTTATTCATTGCAACCGCATGGAATTTTTTGTTTTTTACCTGAAAGACATTTATTTCTTTGTTAGTACTTCACTAATTATGAGAAACAACAGCATTAAATTCTCAAAATGATATCTCACAGTTGTGCCTAAACTTAAAGGGAATAAAATTATAATTGTGTGAAAATTGCCCAATGTATTTAATACTTAACCTGTAACTAGTACTGGTTAACCTTTAACTACAAGATAGGCCTATAAGCAAAGGTTTGCTATGCTGAGCATCAAACAAACCCACAGCTGATTCCGTTGCAGCAGAGTAATCACTGTTATTATGCTTTGGATGACTAATTATATGACATATGGCAGGCAGCTGCAAAACCTGCAGGCTATGTTTGAGGAGCTTTCAATACTCTGCAATGACCATTTAAGCTGTTCTGATGACTAAGCCCTCATTACTACAAATGCTCCTTGTTGGTAACACCAGTATATTCATTTTCAAAATACATGATGAAAAGACTGATTTCAGGTACTCAAGCCTCTATTCAATTCAATGTACTTCTCATGGTACTTAAATTCAATGCAGTTTATATAATGCCAATTTACAACATACACTGTACTGTATATACACAGTATATATATATATATATATATATATATATATATATATATATATATATATATATATATATATATATATATAAAAAGCAATAGAAGCCGTGGGTTACAGTGGTTTTACAACCAATCACATTTAAGAATGAGAAACACCCGTTTCATATATATTTATAAATTTTCAAACCCAAATGCATATTTCTTCTCCAAAAATATGCATATTTCTTCTCCAAAAATATACTGGATACACATCATAGCATAGTGCAAATTTAAGAATGTAGACCCGAGCAGAATTAATATTCTTGATCCCTGCTGATTTCTTAGATTTTCAGCTTCCCTGGGCTTCTGAGCAGGGGGTCATTATTCATCAGTGTCTTCTTTTGTTTGTAACAGGTGTAATCAGTTCATTTCCTTTTCATTGCGTCTGGTACTGAAACTTCCTCACCACAGTTACTGAAGATTTTTTATTCATTTCAGGGCTCACTTTGTATATAACCATGGAGATATTTGCATTTATTGTATGATCCTCTTACATGTGAATTTTAGGATCTAATGAAGTCCTTTAATGTGCACTTGATCAAATTAGGCACAGACTCAACATGCAACATTCCTGGCTTAGCTCCTTCTTCACCACAATGGATTGATGGATTGAGTCCACACCATTGCAGATGCCGCATAAATGGAGCAGGAGATTGACAGGTGGATCGGTGCGGCATCTGCACCGATCCACCTGTCGATCTCCCGCTCCATTTTTCCCTCACTTGTGAACAAGACCCCAAGATACTTGAACTCCTCCAGTTGGGGCAGGACCTCACCCTTGACCCGGAGAGGACACTCCACCCTTTTCCAGGTGAGGACCATAGCCTCAGATTTGGAGGTGCTGATTTTCATCCCAGCCGCTGCACACTCGGCTGCAAATCACTCCAGTGAGAGTTGGCGGTCACGGCCCGATGACGCCAACAGAACCATATCATCTGCAAAAAGCAGAAACCCAGTCCTGAGGCCACCAAACCGGATCCCCTCAACACCTCAGCTGCACCTAGAAATCCTGTCCATAAAGGTCATGAACAGGATCGGTGACAGAGGGCAGCCTTGGCGGTGTCCAACCCTCACCTGAAATGGATTCGACCTACAGCTGGAAATGCTGAAGAACCAAGCTCTGGCACCGATCATACATGGACCAAACAGCTCGAACATGGGGGTTCGGTACTCCGTATTCCTGGAGCACCCCCCACAGGAATCCCCGGGATAGATGATCAAACACCTTCTCCAAGTCCACAAAGCACATGTAGACTGGTTGGGCAAACTCCCATGCCCCCTCCAGGATCCTGAAGAGGGTGTAGAGCTGGTCCACTGTTCCACAACCAGGACGAAAACCACACTGCTCCTCCATCTATCCGAGGTTTGACTGTCCGACAGACCCTCCTCCACAGGTCCCCCAAATAGACTTTACCAGGGAGACTGAGGAGTGTGATCCCCTGAAGTTGGAGCACACCCTCCGATCCCCTTTTTGAAGAGGGGGACCACCACCCCAGTCTGCCAGTCCGCCCCCGATGTCCATGCGATGCTGCAGGGGCGTGTCAGCCAAGACAGCTCCACAGCATCCAGATCTCATCTACCCCTGGGCCCGGCCACCGAGGAGCTTTTTAACTACCTCAGCAAACTCAGCCCCGGTGACAGAAGAGTCCACCTCTGAGTCTCCCAACACTGCTTCTTCTTGGAAGACGCATTGGTGGGATTGAGGAGGTCTTCAAAGTATTCTTTCCACCGACCCACAATGTCCCGAGTTGAGGTCAGCAGCCCACCATCCCCACTGTACACAGTGTTGACGGTGCACTGCTTCCCCCTCCTGAGCCACCGGATGGTGGACCAGAATTGCCTCAAAGCCATCTAAAAGTCGTTCTCCATGGCCTCACCTAACTCCTCCCATGTCTGAGTTTTTGCCTCAGGGACTGCAAGGGGTGCACTCCGCTTGGCTCGCCGATAGTCAGCTGAAGAAGGAGTCCCACAGGCCAGGAAGGCCCTGTAGGACTCCTTCTTCAGCTTGACAGCATCCCTCACCGCTGGTGTTCACCAACTAGTTTGGGGATTACCACCACAATAGGCACTGACAACCTTAAGGCCACAGCTCCAACTAGCAGCTTCAGCAACAGAGGCGCAGAACACAGCCTATTCTAACTCAATGCCCCCCACCTCCCTTGGAACATGGTTGAAGCACACCCGGAAGTGAGACATTTAAAGTTCTCCCTGACAGGGGACTCTGCCAGACGTTTCCAGCAGACCCTCACGACACATTTGGGCCTGCCAGGTCTGACCAGCATCCTTCCCCACCATCTCAGCCCTCTCACCACCAGGTGGTGATCAGTGGACAGCTCCGCCCCTCTCTTCACCCGAGTGCCCTGGACAAGGGGTCGCAAGCCCGATGACATGAGTACGAAGTCGATAACCGAGCTGTGGCCTAAGGTGTCCTGATGCCAGGTGTACATGTGGACACTCTTATGTCTGAACATGGTGTTCATTATGGATCATCCATGACGAGCACAGAAGTCCAACAACAAAACACCACTCAGGTTCAGATCAGGGGGCTGTTCCTCCCAATCACGTCCCTCCAGGTCTCACTCTTGTTGCCCACGTGAACATTGAAGTCCCCCTGTAGAACGATGGAGTCCCCAGAAGGAGCGCTTTCCAACATGCCATCCAAGAACTCCAGGACTCCAAGTACTCTGAACTGCTGTTCCATGCATAGCCACAAACAACGGTCAGGACCCGTCCCCCCACCTGGAGACAGAGGGAGGCTACCCTTTCATCCCCCAGGGTAAACCCCAGCGTACAGGCGCCGAGCCGGGGGGCAATGAATGTGTCCACACCTGCTCCGCGCCTCTCACCGGGAGCAACTCCAGAGTGGAACAAGGTCCAGCCCCTCTCGAGGATGGTGTTTCCATAGACCGAGCTGTGTGTCGAGGTGAGTCCAACTATATCTAGTCGGAATCGCTCAACCTCATTCACCAGCTCAGGCTCCTTTCCAACCAGAGAAGTAACATTCCATTTCCCTAGAGCTAGTTTTTGCAGCCAGGGGTCAGACCGCTAGGGTCACCCCTGCCCTCAGCCGCCGCCCAACTCACACTGCATCCGACCCCTATGGCCCCTCTCGTGGGTCGTGGGTCCACCAGAAGAAATGCCAGACTTGTATCTACAAAATGGCATTTACATATTACTAAAACATGAATGCTATAGGATGCCTTGGTGCATTTCAGATTACAGCAAAAATAACAAATTCCCACTTAATGAGATAAGACATCAACTGAGTAAAAGTGTGAGATTTAAAAGAAAATCCTCTTGGAAAAATTGTGTAACTTTCAGATTTATAATTGTGTTTGTTGTAAATTGTTTTACAATGTTGCTATTTTTCTTTACCAATTACTATTCTGTGTGTCCACACATAAGCTGAATGTGTCAAAGAAATCTTTAGGTCTAGATGTTTGAGATTTAACAAATGAAAGGGCCACTGAGCTCTTTAAAATAGCAGATTATGTAAGTTACACTATGTACTGAATGAATATGGCTTCCACAGCATTAGAAAAATCAAGAAACACAAATGTCTCAGTTGTCATGGAGACAAAAGAGTCTGAAGTGCCTTATTTATACAGTACTCACTGGTTATGTTCAAAATTGAAATGTCAGTCTTTTCCTGGATTTATGAAAAAAACCCACAAAAACAGTATTCTGACTGTAGCACAATGCTCACAAATGATGACAGATACTTTACATAAATATCTGCTGGTGCAAGTTTAAGAGATAAATCCATGGCTTCTACACATTCAAAGTTGGAGATCCTGTACAAGAAATACTTTGCATGATTGTTTCAAAGCACTACCAGAGGATATCACTAATGTCTCACAGGATACCAGAAAAGTGTCTTTGCATATCAAACAGTTCTTCAAATACTGTACATAAAACATTTGTCTTATTATGCACATTCACATGTACGCATCGGTAGCAGTTAAGAGTGTCAGTGCACAGCACAGCACTTGCATGACATTATACTGAAGAAGCAGTTATCCAACTGCTGATTGTTCAATGCCTGGCATTAGACCAGGTTCAATGTTGTAAATTAGGTTTAACACTTTAAAGGGACATTGTGTAAGTTCTCCTGTTATCTATTCACAAACATTGATTATTTAATTCAAAAGTGTTTTTCCATTAATCAGTAATCACTCCCATCAACAAACTGAAAAGCTCCTCTAAGCTCTGAATTTGCCGTTCGTATCATTCATATTCGTATCATTCATATCTACATCGAACGGGTTGGCTCAGTGGGGGCTACCGTGTTGTGTCGCCATGTTTTTACGTTCAGTAGAAGCGTGACAGTCGGACATCACGGAAACTCACCGGAGTTGTCAGCTCAGTTCGGGGTAATGCCTTTGAAAAGTCACCGCGGGTGCAGTGAGGAGGAACCCAACGTTACTCTGATGCTGTGTTCACGTGGGGGGGGGGGCCCCCCCAGGTACTAATAAATTTATTATTATATTTTTTATTTTTTGTATTTTTTTTTTTTTTTTTATTTCATATTTTCTTACAACCCTTTTTTTTCTTCTTTCTCTCCCCCCCCCCCCCCCCCCCCCCCGTTGTCTACCTACACCAAGAAAGAAAGGAGGGAGACAAATGATTATTGATTGATCACCAACATAAAAAAAAATAACTGATGAGAGGAAAAGACATGCCTAGGGGTAAATACACCCATATGCGCCTTCTTCTTTTCTCTCCATCCGCGCGCGAACAGAGCACACCCAGAACACAAAAACACCTATAAAAAAACACACACACACATATGGTTATTCCTCCTAACAGAGACCAGGATGTGGTCAGGTGTTTTTTAAAAGAATCTCCCCCCCCTAATTTGAATTGTAAATTTATTTTTTTTTTTTCTTTCAAACCCAACCTACATGTTATTCTTCCCTGTTAGGCTGATGCTAGGTTTTTTCCCCCCTCCTTACAACCACACCTTGGAAGTTGCAAGTTTCCCTTTATTCTCTCCCCCTCCTCCTCTGGCCCCCGGATTGAATTTAAATGGTACATTCCTTATTCAGATTTAAAGATAGAAAGTGAAAAAAAAAACTAGTTGTTTTTTTTTTTTTTTTTTTTTTTTTTTTTTTTTTTTGTGACATTTCGGCGCTCTTCTCTATATTTCTCTTTCATCTCATCAGCACCCCTCCTCCTTTTTTTGGGGTGCTTGTTTTTTTTTTTTGAATTTTATAAATGCAGCCTGACTTCCCCGCCTTCAGTTATTATATAAATATTTTGTTTATTAATTATAATAATTAATTAGTTATTATATCATGTGTCAGTAATGAGGAGGTTACTTTTTAAAATTGCTAGACCTCTCCTTTAATTTTTTTTTTTTTTTAATCTTTTTTAAATTTAATTTATTAATTATTATTAGATTATTATTGTTACAGTTCATTTGATTCCAATTTCCCATTTTTCTATTTCAACCAAAAGGGTCACTGGCCCTACATTCCCACCCCCCCAAAAAAAAATTTTGCTTTAAAAATTTATCCCTTTTTAAAACCTCATGTTATAAAGAAACCCTAAATTTTTTTTTTTTTTTATAAGCCTTTTTTTTTTATTTATATATTTTATATATATTAAAAAATAATAATTAAAAAACTCACAGAAAAATATTTTTTTTAAAAATTTTTTTTTTTCTTTTCTCATGGATTTTTTTTTTTTTTTGTTTTACTTAATAGAAATTTTTCATTTTATTTTTCAATTTTTATTTTTATAAAATAAAAAAAATACAAAAAAAACCAGCAGTATGTATAATATATCTCTGTTCACTATCCTGTAATGGGGCTGATTATAGCGGTAAAAAATAAATAAATTTTTTTATTATTCATAAAAAAAAAAAAAAGAATAAAAAAATATTTTCTTTATTTCTTATACAAAAATAAATTTACCTTTTTTTTACAAATAATATATTTAAATAAATAAATAAACAAACAAAAAATCAAACCCCCCAATGATAGACCCAAAGTTATGCCCTTGGTTCACGTGCAGTCAGGCAGATGGCCATCAGTAACAAACCAGATGTAATTTTAATCACAGAAGCCGAGAGAAAGACGGTAAAACATGGGTCAGGGAAAACAATACATCACCATGACAACATATCAGATGCAGACTGAAGTCACTGTAACTGACAGACCACGTCTTCACATAGAGGCTTGTTTATGCCTTTACATGCAGCGGCTGTCGTGTGTCTGCCCGGTTTCACAAGAACGAAGCATGAAAAGTACTAGCGAGTTGCTTGCAATTTACAATTGTTACAAAATGTCGCTTTAAAATGGATTATTTAACATATTCCTCTAGAATGTAAAGAGGTGTAATGAATCATTAGACCGCTATTAAAATTAAAGAGCAATCAGATGATGAGCTTTAAAATTTGTGACCTAATGCTGTCTCTAACTTTGCATCCATTCTGAATTTGTAGTTACAGGATTGAAAAAAAAAGTACACGTACTTACACAGATGCACTTTTTTTATGTAATTTACATGCCTAAATATTAAATCTTTTCCTGTCTAACTTGTAAAATGAAAGCTGAAAAGTCTGAGACACTTTCTTTTTCTTTCTGAACATTGACCTTTTGGTAAACTTGCTGGTAGATGCACTCATGGAAACTTCAATAAACATTTTTTTTTTCATTGTAGATTTATTATCTCTAAATTGTTTGGCTGTATAATCCCTCTGAGGCTGATGAGCAGAACAACTGCTGATTGCTAAACATCCCCTCGGCACTATGCTAACACACCTAAATTTTCCAGACCAGCAATCTGCCCAAACCTAGCTTTTATGGAGGTGCTCACCCTTCCTGCTGATCAGTTAATCAGGTGGATTTGATTAGCAGCACCTGGCTGCTACTTAGCAGGGGAGGGTGGGGGGAGCTATTGCTTCTGCAATTAGCAATACGTCTGTTAAATAAATGACGCCACCATGCAAAATCAAAGAAAAAAACTGTAATTCTACAGAACATATAAAAAGGCAGTAATCTATGACACAGATATTCATTCTTTTATTTATTCATTCATTTATTTATTTATTTATGTATTATTTGGTGGTCTCAGGAAAAGGAAAATAACTGATAGGTGAAAAAAAATCACAGAAATGGCCAAATTAAAGCAGCACTTTAACTTTCTAACCTCAAAAATATGCGTTTCTGACTCATACTGATGGCACAGTGACATTCATTATTTACATTTGAACCCTAGCAGAATCTTGAGTAATGAGAAAATAATACCATGTTGTAAAAACTAATAATAAGAAGCATAATCAGGAAAAAATAGCGATTGTACTGAGCAAGCTGCAATTTTCAGTTCTGTTTGATGGTAAGTCGTGTCTCCTTCATCTTGATATTTGAAGCCCACATTTGTTTAAAAATGCGTATGCATATGCATCTGCACATGCACATGTTAGAGTGCAAGATATTGAGTTGTGTTAAGTGACAATGCAAATACAACCTCGACCTCCAAAGATAAGATGCAGATCAAGAGGGCCTCAAGCAAGGGACCAAGCAACCAGTCACTACCAAGGAGCACAGAACCAGGCAACCCACCTCAGGGAGGACTACCATACACCCACCCAGAGAGAGGGAAGGCTGCAGTTTGAGCCCTAATGGCCGTACAGGCCAAGAGAAGCCAGTGACAGTGGTTAATCAGCCCCAGAGGGCAGCCCTAAGTGCAAACCAAAAGTCAGAGTCACATTCCCAAAAGCCAGCCACCCCTGAAGAGAGGCACCCCACGCTCCCAGGAAGGCTGGCCCACCCAGGCATGCCCACTGCAATGCTGCTTGCCACATACCCCGAAGACCTCAAACAAAATAACATGCAACAGACAATAACGTATACTTGTATCTTAGAAATTTGGAAAAAATAAAAATAAAAGGGATTTTTCTCTCCCGTTTTCCAAACTCTGCTGACTGAATATTCTCCACATAGCTATGACATGTTTTTATCAACTGTCTTAATAAAAACTGTTTGGTAGTTGATATCTTGACAACCTAGAAACCAAACAAATACCAAGGAGGTAAGTAAAGGCAAAAAGGAAAAAAATCAAAAACAAAATCATGAAAGCAAAATCAAACAAAACTGAGCTAATACGACCATACTAAGTTGAACTACAGATGATGAGTAATTCCTGTTTGTCGTTTACAAGGGCAAACATCAAAACCGTTTTACAGACAGCTGTTCTAGTGTCAGTACTAAATATTTAGTGTTTTGGCCTGATCTTTTGTAAATGTGCCAATATTTACTAACTGTAAGCATTATAAATATGGGCAATATGAGTAAGGGTGCAAAATTTTCATATATATATATATATATATATTTTTTTTGTATGTATAGCTGTGTGAAAATTTTTTTGCCCCCTTCCTAATTTCTTACTTTTTTGCATGTTTGTCACACTTAAATGTTTCAGATCATCAAAATTTTTTTAATGTGAGTCAAACATAACACAAGTAAACAGAAAATGCAGTTTTTAAATGAAGATTTTTATTGGGGGGGGGGGGGGGGGATCCAAACCTCAACATAAATTAACTGTGGTTTATCACATCTTTGGAAAGCTGAGTTCGATTTCTCTAACCACACCAAGGTTGGATTACTGCCACACCTGTTCTCAATCAAGAAATCACTTAAATAAGACCTGCCTGACAAAGTTTAGTTGACCAAAAAGATCCTCAAAAGCTAGACATCATGTTGCGATCCAAAAAAAAAATTCAGTAAAAAATGAGAAACAAAGTAATTGAGATCTATCAGTCTGGAAAAGATTACAAAGCCATTTTGAAAGCTTTGGGACTCCAGCTAACCACAGTGAGAGCCATTATCCACAAATGGTGAAAACATGGAACAGTGGTGAACCTTCCCAGGAGTGGCCGGCCGACCAAAATTATCCCAAGACCACAGCGACGACTCATCCAAGAAGTCACAAAAGACCCCAGAACAACATCCAAAGAACTGCAGGCCTCACTTGCCTCAATTAAGGTCAGTGTTCATGACTCCACCATAAAAAAGAGACTGGGCAAAAATGGCCTGCATGACAGAGTTCCAAGACCAAAACCACTGCTGAGCAAAAAGAACATAGAGGCTCGTCTCAGGATGCCAGAAAGCATGATGATTCCCAAGACTTCTGGGAAAATACTCTGTGGACTGACAAGACAAAAGTTGAACTTTTTGGAAGGTGTAGGTCCCATTACATCTGGCGTAAAAGTAACATGGCATTTCAGAAAAGGAACGTCATGCCAAAAGTAAAATATGGTGGTTTTAGTGTGATGGTCTGGGGCTGTTTTGCTGCTTCAGGACCTGTAAGACTTGCTGTGGTAAATGGAACCATGAATTCTGCTGTCTACCAAAAAATCCTGAAGGAGAATGTCCGGCCATCTGTTCAGGACCTCAAGCTGAAGCGGACTTGGGTTCTGCAGAGGGACAATGATCCAAAACACACCAGCAAGTCCACCTCTGAATGGCTTAAGAAAAACAAAATGAAGACTTTGGAGTGGTCTAGTCAAAGTCCTGACCTAAATCCAATTAAAAAGGCGGTTAATGCTGGAAAACCCTCCAATGTGGCTGAATTACAACAATTCTACAAAGATGAGTGGAACAAAATTCGTCCACAGCGCTGTAGAAGACTCATTGCCAGTTATCACAAACACTTGATTGCAGTTGTTGCTGCTAAGGGTGGCCCAACCATTTATTAGGTTTAGGGGGCAATAACTTTTTCACGCAGGGCCATTCAAGTTTGGATTTTCTTCCCCCATTAAAAATAAAAATCTTCATTTAAAAACTGCATTTTCTGTTTACTTGTGTTATTTTTGTCTCACATTTAAATTTGTTTGAAAAAGTAAGAAATTAGGAAGGGGGCAAAAACCTTTTCACACAGCTGTACATATATATATATATATATATATATATAGGTGTGTGAGTGTTTTTTCACCTGGAGTGACAGATACCTTTTCACCTTTTGACTATACAACTTTACTGTAATTGTTCTACAAAGGAAATGGGACAAAATAATCAAATAACCTGGAGGCTTGGCCTTGAATGAAAGGGAATTCCATCTGTTATGTGTTGTTTTCTAGCAAAGTCCACTTTTCACTTAGAGGGAAATAAATCAATACAAAACTGTTAAGAGTGATCAGCCTTATCTTTTTGAAGATCAAGGTGATCCTGGGAAAGACTGTCTTGATGAGAGTGGTTTCCAAGGTAACAATGCTCCCATCCACTGGTACAAATGGTCAATGAACAGTTTGATGAAAAGAACTTATATCTAAATCATATGGTATAGCTGTTTAGCAGGGATATTGATTAACAAACATATGTGAATAGATCTTTTGAAAAGTCACATAAAAAAAGTGAACCAGGTATCTTCTCATTGTTTAAAGTGACTAAATTAGGCTCAGACGTAAACTGCTGTGACCAGAGTGTAGCAGTATAGCTTTCATGTGACGTTACACTCCGTATGGAACACTGTGGGAGGGCAAACAGTACACTTACCCACCACCAGCATGCTTAAAACAAGCCAGAGAAACACATACTTACATGCTACTGAAATATGTCAGACAACAGTTGTGCAGTAGAGTGCACAAACTGCCGCTAAAAAGCTGGGGTTGTGTTTTTACCTCATTTCATTCTATAAAGACAACACTGAGAGGAGAAATCTGTGGATGAGCACCATCAAACGCACAGTGGTCCCCAGATAGAGTAAACCATGGCAGCCCCTCCAAATGCAAACTTCACCAATGGTCAGTAATACCCAAGCCTACACTCAAGTAAACACATGTACTGTATATCTGTATTTTAGCTAGTAGCTTTAGCCATAAATCAAACCCTATGGATGAATTTGATAGGTTTGTTGGCCTATATCAGGGCGACCAGCCACAGTGATCCTACAGTAATGAGTTAAAGTTAGCTACAAGCTAAAATGGAAAGAACTTTCCCATGTTTATTCTAAGTTAAGTTTTAAGTTTGTTTATATTCTAGAGCTAGGACTGATAAAATTGTGTGGAAAAAGATGTTAAATTTGGGCACATCTAGTGTACTGAATTATAACTGAGGATGTTAATTTATTGACTCTGTATTTCGATGCAGAAATATTTGCAAATGCTGCACACTAATAGTACCCTATTTACATTAACACTGGCTTGCTATCGTAAGTACTTACTTTTGCATGTTTATTTCAGACTTGTAGAAATTACAACCTAAATGCCACACTTCACAGTAAATTCAAATTTACAAAATAATTGTCACCATAAGTAACTATCTGTGAAAGTGAAAATCATGGTACTCTAGCAATCAGATCAAAACACGTGCACAATTTACCTCCACCCGTTCAATCAGCATGCATATGACCTGCTTTAGAACAGTGTTTCTCAATCCCAGGGGCGCCTGCAGAGATTTTTTTTTAGGGGTGGCCAGAGAAAATGGCAGGTTGGCCAAGGATTATTAAAGAATAACTTTTGCTTCTTTCAACCTGGACCTTATTTCTAGGAATTCATCCATGCATTTACTCATCAGTAACATTTCTGCATCACTCTGACTCCTTTGACTGACTCTGACTGTATTCAGACTAGTCATAGAATTGCGTATATCCATATAATGGACGTGAAGGGGGTAAAATGAATGGGGCTCTATAAGGCATTATCTGCAGCAAAATGCTTTAATTTAACCATTACTTCAACCAGAATGAATGAAAAAAATAATGAGTACTATTGTCCTCCGAGTTCAGATTTGGCTTACTGTAGTTCTTGGGGGCATTCTCCACCCGTCTACCAGCTGTGTGCCCACAACACCATGGTCAACAGTGCTGATAAAACGAACAGTAGGTAAATCAGAGCTCAGCTTCCTCCATTATTGTTCAGGGTGTGTGTGTCGCAAATAAATTACTTCACACAACTTTGCTATGATGACCTCGCCCACATTGAAAACCACAGCTGAAGATGGCCTCAATTGCCCTCAATTGTAATCTGAACAAACTAAATGGGGGTAGTGTGGTGTCAGCCCAATGAGGGCCGGGCTAAGTAGATGCTAATGTGAAAGGGGTATTAGAAAATGGTTGGGGCGGTTCTGGATGGCGCCTTTCTGGATGAACTTGCATTTTAAAATGTCAAGTTAAATAGGTGTGACAGACCCGCTGGGGATCGTGGCAAACGAGCAGTGGCAGAAAATGGTGCGTCTAGTGTAATGTTTATTTAAATTTTTTAAATTTTTATTAGCTTATAAACATTTTGACATTCAAATATAAACAAAGCATGCTGCGCCATGTTAATAGTACATACTGTAAAAGTTAATATGACTGAAAAATATAATTTTTGCTGGGGTGGCCAGCTTTTTGTTCATGGGGCCATGGCCACCCCTGGCCACCCCTTAGGGGCACCATTGTCCCCAGGCATCGCTGCCCTGGAACTTTTAGTTTCTTTCAACTCCAGGATGCCTGATGCAGATTAATTGAACTGCTCCCCAAGTTCTTTGCAAGACAGCTAATGACCCATTCAGGAGTGAGGTGTGTTGAAGTATGGAAATGTCTAAAACATGCAGAGGAGTGCTGAGGACTGGGATTGAGAAACATCTTTGAGCATAATATGAAATCAAATCAAATAAATAGGATATGTGACCCATGCCCTATTAACTTGTGTTAATAAAGCAATAAAGTTACTTTGAATTTATTACAGTTTTACATGGATTAATATTTGACACACCCTTCAGACAATGAAAAGAAAATGACTGCAAAGGATACATCAGAGCATCCTTTTTGATAGCTTCTCAGACAAGCCTCCTTTCTTCTTAATTCTCTCTCCTCCAAGTGCATTAGGACTTAAGACATCCTTCAGAATATTTGGATGTAGGCTGGACAGAAAGGAGGAAGATTAATTTAGATACAGTAAATGATATTGCTTAGATGAAATAAAAGGTATGAGCCACCGTATTATGTGGGGGTCACATAAAAAAGTGGTTGGGGTAGAAGTGCTGTTGCCTTCCTTGAAACAATATCAGTGGTTTGATTCCCAGTCAAGGTATACCTTCAGCAACATCCAAATTAAAACAAGAGGCTGAAAATAAAGCCATGCTGGCCTGGATAATGCCTGGATAGGCTGGTGTCAGATAATGGGGGACTAGGACATGCGGATAGGAAGTGGGCTACTGGAGCAGGGCATTCTGGGTTGGTGATATTTTCTAACTGTTTAAATATATGTATAAAAAAAAATACAGAGAAAAAAATGCTTGAAACTCTTGAGGATATGTGCAAAAATGTAACCAAATCTAAAACAGGACAAGGTTAAACTAAGACCCAAAAGTTCATTTTATTCAAAGTTTGTGACTTTTGAGAGGTGATGTTTTGATCTGGAGCCACAGCCAGGCCTGTCCCAGCCATCTGCTCAGCTCTGAGGGCCGGGCTGCTGTCAGCACATTTTGCCCTGACTGCCCTCTTGTCCAACACACATGCATACACACACATACAACACACAGTCTCTTCTTTTTCTTTCCTACCTCCTCCTCTTCCTTTCTTCTCGTTGTCACTCCAGCTGGTGGTTTTCCGTGAGGGTTGTCAGATGAGTAGCTCTGTGATGCGGAGGCGAGGAGCGAGGAGAGGGGTACGAAAGGATGAATAAAAGATCACAGGCTAGCTCTCACCCTATTCTGTTCTCTGATGAAAAAAATCTAATGCACACATGAAATAAAAAGGCAACAATGCTCTGAAACCATGTGAGAGAAGAAAATGATGTATGAGAACAAGAGGCTGAACACGTGTAACTTAAATAAAAAACAAAAAAAAACCATCAAAATACTTCAAAGGATTTTTCAAATATTCTTTGGAGAAGGAAGCATGAAAACTGTGATGAGCTCTGGTTGAATTTAGGTAACTTTGGTGTTTGGTAGTCGCTGTCTTCAGATCACTCTAAAAACTGGTAGTTGATCCTTGAACTTTCTATTGATTGAATCAGATTTTAAAGTGAATACTCAAAGAACTCTGCATTGGAGAGACATTGTAAAGCTCATGTCAGTATCTGTTTGTCGCTACACTCTTCATACATGGGCGTACAATTATAGAAGGATGATAAAAGCATACCCTTCCAATGTCCAGTAAACCCTGAGTTGTTCCTACCATTTTCCATTGTGCAATAACCCGAGATCAGTGGTTTTTGCAACAAGTGTTAGCTGCAAGAAGTTTCACCTTATTCACATTTCAACATACATGATTGGCCTTGTTCTTGTCTTTTCTTGTAAATGTGATAGCAGTTGCACCCTCTGTTAAGACAGCTACAGTAGCAATGCTAATGAAAGAGACCAGCGCTAATGGTGATTGTGTCTTCAGTCAGAATTTCAGAGGCAAAGAAAAGGTGGACAATAGGAGTTATTTCAGAGTGTGTAAAAGTAAAAATTTAAGTCACAACAATAAAAAAAAAATTACTTAACTGCTATAAACAGTTAAAGGTGATAGCTACAAGTTTAATTCCTCCACCACAGGGTGGTGCACTCACACTCACCTACTCAATTAGCATTAGCAACGTAACAGAACCTAGCTCATCCTGCTTTTTTTTGTCCACTTGAATTTGAGAAATGTAAGGCAAGCAAAATGTTATTTCTAAACATAACAATCGAGCTAGCAACTTCTGAGCTAATGCTAATGCCGCAGAATCCTTCATTGTAGACGTTGGCATGGTCAGAAAATTTTCATATATTGGACCCATCAAAATTGATTAAACAATTATTTATATGCTATAGAAAAAAATTCAGTAAATTCAATACTTTTATTCTGCATGCCTGTAGACATTTTGTGGATCTATTATTTCTGAAAAATTAATTGTTTTGATTAAAAAGTTGTAGCTATCACCTTTTAAGTAAATTGGCTTTAGGGTAAATTTCTATTTTTCTTTTTTTTTTTTATTCTTTAATTTATAACACAATATCTTACAAAATCATTACTCTTAATAATTTTATATACAGTAAAGACAACCCCCCCCCCCCCCCCCCCCCCCAAAAAAAAAAACAAAACAAAAAAAAAAACATTTATGTTAATACCATAAAAGAATATTTAGTATTTTAAACTTTTTTCTTGTCATCCACTGGTCTCTGTGGGTCACTTTTGTTACACTTTCAATGTCAAAATCAAACCTGCGTCCTTGTCTTCAGTCTTCTTCACCTTGTTATTCTTGAGTTTTAGGTCTTTATTTTTAAACATTAATTCAACAATTGTCTTAGAACCATATGTACTGTTGTATAACACATTTACCATGTTATTTAAACTAGATATTTAAACTAGTCTGTATGGGACATTGCTTGTTAACTGCTTGTATGTGTCCTCTTGTCTGTCTTGACTTGTTTTTATTACACATATGCACATCATATTTGGTTGCCTTACAATTGAAATGAGCAGTTTAAATAAATGTGTCCCCCTTGCTTGATAAATAGACTAGATTCCCTATGTACTGCAAGGAAAGGGATTTCAGTTATAACCAATGAAACACCAGCAATAGAAAAGAAGGATTTGAGCTTCTTTCCAGACCAGTTGTTTGGCAAATGCACACAGAATTACCACAAAAGAATAGCATGAATAATACACGAGTGGCTCATCAAGTATATATTTTTTTAAAAGATGTTTAAAGATGTCTTAAAACTTCTTACTACACATCTTCCCATAAATTTATTCCAGTCTCGGCTTGATGCGACTATCAGGTTACTCAGCTGTAAAACTTGTTGAACCTTTGCCTCCTTATTTATCCAACTTACTGGCAAACAGTTTGGTCTCCTTTCATTACCCACAATGACAGATGAAATATTCTTACTGATGGCTGAGAAATTCTGAAAGGGCTAAAGATTTTAGCTGCACACAACCTTTAGAGATTAGCGATTCTTACAGAAAATGAATGGACTCCTGGTTGAAAAACAAACAAAAATGTCCAGAAATGAGGTGCAAGCGACTCAGTTAATTTGACCACAGACTGTGGCTGTGCTGAGATTCTGAGCAACAAAAAAAAAATAAATAAATAAATAAATTAGACCCCACATGATTTTTTTCCTCTTCAAAAAAAAACTTTTTCTAAATGAAAAAGAAATTAAATTAGATGTATTTATCTAGTGACTGCAGCATCGGCAAGTAATGCTTTAGCAAACCTTAGCCCATTGTCTTGGATTTCTTGTCCTTTATATTTAATCTTGCCTTATACTTTCATAGAAAAATTGTGTCGTGCTCTACTCAGTGAAACTGGTGAAAATGTGAAGTACTTTGCAGATGAGTAAAATATTTCCACTCTGAGTAACTGTAAAACAGAGTAAAGGAGATTGAATGTTGGACTTAATCCGCTGTGCAGAAACACAACTTTGAGTCAATATAAACTGATAATAAGCCAGTGTACATTAACCAACATAACTAAACCAGTTATTTGGTGGACACATCTGAGCATTCTTCTAAATATTTAGTGGCTGTCGCTGTCCTCACTGCCCATGCAGTGCATACAGATCAGGGAATAGTGCCAGCATGGTACAGGCCTGACAAAGTTTCAGCCAAAAGTACAGTGTGTTGATTTTATGCTCATGTAAAACCTTGATCACTAAAAATGCATCTTTAATGTGGTCACACAATTTGCTCACAAGGGCGCAATCTGAAAGCCTCCCCAGTGCATTATGTCCTCCACATCTGTACTCCCCCATGAATAAAGGCGAAAGTAATTGTGTGCTTTTGTGCACCCCGGGGTCCCCAACGTTTCATCCCTGTGGTTGAAAGTACAGCTCGCTGTTGTAATTAGTGGGGTTAATATCCTGGGCAGCATCTCTAAATTAAATCTCTAACTCCATGGCGATGTGGCTGAGTGATGCACCTGTTCACAGTAATTACAGATGCAGCTTGGGAGTGTGCTCGTAATGAGTTGGGATAGTCAAGGTTGACTCGCTTGAAAGCCATATCCCACTACTTTGCCAATAATGGTTTTGTGTGTCTGAATGGAAACTGAAGTCAGTTTTTGGCAAATAAAGTAATAAAGTCTGGAACTGATTATTTATTTGTTTATTTTCCTTTTGGGAAAAAGAAAAAAATATATATATATACACACACACACACACACACACACACACACATATATATATATATATATATATATATATATACATGTTTCTTGAATATTTTACATGCAATAAGTCTCATTGTGTTTTCTGACCTTTGAACTTTTTTTCAAAATTGACCGGCTTAAGTTTTGGTGCATACCATATATTAATGTTTCCCAAACAATCCTCTCTGTTTAGATTCATGTTTTTATTTTCTGCAAAGCATCTCAACAACTATTTAAAGGAACAGATTTAGAGCATGTATCATCTTTGTAAATATAAGGCTGCTAAACCAGATCAGTTCAATAAATGACCAAATAGCTGCGAAAAAACTGTGTGATTTTAATGTAAGTGTGCTAATAGTAAATGATTGAACCTGGCCTGATCATTAGCTCATTTACACATGATGTCCTGAGCACTTTTGAAAGGCTCCAGCCCCCATTTGTCTGTGTACAGGATAAAATGGGTATAGAAAATTGATGGAAGGATGGCTGACATAAACCTTTGTACCAAATTAGCTTTGCTTTTGGATAAAGACAAAGACACATAACGGGATCAGTTTAAACATAATATTGCGTTACTGTACCATTCATACAAATCTTAGACCATTTTTCACTCTAAGGGGTCTTGAATTCAAACATCCCAGTTTAGGTAAATACCATTAAAGCCTTCCAGTAGCACTGAAGTCCTCCCTGACGTATCCCATACTCTCAATCTCCTCTAACAATTTTCTCCAACCCTTTGACGTTGGCGCTCGCTAAGTATGTGCTTAGGCAAGACAGCCTTCTGCACTAATTGAAGTCAATGACACAAGCTGCAGGGGCGCGTGAACAAATTTTGTCTCCATGGAAACACATACTGGCAAGTGTGTCCATTGAGGAGCCTGCAGTGCTACATTGGAATTGCTATATACACTCATCTGAAGCCCTTCACAGTGAGAAGGGAATGAGAATCAGCTCCAGACACAAGACAGGACAGAGGAGGGTAGATCCTTACTGCCTGCAGTGTTTCAACACATAAAACATATGCTAAAGATGAATTTATCTCCTGTAAAACAGACCAGATACCAAATGTGAAGGATTACAATTTATTGTTGACAACAGATGAGAAAAGGAATGAAAATAATTGCAGAATGATTTATTATCAAAAAGAGAGAAAAAAAAGAAGAAAAGATGACAATAAGGGAAAAAATAGTATAACGGGCAAAATGTAATGATAAATAAATACAGCATACGGTGCACTGGTTGGCCCAGCTTAGGCCTTTCATTGTGAAGTTTGTTAATTTTTGTTTCAGAAATCAAATAATTGCATGTTGAGTTTTTGTTTTTTGGTCTTAAGAGAGTAATTGGTGTTCTGTGTAACTTTGTGATGGACAGCTGACCTTTCCAGGATTAATATCCTAAAATAATATTTCACAATGTAAAACCACAATGAAACAACTGGATGAACGTAGACCTGCGTCAAACAGCTCAGTTCCCCCCGTAGGACTCTATCTTGCAATGATAAAGAATTCTTCAAAAAATCCCAGGATCCAGAGACTCACATCAACCTAACATAGCCTATGTGTCTTTGGACTGTGGGAGGAAGCTGGAAGAAAACATGCCAACTTCACACAGGTTCCCCTAAAAACCCTCTTGCTGTGCTTAAGAATTGATAAAAACAATTGTCAGTATGTACAGTACAATAATAATACTGGCTTTTATTGAGTGTACAGTATGTGTTCAGATGGGAGCAGTGTTGGTTTCATTCTAACTGCTGCAGGAATCAACAACTAGCATAGCACTCCTTCACACTTTGAAAGAGGGATGATCCTTCATGTGGATGAGAGTTTAGCCATGATCTTCCCCTCTCCCACCACTTCCACTTGGTCCAAAGGACATCCCAGTATAGCTGCACTTTACTGGAATGCTCCAGTACTGTCAACGGGTGCAAGGTGAGTACATCCGTGATTGATCATACATCTGACTTTACTCCGATCAAGTCTTACAAAAGCTGAAATGGTGATGTGGCAGGCCATTCTGTTTTACCAATCTCTCATTCACAGAATTAAACTTTATATTTCTGAGCCCACCTTAATCAGCTTATAATCTCAAGAAACAAACCTCATTTTGTTGAGACAACAGTTATCATTATCACGAGAAAATGGTCATCTTGTAGTAACGAGAACATTAACATATCTCGAAGCAACTATTTAAAAAAAATAATAATAGACTAGGTCTGCTTTTGTATCGTAACTGATAGATGTTTAAAAAATTGGAATAAAAAGAAAGAAAAAAAGTCTGCATGAACCAGAAATCCATAAATTCTCATTTGGTCTAAGAGTAGCAATGCAGTTGTTGAGGGGTAGTCCTTGTGGTGTTGTTGCTATGGTTGCAAAAAACATGCTTGCATTTTAATAATAGGTCAAAAACACAATGAGCCTTATTTCTCATCATTATGTCAAACCATTTACTCATAATGGTTATGCAGCTACAATTCAAGTTGCCTAATGATATTGGTATGTGTGTTGTTCTGCTTGTACCTGCATTTGTTCTGGCTTTGTTTCACATGCATTAATCAGAGGTAGATTATCATAAACTAATACGGTTAAAACTTTTAAAGATTGTTACTATTATTTATTTATTTGCTTTCTTTTTTTTTCCTGGCAAAGGTCATGGCAACTGGATCGAAAGCCTTTAACTTTTTTATTTGTGTGTTATAAGTCAAAACAATCTTCTGAAGGAATATTCCTTTTATGTTGCCACACATTCAGCAGATACTGTTTAAGATATGTAGAATATTTAGCTTTTAGCTCTGAATCAGCACTTAAAATCAAGACGTGATAAATTTATGCACAGCAGGAAATTTTTGAGTTTAAATAGTACAATGCCTTAATCCAAATATCTCCACTTTCTCCATCTTTACCTTGGCAGCCATCGAGGAAGAACAAATTTAGCTCTAACAAGTTCAGTCTTTCAAAGATACAGTTATCACTTTGTGCCACTTGAGGCCGCCAAGTGTGAAGTCATTTGATTTCATGCCAATAAAGCCCAAGATAAACTGCAAACAAAGAATGATGATAAACGCAAGTAGTTAGATTTAGGAGTTTATTAGAAACTCAAAGCTGAGACAGCTCAGATTTAAAACAGATTTTCAAAAGTGCTGATTTTCAGGAGAGAAAAGTATGCCATCGTTTTCTCTACATTACTATAGAAAACTCGCTCTCTCAGCTTGTGTTCAGTGATTGTTATTGTAATCCCACATATGCATACAAATCCTGTGGCTTCTGCATTTAATCCAAAAGACTGATTGGTCTGTTCTTGTAGAGTTGTTTGATTTTCAAGTGCTGCCATTCGTGTGAGGTTTTTGTATGAGAATTTTTTTTTTCTTTTTAAATGTTTCCCCTTCTTGTCTTATGCTACTTTAAAAATAACATCTCTGATCTTTTGAGATGTTGTGGGCAGAGGTTGCTCTAACAGTGTTGCCATGGAAACAGCGGCCATCAAGCCACTATTTCACCACGTAATGAACAACTGTGCCCCCTCCTTCTCCCTCCTCCCTTTTTTACATCTATATGTGATTTAGGATGGTGGCAGGCTGTGGGTGGATCAATGTGAGATTAAAAAGAAAAATATAAATATGGCTCTCAAGCAGAGATCCATATAAATACAGCATATAAAAACACATGCAGGATATTTATATTCCATTTCTTGAACCCACTCCTGCCTTACCTCGTGACTGCGCTGCTGTTAATGATCCTCCTGCTGGATCTCTTTTCCAGGCCTCCTGAAACTCTTACTCATTCATCATAACGGCTCTGACAAGCTTGGCTGAGATGCTGCAGGGTAGTAAGCAGAGAAGCAAAACTCCTATGAGATGAGCCAGGAAGGGATACAAAAAACAATCAACAAAAAAAAAAAAAAACATCACTGCTGCGGCTGATACCTGCAGCAAAAAAATAAATAATAAAAACAAAAAGAATACAGATTTAGAAGAGGCAAAAGCTGGTTGCACTGGCATAAAAAATACAAGACAATACTTATGCAGCATGATGAGGTCATCATCTGTATTTACAACACTTACTCTGACCAATACTCTATATCCAGTTTTATATAAATGGACACTTTTATTCAACTCATGCAGTTTATTGGCCACTACATGCAGTGGACATTTTTTAATGTTGATAATTAAAATCCTAAACCAATTGGCATTAACATTAGGACCACCTGCTATGCCATGACAAAGAGTTATTCATGGTGTCCTCAAGTGTCTGCTTGGTATCCAGATATTAGCCATAGATTCTCCAGACCTGCAAGTTGTGATCTGGAGTCCATGAGGATTGGACCTGATTCCCACAGAGGCCTAGCAGATTGGTATCTGGAGGAGCACAGCGGACTGCTGGGAAAGGCTGCTATTGTAGAGGAGTGATGTTTTCATAAAGATCTGTATAAATGTTAAGGTGGTGTCAAGGGAGCATCATTGAGTGACACTTTGTGTGTCTTAAAAACCTACATCAGCATTAAACAACTAAAAATTCCTCTTTTTAAGAAGAAAATGTTTCATGTGAAATGTTTTAAAGTAAGAAAAAAAAAATTGCTTTATGACTTCACCTTTCAGTTCATGCTATGAATAAGTCATTCTGTCCCTGTTGTTCAGCCCACCAGCAGATAACTCACCCTTTATCTCTAACAGCAGGATTACTGCCACAACATCATCAGAAGGGGAAAACAAACACGTCTCATTATGGTCTAAACTTAGCTCACATTCACTTATTCCTATTTTCCAAATTTGCACACATTTAATTCTCAATTTCACTCTTTTTTGTGCGTGTGGCTTGGCCCTTCCAACAAGGGCTGAGAGCAGAAAAGCAAAGTGGAGAAAGGTTTCCACACATATCTTAAAATAAGTCTTAGAATTCCATCATGGAAGGTTTCACCCCTACAAGGAGAGTGAGGGAAATATGCCTGATTGAAATGTCTCCATATTGAAGCAAACATCATTGTGATGTGAAGTCTATTATTAAACACACCACAAAGTTTACATAAAGAAGCGGGAAAGGTGCTGGGACAACTTGCCATACAAAAGGTCACACTTTCAGCGATGAGCCTTGCATCGCAGCACCTCACTATAACACTTTCACATTAAACAATGAATAAATGATTATAGCTTGAGCTGAAATATTCATTTAACAATTCCACCATCATTTTCATAGACCCCATTTTACCTATTACAGCCACAGACTGAAGGTCACATGAAAGCGGAAGCATCCAAATGGCAATACATTCAATTCCAATCTCTTTTTTTCCTTTTGATATTTTTTTCTTATTAACTATATTAAAAAGGCACTGCTCACCATTAGGCTGGGACCTGATTCACTAGTTTCTCATTTCATTTGCTCCTCATGGCGCACGCAACATGCCTCACCCTCAAAGTTGCCAGGCTTGGTTCTTCAAATATTTCAGGTAAAACATAACGGCTATACTATTGGATCTTACTTTTCTTTGCACTTATATTGTCTGATGTAGATGTACAATTGTTTACAATGTCCGATGAGGACAGACTCAAGTATCTGTTTAGGTATAAACTATTTTATTTGGCTCACTTTTTGTTAAGTGCTTGGCTTCAACATAAGAGGACACTCTTTGTTTGATATATTGTATGTTGATGACTGCCTATTATCTGTCTCTGTGTCTTGTAAGCCCATGTGGGCTGGGCACCTTTTGTGGTGTATAACACTAAATAAGTGAATTGAAATTAAAAATATATATTTATATATAATATATACTGGTATATGTGTATATATATATATATATATATATATATATATATATATATAAGTGACAGTTTTAGGAGAGGAGTACTGATCATTGTGTTACCTAATGTATGCAAAGGCGTGCGGCATACAACAAAGAGATAACAACAAAGTAAGAGTCCAGCAGAGGAAACAAAATCTGGGATTGTGTGGGGAAAGTTTCAGACAAGCCTACAGCATGTGATGTGGGGTCTTACAGCAGCACGGAGCCGAGAGCATTTGAATGAAACTATGTTTGACAGGCGCAAACTGTCTGAGAGGGGCCAACACGACCTGCCATTACCACTACAGGGAGCTACAAAGCCTGAGGAGAAAAACTGTTGAGAGAAGAAACACACACAAACACACACGGTGAGGGAACAGATGGAAGAACACTTACAAACACACTGACGTGTCTGTATGGGTAACCTTCCATGCACACAGACACGCATAGGCCGCAGAGACGCAGTGGTGAGTTTGTATCAGTGCTGTGCTCTCCGCACACAGGGAGGCTGCTTACTCACCAAGATCCATCTTTATTCAGTTATGATAATGCAGTGTCATGCGGATACAGATTATGATAAGGTTTCTGAGGGGATGACTTTAACTGTGGACGGCGGGATGTCTGAGACCATCTGTGATTTGGTGTGTACTCCAAGTTATAAGGAAGTTACAAAGAACCGTTTCAAATTATTCATCATTTTTGTTTCCATCTTTTGATCATCAGCTCCTTTTAGTTCTTCAAGCGCTGTCCAGTGTCTTTATTTATACCACTAATACTGCTGATAAAATACAGTAGAGTTTACTGTTTTTACCAGATGGTAAGAAATCGGCACATTAGCATGAACCCACAAAAAACTGCAACCTCCCAGCCACCTTCTCATTATTATTAGGGCTATTATAACCTGTGTTATGGCTTAACAAAGTAGCAAGCATGATTTTTCTCTGCAACTTTCAGTGAAACAAGGAAAAGAGTGAAAAACAAATCTCACAAGAAGATATTTTAAGTGCATCTGCTTCAATTTTTTAAATTTAAATTAAAGTCCAAAAATGGAAACTTACATTTTCTTGCTTATTTTCAACAAGTAAGAAAAGTTATTGAAACATTTAATCTTCCCATTAGATGAAAATGTGAGTAGCCGCTCATTCAAACAAGAGTGCTTGAGATAAATGGGTGCTGGCACTCTTTAGGTAGATCAGACACATGCAACATGACTGGCACAAAAAGATTTTGCATGTGAAGGAGAGTACTTGAAAAAATTTGCATATATCATACAAGCATGTGCAAGAATTTTCCTTTTGCATACAGACATGTGTAAATGTCTCCATCTGTGACCGAAAACACTTGTATGTATCCTGGCCTACATTACTCTTCAGCACACGTGCTTTTGATAACACACATGTTCCTTCATGTGCACGACCACAGTGCAAATCACAGATTTAGTTGAAGACAAGAAGCAGAAGGAGACGAGGGAAAAATGAGGAGAGGGAAGCCGTAGACAGGAGAGTAGATGTGACATGATTTACAATGATGTCATTAACCTTGAGAAACAGAGGCTCTCTGAGACAAACACTATTTCTCAGACAGACACCTTCCAAGAAAAACACAGTGTGCATATACACACACGATAAACTCCTGAACGCTCAGAGAAACACGTCGAGCAAGCAGGTGTGTATGAAAAACCCAGCACACACACGAACATACATCGTACAACCCTCAAAACAACACAAACTGCCAAATACTGACTGCATACAGGTAGTAAGTAGTTGAGGATGTTGTGTGTTCACACTAAACTGAGTAATTACCCATTGCTAATTTTTGGTGATACACCATCCCTAAAACAGAAAGCACAACAGAGAAGCTAAGCCCAGAAAGTAAGCATGAACACTATTTGACAACTATTTAAGCAAATAGCAAAAGCTTTCATAGCATATTAAATTATTTCCAATGTATATTTCCACAGACAGAAAATTCCACATCCACATTTGCTGCTCTGTGAATTAGCACTTAGGCAACTTTAGCATGTCAGAGATTTACCAATGTTTGCAGTGTTGGACCAGAACAACTGACACAATTTTTGGGATAACTGCAAGACACAAAACTATCTTCCATTCTATTTTAATGTCAGGGGACCCACCATTATCACCAGCATCACACAATTGCCATTCATTCCTATTGCTCCAGGAACCATGAAGAACCTTTACAGTCATTATCACCTTCAAGTCTTGTACGATCCTTTGAATTAAACCTCTGCTGCTTGTTTTCACACTAGGTTGCATTGAAAAGCGGACTACCCAAATGGATTACTTCCAGTCATACTATCCAGTAGATCATATGGACATGCTGAACATGTGTCGTCTCTTCTTGGTATGCTTTTGAGAGGACAATTTTGGCCACTAGGGGCACTAAACCTTTGGAGCAACCCTTACTGATCTTGCATTTCAGAAAGCACGGCAAGATTATTTGAATATAAACTGTCCCGCCTCACTCCTAAGACCCATCCCCCATTCCCTCTGCCTCCCAATGCAGATGCAAAGGTCTGACAGCCAGGTCCCTCTGCCAATCCTAGGCGTGCAACCCATCGCAAGGATTGGAGTTTTCATTGAATATTTAGAGATTGGAATGATATTTTGCTTTGATTAACGGTGGGTATGTCTTGTTTTTCAGAGTTCCATTTCCTCATCCATAGCATTCTACCTTATCAAAAAAATAGAGCACATCGGTAAGGGTTGCTTTAACTTCCCACAAGCCACACAACTGGCGCAAAATTAACCAGTCTATCTGTGTTTTTAGAATCATGTTTGCAGACCACTTTGACCAGTTGATTTGAAGTCATCGAGGCATAAAAGCAAAGTGTTCCAGGTCACATGATCAAATGAGAGACAGATCCACAAGTTACAAAGTCTGTTTTCCAAGAAGGGCAGCCGACTCGGAGCACCGACATGCATCAAGTGCTGCATACTGACACCGGAAATCTTCTATCGTTACTTACATTAATAACAAAATATTATAATATTTGTTTAATAATTGGGTCAAAAGTTACACGGTATCCTTTAAAAAAAACAAAAAACAAACAGCTAATATTAAAATGACAAGTTGGGAATCCCTGCAGTCAAATGATTAATCCATTAGATATCTCAAATGCCAATTAAAAATATTAAGGTGATTCCTTTTGCCGATGTGTCATTTCAGATTTTACCAGAGTGAAACAATGAAAAAGCGACTCGTCCACACTGCTACTAAGCAGAGATGGGAACTACGGAGTCAACAAGTCTTCTCTAAACCATGTATTTGTTCTGCCCAGCTACTGAAGCAGGGAAGCCCAATCAGCAGAATTTAATTCATTGTGCTGATTGGGCTCACCTGGTTCAGTGGCTGGGCAGAACAAACACATGGCATGGAGATGACTTGTGGAATCCATAATTCCCATCTTTGCTATTAAGGTTAAAAAAGATTAAATAAGATTGAAAAGCAGAAAAAACAGATTTATCACACAATTTATTAAACAATGATCTCAAATTCCTGTTATAAATATTTAGTATGTAAATGATATCTTCATAAAACATTTTCATTTACAAGTGAAGTCAGAGGATTGTCAAGATGTCCTCTGACAGTTTCAGCAGCACATATCTACAATTGCACACTCACTACCTATGAAGTCAAAGAAAAAACATTCATCAACTTGCACAAAGGCTCATGGGATACAGACCAACAAGAATCCCTTTCAAAAGTGCATTGTATGCAAGTCACTTTGCAGCGTCTTTAAATAGAAATTCTCATTGAAAATAAAGTAAAACAAACAAATATATCTCCTCCGAATATTTGGCAATACATCACTTGTCTCATTTAGATTAGTGGAAAACATGTAATTTGCATTTAATGCTCTTCTTCCTGTCAGTTTTTGTTCACAATATAAAAAGTTTAAAATGAATGGAGATATTTAGTTGATTCTCTTTTTAACAGTGATGATTCAGTCTTTTTCCAGTCAGCAACAACTGATTTCAGTATTTAATACTTGAAAATTAGGCCGATATTGGAAAAGATGAAGCAAAAGAGCTTTTATTCTTTTGCTTGTATCATTTGAAGGCTGATATTTCTCCCTTTTTCCATTTGACACGCTGCAGGTTTTGCATATTTCAGGAGACAATATTGTCACACCACATTACCGTAATGATTAATCACACAGCAACAACATAAGAAAAAACTAAAAAAAAAAAAAAAAAACTAAAAACTAAAAAAAAAATCTGCTCCTGTTAGGAGGACCACTCTATAAATAAATATAAAGACTTGTTTGTTTTTCCAAAGCAAACACTATTTCTCTGACTAACAGCTACAAGCATCTCTTGAGAAACAATCATATCTTCGCTGCATTTATAGCAAAACTATCAGGAGGGATGACTCAAGTGAAGCTCAAAGAAATAGTAAATATTTAAAGCACTGAAAATTGCATGTTGATATTCGCTCCTCTAATGCACTTTCTCACTGCTTGCATACGCAGAAACCAGCACACATATTATTCAATTTTCAGCAGCACTGAATTCAATCGTGTTTACTGAGAATTTCGTCCATGACAGCAAATGATGTGCTGGTACTGCAGCTTTAACAGAAGCTCTGATTCTTCCACTCATGATTCATCACGACTGCATTAAAACAAATCCATCTCTTCTAATTCATGATAGCTGAAAGGCAAAGATTACTAAGACGTGTGAAATTAGCAGGAACTTTGACATATTAGAGGTTTTGGACATTAATAAAAGACCCACAGCATAATTTACATGCCCATATAAATACAACTTTACATTACATGGTTTGTTAATGGTGTATTTTAGCAGGTGTAAAAAACTAAAAAAATTTAGTGAAATGTTTATCCCCGCAACTTGAACTTTTAGAAATCAAGTAATGGGATGGATTCAGTCCCAGGTCAGTAGTCATGTGCCTGTCTCATTAACCTCAAGTGGCTTGCTGATTGGGTTTTTGTCTCACAATATCAGACAGCTTTTGTTTGATGAGTATATAACTCACTACTTACTCAAATTTACATGTAATCCTTTTAGTAGTTTCAGGACTGATTGTTCAAAAATGACTTTGAAACTGCAAAAATACTGATATGACACACACTTTAACAGTCACTGTGCATAGAGCATGATGTTTGGTAAACGTTTTTTTTTAGTATGGAATGAGTCAAATTCCAACTCAGCCTTGGGATAAATTAAGAACACAGTTTTCCTTCTGTAAAGTTGCTTTCAGAACCCACACCTGAAGCCAGTCACACACTTGTGTGCAGACAAGTTCTTCACATTTAAATATATATAACTAAGCAGCTTATTTTTGAGTAATGCTTAAATCCTACATTTTCCAAAGGTAGTGCACGCTAACATTGTTTCTGTTATTGTTTTCAGCCTTTGTTTTCTTTGATTAGAATTCATCTGACGTTTGACACCTTATGAGCAAAGCTGAGGGAGACATTTTCAAAATGCCACAACCTTTCACTGAGGCTGTTTGCAGCAGAACAGTCACACCATTTTGCTTCCAAATGATGCCCATGAACGTAAACATCTTGACAGAAGTCCGAGTTCCACCTGCTTCTTTTGTCCCGTTCAGAGAAGGTCAGTTCCATCGTAGACCACAGGCTTGTCTAGACTCAGGTGATACAGCACTTTCTTTGAAATGAATCTAAAAATGGGACAGAAAATTCTTTATGTTTGGCATCAAAACAGAAACAGTGGTTTGTGCTGAGAAGTGAACACAGCGGCTGACCTGGAGAAAGAGTTGTCAAAGATGAGGGTGTATTCTCCTGCGTTCCTGACTTTCAGTTCCCCCTGTATTGTCTCCTTGTGAGAGTTACACCGAGTCAGCGGGATCAAAACCTGCAGTCAGAAAAAGCCATACATCCTACTTAATGTTTAGAAAAACATACTGTGTATGCATAACTGAAAGGCATGAAAGCAAATCAGGATAGGCTCACATTAGATATTGATTTCTCAAATTTAAATCGTGCTCAAAACCCTTAATGTCAGCAAGACTATCAACAATGGTTTTAATATTGTGTTAACCCTGATCTTGGCTTCGGGTGGTTCATGATGCATCTGCCAAAAGTGAGGCAACTATTTCACTCATTTCCAAGAATGAAACCTCTCTTGCAATTTACTGCATGTGTACTACATTTGCATTACCTGATAGTGTCACAGGTTTAAGAGTAAAACTGGAAGCAGGCTGATGCAATGTGCTTGTCAGGAAACACAATATTAGAGTAAATCAATAATTATGAGAGAGACTTAATCCTTTAACGGCCTGCTTTATCATTTTGTACAGGCAAGGTAAGTTTATTTGTAAAGCACATTTTATGTATAAGAGAATTCAAAGTGCTTTACATAAAACATTAAAGGCAGCATGCAGAGGAACCATTAAAAAGTACATAAAAACAAACTTTAAAAAGAAATACAATAAATTAAGAAAAGAGAAAAGCTTCAAGAAAATAAAGTACAAGCCATAAGTTACAGTGTGAGGAATTACTGTAACTGCTGCTTTAAAAAAAGCCGGCACATAAAAGTGTTTAACTTTGATTAACGGTTGTTCTGATAAAGGTTTGAAACTTGAGTAAAACCAGCTGAGAGTTTCATCAGATCTGCAGTTTTCTGGTCTACATGTCATAAAAACTGAACACTTCCTCTTTACGCTTACTTCTGACTGTGGGAACTCTGAGTTTAGTCAGTAAAGAAAAAGAAAACTCATTAAAAAGGTCCGATTGAATAGAAGTTCTCTGGTTCCTGACACAGGAGGGTTAGTTAGTCTGTCACAATAACGAACAAGGCACAAGCATTATCGCTGTTCTTACAGTAGCAATGATGTCAGAAAATAATAATTTCCTTTTATTTCTTAGCTCCAGATAAATGTTCAGCCCCGCCACTGATCTCACAGTGAACATACAACTTTGTTTTTCACCACCTGCATTCAGCTTTTTGACATTCTTGTGTTTTAGGTCTTACCAGCGTGACATTTTCCCATGGAACTGTCTTAGGACAAATTCTCCACAGACTATAATATATACTATATTTTTTTTTAATTTGTGGAAATAAACCTGCACTGGGTTTAAGTAAGTAATGCCAAAACTGTTTGTTACTGTTTGTTAAGGCAGTCAGCCGTGTTGACTGTGTCTGAAGCTTACATGAGTTTGAAGATATCACAGTCACTTTCTGGTCCAGTTTTGTCAGTGCAGATATAAATGAAACGAAATTGGCCAGAAGAGGAAGTACTCTGCATGCACAGCAATGCAAACTGTGGTTTCTCACCTTGGCCTGCTCCAGAGGAGTCTCTGCACTCTCCCGGTAGACCACGCTGAAGGAGATGCTCTTTGGTTCAGAGGTGAACGTCCAGGAGACGGTGGGACCAGGAGAGTTCATGGTGATAGGGATGATGCTGTAACAGCTGGACTTGATGAAGAGCTCTCGGGAGCTGTCCCCAAACCCAGAGATGTCATCCACTGTGAAGTGGACAGAGAGCCTACGGCACAGGAAACCAACAATTCACAAAACCGAGTCTTTTCACCTACCGTTTTTTCCATAGTAGGTATGTCCAACAAAAGTTACACCCAAACACCATTCAGTTGTTTTTTTTTTTTAAGTAATAACTTAAATGAAATAAATACTTTAGGGCATACTGCATGTCTTTAAAAGTTGATAAAAATAAATAATTGTTTTGAAGCCTGTAGAGCAATTACTTATTTTTTGTTGACTGGTTCTTTTTCTTACTTCACATTCCTCACATTGAGGAACTTGTTGCAGCATCATTGTTAAGTCTTTTTGAAGTTGCTACAGGACATTTCTCAACATTGTTAGCTACTGTGCTCTACAGCACAACAAGCAGAGAGACCTAAGCAGCTACAGCAATGGGATATGAATCACAGAGATCTGGAAGCTCAACTTTTTCCACGTCTTTCAATGTCATGCCATCTTTTATTTTGTTTTTTTTATCTTTAAGCCCCAGTGATACTGGAGCCACAAAAGAGCAATGACATCATGGTAAATTTTCATAGAGCTACAATAGCATCCATCTTGTGGTATGGTATCACCAGTTGGTTTGGGAATTTAACGGTTAAATCCAAGCTTCAGATTTACACTGTGATGAAAACAGCTGGGAAGATCATGGGGCAAACTCCTGCCAGCCTCCAGGAGCTTTTTGATCAGGCAGGCATCTCACAGGCAAAAAATATTTTATCTGACAGCTCCCATGTTCTGCACATGGAATACACATTGTTAAAATCAGGGAGGAGGTACAGGGTCCACTAGTGCAAACACAACAGGTATAAACATTCGTTTGTTTCACTGTCCATAAAGTTTATCAGTGAGTAAAGATGACATGTTAGTTATGGAGGAGTGTATGGCTGATTTTGTTGTCTTCTAAAAATAAGTTTTCATTTTAATGCACATGGCCTTTATTGGTGTTTTTTTTTTCTCTTCATTTTTTTTTACCGTCATCGATGGGTCTGAGATGTCTACTGTGATTGTCCTAGATGCCTAACTGCTGATTATTGATGTGCTGATTTTACTTCTTATTATTTCTATTGTGCAGCAGTGTCCTTTTTACTGAGCCAATCTTCTTCCAAGGGAGACAAATAAAGAATTTTTTTCTCTATAGCGACTTTCAGACTTGCATTGTGGAATATGTGCGGTGAAGTTCATCTACTCTTTAACCAAGGCTGTCTTTTGCTTCCTTGCGGACATCTTACACTTTACAATCTATGTCATTTGAGGCAATTGTTTTCAAAGGTCGCAACTTAGAAATAGCCACACCAATCGGAAATTATAGACCGGAGTCCTGACATACACTTTAGTTTTAGTGGAAGGCTGTGACTCGTTGCTAAGCAGCTCTTCGATGAGGCAGATGGCTTCTGATGTAAGGTCTTGAAACTCACCCCCCCTTCCCACCAATCAAACGAACCGGCTGTAACTTACAACAGAAGTGAAAGCTTACCTATAGCTTTTGCAATAGGTACCATGGAACTATTAGAGAAGCTGGTCTTGTCACACACCTCTTAGTTTCATCTTTCACTTCCTATTTTGGGGATTTTGCCCAAAACTTGCTCCCCGAAATTAAAGGAGAAGCTTCCTCTTACAGACAAAATACAAATCTTGTATTGTAAACCCAATTTTTTCCTATGTGAATAAAACTTACGTGAGCTCTCCAGACTTTAAAAGGTAGATCTCTGCATCCTGTACTGCTGCACCGAGATCGTCGGCATCCTCGGATGCGATGTCTCCTGTACTGGCACTGTTGTTTCTGATCAGAATGACAGACATTTCACTTCATTATATAATATACTGCACATTACACTATGAATAATTATTTCATATACAAGTAAAACATGCAAAATTGAAACATGCTGTAGGTCAACCCTTTAAACAATAGGTTTGACAATACAGTAATATGGGAGCAGAGCAGGTGAGTTTCTCATTTAGAAAGTACAGTGTGTGTTAAGCATGTCAGATAAAAACTTGACTATATGTGGCATTTGAATAAAAATAAAATATAAATAAATAACATAAATATTTTATCTTAAAACTCGGTTTTTTAAAAAAATATGTTTACAGTCAGAAATATGACATTCTCTGGAAGAAGATCAACACTGTTTCTTCCGTATCTGGGACAGAAAATATACGCCTGTCACCACGCTCTGATCTGACGAGCTTAGACTCAGCAGATCTCAGCAGCTGTGCAAGTCACAAAGGTTTTAAATATTTTAATCCCAAAGCAGAATCACTGCCTGTCATTTTTTTTTAACAACATTTGTGACAATTAATGTTAATTGTGACATTGATTGAGGTGCTTATCAAGTAAGTAAAACGATGTGAAGAAAAAGAAAAAGTAAAACGGAGACTCACAGCAGCATGTACTTTTCATTTATCATTCAACATAAAATACATCCTGATCAACAGACTTCTCCAGAAAAAAAATTCAAGTAGAGACATTACCATGGCTATATTATTTACTGTGGCCCGGTCACTGTTATACTTAATTCCAGCTCATGTAGGATCATTTAAAATTCTCCAGCTTGTGTTGTAATATGGGAGGGAAAAATGCTTACAAGAGGTCAGTTTGCCAGTGCAAATAAAAAAGTGTTTGTTTTTGTACAAAATCATAAGCAACAAACTGAAGAATTTTACTTAATGGCTTAAGGCTGGACAAGTTTCGATCCTTGTGAATGATTAATGCATATTTTTAAATCGGTAAAGTGGTGCGAATTGGCTTTCATAACAATTTGGCAGGATGCACTGTGCACTTGTACAGTACTGTGTTTGTTCTGCAGAGTTAAACTGAAGGTCAACAGTTTCATAGGAGGCATGCTGTAGAAAAATATGTTGACCGAGAAGCTGTTCTGGTGGTTGGTGTAAATCTGCCACGCTGTGGTTTATAATCCCTGTTGCTGTGTCCTTGTCATCATGTGTGACAGCTAGTGAGATACTTACAGCTGTGCTGCCCCCTGCTGTCTGTGTCCAGGAGAGCAGGCGGTGGAAAAGGAGAGGGAGTCACTGTCATAAACCCCGCTCACCTCCTCCTCTGTAATAATGTCAAAAACACCATCGTCCAGCTTTCCTCCTTCATCTCCTGTAAAATAAACACTGTGTTAATTTTTCACATCACATTGAGCTCTTACAATCCCATGTGCACCAACACATTGCCACTCGAGAGGAAATGTGTTAACCGCCTTTGCCTTATATATAAATAAATAAATAAATGTGTGTGTGTGTGTGTGTGTGTGTATGTGTCACCTGTAACACCAGCTACAGCTCGACCAGCCTGCAGCAAGCGACTGAACGGCGTCCCTGGTGTGCTGTGAATCACTTCCTCCTGTGGGTGGCGCTCAACGACTGCGCTGTGCTGGTTGTAGCAGTCCCCACAGCAGCGCTCTCTGTTGCCGCCCTGCAGGGTGCTCACTGTGTTGCTGCAGCAGTAGTAGCAGAAGGGACGCCCACACAGTCTGGAAGAAAGGCATAATTTGATGGAGATACAGAGGGAGAAAACACACATCTTGTTTGTTTGAAGTGTAGAGCTGTATGGAGAAAAAAAAGTGAAAGCCTGCTGCAAGCCATAGCAATGTTTATGTAACACATCCACTTTTTTTTTTTACATCTTGAAATTTGCTCCAAAGCTGAGAACCCAACATCAAAAGTGGCTATTTTCATTTTTCAGCTTTGATCTTAGGATAGACACCACTCTGCTCCCACAGTCCTGCATGCATGGAGCACTATGACTATGTCAGGCTGCCTTTCGCAACCTTTACATCCGCTTTCCACTAAGCAGAGTGAAGTGCAGAACAACTTTATGACATGTGCATTGACTTTTCTTATCTAAGTAGAAAACAAGCTCGCTATATTACTCTTCTGTTCAACTCAAATGTGAGCATGACGCTTTCTTACCCACATACTAGGATATGAAAGTATGAAAGTGGTCTGATGGTTTGTGGTTGAGGTAAATTTGAATGACGACTTCTGTCATTTCTCTGTTTTTGACTGGAAGGATGATGCCATATGATAAGGTATAGTCATTTAACATCCAGTAGAGAGATAACCACCCAATATACTGTATGTGAGCACACACCAGCTCAGAGCAGATGAAAAGAGTGTTCTAGTGCCAAGAACAGACTTTATGAAATGCTCGACATAAAAAGACAAATTTCAAATATAAGCCATTAAGACTAATCAGAATGTCAGGGTATAAGGGTGTAGAAAGGAGGGAAATGAGAGGATGGTGACAAAACTGACCAAAAAAAGAAGATAAAAAAAACTTTGTAATGAAATAAGTTTCATACATAAAAGATATCAAATTCATAGTTTGCTGCATATCTAGTTAAGAATGTTACAGGTATTTCTGAGAAAAAGTGAAAGTCAAGTCCCTCTTTAGACATAACAGTACATGTATCCTCTGGTATGAAAACAAAGTATTCTTGTATCTGCAGAATATTTAATTGAAATAACAGCTGACTCTGGATATTTTCACTCAAAGTATACAATTACCAAAACTTGATCCAGTGATGGAGAGTTGTGCTGTTGTCCAAATAAGAATCTTCACAATGTTATTGAAAACATATTTTCTAAATTGAATAAAGATGCATTCACAGTTTTTTTCTGAATAAGTACAGTTTGTCTACTTTTTGTAATGTTGCAGATATCCTGCAGCAGTGCAGACACAGCTGAAGAGGATCCATCAGAAGTACAGAAGGGGATATTTGGTTTTAGAAATCAAAGTATGGATAAAAATTGAAATAGGGAAATAAAACTGTTTGTGAGCCCTGGTGTAACCTCTAGGCAATGTGGTCATTGCGATACTACTCACTGATTTTTAACAAGAATTTTGCAGGATGTGGGACAAAGTCTTGCACAATGTAAACTGGTGCTGAGTGCTTTGTGTGAGAGGATTTTAAAGAGTGTACTTTATCAGTCGGGTAAAAAATATAATATGACTTATTATTTACAAGCAGCATCATGAAAAATAGTTGTTCCGGCAGTCTGATTAGTGTGTACTCTTGCTTCTTATACAGAGTACCATCTGACCTGCAGTTGTATTTGCGGAACCACCAGCTGAACTGAGTATGACAGCCTAAACAGTAGTTGACGTCCCTCTCTGTCTCCTCATCCCGCAGTTTCTGCTCGAACTCCAAGGCATCAGACTTCTGCCAAAGTGCATCTTTTTCCCTGCAGAAAATACGGTCAATTTTAAATGAATATCCCCCAAAACATACCTAAAAAGACTAAATTTACTGAACAAAGAATATCTTAACATATTGTTTAGGTGTTACAAAACCAACTAAAAAAAAAAACAGCAAGAAACTATTAAACCAAAAACAAAACACAGCAAAATGAAAGGAAAACCAGTGGAGATACAGCACCTGATGAGCTCAACCAATCTTTCCTCCAGATTGATTTTGGTTCGATAGAGATCATCGAGTTCAGCAGCTGTCTTTAGATCAAAGCTTTGTTTGTCCTGCATGACCCTCCGTAGATTTTCAGCCATCTCCTGACAGGCCTGCTTAGCTGCTGCTAGGCTCTCCTCAGACCTGCGAACAGTCCAGACACGGGTTGATTCATGTTAGGTTTGGCAAACATGGAGAATCTCAGGTGTTCTCAATCATTTCCCTTCATGTCTTTGTGTTATGCTCAAAAAAAAAAAAAAAAAAAAGAAAAATATGTTGTTCTAAGTCATACATAAAGCCAAGTTAAATCCATACAAAATTAAGTGTTTTGCAGAGCTTTAATTTGGTCCAGAATGTGTGATTATGAATACTATAGCTCACCTTGATAAATTCTGTTTCAGATGGATTATCTCTTCCTCTTTCTGCAGGATGAGATTTGCCGAATCGGCCATCTGGATGTTTTTCTCCTCAATCTGTTGGCAATATCTCTGATTCGTACCCTGCAATCAGTACAGCAAAGCAAGACATAATTTGTAGTTCTTTGCTAGCTATGCTTGTGACTGTGACATTATGATTACTTCAACTGGTAATTTACACAATGCAACTGGATTTATTTATTTACTTTTCTAAATAAATCTCAGATGTTAAATGCAAATGGAGCTGAACAGACTCTGCGTGTTGTTCCAGTTTCATCATTCATTTTGTTTGCAGTGTGGTCAGTTTAAAAACTGTTGATATATTTAATTTCCTTATCAAAAACTACATCCAAGTACAATAAAGCCACGAAGACTAGCTGCTGACTATAGTGTGAATTAATTTTAAATGAAAATGATCATTCTTCACCAAATGGTTCAGGTCACAAGACAGAAATATGAAACTGGTTATTTGAATACTTTTGCTGCTCTGGCTCGTTGGTTTTATGTGGGAAATCTTTTTTATATTAAGAAAAAAAGAAATACTTGCAGAAAACAACCTCAGGACTGACTTAAAACATTTTTTTTAAACAGTCTGTAAATATGGATGTACGAGGGGGTCAGAACTGTCCTGGACAGTATATAAACATTTCTCCTCTCACCTCCATCTGCTTGAGTTTGTTCTCAAAGCTGACTACTTTCTCTTGTTCAGTCACCAGCTGCAACTTCACGTCCTGTAACTCCTGATTAAGACTCTGAAAAAGAATTTAAATCATAAATTCATCACAATCATGTGTCTCATGGACATGTTCAGAGAAATGATTGGTCCAGAGGTGGTGCTTGATCACGTGTTGATCTCTTCTCTCCAACATGCTTGAGATAAAGCTTGGTTTCAATCATGTTGCCATAGCAACATAGCCCCAAACCATAAGAAATAAATCATTCAGGGTTGATCTGAAGTTATCTCAGTGAACATCTAATCCTGCTCCATATTACAGGCCTCAAGGGCAACCAATCAGAGGATACTTCGAGTTATTTTCTATGTTACATTCTGTTTCAGTAGGGAGAGAAAATCTGTTTCACGACTTTAGCCTTTTTGTGTTTTTTGGAACAGAAGTTAGGGAATTTCATGCCTTAGAATACAGAAATGATACACATATCAGATCTAGCTTAAGTGCTTATGTCTGACCTGGAGTTGGTTTCCATGGCACATGGCTTGGCTGCTGAGCTGGAACCGGAGATTTTGAATCTCCTCCTGGCTCGTCTCCTGTGAAGCCTTGGCCTCTTGCTGCGTCTTGTTCAGCTCCGTCTGCAGTTTCTGCCTGGATGCCAACACATCCTCGTCGTTATGGAGCCGGCCGCGGAGCTCTTGGTTCTCCTGACAAAGCTGCTGCATGCAGGTGTTCAGCCTCTCTGCCTCCTGAGCCGCCTCCTTCTCCAGCTCCTGCAGTCTTGTAGACAACCCCTCCCAGCGCAGACGGGCCTCCTCGTTCTCAGCGGTCAGCATGCACACATGCACACCGAGCTCTGCTGTCTCTGTGTTGGCTCTGTGGAGGGCCTCTCGTGATTCGCTGTTCTCCAAACGCAGGGCTTCATAGCGCAGCTTCAGTTTATCAAGCTCCTCTCTGGAAGCCGTCACTTCTGCAGCCAGACCTGCTCGTGCTTGCGCCTCACCATCACGGTCGCGAACAAGAGCCTCCTCTCGTTCCCGAGACCGAAGAATTTCATCCACATGCCGACGGTTCAGCTCCTCTACCTGGACCTTCAGCTGATCTGCTAAAACACGAAGATCCTCTCTGGAGGCATCCGTCACCTCCTGAAGTGCCTGAATCTTTATCCTCTCCTCATTTCCTGCCAGGAGTTGAGCCCTGAGCTCCACCACCTCCTCCCTGAGCCTGGTTACCTCTCTAAGGTTGAGTTCCAGTTGAGCCTCAGCTATAACCAGCCGGATCGGGGCCTCTTTGGTCTCCAATGAGGAAGTCTGATGTCCAGCATGAAGCTTCTGCATTTTTTCATTGCTCTCTGCAGCTCCCTTTTCATCATGCACCTCTCCAGTCCTGCTCTCTAGCTCATCTGTTCTCGCCTGCAGGAGATCACATTTCACAGTCTGGTCTCTCAGCTTAGATTCAGTTTCCTGGAGCTTTTCAAGTAACTCTGCTTGACCTCTTTGGGACACGGTGAGGTTCTTCTCCAACTTTTCAGCTTTGGTAGTGAGGGAGTCCAGTTCCTGTTGGCTTGTGGTTAAGTGTTTATTCAGTAATGACTGGGTATCTAAAAGCTTCTGATTCTCAAGCTCTAACTTCTTTATCCGAGCATCTGATTCTTCCCTCTGCAGAAGTATCTTTTGAACAGTCTCCTCAAGGTGCAGCTTTTCATCTAAAAGCTTCTTCTCTCTGTCTTCCACACTCATGTTTGCAGCTTCTACTCTACCCTTGAGGTGCTTCTCGGAGGCCTTTAAAGCAGCCAGCTGGTCTAAGAGGGCAGCCCTGCTCTCAGTCAGCTCTGACATGCTTGCCTCACTCTTACTAATCCTTTGGAGAAGCTTTGTGTTCATTTCCATGAGGCTGCTGCACTGGGTTTTGTAGTCTGCAGTGTTGACAGTTTCATCACAGACACTGATCTCATCATCATCAAGTCGAGAGCAGAGGGTTTCTTTCTCAACATTAAGCTTCTCGAGCTGCTCCTCTAGATGCTTGATCCTTTCCGAGCTAGCAGCGAGCTCCTTCTCTCTGGTTTTCAGAGTTTTTCTAAAATCAAGCATCTGACTCTCAAATTCTTCACTTTGGCTAGTACTCATACCACATCTCTGCTCTACCTCCTCCCTCTCCTCCTGCAGTCTTTTCCTCAGCTCTTCTGCCTGCCGTTCTCTGCCCTCCAGAGAGGCTTGCAGATCCTGAAGCTGGGCTCTCAGGTTTCCTGTCTCCTTCTCTTTTAAAGTAAGCGCTCCCTGAATTCGACCGACCGCACTTTGAAGCTCCTCTAACCGTGTAAATGCTTCCTCCCGTTCCTCATGGGCTCCTGCTTTCACTTCAGCTAGCTTCTCCTCGCTGTTCCTCAACTCCTCTTCTCTGAGTTTTAGTTCCTGTGACAGACGCTCGGAGTGCCTCGCTCTGTCCTCTGCCTCTCGCTTTGCATTCTGCCTCTCCTCTTCTGCAGCCTTCAGTTTGTCCAGGAGTTCCTGGATTTTCCAGGCTGAGTCACAGTAGCTGGCCGCTTGTTGTCCCTTTTCTTTAAGAGCTTCATCTAACTTAGACAGAAGCTCCATATTTTTGTTTTCAGCAGCTGCGAGTCTCTGTTGTAAATCAGTGACAGATGATTCCCTGCAACCTGGATGGTGATTTACTCTGTCCTCATTCCCCGTTTCTTGGCCACTTTGGATCGCTACAGACGCTGAACTGCAAGATGTCTGGGAGGACAACTGGCCTTGGAGGTCTTTAACAACACTTTTCAGTTCAGCTGCCTCTTTGCCCAACTCCTGAACCTGAACCAAAAGCTCCTGCTGTCTGAGCTCGGACTGGTCGAGCTCGATGCGGAGGTTCTCTGCAATGCTGCAGGGAGATGGTTCTCCCAGTTCTCCCAATTCACCGAGCAGACTGTGACTTAATTCTGGGACTGGGACAAACTCCTGTGCCTGTAATGCATAAAAAAAAAAAAAACCCATTTAAGTCCTGCCCTAAGAACTGTATCTATAATTATCTCTTTTAAAAAAAACAACTAAAATTAATGTTATTTAAATAATTGTAAACTGATAAAAGTGGTTATTTGGTTGAGATATGAAATAATGTAATACACTGATTAGTCTGCTCATCACTATGCCTGTCATGTTTAAATGATTCAGGTGAGGTGGTTTTATAAGACCTGATGGTCTTCTCACTCTCCTTTCACAGTAGGTTATTTTAAACTATTGTTATAAATGTGTCTGCTGTTATTTGTTTAAACTAAACTACACTAAACAAACAAGAAAAGATAGAACTGGCTAGCAAAGATTTGCCATATTCAGCAAGACTTTCCTAAAAGACTGTTTCAGAACATAACATTACCAACATTATTAGTGTACCTGTGGGTAGCTGCTAACCAGGCTGTTGATGCTGGAGCAACGACTTGGAGGTCTCCACAGAAAAGCCGCAGAGCCAGTTCCTAACGTTCGCCTTTTATGTAAAGAGAAACCAAAAATCAGGGTTTTATTTCTAAACTCTGAAAGCTATACATTAAAGCCTTTCAGCTACAAAAAGAAGAAGAAGAAGAGAAGAAGAAGAAGAAGAAGAAGAAGAAGAAGAAGAAAAAAAAAAAAAAAGGATATCCGGGCACATCATTTTAAAATGTTTCCATATTTCTTAAGTTTTCTAGTAAAAACAAAACCATGTTATTTCCATTGATGAAACAAATACCAAGAATAAAAAAAAAACAGAAGTTTTGAAAACTAACCAAGACATGATGCAACATTCAGAGAACATAGCTGGGTTATTTTCAGATGGGTGTATCGGTAAAACTGGTAGGAATTAAGTTAAAACATTAAAAGTCATTAATATTGAACCCATGAGATACAGCTGTTCCATCAAATGCAAAAAATCTACTTTTGATGTCAGCAATATTTATTTTCATTGTTTACTGTTGGAGGAGTCCACTCTGTTTGCCTCAGCAGTGCGGTGTTACATTACATCCAAATTTGCTGCTAATTGTCTTCCTCCTTATAAATGTTAAAGAAGTAGAAGAGATTAGAAACACCTCTAAATGCTGTGGAATACATTTCAATGCTACAATAACATTAGAAAAGCCTGTTTTTGTGAAGATACTCTGACCTAGTCATGAGAAATCACAATCTGGCCTTTGACTTTGCTGCTCAGGTTCTTCTTTCCTCGATACAACTTAACTGACTAATCAAAGTGACTTCTTTACAGATACCACTGTAATGTGAAGTGAGTATTTTTTCCTTTTACAATCAGTCAATGTAATGGCTAACTGTTTAATTTCTTGAACAAAAGTGTTGATGATAACAAGGCTGCAGATAGAAACTGAAATAATGTCTTCAGTAAACATTGTAACAATGATCTAACTTGTTGCAGAAACTTGTGATCAGAGTACCGGCAAGTCTAGACCCGGAAATTGTTTAAATGTCGAAACTTCCTCATCTGGTACTGCCTTTACACTCTTTCCATTTAACTGCTTTGTCACAATTAAGGTGAGAAAACAAGCGCGGGGGGGGGGGGGGATGTGTGTTCAGCTTGATTAATTTACTTCTGAGAAATGTCAACAAGGAACAAGTAAAACAGTAATTGCTTAAAGAAACAGAAAGAAGAGAAAATTATCAAATGTCATTCTAGACAGCCTCCTAAAGAAATACTGCTTTTGTGAGCTTAATCATTTTTTAAACAAGCAACATATGTGAAACGTTTTGACAAAGCTGCTAACAATCGGTGCTCACACTGTCTACAGCAGCACCTACACTTCAACCTTTGTACACACTTCAGGAAAGAAAAAACACCTGTGAAGGTGTAAGGTAAAAGGATAATTGCATGTTACTTTAAGCTGAAACTTATCCCATACTTCATGACTTAACTTTGACAGGAGCTGCATCAAAACACTCATTTCCCATTACTTAAAGTCTCTGTTAATCACAGTTCATTTTACAGTCATTCCCATCCCCAAAGCAGAAGTGCTCCTCAAAACAAAATCAGTTTTCACAGTTTTGCTTTTCTTCAGCAAAAGAGAGAAACTATAAGCATTAAAAAATTTACAAAAAAATGTTGGTACCTTGCGAATGTTGGCCAATCAGCATCGAGGTCATAACCTCTGGCCGCCACATCAAACTGGATTTGGTTAAGCTCATAAAGATGGTTGATAATATCAGCAGTGAGATGACACTTAAGGAAGGGACTCCGGGCATAATACCAGTCACTGCATCAACAGAAGATAATCAAATATTAATTGATGTTCAAAACAATGTCAACACTGTTTGTAAAGCAACATGTTTTCCAAACATTCAATGTTTAAATGAAGAAAGATAACAAAAATATATGCAGTGTCAGAGCATTAAGTAAAAAAGAAGCCAAGAAAGGTAAAACCAGAAGCACATCAAGATGTCATGTAACACCAGTTATTGGATTATTGGATGTAAAATCAATAATCATAGAATATCTGCATCTAAAATGATGACGGTGAAGCCAAAACAAATAAGATTTGGTCAGCAATAGACAGCAGGACAAACAAACAAGTTATGAGATGATCATCATATCGACTACAACAGCTCATACTGTAAATTATCTAAAAACTCTTTGGTTTCATTAAAAAAAACAAAAGTCATGTATGTTGACCGTTCATGCAGCAGATTTTTCTCTTGCGCATGATCTTAACATACAGCAAGAACTGTGATTCTGATAATATTTAAAGCTGACCGATAAAAACATGTTTAGTCCGTTGACTTTCTGCATGTTTCCTTCAGCTTTCACTGCATAACATATTGTTATCAATATGGGAGCGGCATGCAAGATGCTGATAAAGTTAGCATTAAGACGTGTCAAAGCAATTCTTACAGTACATAATAGAAATAAATTCAGCTGGAAATGCAGCCGGTTTGTTCTGCTTTCAAACTTGCTTCTGTTTTCTTTGTCCACACAACGTGCTGGAAGAGTCTGAAGACAGAGCAATTCTGCATTTAAGACACCTGAATCTGAGTTGATATTTAAATGTCATCAAATTGTGACCAATCATTATCGTGTGTGATATATCAAGAATCCCACTCCAACCAAACTATTTGGCTATACAAGACCACCCAGGTGACACTGAGATGTTTTTTTTTTTTCTACATGTAAAAAAGGAACTGAGAGAAGTCTGCAGGGATCTATCGTTGGGATGTGTCGCTGTTGTGTTTTCTACAAAAAACAGAAATAAAACACAAATCAGGAAGGGAGAGTCACACTTCTGAGAATGGAAGCAAAACAAAGTACCTCACTTCACCGGAGTGCAACACAACTTTTACTGTAGACTACAACCAAGTCATGATAGATGAATGTCTGTGTGTGCATGTGTTCTCTGACCTCGTGACCTTGTGATTTATGAGACACTGCTGCAGAGTGTCAGCAAGACGCTGGTGAACGAGAGAGTAGCGGATGAAGGCCCTTCCTTTCCCCAGTGATGTCTTCAACTAAGGACACAAAAAGCAAGAATACACTCACACATATATACAAAGAAATGACAGCAACTCCCTGTGATGCTCACTTGGCTCAGTGAACTCTCTTCAACTCTAAAGAACAGATCAGACTATTTTCTATATGATGGGATGCATACAGCTTTAGTGGCAGCAGTCAGCAACCACGATCTTAAAGGGGTGGATTGATATGTCAATAAGATATCAGCAAATGTAAACCCATTCCATTACAAAGCCCAAAATAACATTAAAACAATAAAGATGTCCAGTTTTAAAAGTTAGAAAATTGGTAGAATTGAAAGTAACACTGAAACAAGCTGCTTCAAGGAGGTATCATGTTTGTTGCTTTAAAAATGACTTAACTAACTAATCTGTCAGAATAGATAATCAGCTTGTCAAAGTAGATTTCTCAGCATCCAGAAACTAAACATACAATGTCCATGTTTAATCCCAGTCTCCCCAACACATTGGCAGATGGAGGGATTTAAGTAAGGCAACAGGCACACAGATCTACCAAAGGGACACCAGCTGGAGTTGTTGGGCTTGTTTATGCTTGTCACCCATGGAGAGGATATAAAATGAATGAATGCAACAATCAAATAAAAATGCCAAAAGTCTACAACAATCAATCAGCGATCGGTGACTAAAGCGCGTGACCCCTGACGAACACACCGACACGTGTAAATCCCTGAAGAAGCTTTAAACCACAAATTTATTTTGCTAATAAATCATACAGCGTATGATGTGCGCATGAGGACATATCCATTAACCCTCTCATGCTTAAATACTTACACTACTTTTAAACTCTTTAAAGAGTGAAACAACAGCTCTTTGCTACAGCTTCAACTTATGAGAATAGTTTAATTAAATGTTTTAAACACTGATACAATTAGGCATAAAATATCAAAAGTCTATCATGAAAAAAAACTGCAACCAATGATTTTCAAGCAGCAATTTGAAATATTTGCTGAATTCTCAGATCTATTTCACAGATATGAGTTTAACATTATAGACATGAACAGGAGCCACATTTGCTTCTTAGAAACTATAACAGATAAAAATCTAATAATATGCCACCATTTCTTTCCACTAGCATTATTTGTTCACTTACAAAATTGGATACTCTTCTTTAATTTTAGCCTTTTAAGTCAAGTCTATTTATAAAGCACATTTTAAAGTCACCCGATTTGACCAAATTGCTGTACATTAAAATAGCAGTGTCACAAATAAACCCCACCAATTACATTAAAATTGATCTGAAAAACAAAGAGGAAAATTCACCAGAGTCCTGACATATTTCAGTAAATAAACAATAAATTAGGTCAATGAATTCACATCAGGTGTTAAACACGTCATGAAAGATAGTTGAGAAGCTTGGAAAGGTTAGCTGAGGAACAGTAGCAAAGTAAGCAACCCTTAAAGCAGAACATTTACAGCCTCCAGCTCTTAAATGTGATAAAAAAAAAAAAGACAAAACAAGGGAACCTGAAGATCTCTGGGAGTAACGCTTGTAGATGTTTTCTTCTACTTGACAGGAGAAAAACAAGTAAACAAGTAAACAATGAGAGGATATTTTATTCTAGTATAGCGGCAGCCATAACAGACAGAAAATGACATTTCAGAGCAAAATACTAAAGGCAAGATAAATATAACTGAAATTTTAAACCAATAAATGCACTAGAAGATAAAAAAAAACAGTTGCACAGAAGGTAAACAAGTTAAACCTTAAATATAATACAAACTAGAGCTAATTTAATAACAGCATGTAGCTCACCGCTTTGAATTCCCAGTACGGAAAGTGAGGAAGAAACAGTGCATGTGGCACAGGTGTTAGACAGCAAGTGAATTAGCAGCGTCTTACTGCTCCTGACTAACCAGAGGATTAGTTACATGCTTTTACAGCAACTGTACATGTGTGTGTGTGCATGTGATGCATGGCATGGCAGGCCTGAGGCCCTGAGGCTAACTGTGTGTGTCGCACAGGAGGATTACCTCAGGGATGGACTTTACAAAACGGATGCCATCGTTAGCTCCCTTGATCTTAATCAGGCAGTCGCAGAAGTAATCCCAGTAGTCTTTTCTCTGGCCAAGAAAGGTTGTCTTCTCTTTCTGATCAAACTGAGAAACACAGATCACTTTATTCTAAATGTCTTCTGTGAAATGGATAGTCCAACTCCTCTGAGACTCACAGTCGTAGATGACAGTTTGGTTCAGTTTGTAATATCCAAGACCTATTTACCCTGTACTTCATTTGAGTATTTTAACTTCATTTCCTTTTTTTTCCTCTGAATCTTATGATGAAATACTGTACTTTTTGATTATTTAAAATTTTAACTGACTCTTTCATCATCCACTTACTGTATCTCTTTAGCAACTAATTAAGATTTTTGCAAACAATTACTCACTTATGTTATGCCCTAAATCATAAGTTGCAATGCTTCATCAACCAGCCATTATACAGAAAAAAAAAAAAGAGTTTTGGACGATTCTTAGAGGCAATAGTGAGAAAACTTTCATTGTTTTCAGAAAAAGATAAAAAGAAATTTTTAAATTAGGGGTTGTTTTATGCTTACCCATAAACAATTAATAAACCAAACAAAAACCTGTGTCAGTTGCACTGTTATAAATTTACACATTTGTAAACAAGTTATGCATGTGCACAAATGTTTTTCAGTAAACTATGATAATAATTTTGAACACTTAATATAACATTGGTTCATGTTTTTAATAAACCCAGCAAAAGACATGTTTAAACAAGGCCCAGACTAAATCTGTTTTTCAGCCTGATGCATTTGGGTGGGGGGCAGGGGGTGTCTAAAACTAAAGAAAAGCTTAAATGTTTGAACTTTTTTCATTTACAAAAATATCACCACAAAGGGAGCCATTAAAACATATCAAAAGTGAACTCTCCTGTTCAGATCATGTATTTGATTTAAACAAATAATTGATCCAATAACACTTTAACCTACAAATTTCTGCTACTGAGGTCTGCTATATATAAGGAATAAAATCATTTCTAATGTGCACAAGAGAAACATTTTACAGGTCATTTCACTACAAATTATGGCTAAAAGTGCGTGAATACACTTTCTTTTTGTTTAAAAGTAAAATAAATGCTGTAAAGGCGCACCAATTTCTAATCTCTGACAGCGACAGAATCATCCACAGCAAGGTTGGATACATTAGTAATCCGCTGGAATACAATGCAAGATGGTAAAATGCAAATAAAATGATCATAACATAATGTCATAAAATGAATGTAGATAACCAACAGAAGTGTTGTAATACTCATCAGAGGTGAACTTGACCTCATTATTGTCAAACCAACATAGATCTGTCTTCTTTAAGCTAATAAAGCAAAATGAGGTTGTGACTTTCCTCACCTGACAACTCTAAAAACCAAACCATCCAAATAAGCCCATCAGCATCAATCTTAGCCTGACACCAGACAGCCGTTTGGGGGGTGTACTGGCTGTTCTGCTCTGTCTGATGCCTTCATCTCTGCTGTCTGTCTGATCCATGTCACTGCTGTCCCAGATGACTTACTGTAGCAGCAGCAACTAAAAGTTTGTCATTTTTTGGTGCCATCAGCACAACCTCACTCGCATGAAGAAAAGCAGATTTGGTGTGTTTTTGTTCTGTCTTCTTTAAACCAAATACAAAGAATTAAAATAAATAAATAAAATTAGGGATGGGCGATACGGACTAAAAAATGTATCACGATAATTTATCTTATTTATCACGGTCACGATAAGTGACGATAAAAACTATCAGTAAAATATTTTGTATTACAAAATCTGTCACTAAACTCTGTCTTGAAAGCCCTACAAAATACTAGAAGCCACTAAACTTTATTAATTAAGTTCAAGTCGTGCACCTGTATTGCAAAACTGTAGTGACACCAATCAAACAAGTCTGAAATATGAGAGACCAAATTCCACATTTATTCAAACGATGCAAACAGCAAAACTAGCTTGGCTTATTAAAAAAACAAAAGTAGTGCAACTGCAAACACAACCTCATAAATTGTCATCTCACGATAAAAACGATAAATTATTATTGTGGGGAATTTCTTTGACGATATATTGGAGACAATAAAATATCGCCCATCCCTGAATAAAATTTAAAAAAAAAATTAAAATAATTATTCAGGTCTAGCTCAACCCTTACACTGGAGCTTCTCCTCAGTCAACTACGAAACCTGTTTTTTTTCTTCTTTTCTTTAAATAAAACCTGTTTTATAAGTAACAATCTTTTGTATTGATAACTATTACTTTTTATACTTTAAGGTAATTTTCCAAATTAAATTTATGAATATTTACTTTAGTAAATAAATTCAAAGTTGTAAATTACTTATAAGATCAGAGTCAAGTTACAATTTTATGATGCAGCATCCTCATCGCCTGATGTGCAACTGAAACTCTGGTCCTGCATGCTCTCTTCCAACAGTTAGTCAATAATAGATCATTCAGTCAGCAATAAAATGATAAATCAGCTAAACTGACTGAAAACATTCAATAGTTCTAGCTTTCCCTGTCTAACATTACGACAAACTTTTACAGTAGTTGTTTGGACATTGCATAAATAAATAAATCTATCCCATCATTCCTTTGAGCTCTCAAAAAGAAAAAAAAAAAAGAAAAAAATTTTTAGTTACCATATTTCACTGAACCAATCTTCCAAGTGAGAAATAATGTCCTGCTTAAAATCTAAAAAAAAAATTACTTTCATAAAATACCATACCTGCAGAAGGTATTCTAGCTTATAGAAAAACTTGTGCAGACTGGCGCTGTCATCAGTTATGGGTTCGCAGGATTCCTTGTGTTCTTTACTCAACTCAACAACAGCATCTACAGTAAAGAGCAAGAGTAGCATTAGCATACAGTGCACACAGATAGAAGCATCTAAAGCCAGGATTTTATTATTATCATTATTATTAGTAGTAGTAATTCTTTGAGTACAATGTCATATTTTATTCATGCGCTTATGTCAAAAGAGCACATGAATACTTTGCCCTTAACATGTATCAAACAATACACTGTATGTGGCTGTATGTGAGAACAACTTAATTACCACGTAGATCTCTGATTATCCTCTGCAGCTGTTTATCTCCAACCGATGAGGAGGAGGAGGCCATTGTGGGAAGAGGGGTGATCCACTCAGGAAATTCTTCATGTAGGTGAGAGAGAGGAATTCAAGTTATCTTGCATGTTTTACACGTGTTTACAGGAAATAAACTCTTCCTGCCCAGCATCTTCCTAAACTGTCGAGAAAGCGCACACAAACTAAATCACAGCATGCGACAACAAAAATGTGTCAAAGCAGCTCACAGTGGGGGGTAAACATTAAATAACGCTGTCTAAATTAGGTTTTACCCGCTGTAAAAGAATAGGAAACCCTGTTTATAAAGGGTAGTTTTGCTAGTGCTCAGTAAATTAATACTTTTACAGATCAAAGGGCCTAAATATTTAACAAATTAATGTATGAATTTGGGAAGAGGACACTCTGGCAAGAGTAAACTTGGCGAAATTCTGCTGCTGTTGGAAAAGGTAAACATGACGACGACAGGTGACTGTCGCGACAGCGTCCTTGTCAGTTCATGATGGTACAATATTCATATATAGTCCAAAACAGAAAGACTGGCTCGTATGACTTCCAAAGATCTTTAAAATTAAACACACCGCTACATAAACATCGAGTTGTCAAAGCTGGCAAGCTCTACAGGACATGCACCTGCTCTCAGCCATTGATTTCCTGTCCTCGTTTCAAGACAATTTCCGCTCAAAACAACCGTCTTTGGATTATATATGATGGAAAAGACCTCATTATTGAAGTAACAAAAAACACAATACACCTACTTGATGAGTAAAATTGTCCGAGGTGTCCAGTTTCTGGGTGATACAGCAGAAACTTGCTAAAAAAAAATAGAGGTGGGCTTTAGGGATGATTGACAGATCTGTTAGCCAATTATTGAACGACAAAGCCTAGTTTGGTTGAGAAGCACGGTAAGGAAAAACAGACAGATATTAATTGACATAATTTAAAGTATGACGATTTATTTATTAATTTTCATTAATAACTTATTTATTTAACCAATTTTGCATTCTATAATAATAAATAGATAATAAAGTTTATAGCACAGCGTTGAACAAAATAACAGTAGCTGTTTTTTTTTCCTTTTCTTGTTACACGACTGTTATTATATTTTTGTCAAAAGCCATTTTTATCGTAGTTCGTAGAAATAATTTATACAATTTAATTGTTTTTATATATGTAATAACCTATATAATCAAAACGCTAAACAAGTCTGTTTTACACACAATGTTTAAATTGGCAACCTCTAATTTTGAAGGAAGCACGATATTTGTGATTTATATGGAGAAATGTAGGATTTAGTACTGTAAGTTGTCTTCTTCCCACTCCCTTTCAGGCTTGTTAAATTTATTTTGTTTTGTTACATAGCTATACCTGTTGTTGTTTAGTTGTTTTCTTTGTGATGAGACACCTATATCAGTGGTCATCTTCTTTGTACTGCCCTATGAGGAAGTATTTCCTGAAATGAATGAATAAATGAAATAAAAAATAAAACTCTGACTCAGAAAGATACTGCTGAGTTTTTGGTTCCAGATCAGCTGCTTTTTAAGGAGAGGAGAGGAGAGGAGGGGGGGGGGGGGGGGGGGGGGGGGGGGGGGGGGGGGGGGGGGGGGGGGGGGGGGGGGGGGGGGAGGAAGGAATCATGCAAGATAACTGCTCCCTGAGTCAATGTAGAAGTTTGAATCCACTTATCCACCAACTGAATAGTTAACTTTATTAAAACTGTGGCTTGTGAGAGAGAGAGAGAGAGAGAGAGAGACAGACAGACAGACAAACAGATAGATAGATGATAGATAGATAGATATATAGATAGATAGATAGATAGATAGAAGATAGATAGATAGATAGATAGATAGATAGATGATAGATAGATAGATATATAGAGAGAGAGAAAGAGAGATAGGTGCATACATCCAGTCCTCTAGAGCTACAATCCTAAAACATTTAGAGCGCCCCTTCTCCAACACACCTGAATCAAATGAATATGGCTCGTAACCAGGCCTCTGCAGAGCTGATTGACAAGCACATGAGGTAATTCAGTCATTTGATTCGGGTGTGTGAGAAAAGTGAAGCTCTAGGTTGCAAGATTGTAGCTTTTGAGGACTGGATGTGTACACCCCTGGATATAGATATGTTGTTGGATAGTCATCATTGTGAATTTCTCCTAAATGACCTGTACGTCACTGCACGCTCCGTTGAGTAAATGCCAAGCGGCAACCTCCGGTGGCCAGCAGTGATGCAACCCGGAAATGGACATTTTCTGTAATATTCCCTTCATCCGCTAGGGGCTGGCTCCAAGAGCGAGCAAATCCCCATAGACTCCCATGTTAAAAACGCCAACTTCACAGCAGAAATAAACAGGTTTACAGCCTGGTTCAAAAAATCATTTTAGGTTTATTAGGTCAAGTTTACCTTCATGTCAACTGTGAGGGGGGTGAATTTTTTTATAACTCATTCGTTTAGATGTTATTTATTCTTCAAATTACACATAATTAAGGGCGTGTCCTTATGATTGACATGCGGCAGACCAGAAGCTCCGCCTGCCGACCGGAGGCTCCTAGTTAGCTCCTTCTTTGCTCTTAATAAGGTCTCAGTTTGTTACAGAGTCGCACAACGGCGGTGTTTAGTCAGCGAATTGCAAGTCTAAGCATGTCTTACCTTAACCATGCCGCTTAGGGGGCTTATCTTTGTTAGCTCCTCTTAGTTTCGTGTTAGCTCAGTTAGCGTTTAGCCCACAATACGTCAGCTGTCAATCATTTGCCCCACGGCCGCGCTGTGCCCATTTTAGTATTTTCCTGGAGTGACGACGTACGTGACACGGCAAGATGGCGACGGTAAGACACGCCCAACTGGCTTCACATTTCTCTATTCAGAAGAGACCGGAAGCTACGTCCAGTAATTATATACAGTCTATGGTAAATGCCCATTTACTGTACTTACATTATTAGATGTAACCCATCTACATTCATATGAATAGCTTTAATTTTCCTTCCCCCCACCCCCCCCCCCCCCCCCCCCCCACCCTCCCCCTTTCCCGAGGCGGAGGCCGAGCCCCCCCCCCCCCCCCCCCCCCCCCCCCCCCCCCCGTGCCCCCCCGAGAGGGCCCCCCCCCCCCCCCCGGTCCCCCGAAAAAAAACAAACCAACCCCCCCCCCCCCCCCCCCCCCCCCCCCCCCCCCCCCTACTCCCCCCCCCCCCCCCCCCCCCCCCCCCCCCCCCCCCCCCCCCCCCCCCCCCCCCCCCCCCCCCCCCCCCCCCACAAAAACAGATATTTCACATCCAGTTTGTGCTTTTATGTACCTCTTTTGACATTTGTATCATTCACGGCACATTCACTACAACAGTTTCAATATTATTGTTATTTATTCATACAAAACACTGACACACAGAATTAAAAAGAAATTTTAAAACTCATATACTTTGGCATGTAGAGGCTTTGAAAGATTTATATGGATACATTTATTTTATCGTGTAAAACACTTTTGCCTGAAGCACTTTTTCAATAAGATTTGACGTGAAGCTGCACTCTACCTGCATGGCTCCAGAGGAACTACGTCAAGTGTTTGCTTTTTTTTTTTTTTTTTTTAATTCTGAAGAAGCATCACTTCAGTTACAGGTAAAGGAGATGTGAATGTTTCACATCCATATTTCAAAACCAAAATGTCTTGTTACTTACACAAATGTGGGCGATCTGAAAATGATGTGTAGTTTCTCTTCAGCTTTGACATAAATACTTAGGTCAAATCCCCGTTGGACAAATGTTTGTGCCAGAGACCCTTGTGACAGGTACAACCTTTGTGCAGGTAAAGTATGCTTTAATATTTCTAAATTATTTGTAAGTTGGTATTCATTTTCACAGCACAGCAACTTTACTTTAACAAGTTTCGCATTTCATTCAAATTTTCTTCTTCTTCTTCTTCTTCTTCTTCTTTTATTATTATTATTATTATTATTTATTGTATCACAAAATACAGTACTGTCATTTAAGTGTTCTCACTGAAGTTCTACTAACAAAATTTCCATTGTTGAGTTGTTTAAGAGCAATTAACATTTTCCATTGGTTTTCAAAAGATAACACTCTTCCAAATTTGATAAAGATTTAATCCTTTCATCATGCTGTAATTTTGCAGTCTTACAGGCCAAGTAGATAGACAAGAATATTTTATGTGACTACACAAAAAGAAAATCATTATTATTATAAAAGAAAAGTATGTTCAAATCATTGATCATTTGGATTTCTCACACTTATCAGAAATACAGCTAATGCTCATGTCATCGTCTCGAGGATAAGACATTACAACATGAATAAAAGTCTAGACACAGCCAAATAAGCTAAGCTTAAAGACAAACTTCTTATGGAGAAACTAATGTTTTGGTTAACACTGTCAAAAATGCATTCTGTCAAATTTTGGACAATTACCACCATTTTAAGTAAAAGCATAAGTTCTCTTTGCTAGTTTTAGAAGATGTAGACAGGAACATTTGAAATCAATAAACATTAAGTCATAAAGAATGGTTAGATGCTATTATAAGTAAATAGAAAAATTTGTTGGGAATATGTGGTCATGTTTTGTGCTCACATGCTTTGACTATCTGACAAACTCGTTTTCATATTCAGTCTTTTCTTGCAGGAGAAAATGGCCATATCTGATGACTTCGTGGGTGCGACTGCCTCACCTACTGAGTTCATTTATGACGATGACTATGGAAATGAAACTTGCAACAGAGCGAGAGCGATTCATTTTGGATCAATCTTGACTCCTGTGTTTTTCTCCATTGTGATGATCCTCGGTGTGTTCGGCAACATCCTGGTCCTTGTGATTCTTGTTAAGTATGAGAATTTGAAGTCCATCACCAACACTTTCATCCTGAATCTGGCTGTATCGGATCTCTTCTTCACTGCAGGTCTGCCCTTCTGGGCGCACTACCACATGTACGGATGGACTTTGGGGGAGCCTGCATGCAAAATAGTTAGCTTTATTTTCTATCTTGGCTTCTACAGCAGCAGCATCCTCCTCATCCTCATGACCGCTCACCGCTATGTCGCTGTCATGAATCCTCTGTCTGACATTGTTTCTATCGCAGGTCTCTATAGCACCATAGCAGCTGTGATCATTTGGATTATGAGCATCTTGGCAGCCATGCCTGCCTTAATCTTCTCCAAAGTACAAGAAGATGGAGAAAAAAATTACTGTGGATATGTGGAAAGACACTGGAAATTTGTGGGAGTCTACCTGCAAAATGCTTTCTTCATATTGAGCTCGCTGGTATTTGTTTTGTGCTACTCTCAGATCCTCTACAAGTTGCTGCGTCCTACTCCTCAAAGAAGGAGCAAAACTCTAAAACTCATTTTCATTCTCATTGTTGTTTTCTTTGTAGGGTGGGCACCGTATAATATAGTGATATTTATACAGTCAATGTTTATGTGGCCTCAAGCTGCAGAATTATTGTCAAACCACTGCAAAACTAATGAAGAACTGGATTACGCTTTCTACATCAGCCGACTCCTCGCCTTTTCCCACTGCTGCCTCAACCCAGTGTTTTATGTGTTTGTGGGGGTAAAATTCAAAACCCATTTGAAGAAAATGCTAAAGAGCTGGTGCCACAAAAAAAGTGGCCAAAACAGACAGAACAGAACCACCATCATATCTGTCACAAGTGGTGAGGAGTTCTATTTGTAGCTGAGGTCGTAGAAATAAGAGAGAAAATGAATTTGGGGTTTTCCTTAAGAGGGAAACAAAACTTACTCAAAATCTCTTTTTAGTCATCTTGTGCAGATTTAGAGACTGAGAGTGCTCATGGGTGACTAACATTCTTTTTTTTAATTTCTTGTTTTCTCAAGAAACAGAGTTTTTTTTTATTAATGTACATACTTTTGATCATTGGAAAATTTTGATAATTCCTTTTCGGTTTCTGGGGGAACCTGTATGGAGCATGCATGTTTTCCAACTTTGTATATGTTCTCTCCCGGCACAGTCCAAAGACTCAATGTCAGGCTGATCTGAGTCTCTAAGTTCTCTATGAGTGTGACTGATTGAGTGTTTTTCTGTGTGTTGGTTCTGTGATGTACTAACAGCTCCAGGACCCTTACCACCCCGCATTTGATTAATCAGTCATAATCTATCTTATTATAACACAAGCTGCTTTGTTTTTGTTGAGATAATGAGATCAATTATCTCTAAATTAGACTCACAGACACCATCCATCCATCCATCCATCCATCCATCACCATCCATCCATCCATCCATCCATCCATCCATCCATCTATCCATCCATCCCACCTATTTCAATTCAGGGTCCCAGCAGCTACTGGGCGAGAGACAAGGTGTACCCCAAACAAGTTGCCACATCATAGTCAACACAAAGAAGAAAACAACAACTGATGCCTAGAGGGAATTTATAAACACAGATTAAGCTAACATGCATGCCTTTGGACTGTGGAAGGAAGTAGAGAGAACTCATTTATACTGAAGGAGAGCATGCAAACTCAACACAACCAAAGTTTAAACCAGGAACCTTCTTGTTGTGAGGTGACAGTCCTACTGTAACTTCCTAATCACTGTTAACAAATCCCTAAAAATCATAAACAGAACCAATGGAGACATTTGGACGAAGAATGGCATGTCTTCAAGAAGCTGCCTCTTAGTTCATCCTTTAGAATTATAGTGCTCTGTATGACACTCAGTAATGAGTTGCTAAGACATTCTGTTCAGACAGTTTATCAGGACTAAGTGAAGTTTCCCTTCAGTCCTTTAAGGTTTTCTGGCAGAGGGCTAAACACATTGTTACAGTTGCAAAAGGGTTTATTATAGCTCCAAAATCTTCTTGGAAAAGATGAAAGATTCAAGACAACTTTTTTGATCTCCAAATGGTAACTTATTTGTAGCTTACATCACATTATCAGTCATCTGAACTAAGTCTACTTGTAGGCATCTTAAATCCATCTTGCCTGTGTTGAGTACTTTGAGAATTCATCTGTTTTTTTTTATTATTAATGTAAATTTGTAATACCTGATTCAAAATGATTTTTCATGATTTTTTTGTACATTTTTTTAAACGTAATTTTAGCAGTACACCTACATTAAACACAGAAATTAAGAAAGAGAGCAGGGGGACAAAGCTGACTTGTTCAGAGAAATGCAGAGCCTGTACGATGCTGTATGTGTAAAAAAAATGCTTACTGACATCTCAACCAGCTGGTACTGTATATAGAATAATGTGTTTATTTCAGCACTTTGGTTTCAGAAGACAGTAATGTTAGATTTTGCATAAGTTGCATTAAACGTAAAAAGTAAATGGTTAACACTGTCATGATATGAGCATGAAGCTTATAGCCTCTTAGTTACTCACAGTTCATTTATATTTAGACCAAAACACGATGACATGCTGCGTAAGTTCAGTTGTTTCAGCATTCATAAAATGAGGAAGAATTGGGAGGCTTTGGACTCTTTCCAGCCAGACAGACTGGAGAAATGCTGATCCTCTTATTTGCTTACTGTTCTATGAGTGGAGGAAAAACATAGTAAGAGTCCAAAGATTATTGCCCAAATAGTGCATATGAGGCATATGAGAATATAAAGACTATTTGAGAGGGGAAAAAAAGAGTAATCACTCCAAAAGTACTCTAGCTTCAGTGGTTAAATTATGCAGCTCGGGGAAGGTGAGAGCTCAGGCTGATCCACTAACAGGAGTCCAAAGTGGGCATTTGTATGTCATACCAGCCAGTGAGTTACATAAACTATAATCTCTTGTCTATACATTGTTTCATCCTTAGCCTTTTCAAAATTCCATGTTATAATGTTGTGTATCTAATTCCTAATCACATCAAGCCATTAATGAAGAGTTCTATATTTCTGTGCTAGTACAGTGTTCTGTATGTCTGAGGCTTTGATGCTTTTTCATTAGTTGATTATGCTATTTTTTATTACAGTTTCTGTTCAATAAATTGTTTTACAACAAAATCCATTGCAAAGGTATTTCTATATTAAAGATATCACTTCTTTGTTCACTCCTTAAATTAAAGAGGAAAATTAAATAAATTAGACTCCGTAGAGGGAGATTTTAATAGATTTATCCATGAATCTAAACAGCAATGGCATTTATAATATAAGGAAAAGAGTGCATCTTTCTTCTGCCTTTTCTTTTCTCTCTCTCTCTCTCTTTTTTTTTTTTTTTTTTTGAAAACACACAAATAACCATGCACAGAAAAAAAGAAAATAAATAAAAACTCAGTCTTGGTAATGGAGTTCTAGTTTACAGTAAAGACATGTTGAAAGTGTGACCATCATTAACACTTAGGAAAGTCCAAATTTTCTTTGTTGCTTTGATGCTTGCAACATTTATACACTGACGACAGAGACTAGACACAAAAAGAGCAGATGCTATCATTATAAGATTCACTGTTAATCTTTTTTACTATTATTGGAAAAACTGCAATATTTTATTTTTTATTTAGTCTTTTCAATATAATAAAAATGCATCTTCATTTATGATTAAAAACAAAAGTTTCTTGTTCATGTTTAGTTTTGTTTTCAGTTTTGAGAAACCAGCGAGCCTCTTTTTTCATCATAGCTTCTGGTGAAGCAGCATTTCTGAAACAAAAAGGGAACTTTGGCTCGCTTTTCTACATTTCAACTTTTCTGCACAGCACAATTCAGCACAAGACTTGCTGGCCGATGTTTGAGGTGAGCTGATCAGTAGTTAGCAACAGCTGTCTGTAGACATTACCTTTCCATTTCTGAAAATATTTTACAAATTTTTGAAGATTTTATAGATGGATGAAAGAATGCTGATATAATGCTGTGATTTTTATTTTGGTTCTCATATTCTTATTTTTAGGAAATTCACAATGGAGCGCAACTACAACACGACAAATGAAGAAAATAACAGCGATGAAGGGACTGAGTATCTTTGTTTTTTTGTTGACTTCTCAATCTTCAATGGAGTCTTTTTCATCTTGATCTTCATCATCAGCGTGATGGGAAACAGCCTCCTCATATGGATTCTTGTCCTCCATGAAAACCTGAAAAAGGTCACTAACATATTCGTCCTGAACCTGGCCTGCTCTGACTTGATCTTCACTGCCACGCTTCCATTCTGGGCCACATATCACCTCCACCACTGGATCTTTGGGGACTTTTTATGCAAATTCATAACTTGGGCTTACTTTGTTGGTCTGTACAGCAGCGTCATCGTACTGACTGCCATGACCGTGGATCGCTTCATCATGGTGGTGCTGCACAACTGGCCAAACCAACATCTCAGACAGAAGAAGTGTGCAGTGGGTGCCTGTGTCGTTGCCTGGGTCATTAGTTTTGTGACATCGATCACCGATGCCATGAAAATAAAGGTGGATGACTGGGCTGGTGTTTTAGTGTGTGAAGCTTCCTCTGACGTTGATGTAGGATATTTTGTCCAGATGTCATTGCTCTTCTTCCTCCCTTTTGTCATCAATATTTTCTGCAATTGTGCCATTATTAAGGCAGTTTTGAAGGCTTCAAACAGAAAAAAGCAAAGGGCCGTTGCTATAGTACTGTGTGTTGTTACAGCCTTCTTCATCTGCTGGGGACCCTATAATATTCTACTTTTGATCAAGTCTTTCTATAAACCTAGCATTTGCAAGACACTGAAACAGCTGGACATTGCTTACAATGTTTGCCGCATGCTTGCCTTCTCCCACTGCTGTATAAACCCGCTGCTCTATATGCTCTCACAAAAGCTGCGAAAACATTTTTTTCATCTTTTATCCTGTGAGACTGTTTGTGGGAGAAACAGGCAGGAAAGAAATCTCCAGAACATCTCTGCTATTCAGAATATTGCTTTTACAGCACAGACCTCTGCAGTCATGATGGAATTGCAAAACAGATAGACAACAGGTGCTTCCCACAGTTATGAATGGATCCTCACCATTACAGGACACTTTAGCATCAATAGCTTCATTGACTCAGGCTAAATCTCAATATAGGACTGCTGCAGTGTCAAGGACCTTAAAGGATGCAATATTTTATTTTGCAAAATTTTCGAGAATTCTTCTAAATGCCCTTAACTTCCTCAAACATCCGCAAGCCTTTTCATTATGAAGATGCTGCAGGCAGATGATGTTTGTTATCATTGTATTATGTATTTCTTAAGTTTTTTTTTTATTGTATTTGTTGTCCAAAAAAATCCTCCTCCAAAGAAGCCTTACCCCCCCCCCCCCCCCTCACACACACACACACCCCAAACCTATTGGGGGGGGGTTGCCCATTTCATTGGACCGTTGCATTATATGCAATAACGGACTATCTCCAAGCCTAAGATAGACCTAAAATGTACCATCTTACTCAGCGAGCATTCTCTGATATGCTTCCTAAAGAATCTGACTTAACTCTGTAAATTCTTTCATGTAATAAGCTGAGATGGTGCTGAAGCAATAGATTAATTACAAATAAACCTTTGAACTAATTATTTGTCGTGGTGCTTTGTTTTATGTGCATAGCTACTGTATAGCTACTGAAGTTTCACAGGGATATTTGTTGCTGTTACTGTATTCACACACATCTGCAGCAGACATGAGTTGGTGGGGAAGAAAATGTAGAAAACAGATAAAAATTAGTCAGGAAAAATATTTGAAATGTCAAAAGTTTAGGTCTTCTTTTTTAAATAATAAAAAATGAAATACAGTGCAATCTTATTTACCACAATAGCACAACATGAATGATTCAGCAGAAAGCAGCTATGCATCCTGTCAACACAGCAAGAAGGTTTCTGCTTTGATCCGTTCTGTGTGGAGATTCCACTTTTCCCCCTCATGTACCGTTTATGCATTGGTGTCATTCAACCAGTGAGGTGAGACAACAGCCAAGGATCATACAGAGAGGCTGTAGTCCACCACCATTACAGTCTGTGTGCAGAGCAAGGCCAACAAGCAGAAGTAGAGAATAGAGAACCCAGTAGCATGGCCACATTTTGATAGAGCAGACAGTAGAAAGGAAGAATGTAGACTTTGTGAGATAAAATGCAATTTTAAGCAAAGTAAATGGAAAGACAATACATGTAAGGACATCTTGGTGGCATTTATGTATCAGGAACAAATGGACTGTGATTATGTTTGTATTGAAACACATAATTGTTTAGTTTGAAACTTTCAGCATACATAGTGTATATTATATAATACTTCATGTTTTAATGTTCATGTTTGTCATACCAAACTTAATGCATTTTTAAATGCACAATATTCAGCTTTAGCATGATAAAGTATCTATTTTAGTAACTATATATATACATATACATGTAGACACAAATACTAATGATAATCATTGCCAACATACAGCAGCTGAAAAGTGAAGAGCTGTTAGGGCGCTGAAGAGCCGACTCTTACCACTGAGCTGAGCCTAATCATGTGGATCACTAAGAGGAGCCAAAATTCCCATCATTATATGCAAGACTTCTCGTTAGTGTTTCAAATGATAATCAGTTTGATTGCGAGCTGAGATAAATGCTGACTCGTATATTATCAAACATCAATGGTGGCGAGGGGCTGTGTGGTTAGTACACATCTGTATTTTTAATGAGAAGTCAGATCATACCACTTTCACTGACATAATCTAATGATGTCTGTTTGCCAGTGAAGATGCTTGACTGTGTGTGTTTCTTAACATTCACAGACCATCTCCAACAAGCTTGTTACTCTGTATTTGTATGCAAAAAATTTGCCTGTACTTGCTTACTGCACGTCCACACATTTTTGCTGTTTTAATTAATTAATTATTTTTTTTATATATAAAAGTAGTGATTTACAGTATTTGTTGGACAAACTGTGGCTATAGTCTGTTAAAAGTATGATCAGAAGTGTCCCTAAAGTGCTCTCTTCTTCTTAAGTCCTTGTGCATGTGCTATTCTTAGTTATTTCAAGTACAACTGAAATCTGATCAGACTGTTACGTGCAGGAAACTGTCTGTGGTTGTCTGTAAGTCTTCACGAGTCACATCTTTCATAAGTCGACTATTCAAGATTGTAACATTGATGGTTCTCTTTCTCTTTCTCTCTCCCTCTCTCTCACTCTTTCTGTGTGTGCATGTCTCTTCTCATCTTCTCCTGCACTTCAAGCACCAATAACATTTCTAGGTCCAATCTGCAAAGCTCCCCAAGCCTGTCTTCGATTGGATCGTCTAAGATCAAACTGTCCAATCACCTTCAGAAACCATCTTTTAGAGAAGGCACACTTGACAAACCTGCTTGCTCTCCTGACCAGTCAACAAAAAGACCCCTCTGGGGAACATGCAGCCTAAATATTTGTAAGTCAGCGTCCTGATTGCCTGAATTATACTGTAGGTTTTATACAAAACTAGAAACAACAACAATTGATATCAACAACAACACTGCAAAATGTTACATTGGTTTTAATAGAATACATCTGCAGTAGGAGATACTGTAATTTAATTTTAACCGAGTTGTTTGTAATACTGGTCATAAATAAGTTGTAAGAATTTTGGAGGGCAAAATGCTAGAAAACTTAATTTACTTGATTTTTAATATTGATTTAATCATTGTTATTAAAATGAGTACAAGGAAATTAATGATGAGGGAGCAGGTTTCCCACAATGCAGTTCACTTCTTTTAACAACAGATTAAAGATAATTCACAAATGAAGGATTTATAGATAATGTTGGTAGTGTGATCTGACTGCCTTCAACTTGTTTGTTTATTCCGGTATTTAATACTATCCAGCAGCTGCTGCGCCGTGACAGAGGTTTGTGGTCTGACTATTAGTTTTAGCTAAACCAACCAGAGTGAGTTTCTGCTACATCAATTACTTCACATAAGATGAACTTGAAATCATCATGTTGGTACACACTAAAATGAATTCTCTTCCACAGCCTCATTCACTTACAGCTTGATCAAATTTATCAAGTTCAAAAAAGTTCGACAAACTCAAACCATTCTAGTTGATTCTATTTAGTCACTCCTATTAATGAATACTTAATTTTCCCAAAGCAGCAAGTTTGCATAATTTTTTAAGTAAAGCCAACTTGTTAGAATTTACAGTGAATTCGGTGCAACTTGCGTCCCAACCTTCCCAGGTCTTGTGATATTTCCTCTGTTGGTGTTGAGCGTAAACGTGACATATTGAACTCCTCCAAACTCTCGTCTGAGCCCTGCGGTTATCTTCTTGTGCTCTTCGGGGGATGTGACAAACTTTCAGAGACAATTTATCAGGTGATGTATCATAAGGCAATAACAGTCAAAACTGGTTTATTTCAGTGTTGTGGACTGAAATATTCCACAGGCTTTGAGCAAAGTATAAAGTGCCTGTACATAAACAACTAAAGAATATTTGCTTGTATCATAAGCACTTTTCACAGCTGATCTGTTGTGTAAGTAAATTAGAACAAAATGTGGTTAAAGTCTGAACAAGCTGCTTTCACTTCTGTTTCCCATGAAATCTTGTAGCGTGCCTTATTGGACTGGTTCTTAAAATTTGCTGACAGTTTTTTTCTCTTTTATCTTTTGGCCCCCATGTGTCATGAAATAAAGCCAGTGGGTTGTGTTGCGTGACACATAACGCAATCACTCAGAGAATCTGGACAGAACTCTGCACACCTAAACAGTAAGGTCTCTTTGATAATTCATTCGGGGATTGCTCCATAATATATTAATTCATGCTTTGACATTTTTTATGTAAAATGCAAAAGCTGAGAATTTTTAATGGTAAAAAATAAAATCTGGAATATAAAAATGTAAAGTTGTCTAAGCAACTTCATAATGTTGATAATTAACATCATGAAAATATGAGTTACAACTAAATAAAAGTCAAATAATGCTGAATTAAACTTGAAAGCAGGATAAAATTTAGTATCCAAAAACAAGCTAAAGATCATAACTAAAGATTATTATGTTTAGGGAACTTTTTGGTTCTTGTCATGTATTCATGCACACACAGTACCACAACTACATGGTTCTGCAATAAAAGAGTTCAGGCGAGCTGTCGTTTCAGATTGCATTCCGTTTTCTGTTGTTCATCTTAAAGGGAAAACAGTTTCTGATTTTTGACATTCTTATTTTCTCATTAGATCAGATCCTCAAGAACTGAAGAATGGCCATCAGCAGTGAAGACTATGACTACAGTTTCTTCCATAATGACAGTGAAACCATCATGCCAGAAACCCATCATGAGCTATCAGCCTTCCAGGTGTACGCCAGTGTGTGCTTACTCTTCAGCTTTTGCATCAGCATGCCTGGGAACGGCTTCATGCTGTGGGTTCTTGTGAGAGAACGGGCTTGGAGGATCACATCTGATGTCCTACTGCTGCAACTCACAGTTTCCAACCTTTGCTACACTGCCACTCTGCCGTTTTGGGCCTGCGATGCACTCTATGGATGGATCTTTGGAAAGTGGACCTGTGGAGTCACTAGAGGACTAAGTTTACTAGGTTTGAACAGTTATGCGGTGATCCTCACTGCTATGGCTTTGCATTGTTATGTCACTGTGGTTCAGCCTTCATGTCTCCCTGCACAGATCTCAGGTAAATCCAGAGTCCTTGTGGCTAGCATAGCAATATGGCTGATATCTGCTGTCCCCAGCATTACATTAGCTATGAAGAGTCGGGTCATAGAGTTTTGTACATTTGAGATGGAGTCAGCGACCATGATGTTCATTTATTTTAATATGGAAATCTGGCTTTTTTTTGTAATACCTTTCTTTATTGTCACATTCTGCTATAAACACATGAGGATAATAATGAAACAGCGCAGGGTGAGCAGCTACCCTCAGCTTTCCCAATCGATTTTACGAGTAACAGCTGGTTTTTTTGTCTGTTTGGCTCCGTACAATATCCAAGTCTTTGTACATGCTCTGATGGGTGTGGATGCTATTGAGTACAGTTATAAATGGATCATTATATCCCACAATGCACTTTACGTTACTTTCGCGCTAAGTCACTTGTATCCCTGTGTCAACCCTGTGTTTCATGTGTTTGGAGCACAGAGGTTTAGAAGGCACCTCCCAATGCCGTGCATCACTTCAAGAGAAAGAAGAGATGGGGGCAGAAGTGACACATCTGTGCAATTTATCTCACTAAATAATGCTGAGGTGTGACAACACCTCACCTAAACACTTTTAAAAGCAGGAAAGATACCTAATCATTGCAAGAATCAATCATATGTGTTCTAATTGCAGTCTGCTTGGCTAACTGATGGGCTTTTTTAAAACTTGAGATATGTCTCAGATCATAAACAAAATTACAAATAAAAAATTGTCCTTAATTTCCAACTTGATATGGATTATAGAAAACATAACTATTGATCTTCTGCTGCAGTGTAAAATATATTAATTTTGGGATGTCAGGTTCAAACTGAAATGTACATATTTCTTAAACTTAGCTTGAGCCAGAAATCTCAGTCCTTCGTGGCTCTTTTCATCTGCTGCCTCTTGTCACTTACAGTAAATCGCCATTTGCAACAGAATAAGTGGGGAAAAGGTTGCATCCCCGCTGACATTTGACAGTTGTTGCATTTTTGATTGAAGAGATTGAACTAGAAAAGCTGACATTAAGACTGTACCTAACAAATTTCTTGAAACTTTTTTATTAAATCATGACTGAAAGCAGACCTATGTGATTTATTACTATTGTTTTTACTCATTTTGATCTTGCGCTTTGACATCAAAGTCATGATTGCCGAAGTTTTACATTGTTTGAGGACAGTCAAACTTGTGAATGTACCATGAGAGAGATGCCTTGTATTACCATCAGTTATACAAAAATATGCCTTGTAAAATTGCTCCAAATAAAACTTTTGAGAATGTCAACATTTACTGTAGAGTGTTCACTGTTTGTAGGATAATTAGATATTTATGGTTAAAACAAGCCAATGGTTGAAATTATGATCAGTTGCAGGTACAGTAAAATGATCTACAGCAATATGAGAACAACTTCTTTCCCCCATTTTGCAACAAATTGCTGTGCAGGTTGTAGATGCTTTCCTGGTCCAAAATACCCAATTCAAGGAAAATAGATCCAACATATCATCAAGTTCTGCTCAATGACCCATTAATTTGAGTCAGGTGTGTTGAAAATGTGCGTAAAGCAACAGAAATATGGAAATCACTGTTTACTATTTCTTGAAACCCAAATGAATTAATCAATTTTTTTTTTTTTAAGTTAACCATATTTTAAGTGGGCTGTGAGATATATTTGTAGGCTACAAGGTGCACATTCAATATACTGTATGAAATGCAGCAGTTAAGCTGACTTGATTAGGGATATTATTGTTACAAAGAGCTGAAATAAAAGAGGGGAATAATGATGTAAAATAGAGCGGAAAAGAAAACTTGCAGCATGTCCTAAAACAAAGTTTCATTGTAACAGAAATAAATGAAGCTGTTATCTTTGCCAGGAATTCTAGGATGATTAAAACAAAACTGAATAAGTCTTTGATTGTAAATCAGCCAAACTACAAGACGGTTATAAAGTGAGCTGTGAACACCAGGACGTTCTTAGTATCAGAGTCATGAGTTGTGTTTATCTTAATGTTTACATTATAATATCATATGAAAAGAATCACTGGGAGAAAATAAATAAATGAAAAGCTGAGATCTCACAAAGATTTAGAAATAAAAAAGTGGATTACCTGTCCTAAACCAAAAAATAAAATAAAAACTCTGGAAAGATGTCACTGGAATGTTTTTTTTTTTTTTACTTTTTTTTTCTTGAAAAGTCAGACTGTGTAGCCCATAATACTCTGAATAACATTAACCTCTAATGATGATGCAGGAGATAAAAGACAATCATTGTGCCATTTTTTATTTATAATGAGAAAAAATATTGGGAAGATAATCCTGTTTAGATACATCCTGGATATCGGTTGTGAACCTTGTTAGGACTGTCAAAGCACAGAGGTGGGAGGATGGTGATATGGACCGCAGAAGTGCACCAAATCAATGGGACATAACATTTGTTGATAGAGACATTAACATTTTAATAAACGAAAACACTGGCTGACAAGATGACAACCGGGCTCCAGAAACTCGTCAGAGGAGAGTTATTCTCACCAATAATAATCCAGAGCAAACCACAAACAGTGTACAGTAACTCCCACCGGAGTTTCTGGTGTTTTCTAGCGATACATTATTTTACTTTGTGTGCTGTGTAGCTGTTCTGCCTTGTCTATCTGTTATAGATTTTAACGATGTTGCCTTGTTTTTTTTTTTTTTTTTTTTTTTTTAACTTTTTTTCCTCTTTTTTAGCAGCTTTATCCAATCAAGTTTGGTTTCTTAGATTAATAACTGTTTTATTGACTTTATGATTTGATATTTCTGTGTCTCCTTATTCAGAGAGCCTTTAAGATCTAGGGACAATAGATGAAAACTAGCTGTTGGATAAATCTGGTATATTTAGAAGGTTTTTTTTTTTCTTGTTTCTTTTTATACAGTATGCTAAAAAAAAAAAAAGTTTTCATAAGAGTAAAATTATATGACCTTGCAGGGTCATCTGCAAGACAACACAACATGTCCATCAAATGAACAGCTAAAAAGACATTTTCATGATTTGCAGAACATATCTGTGCAACACTGGTCTTTGCTAACAGAGCTAAAGTCTATCATCATAAATAAATAGAATTATATATAAAAGTTTGGATCGCAGTCATTACCACCTGCTCCTATCATGGGCATTTTTACTTTTAGAGCAAATCAAAACTGTCAGTTTTCCCAGTTTAACATAAAAGTAAACTTCCTGTTAAATCCATTTGTATTACTGTACAAATAATGACTCAATCATTAGACATATAAATAATCTTGCGGTGCACTCACTTGTGTTGCCTGTAAGAAAATCCAACAGAGTGCTATAATATTGCTGCAATAATCACAAGAAATATTTCCACCCTTTTTCTCAGAACAAAAAACTTTTAACCTCTTCAAATGTAATATGTTTCTCAAGAAGCCCATCCGTAGTTAAACATGGCTGAGTAGCAGGACCCTGATGTCTCCACAGGGGGGGCAGAGAGGAGTGTATGGGGACAGCTCACAGGGCCTCCATAACAGCACTCATATCTCTGGGGCAAGATTAAGCTTAATTAACTAAACCATCCGGCACGCTTCGATGAGTGGATGCAAGTCAAGGACAGAGCAGTCACGGGTGTACTCACACACCGACTTTGGCAGGCAACGGCAGAGAGCTGAGTGTCAATCTGTATGAGGTGGTTTGTGGAGTAGCAGAGGAAAATTCACACCTAAGCAATGCAATACGTGTTAAGGATCTTTCACAATAATGAGGATTATATAACCTGTAATCTGTTGACATATGAACAGCATTCTGGTTCCCATAATGAAACTATCTTAAAAGAGGAACTGGTCAGATCAAACCTTATTGTGCAACGCAAGCTTGTAGTAGAAAAAAATAGATGAATATGCATAAAACAATAGAATATCTTCATATCCTGCAGAGAGACCAAACTAGTAAAAAATATGCTTTACTTCACAGCTCTTACAATCTAAGGTGTCCCATATTTTATCTTTGAGTAATACTCTCTTTTCCCAGATCATTTTCACGCCAAATGATGTTGTTGTTCAATTCTGTTTTTTAGCCATGAGCAAAACAGCTGTTGTTGTTTTCTTATGTAGTCTGTAATACTAGCCCTCCCTGGCCTTAACATTCCCTCCATGCTCATCTTTTCTCCAGGGCAACTCACCCTCCTCTTTTATATCGGTGTCTCCCGAGCTCTAATTTCACTTATCTATAACGATAATTACTCCAACCATATGTGAATTTAATTGATTCTTTTCAGATTCGTAAATGTGCATGTACTTTGTACATATTGCTAATAAAGTCTTATTGCCTCCTAATCTGGAGTGTCATGGACGAACGTGAATTTGTCAGCCTTAACATTACAGATAACTGACAGGTGATTGAATATAGGTGACTTAAATATTGTATCTTAAATGTTTGAAAATTCACAAAAGTATTCAGTCCTCATATACTGATCAACTTTGTCATACAGTATAGAAATTAAAAGATAAAAGCTGCCAATTCCCTCTCTAATAGACACATACCATTACAATTATTGAAAAAAAAATCAATAATGAATTCAGCAAAATTCAGTGGTTTAAGATTTACTCTTTTAAAAGCATAACCTTGAATGGTTTTCCATTTTTTTATGCAACATAATGGCATTTTTATGTCACCTGCAATACTACTTCTCTCCACTAGAGGGAATCTGTTACCAGCCTAAAGCTGCTATGGTATTGATCCTGATAAAGTAAAAGTTTTTGTTTTAATCTGACCTAATCTAATCTAAGAAAAAAAAAAAAGATAAATTACAACACAATATAATAATATTTTTTGTGATCAAAAACCCTTAAAGCTGACAAAAACGTATTGCTACGTAGCTCTGCTGTTGTGGGTTTCATGTTAAGTTAGTTGATAAATCAACTTTTTGGACTCCTGTTGTGCTATCAATCACTAACTTTCAAGAACAAATGTATCTTGTCTCTATATATCAGAGACCATCAGATCTCTATTTTTTAGGGTCATCCTCCTTTACTTACCTGCTGTTTTCAGATAGAAAAATCTAGTGATTAACTACCATGGAGACTTAATTAACAAATCAAACATCTGGATATTCAGACTAAGCCTTGCTGCCTCTCTAAGACTGGCCATTTGATGTATCAAACAGCGCATCCTGATGTTTCTCTCAAATTTTGCCCATCTGGTTTCTTTTGTGTCCAAACTTCTTTTACTTTGTAACTTTTTAAAATAATTAGTATACCAGTATTTTATTTCATTTTGCAAGTTTATGTAAGAATGTGTGATGATTTTAAAAAAGGAACTAAAGAACTGTAGCGGAGAACCTGCAGTCACAAGGGGGAAGTTACAGCAGCGTAAGTAAATACGGAAACGCAATAAGATTTTTTTTTTAATCAATTTCTAGTGTGTTCATATTAGACCAGATAATACAAAGTCGTCTTGCACATCTGAGCAACAGTATCAATTAATTTCAGTGTTCGGGAACAGTGGAAGGAAGATGCTTACTTTAAACAGGAAAAAATCAACCTGAGGAAGGGATGCCATCTGCTTTGACTGGAGGTGAGAGGACAGGACAGACACCTTAACAAGCAAAACAACAGGCCCGGTTAGACATACACAGAGACAAGGCCATGTTTGTACATAACAATTGATTGTAAGACATTTAATTTTGTAAAATATGAAATTACAGATTGATTTTGGGGTCTTTTCCCAGATCTCAGGTGTTGTTATTCTATAAAATCCTTTTATTGTTAAGAATCAAGCTTAAACCTTATCTCATCTTCAAACATTCCCCTTGACTGTTTTTGTGTCGTGGTTCTGATTCCTCTGGTGGAGCAACTCAGTTACATTTAGTCTCACTTTTCAACATCCCGGTTTTGAAAAACCTTGATGCACGCATTTGAGTTTTCCAAAAGATTACAGCACACTGAAACATGTAAACACTGTCTCCAGGTTTCTGAACATACTGTGCTGTTAAAGGTCATACTGGCTGACGAAGAAAATACACATCTGTGCACATGTTCTGAAATCTGTTACTCTCAGGGCCATGCATACTGGGAGTATTTGTCATTTTCCATACATTCATTATGTGATATATGGATTGACACTACTTCAGCGTAGTCAGTGATGAGGTGGAGAATGCATGATTAGAAGCTGACAATAGCATCCAAACCATGACATCCACCATGAGTTTCTACCATAGTATGAGTTTCTTCATTCATTCATTCTTTTTTTTTTTTAAAGGATTTGGTTTGAATCAAAAAAGGTCTACTTTAAATTTATAACTACTATTCTCATGTTCTGGCTTTCTTTTATACACATGTTGAGTCAGCTCTTTTGTTGCCATCAGTTATGACCACAAACAAATAGGAAGCAGCAATAGAATCACATTGGTCCTGTCTTGACCGGGACTTTTGACTGTTGTCAGTGCAGAAGTTATTATTCCAAAATCCTGGTCTTTCACCCCTGCATTCAATAGCAAACAAGATGGTTTTTTTTTCTGGCACAACACATCCCTTACTTCTTGTAAGTCCTTATACATTTACTCTAACAGTTAACAGCGAATCCTGCGATGAAACTGTTGGAGAATCTTGGAGAATGTCTTCTGCATCAATCTACTCATGCGCAGGAATTTTTGGAGTAGACAAAACTGGATAAACAGGTTTATACTGAAGACGTACACCACTTGTAGACCATTTTGTTACTGTGAAATAATCATGAAAAAAAAGAACCATTTCCTTAAATCTTTTGCCAGATCAGGCAGCAGCCACAGCCTTTTTCTCATAATAAAGATGTGAAGATCAGACACGGTTTGGTTTTGTGGTCCCTACAGATGCTTTCATTATTGGCAACTTATCAGTAACCCCTGATTGTTTTGCAGAGTTAAAGGCATATTCATACATATATGCAGACTTACAATATCAAACCTGTGATCCTTTTTCTTTTTTAAACGTTGAGAAATTTAGCAATTCCCCTCCTACTTGTATTTTCAACTGACTTTATTTTCTCATCTCTGTCTTTAAGTCTTTCTTTATGCAACATGAAAACATACCTGGAACATGCATCCGGTTATTATAGATTGTATCTTTCACATTGAGTACTTTTTGTGGTGGATATCTAAGACAGCACTAAACACAGCAAGTTACTTTATTTAAATGATGTTTTGCAAACCTGTGGTTAAAAAAAATATGATTGAGACATGTAATGAGTATATTCTAAACAAATGTATCATCTTTATTCTCTGGGCATGTTTTGATTGATTATTTATTCATATACTCATGAATTTTATTATGAAAACTACAAGAAGAATAACACAAGAAACTACACACAGAAAAAAAGGACAAAGCTGCTGATAAAGTAGGCCTAGATCCCTCAACAAATATATAAAAAATCTGTCCACACTGAAAATATACATCAGTAACCTTTGACATTCCTCTCTGTTCCACACAAAGACTAAAATCATTTTTCTCTTGGAGGGTCTTGATAAGAACTGGACCTCAGGACCTGGCACTGACTCTTAAATGCTCTACCCACTGAGCTAATATCCTACAGACTCTGCTTTTTGGCTTGCCCTTCCTCACCCTCAGGCTGCACCAGCTGCCGTCTACTTCCGACCACACTCCACGGCCCTGATATGTTGTCCTCCACAAGCCTTGTCCCTCCTCTTCCTCGTTTGTAGGTGTTCAATCTCCCTTTTTTGGTCGCAACTTTCCAAAAGGTGAACAGAAGTGATTTTCAATAGCACCGTGCATGACTAATGGTGGAAACATGTTAAAATCATCGCAGAAATGTCCTTGGGAAGACAAATGAATTTTCAGCAGAATAATTAACTTAATTAACAAATTTGCATGCATATTCATCAGGGCCATTGAAGTCTTTCCAGCTCAGCTTGATGAACGTTGCTGTGTAATAACCAGCTCATTTACATTCTGCCATCCACTGCCATTTGTGTGGATTACAGAGAAAAGGCGAAGTGTGTGTGTGTGCGTGTGTGTGTAAGGTGTTATGGCTGCATTATATGTGCACTCTCTTCCTTTTTCTCCTTTTGCAAATCATACAGGATGCTTGATGAATTGACTTGACATATAGTTTTGTTGGATATACTCCCCTCTATTGGTCCCAGCTGTGTCCGCTTACACACACTCATGTAGAGAAGACCTCACGAACACACACATATTCATACACACATACCTTATGGGAATGTGTTTGATACAGGCCTGATTTTATGTGTGTGTGTGTTACACCCATATCTTCTTGCATCCCCCACCCCCTTCTCTCTGGTGGGCAGTTCTTGGCACCGATCCTGAGTCGTAAACCCTCCTGGGCTGCCAGACTGTGCGCCGTTAAAAACGCAAGGCCCTCCGTACCCCTCCCCGTCTCTGCAGGGCAATCTTTAAAGGCAGCAAGGTGTGACGGCACAGACTGGCAGCTTGGCAGAGATGCCCGAGGATACCGACGCTCCGTCAGCCGTGAACGGGCACCATCACATGGGCTCGCCTAACTAATATGCTCGCCGTACATGTGCCTTTCTCATGCCTCATCTGTGCCAGCCAGAGACAAAGGAATTCATTAAGAAATTTCACATGGAGTTGTTTTGTGATTTTGTAGGGATACAATTAATTGGGAGTTTCACACAAGCTAAGGTAACTGAGGGAGAGATTATCCAAATGAGTTTGGAAAAGTTAATTACATTAACTTGGCTGTGGGTGCCCTTGATCTGGCAGGGCAGGAACAACAGGGAAACTTGTTCGCCGGAAGCTGGTACATGATGGTTTTCTTTTTTTATTATTATTATTGTTTCTATATAAGGTTCTGATTCATTTAGGTGTGTGGACTAACAGAAACACAGAGTTCTTACAAGTTTATCCTAAAACTGCTACAACATCATCTACGGTGGCCCTGAGGTGCAAATCACATCAATGCTGGACATAAATATAATCAAACAGTCAAAAGTATGAAAGAACATTTTGGAAAAAGCAGCAATGGTTCCTTGCAAAACAAACAAACAAACAAAACAAAGATATCTGAAATGACCTAAAATATTAAAACTGATATGATACACACAAAAAAATGTTATGAAACACAGTATTTCAGGAAAGACATAGGCAAAATACATTTTACAAACTACGAAACAACAAAAGCAAAAACAAAAAATAGTTCAAATAAGACAACAGGTAGACAGATTAAAACTGTGCTTCCCAAATGGTTTTAATCCTTTTGATTTCCTTGTATTAAACTAAATGAACTGTGTGAGTTATTGCACTTTTGGTTTAGCTGTAAAATCTTGTGTTTTCTGCTGTTTGTTGATCCGTTTTGTGTTTTAATTTTTGCTTTTTTTTTTGCTTGTTTTTAAAATCTGTTTTGTGCTCTTTTCCTTTGTGTTATATTTTGTGAAATACTGTGCTCTGATTGTTTTTTTCTTTTGAACTATTTCATGAAATTTTTATGTGTTCTATGAAATGTGTTTAAAAATTTTCTTGCTGTTTTTTTTTTTTTTTATGCCATGTTTGGCCCACTATTAATCCCCCACCATAATAACAAGATACATGATGCTTGCTCCAGCCTGAGAATTTGAGTAGTAATTATCACATTCAAGAAAAAAAAAAGAAACAAAATCACCTGACATGTTATTTTCATCATACTACATGTTCTCTGTGATTCTTTCTCCAACGCTTTCTGTGCAGACATATGTGTGACACTTGAATCTGTTAGTTGGAAGTGTGAAAGAGAGCGGTTCCAGCAGGCCTATAATTCTGTGCTTAAGAGTTGTGACGGGAAAATGCTTTTCGTGAGCAGAGATTCGCATTTTCAAGCCTCGTCCAGTGCAAGACTTTTTGTCTCACAACCTTGTAACAGTGAAGCCAAGTTACTGAATTCACTCGTTCAGAAATGCAGTGTTGGAGGAAGCTGAACAGCAGGATAGAGTATATTTTAATGGCATGTTTTAATCATAAAAAAACCCATATTTACTATGTTGCCTGACCCCTTTTGTTTTGAAGCTTCCACTGAAGCAAGACGACAACAAAACACAAATGGGCCATTAAACTGACCTTCAAACTGGGCCCTATGAAAATCAAATGACTGTCACCGCACTGATGGGGGGATTTACACAACTACGGCCCGTTTCCCTCCAATGAGAATATGAAAAATGTACATCACATGCTCATTTTTATGATCCTCCTTTTTGAACTACTACTCTCACAACTCAAGTGAATAAATCTCTGAAAGAGCTGATCACAGAGCATGAAAGGAGAGTTTTGCTCAGATGGAACTGGCAGATTCTCGCCTGCAGACTCGCTTTTTTGCCCCCCGATTGTTGATTGTAGCTTTTCTATAGTGGCTTCAGTTGTTCAGACTTCTCTGATCTCATATGTCACACACATGAACATACAATATTTACAAGAGTTGCATGAATGTTTAAATAGGCCTCGATGGCTACAGAGGAGTATGGATCCACTGTCCTTGGTCATTTTTCCAAGCTTTACCGTAACAGAAAGGCCTATTTTTTCATGTTAGTCTAAAAAAGTTGCCAATCTTTATAAGAAAATAAAACCTTGTAACTTCATTGTAGCCCTTCTTTTGAGGTAGAGGGGGGCTATATTTGACAACGATGCCGTTTGATGGTGCAATTGATGGGAAAGTTCTGAAGAAAGTCCCAAAGCCTCAGAGGAATTTGATTACCTCCATCCATTATCTGCACAGTGAGCAATCGCGAGGCTCACCATCTGTCATCCGTTTCATTTGCATCGTCAACACCTGCCCTGCCTGTTTATGCCTTCACATTTTTTATAAGCTGCCTTTCATGGCGGGGAAAAATGTTGACTTTTCCTTCTAAATACATTAATTCCACAAGTTCAAAGAACATACTGACGGCAAACAACTTGGTTTATGTTTAATAGAATTTGGAAAGTCTCTTTATTGCTGCAGATGAAAAACAGACATTAAAACTGCGTTAACAACCTGCTGGATAATTAAGTGTTTAGATAGATAGATAGATAGATAGATAGATAGATAGATAGATAGATAGATAGATAGATAGATAGATAGATAGATAGATAGATAGATAGATAGATAGATAGATAGATAGATAGATAGATAGATAGATAGATAGATAGATAGATCCCTTCTGTTTGTTAGTCACACATTGTGCTGCATACACTCCCTCTTCTCTCCCTCCTTCCCTTCCTCCAGCCTCCTCAGTCCTCCCCCATCCATCCACCCCGTCTCCCATATCCCCAGGTGGTGCCGACGGCTGCGGGGCCCATTAGCGACAGAATTCCTGCCTCCAGCAGGCCATGCGTGTCCTGAGTGACACATTTTTGGACCGGCACCAAGAATCCAACCCTCCACAGACAGCTCACTTCCCTCTGCAGTCACCACAGTATCTGTGTGTGTGTGTGTGTGTATTTATGTGTGTCTGAGAGAGAGAGGGGCCTTGCGAGCACAGCATGAGTCCCACAGGAAATGCTTGAAAGGCAGTATGGGACAGATTGGTGAAGGCACAGAATGGACTTGAATACTAAAAAGAAACTGCAAGATATTCCACGGCAGCGAGATCATACATCGATGCGATGACTCTCCTGCTAGGTTTGGACATTTGTTATAGTCATAACCTTCACTACAGTCCCCCAGCATGCATCTGCATGTCTCTCCATGTAAACTCCTTATAAGTATTCTCTTTTATTGAAAAGATTTAATTGGATTTAGTAGATGCGCATTGTTGTTTGTTCATTCTTTTTGCCAGCTGATGCTTGTGTACCAAGTTATTTTTTCTTCTTTTTGCAAACACATCTTCCTCCAGGAAGAAAATGACTTCAGACTTTTTTGAATTTTTTTTTTTATTAATTTCACATTCATCAAGTCCAGTGAAAGGTGTCAGTGGCATGATAACCTCATCTGAGATGATCTACACATCAGATATTTGACGCTCAATCAAGATTCTTGTTAATCATAAGGAGGAGTGATTATGAAACGATGCATTATGAGTAAAGAAAGAGAAGTAAGCCCTTTTAGTATAGATATTATGAATGGATTCTTTCTTCATACTAATAGATAGTTAATTATGTACCTAATGACTCCTCACAAAGCGCTATATAATTAGTCTAGATGAGCCCAGAAAGTTCCTACTTGTTCTTACATGTTTAATGTTGGTGATTTCTCATTTCCAAATGGGAATGTGCATGATGGTAGTTTAACAGCACCCACATTATCTATCTATCTATCTATCTATCTATCTATCTATCTATCTATCTATCTATCTATCTATCTATCTATCTATCTATCTATCTATCTATCTATCTATCTATCTATCTATCTATCTATCTATCTATCTATCTATCTATCTATCTATAAAAAAATGAATGAAAAACAATAGTCTTTAAAGTTTAGGAGCATCAACTTGTGAAACAAATTTATGCAAATAAGAAGCAGTCTAGAGATTTTTAATCTCAATGTGAATTTGGTTAAATAAAGGTGAAATAAAAAAAGAAAGAACTATTTGAGAATCCAAAAATAAAGACAACTGATCTTCCAAACTGGAGTCTTTAGAAACAATCTGTTGTTCTGACAGCTAAGGAAGGATGCCTCCTAATCAGAGCTCTTTCACTCACTCCACAAGTGTGGTCCCGATGTGCTGGAACCTGCTCACCTCTGTAGCGCTACAGTACGTATCCTGGTCTCTAAGTATCATTTGTGGTACATTCTGACTGTACAAAAAAAAAAAAAAAAGTCTGTTAAAAAAAAAGGCTTTGTGATAAATTACCTGGAAATTGTTCTGTTAACTGTACGGGCAATTCTGTTTATCCAAAAATGGAAAATTTCTCATGGAACAATGCACTGAATATAAGAGAGAATGCTACAGCAAACTGCACCTAAAGTGTCACTAAATCACAGTAGTAGTAGTAATGAGTGATCTATCTCATTACTAACTGATAATCACTAACTGATTACTTAGTAATCCGATTACAGTTATCTGATTACTTTTTCAAGTAAAAAGTAACCCTGCCTCCAGCAGGATTACTATTACTATTTACTATTTGTTTTACTGTAATCAGTCTACAGTTACTTATATAATTGTTTAAGTTACTTACATGCATTATTCCCAGTGTGGCAGAACTATGCTTCCCACCAATGTTTTTTTTTTTTTTTTTTTTCTTGCTTCCCACCAATGTAAGAATGAAGTTACAGTTTTTCTCAGTTGCTTTGGTGCAATTCTCACAACAGACTTCATATAACTTTAAATTCAAACTCCACAACAATTAGTCATGTGTGCACATCAAAGTATCATTTCTCATTGCATTGATCAAATTGCAATTGCTTTTGGACATGTAACATTTGCTTTCTGTTATTTCATGACTTTATCATTGGCTTTGGTCCCACGGTCAAAACTAGGTATACTAACAACAGCAGAATAGTCGGTCCCCACAAAACTTAATTTCATTGCTTGAGTCATGACAAGCAAAAGAGAAAATCTAGTTATCAAAATCTGTCAAGTAGATGTTTTACGTATGGTATATTTATAATTTATTTCCTGGAATGTCTCCTAAATTGAAGATTTGGTCACAGCTGATCCTTTTCATTGATTAGAAGATGGGTGAAGCGCTAGCTGGAACCACTGATGAGACATTTTTCCACTATCTGAATCCCATCAACCCTCAACTGGCAAGCATATATGAACCAAGCAAGACATAGTGTGTACCTTTTCTACAATACTGGGGTAAGGCCAGCATCAAGGAAGATGGGATGAGGACATGTGGGGAGGAAGAAGAAGAGAAAGATAAGGCCATGTACATGTAGGCAAATGTCCAGAGATCCACTGTGAATTCACAAATCCAAACATTTAATTGGGAAAACAAGTTTGTAAAGTATTGTGCAGTTATCCAAAACCTTGTACAGAAATATATGCAGTACTATTTCATGTGTACTGTGCATTACTGTCATTTTACTCTGCAGGTTTGCAAGACAACCCAGAGAAAGTGGATAAAGTATGTTCAGTCACATCCAGTTCAGTAAAATGTGGCAGGACAAATGGAGGCCTGGGCGGGGTTTGATCCCCAGTTTTCCAGGTGAGAGTCACGCATACTAACCCCGGCTTTACACCTGGTCCGTGACGTGAGCGCAGCGCAGCGGCGCGCCCTGCGCACCGGATCGCGCCCATGTAATCAATGGTGTGAAACATATTGCTCACGCTGCGGCGCGTGAGCGGTCCGTCGTCGCTCCGGCAAGCCGTGCCGCTGCGCTACAGATACGCGCCAGCTCTATTTTTGACGCTCCACGCGCCGACACTGCGTCAAATTCAGTCGTTCAGATCGAACCAGACAGGAAGTCAGACACAGGTTCAGTGTAAAATATCCGGTAACTTCCTAAACAAAAGCCACCGTGCAGCTTTTAAACTGCTGAACTACCTGAACATGACAGCATCTCCTTGTCCACAAGGTTACAGTGAAATAAAAAACCATGACGCATGAACATGTGGACAAAATGAACCATTTGGATGAGAATCACAGGCGATCTAGCAGCCCTCTCGTGATTTCGTGATGTCACCAATCAACAACAGCTGGTGCACTCGCGGGTGCGCTGCGCGGCCGCACAGTGAACGGTGTAAATGCTCGCGCCGAGGAAGTCGCAGCAAAGCCGCTGCGCTGCGCTGCGCTCACGTCACGGACCAGGTGTAAAGCCGGGGTAACAGTCAATGGGGAATGAATACCTTTGGTCAAGCAGCCGGGGCAGATGATCAGTTGGAGGCATAGTGACAGGACGTCAATCACATACTGTTACAGCAGTATATTGTTTACAGCAGTCCACAGCTCTACCCAAGGGTTTATACTTGAAGTTTGTTCTAAAGAAGTGACTGAAGTGTTTGCTTGTTTTTTCATAATGCTGTGAATGAATTACTATACGTTAGATGACAAAAAGCATACTGTGTGAAATACAGTAAACACGGCCATTTAAAATGCCACACTTATTCATCAGTGCCTTAGATTCTGTCCTCACAGGTATAAACTTTCTAGAATCAGAAACATGTGGTGATTTTTATCCGCTGAAACCCGACTTTGATGAAAAAAGTTCATATAAACATGTATCATTCACTGCACATTACTTTAGAAAAAATAGAACTTGAAATAAAACCTCATTCAATGACCTGGTGCATGTTGGGAGTTCCGCCTTAACACCATCACTGGTTTTTCCAAACCACTCATCAGATTATGGATTTTTCCAAGTGTATTTAACCTTTATTTAACCAGGCAAAGACATTAAGAACAAGACTATTGAAGTGGCTGTGTGTTGCCATTACTTTCTCATAATGAAGCACTTGTTTATTCATTTTTGGTCATTTTTGATAATAAAATATATTTTAAACTATATTCTGGCCTCTGGGACTGATGGACGTTACAGTCTGGAAAAGGTGTGAACTTTCAGTTTACTGTACCCCCTACCCCCTCTGAAAGCAATTTCAGTAAACAGGCTGAAAGAACGATTTTCATTTTCACTCATTTAATGAAGTAACTAATAATGTAACTTGTAATCTAACTTAAATAATTGGTAAAGGAACTAAATTACTTTTTGAAGAAGTAATCAGTCAATAATTTTTAATGATTGATTGATTGATTGATTGACTGATACATTTATGTGTGAGATAAGATGGGTTCTTGTTTGCAATGCACAAATGTTAAAGACAGGTAAAAACTAATGTAAAAAGTTTTAAACAGGAAATTCCTTAATATTTTTACGTACAAATTTGCCCCCGGACTTTTCTTAGACTGTCGTCTCTGCCTAACTAGTTTTAGCTCACAAGTTGAACCTGTTAGGTTATGTTTTTTTCTCTGACCTTGTGTTTTTCTGTGCCTCAGATTTTACTCTTCACCTGAACTCTTGGGATCGATCTCTGGTTTTCATCCTCCTTCCTCTGCTCCATCTCCTTTCCCACTCCCAAACAGTTGTCAATAAGATCACAAGTCGGTTTTGCCTTTCGGTTTACAACAAAAATCACTGACAGAACACATCACATTGCAATAAAATTTGCATCAGATGAGTCTGTAAGCAAAAATTTAGAAAAATGTTGATACTGTTTCCTGGTTTATACATTACACGTATCCTTCCTTTAGTAGAACTACTGAGAATTAGTCCTTCTTTACCTTGGCATATATTGGGAACTTCCTTCAGCCTTCTTCAAAAGGGTCCTGTGATGTTACTGCTGTGTGTTTTGTCGGCTGCTTTTATTCATGTTTGAGACAGCAGTGGATGACTACTCCCCTTCTATCTGGCACCTTGGGTGGGATGGCTTCCCAGGTGTGCGATAATGTGTAACGAAATATCATGCCTATCATGCAACACAGAATACATTGGGGAAGCAGAAACAACCCTTGATACACTGAAAAGCAAACACACAAAAGAGGGCAAAGAAGAAATGATTGAAAGACACACATGGGCAGCAAAAGAACAAGAAGAGCAATTACAATGTGAAATCAGCCATAGCAGAAGAGAGTACTATATTATGGACTGGGAAGAAGCTGAAGTCATCTGTTCAGAAAGCAATAAATACCACTGCTGGATCTGGAAGTCCACTGACATCTGGAAATGGGCCCCTTAAGACCACCAACAGGGGATGAGAGATCTACACATTTTGCCAGAACAATGGACTTAATCTAGAGTATGATTTTTACAGTGATTCGGGAAGTTGATGTATTGATGTAGACCAAAGTTTTCCAGGCAGGATGAGAAGTCTCTGGAGAGAGGAGCACTGATATTGTCCATGTGAATATTGAAATCACCCAAAAGGATCAGATTATGAGATAAGGTTGAAAGATGTGTGAGGAGCTGAGAAAAGTCATTCAAAAAAATCCTTATTATATTTGGGAGGACAGGAGACAAGGTGGTAACAACTGTGGGAGAGGGTCCGGGCAGCAGTGAGGCAGAGTACTCAAAAGAAGTGTGGATGTTTGGGACTAAAAAACATATGACTGGGCATAGTTCTGTAATCAGGCCCAGCTGAAAGACCCCTCTGTGCTTTAGCACTGTGATGCAGTGCAAATTAAATGTTAAGAGTTTCTTGTATAAACTAAATGGCCAAGAGCAGAGCACACACACAGTGACACACACAAACACATTTTAGACAGAGAGAGAGAGGATGTTTATTCCCTTTTATTGGACTGAGCGCCCTCCAAGCTAAATACTCCATTTCCCACTATCCCAATGGGTATGACGTAGTTTCCTGTTAGGGACCCGGCCAAGTTATGTTGACTTAAATACGTCCAGTCAGGGAAGAGAAGAGAACTTTCTGAAGGAACTTGCTGGGACATTGACTAAAGAGAACAGGACCCCTTGGTCTGTACTGTAGGTACCCGGAGCCAGAGAAACGGCGTTACTCGTACAGTATGTTATGTATGTATTTATCCTATGTAAATAAACCATGTTAACCCTATAAATCAGTGAAGCCTTCTGTATTACTTTCCGGGTCGGTGCGACGGCAAAGCAGGAAGCCATCCAGAGCAGCTGGGCAAAGAGGTCTTAGGAATCTGGGGAGATCGACTCTGTGCGGACGGCAATAAAGAACATGGCCCTTCTGGGGGCTAGCAGCCAACTGGCAACCACAGAAGAAAAGACAGGAGCAGCAGGAATTGGCACAACCTTCCAGCTCTCGCAATGACATTTCTCTGTCCCATCACTGATAAAGCCTCACACCAGGGACAGACAACATACAGTATACATCTTCATAGCGCAGCCTCCATAGAAGCCCAGTCTCAAACTGGTCAAAAACCAGTTGTTGCCTTTACTTCATTTAACTTTTTTAAGTTACTTTATGGCTTCTTAAAGAAAACATTGGTATTTGTTGTGAAACGGAAACGCTCATATACTGTAGTAAATATAGGGAATCATTAATTGTTATTTAGTTCTGTGATGTGCCATCCTTCCTGTTGTCTGTGGGGAAGCATGCTGGATTATATCCATTGGAGTGGTTGAGAGACTTGTTTTAATTCCCAATTGTAAAATAACAAAATGGGGAAAAAAAATGCCAAGGCTTAATGCAGTGATTCCCAACCCTGGTCCTCAAGGCACACTATCCTGAAGACTTTCCATGTTCCCCTGTTGAAACACAGCTGACTTGCATTAATGTGTCAGTAGCAGACTGGTGCGGAGCTCGTCAGAGATCCATTTGATTTGAATCAGCTGTGTCCTAGCAGGGCAAAATGGAAAGTCTTCAGGATAGTGTGCCTTGAGGACCAGGGGAATCACTAGCTTAATGAACACTTTGACCAGATACAGTATACTTGTTGTAAACTTACCAAAATTAAATGAGAAATGACTAACATGATGTGAACTGGACTGCTCTAAATGTATAGATATTTTTCACCAATTTAATCAAGCCTAGAATTACTGCCTGTATACAGTACATACCCGTATTCCTTTGTCAGTACATTACAGTACTTGCTCAATATACCAAAAAGTACATAATGATGATAGAAATACATTTTATCTATTTACAGGCACCTTTCAGGACACTCAAGATCACCACACAAAAGACAAGACAAAAGAATAAATGTAAAGTAGTAAAAACAGATAAGTAAATGCTATTTGTCACACTGAGCTTTTTTAATACAAATTCTAAAACAGAGCAAATGTGATTATCATCTTGTGTATATTCAGCAGTACATTTAAATATTTTGTTATATGTTGCGTGTCAAGTATTTTTAAACTTCCTGTTGAAATTTAGAGTTTATCTCAAATATTTTCCTCTAACAATACGGAGTGACACACAGTAACTTAATGTTAATAAAAAAGAAAAACTGCATCAGTTCCAAAAACAACCGATTGCACTTCTTTGGACTATAATATTTCTCATCTGCCATTTGAAATTTTTGTCCAAGTGTCAAATGTGCACACGCACATTATGATGATTGAATTTTGACTGACTGCAAAAACAATAGAAAAATATATATATTAAAGTTGAAGAATTTGTAGGTTTGTCTGGAAATTCATTCATCTATCGATCAATAAATCTTGTTACAAGTGGTTATTCTGCGGATTCTCCAGCCTAGATTGATAGATTGATTGATTGTTGTTTATTTAAGTGTCAAGCACCTTGGTTGGTGCCCAGCCCTCATGGGCTTATTAGACACTATCAAATAATATACAATACAATAGCCTTGTGACAAAATACAGAACAAAGCATGACATAAAAGAAAAACCTATGAAAATTTGGGCACATACAGAGACAATAGTTTATCAAACAGGATACAAAATACTTTGCCGCAGATACCAGGTCTTTTCCACAAATTTTGCCGGGGCAAAAACATCATTCTCGAACAGCCAGCATAGAATCTCTGCTTCATGTTTCCAAAATAAATCAGGACTTTTTAACTGAACTGATTCAAAAAGACAATTTCTTAAGTCACAATATAGAGGACAATAAAACACAAAATGAAATTCATCTTCCACAACCTCGAGATCACAAAATTCACACGAGCGCAGGTGTTCAGGAAGGATAAATGCACAGACAAGTGTTTTATGACATAAAGTCAGCCTGAATGTAAATGACCATTCATCAAGGCCTTTAAATTTCCTGAGAAAAGCTAAGTTCCTTTAGAACTTTAGGCTTCATAAATAGAGCTTAGTATCATTAGCATTGTAGAAATTTTTACCATGATTCCTGGTGATGTTTTTCCAAGACTGCATCTAAAGAGAGAACAGAACATCTCCTCATCCAGGTCTGTGTGGTATTCTAAAACTAATTAGAGGACACAGAATTTACACCTAAAACTGGAATCTATCAGACAAATATACGTGAAAACAGCTTAAAGCTGTACTCATGACTCCAAACAAATGTTTAAATCTTTGTTCAAAGGTAAATGGTGGAGCTACAGAACCAGCACACAGACAAGACCACTGTCAAAGCCAATGAGGGAAATATTGCTAACTATAATTAATTTAACGTCCCATGAGCACAGTGAGAACATGTCAAAACCCACAAAGCGAAGATGAGGTAACATTACATCACTCTCATCACAGTCTTCAGACTGAAAATCTCAGTAAGGAGAGATCAAATGAAAGGATGATGAAGATTTATTGGTGTCAATGATGAGAACAACATAGTGTTCAAAACAGTAATTTGGGTGGTTAGATGGACTCTGCGTCAGGGTGGAAGGTGACGTGACAGATGTTTGGAAAGGCCGGGAGTCCGCATGCTGCTGGGGAAAAAGACTTCTGATGAGCCACTATCTGAGAGGAAGTGAACGTGCCCCACTTATTCTAATGCAGGGTTGCAGAGGGCAGCGAGAGGCAGGGTACAGCCTGGACAGGTCACCAGCCCATCAGAGGGCCAGCAGTATAAAATTATACAAGAAACTTTCTACAAATCAGCTAAAGGTTTCCTCATTTACTAGCAAGACTGTCTCTCTGAAAATACTCTGATATCCAGTGGCGTATTGACATTTCTCAAGCTTAGGATATAAATCTCTCATGTAAAGGCAACTCAGGAACATTTTCTGATATGTGGCGATATTTTTTGACATTCTTTAACAGTAATTTATTTATTTACCGGTTAAGGGTTTTTCTGCACAACTGAATCTATTTATATGTAACCCGCCAACAACAAGAAAGACTAATGAGTAAACATCAGTTTCTCTGCTGCCCCAGTAAGGGTCATGCATCACCCCCACCCCTTCAAATATGCCAGATGGGGGGGTGGCTGGGCTTTCTTCAGGGTCCTAACCTTATGCAGGTGCGAAGGGTCAGCCTGTATTTTAACGGTCTGACGATGGACTGCGGTCCTGATTTGTCATTAGTCTAGTGACCCGTACCAGCGGTCATGTGAGCACTGATTCAATTAAACACAAATAAAACATTTTCCTGGGGGGGGGTCATCAATAAATGCTCGCAATGAAGGTAAAAAGGCTGTTCGGCTTCCCTGCAGCAATCCCCTGAAGTTCAAAAGCGAGCTCGCTGTCAATTACAGCCCAGAGATTGATCATTAGTGGAAAGATGGCTTTTACCTAAAATATCCAATAATCATGAGGTTCAGAAAACAAAGGCTGAAGATAAGTGACTTATACAGGTAGTGATATCCTCTGATGCTTCAGAGATAACTGTAGAATGTGACACCTCTCCAGTTATGATAATACATGCCCTTTCATACTCAGCCAGAGAGATTAGAGGAGAAGCCCAGAGTTAATCTAGAGGGAGGAATAAGAGCAACAGCTGAAATATTCTTCCCCACACATCAACTTCCAGTTAAAAAGTATGCAAGTATGCATACCAGAAAGATGAATGCTATGGTTTCTACTTGCCTATCAGAGTTGTATGTAAAACCAAAGATGATCAAAACCTGAAAGAGCTGCAACATTCATAGAGTGCATGATGTTTATGAACAAAAGACGGCTCATCCAACATGCGCATCCTGTATTTAACTCCTTGGCTCACCAGCAAAAGCATTAAAAGGAGCCAAACACAGAACTGTTCCTCTTCTTCATCTGACTTTAATCCCACTGAGAACTTGTAGGCCTTTTTTCAAACATGCGACTTACAATTGGGAAATATAATACACACAATACAATGCACTTCTTTAAACAGTGTATTGAGAAAAGAATAAAGGAGACATCAGCTGCAGTCAGGAATGTAACCTGAATGTGATTATGCATGAAGAGAGATAAACTGTAGCTCCACCCTGCACAGAAATGCAGTTCTCTTCATCTCAGATAGACTCAGATGCTGGACACGTGCTCTGTGGTGCAGAGTCCATGTTTTAGTTCGTCATGGGGAAGGAAGACAACAGCTCTGATGACTCAATGATGAAAGAGACTATCTTTGATAATGTTTATGATGTTATGGAGGTGCATTAGTGTGTGTGTGGCATGAAACACCTGCAACCCCCAGGGTGACCCTTTTCCCAGGTAAGTGTTCATTTCAGCAAGACATTGGATGGCCTGTCAGCAGTTCAGACCTGTCTCCTGTTCAAAATGAAGTATTACAAAGACAAGAATTAGAACGTCGATGTTGAGTCTTGGGCAGCTAAAAATTTGTATCCACCAAATGTGGATGCAGATTTCCTCTGCAAAGCTGCAGCCGTAAATTCCCACACAATGAACTCAGTCATAAAAATCACTCTGTCCCCCTTCTTTTTGTGAGTTGCATCAATTTCAAAATTTATTTGCATTTTTGAAATTCAATGAAGTTAGTGAGTGAAGATACTGAGGATGATTTTGTGCATGTTTCTGTTAAATAAAGATTTAACCAAATGAACACAGGATTCCAGTTTTGAAAGCATGTCAGAAAATATTGAAAACACTGAAAAAAGGTGATCGGGGGACAAACACCTTGTTGTCCTAATTTCATTATAATTTATCCGCCTTCAAAAGATATGTTTTATAGAAAAATATTTGCTGTGTCAAACATTCAGATTTAAGGGTCAGTATTTGTATTGACTGGGAGAAAGACACCCGGTGAAGTGACTTTGTTTTACAAGTTTTTGTTTCTTTTTAAATCCACTTAAAGGGTTCATCCAAGTTATTCATGAATTTATTGAAGTTATCCATCTACCTAACATCGCACTGCAGTCATGACAACCAGATGCTCACATTCACAGTCAAGGGAGTCAAAACCACTTCACCCAGCAGCACTCCTCTCTCTGCTCTGAAATAGGGTGTTGCTGGGGTGTCAGAGGATCACACCCCTGTATGTTCCCACCTGCTCCAAAACCCACCCTATACTCCCTTGTATTATAGCCACACACACACTCAACACATGTCTGCATATACACCCAGTCAAAGTGCCCCCAGACAAAGAGCACAAAGCACAAAGGTGATGTAGTGACAGATGCTCCTGTCACATGCTTAGCATATCTCCACCTCCAAAATAGTCCAACTGCAAGAGTCAGTCTGTCTCTTTCACTCCCTGGAAACTGTCAGTGCTACTTTTCATAACTCATGTGCTTCCACTCCCCGATGGATAAATGCAGCGCTTAAACTACAATCCTTCACCCAATATTTATCCAATCTGACCAAATACTATAATTAATGCTTTTCCTCTCCTCTCTCCTCCAGGCCAATCCATTGCCCGCACCCCCTCCCCCTCCCCGCCTAACCTTTCAGTGCCAAGTTCACAGATAGAGAGAAAGTACTTCCTGTGAGAGGCCGGGCCGGCTGCCAGAGAGACTGATCCACCAATCTGACACGTTAATGAGATCCTGGCCCGTAGTACCGGAGTGTCAGGCCTCCTCTGCTGCAGCACCATCCCTGCCGTGACCTGCAACACACACACATGCACACACACAACGAGCCATGCTTGTAGCCTTTGTATAATTTCTTCACACATGCACCCACACGCACAGAAATATAAGCACCAATGAATATGAGTACCCCCCCACCACCACCACCACCACCGCACACACACACTCACGCTCAGAGTGAGACAGGGGGGTTCAGCTCCTTAAATCTGTCTAATTAAAACACCAAATCCCTCAACTCCCCTCACCCACCAACCCAATCCTCACTTCTCACCCCCCTCACCCCCCTTTCCTCCATGTACACACACAAACACACACCCATAGACACGTGCGCACTCGCACCCAACCCTCCTCCATCCCCACTGCCACCACCCCCCGATTCCGCAGGAGAAATGATTATTAGGAATTTAATGGGGGAACGTTTCCCATCCCACACCATCTGGGGTTTGGGATGGGCACAAAATTTGAGGATGCTTGCCGACGTGGTGGGGAACATTATTTTCATTTTTCTTGACTGGAGCTCCGATTTTCAGACATTACAGGAAAATTATAGTCTTTGTGATAAATTACCATCATTTATTTCAAATTTAGAATATATATATATATATATATATATATATATATATATATAGGCTATATATACTGTATATTTTAAAAATAGACATTTTTATTTGTCTGCATTAGGAGAACTTTCCTCAACTTCTTACATAATTACTGCTTTAATTGTGTGTCTTTGGAAACACATATCTCTGTTTGCAGATTGTTTTTCATTGTATATCCTTCATTTCTTACCTTAACCTCTCACACCGATACCATATGCTGCTTCTTCCTGCTTCTCTCCCTATTCTGCTCCTGTACAACATTAAGTTTAATGAGCTGCATGAGTGTAGGGTGCGTGTACATGTTTGACCCCGCGCGCTAAACTGCAGCATGCGAGCCTGTGAACCCTGCAGGCGTGAAGCACCCTCCTACCTGCTCCTCCACAATCCTGTTCCCCCTTTATGTCAAGCCCCGAGAGGGATTTAAACCTGCTTCTCATCCACAAGCACACATATGCGTACCTTAATTCACACACACAAGGTGAGACTCTTACTGGATTGGACAAAAAAAAGGTTTGGTATTGTAGTTGGATGGGCTCAAGAGGTCCTCAGAGTCCCAGAGGGACACCCAGCAACCCTGGGGACAAGTGCGAGTGAGAGAATGAAGACAGGAAAGCAATTCAGCTCAAAACAAATGTAATTTTTCCCATTTTTTTCTAATTAAAAGTATGTGATTCTATGTTTCCTTGTAGATCTGCTGCATTTCCATATGCTTGTCATGACACTAAATACAACATTTATTTCATAATCTACATCAGCATGAAACAGAACTCCAGTTTGTCCGGATTTAGCAACCAGTTGCACTTTTTTCTTTGTTGAGCTTCCTTCATTTGCTGCTTTTGATTTCTTCTTCATTACTGGCTTCAATTTGCATGATTGAATTAGGCATTTGCCAGGTATATACAGTAGCTTTAATTTGCTTCACGTGTATACATAAATTAGATCTGAGTTCCACGTTCACACATGATCATAACCACGTAATGCTCTGACACCACTTTTCTTTGTAAATACCAGATAAGGATTTAAAAACCAAAAGCTCGTGTTTTTTTCCCCCCACATTTAACACTGAACACGAGACCGTTAATTAGCGTTTTGTACTTGTTAACTAACAACAGCAGGTTGCAGCTAAAGCAGGGGCCAGGAACAGTTTATTTTAAGATGGAAAGTAACCAAACAACGATATATTTAGAGTCATAAATAAGACGTAATTGTTGTACGGATGAACTTCCTTTAGACTAATTACAGATATGGCAGGTCCTTCTTAATCTCACTTCTGATGAACATGTTTCTCTTCCATCATGAGCGTCTGCTTAATTAGGAGTCGCTTTCACGGGGATGGTCAGGGTTCCTGGAAGTGGATGTCGGGTCTTCGGGGTTTTGAAGGTGTTGCTGCTCGTTAATTTCTCTTCTTTCCAATTCTGACACGAGTTTCATCAGAAGTCTAAAGGTTCAAGGTTCAACGCTAAAGGTTCAAGAGCATCGTTTGGGAATTCCTTTAGCTTCTGTTGTGCTTTATTCAAGTAGGCTAAATTGGATTTATGTGTCAACTACATAGTTGATACATTTTCTGAAATAGTAGCCTAAAAGTTTTTAAATTGAAGTGAAAAATAGCTGCTGCACTATTATGTTTTTGAAAGTGGCTTTTTCATAGTGAAACATTAACAAATTCACCACATGAACTGATAAAGACGTCGTTAGCCTAAAAGTGAGTGCGATCAGCTGCTGTGTCCAACAAACTTCTCTTTTACCGGTTACAGCTTAGGCCAATAATCTGGCATATTTGCCAGTAAAGCTAAAAATCTCGAAAGGAACTCAAATGTAAACTCAGTTAAATTCTGGACATGAAATCTTCTGCCCTTTTTTTCATTTTGTTGTTCTTGGAAGGCTTTATTTCTATGTTGCGTCCCAGGGGGATAATCGGTTCCCACTTGTCTCCAAACAGGCAGGATCAAATGTCTGGCTGACATCCAGCATACCCTGGGTCTTTCCTGACACAAATAAACCACCTGATTAGCTGGAAGTCACTGAACCTCTTTCTGGACCAACAGTTTCAGCACTAACAGTCTATTAGAAACAATGATAACAATTTCAAAATTGTTCAGAGAAAATACAGTATCTGACCGTTTTGAGGTAACCACAGATTTTTCTTTCTTTCTTTCTTTCTTTCTTTCTTTCTTTCTTTCTTTCTTTCTTTCTTTCTTTCTTTCTTTCTTTCTTTCTTTCTTTCTTTCTTTCTTTCTTTCTTTCTTTCTTTCTTTCTTTTAATGATCTTAGGTCCAAATTATGCGCACAAGTCACATCTTATGTTGTTTCTTCTTCAGGCCTGTGTCACCACATACTCAGTAGTATAATATGTTACTATTAGCTATACGATTCATTTTCTGCAAGAAAAATAAATAAAGAAATAAAGAAATAAATGACGAATTTGTCTTTCTTGATTCGTTTTTTTTCCTCCTAACCATTAGGCCTATTATTTTTTTTGTTTAGTTTTTTTTAAATCCCAAATTGCCATCTGTTGTCGATGACTGCCACAGAAAGCTGAGAAGCTGGGCCACAACATAACGCCTCCCACAGCCTCTTTTATTATTATTATTATTATCATTATTATTATTGTTATTATTATCATTATTTCAAAACAGCAACACATTTCTTCACCAATTTTTCGATCCATAATGAGTTTTTTTTATGCGCGTCTGTGTGTGTGCGTGAGTAAAGTATTATGTGCATCAGATCAGCAAACGTATAGGAGTAAATCAGAGATGCCATCCAATAACCATTCAGCATTCGGTTTAAGTTACAAAATCAACAGGATTTATGAGCACAGTCACCAACATTGTGCAGAGATACATGAAGTGCATCGCAGCTGCTCCACGGCGGGAAGGATGGTCAGAAGTTCACATCGAACAATCCAAAACTTTCATGTTCGTTGCATATTGATGGTCGTTCTCGCTCTCTCTCTTTTTTTTTAAGGCATGTGACATTTTGTTCCCTCCAGTGCTCAACTATCAGCTGGGTTGAAATATACAACAATGCAACATAAACAAACTTTAAATGTGTAGAAATTCACATAAAAGGTCACACTGTTGAAATTTTACAATATTTTTCTATAATAGATTATTCACATTCAAATGGAGAGACTCATAATGAATAGGTAAATAAATAATTAAATAAATAAATACAATAATAATAATTTACATTCACTTCGTTACTCCACTACTCCAAATACAAACGCATTTAGCTTAAACATTTTCTCCCACAATTTCCTGGATTTATGGGACCATTTCACCATTTCAGGTGACAGATTCATCTTTCAAAAAGTTTTTCATTTCTATTTTTCATAGCAGGTAGCCAAATTATCTTCTTTTCGATAAGATCTAAGAAATGTCTTCTGAGAAGACATGCAATTTTCTTTAACAGCAAAGATTGCATTCGGCTTTCTTGCATAGCTCAATTAACTCTTATTGCTAGCAGACTGATTCTGAACTTCAATCATGTCTCAGCAAACTTCCCTGATGAAGCTCTAGTTTTCTATTTTTCCTCTTCGGTTGCTCCATTTAGTAGATTGAAAATCATTTCGTTGAGTTCACATTTAAAAATGCGAATGACGTTTCCAATTTTTTCTGTACCTCTAAAACAAAATGCATGTAAATATTGCGAACTGTTTTCTTTAAAATCCTCTTGATTTAATTATAATGATCTTTCAACTTATTTGAGGATTGAAAATAGCACCAATTTATAAAGTCTAACTTTATTTTCTTCATACACCTTCAGACTTTAGTCTGAAAGTCAACCTGCAGAGATTTTTTCTTCACTCACAGAAAAAGTTCTGTGTTGTCTTTTTCTGACATTTATCAACACAAATTTAGATTTAGTGGAACAATAACTGCTTACAATCAATTTTAACCAAACTGATGTTTGCTATGTATTTTTAAAGTCTTAAAAAGAAAACCAATAAAAAAAACAGACTCGTTTTGTGCTGTGCTTCAGCGTGTCTGAATCCATGTTGTTCACTCGACATCTGAAGAAATGACGTTGCCTCTTAAAATTTCACTTTATCCAGCTGATTGGTTAATTGTGGTAAGAGCCATTCACTTCCCCTTGTGCTTGGAAGGATTGGCTGCGGACGTGAAGATCGTAGGGGAAACGGGCCTCTGGGGAGACTCGGTACATTGAGTTGTGCGCAAGGGCCGTGCGCCCTGGCGCACTGCAGTAGCGCATGCCATAGTGGCTGTTTTTGCCGTAGTCTGGCGGGTCGTCGTGTTTTAGGGAGAAAATCCCGTTAAAGTTCATCGGTGGACTCAGCTGGCTGTCGAAATGTGGGCTCCCGCTCTCGGGGGACGGGTTGTCGAAGTAGGGCTCGTAGGCGCTGCTGTAGCTGTAGTGTCGGAACGGCTTAGAGCTGGTGTCCAAGCTGCCCCCGCTGTGGCCGGGGGGAGAGTTGATGTCAGTGCCGGGATACGGGTACATGGCTTCATATGGCGACCTTCCAGAAAACACGACCTCCCCGTTGTGGTCTGTGAGAAAATTTCTTGCATTCAGCTGCAAACAACCAGCCACCAAGTTGGTCGTTGGCTGAGATAATCCTTTGCACAAAGTCTGCACAAATGTGAGGAGGTCGGGTCTCTTCCCTGCGCTCAGAGTCTCTGACAGGGCCCAGATGTAGTTTTTAGCCAGTCTGAGCGTCTCAATCTTAGACAGTTTTTGAGTTTTGGAGTAACACGGCACAACTTTGCGCAGACTCTCCAGTGCAGCGTTTAAACCGTGCATCCGACTGCGCTCTCGGGCGTTGGCTTCCTGGCGCCGAAGTTTGGCTCTATCCATCTGCTCCTTCCCGGGTTTCTTTTTCCGGGGGCCTCGCTTTTTAGGAAGCCCGTTCTCATCCTGATCGTCCTCTCTGTCGTCCTCCTCCCTGTCGGAAATGTCGTCCTCGGCCTCCCTCATGTCTGGGTTAGATCTGTCTGGATTGTGCTGTCGCTCCTGCTCCAGGCTCTCAGGTAAGCTTTCACGAGGATAATTGGCACCAAACCGCGGCTCACACATCATATGAGGTTCCTCGAATGGCAGTGTCAACATATTTCCTGTAAAAGCAAAGAGAATATATCATTTATAATAGTACAGTTCAGTCCAAACGTCTCTTTGAAGGTTGTCAGTTAATTACCCGGTGAATAAGTCTTCCCAAGAGGGAGAGTAACGAATTGGCATGCAGGGCCAATGTCACAGCTTGCTACCTTTTTTTTTCTAAAGACACTCATTGTACTTCATTGTCATTGAGCTTGTGAAAATAGCAATATTTTAAACCCGTTCGACGTAGCTTTCAGATTTCTGGATTAAACTGGTCTCTGAGGGTAATTGTTTTAAAGCAAACTAAAAGAAAAGAAAAAGAAAAACACCCAACATGCATTTCAGTGATGTATTTGGCTCACATGAAGAGATCCACAACATCCACAACAGGCAAAAACAGTACTAACCGCAGGTCAGCGTGCACCTTGCATGGCCTCAAATCTCCGGATCTCCGCTCAAGTTTCTTCTCTCACAAAGCTCAGAAATGATAAGACGGAGCTTAAACCTGCGCAGCCTCTTTTCTCTGCCTCGCCGTGGTCTGCACTCCCCTTCCCTCTCTCTTTGAGGAATGACACTCATGCCAACAGCGGGTACCCATGCCATCTGCCGCTGACGTCTTGTGGCAGCAGAGACCACGTGTTCAGCGTCCCACGGGACCTCCATTCCGTACCTATCATCTGGCAGCCCCGGTAATGGGCACCGGGAGGCCCGCGTTTACCGTCAGAAACACAGACCGGAGAGGGATAACAACTAATACCTGCATCCCCCCCCGCGCAAGAAAAAGATGGATTAATATGATTTTATCTGGAAAAAAGAAAAAGTCATGCGCTGGATTCTGCGAGTATTCTCAACAAGTAGATAGATAGATAGATAGATAGATAGATAGATAGATAGATAGATAGATAGATAGATAGATAGATAGATAGATAGATAGATAGATAGATAGATAGATAGATAGATAGATAGATAGATAGATAGATAGATAGATAGATAGATAGATAGATAGATAGATTTTACAATCCTTTACATGGGTCTGGTTGGGCTTATTTAACCAGACACTTGGCTCAGCTTTACCATTTTCTTTCACAAATTTGAAGAGAAATGCAAACAAACTGTCTAATGGTCCTCCTCTGTGGATTTTCAGCACAGTTAAAAACAGTGGAGGTTTCAAGAGCCTGAATGAAATTGACTGAATTTCTTTTTCATGGTTCTTGAAAACATCTCATCTGAAAGTCTTCCTGAGTCCTGAAAACTTTTTCAGAAATTTAAGAAAAAAAAAAACTTTCTAATCCCTTTATCCTAGAATCCACATCTGTGTTGTTTTACTTTGTCGGACAACTTAGGATGACCCCCAAATCCCAAAATTTAGAGTTTTCTTTTTTACTTCTTGTTTTTTCTTTGTTTTAGTTTTAATCACGTTTCATTCTTAATCTCTGATCTATTTGTTTGGCGGTGGTATCGCTTAAAAAAAACTTTTGTCGACTCACAGATTGTTTAACTTGTATTTAGTAACTCATAACCTTTATCATAGCCTTATTCATTCAGCAAATGTGCGGAGAAGGACCACCATTCAAAGATCTTTTAAATTCAATAGTTGAAGGGAAAATTACAAAATAATTAATCAAAGGAGTACTTTTTTTTCTTTTTTTTGCAGGGGGGCAATGGGGGTATGTTCAGTTTCACTACAGAGTTATCATTTACTGCACATCTGTAATTACGGTCGTTTCCTCAACTCAAACACTGACATTGTTTTTAACAGTTGATTAAAAACATTACAGGGAAAGTATCTGAAACAGATCAGAAATATCTACTGATTATTGAATATGCATGATGCTTTCTTTCAATGTCTTGAAAAAATGAATGAAATTAAATGAATGGAAGAAATTAAACACAATTAAAAAATCTTTATTAATCCCAGAGGGAGAGAGCAATGCTACAATAGAAATGAAATGATACTGAAATCTTTAAATAGTTAACAATACACTACCATCTGAAATATTCTTTGAAAGATTGTAATTGTGTTAAATTAAAAGATGTCATCCACCATGTATGTGCCTGTTCTTGTTTTATCTTTTTATGCATACATGATAAAAAAAAATGTCTGACCTTATTTTCCTCTCATACATTTTTTAACAATCGATCCTTTTCTACAGCAGATTAAGTCAGTTCCTGAAAATCTCAGATCAAAATAAATCTCAGATCAAAATAAATACAAAATAAGGTGATGAACAGTTGAAAGTCAACAGTTGATCATTTCTGGCCAAGGAAGCCTCAAATTTTCAGTTAAATAAGTGTGCAGTAGACCACAACACCATGTACAGGTAAACCACTTTCACTAAAAAAAAAAACAGCATACAAAAGATGCTGATAACATCTACAGTATAATCTTTAAAACACAGTGGAAATACAGTAAATTTGTCCTCTGGATGTACAACTGTTTTGGTGAGGACTGTGAGGAACACGTATCTCTTCCTATGTATCTCAGATGTTTCAAGCAGACTGATGTGGGCTTTGAACCAGTTCAGAGGACATGTGTTAGGCAACCAAGCTGTGCTCCACAAAGTTTTTTTTTTATTTATTTATTTACTCTCTGAAAACAGTATCTTTAATAGTATTAGCTATGTTATTTTACATCATTTAATGTTTAATTTAAAAGATGCAATAACCTTACTGAAAGCAGTGGATGTCCAGCTGGAGCTGTACCAACCAGACCATAATACATCAGTTATAATAAAAACAGAGACCTACAAACACTTTCATAGGTTTTTGATGTTTCATCTCTGGAAAACTAGTTGTTGCATCTGATTTCTTCTTTGTGTGGGACATGTAGCCATTTAACCTGCTTGATTGCATGGAAGGAAACTGGGAAGTTTGCCTGTTTGTTCAGACTACACCAGTCAGATCTAACAGAAATGCATGGCATTAAAAAGCATCAAGCTTCCCCAGTATTCACCTGGTTACCTTAGCAACAAGTCTTACCCTTGGGATTGGCCAGGACACCCTCACCACTGTGAAAAAGGGAAACTTTTGGACAAATTATTCAAATAAGAGCAAAAGTCTTTTGACCCAAATCATCTAAATAAGTGATTGTGGTGCGTAGAGTCGACCTACATCATCAACACAGAGATACAGTAAAAGTTGTGGTAAAAAATGGATAAAATATTACTGAGAGTGAATGGGAATAATAAAAAGGTTCATTGCAGAGGGAAGAAAAGTAAGGAAGCGAGAGCATCACGTAACAAAGTCTGAGGAGGCTCTACTTTAACGACCCAAGCTCAGAGAGGCTGGTCACCAGAAAATAGCCCCACAGTTGAGAAAACATTTTCTCTTCCTTGATGTTCCAACATGATCCTCATATGGACTAAAAGTCCACCAGCCTTTAGACTCCGTGGTGGAGTCAGTTCAACCCTAATTGTCATACTGACATAACACAGAAACCCAAGATGGACATGTGGGAGGACTGATTAATGGTTCCACCAGGGTCAGAGTGATGCTCGCAGGAAATATGATAACTCATAACAAAGAAACATCATCTGCATCATTGTGTTTCTTGTACATGATCAGAGGCCAAAATACATCTTTTTTAAATGCACCATTTTAATGACCATTTTGTCTCCTTCATCGCTTACTGATGTTTTAAACAATGGACGGCTAGCATGTCACACACTTTTGGTCTATGCTTCAGACTATAATGCTAAAGGAATCTTTTTATTAACAAAGAAAAAATGGTCCTTGTAGTCCATAATCAAATAGTTTTTGTGCCTAAACTCCAATCGTTTGGTTGTGTAAACAAATCCCAGCTGTTACTCGGATTGAAAAGAAAACAGCCGAAGGTCACACAGGACGCCGTGGCAACACTCAACATTCACCCCCACATACAGTGAAGGTCTCCAGTCCTTCCTCCACCAGCGCTGGCTCTGTGGGATCAGCCATGGGTTATTTGTCTACAACTGTTAACAACCTTTTGTTACCTCAAGGAAGTTGCCATCACATCATTTAACAATGGCAGGCACAACCAGGACCTGATGTCAAAGCCTGAAGAAAAGACAAATGGGGGTTTAATCAGAGCCTTTTTGTAACCTCTATTATTTTCTTTACACTTGTTTTCATTACCAGTAGATCTGCATTGTTCTCTCCACTGTCTAATTTAGTATGAAATGTGTGTGAATATAGAAAAATAACCCCAATTTCTAGTCTTTTTTGCTTGTCCAATAAAAAGTCCAGATTTAAAGATGTTGAGGGTACAGTGATTTGAAACAGACGAGGTCATAATCAAATCATCGCTTTCAATTTTTGCTTTGAAATGCAACTGACAAAACTGGCTGAGAAATTCAAATTCCTGTGGACATTGCGGAGAATGATGGAAGTATAACAGAGGGGCGTGCACAGTGTTGGTTCCTCAGTATCATAGACATTAAGCACACCCAATGGAAAAGGCCCAGTGGCAAGCTGCCAAATCCACACTGGGGCACAGCTGGCATTCGATATGGGTATATGCACTCCTCAGTTAGGTGGAACACTCACACACACACTGTCGCACACACAAACGTATGCATGTGAATGACCTTGCTGGAAGGAGAATCAATTAAAGCAACTTATCCATCTCCCTGTATTGGACATTATAAGACATCGATCAGCAGCCTGCAAGCATAAAAACTGATTGGTGTGAGTTCAGAGCACCAGAGACCTCACAAGTAGCATCTTCCACAGCGGCAATGACAGCATGCATGCACACACTCTGCAAACACTTCACCTGATGTGTGTGAGGCATAGTGCTGAGCATGTGTTCACACAAATACAGGCAAGTGTGCATGAAAACACCAGAAATTCACATATGGACAAATGAAAAAAGGGAAAAAAAACAGCAACAAAAACAGTCCGTTCATCAGCCCCCCCCCCCGAAAAAAATGCCTCAGCTGGTCTGCCGATCGTTCTGGTCCAGTTCACACGCACACAAACTAACACACACACACACACACACACACCAGCATCTGAAGAGTCAAACTCCCCATCTCAGACTAATCAGTTGACTGCACTAATTGCAAATGCAAATATGCAAATTTATATTAATTAATTACTCCACTAATTAGTTCTCTTGTCTTTTCAGGTAATAAATCATGGTGTGGTTGAGAGAGAAAGAGACATGGCGGTGATCTTTTGTCTGCTAAAATCCTCGTCTCAGTTTAGAATCTGATCTTGTGATGTTTTTGGGGACCGATTTTTATCAAACCGTCATCCACTTTGACTCTTTAACTCCATTTTTTTTCCCACAGCACTTATAATTTACTTAATTATTGCATTTGTTATTTCACGTGTTATGCTTCAGTGGTGGAAGCATTGTAATTTGAGAGGTATATCAAATACCAGAGGTTGGTAAATCTGGTGTCTGGCTGACAGTTCTTGCCTGTCAGCTCTTTTAATTATCACATTATCAGCTTTTATAGGCACAGTGCGTGGTGCAGAGCTGCAAATGAAGGCACCACACATCGCACGCTGAGTCGCAAGCATTTCTCAATTGATGTCAGCAGTTAGAAGGAATTTGTCTGGATGATGAGTGCAAGGTGAAGTGGTTAAGGGGGGGCGATAATGGTGTGGTGGTACAACAGGATCCCGTCCAGCGTGTCATTAGTCACGTCTTTCAAGTTGTTTCTTCAGTAGAAAGCTGATGCAAATTCAAACATTTCTTCAAAACTGACATTGTTTCTGTAATGACCCCTGTATTGGTAATTTTCAGTTTCTCAACAATGCTCACTATTTACAATATATTGCAATGCTTTGCACTGAACTTTGTGCAATTAACTAAATGCCAAACACAAAGGCTAAATGAGGAAGTGCTTACGCAGCGACACACACAAGTGCAAGCCATTTATTTTGAGTACTTGTTGATACCTAAGTGAACCCTTCAGTTGCTGTCAGTAATAATCTCTGAATCTTGTTCACATGCCATAAAGCTGTCTGAGGATTTATTGCCTTTTCGGTGTCTGTGATGAAATGCTGCCAAATCTCTGATAATTTGCTTTTAAGTAACTGCTTGTATAGCGTTCACTTCCGTTTCTTTCATCTAAACATGCAAGAGTTAAGACTTTAATGTCCCCACTGGGAAACTTGCCCCAGATGTCACTATCTACTATCTATTTAAGAAAAAATAGAATACAACCAAAGCCCTACTGTGTTTACTCTAGTGTGATTAAATGCACATATTCTGAAGAAGCCATAAACTAATGATTATCAGCAACAAATGAAGTCACACGTCTCCTCATGCATTTCAATCCTGGTGCTGTTGAGTGTTTTAAAGAACAAGTGGACAAAGAATTTTTTGAAATCACGTTTCCCTCTTTAGCATCTTATTTAAATAAGACAGGAATAATTTTGTGTGTGTTTTTTATTTTTTATTTTCTTTTTTGTGTTTCAAATGCATTCCTCTATTTTTCCATGAATCCTTCACCAGATTTAAGCAACATGTCTCTGCTTAAAATTAAGGAACAGTTGTGGATTTGGTGAATTTTGATCAAGTGAACATGGTTTCAAATCCCTGTTGACATTTTGAATATAAGCCATTTTCAGTTTTGTGTGGTTTTTCCTCCCTGTAAGTGTGGCGTATCTTGTTTAGTAAATAAAGAAAGTAAAAGAAGAAGTCCAAACCGAAGAGATCTATTCTCTCCCACAGAAAACTGAACTGATCCTGACCTCACTGAACGGTTTAGTTTTAAACCCAGTTTATCCTTCCTTTACACTGTGACATCACCATGAAACATGTCTTCATGAAACCTGCCTCATGGCATATTTAAAAGAACAGGCAGCTGCTTTGCTTATTTATTGACCAATTAGAAGAGACAAGAGCAAGAAACAGGAGTTTTACACGATTTAGCTAATTTAGACGGTTGGTGACCAGAGGTGCAGGAGGAACAACTAACATTAAAAAAAAGTTATGTTTCTTTCTAACTAATACACACAGCCTATGTTGTCAAAATAGAACTATTAAAATGTGAATGAGCTCGATATGATATTATCATTTATGTAATTTTTTGCAGTTCATAAAAATTACTATTCTCCTCCAAATGAAGGCATTTTAAAGCCCAAACGTAAATCTGAAAGCAGCATCAGGCTTTACTGTGACTAAATGTTGGATGTAGAATCATCTGAATCACTGTCTTTATTGTTTTGCAGTCTGAATAAGCAAGACTGCTTTGCCACTTAGATACATTCATTAGTCATGATTCTTATCTTATGTGAATAAATCTGCACACAGGAAAAGTTTGCCTGACATATTCTCTGTTACTGGCAGGAGACGTTTCAAGCAGGCCTACGGTACTTGCAGTGATCACTCACTGTATATAAGTGCACTTCATAAACTGTATGACAATATGTATAAACTCTGCTGCCACAGTGATGACATGAGCTGTGTTGTGTTCTTTGACTTTGTCATTATGTCATCACTATCTTGGGTTGTTGTTGAGAAGCTCATCCATCAGTTAGTCAAAAATGGACTATTCTCTGAATTATGTACAACTTATGGTCTTTACACAAATTAAACAAGGGGATTACAAATCCAGCCCTTGCAAGGTTGTTACAAATGGGAAATAACTGCATTAGCCAGGACTGTTTCCTGCTGCATGGTTTTAAACACATTTCTATCGAAATAAACTTGTGTTACAGGAGTTGATTGATGTATGTTGATTATTGGATGTGTAGATGTTAGGATGTACGTTTCACATGGCCATTTTAGGAATTATTCTGACACCAGGGCTGTTTTTTTCTTTCAGAGGATGCTGTTTGATGGAAAAGGGACATAAAAAGAAGAAGAAACTAAGACATTTTTCAACCCAGGTTTCTGTTATGCACATCTAAAACTGTGAACCTCTGATTATTTCTTTCGCCTCTGCAAACTGTTTTAGTGACAGATTACTGGAGCTCATCTGACTCCTTATTATATCATTTATATCTTATTATATCTATTTATATCAAGAATATTAAAGGTCCATCTTGAAAGTTCAGAGCAAAAATGCTCATACACTTAACCTGTTTAAAACCACCTGGGCGCCGGCGCCCAGGCTGTGTTTTAGTCACACTCTTCTAATTTATATTTTCAGAAACTAGAAGGTGTAAGCTTTCAAATGATGTCTCACACAAGTAATTTGGCCTTACATTTGGCCTCTGTTATTTGCATTTCCATTTGGGTATGCAAAATAGGCGAGGATTACTAAAAAGGTGGGAGTTAAGAGGTTAAACTGGATATGAGGAGGAGAGACTTCAGATAGTTTTTATAAACGAGTCAGTTGTTTGAGTAGAAACAAGCTGCTTCAGCTCATCCAGGAGTTTTGTACATAAGTGAAGTGGTCAGCAGTAATTTCCACTCTGCTGCTCTGAATGAAAAGTCATTGTTTAACAGTAAACAATTCATTTAACAACTTGAGTTACTTTTTAGATTAACATTTGCATACTTTATAGAGACTGTTCACACATGATGCTTTGTATGTTAAATTGACTTTGACCATGTAGCCCACCATACACCAATAATAATCAACAGTGTTGTAATATCAGAGTGACTGGAGCCATTCTGATTGATCTTTTAATTGCACTTGGTCATATAACTAGAAATGATGTACTTTTAATTGCGGGGGTGGGGAACCATGGTTCTTGAGGGCCAAGGTCCTGCAGATTTTAGATATTTCTAAACACATCTGACTCAAATCAAATGGAGCTGATGAACTTCTGCATGGTCACTCATTTATTTGGATCGGGAGTGATGGAGCTGGGAAATGTCTCACACCTGCAGGATCTTAAGGTTCGGGGTTCCCCACCACTGCTCTGATGCATTGTGTGGGTATATCTTAGTAAAATGAACACAAACATTTTTCATTAGTGGACAGTTTTATTGTTCTGCTAATTTTAAGTAATAGTAATTGAGATCCATGTTTTTGTGGACACAGAAACAGTAGAGTGTCCAAAGGGAAAACATGTGGTGAAACCATCTTAGTGGACAGGTTTGTTGGTGGTTTCAGCTGCCTCCCACCTAAGGCTCACATGCTTGTGCAGAGGAGGGCTGAGGATTGGGATTACCAGAGGCCAAGTCCTGGACTGGTGTCCTCCAGCTGTGCTGTTCTACCCAATTAGAAACTCCATATGCTGCCCCACTCAGCTGCTGAGTGGCTACACCTCCCACCCACACAGGTGGAGTATTGTGTGCTCCCGTTTGTGTATGTGTGGGCTTTCTTTTGTTGTTGTTGAGTGCTGGTGAGAGGCAAAGGGGAAGTTTGTCCAGTGTCCATCTGAGTTTAGCTCCATAATTTCTCAGCATACAGCAAAAAAAAAATCTCCTTACAAATCTAATTTGACTGTGTGTGATGGTCCACTATTGCACCTCTCTCAACTCATCTCATACTCAAAGTTACTCACACTACCAGTGCTCCTTTGATAAGAAGCACACAGGTATTTAGGTGGGAGGCACAGAAGTGTTAATAGTATTAAAATATGGGCATATGAATAATGGATATGTTTTTGAAAATGTATAATGTAAAGATGTTGGTTCTGTTAGACGGGATGCAGACGTGAAGTGTTGCTGCAGGCGCCCATTTCTCTTTCAAAGCACAATCTGTTCACACACGTTCAAAGTGTCTGTGACAATCTGTTGTGGTAGAATGCGACACTTCCATACTCGGAGAGTGATAAGATAAATGAAAATGTGTCACATTTCATATTTGAGTGAGGGCCACATCTTTACTTTCCTATAAGCGCGGTATGATCTGCACAATAAACTGCAGTGTAAAACAGAGGAAGCTGTTTCTGACCATGATGAACACATGATTCATCATCAATTCTCCAAACTGCAGAAGACCCTGAAAGCAGCAGTCAGAAAAACACGGTGATATTTGATTGAAAAGATAATGAGAAATAAACTTTTCACTGTTTTAAGGTAGTTCTCCTCATTTGATAATGTTTTATTTTGTCATTGCAGTTCGGGATATTTTTTCCAGGCATGACTGGGAATGATGGACGGGGCTGTGATTTGGTTTTCTCACTTAATCGACACTCTTGGTGTTGAAATATTTTCTTCATTTGTCCTTAATTGTTTTCCTTGTGGGACTGTGTTTGAGTTTTTGTACAGTATGTGCACATTAAATATATGAACTGGACTTCCTGTTAACTTCCTGTAAGTGTTAAATCAGTTTTCACTTTAAAAAGATGACAGATAATTTCAGCTTGTAGTGCTAATTCTGATAAGAAATGAATTATTTACTCTAGTTTTGATTTTACTACAAGTCTATCTATAGTTCTTTTCTTTCTGCACACTGCTGTAACGGTTTTAATGTTTTGTGTGAAGCACTCAGTTGTCCTTGACATGTGCTGCACAAATAAACTTGGCTTGGCTATTCGGGTCCACAATGCAAAATACGTATGTTTCTGTGATGAAAAAATGTGTCTGAGGTTAGTTTTCTAACTTTGAAGCAGCTCAAGGTGCTCTTTGGCCATATTTTTTTTTAAAGGAAAACTGAAACAAATATAATTATGAATCAAAGCCAGGATCTTCCCCCAAATCTGAGTTCTGCTGTCCAAACAGTGACTGGCAGCAAAAGTAAAGTAAAAATTACAGTTAGACTAAACATTATTAATATCATGGATGCAGACAAATAAAGAGTCCTGGAAATAAGTGTTATACAATTTCAGAGCTTCTTTAGTAAAATCATTGCATTTTTGTTATGAAGTGCAACAAATGTAACTCTTCAACACATTGATGGGACACTGTGTGTCACAATACTGTCAAACATAAGAAGAACATGGTTTGTAAGCATGATTATGATCAAATCATATTTTTTTCTATCTTTACTTAGCTTGAATTTGTCACCAGAAAATAAAACAGTTAAAGAAATAAGGGGGGGGGGAAATGATGCTCTTGTTCCTTTAAACAGGAGATGTAAGACCAGCTAAAGGTGCCCAAGTCCAGTTTGTGAGAGCTTCTGTCCTGAAACATTTAGGCATTCCTTCTATAACACATTTAAATCAAATGAATGGCTCATAACCTGCTCTCTGCAGAGCTGAATGAAATGCACATGAGGGAATTCAGCCTTTTCAATCAGGTGTGTTGGAGAAGATGTGACCTTAAAGTTGCAGAATATAGTAGGATAGAAGGCAGGATCTGGAGAACTGGACTTGGACACCTCTGAACAGACTATGAAGATTGGAAACAGTAAAGAGCAAATCTGGCTCTGTCTGCAAGTCAGATACCGATCATACCTTTTTGTAAAGCCTGATATATTCAGCAGGTGAAGAACAAGCAGGCATATCACCATTGATTGCCTTTTTCTTTTCTTTCATTTTTGTCTTTTATTAAATCAGAAGTAATAGACCTCTCAGTTTGAGTCTGGCCTGCAATTATCCCGTCTGGCCATGACTTAATTCAGTAAGTTCCCAATTCCTCCATTACTTTAAATGACAATAAATAAAAACCTCCACCTCCTCTGTCCCTTCTTTCATCCCCAATAAGATCTTTCAGGTGTTTCAACCGTAGATCCTCAAGGGCTGCAACCAGACAATTTAGAGGATGCTCTATGAATCATCAAACTCATGCTGAAGCTGGAAACTGAAGGTCATGAACTTAAAGTGGAAGCAGGGAAAACTATCTGTCTTTAATGTTTACTGAGTTTCCATTAAAATAACTTCCCACCTAATGTGCAACAAGCCGGTGTGATAAATTCATCCTTAGAGCTGAAGGTTGAGAGCACACTAAACCCTGCTGGGTGCTTGTAACTTCTCTGAGACAGGATGGTACAAGTCTGTAATCATTTCAGGTTGTTTGATCGTTTGTTGCAATGAGTTAAACAGAAAATGTAGCGTTGTTGTGTTGTACAAGTCCTTGGTGACGGTATCCCACTGGGACACTGGAATGGTTTCATTAAACAGAGGAGGTGGCGAAGTTGGTCTGATTGGAAGCTTGTGTATCGCATTTGTTTAATCAACAGAAATGTAAAAACAGTAATTTGTGGTTTCACAGAGAGCGACATGCTGTGACTGTTATTTGGTAAACAACAGCCTGGAGCAGTTACTTTTCAGAGTGCTGCAGAACGGATGACGGAGAGATCAACTGCTGTTAATATAACACTATATAACCCCTCTATGCAAACTGTTCTCATTACAGATATGTGTTTGTGGGAATAAACTAAGAGTGCACGGTCTGATATCGGAGCTCTACAGGTGTTTTGGGGTTAATATTTCAAAGCAAAGCAGGTCTGTGGTTTCTAATTATACAAAAATGAAAAACTACTTTAGAATTCCCTCCTTAAATCAACTTCATTGATAAACATATTTACATAGTTTATAAACTCTTCTCAGCACAGTCAGGCTGCATTTTGTTAAACAATTTCATACAAATTTTTTATAAATTGTAAACTTCTAATTTGTCTATGGATCAGCGCGAGCCTACGTCACAACCCGGAATTCACGTGACCACGAAGCTGGTAGCGGTGAAAACATGCTTCGTATTTGAACGGCGTCTAATGGACTATGAGCCTCTAAAACTGTTTTTGCACCCTTTTCCATTTTTTTCTCCGCCGATCTGTCTTTGAAATAATATTGAAATGACGTCCAGTTACATTGAAAGTCTCACTGCCGACGCTAGAAGAAGATACGAAGCTAAACTAGTATCTGTTGGACTCAGTAATGCCCATCTTCTGCTGCTGGAGCCTGGTTAGACGAACCTACATAACGGCCCGATGATCAGTTTCCCAATTTCATGATGTATTTGGTTTAATCAGGTAAGCCCCGTGTTCAAACCATTTATTCTTTATAGAATATTAATTCCCCCCGGATCTTTAAGAAATGGTGGTATTTCTTTGTTTACTCTCATTGATAAAGATATAAATTACCGGCAGCTAGAAGCTCATCGGTATTTTGCTGGTTATGACTGTGCATGTTTATAACGCTGCTAAGGCTTTTCTGCCACTTTTTCTGCTTTTATTGTGATGTGGGAACATTGATGGCAGTAATCTGGATGAACGTAATCATTAACAGTCCAGAGGAGACGGGAACAGCGGGCGGCGCTGTGATTCTGTACTGATTTAATGGTGTTTTCTATCATCTGTACAAAAACAACTACAGGGTTTAAATAGTGAGACCAGAATATGCTTTTTTTTTTATCAGTCACAAAGTGATCCGAACATATTGTTAGATGTTTCCATGGTTTCCAGCGTGAACTGTCAGCATTTATGGGCTTGATAGCCGCTAGCCACTTAGCATGTTGTTCGGGACTTTTTCTGTTGTTTTGGGAACTGGAACAAACATCTTCTCTTGTCCGTGTGATAGATATGTTTATGGCAGCCATACACAGCAGGACTTCTCGGTATTTCCAAAGTAGAATAAACGAAGATTGACGAGTAATGAAGCAGGTAATTCAGTGGCTCCCCTATGCAACGAAGCCATGTTTTCACCTGTTACCTAACCGGATGTGACGAATTTGGCGAAAATTCCCGGATGCTCGCGATGATCCATCTGGTCAAACCTGATTTATATTGGTGGTTGTGTGTTAATTCTTTTATTTGATGATATCAGCAACGTTATGATTACAGTATAAATCACTTATTACATACATTTGAACTATAAATATAAGTCAGTGAATGAAATAAATACTCAATTCAGCAGAATTGTGTTCAATATGCAAGAGAAAATTGGCACAAATCTTTAGATGCATGTATTGATGCTGTTTGAGGTTAAGCGCAACAGATACAGTTTTGTGACTGAATTAGAGTTTTGCATGTTGAGATCTTAAGAGAGGGCAGCACTGACTTCTGCTGCTTCTATCTGCAGGGAGTTGGACCAGCTTACATGTAGCTCTCGTCAAGTCCTCTACAATGTCACCTCAGTAGAGGACTGAAGTCCTCTACCAAAGTCAGTTTCATTGGATGTGGCTGAATTTGCCGTGTGGAAAACCCTGCAGGTCACAGCTAGACATGCTTTCATGATCTGAAAGCTTTCATAACAGTCTTCTTCTATTCTTGGCAATATGATGTCATCCCTTCAGAATACTGAATATTTACCATCAGGTTCTTCATGCACTTCACTGCTGGTTCATCTCTGACTCTGCTGAGGAGCTTATTCTGAAAACTGCTTCCTTCTTGTCGCTGTGGATACGCTGTCATAATGTGGGAAATGAACCTTTAAGTGAGACATCAGATGACATCTTGAAAATGTGATAAAGCGTAAAGATGAAGTAGCTTTGGAAGCTGCAAATTCAGATGAGTTTCAGTTTTCCTGAACCAGAAAATAGTATTTTTCATTGCTTCTTATCTACGGACATTTTAAAAATAGCCACCACCACAAAGATGACCCCAATTAGGCCGTTGTTTTAAAGTCTAATTGATTGAGGCATTGCTTTCTTGCTCCTTTGAACCAGATGTTATGAACCGATGTGAACTGAAAGGATCTCTCAACTTTACACAACAGTTTCTTTTTGTAACCAAAGCCACATCTCCTGCTGGTCACAGTCATGTTTGAAGTGCTTCTGCGTTAGCTTTGCTTTCCAGAGCAGGTGACCAGATCTTTTTTTTTTTTTTTATACTTCTAGAAATCCCACAGTCGTTTCTGTCTGTGGTAGGCAGCTGTTTTCAGACAAGAGGCCCCCAAAACAAACTGCTCTTTCCTTTCTGAGCACCAATGAGGAGACCTGTGGGGTCAGTGAGTCGCTGGCTAACACAGTGCAACGTCGGGCTGGAACATACTGTATTTCCCAAACGAGCTGGTAGGTTTTTAGAGCTCAGCTTGGTTTCTTCATGTTTTTTGAAATTACAACAAACGAGCAGCTGTTTTTGTGTGTGTGTGTGTTTTTGTTCTCCAAGTTCACCATAAACTAAGAAGAGAACTATAACGTTTGCGTTCATCTTGCTCTAAATGAGCTCCTGTAGGTTCGGTGGTCAGGGACTGGATGCTGATATTTCTCTAATCATCTCCTCTGTGGAATCGTTTTATTGCAAATCTCTATCCAGAGACTTCAGGGAGCTTAATGCCCTGTGCGACTTGCATCATCTGCTGCGTGTCACAATGCTACCGCCATGATGGGCGTCTGTCCTGCCCCTTGTACCCACCTGAGGGGGTTACAGTTGGCAGCTACCAGTCCTCACCTGACAGGCTTCCAGAAAACAAGCCACTTGGCTGCCAGCAGAAATAGCTTCTTCCTTTTCTGGGGTCGGCCCCCAGTCAAGAGGAGGGAAGCTTGGCTCTTTAAGCATTGGGCTGATTCCCAGACACACTAGCAGCTCAAGCCACAGGGCCCTGTGATTCTGGGCTCTCGATCAGTCACTCTAAATGCAGCTCTGTGCTCTTTCCAACAGATAGACAGGGTTTCATTTTTATTAAACAGCTTGATATGCAATGTCTACGTTACCCGCTGCATCATGTGGCCCTGTGTAGTTAAGTAGCGACAACATGCTGTCAGTTCTAGTTAGGTCAGAGCAGGGTTTCCTAAAAGGCCACACATAGTGTAAATCAGATTTTTATCAATTTTCACCGTAGAGATGTAACAGTAGTTGAGAAAATGCAACAATTTGAGACAGACACTACAACAGAAAATAGGTTTTAGAAAACATTTCAGAGGAAAAATAAATCATAAAACAAAACATTACAAACACACCAATATGACAGATTTATACAAATTACACAATAAAAGGGACAAAAACTGACAGAAAACAGTTTTAGGAAAGTCAAAACTTAACAGAAAATGTAATGTGACCAAATACTAGTGCACAAAAGGAAACGCAAAACCACTTTAAGACATTTAAAACAGATCTTAAAACAAAAAAGGAAAAAAAAGTAGAAAATTACAGTAAGAAACTGAAACATTTTGCTTTTTTCTTTAATGATGTTTCTGTTTATTTTTTTTAATTTCCATGTTAAAAATGCATAAATATATCTGTAAAGATAAATGGAAGTAATTAGAATTGTGATTCTACCTCCAAAAAATGATCTGAATGTTTCATCATCCCATGAACAAAGCAGTTAATAACTTAGCTCTAAACCAGCAGCCAGGTCAGTCTTGTTCTGTGTAGCCTTTTGTGTATTTCCGAGTCTATAACTCAACGTTTATATTATATTAAACATAAGCAGCTGAGCAGGCCTTCCTGCAGGTGTGGCTGCTTTCTTTTTGATGAAGGAAAAGCAAACTGATTAGCGGCTCCAGGTAAGATCAGAGCAGCTTTCCTTGCCAAGTGGCTCAGTGATTAAATCGCAGAGAGCGAGTCTCAGGGAGCCGGGTAATGAAGGGACAGGCTGGTGGATGCCTTCACACACCCCCCCACCCCCCACATCCTCCTACTCATCCTCCATCAAGCGGTACTGGAGCTCAGCCCGAGCCTGGGACAGGAGGTGGGGTGGAGCATGAACACTCTCACACACACATACAATCATGTGTGTTCCTTCTAAATGGAGTTTTTCTCACTTTGACATGTATAGAAAAACTATATACGAGTATACCATATGTGACAAATTTCTGTTTTATGCTCAAAAGTCATGAGCATGACTTCACAGCAAACACAAAGCGTGAGAATGAGTGACAAAATGATGAAGCAGTCGCCACAGGAAGCACACTCTATCCAGCCACCCTTGACTGGAGTCAATACAGCAAAGAAACTCATTTGCACATTTTACTGCCAAGCAGATTTAATAGTTACGGGGGGAAAAAAACCCACCAAAAAACAGCCCTGTAAATCAACAGTGAGCCAAAAAAAAAAAAAAAACACAAAAACAAAAAAAACCAACAACAACAAAAAACAACCTACAAATCTTGCTCTGCAGCTGCACCATATACCTCAATCAGGCCAGAAATAAGCATTAAAAGCTCTTTAAAATACTGTTGATAGCTTCTGGTTACAGGCAGTCCCCATTCTCATGCCTGGCAATGGTCGTTTATGGCGAGGAACCTAATACAAGATTTCTGTTCTAGTGCAAACACAGTGGCCATGGGCACCAAGGAACAGCTGCCGTATAATTGAATTAACATTCGCCTTCTGCTCCAGCACTCAGCGCTGTGCTGAGAAGTCATACACATCCCTCCACGAGCTCCATCAACCTGCCCATGAATATGCATGCTACTGGTGATGAATATGCACTCTGTGTCTAATGTTTGTGGAGTTGCCTACATGGCGAATAAAGAGCTATATGCCGTAGACTGTCTTGGGAGAGTGGCATGGTATACATCAAGTCTGTTGATCATTTTTAGTGATGCAGGCCCTCCAAGGATGAGAGCTTCGGGTACTGTAGGTCTAACAGAGACATCTAGTGGATCTTTTATTGAGTTGCACTCATGTTGGAGTTGGCGTTTAGTCTTTTGCTTTTCTACAGTAGAGATAGAAATGTTCTTTTTTTTTCTGCTCATTATTTTGATCATTTGTATAAAAAATGACAGATTTAAGGCAAAGCCACAATATGTTATCCCACAACAATATAATGGTTGAAAAATGGTTGTTTAATTCTTATTTAGACAAGCTTAATATACTTCAGCAAAAACAAGAAATGAAACAAACGAAAAACATGTCAACCTTTTTCAAAATTTAAGTAAACCATATCCATAGATACAGTACAATAATTACTTCATCATTCTGTTTTCTCTTTTAAATTTCTTTTGGGAAATTTTATGGTTTCGATTTGAAAATGTAAAAAAAATGGATGTGTTTTACTCACTTTACTAAAATTTAATTTAAGCATAAAAAGCTGCTTTTTAAAGCCATTTTATAATCTTTAAACCAGACTTATGTTGTTGTAAAAATCACTTTCACATCAACTGTGCTGTAGGTAATCTACAGGTGTTGATGAAACTTGATATCTGAGCATATACATAGATAAATGATTTGTCAGATCCACAGATGCATTTTTTCACAGATATACGAAACTGACAGGAGAGTGTAGACCTGCAGTATGAGCCAGGAAAACCTACTTCATGATAACACAACCATGATCAGCAGGCTGATCCTGGTTCTCAGTTTAACTTTATTTAAAGCTTTAACACATCATAACCTCCTCAAACAGCTTTTATGGACTCAAACAGCTGACTCAGTAACGTCATGGCATTACTGAACCCAGGTGTTCCAGGTTTGCAATGATGACCCACTTGTTAGATGAGGACATTTTGATCTTGAAAAATAATTGAAGAAAAAAATGTTTTCTATTGTTGATCTCACAAATGAGAAGCTTCTGCTTTTTTCAGTTTTATTTCTTAATTTTTATGTTTGTGTTCCTTCCCGTTTTAGCACACCTGCTTCGGTTTGTCATCAGGATGTGTACTGACGTAAGGAAATGTCTCAAACTTGCAGAGTGGCAGGTCATGAGACACATTTTGAAACACTGATGACCTCATGTCTTAAAAAAATAAGCCAGGGGCCCACATGAACAGTGGTGGGTTTACTGCTGTCACCATTCTCTCCTGCTTAATGTTTTGAAATTCCACACATCTGTATTTGAGAAACACTTACACTTTTCATCAGGACACCTCAGTGAAGCACATTGTTCTAACATGATGCATCATTTATGTCTCAAAACTTCAAGATATGATAAATTAATGAGATAATAAAATTCAGTTGAACTTTATACTGTAGCTCATAGGTGTCCAAGTCCAGTCCTCGAGAGTTACTATCCTGCATATTTTGGTTGCGTTCCTTCTCCAACACACCTGAATCAAATGAGTGGCTCGTTACCAGGCCTCTGCAGAGCTGAATGACATGCATGATAATTAGTCATTAGATTCAGGTGTGTGGTAGAGGATATGTTCTAAAAATGGCAGGATAGCAGCTCTCGAGGACTGGACTTATGGCACCCCTGCTGTAGCTGAATCAGATTCCAACCTTCCAGTTGTAAATTTTCATTTTGCAACTCAGAAACTGCATGACAGAACATGAGAGGGAAAATGTATCTCTTTAATCAGTCTCTTTTTTTTGTTGGATTTGAGAACATTTTCTGCTGTACCCCTAAAACCAAGACTACTAAGAAATCCACTTTATTTCACTTGTGCCTCTCAAACTCCATATCCTCAGTTTGAGACACTGACTAACCAGTTACTGTAAATGTGTAGCTGAAAATAACTCTTATTCCTTTCGGATTTCAGACCCAGAAAAGGGCTGTGTGTAAAAGTTGTGAAATGTCACTTTAAAAATAGCACAGTGTAGTTGTGCAGAAATCAAGACAGGCACACATGATCTGAGCCCTTTGAGTCCAGATTTATTGATACGGCTGTGCAGTCACAGAGCAGGGTGGCACACACGGCCGCCTGGCCGGCACGGTACAGTGACATGCACACGCATGCACACACACTTTCAATCCCAGTCATTCTGTCTGTTCAGGGATGTAGTGGATGATACTGTAACTACCTGCTGTCAGATCATTTGTTTTTTTAAATTTTCTACCTGTGTTTTTGTGACTTGACCCACACGATACTGAATGCTCCCATTTTTAAAAGCAAACATATCAGTGGTATCAGCTTCGTGGGATGTTAGACACGCGCTCTGGATTTAAACCTAATTGTTCAGGCAGTTTCATGCAGTCCACTGCATCTCTTTATCTTTCTCTCTCACACACACAAACACATCTCATTGCACCCATTAACAGAGCAGGTCACAGTGAGGAGATCAGAAATGCACGTTAAGTATTTTGTGGCAGATACACACACACACACACACGCACACATGCACGCACACATGCACACTTTACATCCATCTATTTTCACTCATTAGAGCAACTGAGATCAGCCATTACAGAGTTATTCAGACAAAACAAGAAAACAAAGCATTAAACAGTAACCATTGCAAAACACCATTTCAGATGTCTTTACATGTCAGCAATACAGCTATGTTTCCTATTATGATCAGTATAAAGTCCTGTTAAATGCTCATATTCATATAGTAGGCTATCACTGTAGCAAGTGGAAGGTAAAGCAAACTACAAGACTGTACATGTGTTGGTCCCTTGGTACAGAAAATATATTCTGCTTTACCAAGTATCAGGCAGCCTATTTTGAAGATGTTTTAACTCTAGTATGTAAAGATTGTTGCACTTTAAATTTACAGTTTTGAACTACTTCAATTTTCATGACTTCATACAAAGCTGGTGGACTAAAATGTAACGTATACACACAGAGAAGAGACAAAATGAAAAAAGGACAGTGTGCTTATACAATCTATCCTCTGAGCATAAAAAAGGAGCAAACAGTACGACAAAACAAAAACACAGACTTAACAGCACAAAACAGCTTGAAAATAGACTTCTCTAAATGAAAATGAAGAAAATGTAGCATAAAATATATCATTACAAATACTGTGAAACATGAAACAGCTGACTTTACAGACTGATTCTGTTGACTCTTTAGTGTGAAATGATATAAACTAGTTTGTCTGCACCTGTATCAGCACAGGTTTAAATGACATCACTAAATTTCATACAGGTGGAAAGTGTGACATGAAAAGTACAGATAGAGGCACACAATCAGCCAGCTGGCTTTCTAACCACTGACTGCATCTTTTAGGTAGAAAGTAGCATGTGAAAAACGTCCGTTTCACCATCATCCTGTTACAGTTAAAAAAAAGGGAGAAAGTTTCAGAACAAAATGGCAAAAAAAAGAATAATTTTCAACAATTCTATATCAATTTTAGGTCTTAGTCATTACTCTTTTTCAATCTCATATACTGCATATCAGACATATCACTGTATGCATCAGTATGTCGTACATATAGATAGTTTACTCTAAAAGCTTCAAGTCTGCCAAGAGCTTAATCTTGGCACAAGAAATGTTGGGGTTTTCATACCAAAAGCACACAAGGAAAAATTAGAAATGGAGATTCAGGGAGAAAAAAAAAAGAGAGAAACAACAACAAATCCATCAAATTGCAAATACTGCAAAAATTAATCCTTTCTTTTCTTCAGTTATGTATATGACAAAGTACAAAGTGAAAGCTAAACCATCATGGCAGGAGTTTGTTATGTTACATAAGCACAGTAAGTGAGAGCCTCATCGTCTATATGCAACATTACAAGCATTAAAACCCCAGCAAACAACTAAGAAGCAGGTACAGTTTGGACTCGCAGCCTCAGATACACAGAAGCACAATGGGTTTGGCTAGCTAAGAGGTGTACGAGCACACTGTAAACACACTGATTAAACATTACACCGAGGACCAAGAAGGTAAATGACAAAAAAGAAGAAGAAATCAAAACAAACAAAAAATTCAGTAGCAATGCTGACTTTTTGCTACAGCTTAAATACACATAGAAGGCATCAAGAAGAACACGCAGTGTGACGATATTATCATGTGCATGAATCTTATAGGACATAAATACAAAACAATTTTACAAAAAGATAAACAAAGACATGAAACAAAAACTTTAATGCATTTGTTGTATGTGATATGTTTGAAATGCAAAAACTGCTTTCAAATTTTTTGGACATTTTTCACAATTATTTTTACACGTTTTTTTCCCCAAAAAATATTTCCCTTACTAGACTGTGGATGGATTTCTACTCCACCTCAGAGCCACACATATAAACTTTTCATATTTACAGTACAGAGACCAAACACAGTCACCTAAAAAAAAAAAAAAAAAAATCCCCAAAACAATATGTACCTGGCTGAAAGGAACAAAAATGCATTGTAATTGCACATTGTCTATGGAAAGCACAAAAAAAAAAAAAAACCCAAAAGTAAACATAATATACCACAACTTGTGGTAAAGACATGACTTTTTTGTAGCCTTAGCACACATGACAGGCTCCAAAAACACAGGAAGAAGTTCCCTACATTTGAATGAGTTCTGTGTCGCTTGTTAATAAGATAGTCGTGATGAAGATCTGTAGTATAACCTCAGTGTTCTGTACATACATTGTACATGCTGTTGCAAAAGTCCCTTTTAAATGTTCACCTTTTCTGCTTTCTGAAAAGATCTCCACTTTTATATTCATTTGCAAGAAACTTATCAAATTAATGTAACATAAAAACATATTTTACTCATTTACTAACAAATGAAAAAAATTAAGATTGCTGCAGAGACTAGAATGGGACTTTTACAACAGCACATGTCTGTGAGTGAGTTGAACAAAGAAGACAGACTGAAGAAGTAATGGTACAAAAAAAAAAAAACAACCAAAAACCAACCAAAACATTGGTCTGCTAAAGGCTCCTCTTTACCTCCACCACTGCCAATTTAAGGTTATTAACTCAGTCTTCAGTAACAAGCAGGTGGGAAGGAATAATGCACATGACTCTGCATACGTAGTAAAAACATGATAAATGTGGTAAACACAAAAGAAAACAGGAGAGCACAGTAAAGACACATGGAAGCAACGGTGTCAGTTTCTCTGTGGCCTGTAGAGGACGACACAGTCCAGTTAATGGAATTCCCTTTAAGATAAGTCCCTCATAGGTTTGAATGGCAGGTTTAGGTCGACAGTGGCACAGCTTTAATGTGGTCACGATGCTCCACAGCGCTGCTATTCCATCACTTCTTCAGCTTTGGTGAAACATAAAAATTATTAACAATTTTTTAGCTTAAGAAACAAAGTAAGTTATGGATTATATCAATGAATACCAATCTCACTGAAGAACCAATCAATCAACTTATGAACAAGAACCAAGAGGACATGTTTCCTGGCTGATAGCATTTCTAATCTATAGTTAATGCAATTTTAATACACAAAAAACATCTTTCTAGAATTTTAAGTCAAGAGAAACGTTTTATTTTCTGCCTATGGGAGAAGGCTGTGGGATTAAACTCACCACTCATTTCTTTGTTCTTATTTTCTTCACCATCTGGAGATTCAGCTCCTTCTGACAACTCTCCTGAAAAAAGATAACATGTTGTTTTATTTGTCATGCTCAGCAGATGTGTATATTTAATTGCAGGAAATGAATCTGCAGATTGTTTTTTCAAACTGTTGGTGCATTAAATGTACAATCTACATGTTGATGTATGTCATCTACAGGAAAACTGCACCCTGCAAACAGGTTTGAATGCTCAACCATTTCCTCTCTGAAGAGATAAATCAAAATGACACTTCACTATAGGGACACTGGATGCTTTGCAGTTTTTGACCTCTTATTTTTCATTTTGAAAGATGGTACTGTATATAATAAAAAGAAAAGAGAGTAAACAGGAATGTATGTGTTCTGCAGTGAATTAAAGCTCGATATGACAGTTAGCATACGTATCAATCAAGTCAATAGAATATCTGACAGTGTTTAGATTGTGGGATAGTCTGTGTATTTTTCAGCATATAGCTGTAGATGTGACACGGAAATGACATGCATGCTGAGATTTACTGATGAGTAGAATCAACACTAAAGGTTAGCAGATGTTTCAAATCTGAGTTAAAAAGTTCAGTGTAGATGTAAAATTCTTTCTAAGCTACAAAGGATTGTGATTTTATTGCACATATAGGCCTTCTGTCACATGTCCTGTAAACAGGCCATGCAGTGGGATTACGCTGCTAGAAAAAACGTACCATTCTGCAGTGGGGGACTCTGGTGTGGGGTGCTTCCAGGCTGCGATGCTTGCTCTGCTTCCCCTGTGATACCATCTGGTGGTCTTTTCACCTCTGATGGCTCAGGTGGCTCCCCCTCCAGTTTATTCTCCTTTGGATCTTGGTGTTCAGAGTCTTTGTGGACCTCTTGGGGCTCCATAGCCTCTTCCTGCTGTGCTTTCTCCTCTGCTTCCTTTTTAGCTCGCTCTTCTGCCTCTGAGGTCACATGGAGCAGAGAAGCAGTTTAGCTAACGTATCCTCATGTGCACTAGTTAAAAATATCTTAAAGTCAGTGAAAGTTGAGGGAGCTCAGCATGCGGTTTGCTGTGTGAGATCTGACATGAGGCAGATTTTGAAACTTCTGACAAAGCTTCACCCAGCATTAACTGTATTGCACCACTTGAGGGCAGTCAGTACAAGCTGTGAACATGTGAAGCACTTAGAGAAAAAGCATCTTTCTTTTGCTTCTTCCTAATGGAAGGGGGGGGGAAATGTCATCAAGAACCTTTGTAAACAAACATAGAGGAGCTATATGACTCTCAGTGCATTTCTTTGAGTTGGCACAATCACCTAAAAGCTTTTTTTTTTTTTTTTTTATTTTTAAACATTTAGCAGTTTCAGAGTCATTACAATTCACTTAGCGGTCGGCCTAACTTCATTTTTGTGTACTCATAAAGTCAAGCACCACATAATCTCCTGTCTGTTAGGCACCTCCACCAATTTGTGAAATACCTGAGAGCAGAGGAGACCTTCAGAGCTCTGCAAGTTTGTTTGCCATTTTTTTCCATTCAGGTGCTGCTACGATCTGTGCAAGCAGACCAGTTTTATCATAGTCTCAAATATCAACCGTTTCACCAGCGTTGCAGGGCATACTGTACCTTTAGCAGCCTGGGCTTTCCACCTTTCCCTGTTCTGGTAAACCTCCTCGTTCCACAAGGCCTTAAAGTTCTTAATGTCCACCGTCAGGAGGGAGTTTTGGCCTGACGAGCTGCTGTCGGAGCCCACACTCTTGACACTGTGCCTCTTGGTTTCATCCGAGCTAATACTGTTCAGACTGAAGGGACAAAAAAAATTAGATGAAAGAATGATGTAAATGAATGGGGAAGAAGAATGCATGAATGGAGAAGGAGCAACATTGCCTCCTGTGTGTCGAGCTCTTACAGGCTACATTACAACATCCCAAACTAATATATCTCATCAGCCAGTGTGATTGAAAGTGATAAAGCTGTTTGTGTTTGTTTTAAATATTGACTGTGTGCTAAATGCTAACGTTAGCATGGACGTTAGCATTTAGCAAAGTTAGAAGCCTAAACTAAAAAGGCTTGGACATGTACATATTCAGTACATGTACATGTCATAGTACATGATTAAAAATCAATGAGTTATTTTTTTTTTCTAATCAAATTACCTCTTTTAACACATAATATACTGTGTAAAAAGCATTCTTCATAAATAGATTAAAAGAAAATCAAGTATAGTGCCTTTTTAATGTTTTTTCAGTGGGCTGTTACAAAAAACACTGAACCTTTCAAAATCAGAAGGATCCATCTTCTTGGCAACAAGAACACTGAAACAAAATGTTCAGCTGGGGAATCCCTGGCTTCCACACAAGCTAAATTAACTTTTCCTGTTTTAGGTAAAATGCATGAGCTTCTGATGCAGTGGAGTAAAGGAGAGAAAAACCGGCTGATAAACAGAAGCAGCCAGAGCTGACATAGTTAAACATGATTGAAGGTAGCTATAAATGCTGTGGCAACAGTCAAAAGAACAGCATAAGCACCCAGGTGTGTGACTGCAGCAACACTATCTGAGGATTACAGCCGGTTTCCTTCAACTGGTGGTCCACTGAGTAATGCTAATGATGGCTGTTCAAGTGAGCAGTGGGGCTGGTATTGATGTTCAGGTGCAAGAAAGGATGCAGAGCCAGACGGTCAGTCTTGTTTTAAAATGCAATAAAACCGCTTTATACATCAGAATATTTATTTCAACTCTCTGTCCCTGGGAATCTTAAAAATTACTGCAGGAGCAGTGAGCTTTACTTATTTATCTGCTTTCTAATCGTGATTAAGCACAAAGCTATAAAAAAGTATTGAACCATCTGATTAAACCAGAGGAGACAAAATCACTTCCTTTTGTAACTCAAGAGGCTATTGTATAAGCCAATCCAAGTCTAAGGTCCATTCTTCATCAGGGACGGTGAAAGGAACTGGACTTGCATCCCTAAAATGTCAATTTCAAGGTGGGTGGCTCTGCCAGATGAAAGGTGGAGACATTTCCACGGACAGAAATGGATTACCCATGGGAGACTCATCTGCTGCTCTCAATACTGCCATTAGACATGCTGTTGTTGTTGCAGGGAGGCTGTTGTGGTTTAATCGTGTCATTGAGCGAGCAGTTGTTCAAAATCGTACGAGAGGTGAAGGGTAAAAAACAGGAAATTTTCCATCCTTGATTAACCTGGCTAGTTGATTAAAATTAATTCACATTTGCATACCGTCACCCACTTCCATCTGCTCAGTTCAGCTGCATATACAGTCAAACTTTTCTTTTTAAAATGATGTCACAGAAAGCATCGCCATTCACCTTGAGCGTCTAAAGCCAGCCAGACCTGAGTGGGAGGCCTCGTCGATGAGTGGCGTGACGATCCGCTCCATCATGTCTGTCAGCACAGTGAAGGTGGGCACCACAATGAAGTCTATGAACCCTGGTGACAAAAATATCAGTAAAGACAGGGTCAGTAAAGGGTGTTTAAAAGGTACGTTATGCATCTTGACAAGAAAATGTGAGAAACATGACAACAGCTAGCATTTTTTAACACAGAAAAATCGACTCAAGATTGGATATGTGTTTGAACACCACCACAAAAGACAGATGTGACATGCAGCTGTAAAAATTGTAGAGTAATTAAACCACTGGCCATAGAATCCTGGTGTCAACTCTTAAGCAGAAACACATTTGTGCAGGAGTTCAGCTTAATTGCCTGACCAGTCTAAATACTGACCTTTCACATAAAACTCCTATACACACAAGACAGTGATTTAGAAAAGACCTCACTCTAAGCTGTGAATTGTGAATATTGCAACGGGTGTAATTTTGATGGAGAAGACCCTTACCGATCTGGGACTGTGCCACCAATGTTGACTTTCTGTCACAGAGTGGGGAGAATGGTAACCCCAGCTCAGCCTCTTTGTCCCCCTGGAAATGCAACAGTTCTCTTAGTCACAACCGTTTGGATTTACCCAGAAGGTGTAGTTTTCTAAAAATACCTGCACACCTCACACCAACTCCTAAACACACACTTAGCCCTGCACACTACATGCTCAATGTCGTACCGTCAGACCGTGGATTTGTCTGAGCCTTTCCCAAAGTGCTTTCAGGCCACAAATGTGTTTCATTTTCTCTTCCTATTTGTCACAAACAGATGAGATGTGCAGTCGAGAAGCAATGTTCTTTGCAGGAGCTATTTATTGGCAATTCGCATCCCGAGAGACGAAGGCCTTGTGAAAGCGGCCGAAACAACAAAAGCACTGATAATGAGAACAATGTGGATTAATAATGAAAGGGATAAAAGCAATGTGGCACAATTTAAACCTCTGTCCCTCTTGATGAAATTTACAAATACACAATCTATTATTCATAGTAGAATGCTTTGTTTTATTTAAGAGGACATATTGTGCATTTTATTCTTCCATGTTGGCTGACTTTTGACTTTGAACAAATATTTAATAGTATGACCACATGACTCAAGTTCTTTGGAGGGTGTTATTACCAAACATTTTTTTTATTAAAGGCCCTGATGTTGTCATTATTTTACTCCAATCCCAAGTGTTTGAAATAAATGACTAAATATTTGTTCAGTTCTTATACTCCTATTAAATCTTAGGAGTTTTAAAACAAAATCCTACACCTGGGCCAACCCTGAAAATATTCCTACAGAGCTGAGAAAAAAGACTTGTATTTCAAATCTGAGCTGCTAGCTACAACAAAGTGAACTACAGCTACACAACAACTTCAGCACAACCACAAGCCTTGATGCTGTCGTACTATCCATGACAGTTACAAGCCTTTCCAAGAAATATATTTCTAAGACCCTCAAACTAGCTTGAGAATCATTCAATTTTAGGCTTTCTTCCTTATCAAAGAAAAATTGTAAAACATGCTTCACATGCAATGAATAAACTGAACTGAAGCTGGTAATTAGTTATTTATTGACTTGATGATTTTTGATGATTTGGTCTCGTTTGTAGGTCAAACTGAACATCAGAATGTAGAAGAAAGGGGAATTAACAGCTCAGTTCCCAAAAGGTTAAAAAGTAGAATTAAAAGGACTGGTAAAATTGGTTTAACTTTGTTTTGAGTGTTCAGTGAGTCAATTTCTACACTATATATCTATATATATATATATATATATATATATATATATATATGTATATATATATGTATGTATACAGCTGTGTGAAAAAGGTTTTGCCCCTTCCTGATTTCTTACTTTTTTGCATGTTAGTCACACTTAAATGTTTCAGATCATCAAACAAATTTAAATGTGAGACAAAGATAACACAAAATGCAGTTTTTAAATGAAGATTTTTATTTTTAAAGGGGGAAACAAATCCAAACTTAAATGTCCCTGCGTGAAAATGTGATTGCCCCCTAAACCTAATAACCGGTTGGGCCACGCTCAGCAGCAACAGCGTTTTTGATAAGTTGCAATGAGTCTTCTACAGCGCTGTGGAGAAATTTTGGCCCACTCATCTTTGCAGAATTGTTGTAATTCAGCCACATTGGAGGGTTTTCCAGCAAAAACCGCCTTTTTAAGGTCATGCCACAGCATCTCAATTGTTAGTTATTTTGTGAGGCACGGCATGTATGGAACGAGCCCTGGTGGGCAAAAAACACTCTCTCGCCACCTGCAGGCTGAGAACAAGCCTGAGAAACACACAGTTACGCTGCTGGAAAATACCAGGCGGTTGTTTTGGAATAGGGTACACAAACCACCAGGGAGAAAAAAATCTGGGGTTGTGTTTTTACCTGGTTTTTACTGCATTCCGTCCCATAAAGACACCCTGAGAGGATAAATCTGTGTATCAGTTCTAGCAAACGCACATCGGTCCTGGTAACAGTAAACCATGGCAGCCCCTCACCAGCCCCCTATCCACACGTTCTAGCAGCGAACACTTCATAAGCGGTCAGTAATGCCCACACCTACATTCATCCGTACATAGTTAGCGTAGTTTTAGCCATAAATAATACCTTATGTGTACGTGTTGGCGTGATTTGTTGTCATATCGAGGCGACCAGCCACCCGCTGTCATTCTAATAAGTTGATATTAGCTGTTAGCTAAAACGGAGGAATGCGGCAACACAAATAAACTCCTAAAGGAGGGTTGTGGAAATCATGTTGCACTCATATTCAGCTGAATAGCACAAATACAAGATGTAACACTGACATTTAGAATGATAACCTTTGTTTTTCCTGCATACCTGTCCTATATGCTTTTTATTTACATTTTCATAGCACTGTATCCTTTCTAAACCTGATGTTGTAATAAGTTAAAATGAGAGGAAATTATTTTATTTCTGTTATTTCTGTTTGAATGGTATTTTTTAAAGAGAACTGTCGGTGCTCTTATACACCTTCATTCTGGCAGCGGTGTACGGTGACGGCTTCTCAACCAGACAGATGTTAATATCACTGAATGCAGGCTCAGCAGGGACGTGGTGATGTTTAATGGCTCGTATACAGCAGTCACTTCTCTATACGGGTGACAACTGTCTAACACTTCCAACTTATTTCTGTATATTTCCTTCTCGGCGACTGACAGCTGATTATAAACAACTATTCTCTAGTCTGTCTGCTCAGAGTCCGCTGCGTCCTGTCATCTTTTGCCCGCCAGGGCTGCCGGCAGGTCACGTGACTGAAAACTATCAATGGAATCCAGGTCAGGACTTTGTCTAGGCCACTTCAAAGTCTTCATTTTGTTTTTCTTAAGCCATTCAGAGGTGGACTTACTGGTGTGTTTTGGATCTTCAGCTTGAGGTCATGAACAGATGGCCGGACATTCATTCTCCTTCAGGATTTTTTGGTAGACAGCAGTATTCATGGTTCCATTTACCACAGGAAGTCTTCCAGGTCCTGAAGCAGCAAAACAGCCCCAGACCATCACACTAAAACCACCATATTTTACTTTTGGTATGATGTTCCTTTTCTAAACTGCCATGTTACTTTTACGCCAGATGTTATGGGACCTACACCTTCCAAAAAGTTCGACTTTTGTCTCATCAGTCCTCAGAGTATTTATCCAAAGGTCTTGGGGATCATCAAGATGCTTTCTGGATAAACTGAGACGAGCCTTTATGTTCTTTTTGCTCAGCAGTGGTTTTGGTCTTGGAACTCTGCCATGCAGGCCATTTTTGCCCAGTCTCTTTCTGATGGTGGAGTCATGAACACTGACCTTAATTGAGGCAAGTGAGGCCTGCAGTTCTTGGATGTTGTTCTGGGGTCCTTTGCGACCTCTTGGATGAGTCGTTGCTATGCTCTTGGGGTAATTTTGGTCGGCAGGCCACTCCTGGGAAGGTTCACCACTGTTCCATGTTTTCACCATTTGTGGATAATGGCTCTCACTGTGGTTCGTTGGAGTCCCAAAGCTTTAGAAATGGTTTTGTAACCTTTTTCCAGACTGATCGATCTCAATTACTTTGTTTCTCATTTTTAACTGAATTTTTTTTGGATCGCAACATGATGTCTAGTTTTGAGGATCTTTTTGGTCTACTAAACTTCGTCAGGCAGGTCTTATTTAAGTGATTTCTTGATTGAGAACAGGTGTGGCAGTAATCAGGCCTTGGCGTGGCTAGAGAAATTGAACTCAGCTTTCCAAAGATGTGATAAACCACGGTTAATTTATGTTTTAACAGGGGGGGGGGGGCAATCACTTTTTCACACAGGGCCATGGAGGTCTGGACCCCCCCCCAATAAAAATCTTCATTCAAAAACTGCATTTTCTGTTTACTTGTGTTATCTTTGACTCACATTAAAATTTGTTTGATGATCTGAAACATTTAAGTGTGACAAACATGCAAAAAAGTAAGAAATCAGGAAGAGGGCAAAACTTTTTCACACAGCTGTATTGTATATATACATATACATATATATATATATATATATATATATATATATATATATATATATATATATATATATATATATATATTTCATCATCATCATCAACATTATTCATCTAAGGTATATATATGGGGGTATCATTTACATATAATTTTATGTATGTGTGTTTATATATATGAATATATGTGTAATATGTGTACTAATCTTTTTATTTTTCTCTTCTTTACCTTTTTCTTCTTCTTATTTTGTTCTATTTTGGTTGTTTTGTCAAAATTTTCTGTGTATTTTGGGCTTACGTAGCACGACATACTCCTGGTTGACATAGCCACAAATACTTCCAATATGTGTATAAGTCCCTGATTCATACTGTGTGTTTTGTATCTGTATAATTGAAAATCTTTAAATAAAGTATAAAACAGCCACATTCCTGTTCAGTTCTAGTTATACATGAATAATACTGTAAACTCCCAGATTGGACTACAATACAAAACAACCACTGAAGCACTAGCAGAGCTAGGTGAACTGTCTCACCTGTCTGAAGAACTCCTCTAGCAGGGAGGTGGTCCAGCGGTGGTGGAGGTCCCAGCTTTTAGCCGGGTGGCTGATGTCTGCTGTGTGCAGCAGCAGGGACAAGGCTTTGGGCTTGTCAATCCTGAAAACACAGAACAGAAGCAAAATCAGTGTCTTGTAGACTGAGATGTTGCATAGTTTATTATTATAAATTAGATGACACTGGATTTAAGACTCATTTTGGACAAACACAAAAAAAGTTGAGTTAGAGAGATAAAAAACCTTCACTAGTTTGAAGGAGAAAAAATAGACAAATAAAAAGATACTGCAGACAAATCTGACAAAATACTTGTTAATCTTTTCATGACTCAACAGTTCAACTTAAAAATATTCTGAAAAAAAGCTGTAGCAGCTACAAGCAGTATGTGCATGATACCTGACAAACTGTAAAACATGACCACAATTAAACTTAAAAAATAGGTGTTACAGAATTTCATTACTACGTGGCCTAAAACAAGCCATGAACAACCTCTTGCATAAGTTTAATCAGGATATATACCAAGACAAATCTATTCAATGCCCCTTACCACGTTTTCTGGTATTTGTGTTTTTCTTCCTACTACACTTCTGTTTTCCTGCAATATTAAGCTCACCTTGTCATTTATTCTGTTTTCACTACTCGGGTCAAATGGTCTGATAGCCCTCTACCCTCCCAAGCCAATCAGTCTGATCCTCCCCTCATTAAAACCATGTTTTCTTCTGTCATTCTACCTCCAAACTGATTTTTGTGCAACCTGACTCTTACTCTCCTCCCCCTCCTCCTGACATCTGACATCATCTAGTTTGCTCATCCATCAGCAACATCTGGACTGCAGGGGGGGGGTCCTATCCTACCCCCTTCATATGTTCATGTCACTGGTCCAGCTGAATTCTTTGTGCTAATATTGGTCATGCAGACATTTGTTCCAGTATTAGGATGGTGTATGTATATTTTGCTCAATATAAACTACAGCAAATTTGTGTTTATGACATTAAAAAAGAGATAATATGTTAAATCAGTCAAGTCTGGCTTCAAATTTTGAATTTGGTATAAAAGGAGATGGTATCAACTGTGCTTATGAGTGGGATCAGTTCAGTATTACATTTAGCCATTATCAGTATTTCCATGTGCATTCATAAAAGGCAACTGGACACTTATTTTGGTTCTTGAAGACATTTCACTTTTCCTCGTCAGCTTCTTGGATAAGGTCAAGAACATCTTTAAAAACTAAAAGACTAAATCAAAAGTTGCTTTTCTTTTAGCATCAAGGACTACCATCAACCAAATGACTAAGAATTTAGAGTACAGACATATTGTAAAGATTTATTTCATCATCCAGACACCAATCTACTGGGGGGACCTTTAAACTGAAATACATATAGACACTTATAAACGTATATCCTGATGCATGTACTCAGATGACAACTCACAGTGCAACAACATCCAAATAGAGGGGAAAAAACTCTTTATTCAAACTGCCACCATTAGCATCCAACAGTGTGAAAATGCATCCTCCCACCTCATCAGAAACCGTGTCTGAGATATCTCCTGATAACCATATCAAAATATCTTGTTTAATGGAGTGATGCATAAAGAGACAGACACAGATCAACATGGAAAGAAGGCAGTCAAGAGAGAATGCACACATACTTAAAATACACACATGAACACACAGCACAAGGTTAAACAGAGGTGAGAATGACTAGTTCACATTTCCCCTCCTTCCATTTGCGGCAGATTGAGTCTTGAAGTGCACTCTAAGCGGGCCTGCAGCACACTGGTCTGAATTACTTCACATTAGAGTCTATTCAGCATCGCAGCTGCAGACTGCAATCTCTTATTTATGTGCATGTGTACGTACTATAGCGTGATGATTACTTTGTAGTCAGCACTTTTTGTTTTTGATGTATATTCACATATCCAGGAAGCATAACATCACTGACTCTAATATATATTCTTGGGATGCTGCCTGTCTCCACATCGGTGCTGTTTAAGCAGTTTTCAGATAGTGACGAGTGTTGGGCTTTATCGCAATGAAAAGAATCGCCTGAAGGTCAACAAGTTCCTTGCAGTGTGCTCTTGTCAGTGCTGCAGCTACATCAGCAGTGATGACTCATCACGTCATATGATAGTTTGCTTGATAGCTCTTTTATTTCTCATCTCCAGCTGCAGCTCTGTTTCTGCATGTGCGGCAGTGATAAGTCACTCAGGAGGGTGCTGTGCTCAAAATGTGAAAAAAGGAAGTACTGTTAGGAAGTGCTCAAAGATATACACACCATAATTACCCAAAAGACTGCAAAAGTATATAAAGCAAGGTGAAGCTTGCAGATAAACCTGCCATGCATCTTTATTCTTTAACTTCTTTCTCATCTTGGCAAAGCAGTACTTTTTTGTGAGTCAAACTGAAAATGTTAGAAAGAAATAAGCGCATAGGAAGGCGTCATCCTGAACTAACCAGAACAATCAAAATCCATGACTTTATTACAGATGGTGATGCATTAAAGGTGCAACTGGTCTACACATATTTGCAAAGAAATATTTTGTAATGAAGACACAGTTCTTTCAACAGACTAAAAAAAATAAAACATCTTTTATTGAGTACATGGCTCATAGCTTCCATCTTTCAAATGCAGGCTATAGCCGTGTGCTCACACACTGCGAGGCTCTTCAGGGACCACTACAACCCACAGTGTGAAGGTCGTGATAAAGGGGGTGGCCAAGTTAGCACTCTGACTGGGGAAAAAACTGTTGTTGGCGTACATTAGTGACTGTGGAAATCACAGTGGGTGTCAATTACAGTGTGTGTGCCACCTGTTTTTTTCTATTCTTTTTCCTTTTTTTTTTTATAAAGCTTTTTATGTCACCATTTGGACAGAGCTGGTGGTGGATTTGAATGCAGGGTAAGGCTGTTCATTGAGCATGGCAAGACCAGTTTATTTATACAGCTCATTTTATGTACAAGACAGTTCAAAGTGCCTTGCATTAAACATTAGAAGTATTACAGCAGGGTGCAGGGGAAGCAACAGAAAAATAGAAATTATATACATTTAAAAAAGAAGCATAATTTAAAGTTAAAAAAGGATAAAAACTTTAAGTTTAAAAAAAGTGTAGATCTGAACTCCTGAATAAAATCTCCATTCAAATCCCAGTGTATTTAATGTTATAACCCAAATCCATCACAGCGGACGTGTTAGGCTTTAGCATTTATAATTTACCAGAGGCCTCAAGCTGGGATTGTATTGACTTATTGAGACAATATAACTATTAGAAAAATGTTATCTGAAGTGCAAAAAAAAAATCCAGCGAGACAAATGAGTCTTTAAACACAGTCTTTTTGAAGACATACTGTAGCCTTTAAAAGTTGGACTGTTTTTTGCAGCAAGGGGCTGGCCGAGAGAGAAAATTCAGGTTTGAGGTTTTTTAACCGTCATTTATTTTCCTGACCATAAAGCTATACCAATTTCTTATTTAATAGGGTTTATTGCATGGCCCTAAGACCAACTGTACCTGTAAAATTGGTTTCTGCTTTATAAAATATTATGAGTTTAAAATCAGAAACCAAAACAAAACAAAAATGCACAATTCCTTCTTTAAAGGTGCAGTGTGTATCTAAATCAAAGGTCAATGACAGAAAAAAAAATTAAAACATAATTAAATAAAAATGGTGTTTTTATTGGGATCTAGCCACTTTACAAAAATACTTTATGCTTCTATTTTCCTAAAGTCAAACATTTATACTTGCTCTGGGTCCTCATACATGGCAGCATATTTGCACCGCCATTTTTACTACAATGTCTCTGAATGGACAAACAACTCTGTGAGAGTGAGCTTTAAAACTGTAGTACCAGCTTTGTTTGATATAAGTTAGAGAACCATTTGGGATCAGCAGTGCTTTAAAAGGCACATCAAAAAAGAAAGTGCTCATGTACACACATCATCGTATGGAAGAATTTTGGCCGGCGACAACCACCACCCATTCACTATTGCGCTTGGCATTTGAGGTAATGTCTATGCCATCTTTACCATTAGATATCAGTAATTCTTACACACTGTGCCTTTAAAGGCTAAATTACACATCACATCCCATTTCTGCAGTACCAGCTGCTAGTTCAACTGTTTATAAAACAAATTATAATTCAGTAATATTATTTTTTAACTTGCAAGACAGGGATGGCCACAGTCCTTTTCATTTACACAAAAAAACATGTTCATACTGTATGCAGATGCTATAAGCCCTCTTCTTGCCATTTCACGGGAGCTGTAAGAAAGGTTATGAATACTATATGACTCTAAAATTATTATCAGACCCAAGAAACATATTCAGAAAATTGTTATTAGTAAAATTAAAGCAATGTAACTCATAAAGACATACTAGCAAAACAAACTTATGAGTTTAACTTCTATAACGTACAGTGTGTAAGAATTACTTCACTTTGTCCCTTCAAAGGGCAAAATGGTTTGCAGCAGCAGACTGCCGCGGCTTCTGTAGTGTTGTGAACTTGCAGGGACGCATTGTGCAGCAGCTAGATGTAGTACTGTTTAGGCTATAAAAATATACTAAATGATGTCGTTTTGAGTAAATTACGGACGCTACCTACTCAGGACACATGGATTACATTGGACGAGCAGTATGGAGGAATACTGCCAAGTTTTTGTGGACTTTTCTGGACCTCTTTGGGTCAGTTACCAGTCAACTCCTTTATATGAAAGTTGGGGGAAAAGGAAAACCTGTCAAATCTCTGGCTGCATTTGAGATATTAAAAAAGTGCTCCAGAGTCTTGCTCAGCATGAAGGTGAGTAGAAAATGAACGCACATCATTCTGTGGGTGAACTATTCATTTAACCTTTACCTTTAAACTTCTGAATGTACATGTGCAACTGTTTAATGTGAAAGTATTTATTGCGCCACATCCTGTTCTCTCACAAAGTGATGCAATGCAAAAACTACTAAATGTTCTGGTTTCAAAAAAACATCTTCTTCATCATACAGTTCAAATTTTGACATTGTCAGACCAAGACAGCACCTTACAAATGACAAGTTATTAAGTCATTGACATTTTATGTAGTGGTATACCCACCACTGCTGCTAGCTTTTGTTTCAATAAATTGTTTGAAATGAAGGAATTAATGTTAATTGAATGCCCTACATACAGTATATGATATAATATCAGTGTGGTATGATTCTTGTTTTTTACAAAGTTGAATATCCCAAACTTTTAATGAGAACAGTATGTGATCATTCAACTAATACATTTGATTAAAATGAACACCACCAAGAAGTTCAAATCTTAGCATTTGGCTTTGAAATGTCTTTCTACTCACATTACACTTACACACTTTGACTACTTCGCAGAGGGCATGTTATTAAAAATCATATCAAGCAGATCAAAGCTGCAGGTAAAGACATCATATCATGTCATTTGAGAGGTGAACATTTTGTCTATGTTAATCAGCTGCAGTGGAACTAGCGTATGCCCACAAACCTGCCAACACTCTCTGGCCCCGGCTGTTTTTCCACCACAGTGTGCAAATACATTTCACCCTGCCAAATCTGGTGTGACTGCTTCATAACTCTGCTGCTGCCAGTGCTTTCAGCACAGGCTGGAAAGCAAGCTGTGTTTGCACCTGAGAGGGTCTATAGTTCTTCCATGCTGCATAAATGTACTTTATAATGCATGACCTTTAGTAGTATTTCATAAAATATATTGATTTCATTCTATAATTTATCTTGAGTAAGCAGAACCCAAGAATCAGAAATCATCCTTTGCTTATTTCACAAAAACTGCCACATTTAAAAATGGCTGTTTATTGTGTTTCTCTGATTACTCACTGCAGGCCAGGCTTAATTGGGTATTAAATGGACGGTGGTTAATAGGTAGTGGCTGATACCAGTTTAATGGGGTTGTAAATCACAGGGTTATGGGTAGGAAGTGCAAACAGCTTTAAAGAAACAGACAACTGACCCTTCAGGTTGTTGCAAGAAGTTCTTCATGGCCTTAACCTGCTGGAAGTGGCAGGACATATCGGTGGCCAACACCATCTCCACCACCAGAGCACGGAGCTCTCTGGAGGATAACAAAGGAGAGAAAAACACGAGTCACATTTGATGCAATGAACTGTCAAACTCCCAGGTACTAAAAACTGACTTATTTCAATAGTTGCTTGGGTAAATGAGAACTATTTATAAAATCTGCTTTGACAAGTTCTTACTCAAGGTTTAAGAAATAGGGCTGCAGCTGTCTTCTGTGGTATGTTATCATCAAGCACCTTCATTTCACACAAAGTTGTTGAACCTTGACAGTGATTCTACTTTGCTGATTGCAGAACACAGTAAAAAAACAAATAAACAACAACAAAAAAACCCCACAAACCTGACTGACTTAACTTTTGTCTTCGAAGTAGTGCATGCTGGGAGCCGTTCTGCTTGACCTGGCTGGTTTCATGTCTCTAACTGCTCTCACGGGATATTTTTACATCTAAGTTTTTAATTCCCACGGCACTCGCTCAGCTCCTTTATCCTTCTTTCTGCCTCTTTTCATCTGTTTGTTCAAGCATCTGTGGAACTGACCTCCAGTCATCCTTGGAGAGGTTGTAGAGGATGTTCATTTCATCGTCGTCCTGCAGCAGCCGGTAGGCTGCGCTGACATGATGACTCTCCAACACTGAGCGGTCATTATACAGGATAGCTGTGTCTGACCTGTCAGTTTAAGAGAGATTTAAAAGTCTTTTACTAGTTAAAACTACCAGCAGTAAAAAAGCTGGTGGCATACATGTATTGCTACCAGTGTACTAAATTAGCAAACATGTAGCTTAATAACAGTATTGTGTGAATGGGACTCAACTTCAGGATAATTTTTGAGATCTTCATTTTTCTCTTAACCTTCTAAATATCTGTTGATTATTGCTTACTTTTGTAAACATACATGGAAGACTCACCATAAGATGCCACGCTAGAAATTGTTTGTAGAAAAAGTATAACTTTTGAGGTCCAATAGCAACCACAAAATGAAAAACATTTGTTACCCGAGGCAACCTGGTGGGTTGTATACAATCAGTAAATCATCAGAAAAAAAAATATTTAACAGAATTTAATATCTGATGTTAAAGGGCCTCTCTCTAGACTATAAAAGCATCAGAAAGTTTATGTATGAAAAAAATCTGCAAAACTGACCAAACATTGAGGAAAATGATCAAAGTTTTTAGAATAAAAAAGTTAAAGAAACTTAAGATGTTGTTACATATGTGGATTATAAAAGGTTGAGGACTGTTAAACATGGGATGAAAAGGCTGATTTCTTTTCAAGGGCTTGCAGTTTGGAGTTCATCTGTGCTCTCATCCTGTTATTACAGCACTGCGGGCGATCACAGAGTGGCTGTAAAGCCCCCTTGATGTAAATGAAAACATTGATCGGGTGAGCTGGTGCCATGCATTTTTGATTTTATCATCCATTACCTTGTCTGGATGTGGAAGTTGTTTGTGGTCCCTGTGTGCTCATAGTCGTGCACTGCCGCCGCAAAGATCATGGCAAAGATCTCGAGTTCAGTCAACCAATGCTGGAGGCAAAGGAAGAGGAGAGAAAGAGAGGAGGGGAGGGGGTAGAAAGGGTGAAAGGAAGCAAGGGAAGATAAAGATAAGAAGGTGGAGGAGAATATCAAGAGGATCATAAAGGAGAGAAGAGGGTGTTTGGAAAGGGGAGGTAACAAAATGGTAAAGTCAGACACATTGACAGGAAGAGAGGATGGAGAAGTAATGAACAAAAGAGGAAAAAAACGGACAGGGATTGGACAAGAGAAATGTGAAGTCGATTAAGGGGAATGCAGGGAAGGGTACATAACATCATAAAGATGTTGAGGAGGCATGTGATGTGAAGGATGGAGACAGGAATTTGGCATGAGGAATATATTACCGCCAGGGATGAAAGGAAAGAAAAGGGGAGAAGAAGATAAAGGAAAGGTTAGGGAAGCAAAAAAGAGGCAACTCTAAGTAAGACAAGCTCTGATTTGAAAGTGTCTCTTTAACACCACACCTTCATCTTTCTCAGAACCTCATACTGTACTGTGTGTTGTCACAGTCACCGCATATAAAAAAAGGTCATACTTTAAGCTTGCTATAAATTCACGCTGTCAAACAAATGCTTTCCTCTTTAAGTTTCCATGTACAGTATTAGTCAAAAGTTTGTAAACACTTACCTATCTGGTTTTAATGAGAAAGTGTCCAAACATTTAACTGGCAGTCTAAGTGTAAGGATTTTTAAAGTACTTTGTGTCATTGGTAGAAAAAAAATATGAAAGTAGCCACTTAAGAATTAATTTATTATAAGGTTATCAGTTTCTCGCTGAGATGTCAAGTATGAGATCACTACTTTTTGGGATTATTTTTCATTGGAATAACTGCGCCCTCTGTCTCTGCCTGGATCAATTAAGTCTTATAAATAAAGCCTAAAAATACAGTACCTATGTTGTAGATTCCTGCAGTCTGAGATTATGTCTTCACATACTCGCTTTTACTTACCTAACAGTCAGAAACCAAAAGATATTCCGTTTATCTCAGATTATCTGAAGAGTTGGAGCAAGAACAATTTTAATGTCTGCATCTGTTTGTATTTATTGGGACATGTTTAATCTCTGAGTGTATGCTGCATCAACACGCAGCAGTGAGTGGGCATGAGCAATTTTCTCTGAGATGTGCATCCATCTGAGTGCGCTCACGTACAGAGAGAGAGGGGACTTAGCTCAGAAAAACCCAGTCGATACTGGTGACTAATCAACAGTGGGTGGTAGGGGAGTCATTAGGGAACTGGGTGGGGACAAGATGGCCGATTCTCCACTCTGCATTTCCTCGTGGGCCAGCTTTATGAATGACCTGTTGATTGGTGATTTAATGGAGTCCAGAGGGCCTGTGAAATGATAGATGCTGTTGTCTTGCTCCCCCAGCAGCCTGTGGTTGTGGCATTAATGTGGTTTCCTCCGCAAGGCAGAGCCCAAAGAAACACACCATGTCAACAGCTGTCGTAGCCGCATTATTAAGGTGATTAAATAAAAACAGTGGCAGTGGAGGCGGCCCCCTGGTTGGCTAGTTGGAGACTTTGAACTCAGGCTAGTGGGCTCTATTTGTCACAAATGTTGTGTCACAAATGCCCTAAAGTCAATCCTGTGAGAAGGAGCGAAATATAGGTCACCAGATCCATAAAAAGAAAATAAGCAATACCAAATATGGAATGGAAATGAGGCAACATTTAAATTAGAAATTAAGAGACACAAAACATTTGGCTTTGATAAAGTGCCTCATCTGAAAACTTCCAGAAATATGTCCTATTCAAGCTGTCTCCTAAAGCACATTTTTCAGCTGAATAATTGATATGGATCTTAGGTCCAGACTTTCTTCTAATTTGGATGCATTTACACTGAAATAAAAAATTTCTGAAGGATTCAGGAGCAGATAGATGAGAGGAGACAGACAAGATAGACAGACAGATAGATAGATAGATAGATAGATAGATAGATAGATAGATAGATAGATAGATAGATAGATAGATAGATAGATAGATAGATAGATAGATAGATAGATAGATCGATCTGAGAAATATCACATACCTGCATTAAAGTGCAAGTATAAAATTATAATAAAACTGTGACCTAAATATAATTTAGTGAGCAGCTTAAATATGATTTTCTGGGTGCAAATATTTCCACTCCTATCTGTGCTGTATTTAGAACTGTGGGTTGATGTTCTTCAATCTTCTGTGAGTGAAACTACATTTGAAGGGTAATTTCTTTTAGGAGGAAAGTCAGTATTTCTTTTTTTCCCCCCCTTTTTTTATACCATGAAAAGATGGCTCACGGATTCTCCATGAAAAAAAAAAAAGAGAAAATGCCATATTTAGGAGCTGCATGTCAAGCAAAGCTTGACAATTAGGCTGGCATACGTCAGCTGACAGAGATGTTCTGAATACCAGGAGGATGAAATCCCTTTGATTTCACAGACTAAGCTTCAGTCCTCGTAACTTCTTGAACATGCACAACTTCTTTCAGTAGATGCTGAGAGCTCAGAAGAAATAATGCCATATAAGCTGTGGGCATTGTACTTACCACCATGCCAGTCTTGAGGAGCAGATAGTGTACAGTTTGCGTGACATCAGCAGCATGGATCAGGTTGTGGTAGGGGTTTTTATGTTTGCTATATCCAACTTCTAGCGCCTCCACAAATGACACCACAGCAGAGATCGGGATCTAACACCACACACATCAACAACAAATATCTGAGTTACCATCACTGCAAACAGTCAGAAACCTCTCCAATCCAGCTTGTGATTTAAATGACGACCGCATGCTATTTAAATGTGTGCAGCATCCGAAATTATAGTCATAAAATCATGCATCGTGAATCATTTGGGCTACTGCAGACTGATTACATATTCATATCAGCTTCATTGCTCGTGTCATTTACTGCCAGATGCTGACACTTCAAGTGGATTGTTCTCAGCTATTAGACGTTGTGGAAAATGAACCACACAACTATCAAAAGAGATGAAGTGTGTCCAGACCCCTTTATAAAACAATCATTCTTGAAATACAACAACATAATCTTGGTCTCAAGCCTTTAAAGAGACTATGCTCACTTCCGTTAAATCAGGCACGTTGGAGGTTATGTCTGAGCTAAAGAGTACAGTATTACTTTCTCCTTGTTTTAATGACACAAACAACAGTGTGTTAGCAACCAGCACTGCAGTCTGTTATATCATTTTGTCTCTACCTTGAAGCGACTAATGAGATCATATCTGGTGAGCAATTCGTAGAATATGAATTTAAGTGCGTGATCCCCACTGGCCTCATTCAGAGCGAACACATCAAACGACCACTTGTCGACATTCTGTGGAGAAGAGAAAAAACAGTGTTATGTCCTTTTTAAATGTGTTCATCCTGCTCAACAAAAATGAATATTTTTAAAACCAAATAAAACAAAATGTTGAAAGGAATAGCGCTGCTAGTCAACTTCTAAGGCATGTGTGTGCTTGTTTTATGACAACTAAGTAGTTTTTTTTTGTTTCTGCTTCATGTGTGTTGCACGCATTAATACCTTAAGCACAGATATGACAGAGGCAGGGTAGCTGAGTCCCACCATATTGGAGGTACGTCGGTACATCCTGTTTGGATGAGATAAAAACATCAAATGAAGAGTACTGCTGAGTGTAAACACCAGAGGTTCCCACATCGGCCCCAAACCACAGCCTGGAAGGTTCCCCACCAAGACTAAACCTTCAAATCAACACAACTCAGTGTGAAACTATGGGAGAAAGGTTAAGTTGACAGGAGGTAAAAGCTGCTGAAAGTCGTTTTTTTTCATATGCAAAAGGTTTCAGGCTTTATACAAAAAAAAAACAAAAAACCTAATCACAAAACTGCAAAAACCGGATATGTAATTCCCCATGAAAGTATTGGAGTCATTACATTCTGCTACTCTGCAGCCTACATGACAAATTCACATACATTCAAAATATAGAAATTACAAGTTTCCATTTTTAGTATTTCTTGTACAGCACTTAGCAAGATTACTAAGAAAAGTGACACACAAATATATTCACTCAAGGAAGGTAGATTTCTTTTCACATTTAAATAATCATACAAAGCTCAGACTGCACCACACTGCTCCAACATGTCACTCTCATCCTCCCTGTTCCAATCTTTCTTCATTGTATCAGAGTAGCTTCTGTAAAAACAGATTAAGAAAGATTATGCTTGCATGTTGGGGCTTAATATAAACAAATGCATGTTGCATGTTACTGTGTGATAAAGCACAGCCTTGGAGAAAGGGCTGATACAAACTCTCTGAATGATTGTGCTCAGCCAGGCTTGCCAAGGCCACAATGATGTATTGTCAACTCAGGTGAGGGCTGCACTGTGCACAGACCACACACATTTCCACAACAGGAATATTGAAGGTAAACAGCAGCGTCCCTATACGTTCAAGCAGTTTAAAAATTTTCATTTGAAATGAAAAATTAAGGAATGAAAAACTGGGGAAAAAAGCACTGGTTTTTCCTTCTTTTGTTTCCTAATCCAAAACAAAAATATTATCTGTGTTTCAATTTTGTGCACAAAATGAAAATGGAAAAAACACATAACGAGCACTCAGATCCTACATTGGATTTTCCATTTGAGACAGTGGCATGACCGTGAAGTTCTTTGTCTTTTGAGGTACATGAGGTACTTTTACAGAGTCTGTCTATACTATCGGTCCATTTATAAGTAACACAACTGATTGTGAATCATTTCACCTGCTGTTGTACAACTGGAACAGACAAATGTTGGAAATAAGAGGCATTTACCTAAACAACCCCTGTCCTGCTGGTGGTGGCCACAGACCATTTCCTTGTTTTCATCTTTTCTGGTTGACTTTTGGCCACATTTGCATTTTGCCCGTGCCCTCACCACCAGAGGTAACATGAGGTCTGCAACCCACACAAGCTGTTCAGTTAGTTCAGCTCATCCAGGATGGAACACCAATGTGCTCTGTTACAAGGTTTGCTGTGCTTCCCAACACAGTGTCGAGAGCATAGAAGAGATACCAGGAGACAGGCCAGTATACCAGGAAACATGGAAGGGGGCCATAGGAGAACAGCAATCCAGCAGCAGGGCCACTATCTCTTTGTGCAAGGAAGGACAGGAGGAGCACTGTTATGGCCCTATAACCTCCAGCAGGCCATTAATGTGCATTTTTTTTTTGCTCAAACTGTCAGAGACAGACTCCGTGGGGGGGATATGGGGACTTGATGTCCACTAGTGGGGTCTGTGCTCACAGCCCAACGACATGCACCCTATTGGCATTTCCCAGAGAACACCAGAATTGGCAGATTCACCGCTGCTCTTCACGGATAAAAGCATGATCACATTGAGCACATGTGACAGAGTCTGGACTCCTCTGGAGACGCCATGAAGAACGTTCTGCTGCCTGCATCCTCCAGCATGACCAGTTTGGCAGTGGGTCAATGGTCTGGGGTGGCATATCCTTGGAGAGAAGCACAGACCTCCATGTGCTAGCCAGAGGTAACCTGACTACCATCAGGTACCAGGATGAGTTGTCAATCCCATTGTCAGACCATATGCCCCTGCAGTGGGACCTGAGTTCCTTCTGATGCACGGCAGTGCTTATATTGTACTGTACAGTATGGCTTCAGTGTGTCAGCAGTTCCTGCATGTTATAAGTACTCATTCGTTTTTGTTTTTTTTTGTGCAGCATTTCACACAATGTGCTGTGTGAGAGGATGACACCCTGTACTGAACTTTACCTTAACACTATCTACTTAGTGTGTTATTTTAATTATGTAAAAATGGCCACTAAAAGCTTAAGATAAGTATAACTGACACACCAAAAGTGCCCAAGGTGATTTTCTATTTAAAAGCACTGTCATGAGATCATGGTGATTCATCAGTCAAATGTAATTTACGCAGAGCTAAATAAACTTTCAATGTTGTTAGTACATTACAACAGTCAAATATCTAAACACAGCAGATAAAAGGAAAAGCAAATGAACTAAAAGCAAATAAAATGCAAAAACCCGAACATGAAATATTTACCTGTCAAACTTAAAACACTCCACTGGATTTAAAAAGTAATTTACATAATGACTCTATGAGTATAGATAGAAAGATAGACTTTATTCCAGACTCAGGGTCCATAAAAGCGAAAAAAATATCCCAGAAATGTAGGAAAATGTGTGAAATGTTTGGCTTCTGTTAATCAAGACCAAATTAAAGATACTGATAGACTGTCTTCAAATCTTACAAAGCAAATCAGGTTTGGCTTCACAAATGATCATATAACAACTTCTGAGAGGGAGAGATAAAGGTGTAGACCAATCTAGGATCTACGACTGCATGCTTTCTACGTGTAAAAATGATTTTGTGCATCATACACAATTTACCTCTCAACAAATATGCCAGCCTGAACAGCATGCACAATGCTGCGGAAGCGAGGTTTTTCTTCATTCCGTCGCAACATCAGGCCCATCTGTCTGGTAAAGGTGGAGGCCAGCCAGTCCCGCACCTCCGAAGGCACCGACTCCGACTGGATATCACTAAGCTCATCTTCTGTGTCCACCAATCGCCTAGAAGAAGGGGCATTATAAGTACCAAACAAAAAAATGCATAAATATGCAAAGACTAAAGGGTAACTCAAATATTTCACAGGGGATAAAACACAAATCCTAAAGCTGCTCATCAAATATATCACCTCTTATGTAATATCAAAACACTGCAGAAACACCGGGAAGTTGAATACAAATTCAATTGTGTGATATAATTCTCCATGTCTACAATGACATGTGTGAGGGATCAAAAGCAAAGTCTCTGAACCGCAAACATGTTCTTATGGCAAAGAAAGCATCCACATCACACGTATAGTCATTCTTTATGGATTATGCTCAGGAGAGTCCAGCATCGTCCATCCTGCAGTGGTCAAGACTATTGCTGACCCCGATTTGTTTGGATCTAGATGATGAGAGGTCTTATATAATTCCATAAGCCTGATTATAGCTCAGATTGTAGACCCTCAACACACCGTTGTCAAATAACCCTGGTGTATTTCTTAACCTTAACCATGTGTTATAAATAACTTGCCATGAGAACAATATTTCCACGACAGAGTACTTTTTGATTTTTAATTTAACCAGGTCAGCACGTTCACAAAATGGTCTTTGAATCTTTGGAACATAGTGACAAACAGCTTGTTTTGCTTTGCTGTCTGTCAGTTAAAGATGAGGTCTTGTTAAAGGTACATACCATCTGCCCGTGTGTGCCATGCAGACATTCGGTGGTGCAAGAATTGAAAAAACATGTATTAAGAAAATTTTACCAAAGTGAGTGCAGCCATACTACCCCCAACCACCCCCGCACCCCCCAAAAGAAAAAAACCCAAAACTATCAAAACATTTTGGACTGCAAGATCGAATTACATAAATACTCAGATAGTGTGAATAAGATGACAGTAATTTTGTATAGCTCCTTATTTCCACATACAACTGTTACAGCAGCTAATAGTTATTAATTTGTGTCTTGTCTGATGACTTTCAGACCAGTGTTACTATGTTGGAACTGTTTTTGGTCTCTTACTTCTAATATATGGAATGGAGTTCATGCATATTTTATGTAAAATGACTCCAGTTTATATTATAGTACTGCATCATTGTCATGTATGCATTAACATAAAAGTATAGTTTTAGTGTTGCAGCCAGCCAAGGAGGAGCAAATTTGACCTATTTATCTAGTTTTCAGAAGCTTTTGTGCTGTAGAACAGTTGGCCATAATTAACTCCTAATAACTCCTAATTTGATTATATAAAATATATCTTCTGTGTGAAAAATATTACTCTGATAACTAACAAGTAACTAAAACACAGAATAATGTACAAGTCAACAGAAGATACATCTAACTCAGGTATCTCAAACTCTGGACCACAAGGGTCATTGTCTCTCAGGTTTTAGATGTTCCCTGCATCAACACACCTGACTCAAATCAACGGGTCAATCTGCAGAATTTGACAACATAATTATGGATTCTTTTTCTTTGCATCGGGTGTGTTACAGCAGGGTAGCATCTAAAACCTGCAGGTCTGTGTCATTTGAGGATCAGAGTTTGAGATCCCGGGCCTGAATAACTATCAGATATTCAGGTCTGTTGCTCCATGTACTGTAGTTAGGCTTGCTGTACCACCCACAGCATGATAAGATACTGTAGGTACATGTTACAGGATAAAGAAGAACTCCGTTGAGTTTGCTTCCTGATTAGTTTGAAGAGTATATTCCTGTAAATATATACTCTTGACAGACATCAGACCATTCTCTGTGGCCAAGTAGCAGGGAGGCATCAATCTGAGGCATAGTGACAGGACCCCACACTGTCACAACTTGAATCTTTATAGTTGATGTGTCATATAGTATTTCACTTTTGTGGTTTGACATCTTTAAAACCAAGGCCATTCATCCATTTTTAGGAAAGTCCTAAACTTTGGTAAGAACTTTGACTATTTGTTGTGTCTTAGATTAATGTCATGATGTAATTGTGAAAGAAACTTTGTCAATTTCTTGCTTTAAGTGAATGGAAAATGTGTGATTAACCTGCTGATCTCTATAGCCTTTTCACCTTCACTCTCCAGTTAGTGGGTCTGATTTTGTTCAAGGGCAAGACAAGAGGAGAAAGGTTTTTTAATGTTTGTTTTTTATTCAAACTCTACTTTTATAGGGTCAGGGGCTTGTTAATTGCATGTTACATGGTTGTTATGATTGTTGGTTAAAGCTTCACCTTTGTCACTTTTCTGTACAGTTAATAGAAGCGCTGGTTGGCAGGCTACATGAACTTGAGTGTTATTTGACACTAGTAACATTGCAGCATTTAGCCTGTTGTGATCAGTTCAATCCTTTATGTGGGAGGCAGTCCTGGATGCTCATAGCCAAGACCAAGTTTACATAGAAAAGTATGATGTAATACCTGATAAACAGTACATCACCAGTAATAACAATGTTTTTAATTACAGCTTTGATGTTAATGTAAAACATTAATGAAGATACACAACAGAATAAAATTAATTTCCAAAGGATATCCTTGAATAGCATTACCCTGACTGTTAATGATGACAGCCTGGAAAAAATGGTCAAACTTGCGAGTCACAAAGACAACAACATTCTCTTTTTGTTGTGCAGATGTAGGAAAGTTCATTAAGTATTTGGCTGTGAGAAATTTAAGGTTAGGGTTAAAGATTAAGGTTAACATCATTTCATACAATCAAATAGACTAAAAATGGTTCAAGTTTATTTCCATACTAATTACAGTCATCAATTTAGTTAAGTATGGCCACACAAGCATGGTGCTGTTGTTTTAAGTAAATGAAGCATATCAGAACTTGCTCCACTGTAGAGGGCCATGGTTTCTCTTACCTTGTCTCCTCGATGTAAACAGATTCCAGTACAGAAGCTGCATACTCAAGGTTTTTCTTGAGGTCACTGAGGGAAGCTTCTCCTCTCTCCAGTTGCTTCACCAGACATCGTAATCTAAAACAGAGATCCAGCAGTCATTAAACAAATGGGTTTACAGCTTTGCCATGATGACACAATAAATTCATTCCAACTGGTATTGCATGACTCTTGTATGGGTTATTGCTGAAATAACAATTTTTTTCACTAATATCTGTGCATGGATTTATTTAAAATGAGCCAAATCTTTGTGGCCACCTTGAGATGAGCATAAAACTACATAAATGCTTAAGAAAAGTGGTTGCATCCTGTTTTAAAAATGCCTTTTCATTACTAATAAGAAGAAAGGAGGTCATTCCATCCCACAACGCCTTGTGACAACAATGTTTGAAGAAAACAATCGTTTTCATTCATCATGTAAATAAACTGTGGAGTTGTTTATCTTTTGTTGCTGTCAACATAAAACAGCACATGTTTAAATATGATACCAATATGATCTATGTAATCAAGCCTCTGTAAAACAGTATGTCAGCAACATATTTTTTGGACATTATTAAACAGCTGTAATTTTACTGTAAATCACATCTTAAAGGAGCCCTATCATGAAAAATGGACTTTTAAGAGCTTTTCAGCATGTCAGTGTGTTATTTCCTCATCAAGAAATGATTTAAATCGTTATTTTTCTTCATTCATGCATATTTGAGTAATCTACATGAATATTTAAACCAAGCGCTACCTCCCTGCAAACGGCTGACTACCCACCGCGTTACGTATGAACGTGGCACCAATCACGAAAGTCCAAATGCGCACGCTCGGTATCGTAGCAAGACGCCCTCTGTTGAACAGAAACTCTGAGGAAGAAACTGACACCTGCAGGAAGATTTCCTCAGAGACAAGCAGCCATCAGCTAACAGACGTTTGCTCCAGAGTTCAGGAGAATTTTCTTCCTTTTTTTTTTTTTTCTTTTTTTTTAAGCTCTAGAGGACAACAAGTTGGGGAAAATGCAGTTACGTTCAGCGTGGTTATGTTCAGCGTGGGAGTTTATTGTTGTACTGGATGAATCGACTTGCCAGAAGTGGTTGGATTATAACTTCAGGAGCAGGGAAAAAAAAACTCAACTTTGTGTGTGAACTTCACTCCTGACAACTTCATGAATCTCGGGCAGTAAAGTGTTTTTTCTCTGGGATTACTTCTGAAACCTGACGCAGTTCCTACTATAAAAACGCGCATGGACAGACAACAACACTGGTGAGTCAACACATCTCTCAGCTCAATGCTAACTGTTAGGCTATGATTTGTTCGCTAATTAACTTACTTGTCAGGGGTCTCTGTGGTACTTCTGTGGTACTGCGTGTACTTCAAACTCCATATCAGACTCTGGGTCGAGCGCATACAGCTCCATAACAGGCTGGTCTGTTTTATCCCGTCGATCGGAGGAATTATCCATCAATGTTTACTACTAACATCCACATGAGAGCTGCCGGTGCCGGTGCTACAGACAATTCTGTGACCCTTCAGAATAAGTGTCTCTTCCGGGGCGACGTCATGAAATGGGCGTAAAACATGCTGCAATTGGTCGGGAGCTCCGCGGTTCAGTACAGTCAGCCATCTTACTTCCGTGTTGGAAATTAGATGCATCGAAAAACTAATATTTAACACCAAATTAGTTTCTATGGATCACCGCGAACATCCGGGAATTTTTGCCAAATTCGTCACATCCGGTTAGGTAACAGGTGAAAACATGGCTTCGTTGCATTGGGGAACCACTGAATTACCTGCTTCATTACTCGTCAATCTTCGTTTATTCTACTTTGGAAATACCGAGAAGTCCCGCTGTGTACGGCTGCCATAAACATATCTATCACACGGACAAGAGAATATGTTTTTCCAGCTCACAAAACAACAGAAAAAGTCCCGAACAACATGCTAAGTGGCTAGCTGCTATCAAGCCCATAAATGCTGACAGTTTACGCTGGAAACCATGGAAACATCTAACAATATGTTCCGATCACTTTGTGACTGATAAAAAAGCATATAATGTGGTCTCACTTTTTAAACCCTGTAGTTGTTTTTGCACAGATGATAGAAAACACCATTAAATCAGTGGATGTACAAAATCACAGCGCCGCCCGCTGTTCCCGTCTCCTCAGGACTGTTAACGTTTACGTTCATCCAGATTACTGCCATCAATGTTCCCACATAAGAATAAAAGCATAAAAAGCGGCAGAAAGGCATTTGCAGCATTATAAACATGCACAGTCATAACCAGTTACATACAGATAAGACTGCCGGTAATTTATAGCTTTATCAATGAGAGTAAACTCCTGAGAAGTACATCAAATAAATACCACCATTTCTTAAAAATCCGGGGAAAATTTATATTCTATAAAAAATAAATGGCTTGAACCCGGGGCTTACCTGATGAAACCAAATACATCATGAGATCGGGAAACTGATGTTATGTACAGGTAGGTTCGTCTAACCAGGTTCTAGCAGCAGAAGATGGGCATCACTTAGTCCAACAGATACTAGTTTAGCTTCGTATCTTCTTCTAGCGTCGGCAGTGAGACTTTCAGTATAACTGGACGTCATTTCTATAATATTTCAAAGACAGACCGGCGGAGAAAAAAATTAAAAAGAGTGCAAAAGCAGTTTTTGAGGCTCATAGTCCATCAGACGCCGTTCAAATACGAAGCATATTTTCACCGGGACAAGCTTCGCGGTCACATGAGTTCCGGGTTGTGACGTAGGCTCGCGGTGATCCATAGTAACGATGGGAACATATCTAGCTTATTAATGCCTATATTTGACTTTTTTGAACATTTGGAAAGCATGATACAGCTCCTTTAATGTAAGTTGGATTAATGCAGTTCCCTACAAATTTCTCCGAACATCATTCCTTAACCTAAAAGTGAAGTGTACTGTAAGTGTTTAGGAAAATACTGTCACATGCCATTTCCCCCCAGCGGCCCTAGTATCCTTCCTGAGACACTGCATGTCATGGCTGGCACAGGTGCAACAGGTCAGCCTTTCATAAATACTGTAAGAATTCTAACTTGTCATGTTCAAGCAAAATCAATAAAATAAAATGTCCTGATACGTAACAAAAGGGGGTCGCTGTCTTATTCAGTGATTTAGTTCAGTGTAAACGGTTATCTCTTGGGAGTCTCCCTTTTGAATATGTGGCTTTACAGCTGACGGCCTCATCCAGAGTCATGTTTCTAAATATTTACCGGCTGCCCAAATACTGTGCAGACTTTAATGATAATTTTACTGAACAGTTGTCTGTGATCTGTGTGGATTTTGATGTCTTGTTATCATTGGTGATTTTTAACATCCATGTTGACAGTCCTCACTGTGAAGGGACTGAAGACCTGAGTAACACTATGGACAACTTCGGGTTGACTCTGCATGTGACAGAGCCCACACACAATACAGGACACACCTTATATCTACTGATCTCAAACGGTCTGAACATTTCTAAGGTCACGGTGTGTGATGTGGGGCTGTCGGATCACTGCTGTGTTTTCTTTGAAAGTACTATCTCAGTGCACACAAATGTCTCAAAGGAGGTGATAACAAAACGGTGTATAACTGAAAATACCAGTGAGATTTTTTTCCAGGTCTTCTCTCTAACAATTGCCCTGTCAGGAGCTTCAGTCAATGAGCTGGTCACTAGCTTTAATGCTAACATGCTGAGTGTCATGGATTCTATTGCTCCCATTAAGGTGAAGGTCATTTCTGGAAGGGAAAGGTCTCCATGGAGAAATTCCACACTGGTGAAAACTGAAAAGAGAGAGTGCAGGAAAGCCGAGCGCAGAAGGAGAAAACAAAACTACAGGTTCATTATGACATCTGTAAAGAGAAACTTCACTTTCATAATTTACAGCTGAGGAATGCAAGGAATTCATATTTTTCTGACATCATCGCTAAAAACGGTCATAATGCTCGGGCATTATTTGCTACAGTCGACAAGCTAACAAACCCTCCTGTGCCAGTAGCACTTGAACTTTATTCCACCAAAGCCTGCAATGACTTTGCCAAATTCTCTACAGACAAAATCCAAAATATTAGACAAGCAGTTGGTTCATCAACAGCAGGTTCAGGTCATGTACTGTGTCCACCAAGTGTAAACACCATGACACAGGATTATCCCACTACTAGCAAAAAACTGGAGGACATCTGACATCAACTGAACTTCTCCTCTTGCTGTTTGGACATCCTGCCCACTGTTTGTTTGAACAAGGTCTCAAAGACCTTGGAGTCAGATCTGCTTCGGACTGTAAACTCATCTTTAACGTTGGGTGTTTTCCGAGAGTCACTGAAAACAGCTGTGATCAAACCTCTGCTAAAAAAAACAATCTAGACAAGACACAGATGAGCAGCTACAGGCCAATCTCCAATCATCCATCTTTATGTAAGATCATTGAAAAGGCAGTTTTTCATCAGCTAAATAACTTTTTAAGAGAAAACAACTGCTACGATGTCTTCCAGTCAGGTTTTAGACAGCACCATAGCACTGAGACTGCTCTGACCAAAGTCATGAATGACATATGTCTGAATACTGACACTGGAAAAATGTCAGTGTTGGTTTTACTGGATCTCAGCGCTGGATTTGTTTCGGTTGACCACATTATATTACTCCAACGACTGGAGAAGTGGGTGGGTCTCTCTGGTTCTGTACTAAACTGGTTCAAAACATACTTGGAGAACAGGAAGTACTTTGTGTCAGTAGGTAACTTTACATCTGAGCAGACAAAAATTATCTGTGGAGTTCCCCAGGGCTCTATTCTGGGGCCCTTTTTTGTTTAACATCTACATGCTCCCACTGGCTCAGGTTATAAAGAACAACAATATTAGTTACCATAGCTACGCAGATGACATGCAGCTATATATTACACTGACACCAGGAGACCGGGGCCCTGTACAGGCTCTTGGTAAATGCATTGAGGAGATTAATGACTGGATGTGCCTCAACTTTCTTTAGCTGAGCAAAAATAAAACTGAGGTGATTATTTTTGGAGCCAAAGAGAAACGATAGCAGGTCATCACAGAACTTCAGTCTATACACCTAAAAACCACCAACCAGGCCAGAAATCTGGGTGTAGTGATGGACTCAGAACTAAACCTCGAAAAACACATCAAGGCGATCACTAAATCAGCCTACTCACCTGAAGAACATCTCAAGGATAAAAGATCTGATGTCTCAGGAAAATCGGGAAAAACTAGTCCATGCATTCATCTTCAGTCGGCTTGATTACTGTAACAGCGTCTTTACTGGTCTACCTAAAAAATCAGTTAAACAGCTGCAGCTCATTCAGAACTCTGCTGCCCGAGTTCTCACTAAGACCAGAAAAATGGATCACATCAGTACAGTTCTGAGGTCTTTACACTGGCTGTCGGTCCACCAAAAAATAGACTTTAAAGTTCTGTTGCTGGTCTATAAAGCTCTGAATGGTTTAGGCCCAAAATACATCAGTGACCTCTTGACCCAGGAAGAACCTATTAGACCCATCAGGTCATCTGGATCCAGTCTTTTATCAGTTTCCAGCATCAGAACCAGACATGGAGAAGCTGCGTTCAACTTCTATGCTCCACAGTTTATTTAAATCCAGGTTTTTTTTTTTTTTTTTTTTTTTTTTTTTTTTTTTTTTCTTCCGGCTGTCGGCGAGTGCAGACGTGCTTTCCTCTGCTCTGCTCCCTTCCTCCCTATTTTCCCTGCAATCTTTGTCCTGTCACTCCTCTAGCCTCTCTCTGCATTTTTCTCCTAAATCCTAAACTTCAACTATGGATCTGGACGGCGGGTCTCTCATCACAACGGATAATATTTTTTACCCAGAGACAAGGGCAGGGGCGGCATCTTGTCCGGACGGGACGGTCCCAGCAGGTCACACTGAAGACCTGTACATGTTTGTATTTATGATAACTGGGTTCCTGCTGATTGGAGCTGTCGGGAACCTGGTTCATCGGGAAATTCTGAAGCTGACGGCAGCTGTGGGCAGGCGGCTGTTCGAGCTGTTTCTCCGAGCTACCAACACTCAGACTCAAACTTTGTGCACGTTGACTCGCGTGGATGCCCTGTGGGGCAAACTGGGGACGATGTCTGACAGCATAAAGGATGTTGGGTTCCACCTGAGCAGTTGGAAACTTGGATTGGGGGTAATTAACACAAATTTGGCTGATTTGGTCGCCTCTGAGACCTGCTGAAGACTTTACAGGCAGACGGAAACATGCCTCTGCCTGGACCCAAACTATCTTCTTATCTCAATCTGGTCCCCGGGAGCGGCCTTGCAGCTGCTCCTTAACTCCCAAATTCCTTGGAGAAACTGCAGAAGGAGGCTCTGCAACCCCCCCCTTCCACGAGAACAGTTGGGACTCTCTGAAGGCCGTCTCTATCATCTACGACTGTGCGTGAGCCGCTGTCCTCGCTTACGCACACACATTTTCACGACACTGATGCGCACATCCCCTGCCTGCTGGTCCTTCTCAACTTCCTCCCACCAGAAATCGGTGGAGGATGGAGGATGCGCCCCCTTTGTGGCTGCATCTTCTCCCTCACTGGGCTCTGGACCCCTCCTCCTCCCTACCACATTGTCATATGTTGTGACTGTCTGTATACGTGATTTACTAGGGTGTTTTTTTAACCCATTATCACGTCCTCTGCAAGCGGGACAGTGGTTTCTTTTTTTTCTCCTCTCCCCACCTGTCCCAATGTATATCTTTTTCACTCTGCAAACAGGTGCGCTGCTCGTGTGGCTGCACCCTCAGTCTGCCCGGTTCTGTTTGTGTTGTGTCTACTGTCTGTGTAGTCTTGGACGGGTTGTACTGAAAAAGAATTTCATTGCACTGGACGCCGGTACAATACAATAAAGTTTTCTGATTCTGATTCTAAAGACCCTCCTGCTCTCTGCTGCATTTACATTGATTTTATTCAAAAGTTAAAATCCGCACGGCTCTATATTTTCTCATTTTAATCCTAAATGTTTTTAATTTCAAATAACGCTTTTACGTTCTTGTTCTCAATTTTTTTCTTCCTTTTGCACCCCACTGTAATGCTTATAATGTTTTTGTAAAGCACTCTGAATTGTCCCGTACATGAAATGTGCTATAACTTGCCTTGCCTTGAGTTTGAAAGACATCTTTGTTCAAAAGATTGTACATATTTGATTTCTGCAGGCTCTGCTTTGACTCATTTACATGTGTTTTCTGTTCAAAATGGTAAAAGCTTTGATATGTCAGTTCCATGTGCTCTAATTATGCAGCTTTTAACACCAAGAACACTGTCATTATACTGTTAATGAAAGTAGGTCAGTGTGACTTGTTTTACCCTTAACTGGTTTAGATCCACTTTTCTACATTTCAGGACTCAAACTACATTTCTAAAGGCAGCTTATTTTACATTTCATTACTATTGTAGTAATTTGTGAACATTTGAATTGAAGATCCAAAATATTTTACTGTAATATTTTCAGTTATGATCCAGAAAATATGGCCAAACTTCAATAAGCATAACTAATGTTGCTGCGTATAACTCTTTATAGAAAATAATTACTCCTAAGATACAAAAGCAGAGCAAGCTGAACGTTTGGATGACATGACAGCTTGGCTGGCATTGTGTCATTCTACTGTGTAACATCAATGATTGAATATAGGAGAAAATTAAGAAATTATTCACCAGAACAATTTGCATGTAATTGCAATTAAACATATTAAGTGAATCATTCTTTTTTCTTATTCTCAAAACCTAAAACCTCCTCAAGCCCCCTACCTCTGAAAAAGACATTGTCAGTTTTGCACATTTCAATCTCTTTCAGTACTCCACCTGCTGCTGTGCCGTAGGTTATATGTTACCTTTCACAGTGAATGCTCAGAGAGGCTATGCTGACTGCTGAATTATTAAAGAGAACGGTAGGGGACTTCCGATGCACTTATTGATTACATTCCCTGCGGACATTTGCAATTTTTTTTCTTTCCTCAAGTAAAGGCTACCAAATCTACCTGTGGAAAAATGTTAGTGAAACTCTTTTTCAGTGTTGATATTCCTTCATTTTTCAGAGCAAAGTGGAGTCTTTGTATGTAGCAGTGCAGCAAGATTACATAATTTTCTACACTTCACCAGACTACTTCCCTTTTAAATATAAAAAAGAAAGGGATAAAATAAAAAAAAAAAAAAAAACTCAAATGTTTCTAACAGGTGCTGTGGGCTGCAAAAATATTGATATTTTCAACATGCATTTTCATTTTTCCTCTGTTTATTGGGGCAGTGTGTGTGGGGGGTATGGGGTATCATTCAACGAACACAACATGCCAACTTGCAGAGCCACTTTTTGCAGAAACTACAGCATTATGTCTCTTCGCACATGTCACAATGAGCTCGGCACATCTAGCTGCTGAGATTTGCCCATTCTTTACAGCAAAACTGCTCCAGTTCCTTCAAGGTAGATTAATTCTGCTGCTGTACAGCAGTCTGTAACGGTGCGTACACACCAAACGCGATTTGTCAATGGCCGACGTGTGTCAAGAACCCTGTGGTGCGTTACGCGCATTGAGTTTTGAGATTTTGACCGTTTGATGCGAGTTTCGCGTGTCACGGGCAGCAGAGACTGAGCAGAGTCGAAAATCCAAACTTTGGCGTCTTGACGCGGCGCATCAACCAATCAAAGCACCTCAATGTCATGACACGGCGGTTTAATCACCTGCTGTGCCGATGGGATGTAATGGGCTTATAATACTGCACTGCATTGGGTAGTTAAACTGGGCCGGTGTAGTTACCAGATGTGTTCGGGTTACACCGGATCAGACAGCTGAAAACGCCCATTGCCAGCGTGCAGCTCCTGGAGTAAATGGTGAAACTCATCACACTCAGAACATCTCAAATCATCTTGTAAAACATCATGGTGTTGATGTCATCTCCATGAGGTTCACAGAGGACATTCCAGTCTGTGGCCTCAAAGCACCCTCTCAGAGCATCTTCAGCCTCAGTAGACCGGTTTTAATCGTCCTCCTAATGACTGGTTGCTGCTGAACGATGGGCTTGTAGCTGGAGGTGAGAAAAACAGATTATGATCTGATCTTCCTAAAGGAGGCAGGGCAGAGGAGCTGTATGCATTCTTTGTATTTGCATAAAATAAGTCCAACATCTTATTTTCTCTGGTGGAGCAGCTGACAAACTGCTGGAAAGTTGGCAATGTAGCAGAGAGGGAGACGTTGTTGAAGTCTCCAGAGATCACCTGATCTCCCATGAATGAGTTTGGATGCTGTGTTTGTAGTTTAGCCACGACGGAGCTGATGACATCACAGGCTGTCTCTGGTGCAGTACCTGGTGTTATATAAATCGCTACCAGAATAACACAGGCAAACTCTCTGGGTAAATAATATGGACAAAAACTCACAGCTAACAGTTCAACGTCTCTTGTGCAAATCTTCTCCTTGACAGTGATGTGTCCTGGATGGCACCAACGCTGATTGACCAGCACTGCAATTTCGCCTTCCTTTAGCTTCCTGCTGAGCTGTTAATTTCGGTCTGCACGGACCGTCTTGAATCCGTGAACAGACGCATTACAGTCCGGGACTTGTCCGTGCAGCCATGTCTCGGTGAAACACATGATACTGCATTCTCTGTACTCTTTCTGAGACCTTGCTAGCACTTCAAGCTCGTCCATCTTGTTAGCTAGCGATCTCACATTAGGCTACCTATCACAACAGTTGGAAGAAACGGTTTAGATCTCCACCGTTTTTCTCTCTGCCTTACCCCTGCCCTGCATCCTCTTGTCTTTCTCTTTAACTCCACTGGGATTTGACGTGTTATTTCGCTGAAAATCTTGATTTGGGAGAATTTTAACAGTTGATCCCGTTGGTAAACAATCTTTCCGTTGCTATAGATACACATCATGGCAAGTAGTGAAAAAAGCCAAATATATGAGGAAAAATCTCCTGAATTGTACAGCCTTCAAACCAGCATAAAAAATCCTCCCAGAAAAACCTAATCTGACAAGTACTGTCAATAAAAAAGACAGCTATATTTGAAAAAAACACAAAAGCTAAGGGAGAGCTATTACAAACTGCAGCCACCTAGAAGCGCATTCCAGAATTTAAAAAAAAAAAAAAGATATATTTTATGATGTGTGGGTCTCTCTGGGTACTCCGGCTTCCTCCCACCATCCAAAGACATCCATGTTAGGTTAAATGATCACTCTAAATTGCCCCTAGGAATGAATGTGAGTGTGAGTGGGTGTCTGTCTCTCTGTGTTGGCCCTGCGACAAACTGGCAACCTGTCCAGGGTGTACCCTGCCTCTTGCCTGATAATAGCTGGGATAGGCTCCAGCAACCCCCACAACCCTGAACTGCATAAGCGGTACAGAAAATGAATGAATAAATTTTATGATAGAAAATGCGTAGATCCAGGTTGAAAACAAGTGAACTTCCCCTTTAACTTTGGTCTCTTTGTTCCTCCTCAGATTTATCCTTCCTTGACCAATTTTGGTGAAGTTTTGGTGAAGAAACCTCTATTAACAGGTTTGTTTGGTGCTTTTTTCCATTTGGTGATGATTGATTTAAAGGTATAGTCCGAAGTTCCCCCCGTAAAAAATAAACGTTAGACTTGTGCAAGTGAAATCCATCTCAAACAGCACCATTGGGCCTCTACTCCCGTGCCGTGGTGTGCTTGAAAACGACTCTCTCACCACCTGCCTGTAAATCGCTCTTTTGTATTGTTTTGGTCATGGTCGGGACGTTTCTGGGTTGAGATTTCTGTTTATATCGGCAGCCAATGACAGAGCTAAGAGCATGATACTGCGTGGAAATAAGTTAATGATTGGAGCAGACGCCAGTCACTCAAACTCTCGAAGGAATAAAAAAGAAAGAAAGAAAGAAAACACCATGAATGCACCGAAGAAAAGGTAAGAGCTTCAGATAATGCACTTTGGAAAATCAGGGTTAATAATAGTTTAGCTTGTACCTGCTTCTGAGCTCTGAGGGAGAAGCTTGAAGTTGAATAGGCTAGCTAGAACGAGGCGGCCATTTGCCTGAAAGGGAGGAGCGCAAGTTTGAATACTGTTGTTTGCAAACAGAAACGCTGAAGGGACTTCGGACGCTACCTTTAATGGTGCTACGAAAAGTTTTTGATATAAGATTTTAAAAAAACAAACAAACAAAAAACAATCCTGATTTTTACTCCATCCACTTATGTAAACTAACATGTTTGGAGAGTTCCTCAGTCTTCATGGTGTTGTTTCCTGATAGTGTTTCTTGATTAGTGGTGTTGCAATTTCTGGGGGCTTTCAGAATAGTTTATATTCACTAAGATCATGTGACAAACTATTTAGGGACTTCATACTGTAGCAAAGATGAATGAAATTAATGGAAGTTTACATACCCTTTCATTAAAGAAAGGGTATGAAAAAATCATCTGCCAGTGAAATAAGTTGAAATTGACAAAAATAATAATAAATAAATGTTTTATGAAATTCACGACATTGACTTTGTATTGTGGTTAAACAGAAATATTAAAAACAAACAAACAAACAGAAAAAAACAAGTAAACAAGCATGATTTGAGCCCCTGAGCTCAAATTTTCTTGAGCAACCCTTTGAGACAATCACTGGAATCAGGTGCTTCCTGTAATGTTCAATACGACTTCAACACCTGTTGACAGGTATTTTGACTGACTGTTCATGAGCAAGGTGCTTTACTGTAATTCGTCTGGGACAGTTTTGTTTGTTTTGTTTTAAATTACTTTTTAAAACAAAAATTCAAAATCTATATTAGAATTTCGTAATTTTTTATTCATTAGTTCTTTTTTCAGTTTTGCATTATTTGAGTAACTATAGTAAATTTAGCCTTTTCTTTAAAGGCAGGGTGGATGATGTTTTCCACTAGCATTTTTTACTACAGTATATTGCTTAAAGTCTTCACACACCGATTGCAGCCAATTAATTAAATGTTCTGACACAAAAGTAAAAAAAAAAAACCACCTGTGGAACAGACAGGACTGGAAAAACCCCATCCAATGAAATTGAATAATTATTATGTCCATCAAACTCAACTGCCGTTTGTCCCCCCTTGCGACTCGCCGCGAGCGTCTCACAGTGCAGACCAACATTGTGGGGAGTGGATAGCCCAGTGGTAGCGTCGTGGGGTTCGATTCCCTGACACGACCCCTGGGTGAACCACTGTGGACCCCTGAGCAAGGTCCTTAACCCCCACCAACTGCTCCATGGGCGCTTTAAGTAGCAGCCCGCTGCTCTCTGATACTCACAGTACAGAGATGGGTAAAATGCAGAGCCCTAATTTTCCCTTGGGGATCTTACTAGTATAACAAAAAAAACAAACAAACAAAAAAAACAAAAAAAAAAACAAACAAAAAAAAACATGGCTGCTCGCTGCTCTTATCTATGCCGCTGTTTGCTCTTAAGGAGAAAAAAAATGGGATGTCAATCAAGTCATGGAGGTGTTGGTGTTTGCAGTAAGGATGTTTTACACCACAGAAGAAGTTGGAGGTGAGATTGTAATTATCACTTTTAGGAAACGTGGTTCCTTTGCTGTTTACTAGCAAGCTAACAAGCTAGCCACTCGGCTATTCTCGGTTATCTTTGCCGACAACCATTGTGACACACGCTTCTGTGCTCTAGAGGCGTGGTTTCGGGGGTGTGTGTATTTCTTAAAATGTAGCTTGGTCGAACCGTTTTTCCAGGATCCCCTTCCTTTAATGGGAGGATACAGTATTTTCAAGCACTTTCAATGCCAAAAAATACGGAGAGGTGAGCACAAGTATACATTTTCTCTTGCATTTATCCCCTAACCACTGACATACTCCCTGCTGCACAGTACCATAGGGTGACAAATGCTGAAACTAATCTTGGTACTTTAGCTCCAGTGCAAAGCTACCACAGAGTCCCATTTCCATATTCATGCAGAAAAAGAGTTTAAAACCTGGCTCTATTTAGCTGATCTCAATTGCAGAGGTACTTAGAGACAGCTGCTAACATGGTTGAGTTTAGTGTAATGTTCATGATCTCAGTTTTGTGTGTAGGTCTCAACAACTTTTTTTCTTTCTTTTTTTTTTCAACCATGTTAGCAAACTATTTGGTTGCACAACATAGAAACAATACCAGTTAAAAGTTTGGGCGCATTTTCTCAGTTTTAATGGAAGAATGTGTCCAGACTTTTGGTTGGTATACTCTTTTAACAATGTCAACAACTGACTGACCTGCCGATGTTATTGTTAAGCTCCTGTCACTAGTTTAATGTGGATGAAGGCGAAGCAGCAACTGTAGAATCACAGTGCATGTGATTTAGTTGGCACTAATGATGGTTATTAAGAACAGCTGTGTGCCAGTAAGCTTCCCTGCTTAAATGACAAAAACAGAGAAAATATCATGCTTCCTTCACCAATTCTCACAACATGAATCACTTTATATGGTTTGTCATTTAAATCTACTTTATATCTTTAAAAGAGTTGTTTTGCTGTACTGTTCCTGGAATGTTTCAGGATGGGGAAATAATCCTAGATTTTCTCTGTCTAACAAAAGATGATAGATGTCCCGTTATTATTTTTTTTTCTAATGGAAAAATTATTTACACAATGTGGAGCATCCAGGCAGTCTTTATCTTGAGAATGAATGGTTTTCCTTTCTTTCTACTTTTTGTAAGATGAAAAAAGTAATCATTTACAAAAAAAAAAAAAAAGGAAAAAAACATTTTGAATTGCAGAATGTTGGCATTTGGCAGTACTTCTTAGAACTATTCAAAAAGCCACTTTTTCAAAGCAGAACACTGTTCAGACATGCTTTTGAAAGGGAGAAAGAAACACTGCTAAGCTCACTGCCATGATGTATAATAAATGTCTCCCAACTAAAATTAAACTGGCTTGTTGCACCTGCTGTCAGTACCAGTGGAAGCAACATGCTGGGTTAATACCACAAGTCATAGCCAAAGCAACTTCTGGGCACCGAGCCAACAGAAAAATTCAGTTTAAGCCAAAGAAAATGGGCTTGGTGCACTAACAACCATGTAATTTGCTTTGGCTGAACACTTGACAGTGAACTAACTTTCCTAATGTGTTTTTATTATCTGCAACAGAATCACTAAATATATCAAATACAATACAAGGAGTATTTATCTTTTATTGAATGATCTTACAATATATTTATTTATTTATTCTTTTTAGGGGGTTCTCATGAAGATGATACTTCTGGCTTAAACATGTGCAGTTTTTTGAATAACACATCAGTTGATTCAGTTACACTGGAATCTGACTCATCTCAGATTACTGCAGAAACGACTCAAACCTACACAACTACAAACAATATTACTACAAAGCTGGAGTAATTCTGCCACAAAGACTTATTTTCAGGAAGAAACTTATTGTTGACTACTGGCCACACTACAAGTTAAGTGATAATGATAACACACTTTTATGGTTTGCTCAGTATGAAGTTTGACAAATAACAGCAATGAGATACTTTAGGCTTTGGGTTTAAGCACATTATGAGACAAATAAGTTGGACATGTTAGCTTGCAACCTAAAAAATTGACAGGGTTTTGAGATATTTCTAATTAATCTGTTAATTTAAAAAAAATGGTAAAATATCATTTAACAGTTACAGAGAAAAAAACGCAAATCCATTTGAAAAGCTGGGGTAATCAGGTTTTTTGGCATTTGTTCAATGCACTATAATTTAATCATCTATTAGCTAACCATTAAAATAATTGATTTAGACCCAGATGCTTTTAATTTGAGGAAAACATTTAGCAATACTTACTCTAAAGGGGACTGATACTGAATAATAATACTACAGACCCAGCAGAAATATAAATATAAATACTGGCACTGGTGAGAAGAACATATTAACAAAAGTGTTGATTAAAACTTTTGGCTTGAGAGATTTTGCTCAAACTAAGAATATTGCTTGTGCATTTACAGGTACATGACAGATAGTTTACAGTAGTGAAAAATATGGAGTACTGGATCAAGGTGGTATTACTGTACATAAGACTCACAAGAGGTGGGCCTGCACACAGTCATGCATGAATATAATAAACACTATTTTAAGCAGACACTTGTTCACCATGCCATCGGATAAAATGTTGCAGTATGCACAAATTACAAGAAGCATACACTTGGTTGTTTTTTTGGGGTGGGGGTGGGGGTTTGTTGTACTGTGGGTAAAGCATAAATAAACCTGCATTCTGAGTTTGTCAGATCACAGAAAATTTGCTGTTTACCTCCAAGCCAAACAGGAAAATAAGCAGTTTTCTGCACCAAGACACTGATAGTGTATCTGCACAGTACACTGACTGACAGATCTGAGGTTAACTCAAATGAAACACAAGAAACAGGGTGAGATTCAGTATGACAAAAGCAATCTCCCTACACGTGAAATCCCAAACATACACCACAGATACTAAATATTCCTGCCATTTTACAACTGTGAACTAAATTACAACATTACTAAATTGTGCAACTGGCACTTTCATGGTGACTTTGTCCTGTAAGGATTTACTAGCATCAGCATCCCAGTGGGGAGAGAGAGACCTGGTGTGTTGATAAATCTGTTAATCTCATTGGTCTAAAAAGTATAAGGTGAATAATGAAGTGGATGTCAGTGAAGATTCTGCACTCTATCATTGCAGCTCTGCACAAAATAAATTTATAGACGTCCACTGACCATAATGGTACTGTAACTTCATTTCTATGAGTCTTTGTTCTGAACTTGGACTGCTGGCTCTGGTGGTGCTCACTGTAAATATATATATATATATATATATATATATATATATATATATATATACTTTCATTATAGTGGACTTAAAACAAAAAGGAAAAAAAGAAAATACAGATAAGTGACATAAAGAAAAGGTCAGTATATCCCCCGTATTTATCACAAATCTGTAATCCCTCTTTAGGAAGTGAAAGGAGGAACCAGACTTAACCTCTGACATTTGTGACATTTAAGTCCTGTTATTTTTGGTGCTTTGAAAGTGCATATGTTATTATCATGTCACAATCTAAATGGCTTTCTAAGGCCTTCGGATAAAAACAGAGGTTGTCCTCCTTGGCGGGGGGGGACTTAAAAGAAAAACCTGGCAGACAGTCTTCAGGATATCCCACAAAATCAATAGGAGCTCAAAAAATTTTTATAGCACACTGGCAGCTGAAATAAAGCCGCATGCCCTCATAGTTTGAAAATTACAGAATATTCTCTGAAATGTTAAACATAAGCACACGTGTCTAAGCCTTTATAACTTATATTTTTGCAGGTGCAGGTATTTTTTTGGAGGTGTACAGTAGGGTGATGGTGGCAAAGTGGTTGGAGAAGTGGACTTGGAAGACCCAAATCTACTTCTCTAACCACCAGTTTTGGGAACGTTACTTTAAAAAAGTAATTAATTAGTTACTAATTACTTCTACAAAAAAGCAATGGCGTTAGTAACGAAGTTACAACTTTATAAGAATAATTATTTGGAAAAGTATTTGTTCTGTTACTTCAAAAAAAAAAATCCTTTTGATGTAACTTTAATCTTTATGTTGAATTATTCATGATAAAAGTGAACATTAGACCGGACTGATGCATGAAATTAATGGAAATGCTACAGAATAAATTACAAACAAAAATCATGGACACTCAGACTGATGGATGTCGTGGCTCCAAGCCTACATGGTTATAATGGCTTCCAGCCACCATGAAGAAACACATAGGTGGGGTTTGTATCTTCCTTTCTCATCCCCCCACCATCCCCCTACCGTGAATTAGAAGAAGGGGGAAGGGGGTGTCGGCCGGAGAAAAAAACCCCCTCTCTTTTTGCTCCTCCCTTGATGATGATATTTATACTAGGTTTCTGCGAGATAGGGAGAAAAATTTAGGGAGAATAATGAAAACCCCTTTTTTCCCCCTATCAATTTTTTCAATCTTTTATGAAAAAGGGAGGGGAAAAAAAGGTTTATTTTTGATTTACTGTAAAAAAGATGAATTTACAACTTTATTGCTTGCTTTCTGACTGAAAGTTTAAACACGGGAGTCCGAACGTCGGGACAGATTCTTTTTCCTTCTTTTTTTCATGTGATCAGTAATTTTTATTTTTTTATTTAATTAAAATTAAAATCATTATTATTCTTGATTTTTTTTTATTATTCACAAAATCCCCCCCACCTTCGCTTCATGGTATTAAAGTAATTTATTTTATTTTTTTTTTTTTTTTTTTTTTTTTTTTTTTTTATTTTTTTTTTTTTTTTTTATTTTTCTCTCCTCCCCCTCCCCCCCACCCCCTACCCTTTCTTTCTTTTCTTCTTTCCTTTTTACCCCCCCCCACACCCCCAAAAAAAACAATAAAAATTACAATAACTACCAACTATATTATTATTTTTTTTATTTTTTTTTTTTTTTTTGGGGGGGGGGGGACGCAGGCACCGCCCCCCCCATGCTTTCAGTCAACACGCAGCCTTTGCGTACTATCAATTATTTTTCCTCATCCTCCCCTTCTTCCCCTCCTCCTTCTACCCTCCTCTTTCTTCCCCCCACAAACAATCTTCATTTTTTTTTTTTTTTTTTTTTTTTATTATTAGATTTTTTTATATAAACAAACACACATTTCTCTGAAAAAAAATATTTTATTTTTTTTCTTTTTTTTTTAATTAACATCATTTCCTCCTTTTTTTTTTTATTCCTCTTTTTCTTCTTTTTATTTTTTTTTTATTATATTAATAAAAATTTTAATTAAAATTTTATTTACATTTTTTTTTTTTTTTTTTTTTTTTTTTTTTTTTTTTTTTTTTTTATTTTTTTTTTTTTTTTTTTTTTTTTTTTTTTTTTTTTTTTTTTTTTTCTTTTATTTTTATATCTATATTTCTTTTTTTTTTTTTTTTTTCTTTTTCCCTTTTCCCTCTCCTCTTTCTCTTCTTTCCTTCCCACAGCACACCCCTACTTACTCCTTTTTTTCTTTCTTTTTTTTCCTTTTGTTATTTATTCTTTTTTTTTTTTTTTATAACCCCCCCACAATATAATATTACCCCTCTCTTTTTTTTTTGAGAGAAAAAAAATTAAATTTCCCATTTTAAATTCTTTTTAAATCAGGCCCATAGTTTCTAATGAACAATCCTCAACACGTTCGTGTCTTTTATCTCTGAGGGAAAACTGATGTTTGAGATGATTCCAGTTCATAATTCTTCCTGATATGTGTGCGTATGTTCGGCTGCGCGCATTGACTTAACATGTTGTCATCTGCAGAGCTGTGTTGTCAGAGTTTGTTTGAAAATGCAAAGGACACAGCTCACAGTCCTGACCAGCTCCAGTTTTTGATGACTTTTCATCACTTCTGATGTCTTCTACTTCCAGGTTTCTAAATCTTGTGGCTAGGAGCTAAAGATCAAAACAGAAAATCCTGGTACAGTATATGAACTGTAGCACTTACAAAGTGAGGAACAACAGTAAGATACCATGTGAAAATTGTCAATACAGACTTGTGTCGATCATAAATTGTGAGGCTCCAACAGGGAATTTGTCATGATTAAGAGGTGGTCTGTTAAAAAGTTTTCAAAGGTGTCACAGCCCAGGTAACAATAGGCAATATACATAAGCATGAGAATCATTTAGAAAATGGATTATGACTGGAAAAGCAATATTTTCCTTTTGCTGACTATGCAAAGTCAGCAAAAGGAAAATGCTTTTGCTTTTATGTGTTCACAAATTCCTCTGTTGGAGAAAAACAATCATCAGTTACAATTTTGTAGCAGTACCTAACCATTCTTTATGCAATTAAGTTACTTTAGAAAAGAAAAGGGGAAAAAAAAAACGTCAATGTTTTCTCATTGATTTTTTTTCTCTAGAGAAATGTCAAATTTGAGTTGCCGCTGGGTTAAGCAGGCCAGTGACAGAGTAAAGCAAAGACATGAGCCTCCAGCTGTCTGCCTCTATATCTAAAGATGAGATTTATTTGTTTTCCCTCAGAGGGGTGAGGAGAGAGCAGAGGAGATTAAAGTTGGAATTCAGGTTGAGTGTTTTCCTCTGATTCTCATTGCCTCCAGTTTTATGCCCCAAACTGACCTGCTCAGAGGAAAGAATGGGAAGGGAATGAATCTGGTGTAGAGTGAGTCGCCTGGCAGTGTACAGTGGAGCTCCACAATGCAGAGGCTCGCAACAGCTGTTATGACAGCCAGAAGCGAACATGACACAGAGGGAAATTAAACGGAGGAGGGTAACATAGCAACAGCGTTCTCCCTCCTTTAAAATTTGCTTTGTCACTAACTTCTACTCAACGCATATACTGAAGTAACAAAATAATATATATCATTCTAATTTTCACAGAAGCAAGTCACTTTCTGCTCTGAGAAGCTGCGACACCAGCCAAAGCCAATTTTCCACACCGCAGAAAGAGGCGAGGATGAATGGGGCTGGCTGAGCAGAGCGGGAATGAGAGCAGTGCCAGGACGCAAAAACTGGTCACCGCCTGTGTTCCAATGACATTCTAGCCTCAACGGTGAGTAATCAATGGCCTGGGGTCAATGTAATCACCCAGGGAGATTAGCGTGCTTTCAGGAAACACACACAGGTTTGGGGCTGATAAGCAGAACAAGGCCTATAAAAACATGGTGACTCAGTTAAGCGCTGGTACCACAGAGTCTGCAGCCTCCACTGTGATTGGTGACAGCAGTGGAGAAGAGATTCATCAATAAAATACCAAAGTCTTGGAACATCTCCAGTGTGAAAAGACAAATTCGGAGACAGAGAAATAAGAAGCTTATTAAACTTGCGCTCATGAACAACAAAAACACAAGTGTTCAGCTCACAGCAGTGTTTTATTATTATTATTTTTTTAGAGAGACATGACCAATTTTAACAGGTTCTATTTATTAGGCAACTGATGTTCTTCTGCACACAACTCTACTGATTTGGAAATAATAGTGATACTGAAAACTACTATGATAAAAAGCCATTTATTTGTGTTATTTGGATAAATAAAAGTAATAATAACAAAGACCTCCTGGGACAAAAAAAAGAAAGAAAATCTTGTTTAAAACATGTCTCACATTTGAATATGATAGCCGTTTATTAAAAAAAAAAAAAATCAACATTGCATATTCCTGAAACCAGGATAGCTGCTATTTAATGTTAACATTTAAATGACATTGTTTCATATATGCACGACTCCACTACCTCCTGAATTTAGTAGTGCTCCTCTGTTTCCCGTCTTTCATTACTGGACAAATTAATTAATCCAGGTGTGTCTGACCTCAGAAACTGGCCAGACCCACATAGATTAATCAGTTTGTCCAATAATGAAAGACAGGAAACAGAGGAGCACTACTAAATTCAGGAAGTACCGGAGTTGTGTGTAAAGCCCATTGTGCTAAAGCTGAAAACTGTGAAGAATCTACAGTGCAATTGTTATTGGGAAAACACATTCTTTAAAGAACAAAAGGGGAACTATCTAGAAAGCATTATTAGAAATGCAGTGCTGTAAACTGTAAACAGGTTTAGAAACATCTCAAGCAGACAGAAGATGCTAGCACGCTCTCCCTCTCTTTCTGTGTGCTGGAATGGAACGTAAGCTAAATGCCCAAACTGTATGCAAATACAAACGTTAATGTGACACCCACAGTGAGCGTTGGTGGCTGTTCATTCTTAAGTAGGAACAGCTACAGCAGCTTCACTCTGAATGCTTTTGCTGCTCCTAATTGCTCAGAATAAACTTACAAGTATTGTTACACTGCAGTAAGCACTCCTTGAGCAATATTGGTAACTCCTTCAAAAAGTTCTAATATCTGATCTAAACAAAGCTTCTCCTGTGGGAGTTTGCAGATGACAGATGTGACAAGAATGGCGTGGGACAGAAGAAACCTTAAAAAAGATCAGTGGCTGGCTGAATGCAGCCCACTCATGTCAAAGTCTGCCAATCAAATACGCAAGATGAAGTAAAACAATCTCAGTAACGCTGTAAGCAATGGAAACAAAGAGCGAGGGAGAAAGATAGACAATGCTTTGAATCAAAGTCCTTTGTTCACATTAAAAAAGGTAAAATTGATTTAAAAGGTTTGCTTTTTTTAATGCAGCACAAACACACTATCTTGCTTTTAGATCACATGTGTCCAGAGTGTTACTGTAGACACAAAACAAGATTAAACTCATCTAGTAGACAGTTGCTAATATATTTAATGCTCTGGATCCATTTTTTATAATAAGCACCAAAGAAGCAATCTTATGAGCTGAGAAACAACGTGTATTCTGTGTGATCTGAGGATGAATGAAATATGCAAGCGCTAAGAAATTACACACTAAAATAAAAATGATAGGCCCTTAAAAGAACAAAGGATAAAACAGGATGATCCTGCAATCTTTTTTATTTTTACCTTCAGCAAATATAGTTGTCCAACACCCTTTACCTGTGAAATATTTAAACTTTTACTGAAAGCTGCTTTAAGTTCGTTTTTTTTTTTTTGGGGGGGGGGGGGGGGGGGCAGGAACCTGGGGTCTCATTTATAAAACTGTGCGTAGGATCTGTACTAAAAGTGTACGTACGCCAAAACATATCCAGATTTATAAAACTGTGTGTACGCACAGATTCAAGCAATTTCCTCTTTATAAATCACACTCTTCCTGGAAGTTTGCACAGGTGAATTTGGCTCATATTCCACACCCACAATCTACCATAAATGGTCAACGCAAAGTACCTCACGGATGTTTCTGCATATAAATGAGCCAGCTGATCTGAGGCATTTAAAGCTAAGTCGTGGCGACCAAAAAGACAGTAAAACGTAATTTTGCAGAGACTGAAGTGGTGACGCTTGTTAGTGAGGTGGAGCCTCACAAAATCATTTTATTTGGGCATCACAGTGGAATCACGGATAAACTAAAGTCTGCTGAATGGCAGCAGTTGTTGTGGCGGTCAATGATGTGACAGAGGTCTGTTCCAGAAGTCGCGCTGTGGAGCTATGGAGGAAACGCCGGGTCCGTGCGACTGTGTGAAGAACATCTTTTTGGTGTTCTAACACCTTTTTCTCAATGTTATTTTCCACATTTTCATGTATCTATGTATAGCTGTGGCCTTCAGCATTAAAGCTGTGATTAATGTTGTATTCAGAGTCGCCTCCTCCTGTTGTGATCCCATGTTTTTTATCTGTAGCGTCGGGAGCGTTCGCCTTGCCCTACATCACTTCCGGTCTGTTGCTGGGGGCGCTATTTTCAGATGGAGAGGCAGGACAGCCCCGTCTGACTAGTATTTGTACATTTTTACATTGGCAATGTTCAATGTGGACCTTATACACAACAAAGGCTTCTACGTTTAAAATGAAAGTTGGCCTACAAGTTAGTTAGTTAGTTGATAACACAACACTCTGTTATGGTCTTGTACATTATTCTATTCTGATTAGTGTTATCTATATTATTGCTATTTTTTATCTATATTGTCTCCTAAAACTTCTGTCTTGAGTGAACCTTATATCTGTTGCTGCTAAAACACCGGAATTTCCCCATTGCGGGACAATAAAAGCTATTTCTATTCTATTCCATTTGATTCCATTTCTTTTATTTATTCTTATTTTACTTTACTGTGACACCTTCTCTAATCAGTTACATTCTTCCAATTACATTTAAAAATATATATATTTAGCATACATTTGTACACCAAACTAACACCAAATTACTGAGAAATTGATCATTTATGGATGTCAGTGGAAATCACAAAGGAAACTATTTGGTTATTTCTTCCTTTCTCTGAAACGTACGGTTCTTTATCTGTTGAACAGCAAATAAAAATAACACCATAGATTTTAAATAAACTGTGATACCACAGATAATGTCATGTGTGCTTGGATTTTACCCACTAGCAGTCTTTTCTTTTTTTTTTCTGTCACTCCGAACCTGTCGCAGGTTACGTCACACAGCTGCAGCAGCCCTGTAAAACCCGCACAGGTTCATGCACCGAACCACTAACAACAAACCAGCAAACATTGTCACATTGCGTCTTTAAATGTGAACGGTGTGTTACATATTACGTTGAGTTTTTTGTCGCATGCTTTGACAAATGGATCAAACTTTCTAAAAGCGGATCAGTTCAGCGCTACAGCCGGCTTCACTGTAGTTACCGTCTGGACTAACCGGCGGCTGCTGCGTTACATTTTACTCCTGTACTGCCCGGTGATGCTGAACCATACCACACTGAGCTACGTGCGGGACTCTGGCAGTTCATATGAGACAGAATCAAACCAACCGCTGGTCATAAAACTGTAAATGACAGGAAAACCGTGCAGAGGAAAAACAGATGCGGTATCTCTGGGTTGTGAGGCATAACATTTTTCGAGTGTGTGGCGTGTGGTGAGTGGGTGTGGCGACGTGTCGACAACCAGTCGACATCATCGACGCGTTGCTACAGGCCTGATCATAATGCAATGTGGTTTCAGTTCCCCACCTCACCATCTGTGTCGCCAGTTTCCCCAGTCTCCAAAACCAGCGTACGCATGGCGTGAGTCCCGTCTTAGATGTGAGTACAGTAAAAAGGATGTGGATACAGGAGAGAAACCTTTACAAAGTGAAATTTAAGAATCACTCCCCCTCTATACAGGTCACATATGGCAAAAATACCTCTTCAAAGATTAGTTATCAATTTATAGCTCCAATGACAATTCTTCTACTTCTCATCTCCAGGTGCTTTGAGGAAAACATCCTCTATGATGTTTTCTTCCGATTGATTTTTGAGGTACATGAAGGAATAAAGAGGAGAAAGAAGACAAGGAGGCAAAAATTAGGCAAATGAGAGGAGCCTGAGGTGTCTGTTTTGACCACTAGAAATAAGGTTCTGGCAGTTGTGTTTACACACATTAGTAGACTGGAGGGAGTTGACACACATATGACTCACGCAAGAAAATTCAGTCCATGATAAAAGCACTGGAATCAGGGAAGCATTTAGGCAAAAGCTCCTCTGCTTGCTGGTCAAATCAGAGATGAAGCCATGGGGATAACAAAATAAAACAAACAAACAAACAAAAAAACAGCTTCAGCAAATTCCAGCAAGCTTGGCAGCAACACAGAGCGGGTGTTTGATTTACCAGCAGCCGTGTCATCATTTTAAAAGACTGAGTGTTTATCTGCCATATGGCCTTAAATTGTTTCACTCAACTCTTTATGCATTCACAATCTAACACAGCAGGCTCAATTCATGCACAACCAATCTGACTTTTTATTCAAAAGAGAGCAGTACTCTGTTGAAAAGAGTTGTTTGTTTAAAGAATACTTGAACTTAAAAAAACCACATGCAACCAGAGCTGTTCAGCCAAACCATCTATAGCCCCTCTGTCTAAATACCAGTGTTTCAGTTTGATGGATTTGACTGGTTTACTCCGGCAATATCAAAAAAGACCCCACGCAGACAGCGCATGGTGAAAAATCATATACAGTACCTAACTATTTAAGTTTGTAAGTCATGGTCATCTTGTAACATATCAGAAAAATGTCTTAAAATTTTAGTTCAGCAGATATTAGGGTGAAATGATGCTGTTTATATGAAACAATACCCTAGGTGCTTATGTGGGTGAGTTCTCCTCTCATGTGTGGCTAATGAGCAAATGTGCTTGTATTTGTGTTGCAACTGCAGGAAACAAAAGCCTTTCTAAATCCAAACTACATTTCCTTTAATCTCAGTGAGCAATATGTCAGTTCTAGGAATTTTTTTGGTTGTTGCTCTGTAGGGAAATAAAATAAAACAGCTTAACAAATTGTGTTCATTCTGTATACAAGCAGCTTTAAACAAAAAAGTGAAAACAATGTCACAGAAAGGTCAAACTTTGTAAACCTTTCTTCATATATGTGTGTGTGTGTGTGTGTGTGGGGTAATGTGGGTGTTGCTCCACTTGACTTGATGTATTGTGTAAGGGCAGGGTCACACTGGGCACGATTGGTTTAATCCCGTTTCAACTAACTGGGTGTCAAAAGTCTAGTACATATGCCTCCAGTCACACTTGCAGAGTTGGAAACGTGCCACTATGCCACCACGTCATGCCACGCCACTCCTCCAGGCCAGTGGGCATCGCTAGTAGTCATTTGTGTTGTGAAAGTCTCTCTCCTGCTAGTATGCAGCAACTTTCTACTGAACTACAGTGTTATGTGTCTGGTTTAACATGTTCTGTATCTGGATGCATTCGTCTGACCAAATTTCTGAGACACTCCGTCTCAGCATCGGACCGACAGATCCCTTTGAAGCCAAGTTGTTTCTCTTCTTTGTGTTTTCTGAATTGCTCGAAGGGTATCAGCTGCGGTATATAGTCGTCCTCAAAATTATTCATACCCTCCAATGACAGAAGGAAAAAAAAAAATCAGTTGTCAGTGAAATAAGTTGAAATTGACAAAAGTAATAATTAATAAAACTTCTATGAAAATCATGACATTGATTGTGAATTGTGATTTGACAGAAATATTAAAAACAAACACAAAAAATAAAATGAGTAAACAAGCCTGATGGGGCTCCAAGGCTAAAATGTTATTGAACACTTCGAGGCAATCACTGCAATCTGGTGTTTTCGGTAACATCCAATCAGACGTTTGCACCTGTTGACAGGTAATTTGGCCCACTGTTCATGGGTAAAGTGCTCTAATGTGTCTGGAACAGTTTTGTTTGTTTTTGTTTTTTTTCCTTTCTTTTTTATCCCTTCCTATTCTTTTTTCTTCTTCTTCTTCTTTTTTCTTTTTTCCTTTTTTTCTCCTTTTCTTTTCTCTTTTTCTCCTTTTTACTTGTCCTGTCCAGCATCATAGCACGCAGAATGGAAATCCGATTGCTTTATTGTGTTGAACAGTTTTGCTTTGCCAAGGGGAGCTTTATAAACACAAGGCTCCCCTTGATATCCTGTTTATTCATTTTATTTCTTTGATTAAACATTTGTCTATACTGCTGGGCCTGACAAGGGAGAAATGAAAGTCAACAGAGGTAATGATAGAAAGTGGAACAGAGAGAGAGGAGTGAGGAAGGGGAAGAGAGAGAGAGAGAGAGAGAGAGAGAGAGAGAGAGGAGAGAAAACATGAATCCACTTCCACAGTTCACTGGTGCATCTGTACAGAAATCCCTAAACAACATTCCAAGGTCTCTGTCGGAAAACAAAACAAGCAATCCCCCACAGGAGGATCCGCAGGTGGCTCGAGTGTCCTCAGATCATACAAACACACGCAGAACCACGCAAAGAAGAGGTAAAACTTAGTCAGCGCAACGGGAAGCAGTGTCACAGTGTCAGCATGCATACAGTAATAAGAGGTGCTCAATGGTGATACAGTCATGCAGATGCAGCCTCGTCTCTGCAAGAAGGAGGAAGCCCACAAAGCCCACAACCCAGGCCCCCAGCAGCCACCCAGAGGCCCAGATCCATTTTTTTTACCATGCTATTATTTCAACCATAATTCAAAATCTATGTTTTGTTTCACTATATTAAAATTTTACAAATTTTGATCTAATTTTAATTTCTTTAGTTTTTTGTTATTTTAATTACTATTGTGAATTTTGCCTTTTCTTTAACTGGGGGGTATGACTGATTTATGCAACAAAATATAAGTAAGAAGTGTAAATAAATGTAACATTACAGAAGCTTCTAAAACTGCTAACACTGGGCGCGGCCATCTTTAAATCTGAACTCGGAGCTGCGAGAGTTATCCGACTTTCCGAGTGGGAAATCCGACTTCAGGGGGCCGTTCCAGTTTAAACTTCCTACTTGGAACTTGGAATTACCGACTTCTGAGTTGAAATGGAACGCAGCATAAGCTCATGATTGGAGCAGACACCAGTCACTCGAAGTCTTGGGAGAAAGAGAAGAAAAGGAAGTACTCCGCGGTAAGAGCTTCAAGATAGTGCACGTTGGAAAACCAGGGTTAATATTGGTTTGGCTTTCGCCCACTGCGCTCTGGAGGAGAGGCTTGAAGCTGAATAGACTGAAGAGCAATGCGGCCATTAGCCCGAGGAGAGGACCTGTTGGTTTGAATACTGTTGTTTACAAACAGAAACAGGGAGGAACTCTGTAAACATGTATTATTACTATTTCTTAGTCATGAGTTCTTCTTCTTCTCCATAGAAGAAGAGAGTTTATTTGCAAACTAATGTGACTGCCAATTACCATAGCAATGGTGGAGGCTTCTAAGTTTCATCTAGGGCTGCACGATGTTGGAAAAAGCCAGCATTACAATTTTTTTCTAATCCCTGCAATGTATCTTGCAATATGAAAAAATGCAAGAATTATGCTGCACTCCTGCCATGTAGTCAACCGCTGACCAGCACTGATCTTACCTCTTTGTGAATGCTGTATGTTTTTTGTCTTTTTGAGAGTTATTTGAATTACCTTTATTGTTTGCTTCTGTGCTAGGACCCGAGTACATTTTGTTTTATTACGTACAAATTGCAATGGTGTTTTGCCACAAAGTTTTGTTTACAGCCAACTGATTTAGAGGGATGGTGATTGGTGTATCACTGCATGCAGTGTGCGTCAGGTATCCTTGAAATGTGACAGCACAACAAGTTCATTTTCCTCCTACATTTGAGGACCTGCAATGTGACTACTGCTAACATTCAGGTCAGCACTAAGGAATACAATTACTAAGAATGATAAAATTCTGGAAACATTTATGAAAAAGCAGACATGGCTAATTAACAAGGCCAGTCTCTGACTCAGACCATTAATTAGCAGAAGTTGAAGAAGTGGTAGCATGGGAGCTGAGGTCAAATAAGTAAACAAACTTGCAATGAAAATGTGCGCTTGTTAGAACGTAGACACAACAGTGGGATCGCATAATTAAGAAGTTAATGGGCTCAGTAATGACTGTGTGGCTGTTTGTGGTCTTAAATGACTGAAAAGGGAATATGGGTTAAAAAAGGAGGGTTCTAACTAAGGCATACTGTCGCAAACCTATTTCTTTATATAACAGGAGTAAGTACTGTAAATCTCAGCACTGCAGCAGATTCAAGTATTTGACTAATTTAAACAGTATTTTAACTAGCAGAAGGTAGAGTATTATCAAGAAATATTCAACTCTCATCAATGCAGTTTGATTGTACACATCCTAACGAATTTTAGAATACATTTTGTGAGCTTATAGTCTTTCCCCAAATTTTGTGACTGCATATTCATGCATATTTGATCCAATTCAACACAAATAACTTTACTACCATTTTCAAAATCATTCTTCAAATCATTCATTCAAAGTTCCCCCCCCCAAACATTATGTTTTGGTGGAACATGTGAGTCAGCTGCTAATAAGCCATGCATTTATAAGGCACTGTGCAGTGATGGTGAAACAAATGTGATGAGGATGAAGAGCACCTGGTCTCTCCTTGCTTTGATAACATTGTTGTTATCAAAGGAAACAGCTTTCAGAACCTGCAGCACTGTGATCGCCTTTTAAAAGTAAACACAGGAAGCTGCTTTGTACAGCTTTTAACCAGTGAAAGTCAACCTAGTGGCTTCTTGCTGGACAGGATATAAAACCCAACAACACTATACTGTACACCACATTTGATGACAAATCAAAATAACCCACTGCTTTTTTATCATGCTAAATGCAACAACTGACTACATCTTTAAAAAGATTTTGTAGAAGACTTTTGTTTCTGGGTAATACAATGGTCTATAATTGCCACTGGGAAGAAACATCTAGTTTATATTTGCATAAAAAGATGAAAACGAGGCACCCAGATAATATGCCTGTGTTGTTCTCTATTATACTTGATTAGTGGAGCCAGCAGTGCGGAGCAGCTGTATAAACACACTACCCCACAGGAAGTTGGGTCGGTAAAAATACATCAGACAGACATTTGGAATCACAGTTACCTTGGTGTGTAATCAAAGTTCAGTGGCCTGACACAAAACAGCCCAACCGAACTAATTGACCTCACTGGGAATATGTACATGTCCTATCACTGAAACAATTTACACTACAGTGTATTTTACAATGTGTAGCCCTCCTGTCTTAAACAAGTGCAGCATCTCTTATGTGCTCCTAGAACTGCGCCTGCTGAACGAACTCCCTTCCAACTCCCAACTGAAATATTTGTGATGTACTGTTCAGTGATTTTGAAGCTACTGTATGAAATTCAGGAATTAGAATTAAACATAGTAAAATAAGCAACACTTAGCTTCTAATTTCACTCTACAATATCCTCAATTTCCATCCGGAGACCATGATGACAGGACAAGTGGTGATGTTAAATACGCTCGTTCCCATCACATGCTAGTGCTAGAAAAATAATCCGTGACAAGCTGCAGAGCATAAATGATGTAATCTGACAGATTAAAAGGAATCACATGGTAAGAGAAGGGTCGCAGGAGATATAGACTGAAAGAAACTGTATGTGTGCATACTATAGATGTAAACTCCATGTTGAGCTGATGGGAAGTATTTATATAGCAGTTCTAACAAACTTTGTATTTTAAAGTGTGAAGCATCATATCGTTTGCACTTAATAGCTCAATATTTTTACTCCAATTCTGAGAAATATTGGGATGCTGTATAAAATCACAATCCAATGATTTCTCATTCACCACTATTTTAGTCACAATGAAACATTGAGAAAGATTTCAACATTTAATGAAAAATATTAGTTGCATATCTCAAAAAAAAAAGAAAAAAAAACAGTTGAGACTAATGCAGGTGCAGCATCCACTCCTCTTTTGAAAACAATCTTTAAACATCTTGGATGTGAGGAGTCCAGTTAGTGGACCTTAGGGAGAAAAACATTGTTCCATTCTTGTCTGATGTAGGTTGCTACCTTAACAACACTTCTGGGTATTTGTTGTATGCTGATACGAAGCTATAGTACCTTGTCTCTTTAAATTCTAATTCTAACCAACCATAGTATAGTTTGTACTTGGTCTTTGTTTATTTTAAATGTGCCCTGGTCGAGAGAAGATGCAGCTTTTCTGAATCATATTCACATGTGTCTTCCTCTTCGCATGACAGAGCTCTAACCTACATGTGGGTGGCAGAACTGTGTTCATCGAAAGTGATTTCTGAAACAGTTCCTAAGCTCATATAGTGATTTCTTTGACAGAATCATGCCAATTTTTAATGCCTCCTGAGGGCCCAAAGTATTGATTTGTGAACAGCTGTCACAAGATTCTCAGAGACCTTTGAGGGTTTTATGTGCAGTACATGGTGAAATATGCAACGTCTTAAGGAAACTATTTTAAAATTGCCTTTACAAATTGTTGATGCAGTTTTTTGCATATAGTTGGTGCTCAGAGAGAATCTGCCTCTCAGAGGCAACATTTTTACACCCAAACATGTTACTGACTTGCTGCCAGTTAACCTAATTTCTTGCTACAGTAAATGTTCCCCAGCTGCTTCTTTTTTTAAAAAATGCCACTTACCTGCTGCCATCAAATTAAAAAATTAGCTTATATTCTTCATGAAACAGTAAAAATGTTTCACTTTAACATTTGGCATGTTTCCCCATGTTCTCTTGGGATTAAAATATTGGGTTATTTATATTTTTAATGTCTCAATACTTTTAAAAATGGGGGTGTAGATTGCAGATAAAGGCTGAGCTGTGGCTGAAAATTCACCATTCTTAATAAAGAAGTTCAGAAAGTTAAGGAATTGTAACTTCAGGAGGACAAGTTTAAGATGACAAAGTGGGATGTTTTTCCAGATGAAAGAGAATAAAGGAGCCAGTATATCTGACTCTTCGAGACCTAATACCACACTTGACAAGGTTTCAAACTTTTTAGTATTCAGCTCATTCACAACCACTTGAAAGTCATAGAAAAACAAATGGATCTTTCAACAATGGGTCTTTGACTTCGTTGACAGCTAAAATGAAAACTGTCTGTGTTTGATTCAATTAGCTGGCTAGCTAACAACCAACTCAAAGTATTGTTTCAGCCAAAACTTTGAGCCAATTCAATTCTCCCTCGATGTTTTCATGTGAAAATAAAATTCCTGCTATAATGTGATAAACATGTAGCTAATTTCTACAGACATAATTAGATGTTAATTTGGTGACCTGCAACCTGGAAGGAGGTGGTGGAGGGTTTACATGATGGAGCAGCAATAAGAACTGTGTTCAACAAAAAAAATATGTGCAGCTTTTGAAGAATACACACATAAACAACACAAGCTCTGATCTGGGCTGATGCCCCTGTGCTTTAAATGTGACAGATTGTAAAACTATCAACTGATGTCAGTTTTGTAAGTGCTCTGCAGGTGGACCAGCGTCTGATATAGAAATCAACTACAGTGGGAGATAATGCCAAAAATTAATGAATGATCACAAGTTCTTTTTTCATGTTTCTTTTGCACCCAGCTGTAATGCCTTTAATGTTTTATGTAAAGCACTTTAAGTTGTCTTATATATGAAATGTGCCAAATAAATCTGCCTTGCTTTATCTTATCCTATTTCATTTGACTTCATTTATAGTCTGACAGTAGTCTTTTAGGATTTCAAAGCTCAACAATTTTGCATTTCTTTTATGAGACCCTGTTTTATGATCCTACATCCATGAGATTTACAACATCTAAATAAGTCAGCATTTTCTCAGTTTATTAGTCCCTTGTATTGAGATTTAGTTGTTTGTCTTTATGTTCTTTTTTAATTCAAAGAATACTTTTTAAGACTTAATATGCTGCTGGCCCTTTTTTAGACTAAAAGAGATCTAAATTGCAGGTTTATAGACTCTCTTATAACTTATGGTATGTAGACCAAGACCTTAACAATAGATATTCTATGTGCTGTTTATTGTCATTTGTGGCAACTGAAGATCAGATGTGTGGCAGTGCATGTGTGCTCATCCTAATTCACCCTACTAACCTTGTCTTTTCTAACGTTTGGACTCAATAGTCTGGTCATATTGATTTGGCTCTTGTTACTTATGTCTTTGCTCCCACCATTTCTCTCACATCCTAGAGGGTGACAACAAGAACTGAACTGCTACTCAGAGCCCCAACACTGGAGATAATTTTCCCATATATTTTAGGACTAAGTCACCAAGCAAGGACTTGAACACGTTCAGCAAGAGAATAGTGAGTGACTTTTAAAGAAATTTTCTAAAATGCTTTTGAATATTTTCTATTGTAAAATAGGTTCATGTGTTTGGTCATGTTTTTCCTGTTCATTCATTCTTGTCCACCATGTTTCCAGTTCAAAACATGGTCACTAAATGCCACTAATTCATTTACAATAATCTAATTACATAAAACCAGATTTTCGTCGTTGAATTCCCATGTCAGATGAGTCATGGTGTTGGGAGATTAGGAAAGCTTTCTGTCTGTTTCTATCAGTCACAAACATACACATTGACAAAGATATAATAAGAATACACACACTTCATAAAGTTGTGAAGTAGAGCGCTTTAAAGATTATATATGCAAACATTTTTACTGTTCCTTCACACTGCTGCGTATGTGCTCTTGAGCAAATCCCTTGACCCGAATAAAAAATAAATTAAAAAAGAAATGTTGATTATAATGATAATAAACAGATTTCAGGCATCCATCAAGGTGAAATGTGTGTAATCAAATTAATGTTGATTGATGCTACAAACGAGAATATCAATAACTGGTGAACTCAAAACCAAATAATGGCCAGAAGTAGCTCCCAGTTATAAAAATGGAACATACTCATTTTTGGCAATTAGATCTGTTGATCTGCAACAGCCTGAAGCACTTAAGACTCTGAGAACATAATTAGCTTATCCCAGGAACAATCTGGTTTCACAATGGTTTTAGACGTTATTTTTAGGAGTCTTCCCAACACTGGTTAATTAGTGTCATACTGGATGCCAGCCACAGGTGTTGCCACGGCCAAAAGCTACAGCTAGGCTATCAATTTCAGCAAGGATCTTTTTCCATGTTGATGGGTACAAGAGAGTAAGGCAAACTCAAAACTCTAAGCAATAACAACTGCAAATCTGATCATATTTTTGCAGATAGTAATAATGAACAATATTTCTCTATACATTTCTGTTCATAAGAAACAATCATACTGTATAACAAACATATATTTCGTCGGTCAAAGGTCAAGCAACTCCTCCACGGAAAAAAGAAAAAGTTAGAAAAAAAAAGTTAACTTATATGGCTAATGAAGTCTCATAACAAACCATAAAACCCCTAAAATGGTCAACATTTGAAAACTTAGACTAAAAACAATAAAACTTAAAAATTGTCCAGTTTTTATATTTAGCTTCTGCATTTCTCTGTAGCAGGGATCATATCCAGACCTCTTGGGCCCCGGAGGGTTTTCAATGTCACCCTGTGCCAACACACCTGACCCAAATTAATGAGTCATTGTGCATAACTTCATAGGCTGTTGGACCCATTTAATTTGAGTCAGGTGTGTTGGAGTGCGAAAATGTTGAAAACCTTCCAGACACTGGACGGATTTGGTGATCCCTGCTCTATACTGTAGCAACATTGGCCCTGGTTAAAGCTGTGCTTTTGAGGTCTGTGATGCAATTTATCATAAAATGAATGAATGAATGAATCAATCAATAAAAATAATAATAATAATGAATAATAATAATCAATCAATGAATCAATGAATCAATGAGTCAATGAATGAATGAATCAATGAATGAATCAATAAATCAATGAATGAATGAATGAATAAATAAAATTTTAAAAAGCCCAACCACAACATTAATATTCCCCTCAGGGTATTAATGAATTATTTTTCATTTTCTTTTTGTTTAATAAATAAATATAATTTGTCTCAATTATTCTACTAATATTCTGCCAGGGTAGTCACATCCTATGATGCCTTTAAAAGCCAAAAAAAAAAAAGCTCTGCTATTCCATGTATAAATCTCAGAAGTGGGATTTTTCCAAGTGACTTTTGATTTTAGGGACCATTCATCAGCACAGAACATCATCAACCAAGCACCATTATTCCCAAAGATTGGGGTAAAACATTGTGGCCACTGAGAAAATGCCTTTATAGGAAGAGTACATACAGTAATTAAACGATAAACCATCCAAAAGCTTAATTACACTTTAGACATTTGCAATGAAAACCAAACTGCTTGAAAATTTATTAAAGATTAATAAAGAAATGATGACTTTAAGTGAAGCTAGACCCATGTGTCTCAAGACATACTGTACATGGAGTATGTACAGTACAGCTTCGCGTCGTGCCCCGCCGTTGTAAAACCGCTGTAACCCACGGCTTCTCGGGGCTTATTGCTTTATTCTACATCTTTGTTTTTACTTTAATCTTTACATAAGCACTACTTATTTGGGTTATACCACAGCTGAAACATCCCCAGAGATAAGAGGCAACCACTCTGGCAGGGGAAAAGGACAACCTAACATAAAGTTACAGTCTGTTTACAATTTTATGTTGAGCAAACAACTACCTCATTGTGCCTCTTTTGATTTCTGTTTGTCATAACTTTACTCCTGTTACTTGTCAAGCTGTTCACACTAAACCAAATAGAGCTGGCATCATACTTTCCCAATGCATGTTTTTAAATAGAGCACAAGTGTTGCTGAATCAGAGCAGTCTGTCTCTTTCAAAGGGCTTATGTGTGTATGTATTGAAAGTCCTGTAGCTTATTTTATCCTTCTCAAGCTTTAATAAACAGACGGGGTGCTAATTTTAGTGTAATCTCACTTAAGCTGGCAGCATCACTAAGGACAGACAATGTAAGAGTCTACCTTCAGAGACTGGCTGATGCTTTTTCTATTCCACCATCTTTGCTTATATACACCATTTTTTAATATTTATTTTCTTTGACATGAAATTGCATTGATAATGGACAAGATGCACAAAGTGCAAAGTTTCAAATTAGATTAGATACAGCAGTGCCCTAAAATTTAGATTAAAATTCTTTGATGCGGATAAAACTGTAATGTAAAACGTAACCTGACTTCACTGCTGTTATAAACTACACAAAATGGCCTTGCACAGTAACGGTCACACAAACAGCAAAACAAAATAAGACCAGAAATGTTGGACAATGCTCTCTGTATGCTCCAGGGAGAGTCCAGCAAGGAAAATGCTGCAGGAGTCACAATCGACTTTTTCTGTCCTTTCATGGGTGACTTGACGATATTTGTTAATTTCTTGTCAGGAATTCAGAAGCCCTGAGAAAAACAGTTGGAAAGGTTTTTGCTGGGTTGGCATAAAGCTAAAGGAAAACAACCGAGAAATAGAATAAAGAAAACATCAGAGGTGACCTGCAAATAGTCGTATGTATGCACACACAGGGAATATAGCACTTTCAATCAGATTATCTGTTATACTCCAGAGCACACATCAGTTTTCCATTCTCTTAAGATAAATCACAGTGATGATATTATTGGTAAACAGACGTGATCACTGAGAGCCATTCAGATAAAAAAAAAATAAAATAAATCTATTGTGAACCGCAAAGAATGGAAGACAGTAGATAGGAGGTAAGGGGTCATGAGCATTTTTGTCTTTGTAATTGCCCTCATCACACACACTAACACACAAGTGCACAGACAGATCAATAAAAGCTGAAAAGTGGTGCACTGTGGTGACTGAGGTCATCACTGGTTTGTCCTTCATCAAGTTCACAAACAAGGACATCAGAATCCACTTTGTTTGGCAATGCACCACTTTACACACGTGCACATTGTACACACGTGCACAGAAAAGACCTTGTCATTGCATCCTTTATGTGAGTTGAATGGAGGCTCATAAATGTACATTTCAGCACTTTAGCAGCCATTATGGCCCCCGCTAACATATGAATAGTAAATATATGAGAGAAAGCTGAGGTTCAGGATTTACTGAAAAAACCATAAAAAGACACTGCTCCGTCTGTGGATAATAAATGCAAAGAAATATTCACAACTGTGCTTTATATGGTTGATCATGAATAATATTATCAGATCTCAATAACATGTAAGAGAAAAGAAAAAAGCTTCCATTTCCAAGATGAAATGAGCCTCAATTCTTAAAATCAGAGCACACTTTTAATAAGGGCCATTTTTCCCCACTGTCCCTAAAACAGTATACTTCTTGGGACAGCTCTGTCTGAAGCCAGAAAAGTGGAAACTTTTATAGTTCCTGGATTTTACTTCCTACCACTATAGTCTGGTCATGAGCAATCAATCCTCAGATACACAAATACTGCTGCAGGTCACTGTCCTACGGTGTTCCCATTTACCGTCATGTGAAATAGAGTGTAACGAATCCACTCAGAAATGCACCTGCACACAGTAGAGCTCTCTGATGATGTTCCTGGCATTTGTAGATACATGAAGATGGCTTATTTGTAACAAAAGCAAGACAATCATAACAACAACAGCGATATGAGTGGAAGGAAGGGACAGCATTGTAAAGAGATTCTAGATTGCAGCACTCGCAAGAACATTTTATATTTACCATCTTCAACAAATCTCACTGCTTTAGAAACTGTATTTAAAGCTATGGAATCACTTTTATTTGCACTGATTTAATTTCATCCTTACCTGTCCACAGGATGTGTTTTACATTGTACAATTTATTCTGTACACTGTACAATACTGTACCGTACATTGTACAAATACTTTCTTCCTCCATCATTTAAAAAGCACAGTGTTCAATCAAGCCATTGGCTGTGCATTCTTTTTTGCACCGATGGCAACTTCCAGCACGATAATTCACCAAATAATGATTTATTATTATTAATTATTATCATTACTATTATTATTAATGAATGAGCCATGAGTTGAGCGTGTTTCTGAAGACTTCACAATTAGTCCAACAGATCACATTTGCCATGTGCTGGGGGGAGATTTACAGTGTTTTAGTCATAAATCTCCCCTCGTAATTATATGACACAGTTATGTGAACATAGATGCAAGCCTCTAAGAAATTTTTCAGATATCTTGGACAAGGATTTTTTTCAAAGCAGAAAGTGGCTGTGAGATGTATTAGCACAGTGTTGCTAATGCAGTTGTGTGTATTAATGTTTAGCTGACTGGTTACTGCAGTTTTTCCTCTAAGATTATTGCAAACATGTCACTTTCTATATGGAAAATTCACACTTTTGGCTTCACCCAAAATGTATTAAAAGGATTAACTGGCTGCTAAATTCAGAGTCCTGTACACAGCTCTCACTTCATTTATAAATAAACTTGTAACCTAAAAGACTTCCTCCCTGATTATAGACGTCAGCCTTCCCACTGCACCTGCAGACATTCAAACAATAATAACACAGAGAAACATATGCTTGATCAGTTTGGGAGTGTGTCTGTGCTGAGGAAAGAAGCCACGAGGAGGCGGCAACATAAGGTGATAAGCTTCCTTCGGGTTAGCACTCAACCCTGGAAGGCAGAAGGTAGATGCAGGGTTGTCCCACCTTTGCCAAAACTTGGGACTGTTTTCATTGCAGATGGAGTCGGCCACTGCTGCTTTGCTTTATTTCAAAATAACACAGTTGTTTGTCAGTTTGTTTTTTTGGTTTTTGTTTTTGGCTTTTTTTTGTGTGTGTGTGTGTGTGTGTGTGTGTGTGTGTGTGGGGGGGGGGGGGGGGGGGGGGGGGGGGGGGGGGTATTTGTCCAATTTGTTTCTTTTTACTGTTGCCAAGGGTTGTTGCATATAAACAGATGGACAGTTTCACTCTAGAAACATTAACTCTTGGTTTGTGACTTTTATTACTTTTAACTTTTATGGAGTCAAAATCATTTGGTCAATTTCTGAATTTTTATCTTGGTGCTGATAAACTGCTGAGTTTGATGTCTTCTTTACATCTTCTATTTAATGTCTTAATAGACTTTGCTTGTTTTCTTGCTGTATTTGTATTTATTTTTTCATACTCAAGCACATCGCAATGTCTTTGGAAAATTATAATTGTGTAATATATACATACATGGCCATAAAAAGGATTATTACCAAACCAAAATTCCACCAGAATCAAACTATCTCTTTAAGACATCTCAAAACACCATGTGCCTCCATCAAACTCCATGGTAACCAAGATTAGCATGCCATTTATGACTCGATTACACTTCATTATATTCAGCAGGAACAAACAGCAGAGCAGAGAGGATTGTTGAGCTCAGTGGAGACTCCTCTTCATCTTTGTATCTTTTCTACCCTGAGAGCCAATCATTTCCCTCAGACTGTTGAACTGGGAAATGAGGTCTCAGTGAGACATATATCCATTTTTATAAGAGCCTTCGCTAATGAAGACCATGCAGTGGCACAACCCCTCCAATGATAAACATGAGTTCTAATAGCTGCTTATAGCTGCATTATAGTGTATAATTTAGTTGCCTTATTGGGTCTTTTCATGATCCAACTACTTCAATGACAAGGACTCAAGGACAGTAAAGGCAAACACTGCTGCTTTTTAAGTGTCTCTTACTTTAGTGTGTTAGACCAGTGCATGTTAACTCTGTAACCTTAACTCAAACAAGAAATATCATTCTACACAAGCCTCATAGTATATTTTTTATTTCAAAACCCCCTTAAAATCCTCTATTTTCACCTAAAACACGTTTTTAAGTATAAAAGACTTGCTGTGGACCAATTACTTTACTGGACTACTATGGAGAGTATTTTGTTTCTTTATCGTTTAATCAAATAAAATAGAATTAAAACCAAAAAAGAGATTTGAGGGCAAAAAAAAAGTAAGTGGCAATCAAAAAAAGTAGATGGCAATCAAAAAGAAAATCTTTGAGATCAAAACAAAACAGGTTGCATTTGAAAAATAAAAATATGAAACAGCAGATTTGTTCAACATCAAAAATAATGTTTGAAATAAAAAACAACTATTTTGCTTATAAATCGGTCCTTTTTTATTTCAAGTTTTTAAAAAATAGGCTTTATGCACAGCTCCACTACTTCCAGAACTTAGTATCCACCAGCATAGGCCCCGCCCATCAAGTGCACTTGACTTCGCAAGCAAAACTTTAAGATTTGCAAACAAAAAGGACAGATTTGCAACCAAAAGTTTTTAACTTCAAAGCAAAGAAGACTGATTTGCAACCAATTTTTTTAAAACTTGAAATAAAAAAGGACCAATTTATAAGCAAAATAGGTTTTTTTATTTCAAACATTATTTTTGATCCAAGTTGAACAAATATGCTGTTTCATATTTTTATTTTTCAATAGCAACCTGTTTTGTTTTGATCTCAAAGATTTTCTTTTTGATTGCCACTTACTTTTTTTGCCCTCAAATCTCTTTTTTGGTTTCAAATCTATTTTATTTGATTAAACGATAAAGAAACAAAATACTCTCCATAGGCTACATTTACTTGACCGTTGCCGATATAACAAAAGTGTATGTGTTGCAGTATCATCTGCTACTGGAGTACAGTAAGGAAAGGGTATACATCAATTAAATCTCAAGAGTCTTAGCTTTCCAATGATGAATAGCATGTGGAGGTACATACAAGTGAGAACAAGTAAAATACACATTTGTCATATCCGGCCCACGGCATGTCTGGTACCAACAGGTTTACAGATATCCTGTTTACATCTGACATACCATCCTTGTCAAATCCACAGTGAGTGTCCAATTTCATTGCGTGTGTTCTTGTTCTGTCTAATGTCGTTATCAATTCTTCGTTTACAACTCCAGTCAGAGTATAAACTTAAATTCTCTGAGAGAGTTAATAAGTATCACTGATATGATCACTAAAGCAAACCATACACATACTGTAAGACATCCAGGCTCAGTCCCCACAAAAATGTATTTGTATAACAGTGACCTACTGTACTGACAGTTTATTTTCTGGAAAGGATGTTTAGTCAAGCATGTCCAAGAGACAGCTTTGAAAAAATTGTGACAAAAAGCAGATTGTTAAGAGCCTCACTGGAGGGATTTCCTGCTTTCCTCTTAGAATAATATCACAAAAGACACTGGCATGTTTGATCACATGCTTCTGCATTTACAGAACAATATTTCATGCCTTATCAAATACAAAAGATGCAAATACTATGTAAAACTAATGATGCATATTTGCTCTAAACCATCTTACTTACAGCTTTTACTGTACATGAGAGATAGATACAGTATACTCCCATCACCAGGGATTTAAATCAAATACTGCTGTACCAGTGATGTTTCACAGGGTATCAACTTTTCCTATAGTATCAACTTAAATATGTTCAAATCAGTATCACAAATTATTCAGTCTTCTCGTGTTTTTGCAAGTAAAATAACCCCACAACTTTATCATATAGTCCTAAATTGTGTTTATGACAGAATGTGTACCACAGCAGGTGAATATGCTATATTAGTCAGGTCTGTAACTTCCGTTGCCACTCGAATAACTTGGTTATTTGTAGATGAATAAGAAGATGGCTGAATGGAAAAAAAAAACACATGTAACTCACACAAACACAGAGATGGCTGCAGGACATCACACATGAGTACACACATTCAGCATACAAAGCACCAGAGGATGCACTTGGTCCCTTTCCACATTATCACGTACTGTAACCAAATATTTTCCATCTCTCTAAAAATGAACAAAACAGACACTAACAAATAGCTACACATCTCCGTGCATCGACTGTTTGGACTGATAGTCAGCAGGGACAAGTGTAGAGGTGGGATGGTTAAGAGGAAGGATGGATATAAACAACCAGATTAAGAGGGACAATCTGCACCATAAATCTGCGATATTATCTCCTGCAGGCAGCGGTAAAGGGGAAGCCTGGCAAGCTGGCACCATGAAAGCCAGTGATGTTTATGTGTTCATCTCGGCCACAGCCTCAACTTAGGATAAAAGCCTATCATTTAGGTTTTGTAATCCATCTTCAGAGTGGCAATACACTTAGCTCAATAATGTCTTTCTGAGGAAAGCAAACAGGGAAAAATAATCAGTGTAGAAGCCCTTTGCGATAAAATGAAAAGGCAGCACTTACAGTAACAGATACAGTATCTCTGTTAGGATGACAACGATCAATTTAGAATTTTACATAATATGTGGAGCTACTGCAGGGAAATAGAGGAACAAAATTCAAAACCTATGCTAATCCTGCAGAAGATCCATTTCAATTACACTCACACATGCACACATTGCATGTGCTTGTAGATATTTAAGCATGCAAGTATTGCACATCTAGAAATATGTGTGTTTTATATTTTAGTTTGTGCATTTGCAATGATGCAGAAGCTTAAGTGGGCTTCTGAGCATCTGCTAGGATTAGTAAACAGTGATGGGGTGTGAATCGTGCTAACTGAAGCAGTTACCTAAGAAAAAAACAGAGCACCTGATGTGAAGCACATGGGAAGGGAAAGTGAGGAAGAAGTAGAAAAAGACAGGCTGAGAAGAATGTAATTAGTCCAAGCCTGGAGATTTGTGAGTCGAGTAATTGCCCCTGTAATCATCAGATAGCTGGAGAGAATAGGTGATTGGGTGATAGAAGCAAGGGTGGAAAGTTGAGCAGGAAAAGCATCAATGTGTCTGCATTAAAAGACAAAAAAAGGAACAAAATGTAAGAAACATTTGCCCCTTTAGAGTCAAATGTTTCCCAAACTGAACAAGATCATAAGGTTTGCTGCTGGATAGTGCAGCCCGGAGCACAAAATGAGGATTTAGAGATACAGAAACACCCAGAAACCATCTTCAACTCAAGCAGAAAACAATAAGAAGAAACACTGAGTTGATTGTGACGAAAACTGATGTATTAAGCTCCCATTCAATTCAGCATTTTTCACTTGGTTGAAATTGAAACTTGATTTTTAAGTGTAATGGTAAATAAGAAAATCAAAACTACCCGCCTTTTCTTCTCCTGCTATTACCCAACATAATATACAATATTTAATTTAAAAATCAGTTTTCATTTAAGACTCATAATATTCATCTGAGATCTGTTTATTAAAGCATGTTTGAAGTGGCATCTGTGCCTCTGATTTTTAAATGGTTAGCTGTGTGTATTTTATCTCCAGTGCCCATTATCTGAGCACATCATCATCTCCGTTTGCGAGATATGATTGTATTTGTTGCAGCAACTAATCCAAACATGGAACCAATAACAGTACTCCCCAAATGAATCATCTTCAGTTAATAGCCCAATGGTTGGTGGCTGACAAATGACTATGAACCACAGAGAGGGCACAGAGAGGCTCGGGTTAATGGCAGATAATGGGATGTTCTTGAAAAGCAGCCAATGCCTGGATTTGCTCCCCAATTACTGACATTAACCAAAGAGTTCAATTGTCCCTTGTGACTCTCAGCCCAACAATGTCTTTCCTCTGCTCTGTTACTCTACTTCTTCTTTTTTCTGTGTATGTGCCAATTTCTTCATTCACCTTTCTCTACGCATGTACTTGCTGCTCACTAAACAATAATAATAATGGATTAGATTTCTATAGCGCGTTTCAAGGCACTCAAAGCACTTTACAGTAGGTCCATTATTCTTTCACTCCTCATTCATACTTGGTGATGGTAAACTACGTTTGTAGCCACAGCTGCCCTGGGGCAGACTGACGGAAGCATGGCTGCCATTTTGCGCCTATGGCCCCCCCGACCACCACCGGAACCATTCACACACATTCACACACCAGCAGTGCCCCCACTGGAGGCAAGGAGGGTTAAGTGTCTTGCCCAAGGACACAACGACTCATGGCTGGGGGATCGGGATTTGAACCGCCGATCCTTCAATCATTGGCCGACCTGCTCTACCACCTGAACCACAGCCGCCCCAAACAGTCAAAAGTGAAATATCACTCATTCTCTAAGTTTTTATCTTACTGTTTGATTCTCTGTGGCTGTAAATGTCTTCCACTGCTGCCTCATGAACACCCCCCCCCCCCCCCAAAAAAAAATAAAAAATAGAAAATCACTCTACAGTATGTTGCCATTATTTTGAACAAGTGAACAAAGAGACCTGCCTACAACCTACTGTCTTGGTATTTGCAATATCAAATGTCAATTTTTATTATGGTAAATGATGAAGAATAAACGACAAAAAACAGAATTTTCTAAATGATGTGAAAAATAGCAGGAATTGACAAGTTGTGATGTGACTCTGTAAATTGGAACAAAGCTTTGACTAAACTGACGACATAAAAAAAAAGTCACATGTGACCTGATACTAAGAATTTGACTTCTAACACTATAACAAAAGCGTCACTTCCCTTTAATCATTAAAAACTTGCTCTTACAGAACCTAAGAATCATAACTTCAGTGAATTGCAATGATACAAAACTTGTCATGCAAATACATGCAGGTAAACAAAAAAAAAAAAACAGAGAAGAGTCCAAACACAAAAATGTAGTTATTGACAACAGAGACACTGTCTCTCAGCACCTCAATCCTAGCCAAACTCACATTTGCAAATAGAGAGCCGTTGTCAGAAAAGTGTAGCAGAATGGAAAGGCTAAGGTTGAAACTGCATAGCAACATGGAAGAATGGGAGATAAAAAGAGACCCAAAACATGGACAAACATTCAACAATAGTTTGTCACTAGGCTGACCCCAAAAAGCCATCTACAGTCGAAGCCTTAAACAAGGAAAACTGACAACCAGAAGGTACCGCTGAAGCATATTTACAGTTGTAAATAAAAGCGTGATTCATTCATTAAAGGTTCTCCACACATCTGCTGGCCCACTAACACACTGCTGCAGCACAGCTGAGAGCAACAGCTAGCTGGAGAAAGCCTCCCAAAACTACAGCAAGCTAAATTTGAACTCTCAGGACAATAGGGGATTATCACGCTTACCGGAACTTCCCGGCATTTGGGCACTTCCTCTTCCGGGCCATTTTAACAACCGCCGTTCCTGCTCTGTTATACTGTTTAAATCGTATAAACTCCAAACATACTTAAAGGGATATTGTGTAAGTTCTCCTGTGTTTTATTCACAAAAACTGATTATTTGGTTCACAAGTGTTTTTTCATTAATCAGTAATCACTCCCATCAACAAACTGAAGTGCTCCTCTAAGTTCTAAATTTGCCGTTCGTATCATTCATTTACACATCGAGCGGGTCAGCTCGGTGGAGGCTGCCATGTCGTATCGCCATGTTTTTGCGTTCAGGAGAAGCGTGACAGTAGGAAAACACAGAAACTCACCGGACACACCGGAGTTTTCAGCTCAGTTCGAGGTAATGCCTTTGAAAAGTCACCGCGCTGCAGGGGGGAGAAGCTAGCGTCTTGCTGATGCTGGGTTCACGTGCAGTCGGGCAGACGGCCGTTGGTAACAAACCAGATGTCATTTTAATCAATGAAGTCGAGCGAAAGACGGTAAAACATGGGTCAGGGAAAACAATACGACATCGCCATGACAACCGAACAGATGTGGACTGATGTCACTGTAACTGACGGACCACGTCTTCACATAGAGGCCGGTGATAACTTTACATGCAGCGGATGTCGTCGGTCTGCCCGGTTTTACGCGAATGCAGCATGAAAAGTACGAGGGAGCTGCTCCCGATTACACAATGTCCCTTTAAGTTTTCATTCCAGACTGAAGTAATACTGGATCAAAAGCTGGATCAAAGCGATCGATTTGCCGCGGTGAAGGGCCAAACTTTATAATAAAACACACATTTGTTTGTCGCCGGGGGGGGGAACAACACCGGCACTTCACAGCATGCTAGCATTAGCCAGCTAGCGTTTACTGACGTGCTTAACATTGTGCGTCTTAAAACACACATACATCTGAAAATCGGGTCTATACCCCCCCGTTTCCAGTGGAACAACTGGGGACTGCCAAGAAAGGAGACGCTTTCAGATGCTTGTGTGTTTTAAGCCGCACAAAGTTAGGCACGTCATCAAGCTGGCTAATGCTAATGCTAATGCTACACCATAACAAAGGGAAAAGGCAAATTACAGAAAGGGGGCAACAGAGAGTTGCAAACAAACTGACCACCGCATGAGACTAGAGGCCCAAAGGCACAGATTTAGACAGATTTCACTTGCACAAGTCTAACGTTTATTTTCAGGAGGGAACCTCCAGACTCTACCTTTAAACAAACATAAAGTAATAATTTGATTATTTATGTGTTCATAGTTTAAATGCTTAGGCTAAAAAATTACAAAGACCAATACGACAGTAATATATGTACAACAATACTGTTTTATTATATACTCAATAGGAGATACATGTATTCTCAAAAAAGGTGCTCACCGCCAATAATTGGCTTTGCTTCTTTTTCTACCACAAAACTTTAGCTCAGCTTAGCTTCAGGAAAAAAATGCCGAAGAAAAGTACACGATACCCATAGTGGTGAAAATATGAATTCCCAAGATAATTATCAAAGTATTAACGGAAACAAGCAAAAAGACAAATGTAGGAGTTGGATTCCAGCAGTATTGAACATGGGCCATTATTCTGTTGCCTTACTTTTTTTCTTCATGTTGTTTCTTTTGCTCTCAACACCCCAGTTGGGTTTATGTGATAGTGTCATCACCAACAACACTTTTTTCCTTGAGTTCATATGTGTGTCATATGCTGTAAAGCTGTGGGGTCAAAATGACTGTTTGCACCCTTTTACTTTCCTCTGATACTCTTTATCTCACTCTGGCTCCAGCTGGTGTGCTTTCTGCCTATACTGTCTAAAATCATGGCATTCATGGCTTGTTATTGGGCTGCCTCAGGGAAGTATAAATATGTACTTCTCCATCTCTCTCCAGCTTTCTCCCCACTGTTAAACCATGATGGTTTTAGGATGCTTTCTTATAAATTCAATGTCTGAATAAACACACAAAAAAGGAGTGTTGGAGTTTCTAGACTGACTTATCTCATCCCCTCTGAAAAGTGTGATTTCATTTCTAATGCTTTACTTTCTAATTCTAATTTCTTTTGCAGAGTTCATTTTTTTCCTTTGTAAGAACATCTTGAAAATAAAGAAACCAGGCAGCAGCATATGATTTACACAGCTAATGCTAGCTTTCAGAGCTGGCTAGCTTCCACTAATAAAAAGAAAAATGTGTGCAAGACAGAAAAAAAATACCTTATTTTCTAGCTGATGCTGAGCACGCACAATGAGACTGGCATCAGACTGTTGTTGATGGTTGTTTTATGTAGCAGTAAACTGTTTTATTAAGCCTATCCCCAGTTGAATCAGAGTAAACATGTAAAAAGTCCAGCTAGCATGACTAGCACTAGTGCTATCTTGGCTAGTTTCACCACTGCCATGAAAATAAAGGACAGATCAGCCCATATTCTGGCATTTATCCTAAGATATAGCAGCACACAGTCTGATGTTTTTCAGTCAACATAAACATTAAACAGTGTAAGTGAGAATTTTTACCATGGCAGGGTGACAGCTTTTCTTTTCTAATAGGTCCAGTTTCAGTAGGCTATCCAAAACTATATTTGCAAGGAACATTGCTGCAAAGTCACTGGCAGATTTCAAAATCCAGATGTGTGTATGTATGTGTGTGCAGGGCCTGAATCATAATCTCTTTAAAGAAACAAACTAAAAAACTAAATAAACATGGAGTTTCAAAACACTTATTGGCTGTATATATGCTTAAAGGGACAACCTGACAGCTGTTATAATGGTAAAGGACATACTGTAAGCCTTACCAACCTGGCTTTTTCTTTAAAGAAAAAAAAAGAAAAACAACAATGTGCAGTAGAGACAATGTTGTCAAAAATAAAACATATAAAAAGAAACTGTTCATTGCCAACCCAACATAAAACACAGAAAACTATTCTACTGATAATCTTACTCTTTCACACCCTTATTCTAATCCCTGTTAACCCGTTCTCTACACAAATAAAGGCATACACTGACAAATACTCCTCTCACTGCTCCATGCCTCCCTCTGTGAAGAGGGCTATCTCTCCCTCCATCTGCATGTGTGAGGGGTTGTCCTGGTGTGTCAGTAATGACAAAGTCCCAGTGTTCCTCTCTGCCAATTAGCCCAGCCGTAATTACACAGACACATATGGAGCTGTCAATCACCTGGCTCCTCCACACAGGAACTCATCTACCCAGCAGAGAGGGTGAGAGACATAGAGAGACAGTGATAGGGAGAGGGATAGAGTTTCCAACAGCTACTTCTATAACACTATGAACGAAAGCATACTGTGCCAATAAGTAGCAGGAGGAGAATTCAGTTCAAATACTGTGTGGAAATCCCAAAGTTTTTATCAAGAAGGTACACACTCAAAAATAGAGGTACCAGTTTGTATATAAAAAGGTACAAAGATTGTCGCTGGGGGTGTTCCCTTTTGAAAGACATTTCTGTACTCTTCGGTCCTGGCCCATTTTTTATACCTTATCAAGCTGTATGACTTAAAGGAGTGATGACATAGCAGTTAAAAACTAGTTTATGTTGTTGGCATTACTTTATATGTAAATACTCCAAAGAAAAAAACGGCATTTTTTACAGCGGAGTATTGTTTTGAAACGCCAGACCTCACTTCCTCAGTAATACAGTTGGGTCCGGTGATGATATGGAGCTTTACCCGGAGACCACGTTGACTTCATTTTGATTGGCTACACCTTATTTGGCTATGACCTTATTTGGAGAATCTAGGTCAAGCTGCGGTCGGAGTTTGCTAAAGGCTAACTGCTAGCAACATGGGCACTTCAAACAGTGTGAGCTACGTTTATCAGACAAGACAGCATTTAGAAAATAAATAAACTTACAGGTAATGACAAGGTTGTGGCCGCCTCCCTCAGTGTTGCAGTTTTCTTTTAAATCCATTTGTTTGAAAATCCAGACCTGACTGCACAGAAGTTACTACTAGCTCCATACACGAAGCTGAATCAGACAGGGAGGGGAGGGGGGAGCGGACGGTGCATAAACCGTTAGGAGAGGGGGGGGGGGGGGGGGGGGGGCGGGGGGGGGGGGGGGGGCTGTTTACTTGATAGTGTGCTCTTATTGGAGCAATTAAATTACGTAGAATGATTGAACTACGTAGAATGATAGCCTGCTGTCTGATTCAACTGTTTCTGAGCAGAGAGACAAAGCTGACAGACCATAAACAGGAACTTTGATTCTCACTCTGGACATTCACATGGCCTCATCAGTGCACAACAGATCATATTATACACCCAAAACCCCAGAAAAGTGAAATTTGATGTCATGGCACCTTTAATAAAGTACAATTAAACCAATTAAAATGATTAATAAAAGTCAACAAAATAGAGATTATGACAACAATCAAAGATGCTAATAATAAATGAATAATTATTATATAAATATGAGGCCAAACACATATATAATTATGCAAATAATTGTTACTATGATTAGGCTACTATGATTATTATGAAAATAATAATATAATAACTATAGGCTTATTATACTACTGTTTAGAAGGACTGTTATTTATAGTTATTGTACAAGCTACGCACATTTTTCAATTCTGCAGGTACCCTTTGGGTTGAAATGGTAGTATATAGGTACACTTCTGGCCTCATAAAGACCAATATTGTACTTTTAAGAGAACATTTGTAAAAAATGTACCTACAAAAATGTTCCTGTCTTGTACCTCTGTTTTTGAGTGTGTATAAAACCCTATTACAGAGGCATTTTGTAAAAATTTTGTGTCAAAAGCTTTATTTTGTGGTGTTGTAACAATTTATGAAAGTACATTCTATCCACCTTATTCCTATCCCTCCATGAGCCCTTGTGTGAAATATGCGACCGACTTTCGGTTCTACCAGAACAGGCGTTTATTTTCTGTACATGCTAGATGTTCGGGCTACTCCACTTTCTTGGAGCTTTTTAGGTAAACTATGTGGGAACATCAGCTGTCACAGCTCAGACAGGACAACGTTACGATTCCTCTTCCTCGTGCAACACAGGGTTGGGAGGAGGACTAGAAAATTTGGTCAAAAATAACAAACAGTAGCATTATTACCCACTTAGCTCTGTCATAGATGACTGTGAAGCAATATGCAATCTTAAAAGCTTCGAGGCTTATTACTACCTACATAATAATAATAATAATAATAATAATGATTATTATTATTATTATTATTATTATTTTAACTCATTTTATTTAAAAAGCATCTTATAAGAGCACCCAAGGACACTACAGAGAAGATAAAACATTAAAAACACTAAGCTAAGACACTACACATAACAGTTACCACATAAAAACAACATTGGATTGGTACATATGGACTTGGGTAGAAAAGAGTGTCTGTACAGAAGAGTTTTGAGTCTGGATTTAAAGAGAGGGAAATGTCTACTGGATGGAGATCGGGAATTCCAGAGATGGGGAGCAGAGTAGGCTAATACACACTAATAAGGTTAGTCATGTTTTGTTGAAAGAGGTGGGATACAATCTTATTTACTTAACAGCAGATGCAAATTTTTTATTGGCAGAATGCGACCATTTGGTCACAGTCTGGAGCCCTTCAGCCTCTCTTTCTCTCAGACCGAGGAGCGTGTTCTACACATCGCTCTTGTAGCCACAAATTAAACTTTCTCTGGTTGTTAGTACAACCATGAACAGCGCAATATATTCCTGAACCATGCAAGGACATTTTCTGGGGCAAATCGTTTACGGATGTTATGAACGCTTTTGTTGAAATGTTAGGACAACTTACACTGTGAGTTACTGTAATGGGTAACAGGGCTGTCAACGAATATTCTAAATTTGAATATATATTCGAACGTCAATAAAAACCCAAGATCCAGATGTGAAAATTAATATTCGAATGTTAAATAAACAGTGGAAAAATAGCCTATTACATTAGGCCCACATTTGCTACACTGGTTTGATTATAGGCCAACTAATCCGGCCAAACGCCACAACTAGACTGTCCACCATTGTCTTGGTAGCCTTTCTGTATGTGTAATTAGAACAGATGAAAATCAGACTTTTTCCTTAACAATATGGAGGAGTCCTTCAACAATACCAAAAGCCAAATATATGATAACATAGAAAAGTAACAACCTTTGAAAGAATTTAGTTTTTTAAACTTTGATGAATATTCATGAGATCTGCGTGTTATTCCAGTATCGGTTGCCATTAAAGCCAGTTTCCGGAGGTGAATAATAGTTTAAATTCATGCTCCGATGTAAAAAAAAAAAAAAAAAAAAAAAAATCTCCAGATAACATACCTATAGGTTATACGACTGTCCAACATTGTAAATATTCACGCTGCTTTCCATGTTGGCAGATAAGAGGTAATTAGGACTCGTTCCCCAAGCAATGGTGGTGCCACAACATGGTGCAACACACAAAATGCTCATCAGATTAGTCTACAAGTATGTCTTGTATTAGTTTGTCCTGTTGGCACATTGCTCAAATGGATATTCGAACATTTTTCAATTATGTTTTAAAGCAGCCTTTACCGATCTTGCATTTCAGAAAGCACAGCAAGATTATTTGAATATAAACAGTCCCGCCTCACTCCTAAGACACACCCCTTCATTCCCTCCACCTCCTAATGCAGAAGCAAAGGTTTGACAGGCAGGTCCGTTGGACAATCCTAGAGGTGCACCCCACTTCAAGGATTGGTTGGAGTTTTCATCAAATATTTAGAGATTGGAATAATATCTTATTTTGATTAATGGTAGGTCTGTCTTGTATTTTAGAGTTCCATTACCTCATTCATAGCATTTTACCCTGTTAGAAAAATAGTGTAAGAATGCAACATCGGTAAGGGTTGCTTTAATTTTAGGGCAAATATTCAAACGCCATTTTGGAGCAATTTTGACAGCCCTAATGGGTTAGCGCTATTTCCGGTATCTCACAGGAAGTTGATTGCATAATCATTCGTACATCCGTTAGCTCTGGAATAAGGTGGATAATGAAATTGATTTAGCTGGTACTAAAAACAAAAACAAAAAAGTGTAAACTGGGACCCAACTGTTTTATGGTTCACTTTCTAAATATGTTATTTCAAAATGATAGAAAACAAATTTCTAAATAATTCAGAATATGGGCGCATTCACAGTGGTACTGTGTGGTCGACTTCAAACAAACTCTGGTCTGCTTCCACAGATAGTCTAAAATCGTGTGAATGCGCACACATACGCTGGAGTGGACCAAAGAAGCGAACTCTGATCTACAGACCAAGGGTCTCAGTTTACTTGCAAGTGAGCCTTTGAGTGACTTGTTTGCAGTTTGAAAACAAACGGTGAACCAAAGACAGGAAGTGATGTAAAGCACGACATACTGTAGCACATGTTGGATAGCTCACCACCTCTCAGAGTGCTCATACTGGACCCAAATTTAAAAAATGTTGGGATGCTTTGTAAATTATAAATTGAAAATTAGAATACACATGATTTGCATGTCATAAAACCATTCTATTCCCAATAAATCATAAACACTGCTGCTTTGAAATGCACCTTTTATGCCCAATTACAGTATATCATTGACCTGTCCCCAATTAAACTAATTATCCTCCTCCAGTTGTTTTTGATTTGAGTCCAGCATTTTTCATGAGAGGGTACAATGTTTCAACATCTGATATGTTGTTTATATTCTAAAGACAATACAAAAATGGGTTTATGTATTCTGTATTCTTACATTTTACCCCAATCCCAACCTTTTGGAATTGGGTACATTGTTCTTATATGTTTGCATTTATTGCTCCGAACAAGGTCTAAAGGTGTAAAGAATCACAGTAAGCAGTAAAATAATTCTACAAAATTCCTCCATTACAATGTAAGAGAATAATAACTTTATACAGAAAATAATAACTTAGTTATTGCTACTATGGTTCAACATGTTCTTCTGTACAGTAAATCAAGAAGCATATTTAATTTTTAACACACTGCCTCTGCAGTTCTGCTTTTATGTTAGATAATGGCAAGTATGTCACTTCTTTTTGTTGTTCATCTGAGGTTGTATTCATCTCATTTTAAGACCATGTAAAGACCAGATGATTTTTAATTATCTTCTGCTGTGTAAAATCATACAAGTGAAAAAGGGTTGTATTTTTTTTGCGCTGGCATTAATTAATTCCTGATTCAGCCTTGTAAATAAATGAATTAAAGTCCCTCTTAATGGGGCTCTGATTTCCCCTGAGTATAACAGAACAAAACAGATGAAAGTTTCATGAGGAGGACAACATGATCACAGAACTTATTTGTCAGGCTTTTGAGTATCATGTCTTGCTTATAGTAGGCTGTTTAATTTCAATTTCTATCCTTTCAGGGGCCAGTTATTCGGTAATAACAACAAAGTGACCCTAAAACGAATGCAGTCTTAAGAAGTGAATTATAAGTGTAAGAAGGTGAGTTTGACTTTTTTCACATACGATATGTGACTCTCAGGAATGAACCAAGAGGATAATAATCAACACAAAATGACAACTTTTATTTAAAATGCACTTTTGTAACAGAGTTGCAAAGTGCTTTACAAGAACAGCAACAATAAATTACAATGAAAAAAAGAAAATGGTGAGAGTAGGGGCATGAGGTCCACTAATGCAACAGAGTGGTGGAGGGGTAATATTATGAATAATTGGCGTGGAGAGAAAATGAGGTATGGGTTTGAGTAGGAGAGAGAAATGAGAACAAAAAGGAGAAAAACGGGGAGGTCCAGAGTCCCAGCACAAGTCTTACCTCTGGGACGTCTTCTTGTACTTGCGCCTGCCAGAGAAAACAAACATGAGGATAGTGAGGCTTCAGACAGACGGAACAAACATAAGGGTCATGCACAAACCACCAACCAATTTCAACTTAACACACGCTAATGTGTGAAGAATTGGTCATGTCCATTCATATTTTCTTCTTTAACCCCAAAGAACAAATTCCTGATTTAAAAAAAAAAAGGTGTTTTAATCTAATTATGCAGTCCCAGAATGGAACATCTGCCTTTTCTTGGTGATATGGAAAAAAAATATAAATGTGACTGAGGCACTGAAATTTTTCATCTGTGTGACTTCAAGTAAAATGTGATGCTAAAATACACTACTTTGGTTTGAAAATAGAGCAGACCTTCTGGCCTTGTTTGAGAATGTAAAGGCTCGAATAGAGCGAACAACTGAAATGTGACAAACTCAAACCAAAGGGTACTGTAGTCCAACAAGGCAAATTCAACACAGCAAGGCTCTATTTGTGTTAGCTGTCTTGACAAAACCTAAACATCCTCTCAGAGATAACGGGTACTACAGCAGTGCTTATGATCTTTGTTAACTCTGGCTTTCCTCTTGAGGCTCTGCGTGCTCTAAAAATTGATTTTACAACTTTATTTGATGCGTTTTCAGCAGAAAATACACACACAGATAGACATTTTATATATAAGTAGAACAGGCTGTATAAAAAAAAAGGTTTGAAAAATCTAAAAGCATTTATGAAAAAGATCAACTTCAATACAGTAGCACAAAAAGCTCTTGAACTCTTAACCTGACAAGAAGTGCATCTACTGCAGCTCTGACAGTGACCCATGATTGTGTAAAAATGATGTAATTCACTGACTAAATCAAAGCAAATCGTGGAGTGATTTTCAGCGGGGATTAAGATCCACAGTGGATCAGACGTTTAATAGCTAGATTAAACACTGAAAAGATGTCATGAAATCAACAGTGTATCATGATTAAATTTGGTGATTAAAATACTAACATTTGATCAGCATCAGAGCATTTTGCACTGGTTGATTTGAAGAATGACTATTAAATGACTGGATTTTTTTTCAGTTATTTTCCAAGCCATCATTTATTCCACATTATTTACATTTTCAGACAGAAAATTTCAACACAGCTAACAGCATTTTTATATTGTGAGTCAGATTTTTTTCTCTCTGGAACATTATCGGGATAAGAATCGATGAATTTATTGTGTTTTGTTCATACTGTATTTACCCAAGCCTCTCAACATAAATTGGTATTGAGCGGATCAAAAGAGGGCTACCTTCATGACTCACAACTGAGTTTCAGCTCAACATTGCTCATTATCTTTTGTTGTACAGCCTTTCAATCAAACAAACAGGGCATTTACTGAGGTCAGAAAAGCAACTTAGCAGTATTTACAATCTCAAAAAACTTTGACAAGAAACACAAAATAAGAGAGACATTTGCATGGGTAAAGGAAAGTGCTGATAGACTGCTAGTGCAAAGTTAAAGCACTTATCTGCAAACAAATGCAAATATTTTGACTTAATGGTTTGTTTCATCCTGTTTTCAGTTATCACTTTACTCAGTTGAATTTATACACACTAAATTCTAAAAAGACTGCAAATGCTTACTGGGTTATGCAGGTGAGGGTTAGCATAATGATATGCAAATAGAACACACACAAATACACACATCACTCCACCCTCTGATATCCCACTGACTTACACACAATCACACTGGGAAACCTACACAGTCACATTAACACACTTAAAGCACTATCGCTTACTCTTAACATTTGACCTAAAACACACCAGGTGATAACAATGTGGCTTTAAAAGCTGAGTGCAGATCCACACACACTCACATTCACATTTAAGACACCCTTAACAGCAAAGTGAGGGGGGAGTTACTGTAGAGGGTGGATTGGAGAGCTGGGTGTGTGTGGGTGTGTGTGGGGTGGGGGGGGGGGGAACCAACCACTGTTCTGCAGACTGGAGACGTGGATTTAAATTCAAGTCAGGCAGAATTCACAGCACTTAACTTGATTTGTTTCTCAGTTGTTTTATATCAACCTCTTAGAGCTCAGCGCAAAACTGCAAGCTAGGGAGGTTATCCCCCATAGAGATATGTTAAGAGCTCCCCTGTGGCGGAAAAGAATAAATCAATCATCTCTGGTCCATCAAGCAATTAAAATTAAAACTAGATGAAGTGCCATAGTTAGATGGTTTTCTTATCATAGAGACACTTGAAGATGGGAAATGGAAAGAGAAGGAAGGATGATTTTTAATGTAAGTCTTTGAACAGAACGAGGTAACTAAAAAGTTGAAGAGGCAGAGGTTTTGATATGTTTCACTACTCTTTTCCTTTTGTAATTTATGTTCCACCTTCTGCTGCTATCCTGAGTTTACACTGGGAGGTCATCAAGATCTTTCTGAACTTGGATACAATGTCCTCTGCACAGTGAGGATGGTAAAATGACTCAGACAATTCCAGAAATCATTGTAATTACTATATAAAGGTCACAGATAAATCATAAAAATAATGTGACTTAAAAAAAAGCTGTAACGCCCTTTAAAATGGGTGGCCAGATTTTGAACAATGACTTGCTTTTCTTGCACTTTGGTGGGAGACGTGTTTAAATCCTCTGTGACAGTAAAGGGGCAAATAGCGCAGAGTAAACACACTCAATTACATTCAAAGTGCCTGCACTGACAACAGGGCAAAGTTTTACAAGGCAATGTGCTTTAATATCTTGAGTAAAGCCACAATAAGTTGTGTAGTTGTTAAACAATTTTAGAGAATATATGTGTTTAGATTTGCACTCGGTTAATATAAAAGACGAGAGCTATTGATACCTTTCTTGCTCTTTTTTTCAAATAACTGGTTATTTGGATTTTGCTATTTGATATGAGAAAGCAAGACTATTAAAATCAGTAAAATGTTAAGGTGAGATTTCTGAAAGAGTTAATGTCACCACATTTAAGACATGTAAGCAGCTGTTTCCAGCAGTGACAGTTTACTAAACATGCATCAATCTACTTTTGAGGGGTTCTGATCCAACTTTGATTTCTGAAATTGGACATCTGCGTATATTTACATTTTGTGATATCAGATCAGTTTATGTAAACGTTATTGTGATTATGGTGGTTATTGTTAAAGGTTTCATTATGCTGTGGTGAACTCCATATCACTTCCTCTAAGGAGCTGATCAATAAAATTAAAGCAAGAGTTGGTAATCCTGCTCAGAAACACTTTTTGTTATACTGGATGAAATGGTTCTTCCATCCTGACAGTAGTCAATACATCATGTATTCATAAAAAGGGAGGAAAAAAGTTGTATAGAACGAACGAATTGATGCCTTAATGTCTTGTCTCCATCCCTCCCTTCTCCCTGTCCCCACGTGCATTGCTCTGTGCCCCGCTCACTGTAAACAAATATAGCTAACACACTGCTAACTGCTGCTGTGCCAAAAAACCAAACCAAAACAACAGATAAGGATTAAGTCTTGGAGGCGTTCGTGTTTGCAGTGTGGACTTTTTACACTGCAAAAGGAGTAAGAGGTGAGTAGATTCATGCTTTTAGAAACGTGGTTTGTCAGCTGTTTACTATCAAGCTAACGAGCTATCCACACAGCTGTTATCGTTAACCTGCTTGTAAAACATGGGCACACATCCCTGCGCTCTGAGGGTGTGGTTTTGGGTGGTGTGTTTTTTTTTTTGTTTTTTTTTTAATGTAGCTTGCTTCAACTGTTTTTCCAACATTGCCAACCCTAGCTTTAATCCAAATGTATTCCAAAATAACATAAGAAAAAAACTTTTAAGGTAAATAGAAGCCAAGAAGTTGCTGTTCTGTAGCTGTTTCATAACCTTTATAAAAAAAACAAAAAACAAAGGTTATTATAATTTAGCAGTAAGAACAGCTTTTTTTTATTATTTCATGTCCATGAGATTGTGTTAACAAGGGAAGAAAGATGTACGTGAAAAATCCGGGAACACTAGATAGCCTGATACAGTGTGGTCTGCAGTATCAGCTCAGAGGGCTCGTTTCTGCTGAACAGTACTTCTGTTCATAGAAGCTGCTGTTAAATCTGGCCGGAACGTCTTCACGGAGCCAATTTGCAAGAACTTTATTTTCATGTGAAAATCCTACAAACGGGACTGTGCTAGTTGCAAAAGTTATGAAAGCATGGCTGATGCTGTACTGTGAAAAAAGTCAGTCATGCTTAACAAGCTGCAGCATATGAGCAAAACAACCCAAACTAGAGATTCCCTTATCTTCCTTCACCTTCTATATGCACGAGTAACATTATCATGTCGCCTATTACAGTAGTTTAGAAAGGAGAATTATCCAGAATTATCCTTCAAAGATGGAGACATATTGGCAAGCATGATGAATTGGAGCAACCTTTCTGTGGGCTAATCCCTCCAGTTTTCATGTTGTCTGCTGGTTTACCGTTCCTCTGGAAAGCTTCATCAAGTGTCTGCTGCAAACAGTTTTCTCTTCCCTTCTTATCCGAGTGACGTGTAACCCCAAAAACCTTGTCACATTTCAAGCTGCTGTCTTATTCTTTTTTATGTTTCCAGACAGAAATACATCCAAATTAGTGACATGCTAAAATAGCAAAAGCAACCTACTCCCCATCAGACTTGTGGGTTCAAGTGTATAGTCACACTGCATCTCAGCAAAAAACTAGGAGTAAAAATCTAAATCATGAGAATCAGATCTATAGGCTCTAATGGATACATTTCATCAACTGATTTTTCAACAACATATTTTAATAGGCTTAAACCTGCATAATTACAGTATGTCTATCTTTTGTAAACACGGGAGTCCTACATAAGTCCTACTGTGGATCAGTAAGGTGGATTGGGGCATTCAGTCCGTTATCTGATCCATGTCCAAACTCGTTTGTTTACTACAATGTAGACCTCAATTCATCATGCATCAGGTAGAATGATGGATGTTTTAAAGATTACTTGTCTACCATGAAATATGACTCATATGAAACTTTCCAATGAATTATACTGAAAAGTGGCAGTGAATGGAGCAAATGTCATTATGAGGTGTTTACGACAAAGCCAAGCTACGACAGAGGAGAGTCACATTTGAGACCATGATGTAATGATTGTTTTGTCTCTTTGTTGTTATTCATTCACTCTTTTCTTTCAGTGTCAGTCACTTTTTCCTTAGGATATCTAACACTAGTGTTCAAAATCAAAACTACGAAGGGGGATTATGATTTGGACTTTGAGATACAATTAACATAATGTTACAACATGACATTTAGGAAGTTGTCTTGGTAACATAAAAAAGGCGATTTTGCCTACATTTCCTGATGCAACTATTGTACTCTAGCCAAGTTTCAAGTAAAAGTCTAGATCTATCTCATCTGGCAAAATGGTTCTGAAGCCTGCATAATAGTAAATATCTTGTTCTCATGAAAACAACTTAAACTGACAAAAATGCCATATTCAATTACTATTTCACTATTTAACAGAGCTGACAGACAATTTGATAATGATCTTTTAATGAGTAAATGAAAAAACTCAGCCTATACTAGAAAAAGGATAATTAAATACTTTTCTACAATTTTCCTACAAAATTCTCTCTCTCTAATCAATTAAATCGGCTGATTAATTTAGCTCAAATTATATAAAATACAAGTTAAATATGGGTTATATGGACATCTTCATTTTGAATGAGTGACTGTGTACAAATGTTTGGCCAGTACTCTTTTCATCACTTTCTTTCAATATTAAGTTAATCACTCATCAGATGTAATTGTAGTCAGCCATCCACCGCAATCCTCCTTGGGCCAAGACCACAATCCCATACCCTTAAGTAAGCTCTGCATTATGAGCAGAGGATCAATTAATTCAATAATTCAATCATTTCCATTATGGAAAGAGGCTGTGTGTGTCCCAGTGATCTAAAACATAATGGGGCCATTTCTCAGGGGAAGCAACAAGACAAATCCACTCTTCATGTCATGAATAGAGGATGCTATCAGGTTTTAGACTGCATCACTGAAGGTTGAGCAAAGAGAAAACTCTCCAAAGTAAATGCCCTACCTGTCTATCTATGGATGATTGGTGTACTCTGGAGAACACTGTGCCACAGCCTGTGCTGTGATAGCCACACTTACACACAAATCATACAGCTGCCAAACAAATCTCCAAGGATAAGCTGGCAGCACATAAACAAGCCATCATATATACTCTCAAAAAACAAATCCAATCTCTGTCAGAGACATCATCACATGCACAGAAACTTTTCTCATCTCAACCCTCGTACACATGCATAATCTTTAGGGCTGCCTCTAGTCAAACAGAGGCTCTTTGTGAGATTAAAGACTAATTTGATCTCTGACACACAACAGGAGCTCTCTGAGCAACCAACAAGCTCCCATTACATTCATCTGACTCACTATCCGTCAATTATCCAAAAAGACAGATTGTTATGATGGTTACCAAATTGAAGAGACAACAAAATCCTCTGAGGAAACTAAATGTGGCAGGGGATGATGGTGGAAGGACTATGGGCTCTCCATACCTTAGAGAGATAAATACTGGCTCATCACAGAATTAGCTAAAGACTATAACATAAAAATAACTGAAAAGAAATTAAGTATATTGCTCAAATAAAAAAATCAGCAGCAGTTTTTTGTCCATGATCATTTTCAGTGAAGAGTAAAAATACATTTAATTCAGACTTCAAAAATAATGTTAAGGATTCAATTATAATCCATCTCCCAGAGCAACAGTGCAGCCTTCCCCCCTGCTGAGTAAGAATGATGAAAATAGAAAATGCACAATAAGAAAATTCTCACTTCAACTTGCATGTAAAGTGTGTCCAGAGAAAGGTGAGAACAGTGTTGAGTGGTTGTTGAATGTCCCCAAGTATTACAACAGTGCCGGAAAGTGAATCATATAAAATGACCACAAACACCTCCTTTTCTTTTATCACACAAGTCCTAAAAGTGGATAAAGGCAACTTAAACAAATGAAAGAAACATTGTATGTATGAGGCAAAAGAGAAGTGTAAGAGAAATGTTCTGGTATGACTCTGTAATGCGGCAATAACTGCAGCTAATTGTCTCTGTTCATGTTATCGAGCACGTTTAACTTTATCTCTGAGATATTAGCAGGTTTTCTTTACATGAACAACTCACATTAGGCTATTCCTTAAGACTTTAATTAGATTAAGGCTGCAGCTGACCTGTGATTTCCAAAGCATTCACTTGATTTTCCTTAAGTCATGCCTTGTCAAAACAACTTGGGATCACTGGCTCTGTTTGTTTCATTAAAATGACCAGCATTTAAACCACTTCTCATCTGATATTTTGGGTTTATCTGTTCGATTTGCATCTACAGTCAGGAAAAGATTAATGACTCCAAGTTTGGACTTTAAATTTTCCAGTCAAAAGGGAGTAGTTGCAGCTGGCATAATACAGTTTGTTTACAGCAGGCTAGCTAGCTATCTAGCAGAGGACAGCAGGTTACTAACACTATTAGCTTAATACAGTCATCCCTAAGAAACAAATTCTCAGATGAACAAGATTTTCCTCCACTCACTAATGACTGGACTGCTAACTATCTACAGTCCAACAGCCTTCTGTCCAGAGAGCTGTCGACTCTGTGCTGTTGTGCTCAAGACATACAGTACGTTTCAATTGTCAAAAGCCGAGTTTACATTGTTAAATCCAGGCATCCTCACTTTGACCCAGTTCCATGCAGGTAATTCCTCACCCCGGTGATCTCCTGACCAACCTTACTGTACAATCAACCTGGGGAAATGCACCTGTGTGGTGAGTCCCTCTTGCAAGGCAGTCAAGCAATGGATTGGACCTCAAACTCCCTCATTTGCTGAGACTTCCGCTGCTGCTGCGGACAATCAAATAAAGTAATGTGCTCGTTGGATCATCCGTGGTTCATTGCGTAAAAATCAACAGGTGTTTCACCACATGCCATTTGGATGCTCTCTTTATTGACATCAATAATGGTGGCGACATCCCTTAATCTCTAATGTTGCTGCGCATGTTGGCACCACTGGTCATAAACTGCAGCAGTCAGAAAAGCTTAGAGATTTTGAGTCTTTAATTAACAAACATTTGAATGGTGGACAGCAATGTGTCATATGTGGATCACTGGCATCCCCCTGCTGTGGTGATGTAAAGTTTAGCAGAATAAGGCAACTCACATCTGGCTTAAGGATTACTGCTGTCCAAGAGTCATTCCTTATGTTTACTATTTCACCAGTTTCTGTAACAGAAGGGATCTCTTCAGAGTGAATTAAGTCAACCCAAACCATGCAGGATCATGAATGTGTCAATGAACAGTAATCTTACTAATTAATAAAGCACAAACCAGTAATGAAAACTCAAAGATTTAGAGTTCTTGTACATAAAAAAAACCTATTTGTCTCAGGGCACTCTTTGTGCAAATACAGTTATTTGTACAATAAAAGTTTTACTATTCAATGTTAGATCATTGGAAAATAACGTTCATTATTAATTATATAATTTCTGGGAATAATGGACTTCATGGCAGTGACTGAGACCTGGCTCACTCACTATTTGAACAAATCACTTCAGTACTGAAGCTTGTCCACTGACTGCAGTGTTTCCCCTACAATTACATGGTTGAAAATGGTTAAATCATATTGTTATCATTTGTCCTATTCCCATTGTGATGCTGTAATGGTAGGTTACCTGTTACAGATACAGTTATTGAATACATGATTCAGCAGAGCTAATTTTAAGGTTGCTGATATCTACATCCTGTTCACTAAGCCTGTGTGTAAATCACACCTATGACTGACATTGTGTATGGATGTCGGATACGTGTCGTGTCCCCCCTCCCCCGCAAGGCTGTAAACCTGTGGGAAACTCTGGACTAAAATATCTATGACATGTTCATAGCCCAAGTCTCCAGTCTCTCCGGTCATCAGAAGCAGGTCACTAAGTTCCCCTTTAAATTAAATCCAAGGCTGTGGAAAGTCTCTTTAGTTACTGAGGTCCATTTCTCTGTAATAAACTGTCTGCAAATCTAATTGCCATTAAAACTATGTCTACTTTCAAAACTAAACTCAAAAGCATTCCTGTTTTTATAAGCCTTAAAGTAATAATTGTGAGCTTGTAAAGCATTTCTCTGCCTTTTGCTACATGTCCTTTGTTTTAAATTTTTTCAAATCCAAATTTGTTTACATATTTGTGTACGTGTGCATGCATGCACATACACTTCTCTGCTTGTCTATGAGTGAATCTTAAGTAGTTTGTGTTCTTATACTTTGTCTTTTATATTCAGCACCTTGGGTTTACATGTAATGACGTGCCAAATAAACTTGCCATTTTGCTACATGACCCACTTTCTCTATAGACTCAGTTACCAAACAGATGTTAGGTACCTTTAGAATGTGCTTCTATAATCCAGAAATTGTGGATTTATTCAGATAAATAGACTCAAACCATGATACCGCCACCACCACATTTAACAAACATGAAAAGGTCCCTGCATAGTTTTTTTTTTTCCTTTTTCAAATGTAATGCTTCATTTTCAAACCTAAAATGTTTATTTGCTTTTATTTGTCCGAAAACAATTCATCCAATTGCCTTCTGTCTTATACATGTGATCTTTAAGCAAACCACTCTCAAGCAGGAATGGTGGTTTTTAATGAGTTCTCTGTGATCATAAATGACTAAGCATAATCCTTTTAATTGAGTTCTTCTTATCTAATTTTAGGACTTGTATGAAAACATACTAACTTTAAACCCTTTTGGGGAATAATCTTTTTTTTTTTATTATTTTATTTTTTATGGTGTCTGAATTTCTGTGGAAAATTTAAATGGTTCACAAACTTTCCAGGATCCCTGTATGTATAAAATATTTTGTTTTTCTTAAATAAAGAAACTAGCTGAAATAGGCAAGGTGCCACTACAGGCTTCTTTTATTAATTATTTAAAGACAATTGATATGGATGCATAAAAGATGAAAGATGACAGGTGTATGGATAAAGAAGAATAACAAAGGTGGTGAAATTTTCTGCAGTCTTAGAGTTATGGTGTCATATTTCTCATTGAAAACTGAAGTGTGCTTCATGTCAGATGAGACATATCTGGCACAAAAATTGCACCACTATCAACATTTCTTTATCTTTGAAATGAGGACAAGATAAAAACTTCCATTTTCTTGAAATGATTAAATATGTATGCAAAAGCACGAGCAACACTTCGGCCCTGTGTGCTTTGTTTATTTTCTTTGGCTATATAACAAACTATTAGTTGATTTGAGAGGTTACAACATTTTTATGTTTTCTCATCACATTTTTTTGTTTCTTTATCTTTCTCTTTCTCTCTATTTTCTGATAGTCTAACACTGATTTTCTTTGATACCTGGACACAGAAACAATGCAATTGAAACTTTGATAAAATCAGCTTGAGGTAAACAGAACCAAGTTTTTATGTTGACAGCATTAATATCTAAGTAATCTGTTTATAGGTATATAATAATATTAAAATGAATGTTAAAAGCTTATCTCAAATACACTGAAGCACACACATACTTGTTGAAAAGAGTAAAAATGAAGATACTTACAGTCCCCGGAGCCTGAGCCAAATCTTTTCTATCTGTTCTGGCTGGAGGTACTTCAGGGCAGTACTTTCAAACTCTTCAATCTCTTTGGTGGGCGACTCCATGTCAGAATGACTTCCGGATGAAACAACAGGAGACGGAAAAATATAAAATTCAAAACTTTAATCCTTGTTAGGTGGAAGAAGCGAGGAAGACGTAACACAGAGGAGAGAAGGATGCGAGGTAGTGAAACCCAGGATGTCACCGAGGTTCCTCATTCACATTTGTAGCCACAGCTGCGACAAACCGCCTGCCATCCTTCCCTTTTCTCTCTAGTACACTGAGAGAGTATGTTTGAGTGAAACTCAGTAACTCAGTGCAGGGCTCAGGCAGCTGTGACAGCCGTGAAACAGTCCAACTGCACCTCTTTCCTCTTTAGCTCTCTCGCTCTCTCTCTCTCTCTGGTCTCTCTCTCTGTAATTCGTTCACTTCTCTCCTGTGTGAGCACAGGGGTCCTGGAGCCGTGCCATGCTCTCCCAGCAACAACGGGATGCAGACGGCAGGGCAGTGCAATCTGGGATTAACGCTCACTGCCGAGCTCTCCTCACAAGAGGGAGGGGAGGAGAAACAGCACCCGTCAAAGAGAGGGAGGAGTCTGACCGATAATGAGAAACCATGTTCTGTTCCATCCAGTGGAAAAACGCAGGGATTGAGGCAAGAAAATGAATGGGGATACAGAGAGGACAAGCGCCAGACATTTAGGAGGAGGGATGACAAAAGTGACGACCACCAAGAAAACCACAATCATACAAAAAAATATTCTGATTAAAGGAAATACCTCAAACAAGAAGGACTCTGCAGCAACTGCACAGGGTTCTCTTTCTTATTTAATACTCAGTTGCTTAGTTAATTTAAAAATAAATATATAGCAAAAGAAGACTTTAGAAATGTGGATTGATTTTTAAAGTAATGTAAAAAAAATTGCTACAAAGTCAACCTTTTTAAGTCTGTATCTTTTCTCTATTAATCTGAATCGTGGATAATACATTTGCTATACAACATATTAAAAGCCATGCCAAGGGGGATTAAGTAGCATGCAGAGAGAGCAGTGACACTGATTTGACAGAGATTACTTTGATCCATTGAGTGCATTCGGGACCGTCCTATATTCAATCCTCCCGATTACAAGCTCTGCAATACATAGAATTATTTTTCTTGCTTTTTCTAACGTACAACATATTTCAGTATTCAAATACCATGGTGGTTTTCACCATGTAAATATGTGCAAAAATGACTTCATTGGTCAGATTTTGTGGAGTAAGCAAGCTAAGTCTAAATAGAAGTTGCTTTATGACATTTGTAACCATTAACCATTTCTGTTAAACTCATTGTATAATGGAAGCTGAAATATTTGCAACAAGTCCTACAGTGGGTATGGAAAATTCAGACTCCTTTAAACTTTTTACTCTTTGTTTCATTGCAGCAGTTTGCTAAAATCAAAAAAGTTCATTTTATTTTTCATTAATGTACACTCAGCACCCCGTCCTGACAGAAAAAAAACAGAAATGTAGAGGTTTTTGGCAATTTATTGAAAAACAAAAAACTGTAATATCACATGGTCATACGTACAGTATTCAGACCCTTTGCAGTGACACTCATATTTAACTTACAGGCTGAGCATTTCTTCTGATCCTCCTTCAGATGGTTCTACTCCTTCATTGGAGTCCAGCTGTGTTTAATTAAACTGATTGGACTTAATTAGGAAAGGAACACACCTGTCTATATAAGACCTTACAGCTCACAGTGCAGATCAGAGCAAATCATGAGGTTGAAAGAACTGTCCAAAGAGCTCAGAGACAGAATTGTGAGAGACTCCCAGACTGTGAGAAATAAGATTATCTGGTCTGACGAGACAAAGATTGAACTTTTTAGAGATAATTTTAAGTGGTATGTGTGTTAAAAACCAGGCACTGCTCATCACCTGCCCAATACAATCCCAACAGTGAAATGTGGTGGGAGCAGCATCATGCTATGGGCGTGTTTTTCAGCTGCTGGGACAGGACGATTGGTTGCAATTGGAAGAAAGATGAATGTTATCAAGTACAGAGAGATCCTGGAAGAAACCCTCTTCCAAAGTGCTCAGGACCTCAGACTGGGCCAAAGGGTCACCTTCCAGCAAGACAATGACTCTCAGCACACAGCTAAAATAACAAGAGTGGCTCGGTGACCATTCTTGACTGGTCCAGCCAGAGTTAAATATGAGTGTCACTGCAAAGGGTCTGAATATTTTTGACCATGTAATATTTCAGTTGTTTTTTGTTTGTTTGTTTGTTTTTTAATAAATAAATATAAAATTCTACATTTCTGTTTTTTTCTGTCAAGATGGGGTGCTGAGTGTGCATTAATGTCAATGTCAATGTCAGGTTTATTTGTATAGCACATTTTTAAAAGGCCAGTGGCCAACCAAAGTGCTTTACAGAATAAAAGACAGCAATGAGAAATAAAATTAACTTTTTTCGATTTTGGCAAATGGCTGCAATGAAACAAAGTGTGAAAAGTTTGAAGGGGTCTGAATACTTTCCATACCCACTTTAAGTATGAGATTCCCTGGTTTTTATATTATAAAAGGTTTCTTTTCTTTAAGTTTTAACTGAGATTCTATGTTCTCCATCACTCTGCCCTGAAACGCAACACTGAAATTACACAATGATGTTTTATATGCTGTATCCTCTATACTTTTTTCCATTTTTATATTTCATTTGTATTTGCATTTTTCTTCTGTTTTATTTATACTTTTAGAAAGAATTTTGGCAAACCTCTGGCTTTTAAATGTGCTATATAAACAAGGTTGACTTGATTTGACTATACAATAAGGCATGCTGTATATAAGATTTTAAACATCTAGCTCGTCTGTTTTGTTGCTTTTTTTTTAAGTCAAAAACTTGTAAGGATGACTCAACCCAGCACCACCCTCCTCCTCCCCACAAGACCCCTACCATACTCTCAGGTCTTTCAATTACTTGATGCAGGATGCAGGGATAATGCCAGGGCGCCACCTCAAAGAGGTTCCTGCTTTCATCTACTGAGATGGGTCCTTCATAAGGAGGGAGGAGAAAGGTTTGTCTGAGTACCATGAGCCTGCTGATGTTCTCAAAGGTGCACTCACCCATGACGCTTTCTCTCTGTCTTTCAATTTCTTTCACTCTATGGCTGCCTGGTTTATATCAGCTTTTTTATCACTTTGCTCTTCCCTTTCTGTGGCGGTATGCTGGCCCCAGGAGATTCAGAGGCACTGGGAGAGATGACAGGTTAGCTTAAGGGGGGAACCAAAGAGGCGACTTCACATTTGGCTGTTTACTGTACAAAGGTCTCCAGCACATGGAGCTGATGCACCATCTCATCTGCCAGTGTAGGTGTGACCCTAAGCAAAGTTAAACTTGGTGAGTTAAGTGTAAACTGCTAAAGCAAGCAAACAATATTGAAATTTAAGGACAGATAAAAACCTCTTTGATATTAATAAAGAACCTTTTGTGACTCTCTGCCATAGCCATTTCTTCACCAGCTTTTCAAACTAGCATTTTGTTACTGCCGTCATATTTTATACAGCAAAGGAATAAAAAAGTTGCTGAGGCAGAAATTTGCTCTAAAAATCATTATAACTTTGAAACTTTCAATCGATTTCCAAGTGGCTTTAGAAGTGCCTTCCAACCTGCAACTCTATCTCCATATCTGACAAAAGATTTTGCCCTGTTGGTCAAATGACACTTTTTGCCCAAAAATTCCCATCAGGGATAGACAGTGTTAGATGCCCTATGTGCCCATCCTCCACTCTGACCTCCTCACCCTAACTTTTCTGACTCACCGCACAAATAGAACACTATTTCCTGAATAAACGCTTCAGGGACATAAATAGCAAAGCATGAAATCCTCTGTTTTTTTTTTGTTTCTTTTTTTTCTTTCCTTTTATTTTCTAAGCATTAACATCTTAAATGTGTAATGTGCAAGATTATAAAACCAATGGTTTTCTCATTGAAGTCGCAGACTTAAAAAAAAAAAAAGAGCTGACATCAAAAGTAAAACCTAACTAGGACTATTTTAGAGACACGTTAACTCAGATCACATTTCTCTCTTTGTGAAAGTCTTTTTAAAACTAAGTTTATGTTTAAGATAAGGAAGATATTTTCCCTCATGTCTGCACTACTGATCTAACATATGGGTTTTTCATCATACTACATTTTGTCACTCTCATGTTCCAATGCTGTTAAACTTACCTCATTCTTAATTCTCATCACAACTCAGGTTCAATGGTTTTCTCACCTTTCCACTTTTTGAGACAACCAGTCTGATAAGTTCTTGAAAGCTACCTTTGGTTCTACAATCCACTTTCAGGCTGCCTTCCCCATCTCCACCTCTCCTTGATGCCAGGGGAGCCTCAGGAAAGTATTTGCCACCTCCTTTCTCCACTAATTCACCACCGGCTACTAGATTTAAAGCTGTCCTATCTTTTAATTTTCCTTTATTCATGTCACATTGGAGTCTTTTCCCCAAAGGTCTGTCTAATTCATCAATAAATCTTGCTGCTTCTTTTTAATTGATCTCTACATAAAATGAGACAAGTTATTTAGCAGGGGAAAACCTTTCTTTGCAGGTATTCTGCACTTTGAAAACAAACAGGCTATAAACAAGCACAACATACAGACATGACAAGACTCGAGTAATAATATCAATAGATTGCTTTATATGCTCACAAAGCAAGTACTTATTTACTGCTTTATTATGGTATAAAGTTTGCCACTGTAACCTTTAATGGAAGATTAACATTTTTAACATGCTGACATCCAACTTTGTATTGAGACTTTATTCATTAATTGGTGGCAGTTTAGTTAGTCCCCATGATACTTACAAAGTATATAAAGATAACGATTTTGGAGCATAGTTCATTTAAGGAATTAGAATTATTTTCTAAGGGGTTACTGTAGTTTACGCTACTGTAGGAAAAAGAGACACAATGAAAAGAATTGAATAAAATAACAACAATGGAAACTCAAGTTTTAGTAATTCAGTATCATGCACCTGATCAGTTTGATGTAGTTTTAAATAATTTGCTTATTATTAAAATTAATGGAGAGCAAAATTAAATATTCATAACAATCCATATTTACAAAGAAATATCAGGATCGTGAATACAGCCTCAGTGAGAGAAATGTGCCCTTTAGGCTTTGCAAAAAGAAAATCTCAGAATACTTTAAAGTACAGAATTACCTGATGAATGAAACACATTCTGAAAAAAAAACATTGTAGCAATGTGCAACACTGGACTGGGTAAGAGCACAATACAACAATGTTGGATGTGTGATTAAATATGAGGAATACACTGAGGCATTTTTGTTGCTGCTCGTTTTAATGCCACGCTTCGCTGTTGCCAAGTAATCTGGCAGTAAAATTGAGAGTAATTAACAGACTGAGGAGGATATTCTAATAGAGACACATCCGCACAAAGCATTCAGATGTGTAACAAAGACAGGAAAGACACAATCCACAGGAGCAAAAGCAGAAAAAAGAAGAACGTGTGAAAGGCTAAAAGCTTTACCTTGGCAATGGTGGTTGTTGAGAGTTGGGGATGACTACACAATAACATTATGCCTGCATAAGTGGTTTGCAAGAGCAGAAAATAGTTTACACATATACCAAACATCTTATTTAATTTCTGGACTGATAAACCAGCACAGAGGTTTAAACTAATTGTGTCCTTCAGGTAATGACAATCCAAATAAGTCCCTGATTAATTACTAGAACAAGTGTTCACAAAAAAAGACCCCAAATGAATCAAGTCGTGTGAAAATGAATTATTTGTATGACTATGACAGAAGGACCTGCTGGAAATTACAATGTGCTGAGGTATTCTTGTCACTGTGCTCGAGCTCTCTCAAAGCTCACACATTGAAATCAAGACATTAACAGCCCCAGCCATTTGGAGGTACATGAAAAATTCAAATCTCATTTAAATTTCCAGGCCGGTCGATAAGGATAGCTATGCATCAAAATATCAAGCGCCTTTGCAGTAATGACCACATTTTGGAGGAAATCATCTATCACAAAATATGATTCCCCCCATCTATACTTCATTTCTCTTTTTGTATTGGAAGTAGTGAAGATACAAAGATAGGTGGGAGAAATTGAGGGCACTCAGCCATAAAGCAGTATTTATTGAAGAGTTGCGAAGGTGGACACATCCAGAGGAAAAAAGCGTCCTATTTCTTTGTCCCTAAGACAGATCCTAACAGGTCAAAGGTGGTGCAGCACCTGAAGTGAAAACTTGGAAGAGAAGCAAAAGCAATCAAACTATAGAGTGGCACTTTATACAGGAACAGGTCATCATCTCATAGACCAGTAATTGAAATGGTCTTAACTATTTTCACAGCCTAATTTGAGAGTCAAAATAATGATTCTTTTTCAAACACTGCCAGTTTGCTGCAAACACAGCCACTCAGTTCTCTGGCTGGACCAAAGTGAACCAAAAACAATGAAATGGACATGAAATTTTCAAGCACTCCTTGGTCCCGCAAGATGATGCTTACTGGAATGCTTGGTCCTTGATTTCTTTTGTTTTTGGTTTTTGCGGGGTTGTTCAGTTTGATTATTTTTCAGTTGCACCTTCAAATGAAGGTGAAATAAGATGATGTTTTATCAACTATCTTATATATACTATCTTCAAAGATAGTATATATAAGAATGCATTCAAGGTACTTGAGGACCCTACAGATTTTTAACTGAAGAATTTCCACTTGGATATCTCAATATATACTGTACTTCACATACTGGTACAAAATGTTGCTGGGCAGTTGGGCTAGCCTTGTTACATATCAAATATAGCTTCACTGGCTCTGCCGAAGGCACATAGTCTAGTTGTCCTCACTGTAACCTCACAGATGCCAAAGCCTGACAGACTATTAGTTCGCCATGTGCCCATTTATGGCTGACATAACTGTTTACTTACAGAAGTGCACAGAGCAACATTAGTCACCCACTGCAGCCACGTTACTAGCTGGTTATGCATTAACACACCTTTTAATCTCATTTGGCTTGCTGAATACTCAGTTTCCCCAAATAACTCCCAATATGCCACCACTATCTGTTAACACTAAACAAGTAGAGCAGTGGGTTCTGTAATTTTATTAGTTACAAACCACCAGCTCCTTGGCGGAATAACTGGGAGCAATAGTGAAACACATATGAAGAGCAAAACCGAAACACTGTACAATCTTAAGGTGAAGGGGAAAAAAAAAGAATAGCAATTTAGAGGTGTTGGAACTACTGTTGATTACAATTTCTAAGTATTCTGAGTCATTATCAATGTTAATATTATTACTCATATTTCCTTTTGGCTTAAAAATCTGTTTTGGTAAACTGTCAACAATTAGTGCCTTCTAACCTTTTGTTTCTTTTTCACTCATTCACACACATTCATAGCTAGGTTAATCTCTCTATATACATGCAGCTTTTCTCTGCCATACACACAATCACACACCAGTGAGCATACTGGGGACAGCAAGGGTTTCAGTGTCTTCCACAAGGACACTTGTCACGTGGCGGGGGCTGGCGATCAAATGGTAACACCTGAGTCCTTGCTGCTTTATGTTTCTACACCATTTAACTCTTTGGTGTCCAAGCCAGTGTTTTTGTTTCACTCTTTGAATTCTAAGTACTAAAAAATATATTTTTTGTTCATATTTTTACAAGTGAAGCTCTGCAAGATACCAATAAATATGTTGATGATACGGTTTTAAACCCATTTCAAAATACAGTATTAACAAAAACAAAAACAAAAACAAAGGGTTTATCATTCATTTTGTTGTTTGTATGTTTCCGTCATTCACATCTGCTTAAAAGGCCTCACACACCAAGTAGACAATCAGCTTTGGCAAACATCTGGAGCCCTGGTGAACGCCTGTGTCCCTTGTAGTTGTGTTGTGTAATGCACTACTGGCTGAGCCTGATCCTCCTGATGCCATTTTGGGCTGATTCAACATGTGGCTGGCCTCAAATCTGCCAATAAAAGAGATCACTCTGATCAGCTTTTTAGTGTAATGAGTGAAGTCTGTGGTAGTTTAATGTGGCACTAACTGAGCTATTTTTGGTCCATAATAACAATCATGTACAAATCAATCCATATGCTGTGTCTGGTAAACAGAAATGCAGGTTTTCAGTGGTAAGCCCATTAAAGCAACCTTTACCGATCTTGCATTTCAGAAAGCACAGCAAGATTATTTGAATATAAACAGTCCCGCCTCACTCCTAAGACACACCCCTTCATTCCCTCCACCTCCCAATGCAGAATCAAAGGTCTGACAGGCAGGTCCCTTGGACAATCCTAGAGGTGCACCCCACTTCAAGGATTGGTTGGAGTTTTCATTGAATATTTAGAGATTGGAATAATATTTTATTTTGATTAATGGTGGGTCTGTCTTGTATTTCAGAGTTCCATTACCTCATTCATAGCATTTTACCCTGTTAGAAAAATAGTGTAAGAATGCAACATCGGTAAAGGTTGCTTTAAAATACTCATCACAAAACTAGAGCTAAAATGGATACTAAAGGCTAATAATCTGACTTTACTGGATAATGTATAGACCCCTGCTCCATTCAACACTACCGAGATGTGCTTTCTTGCACGAGTGGAGAGCTTACGCAATCACTGGCAGATGGAGGACATCTCTGCAGCATGATCAAGTGCAGTTTATTTCCCAAGACATGTGACATGAGGTGACATGGCAGAGGGTCCAGACTTTCCCAGTATTGTTTAGGTCAGAGCATGACAGATATTGGATTTTTGGTACCAATACTAATGCTAATAGTTCAACTTTACTCTTTTTACAATCATTCATATCAGATGATGCATCTTTCTTTTTTTTAAGTGAGAGATAAGCTGAATCACATTTATAAGATTGTAAAAGAAATGTTCAGCTCTATACTGAACATATTTACATGAGGAAAAAAATGTCTTAATATTACAATTATCAAATTCTTTAAGCCCTTATACAGGTATGTTTCTAAAACTGTTCAATTCACATTTACTAAAACAGTTTAGTGTTAGCAAGCACCAGATTGCCAGTGCAGCCATTAAGTTGCTTACCCAACTTGCTGCACACTACATCATTATTTAACTTGCTGGTTAGACATAATGCTAAAAGCAAATTTTCCAAATACAAGTGACATGATGATTTTCACATAACTTCTCAGTCATTAACATAGCTAACTAGCCACATTGCCTATGGGACAACTAAGTGGAAGTTAATGGGGCAGCATGAATTCATTATTCACTCAAAACAGTTCAACACAGAATTTAGTTTGATGCAAAACAGTTTTATTCATGAAAGATGAGGAATACTACTGTTTTTATTTATTTATTTATCTATTTTTACATGTAAGAGACCCATTGGCAGCAGTGACTGTTGTAATAATATAATGGTTCTGATCATTGTCAAGAACAGGGGTACATTAGAGTTTGCTTGAAAGCAGGAGAATGGATGGATGGATGGATGGATGGATGGATGGATGGATGGATGGATGGAAACATAACATGGAAGCTTTTTGACTATCCACGACCAAGATTCCTATAATTAACATTTTTAACAAAATTTTTTTAATTAATTTTTAACTAAAATGATGCAGCTGATATTTTGTGTACTACTTTAAAATAAGTCTACAACAGAAAATAATTTTCCATCAAAGGTAAAGACATAAAAACTGATTGGCTAAAACTAAGATGTTTAGAGTAAGAAACATGATGAATTTGGGATATGCAGATAAATCCTCTGCTGTCCACCTACATGCCCTCTGGTATGTAACTGTTCTGATCCTATAATTATATTAATTCAACAATGAGATGAGTTCAAAGCAGTGGTAACGCTTACAAAGAGAGGAGTACTTGTGCCATGGGTGAGTGAATTATAATTCTCATTGTGTATTTCAAAGCCGCTATGTGGGCAAAGTGAATGCACTATTATAGAATGAGGTCAAGGGATATGAGGTAAGGGAGAGGGCAGTGTCAAAGAAATCCCCTAATGTACGTCAGCCTGTTTGTGAATGTCTTTAAAGAAAACTCATCTTACCACAGCAGATGTATCAGACATTTAAACATATAGTATATACACATATACCGTATATTCATACCATGGTTAGTGAGAATTTCAATATCAACTTGCGTGCATTATTTTCGTACATATTATATGCACGTGTAGTGTGCCATATTCCTCTTCTACTGGCGTTGCCATACTAACTCACAGACCAGCTGGTTCAGATCAGCTGGCTTTTTTTTTTCCTTAACAGTTGATTAGCATTAAAAATAGATAGCCAGCATAAAATAGCTCCTATACTTTTAACACATTTAGCAAGTTTAGAAAAAAATGATTTTTTGTCATAAAATGATTTCTCTTTGGGACCATAGTGAATTAAACAACTTGGATCTGTACATTATACGGTTTTAATGCACTTCATGGAGGAACGCCACTTTGCTGCATGTCATGTTGTTCTAGACTCCATGTTGTGATAATAAAGTGTTAATAACACGTGATTAACGTGTTAACGCAAATTTCTGGCATTACCTCTTTTAATGAATTAAACGGAAACTTTTGTTTTAAAGTTTTGCAAACGATAAAAATACACGGGAGGTGAAGTTAACATGCCATTCAACAACCCAGTGAGTCCAACAAGCAAGATGCCATTAAGCAAGTTCAACAGGCTCCCAATCTCAGTACATTGGAGACCCTCCAGTGACATTGGAAGAAAATTTAAATAAAAGTACTCGAACATTTTCCGATTTTTTTTTAAATGTGACTGGTAAAATGTCCACAATCAAAGTTTATGCTTGTAAATGATCACAAACATCATAAATAACGATAAACACGTTAGTAGTGGATTTGTTCCACCACACAGACAGTACAGCCAGATGTCCAAAATGCTGAAAAAATGCCATTTTTGGTTCTTCGCTGTCAGAGCAGTATGTAGTTGTCACAAGCCTAGAGTGCCCTCTCGTGGCTTTAAACAGTGATGTTTACTCTTTAGAACTATAATATATTGTTAATGATACATGTAGAATAGAGTTCAGATTTGTGATTGATTAGCGATAAATGCAAGTTAACTAATGACACTCATGTTAAAAAAAAATTCTAACAAACAAACTTCAGTCAAGGATCAAAACGTAAATGCTGCAATAACATGATTTTAGATTTTAACAATACCTCATTCTATTATAAAGGGCACAGTTCAAAGATTTACATCTCATTTCCAGTTGTTGAAAACATTAACCCTTCTTACACATAATAATATGAAGAACATTTTATTTAAAAAAATTCATCTGATAATGTGGTGTGATTTGGCATGCAGAAGAGAGACAGGCAGATCTTTAGCGTCATAAATGTGAGGTTGTGCCTTAATCACTTAGATCAATGGCTCTGCCATTTTCCCTTCTGCTTCCAGTCGCTTTGACCAGTGGAGGCTCATTAGTGGGCTAGTGAGGCTAGTGATGGAGCTTGTTGCTTCATGGGGGACGTCAGTGGGGTACTGTGAACCTGCTGCTGCAGCCAAAGGAAGGGTCAGCTTCAGAGACTGTGGGCTGTCACAATGGAGAAAGCAGCCTTAATCAACGGTGAGGTTCACAGCAGCACATAGCAGCCAATTAACCATCAGATAAATCTCTCTGCTGACCACAGAGGACACTGAGGTTCCGTTGCATGTGTGGATGATTGCATTTACACGTGGCTGTGTTGATTTTGGTAAATATCTATTCAAACTAGTTTTTTTGCTACCATGTGCAATTGTGTTTGATGAAAAAAAGAAAAACATGGCAAATAAAATTAAATTTTTGTACACAGTCACTATTTGATAAACTTTATACTTTAGTTCTCTGTTAAATACTATTATTTAACAAATACTACTATTTTACTATTTATTTCAGGCTGCCACTGTTTTGTTTGTAAAGGTCCATTTTTATTGATTTTGAATTAGTTTCCATCAGTCATTGTTAATCAGTAAGTCATTATACACTGCTCTCATTTTTTTTCTGCCTCTACCTAATGGCTTCACAATAACTTGTAATTACATCATCAATACATATTAATGTGAGACATGTTAATGATGCAACTGTAAGTTTAATCAGGAATAAGTTACCCAATAAAACTGCATACTGTACCTTTCCCTGTTAGTACGGAATGTAATTAGTTAGACTGGAATCAATTAATTTGATTCTAATAGAGCAGTCATTTTAACTAATAGTTAATTATCAAAACCTATACAATCAAATGTGGCTTCTCATGATTGCCCTGATTTTTTGAAAATCAAAATGACATTTCAATCACAGCTTGTTCACAATAAAGCAGCACATAGCAATGACTGCAACGTCTCATTGTTTGTGTAATGTTATGCTTTATTTGTATGAGATCCTGAAATAACAGTAGGCTGACCAGCTAACTGATAATCAGGCTAAAACGTTATTTGCTAACTGTATAAACCCCCACATTTCCTGATAAATATCTGTGGTGCATCATTTTGCAATGTGGATGTTTAAAGACACACAATGTAGGGCTGGACGATAATTCAATATCAATATATATCAATCAATAGAGGTTTTTTCAATATAAAAAAAAGAGGGTCAATAAAAGTTCAATATAGAAGCACAGTTTTCAGCTGTAGCCTATCAGGTAGCATGATACTACAGTCACTCCTTCTACCAAACCAATCACAAACGCAGACCCAGGCAAAGGCTGAATTGGAATTCAGTGTAATGCCCCTTTCAGACTTCCACTGGAAAGCAGTAATATTGCAAACTCTGTCCGTTTCGTGATGTATGAAAGCACTAGAACATGATAAGTCCGCAACGTAGCGGCATGTTTGAAAAGACGAGTCTGTTTAAAGACCGGATTGACTTTACCGCTCATGTTCCACAATGCAAGTCTGAAAACGGCTTTAGAGTGATCTTTATTATAAGTAGGTCATTCAGCAAAAGCTTAAATGTTCAGGGATATTTAGCTTTAAATTTGATAATGGCTTTTTTTTTTTTTTGATAAATATCGATATCGATCGATACAGATTTTTTTTTAGCGATAATCTTTTTTTCTATATCGTCCAGCCCTAACACAATGTAACTTTTAGACCTTTTTCTGGCTGGAGTGAGCTCACAGCACAGGTACAGTAGGATGCAAGATGGATGCCAGTTTAGCAGTGGATAGGGGCGCATCACTGAGAAAACTGCAAAAAGTTCTGTAGTGTATCATTAAAGACACACAACGTAACTTTTAGACCTTAAAAATACCTTTCTGACTCGTTTTGATGGCACACCAAAACTCATGCGCATTTTCGAGCCGTCACTGCCCAGAGGCATTACGGGACTCTGAAACAACAGTATTTAAGTTTCTCATCTGGTTTCTCATCTGGGACGTTGCAGCCGACTATTGGTTGCGCACCACGTCACTTACTGGCAAACGGATATGAACCAGATATGAACACATCGGGTGTTCTGAATGCGGATCATGTTGGATTCGGTAAGGAAACGCAAGGAAACATTACCAGAGGAGGAGAGGAAAAGAAAGAGAGGAAGTGACAGAACAAGAGTCAAGATAAGACTGTCTTTTACTGGCTGGAGAGAGCTGACATTACAGGTATGATGTAAGACAGATGCTAGTTTAGCCATCAATAGGAGGCGCATCACAGAGAAAACTGCTAAAAGTTTCATTGTGTGTCTTTAAACAGCTCCACAATCAGTTCTTTTTATTTTCCGTGTCTGAGCAAAGGACAACTGTCCACACACAGTGCTACAGTGGTCATGATTGACAGTTGTGACAGGCAGGGTCGTGATAAATGACTGGTCGCTGTGATACTGGTATTATTGCCAGTCTACCGACTAAAACATGGAAGTAATTTATGCCACAGCAATTGTTTAATCTGACATGGTGACTATTTCCTGCTTTGCAGCATATGTGCAAGCCGTAATACCTGGAGTTTTTTGCAAATGAATTTCAACTGCGAGTGTCGGCTGGTGAATGACGGCTCACTGTACTGTGTATCTGAGAATGCCGGCTAGATTCACCACAGCACATAAATTCTTCATTAAACAGGTTTTAATCATTCTGCCCAGTCAAAATCCCGCATATACTCTCGCAAGAAAATGTTATGGGATGAAAAATAAAAAGATCAGAACAACCTCTATGTATGTTTGATTTTCTTTCTCCCACCCCCCAAAAAATGTTAAAAATTGATTTAAAGACTATTTAAGGGAGACTGGATACATGAAACACCAAGTGAGGACTCCTTTAAAGGGACTAGAGGCAGGAATTTAAAAAAAAAACAAATATGCATGTCCATTTTTTTTAAACTAATGGGTGATGAAGCGCTAAATACCAAAAATAAAATTTCCACCCACGTTTCTCTCCGTTGCCTTGAACAGGCTGTGTGCTGCAAAATGCGCTGCAATTCGGTGTCCGAATTTCCCGCGCTGCCCTGCGGATGTGACGTCAAATGACCTACATCCGCAGTTTTGATACAGGAAGAAGATGGTCGCGTTAAATTCCAACACTGTAAGCGATAATTATGGATTCTTCTGCAGTCAGAAAACGATCCAGATCAACTGAAAGACACTAAAAAGTGTAACTTTGAAGAAAAGCTTAGTAAACAACATTATAGCTTTCCAGCGCTGCCCTGCAGACATGACGTCAAATGACGCTACATCCGCGGTGTTGATAAAGGAAGATGACGGTCGCGGTAAATTCAAACATTGTAAGCAATAGTTATGGATTCTTCTGTCGTCAGAAAACAATCCAGGTCAACTGAAAGACCACTAAAAAGTGAAACTACAAAGAAAAAGGTTAGTAAACAACATTATAGCTTCAGTTTGTGCACGCTCCCATGACGGCTTGGCTCGTGGCTGCAGTTACCTGAAGTGCCAGTCGCGAGTTTCGTTTCTTAATCTTGCCTCAAGTCCCTTTAAGAGCTTGATCAATGTTATTTACATCTCCTGTCAAAGGTTATGCTCTTATGGCTGACAGCTGTTTAGAAACAGCACAAATGTTAGGACATATGAATGGTTTATAACCTTCCAGGCAACAACTAGGCTAAATTTGATTCAAAGTGAAATGTGTATGTGAATCTATTTTGATATGCTGATCAAATATTTGCACTCATTAAACAAAACATTCACAGAAAGTTGTTAACACACTTGATGCCAGTCTGCAGACAAAATGAAGCCTGTTTTACATTTTCCTTTTTCTTTAAGTACATTTACATAATTAGCTTTACAATATTCTTATGGCACCACAGAGTGCCTTTATTTCTGTATATGTGACATCTCCTTTGAGGCATAAATACAGACCACTTCATATCAGCCACATTTTATCCACCAGATAAAAAACAAAAAAAATCACCATATCAATGTTTCACTGTCAACTCACAAAGCAAACAGATTAAGTGTTTTCTGATTTTCTGCATTTTCAGCTACGTAAATAGGTGAAACAAGATCTTAGGTTTTCAGAAACTCCACATTGAAACCCTGTAGATTTATAGACTTCTGTTACATATAATTCATATTTCCAACTGCTTGTGTGACGTGTAAATCAAATTATAAGGTCTAAACTAATTGTACTAAAATTGTTCTTAACTTGTTGACTTTTGACCAGAACTACAACACAAGAGGCTCATGGTCAGTTCCATAGCTGAAAATATTCATGTCTAATTGAAGTTTATAATCAAAGGCAACTCACATCTACACTGTAGTACTCATTCTGATGATTTAGGCATTTTCATGAAAAAAAGTCACAGATTACCCCCACTGCAAGAAAGCACAGATAACCCATTCAGATGCAAGCTGGTGCTTTTAAATGCATAAGCCATTCCTAATAAGAAGAAACAACAGCACGGCAACAACCACACAGATGAGTCAGCGTGTGTTTAATCACTAATGGCTCAATATTGTATTTTAGTGCCTCAATGAGGGACTAAATGTGCTCTCAATTTTGTGTTTTTAACAGTTGGAATCCAAAAAAACATTTTCAGCAACAAATCTGAAGCATCAGAGAGCCATTCAGCTGGTCCTAAAACACTAATGAAGTAAAACAAGTAGCTTTATATTTCCACTGGAAATATTAGAGTGACAGTCAATCCCTTGTTTGTTTAAACTTCTATCCTGTTTATAACAGATCACAAGCTCATTCTCCATTGACCAATAAAATCTAATTATCACTGATGGGAGGATAAAGGTGAGCTCCAGCCTGAGAGTTGATTCTGTAGTCACATCATTTTATGGATTAGTGCTGGTTCTGTGCTCATTTAATCACCCAGAAGCATAATCTGGCCATTTATCATTCACTTGTAGATCCCTGCTATTCCCAGTACAGTTGCCTTCTATTAACTGCTGTCGGTGTGGCCGAAGACATCCCCTGGTTTTAGGATTACCCCATCAAAGTCACATAAAATGACTTTTTTGTGAAACATTAATTTGTTGCAGCTATTATTTGATCAGATTATGTTAATAAACTGGAGATTACAGTTTTTCCTGCTTATTTTGTAGTTGTTTTGTGACAGAATTAACTTTCTATACGATACTAAAATAAACTGTCTTCATGAACAAAACTGTTCCCTCTGAAGAGAGAAGGATACAGTTAGCTGTTGTGTGCACTGACTAGTGTTTGTCTTTCAAATGTGGTGCTTTATTTTTGAATAAAAGCACAGGCTGTGTCCAGTCAAGAGGAAAATCACTTCTTACTTGTCACCACCCAAGTTTGGAAAAGGGATCTAAGCTCAGGGGAAAGCCTGTGGCCAAGAACAACACCACTGTAATCTGAGATAGCATAGAGAAGCATCGAGGAGGAAGAAAAACAAAATGAGACAAACAACAGTAGCATGGAATTTCCTAAATCTAATAAGCACACCGTGGATTGTAAAGCTCATCAAAGCCTTTTATGCAGCATTAAGTGAATTTTAAGTATCTTCTGACAACTGCTCAATTCTTCCACCTGCAGCATTTGTAATATTCTCTGGAGCCATCAAGGTTAATTGGAATCAGGCGTTAAAAGACAACATGGTTATGCTAATGCTGGTTTAAAGTTCCTGTTATCAAGGTGGAATCAATCATGGCCAAGTCCCTTGAGGTCAGCATCCATACATAGCAATTACCAGTGTGTGAAAGTGAATCAAGAAAGCTAAATGTCAGACACAACACTATCTTGTCCACAGATGGCAATCAGTGCTTTAGCAGCAGGTCTCATAAACTTAATAATTAAACTTACTCTCATCCAAAAACACCAAACCAATATCAAATGCAGAATGGTGCCTAGTTGTACACCAACTTGTTTCCAGGCTATATCCTACTAAAAATATATACCTGCAGAATGCAAATAGCTCCTTTGTGAGATGATGAGCTGGACATGGCTGTCCGTGTCTCACTGCACCCTGACACTTCATGATAATTTGCAAATAATAAGCAGCAACTATGTTTTGGCATCATCACTAAGGCAGGGTGACAGCAGCAAACCTGATGGCGGTTTTCTCTGTGGCGTCCGGTTCATCTGCTGGAGGAAGATCATCGGCCAGGATCTCCTCAGGACTCCTTGGGTCATTCAGGGGGGCCTTCTGCTCTTTGCCTTTGATCCCCATTCCTGCTGTGATGGCATTCCACAAAGCATTCTGGGACTTTGAGCCTGCAAAATAGAAAACAATAATAATATAAAGATAAACTAACAAAAAGACTTATTTTACAGGTCTGGCAGGTGGGAGATCAATGCTCTACTTCCAAAAAAACTGAAGAAATCACTGTGTCCTCTTAGGAGGTATAGAGCTATCACAATCACTGCTAAAGAGTTAGATAATTTAATGCTTCTACAATGCTGCCCCCAGGTGGATGAATACTGTCAGTGATCATCTACCTTTAAAAGGACTTCACATTAGACATCTGATATAGAATAAGCAAGTTCTTTGCTTTTATTTAGAGGAAAGTATCAGCTTTTCTTAACTTACCAACCTTTTTAAAAAAAAAAGACAGCCTATTACAACATTGAATTTCCCTCCTGGGATGGGTATTTTTCATTTCATTCATTTACATCATAATTATTCAGATATATCACATGTTAAAACTGATTATTTTTATGGGAAGAGAGAGATGTTTTTAAACCATTTGTACAATTTTCATTTCAATGTCCTTTCATTTCCCTTATAATGAGCTGGTCAGTAATCCTGGAAGCTAATATCTCATTAATACAAGGTAAAAAGACTTTAAAATGCTTTGATCTGAACGGTATATTGGCTTCAAATGAATGAATGTAGCAAACTGAGTAATAATGAAGTAAAACTACTAGAATGCATATAACACTTACGTGCAAAACTGGCCTGGGGTCTGGTAGAACTCTCTCCATCTTCATTTGCCACTGAGGGAAAAAATATTGGGAAAAAAAATTATTAAACAACTGCAGCAACTCTCTCTCTCTATAAATATACATACACATATATATATATATATATATATATATATATATATATATATATATATATATATATATATATATAGATAGATAGATAGATAGATAGATAGATAGATAGATAGATAGATAGATAGATAGATAGATAGATAGATAGATAGATAGATAGATAGATAGATAGATAGATTGATAGATAAAGAGATAGATAGATATAGATATATATCTATATATATACTGTATATATATACACACACACACACACACAACATACTAACTACTGCTACTAAATTAACATCTGTCACAGATTAACCCCCCCCCCCCCCCCCCCCCCCCCCCCCCCCCCCCCCCCCCCCCCCCCCCCCCCCCCCCCCCCCCCCCCCCCACAACCCCACCCAACCCCCCACCCCCCCCCCCCCCCCCCCCCCCCCCCCCCCCCCCCTATGTACTTTGGCGTTGCTCAAATCAGATCTTCAGCTTTTCAGCTAAACGATCTGATAAAATGCATCCTGTGGGCTACACAATCAGTTTAACCCTTTAAGTGTGCCCGATATAAGGCGTTCCTGACAGGATTGTCGGCGTGCACGATATAAAGAACGGTGGCACTCCTTACAGCTTTAAGGGTTAAATGACACCTCAGATATTACCTTGTTTTTGTTTTTTTTTCCCCAATTCTGTTATATACAATGTCAATGTCAATGTCAAGTTTATTTCTAGAGCACATTTAAACAGCCCTAAGACCCACCAAAGTGCTGTACATGGAGACACGATAAAAATACAATGATGTGAAAAAAAATAAAATCAAGAAAGACACAATTGATATTTGAACATCAAGTAAAAATAGAGGCATAAAAACTCGAGAGAAGGAGAGAAAAGGGGAGCCCGTACTCAATAAGCCACTGAAAACAGATACATTTTCAAAAGTGATTTAAATGATGACAAATTGTCACTTATATGAATATGCAGAGGCAACACGTTCCACAATGTAGGGGTTGCCACTGAAAAAGCCCGGTCACCCCTAGTTTTAAGACTGGATCTGGGCACAGACTCATATCTAAATGTTTCATGTTTTTGCTTGCAATAAAAATAAAAGTGGGTAAAATTGTGAGCAAAGAAATTAATATGAGACAAGCACTCAGGGAGCCATAAACTGTTCAACAACCTCTAGAAGTTAAGTACATTTTGTCTATGCAAATGGGAGTAATTTTGTTTCCATTATAAAGACAATTCAAGTTTTTTTTTTTTTACAGCTTTTTCTTCATTTTTTATTTCTTTTTACTTGTTTTATAGGAATGAAAATGCTGCATATAGGAATAAGAAATATTTTGTATAAAACAACAAATGTATCTATTTTTTTCTTCCTCTTGTAGGCATGAAGTAACAATAAGCTGTGGCACAAAAAATATGTTTTAAATGTAAAAATGAATGTGAACAAAGTAAAAAATAAAAATCATGAACTGCTCAAGGCTATTTGTATTTCATTTGGTGATGTTACATCATTCACTGTGCAGAGAAAATTACCTGGGTGGTACACTGTTCATTATGATGATTCATTTTATTGTCCTCTACAACTCTATAAGTAGTCAGTGAGAATCGGTGAGTGAGTGTAGGCCTGACTAAAACTGGTGCTGAATGATTACAGCCACATCAACAGCTGTTTTAAACCTGAGTGGAGCATGAGAAGATATAAATACCAGCACAACAACAGCAGCATGACAACTGCTGAAGTGATGTGCAGAGGTGCATTAAATGGAGAACCTGTTGAACTTTGACCAGAACTACAACATGAGAGGGCCAAGCTCAGTCCCACAGCTGTCAGAAATAGAAGAGGACAAATAAATACCTGAACATTAACTCTTTACAGCTCCTGGCAACTGCACCCAGCAGATGGAACACGCATGAAAAATTGCTGAGATGAAACTAAATAGACCATTAGACACTGTACACCACTGCAAACTGTAATATGGCACCTAAAAATGTTTCAGGGCCTGATGATGTAGGTTTTACTTTGGTCATTCGATTTTGACTCTGTAAAATGTAAGACTTTATTTGATAAAGGGAGATGTTTTTTGTTTTTTTTCTCCTGTCAATCACTACGACCTCAGGAGCTTATTTTACGTCATGGTGAGAATGCAGTTTTCTTTTGTTAACAGCAGCACTGGATGTTCTGTAGAGTCATCATGTCAGACAGACCTGATCCTGAGGGTGTAACGAGTGTTTCACCATGAGCTCTGGTGTAAGCAGTGGACTGGCCAGCTGGAGAGGAAAACATTTTTGCTAAACTATCTGACAATACTTAGATTTGTCAAAGACTGTGGAGCCTGAGCCTGCACGATAGCTAACCCTTGAAAGGTCCCCAATGCTGGACAGTAATACCTTCTCCATTTGACTTATTGACATTTATCATCAACTTTTTAATGACTTATTCATCACTTAATTACATTTATCACTATGGAAAGCCTGGGTTTAAGGACCATGTAATAAATTCAAGCATGTTCATGCAAAGGAATAGTCAACACAGGAAAGCTAACTGTTAAATTGATAACTTATAATGAGCAAAATTACCCAAATACAACCACTGTAAGTGGTGCCAAATCAAAAAATGTTACTGTAATTTCTTTACACCATATATTTTGTTTGTATTAACATTTATGACAACACCACTTAAAATCTGACTGAAATATCAGGTATTTATTAGCTTTTTTTTATTATTACTAAAATGAAGAAACTTCTAACCCTGGCTCATTATTCTATGGGGGCAGTATGTTTTTCACTTGAACATCTATCATGCAGCCGTGTGGTCAATGCTGCATAAAACTGTGAGGCTCATCAGAAAAGAGCATCACAGAACTGCAGAGCTGTGGGATTTAACAAGACTGCCTGCTATGAGAAGGTCATTATGACATGGTCTTCCCACTTTAATTGGATGTACTCGCAAAACCCTTCTTAGAGTTTTGGTAAAAGAAGGTGAGTTTGTGACTAAAAAGTCATTCTGTTGCATTAATGTGGAGAGGAAAAAAGAAGATAAATACTTTCCAGTGAAAAGTGTAAAATACAGTTGCAAATATGCTTCCCCTGAGAAGTCAAGATGCGATGAAGCTCCCTTTATCACCATTGCTCCTCTATGCCAACTGCATGTACCACTGATAAATTTGCACATGATGAATAAATTCTTACAACCATATTTTCCAAATGTTGGCTTGTTGTTGACTTTCTGTATAAATAAAATAGAAATGATTAAGAGATGTTTTGTAATGCAATAAATGATAAAAGTGGAAAAAAAACTCCCAGTAGAACATGTGGTGACTAGTTAATGAGACAACCACAAAAAGATTATTATAATAAAACATTAAATGAGAGTAAGAATAATCTTAAAAAAATACATAGAAAATTCTAAGTGAGGCCATGGACAATAAAGTGACACCCACAGAATTACCAAATTCTTTTATTCGTGATCGAAATTAAAGACATGAACAGTGTGGCCAATGAGTTCAACTCTTTTTTTTTTTTTGTTAATGTTGGGCCAAACCTTGCCAGTAGTATTCCTGAACACAATAGGCATGTTGAAAGAACAGAAATAGGGGAAAGCAGGGTACTGCAGTCCATGTATTTAGGAAGGGTAAGAGAAAATGAAATTAGAACAATAGTAACAAATATTAAGAATAAGAAATCAACTGACAGTAACGGGATTTTAATGTATATTGTTAAAAGAACTATGTATAGGCTGTATAATTAAACCTTTGTGTTATTCATTTAATCTTTCTTTTAGAACAGGTATTTTTCCAAACAGGATGAAAACTGCGAAGGTGATCCCACTGTTTAAATCAGGTGATAAACATTATTTTAATAATAGGGAGTGCAGAATTATTAGGTAAATGAGTATTTTGACCACATCATCCTCTTTATGCAGGTTGTCTTACTCCAAGCTGTATAGGTCGAAAGCCTACTACCAATTAAGCATATCAGGTGATCTCTGTAATGAGAAGGGCTGTGGTCTAATGACATCAACCCAATAATTCTGCACTGCCCAGTCATAGACCAGTGTTATTGCTCTTACAGATCTCCAAATTTCCTGAGAAATTGCTTTCTAAAAAACTAGAGAAATTCATTGAAAAAAACAACTTGCTGTGTGACAAGCAGTATGGTTTTAGGACTAATAGGTCCACTGCCATGGCACTACTGAAAAATAACAGAAGAAATAACAACAGCAAAAAATGAAAAAATATACAGTTGTTATTTTTACGGATTTAAAGAAGGCGTTTGATGCCATACAACACTCCATTTTAATTTCAAAACTGTATAATTATAGTGTGAGAGATGTGGCTTTAGATTGGGTGTGTAGTTATTTACATAAAAGGCAACAATATGTACAGTTAGGACACTATATTTCTGATGATGAGATTATAAAGTGTGGAGTTCCACAGGGTTCTATTTTGGGTCCAAATCTTTTTATTTTATACATAAATGATATTTGTGATGTTTCTAAAGTACTGCAACTTGTTTGCTGACGATACTTCTTTTTCTGTGTGTTCGGAGGATGATTTAAAAGCCATTACAGAAAGCCTTACAAATGAAATGATGAAACTTAAAAAATGGTTTGACTTTCATAAGTTATCTCTTAATTTGAAAAAAACTAAGTTTATGGTTTTTGCCAATAGAATACAGGAGGAAATTGATTTTTATATTGATGAAGAGAACACTGAAAGAATGCATAAAGAATGCATGCAGATTCTACCGTCAGGTTTGTTTTTATAAATCAGAAACTTTGCGTGGAAAATCACTTACACCACTTTCAGGCCCTGTTTTGTGCGTATGTAGCCTTATAAATGAGGCCCCTGGTCAGTAACACATGACACAGACAACTGAGCCTCTAAAAGGAAGAAAAAGTACTTCACTTTTTTTTTTTTGGGGGGGGGGGGGGGGGGGGGCAAATTTGATGCAAATTTGAACTTTGAATTTCATTATCTGAAACATAAGTTATGCATTAAAAGATTTAGTAAAAACACAGAAATTTCAGTCATGCTCAACATAATTTTGCTTTTGAGACAAAAGTTTTTTTTGTTTTTTTTTTAATCCTCTTTAATGTCAAATTGAAAACTGATTTCTACAAAGTAATAACAAAAATATGCAACATAAAATGCTGTAAGCATTTGCTTTAAAATTCACCCCCTTCAAGTCATTAATTAGTAGATGCACCTTTGGCTGCAATCACAGAATGGAGTCTGTGTGGATAGGTCTCATTGAGACTTGCACATCTTGAATTTGCAATGTTCCCTAGTCCTTCTTTGCAAAACTGTTCAAGCTCTATCAGGTTGCAAGGGGATCAGGTGTGAATAACCCTTCTCAAGTCCAGCCACAAATTCTCTATGGAAGAGGTCTGGGCTTTGACTTGGTCATCAAACCATTTCTGTGTAGCTTTAGCGGTACAATTTGGATTGTTGACTTGTTCAAAAATGAAATTTCTCCCAAGCCGTAGTTCTCTAGCAGATAATAATCAGATTCTAGTCCTGGATATGCTGATATTTTGCTGCATTCATTTTACCATCTGCATTTACAAGCCTTCCAGGGCCTGCTGCTGAGAAGCATATCTAAAGCATGATGCTGTCACCACCATGCTTCACAGTGGGGATGGTGTGTTTGTGATGACGTGCAGGGTTTAACCAATAAGTAGACATTGCAGAAACAGGTGTCCTTATACTGCAATCACTTGACACAGAGTCACTGTATTCAGGTGATCTTCATTCCACGAATTGTGTGACTACAAGCACCAATTGACTGGACCTCTTTTGAATTACAGTAGGTCAGTCACTGGTAAGGGGGTGAATATCTATTCAGTAATTTTAATTCATATTTCTATGTATTTGTCATCACTTTGCAAAAATCAGATTTCAATTTGACATTAAAGTTCTTTTCTTACATTCTTTTTTTTTTGGGGGGGGGGGGGGGTTACAAAAGCTAAATTATGTTGAACATGGTTGATTTACAAAAGTAATAAAAGGGTAAAACATCCAAGGTAGTGAATGCTTTTTATAGGCGCACAGTATGGCCTTTGTAAACCCTGAGAGTGACAGCAGGACATTCTCATAAAAAGTGACCTTTAAACACAGATATTTTGAAAATATTTTAAATGAAAATGCTATATGGCAAACAGTTCCCCAAAACCTTTTACCTGACCAACAACTAACACCCAGGTGATTTCAATTTTAGGTTATTTATGTTTTAATTGCATGAGTTATTTATGCTGGAAATATAAAGGGAAAGTACTTTAATAAACAGTTAATTATAAACATAATTTACAATATTCAATTTGTATTTAACTGACTGGAGTTTCTGAAGCGTGCTGTGCTTTCTATTGAGACACTAATTCAATTAGTTTTTGAGAAAGCAGCACTTGAAAGCTGGATGTAGGCTTAAGTTGATTCAGCCCTTTTCATTTTTATTTTAGCCTGCAGTTTGGCATTAACCATTTCTGTTTTAAAATCAACATTTTGGAACTAGGAGACTCTATGATAATGCCATACATTGTCATCCATCTTTAACATTTGAAGTTCAGAGGTTATGATGCTTACTGGAGGTGTGGACATTTCTGAGATGCATCTTCACTTGAACAAGGAGTAATGCAGGGTAGGCTGAAGAAAAATAGAAAGTTAACTCGGGTGAACAGGCAATATGTCTTGCCAGTTTAACTTATACTTTTGACTAAATCTTTAATATTTGTTTCTAAGAATATGAATCATGAGAAATAAAAAGTTCCGCTCTTCTTATGTTAGACAAATGACTTAATTTAATTAACAATACATTTCAACAGTGATAGTGAGTAAGCCTTAATAATTCCAAGTGTCCAGCTCATGGTCTGTTGTATGGAGCTAAATCAGGGCCATAATGTTTGTTTAGTTGAAAGAATTATTTGAAATTGAAAAAATGTAAGCTGAAAATAAAAAAATATATATCATTTGAACTTTGAAAAAAAAAAAAGATAACTGAATTAAAAATAAAACCAAATGTTTAAAATGTTTACATCAAATTTGAATTTCAATGGGATTATGTTTTTGTATTTTTCTAAATTCAGTTTAGTTATGGATTTTCAGTATTACATTTTTTTCCAAGGGTTTTTTTTTTTTTTTTTTTTTTTTTTTCAGTTTCAGATTTTACTTTTTCAGATTCAGAACTTTTCAGTAAAGGTCAAAACATTTTTTTATAGTTTCAGATTTTTATTTCACCTTCAAACTTTTATTTCTCTCTTTCAGATTCCTGTTTAGTTTCAAGGCGTAGAATCATTAGTGACTGCATTTACAATGCACAATTTTGATCCCATCAAACGCCAATCAGAATAAAAATGCGTCATGTAAACATGCCAGCTGATCCGATCACCCTCAAATGGGAAAAATTTTCATTTCAATCAAGAGGGATGGTTTAAACCTTTTCATGATCTGATCAGCAGGAAAAATGACCATGTAAACTCTCATTCCGATCATTTATGTGGAATTTTGTCTCTGCGCATGCTTGAACCACATGGGGGTTGCGTGATGTAGCAGAATCAAGGAAGACGGCGAAAGCAAAACAGAATAGGACTGTGCTGTAAGGCAAACCCAGAAAGCAAATGGCAGCAACGCGGATCTGCGGCAGCTGTGCTGTTCGCCTTGAATCTGCCTTGCAGAATCATACAGCAGTTCGCTTGCACAGCAGAGCGGATCCACCGATGATCCATGTTCTGACTGGAAATTTTGATGTTAGGCGGAGCATAGGCAGACCTAAAGCTGTAGCTGCACCTTTGTCCCGGATTCATAGCGGTTCCGTTCATGATCATGTGCTTCAGCTACAGGTCCAGTACAGACCCGTTATATGGCTGTATTTTTTTAATCCCCACTGAAAGAGTTAATGATTACTGAGCGTTTCGACGGTCAAAAGATTATAAATTTTAATGAAGAAAACCCCTCTTCTCACGAACTAGGAGCCATTGCGCATGTCAAAAGCATTACGAACATATCTGTCCATCAAGTAAATGCAACTGATCAGATCACTTTTCCACCTGTCCATGTAAACACCTCAGATGGGGGCTCTGATCGGAAAGATTTCAATCAGATAGATGAATTATTTGTCCATGTAAACGTAGTCAGTGACAGCAGAGGGTGTGTGGCTGAAGACATTCCCTCCATCATGTTGCCTTCAGGAACTGTGGAAATTGACAGAATCTACGATACACTTCCAAACACACGCTAATAATAACTGATGATATTCACCAGTTATTATTCACCAGAAGATGATATTCACCACTAATAAATGTCAATTACTGCAACTGTCTCAGTCAGCACTGTAATTGGTTGCTTAACACTCACATATATTATTTTACATTAAGAATAGCACACGTGCATTGTTCTTGCATAGGTGTTTTCCTGGAGGGATCATTGAAGTCTGTTACATCAGTGATCTCTGACCCTGTTCCGCAAAGCCCATTACCCTGAAGATAATTGGATGTTTTCCCTGCTGCAACACACCTGCTTCAAATTAAATGGCTCTATGACAAGTTTTGCATAAGTCTGCTATTTACATATTAATTTGAATCGTGTGTTGCAACAGGACAACACTGACAGTCTGCAGGACAGTAAGCCATAAGGACTGGAGTTGGGATCTCCGTGTTACATGATATTGTACACTGCCCGGCCAAAAAAAAAGTCGCCAACAAAAAAAAGGTCAAACATTTAACATTTCGTTGGACCGCCTTTAGCTTTGATTGCGGCAGCATTCGCTGTGTTTCCAGAAGCTTCTGCAATGTCACCAGATTTATTTGCATCCTGTTGCATCAATTTTTCACCAAGATCTTGATGATTTCCGGGGGTTGGCCCCCCCCCCCCCCCTTTTCTATGATTGTAGTCTGACCACAGCACATCCCAAAGATTCTCAATGGGGTTCAGGTCTGGACTCTGTGGTGGCAAATCCATGTGTGAAAATGATGTCTGATGATCCCTGAACCATCTTTCACAATCTGAGCCCGATAAATTCTGGCACGGTCATCTTGGAATATGGCCATGCCATCAGGAAAGAAACATCCATTGATGGAATAACCTGGTTATTCAGTATATTCAGGTATCAGCTGACCACATTTCTTCCTGGAAGACGATGGTCCACTATCCTTCCAGTTTTTCATAATGCGTTGGACTGTTCTGAACCCAGTTTTAGTAGTTTCTGCATCTCCTTAGATGTTTTCACCTCTTGATGCCAATGATTTGACCCTTCTCAGACAGACGAACATCTTTTCCAAGACCACGGATGTGTCTTTCCACATGGTTGTTTAGGAAATGAGAAGCAAGTCATTGCACCAGTTGGGGTTGAATAACTTGTTGCCAGCTGAAAGATAATCGCCCATGCAGTAATTATCCAATAGGAGGCTCGTACCTATTTGCTTGGTTAAATACAGGTGGCGACTTTTTTTTTTGGCCAGGGAGTGTATATATATATATATATATATATATATATATATACATTATATATATATATATATATATGCTTCTCTTTTTCCTTTTTTTTTTGCCATATCATCCATTTTGTATTATACTACAGCAGTTTAGTGGGGATGGTGGAGCCTTTCTTTGAGTTTGTGCCACCATTTTCACACCTGAACCAGATTTGGTGTCATGGAGACATGGCCTGGATTACAGAGTGGAAAATGTAGGATGCAGAAATAAAATGTCTTCAGTTTTTCAATGTCATCAGTGGAGAAACAGGATTGTGGTCTCACCATGGAAACGAAGGTAAGTGTGTGTATAAAATCTAACTTCACCACTGTGCTCACTGTGTCCTTCAGCTTTTATTCTCCAATACGGAGTCAGAGACAGAGACAATACTAAACAGAGACAGAGTTTCAAATATAAAGATAATCTAAGGATGAAGTAACACATATCATTCAATTGTATTGCAAATCACATGTCCACATACTTGCTCTTAAAGGATATGTTTCTTTTTTTTCAACCTGGACCTTATTTCTAGGAGTTTATACATGCATTAACTCACCAGTAAAGTTTCTGCATCACTTTGAGTCCTTCGGAAGATGTCACGCTAAGTCGCCCATGGTGAATGTCCAGTGTCATGGACAATGATACTAGAAAGTGCATCCATGAGAGTTCATGACACGACGAAAGCCGCAGCAGACGAGATTGCGCGTTCTCTTTTCCTTTCTTTCTTTGTCTTAAATCAATAGCCAACCATTCTTGTGTTTGTCCCGGTTTTTCCACAGCTCGTTTGCTCATAGCACAATGTAATCAGCGAATTTCTTCTTCTGTGCTTCCATTATCGGCAGAGTAGTCGTTGAACGCTGTGGCTTCCATTGTGTCGTGAACTCTCATGGACGCGCATATAGCCGCTTTTGGCAGCTATATGTAGCACTATTTAAGCTATAAAAATATACTAAATTATGTTATTTGAAGTAAATTATGGACACTACTCTCTCAGGGGACTTGGATTACATTGGACAAGCAGCATGGAGGAATATTCAGAAGTTTTTGTTTACTTTTACAGGCCTTTTTTGGTTCGGCGCTGGTGAACTCCATTATATTAAAGTTTGAGGGAAACAAAAACCACTCCAATCTCCGGCTGCATTTGAAATATTAAAAAAGTGCTCCAGAGTCTTGCCCAGCATGACGGTGAGTAGAAAATGAACGCACATCACTCTGTGAGTGTACTATTCCTTTCATTTAAACTATCCGTTCAACGCTGCATCTGAAATGCGGAGATGACAACTCTCTGCTTAAAGTGACTCTGTGTTAACCCCACCCACCTTTAATGTCCGACCAATCACACAATACTTCTCGGAGACCCTCAAGAAGAAAGTTCTGCTCAGCCAAGGAGTCGAGAACAAGCTGCAAGCTGTCCTCAATCATGTCAGCAAGACCAAAAATGATAATTTTGTTCTTGTGGCCCCATGAACAAAAATTAAGGTCTCGCTTCTCGCAGAGTATGTAGCAGGCTTAAGGTTGCATACAACAGAAACAAAACCAATTTCATTTAAAAATAGAATTGTTTAAAAAAAATGTGTGCATTCATGCACAACAAAAAACACTGTAATATATATGCCAAACACCAAAAACGGAAAAAAGTGGTGTGATTTGGTTGATTAAAGAATAAACAAATAAAACTGTCCTACACAAATTAGAGCACCTCGCTCACCAACAGTGGACCAAAATACCTGTCAACAGGTGCAGAAATCTGATTGGATGTTACAGAAAACTCTTAAGTGCAGTGATTGCCTAAAAGTGTTGCCTCCTCAATAAAGTTTTAGTTCAGGAGCCCCATCATGCTTGTTTGCTTCACTGTCATTCAATGTCAACATCTTGTTGTGGATGGAAAAAAAAGCAGAAACTGGTAAACAACACTAGCAATAAGCATGGATAGATACAGCAGTCTTCAGAATTATTCATACCCTCAAATTAAAGAAGGAAAAAAAAATCAGCAGTCAGTGAAATAAGATAAAATTGACAAAAGTAATAATAAAAAAAAAAAAGCACTCTGAGAGCGCAGACTTCCGCCAAGCAGTTTGACTCCCTTATTTTTGTGTGTTCTGGATCACTAGCATCCGGAATTTTCTCTGTATCTGAACTTTTGAAACTTTATAGAAGTCATTGAGATCCTTTCTTGTAATTTTTTTTTTTTACCAAGCACTTAAACCATTTTTATGGAGTTATTTGCAAAAATTCCCAAAATTTGGCCAATTAGGGTGATGCTCGTAAGACTGTTTAGGCATTGGTAAGGAGGTTTGATGTTCACCATGGGGTGTCGGTCAGAACACACAGGACTCGCTTGTACAGTTAACTGTCTTTACTGGTCACTCTTAATCACAACAGCACAGTAATGCAACAAACGACAGGCTTACAGGTGAGGAAATCCAGGGCTAGTTAAAGGATAACTTTCTTTTTTTTCAACCTGGACTGTATTTCTAGGAGTATTTACGAGCATTTACTCACCGGTAAAGTTTCTGCATTACTTTGAGTCCTTTGGAAGATACAACTTGATTTGCCCTTCAGTGTACATAATGGCGGAGATGGAGCAGCCACTATATAAGATATTATCTGTAGCAAAACTCTTTGATTTAATCAACGCTTTAAGTAGAATGAACAAACGAATGATTACTATTGTCCTGTGAGTTCATAGTTTCGCAAATTGTGTTTTTGTTGTTGTCTGGGTAGCGAGCTGCTCTTCTCAGCTGTACTACGTAAGCGCACATCAGGAACGTGTCATCCAAAAAAGTGTGTAGAACTACCTGATAACTAACGGAAAGCTAAATCTGGACTCACGGGACAATAGTTCTCATTCATTTTTTCATTCTATTAAAGTATTGGCAAAAAACAAGGAGTTTTACTGCAGATAATGCCTTATATAGTCGCTGCCCTTTCTCCACCATTATAACTGGATGTACACCGAAGTGATAATCAAGTTAAATCTTCCAAAGGACACAAAGTAATGCAGAAACTTTACCGGTGAGTAAGTGCACATATGAACTACTAGAAATAAGGTCCAGGTTGAAAAAAAGAAACTTATCCTTTAAGTTTAAAGAAACTTATCTTTTAAATTTCTGCCTGTTCAGGCAGAAATATAACTAGTTACTTACAGTTCTTGACAGACGCGCACAGTTCACCATATTTAACTGGCTAGAAGTCTGTCCAACAGTCTTCTTTCCTCATGCTCACTGCTGCTCATAAGTTTAATTTCTGCATCCTGACATCATGTGCTTAGTCCTGCAGCTGCAAACTAGGGGGCACTCACGCCTCATCAGCAGCCTTTCCAAGATGGCCGATCTCATAATGATAAAGAATCCTTTAAAACATTCCTGGATCCAGAAGGTGATCCAGATCACCACCAAAATTTACTGGGTTTGTCCTGGGGCTTCTACACCTGTTGACAGGTATTTTCACCCACTGTTCTTGGGAAAGGTGCTCTGATGTGCTGCGGACAGTTTTTGTTTGTTTTTCTATTAATATTATTTTCAACCAGAATTCAAATTCAATATTTTACATGATTAAATTATAATTTTGTACATATTTATTTATCATTAGTTTCTTTTTATTTGAATTACTATTGTGCCTTTTCTTTAAAGGAGCTGTATCATGCTTTCCAAATGTTCAAAAAAGTCAAATATAGGCATTAATAAGCTAGATATGTTCCCATCGTTACTATAGAAACTAATTTGGTGTTAAATATTCGTTTTTCGATGCATCTAATTTCCAACACGGAAGTAAGATGGCTGACTGTCCTGAACCGCGGAGCTCTCGACCAATTGCAGCATGTTTTACGCCCATTTCATGACGTCGCCCCGGAAGAGACACTTATTCTGAAGGGTCACAGAATAGTCTGTAGCACCGGCACCGGCAGCTCTCATGTGGATGTTAGTAGTAAACAGTCAGTCAGTCAGTCATTTTCTGTACCGCTTATCCAGTTCAGGGTCGCGGGGGTTGCTGGAGCCTATCCCAGCTATTATCAGGCGAGAGGCGGGGTACACCCTGGACAGGTCGCCAGTCTGTCGCAGGGCCAACATGGAGAGACAGACAACCATTCACGCTCACATTCATTCCTAGGGACAATTTAGAGTGATCAATTAACCTAACATGCATGTCATAGTAGTAAACATTGATGGATAATTACTCCGATCGACGGGATAAAACAGACCAGCCTGTTATGGAGCTGTATGCGCTCGACTCAGAGTCTGATATGGAGTTTGAAGTACACGCAGTACCACAGAAGTACCACAGAGACCCCTGACAAGCAAGTAATTCAGCGAACAAATCATAGGCTAACAGTTAGCGCTGAGCTAAGCAGCACTCACATGGATCTTGTAAACATTGATGGATAATCGGACTCCGATCAACGGGATCAAACGAAGCAGCCTGTTATGGAGCTGTATGCGCTCGACCCAGAGTCTGATATGGAGTTTGAAGTACACGCAGTACCACAGAAGTACCACAGAGACCCCTGACAAGTAAGTAAATTAGCGAACAAATCATAGCCTAACAGTTAGCATTGAGCTGAGAGATGTGTTGACTCACCAGTGTTGTTGTCTGTCCATGCGCGTTTTTATAGTAGGAACTGCGTCAGGTTTCAGAAGTAATCCCAGAGAAAAAAACACTTTACTGCCCGAGATTCATGAAGTTGTCAGGAGTGAAGTTCACACACAAAGTTGAGTTTTTTTTTCCCTGCTCCTGAAGTTATAATCCAACCACTTCTGGCAAGTCGATTCATCCAGTACAACAAATACACTCCCACGCTGAACGTAACCACGCTGAACGTAACTGCATTTTCCCCAACTTGCTGTCCTCTAGAGCTTAAAAAAAAAAAAGAAAAAAAAAAAAAAGGAAGAAAATTCTCCTGAACTCTGGAGCAAACGTCTGTTAGCTCATGGCTGCTTGTCTCTGAGGAAATCTTCCTGCAGGTGTTAGTTTCTTCCTCAGAGAGTGTGGATAGGATTCTCTGAGTTTCTGTTCAACAGAGGGTGTCTTGCTACGATACTGAGCGTGCGCATTTGGACTTTTCGTGATTGGTGCCACGTTCATACGTAACGCGGTGGGTAGTCAGCCGTTTGCAGGGAGGTAGCGCTTGGTTTAAATATTCATGTAGATTACTCAAATATGCATGAATGAAGAAAAATAACGATTTAAATCATTTCTTGATGAGGAAATAACACACTGACATGCTGAAAAGCTCTTAAAAGTCCATTTTTCATGATAGGGCTCCTTTAATTGGAGGGTATGAATAATTTTGAGGACAACTGCAGACAGACAGACAGACAGATAGATCTCTTACTGAAGCGTGGCCACTTCCACCTCAGTGTCCTATACCTGTGCCCCGAGGGCAGCAGGCAAAAATGGCTGTAGAGGAGGTGGTCTGGGTCACTGTTGACATTCATTCAAGATTTTCACACTGGCAATGTTTTGAAGACAAGGAGGGCCCAAAGACCCCAACAACCAGTAGCCATGACAGAGCACGAAACCCAGCCAGACCACCACGGGGACAACCATCAAAATGACAGCAGAGGAAGGTCCCAGCCAGAACCCCCAGGGGCCAGGGACGAAGTTTTCAAGCAGACCGGAGTTGTTCTTACAAAACACAAAACATCACATCATTTGGATCAGGAGAATTCCAAGGGTTAATGCTTTTAGGCAAAGGCATTCAGATTTTACCGACTGTGGTTAACCAGATGCATCACGCTCCACAGTATTAATTTCAAATAATCATAAAGAAGTTGTACTTATTGCAGTTTTTCACAAATTATGTTTAACATACGTTCAAGTGTATAATTGAGTAATAATTGTCTAATCTAAGTTAGATTTCTATACAAGACTTAAAGGAGGTAAGAAAAACTGAGAGAAAATAAGAAAGTAAGAAAATACTGAGCAGTATTTGGTATATGTGAAATGTACATATCTTCAGATTATTGAAAGAAATGCTACGAGAATAGGGGATTATCACGCTTACCGGAAGTTCCCGGATTTTGACACTTCCTCTTCCGGGCCATGTTAACGACAGCCGTTCCTGCTCTGTTATACTGTTTAAATCGGATAAACTCCAAACATACTCAAGTTTTCATTCTAGACTGAAATGATACTAAGGAAGAAGTGGATCAAAGCGATCGATTCGCCGCAGTGAAGGGCCGAACTTTATACTAAAACACACGTTTGTTTGTCCCCGGTGGGGCACAACACACGGCACTTCACAGCATGCTAGCATTAGCCAGCTAGCGTTTACTGACGTGCTTAACATTGTGCGTCTTAAAACACACAAACATCTGAAAATCGGGTCTGTACCTCCCCGTTTCCAGTGGAACAACTGGGGACTGCCAAGAAAGGAGACGTTTTCAGATGCTTGTGTGTTTTCAGCCGCACAAAGTTAGGCACGTCATCAAGCTGGCTAATGCTAACCTGCTTCCAATAGTCCGCCAGCTACTCTGTTAAACTTTGTAAATCGGATAAACGCCAATGCCAAGTTTTCATTCCAGACTGAAGTGATGCTAAGGAAGAAGTGGATTAAAACGACCGATTCGCCGCGGTGAAAGACCGAACTTTATAATAAAACGACACACGTTTGTTTGTGGCCGCCCCCTTAGTTTTCTTTCTGGCCGCCTCTCCTTCCCCCCCCTGGGGGCCCTTTTCTTTTTTTTTTTACTTTACTACTCTGCTATCTCTCTTTTATGCCGTTTTCCCCCCCCGCATTTTTCTTTTTTATCTCCCCTTCCTCCATTGCTTTGATCCACATCTTCCTTAGTATCACTTCAGTCTAGAATGAAAACTTGAGTATGTTTGGAGTTTATCCGATTTAAACAGTATAACAGAGCAGGAACGGCTGTCGTTAACATGGCCCGGAAGAGGAAGTGTCAAAATCCGGGAACTTCCGGTAAGCGTGATAATCCCCCATATTTAGTGATGGAAAGACAAAGAACTGCATGTCAAGTCTTTACACAGCTTCTGCAGAAAAACAGACAAAAGAGATTGCCAGTAATTACAACTTTTCAACAAAAACATGCTTGGTTCAAATTTGGCACTGAATGAAAAAAAATGTTTCCTGAAAGTAATACACTTAGACATTAATTGTATCAGAGAATATAAAGTAAAAACAGCTTTAACAGAACTGCAATGTCTCAGATGTTCATTTGCTCAAAACACACTATGAAGGCTCTCTGCTCTTAGACAGGAGGAGGAAGTTAAAATCACTTTTCCCTGTGTGAACTTTCTAACATCAACAGCGCTAATAAGCCAAACACATGACAAAACACCTCAGTTGGAATCCAAGCAGAAGCTGCCAGCTACAGTTGAGCTTTAGAGTTTAATAAAGGAGAAAACACGAGTCAAGCCAGGCAATGAGGCACCAGTGTTTAGGAGTCACGCATCAGAGGAGGTGATGCTGTGCAGTCTGAAACCCACAACCATTGAGCAATTGATTGTGACACATGTGAGTTACCATGACAACAGCCATGCTTACATAGTGTATGGCTGAGATATAAACCATGTGGTTTAGGCAGGTCTTTAAAACATAAGAGGATGTGGTCATGTAAGCAGAAAATACAAGGTTTATTTTCTGTGGGGGTCATAAAATCTTTCAGGGCAGCTTTTAATGCCTTTTGAAATGCATCATTCGTCAAATGTCTTTGAAAGCCTTAAAACTTTCTTCTTTCTTATCAATAAAATCTTATCTCATAGATATGTGTTGTCTGCTACATACCGCTAAGTGTCCATGTGGCTCAGAGTTTAACCAAAGGAAATATCTTCTAATTCTACTGTGAAAGGTCTGAACTTGCCTTTATAATTTACTAGGTGTCGGAAAGGCCAGACTTGACAGAAATATACAGCATAGACAATGTGTCCCTTATGGAAATCATATATTATAACTCTTGTTGTGCATCTCAGCTTACATAAGTCTCTTGCAGTGAGATGCTAGAAGGGTAAAGACCTGTGCACATCAAGTCTATATTTTGTTGTTTGTTATTTCTCAGGTTTTGTGAGTTTATTTTTCAGTAAACACAAAGACTTCAGAATGAATAGCCTGTCCTCACCAGAGAACAATATGAGAATTCATTCAAGATTTTCACTCTGGTAATGTTTTGAAGTATGAGTTACTGTAAGCGAAGAGTCATGGCAGTAGGTGGAACACATCACCCTGGTAACCAGGAAAAATGGAGAAGAAAGTTTCACATGAGAGAAATCTGCCGTCCAGATTAACTAGGTCTTACCTAAGGTTTCCCATAGTTAAGAAAATTTAAACAACCGTGCTCTTTTCCTAAGCCTGATTGAAAGATTTTCATGCCTAGCATGACTTCCAGACTCCCATGTTAAAAAGGCCAACTTCACAGAGAAATAAACATGTTTACAGCCTGGTGCAAAAAATCATTTTAGGTTTAACAGGTCAAGTTTACCTTCATGTCAACTGTGAGTGGGAGGGGATTTTTTTTTATTACTCATCTGTTTAGATGTTATTTAAACTTGAAATTACACATGATGAGGGGCGTATCCTTTTGATTGACATGCACCAGACAGGATGTGGCCTGCCGGCCGGCCAGCCACTCACTACCTTTCCCTCCTTGTTTGTGTAGCGATAAGGTCTCAGTCTGCAGCAAAGTAGCAAAATTATGTTTTTTAGCCAGCTAACAGCAAGTCCAAACATGTCTTACCTTTATCCCGCCGCTCAGGAGTCTAATGCTGCCTTCATGTGGTATTGTATTTATGGTAAATACCAAAGTCCAGCATCAAAATTGGACTTGAACACCCATTCATGTTGTAATTTCCACTGGAAAGCTGGTACAATTTTATGATGCCCGAGTTGCCGAGATGAAGTAAACTTTGGCCTTTCAACATGGCGGAGAGCAATAAAAATATCCTGAATGGTATGCATTACATTATGTTTAAAGTTTTCTGCTGCTGTTATTTGGTTAGTTTGTCTGCATAATTCTGTAACATACAAAGCTTTAATAACATCACCATTTAAACTTACTTTTGTTTGTAAAAATATGGTTATTGTTGGGTTTACCTCCGCAGAGCAGATGCTAGCTATCAGCTAGCTAGCTAGTCAGGCGAAGATAGCCTCCAGTGTTTAACTTCATTACGACAACAAATAACTTGAACACAACAATCTGGCAATTTCTACTTAACAAGTGGAAAGAATCATCTTTCCTATACTACATGAATGCAGCATAATCTTTGCTATTTGCTGTTAGTTTTGAGTTACCTCGGTTTGCATTTAGTCCAAAGTACGTGGCTAACAATCATTTGCCCCGAGGCCGCGTTTGCCCATTTTAGTTTTTTCCCGGAGTGACGACACACATGACACGGCAAGATGGCGATGGTGGGACGCGCCCAACTGGCTTCACTTCCCCCTATTCAGACGTGACCAGATACTGCCTCTATATTTTCTACAGTCTTTGGGTGGCAACAGCCTTTAAGACACACAACAGAACTTTTAGCAGTTTTCTCAGTGCCCCCCTATCAACAGCTAAACTAGCATCCATCTTGCATCGTACCTGTAATATGATCTCACTCCAGCCAGTAAAAGACAGTCTTATCTTGACTCTTGTTCTGTCGCTTCCTCTCTTTCTTTTCCTCTCTTCCTCCAGTAATGTTTCCTTGCGCTTCTTTACTGAATCCGACATGATGCACATTCAAAACACCCGCTGTGTTCATTTCTGGTTCGTATCCGTTTGCTAGTAAGTAATGTGGTGCGCAACCAGATGGGAAACTTACATACTGCAGTTTCTGAGCCTCAGGACGCCTCTGGGCAGTGACGGCTGGAAAATGTGCATAATGAATGTTGGTGTGCCATCAAAACGAGTCAGAAAGGCATATTTTAAAGGTCTAAAAGTTGTGTGGTGTGTCTTTAATGATGCTGCTAAACTGGCATCCATTTTGCATCCTACTGTACCTGTGCTGTGAGCTCACTCCAGCCAGAAAAAGACAGTCATGTCTTGACTCTTGTTTTATCTCATGCTCCGTCCCTTCCTCTCTTCCTTTTCCTCTCTTCCTCCGATAATGTTTTCTTATATTTCTTTGTCGAATCTGCCATGATGCGAATCCAAAACACCCAGTGCATTTATATCCGTTTGCTAGCATGTGACGTGGTGGGAAACCAACAGTCGGCTGCAACGGCATCCCGCGCCCCAGATGGGAAAAGTTGCATAGTGCAGTTTCTCAGCCTTGGGACGTCTCTAGGCTCGAGAAATGTGCTTAACGAATGTTGGTGCGCCATCAAAACGAGTCAGACAAGGATATTTTTAAGGTAGAAAAGTTAAGCTGTGGGTCTTTAATCTGTCATTGAGAATTAAGAACATGTTTACCTAACCAGGCTGTAAAAGGAGCGTAATTAGATGGAAGTTGCAAAAACACTACAGCAGAAGCTGCGTTAAGACTAAATGGTATTTCTCTGTGCATTTGTCTCTTTGAGCTACCACTTTTACAGTAAAGTAATTTTCTTTGTTGTTAACATATTAGAGATTATCACAGCCTTAGCAAATCATACAGACAGTACATTTTAAAATATTTATCATAAGCAGTCAGTGTCCATCCTACACAGTACAAGTTCTAGTTCTACCACATCCAGACTGCAGACATGATTGAAAGGTTATATAAGGTTGGTCGCTTGTTGGCTCCGAAGCCTAGGGTTTACTATCAACTTTGCCCAAACGCTGCTATGGCAACATTCATAAGTGGGTGGTAAAAAGTGGAGCAACTGTTTTCAGCTTTATCCTGTTAAGTTACATGGAAAAGTTAATGTTCAAAACAAGTAGAACAAGTTACCAATACTGGTTTTAAAATGCAATTTTCTATTGAAAAAAGTGAACCTTTTGCTAGTTTAACATGTTTTCTATGATTATCAAACTGGACTGCCTTTAACTTAATGAGCACTTTTTGTTTATTATCACAACTTGCACTTGTGAAAACAGTTTGACACTGAGATGTACATGACAGAGTTTCTAAACTACTCTAAACTAGAGCAAACCATCCTCTGCTGACACCGCACAGCATCTTCAGATCACTTTATTTTTAACTGTGTTTTGTCACTCTCACCTCTAAAACCGTTAAAACAACACATGTGGCACACAAGTTAATCAACTCTGGTTGTCAAGACAATAGAATGAATTCCTGGTTACGTCAGCTGTGCCCAGCTTCAGTCTGAAGTCCCCTTGTTTCCATGGTGTAGTCGTGTTACTGAGGCAGGCACTAACTTCAGCAGAATGGACTAATGTGCAAGTTGTGCAGAGAGGCTTAAATGTGATGTGTTTAACGATGTGTTGGTGCTATAAGCCTCACTGCACAGCCACATGCTCTCCCCCACTCTCATGTATTCTGCTCCTCTCGCAGATACTTTTTTGCATTTAGCTCACATGACAACACTTTCCTCACGCTCTGCTCAGATTCTTACCGATGGTGATGTTAAAGCCATCAATGCTGAAGGTGGCACTCCGACCCTTTCTGAATCGATGCTTTTTAGAGTTGGCTTCCATATTCACTTTGGCACCCTCCGGTCGCCCCTGCTCCCTTATGGTCTGGTTTTAATGCCTCGTCAGTTGTGGTGCGCTGTCTCAGGTTTGTTTGGGTAACTCTCCTTGTGGGGGAGAAAAAAAAAAAGAGTCCGATCCTTTCACTCTGATTAGAGCAGAGCAGTGGAGGTAGACTCAAGGATGCGCCACTTCTCGTTACAAAAAGCAAGCAGAATAACTCTTAAGTCCTTCTCCACCCCGTCTTTGTTGAGCTTTTCTTTTCTCTCTGTTCGTTTCTCACACCTCAACAAGCTCGTTTCGAGTAGGTTATGGCTCTTTGATATGTTTTTCTCCTCTCGATGTTCCTTCACTCCTCCCTCCCTGCTCTCTCTCCTCATCTCGCTTCCCCAAGAGGTACAGTAGTTGTGTTTGGTGGGTGGCTGTGGTGGTGGTGGAGGTGGTAGCTCAGAGGAGAGGACATCTCTAAACTGTTTTACTGAATGTGACTCCTCCTACTGCCAAGAATTTATAGCAAAAGCACTGACAGCTCAGAGTTATGGCTCAGACCAATCACAGTCTATTCTAGTTTTGCTCACTATCACTATCCAAATACAAAAATTGACTCTAAAATCCCTGAAAAGAATGTGGCAAAGAAATAGGGAGCAGTAGTTTTGTCATTAAATCAATACAACTGCTTTTCATTTTGCAAAAGATATTTCAAGCACAAAAAATGAAGGTCATCCTAAGCGTGCTGTGTGCTTTTGACAGAGGAAAAAAAACATCTTCATCCATTTGATTAGGTACATTTGCAAGTGTACTGAAATTGCTTTAAATGCCTCTTTACCAACATGCATCTCCTACCGCGTACACACATAACACACACACACACACCTGCACAAACCAGAACAAGAACAGATAAAGACTGCATATTGGCACCATCTGACATTTCAATATGGAATTTTTTCACGTTTCATTCTCTCCCCTGATTAGTGTCGGTGAGTGCTCTCTGAATAAAGGCTTCTGGCTTGACCTTCTCCCAAATTCAATAAGTGTGCCTTTAATAGCATCTGCACAAATCCAGTGACAAGATGCCTTTTAATCATATTCCATGTTTGGGTGAAATACAAAGCATCTGCAAGCATCTGGTTTAATGCGTGTTTCAGTGAAACAATCCAACATCTTTTTTTTTTCTTTGTCTTTCACAGAATATTCATGATTTTAGCTAACACACGTTTTAACTGTGTATGCTCTTTTTCTACTCTTTTTTTTTTTTTTAAAGCTGCAATCGGTGCATTATAATCAGCGCAATATGACAGCAAAGCCAGGGGATTTAGAAGCATTACCACACCCCCACAGTATTAGAGAGTTCATAAACAACAGTGTCAACTAGTAATTATGTTTTTTACACAATTAAAATGTTTTTTTTTCTAATAAAGCTTAGGGACAACATAATAACTAGCTGGATTACATTTAGAGATGAGGTTTATTACCAATTTGTTTATCCATTTATTTAGCTATATATTACTGTCCTATATTTTTTAACTCTGCATCAGTCAGGAGGGGGTCATGGGGCAGCCCAGTCCATGTAGGATCATTTAATAAATTCTTTTGTTCACTTTTCCAAAATATAGTACGTTCACAAACCATGATTGCAAATAGAGATTGTACTGCATTCCTTGGATGTGGTTTTCTCCAAGGCAGCCTGACATGACATGTAGAAATCAGGAACCATGAACAGAATTGTGTGTAAACTGTACAGATTTTAATTTAAGCCTAGCCATGCAACATGTTTACAGTAGAAACATATCCCTGATGAATTGAGCGGTGGGTGAAGGTAAGAACAAAAACAGCACATTCCAGTGTTTTTCCCATCCCTCATTTAGCATTTTTGTGACTATAAGAGCCACTTTTAGTCACTCAGTGAGTTTTCAATTGATGCATTTTACACTTGTTAGATAATTACAGTGCATCTCATTTTGTTTGTGAGCTACAGAGGGAGCTCTTTATATTCTCATTTCATGTCAGTCTGTTCTGCCTGGCCTACAATCCATCCTCCATGTAGCAATTTGTGAAGATCCTAATTTTAAAACACTGTCACTAGAACATCAAGTAGCTGTCTGATCCAGGGTAATTTTTATACTAATGAGGGCATGTGTGGGAACATTTTAACTTTGTTATTCTCTCCTCTCAACAGCAGACTTTGTTCAAAGGGCACAGCCTAGTTATCATGAGCCTTTAGGCTTTTAAATTAATAGCCTGTTCAGGCCTCAACTGTGTCAATATGATAAATGATATGATAATATTGCTGAAGAGTCCAGTTGCTAATGTCATTCTGATCTGTGAATAATGTGTAAATTGGAGAAAGAATGTGCTAAAGGGGTGGATTTTTAAACAAGAGTGCTCTCAAAGAAAGCAGATGTTTACATCATGCTCAAAGTGTGCTGCAGCATATCCAAAGCTCCCTGTTTAATAATGCAATTTAGGGTTAGAGAAGTCAAAGTGGAGATTATATAATACACTTTACTGAAGGAGTGTTCTTCTGTTTTAGTTTCATGGTGGTTTAGGAGGCTGCATAGTGCTCTACAACTTTATGTTTTGCTCCATAAAAGTTGACAAATAAGTTTTCAGAGTGCACTGTTAAAAGCTTTGGAAGGCACTGATTTATGTGTAGTGGAAACATTCACCACTTTGTTCTTTTGTTACTAAAAGCAAAATATTAGCAAAGTGAGCAAGGCAAACATGAAATCCATTTGCTTTTAGAATAGAATAGATCTTTACTGTCACTGTAACATATACAATGAAATTAAAAAGTGCCAGCCAGTCAGAGCCTTAGATCATTAAAGTACAAAGCTAAAAAAAATCTATAAAAACTAAAAGCACAAACACACACATGGCCTTACTTCCTGTTTAATTGCAAAAAAAAAAAAACTATTTTGAGATTTTTGTCTCCTGCCACTGCTAAAATAAAGGTGTCAGTGTGCCTCAGGCAAAATGGTTGTTGGATCACCAGCGTTTGCCTCTCGCTGCACACAAACACACCTCAGTCTCAACATCACATCTGGGAGGTTTGCAGATTTGCTGCTTTCTGACTGACAATCTGACAAGCAGGGATATGGAAAACACTAAAACTGTTCTAAAAACACATAAATGGATCAATTAATCAACATGCCATTAAATGCTACTAAAATAAACTATAACAAAATCACGGCAATAAATCAATCAATAAAATATTGAAACAGAACCATTTTTTTACTGTATTCTTTCATTTAAAAATGCTAATATCTGTTCACGTGTTTAATTTTCCACTGGATTTAGAAATAAAATCATTAATTTGAAATGTATCTTTCTATCTATTTTTTATTTTATTTCTTATTTTCCACATACTTGTTCTAGATGTATTTCTTTATTTTGTTTTCTATATCAAATTGTGAATAAATATCCATTAATGATAATTGTGAATCATTTTACCCTGTTTTTAGTTTATTTTTAAACACCATCCCCACTCTTTCATACAGTAGTTATGACTGTCATTCAGGTGAACAACTGGCCAACAATGAGTGCTGATAACACTATTTTGACCTACTACATCTAATGTTCAGCCTTGCAAGTGTTTTAAAAACCATTAATTACTTGCCATATAAAACATCTCAATAAAAACCAGAGCAATATTCAGCCTGGTGCAAATGTCCTCCGTCTGCAATCCAGTAGGATATTATTTGCTACAAACTTCCAATACTGGCATTCCCCTGGGAGTTAGCCTCCTCTCACATGTTATCTGTGTTGTGCAAAAAACAAGGCATGCAATTTGCACCAACATTACAAAAATAACTACAGACATAAAGAAAGCCATTGATGCTGCATTCAAGGTACAAGAGATCATAGCAAAGTGTGGGCATAGGTGAGAAGCTTTAATCAAAAATGCAGATAGGTTTCATCATTATGGCTTGTAATTAATAGCGAGTTATTAAAGAGAAATACTTCAGCCTCTGTGACAGGAAGCACACTAAGAAGATATCCAAAGCTGGAAAAGAATCCAGCTGTTAACGGGAATTAAATTACATACTGCACTCCACCACAGCAACTGTCAACAGACTCTTATTTGATTGGTTACACAATAAACAGAAGCAAGCAGGAACAAGCATGCAGTACATGAAAGAATGCAGCTTTAGCCAGCATTACATGCAACCTATTTAAAGTGATACCGTGTAACTTTTGAACCCAATGTTAGCCAAATATTATGATACATTATATTCTAACATTATTATTAATATAAGTACCTATAGCTGATTTCTGCAGTCAATATAGAGCACTTATCGCATGTCATTGCTCCGAGGAGGCTGCCATTCTCAAAACCAGGCATTGTAACTTCTCAGGAGCGGGCCCGTCTCTCATTGGATCATGTAACCTGGAGCGCTTTGATTAATGGCTTGATGACTTAAAAATCAGCTTTTCAAAGTGGTCTGCAACACTTTTCCAAAACACAGATTGATACTGTTTAATTTTGAGACAGTTGTGGCACCTGTGGGAAGTTACAGGTTTAGTGCCCATAGTGGCCAAAAGTTACACGGTATAACTTTAAAGAAAGTAGCCCACAAGCTAATGTGTAAAATAAATATTCAAGTCACACTGCACCAAAATATGCAAATATTATTTAGTGGACTCAAATAAATTGTAAAACCAAAACAACTTATGGCACTTACCCAATCTTGTTTTAGAAAACTGTCAAATATTAATAAATAGAGTGACATAATTTGCTAAATATTTTGTATTTATTCATAAACTAAAATGCAAACACATTTCAAATGCTGACATGCGTACATTTAGATACAAGTGCAATGAAGGACTCTTATCTCTAGACAAAACATATGTAGCACATTTGTTATCATCAGTTTAATTACAGAGGTAACTAATATAACTGAGTTTAAAACTAGCAAGATTTAGAGTAACTAACCATTTAACAAACTGTTCATAAGTAATGTTTCTCATTAAACTGAAAGAGTTTGGGAATTTCTTTATCTTTGGTCCACAGGTACACTGGCTCTCTCACTAGAGCAGCAGGTCTTACTCCTGAATTCTACTCAATTTTTGTGGGGTGTTTTGTTAGTGTTTTTTTTTTTATTATTTATTTTTCTTTGTGGTTGATGTTTTATAGTAACTCTGTTACACACTCCTAAATTCCTAAAGTTAATTTTCACATGCTCTATCTTGTCTTTTTGTTTTGTTTTTTTTTTTATTTGTCACATCCAGCATCGCAGCAAGCAGAATGGTTTCCTGGCTATGATGTTGTGCTGAACAAATTTGCTTTGCCAAGAGAGGCTTTAATGTGAGGTTCTTATAGATACTCAAGCACTTTCTCTATTTCTAAATTTGACTATTGATGAATTTACAGATTAACTTTGGATCTGTCAAGCAGAGTGGGGGCAATAAAAGGATGGTGTAAACAGAAGAGAAAAGGAGAGTGGAGAGAAGAAAAGGAGACAAAGATACAACGCAACAGCATCAGTTGTTCAATCAAAACAAAAAAACAGACAACCAGCTTCTACACCTGGAAAAAAAAAACCAAATGTGAAAAACATTGGGAGTGCCAATGAAAAGACGAGCTGAGGAAAAAAAAACCATTAATCTTAATCTCAACAACAAAAATTTCAGCAAACCCACAGGACAAGACAGTGAGCATGCAGGTTAGTGAATGCAGGTGCAAAACACTGGAATGGTCAGTGGACATTGAAGAGTGTGAATCTGCAAATAGACCAGGCCCCTGCAAAGATCAGGGACATACCAGAGGGGTCCTAAGACCAGCAGCCAACACAGAGCATCAATCCCAGCCAGCCCACCAGATGAACGACAACAAATCCATCCAGAGGATGGCAGAAGACGACCCCAGTGAGAGCACACTAGGGATCGACCGATATATTAGGCCGATATTTGTGTTTTTTGCTATGCGCCCTTCGGCATAATTTACAGACAGGCATCTATACAGGCAGCAGTTGCTGGAGATGCTGCGCCCCCCTCCTCTCCTCCTCTTCTCTCCTGCACTAACAGCAGCTCTGGCTTACCGAAGCTTTCCTATTAAAAGTTGTAAAATTAGTTTTAATCTTTTCCTTCATCATTCAGCCGCAGCTGCAACCAGCTAATCGACAGCAGTGAAAAGTGCCGCCGACTTTACACAATCAAATATATTCGACCAATGCCCCGCCTTTATCCCCCACCCCGCCCGGTGCCCCAACCACGCCCCGCAACACAAACCAAACAGAAGCAGGAGGAGAGTTCCTGCTGCTTCTTCAGACCTGAAGCTGACCATCAGTTCTCCTTATGAAGAGAATCAGAGGCGAAAACACCTGATCCAGCGCTCTGGTTACTCGCCCACGGAAAACGCAAAACAGAGAGAGAGAGAGAGATCCCCTTGACTCAGCAGCGGGTGAAACTGTCTCCATGCAGTAAAATGCAAACGTGCAGAAACGGAGGCATGTAGGGTCTCCAGTAGGCAGGGAAACTTTTCATCCACACATCCAGATGTGAAACATCCCGATAAAAGCAGAAAAACAACAGAAGCGCGCGTCCGCTTGTACGGACGAACTGATTATGGCACTTATAATCTCTGCGTCCTTCCCAGCGGCAAAAATGTTCTGCAGAACCGGACCCGCCGGGTCTGACAGCACACGTGTAGGATGACATGAGAGATGTCCAGACTCCAGACTCACGTGCACCATCAGAAAATGTCACACTGTAAAAAAGGTCGTCGTCAGATATTTGTGTTTTTACCCCCAAAACTCTGTTACTGTGTTAGAGGCCAGAAAGCTGCAGGACTTCTACTCCCTCATCATTGTAGAGTAATCAGCCCTGAAGATGATGTAGAAGTTTTTTCACCTCAAGTAAAACTGAGAATGAGATCAAAATGAAATCAAATAAAAAAAAACTGAAATTCGTTTAGATTTATCTTCCAGCTTGATCACACTTCAATATACACATGAATGCATGATACATTATAATGTTTTTTTTAACAAAAATATGAAAAGTGGTACAGTAACCTGTTTACTGTATTTTCCAGTTGTAGAAATCATAATAACACTAGATAGATAGATAGATAGATAGATAGATAGATAGATAGATAGATAGATAGATAGATAGATAGATAGATAGATAGATAGATAGATAGATAGATAGATAGATAGATAGATAGATAGATAGATAGATAGATAGATAGATAGATAGATAGATAGATAGATAGATATTTAGCCCAGACATAATAACATCACTATAGATTTGGCATGCAGGTAAAGTCAGGAACACTTTGGACTTTTATTTTAATAATCTGCTGCTCAGAAAGTCAAAATACTTTGATTTGAAAAATTATAAGAAAATCCTGCTGCTGGTATACTATACAGGGCCATTACTGGTAATGCAATATCGGCCCATAATATCGGCAGGTTGTATCGGCTATCGGCTGAGGCTGATGAGAAATATCAGGATCGGCCCCAAAAAAGCTGATCGGTCGATCTCTACAGCACACGCTAAAAACAACAACAAATGTATGAAGATGCAATATATGGTACAGGCAACCTGAATGGGGAAGTCTCCATTATGCTGATTAACAAACAGGTTTCAATGCAAAATATGATGTTCTTATTAGAGAAAACCTTGTGTGAGACAAACTGCATTCTACAACAATACAGCTTTATCATAGGAGTCAATGTTAAACTGGCTTGTCTATCCAGCTCTGCTACCTACAGAAAAAAAATGGAGTATTAAAGAAAGATAAAAGGAGAATGATGTAATCTTCAGCTGAAATCATGAATCAAGCAAAAGAGATAAAGCAAATAGTTTTAAAAAACACACAATCTTCCTTGTCAATTCTCCTAATACTAATGTAGACACAAGTTTCCAAACCAACTGAAAAAGTATTATTAGTATGAAATTCAAAATAATTTTTTAAAGAAATCATGCAGTTTGAACACATATGTTGTTTTCACTGTTATTATTATCTAAATATGGGTTTTCATTTATCTGCACTGCATAATTCTTGTATGGCACACAGTGTCCAAACATCTTCCTATTTTACAGCAGCTCCATACAGTAACTGTAAGAAGAGCTATTATCACACTCAAGGTTGTGCTGTTGTACCGCCTAGAACTGAGTGGTAGCCAAGCTGATATTTCCCAGCACATTACACCCTCTGATGTGATATTGCTCATCTTGGTTAGCAGGAAATAAAACAGATTCCTTCCACAAATCCACAAACAAAGCAGAACTGGAACATGAACAGTGTAACCTGTCACAAGAATGGTGGTTACTGCACAATTAGAAAAAGAAAATCTACAGATTAATTGAAGTTCAGTGTTCATGTTCAGTTGTTATCTTAAAATCATTGCATGACATTTTTTTTCTAAATCCTCAAAAATATAATTTTCACTTAGTGATTTGCTATGAGGCTGAACTAGAATAAATTTTATTTAAGTAGTGATAATGTGAAAACAACATCTTTTTTACCTTCATTTTCTATGTGTATGGTTGTGTTGTTTAAGGACAGCCGGCGCAACATTACCACACATTCAGAGTGAGCCAAATATTTTTGGTTCCCACCTGTCCATATTGCAGTGTTATTTGCCAGAACAAATTTCAAGAGTGTTATGAAAGGTGTCCCCTGTGCACATGTTTTTATTAAATCCTTATCATCCTCATCACTAGGCAACAGCAAGACGTGACATTCAGTATAGGGATTAGGGTTGTCACAATACTAAAATTTAATTCTCGACACCGATACTAAAGATGGTGGTCGATACTCGATACTATTTTCGATATTGAAGGGGGAACCCCCCCCCCAAAAAAAAAAAAAAAACAAATAAAAATAACAATCCAAACAACAACAATATATGAATACATATACATATATATATATATATATATATATATAGGGATGCACCGATGCATCGGCTGGACATCGGTATCGGCCGATGTTTGCCTCGTAAACTGCCATCGGCCATCGGCCAATAAAAATGACATTTGCCGATGGCAGTGGCCGATTGTTATATAGCCTATATATATTATATATATATATATATATATATATATATATATATATACATTTAATGATTTACATGTGTCATCCACACTGTGCTTAAGGAAAACTCTTTTTCCCCCTCTTTTTTGGGCGGGTGGGGGGAGATACTGGTAGAAGGCATCCACGCACTTTCCTCAGTAGAGAAACGAAGATGGCGGCGGTCGTCTGGCAATATTTTACCGTTTCAGAAAAAGATCAGCGTTACGCAGTTTGCAGTACATGCTCCACAAATATTTTTTATTGGGCCATGAAAATAATCTCATTGAGTATGTTTTTGTTTATTAGGCTAAAACCACTCAATTTTGTTGGGCAATATACTGAAGCATTCTTTTTAGTGATAATCAGTCCCAGGTTTTTAAAAAGTTTTCAGAAAAGAGCTTGTTATAACTAATGTCAACCACAAAGTGACATTTAAAGGTTGTTTCTGTTTCATAAATTGGTCTGATTGAATTTGTGCCCATTTAAGGACAGACTGATGAAGAGCTGAAAGACTTGTAAATTTCTGTGGCACAAAGGATAAATAAAATAGAAAACATCGGCCATCGGCCAAGTTGTTATGTTAAACATCGGTATCGGTATCGGCCCAGATTTTCACAATCGGTGCATCCCTAATATATATATATATCCAGACATATTTATATATATCTCTATATCCAGTTCAGGGTCGCGGGGGTTGCTGGAGCCCATCCCAGCTATTATCAGGCGAGAGGCGTATATATATATATATATATATATATATATATATATATATATATATATATATATATATATATATATATATATATATATATATATATATATATATATATATATATTTATTTATTTATTTATTTATATATATATATATATATATTTTTTTTAACATGTCCTGTCCAGCATCTTAGCAGCAGAATGGGGATCTTACTGCTGTGCTGTGCCAGGCATATTTGCTTTAAATTATTTTCAAGATCTAGTTTGTGCAGAGATGCAGTCTCCAACTGCTCACTGTAATTCAGAAGAGACAAATTAAAAACTTCAACCACCAGTAAGTGTACTTATTTACGTGTCCTTTTCTTTTACAGTACTTGAGACCAAATCAAGTAAACAATAGAACAGACAAAGTAGTTGTCTAGATAGATAGATAGATAGATAGATAGATAGATAGATAGATAGATAGATAGATAGATAGATAGATAGATAGATAGATAGATAGATAGATAGATAGATAGATAGATAGATAGATAGATATGTATATATACACACACACACACACACACAACATACTAACTACTCTACTAAATTAACATCTGTCACAACAAATGTACTTTCTTCTCAAATCAGATCTCAGCTAGATAGATAGATAGATAGATAGATAGATAGATAGATAGATAGATAGATAGATAGAGATTTAGCACAGACATAATATCATCACTTCAGATTTGAACTGCAGGTAAAGTCAGGTACATCTTGGACTTTTAATTTTAATCATCTGCTGCTGACAAAATACTTTGATAGGAAAAAATGATATGAAAAGCCTGTGAGTGCTGGTATACTATATGGGGCCGATACTGGTAATATTGGCCCATAATATTAGCCCCAAATATCGGCAGGCTGTATTGCTATCGGCTAAGGCTGATGAGAAAATATTGGTGTCGGTCCTAAAAAATCTGTATCCATCTATCCCTAATTCAGTATATGGAATATACTTTATAGAAGATGACAAGGGTTTGATTTAGAGCATGATACTTATTAAGATGATTTTTACTGTTTTATTTATACGGAAATCATTTTATGTTTTTGAAGGATTGATGAAATTGAGCTTTAACTCATTCTGCTGCCATCATGAACTTATTTTTTAACAAACCAGCAATACAGTGGATCCTGGGCACAAAAACACACCTGCTACCTTTTACTGGTGTCTATAGAAAATGAACTGTTGCTCAACCTTTGATCTGGCCATCAAACACTGGGACGACCATCACCAATAGACATTAATTAGCTCTGAAGATAAAGGGGCGAGGAGGACAAACTTGAAGGACTACAAACAGCCTTGTGCACTAAACTGATCCAAATTTTTAGAAAATGTATTTAATTTTTGGTGAGATGGTGCCTATTTAAAACTCTCATAACAAAATTGTTTGTTAACTCCTTAATAAGCAGGAAACTGGATTCACTGCTCAACACATTATTCTTTATACTGTACATATCGTGTGACATTTTACCATCTTTTCCTTTGTGATTTATTCAAATATAACATTTTTTGACCCTTTGATTGCATAATCTGTCCTACCAGCACATCACAATTAATGACAACAGCTACGCAACCAGACAGAAAAACAAGCTCATTAGAGATCTCCTCTACTCAGTGGAATGACACACACTTTGTCAGTCCCCACACTACTGTCACCACAGTGACACACTCATGTAATTAAGACACACAAGGTGCCAGGGAGCTTGCCTTTTCCCTTGCTAAATACTCATTAGAGGAAGCTTAAGGATAATGTTAACCTGTGTTGCAAACCTGAGGGAAATGAACTGACAAAACACTGTCATCCAAATCCTGAGCCACCAACACTATAAATACAGAGAAAAGAAGTTTTCAGTCATAGAGTACACAAGCTAATGGTTTTTGCACCAGTATGGTTCCAGATCAAACAGGCAAGACCAGTTGGGTTAGTGTTAGGTCAGCAGGCAAAACAGTGAAGTCCTTTTGATTAGAGACAAACATCCAACAAACACCAGGTACCCTCCACAAAAACTGAGCACAGCCGCTAAACTGTGTTATTTGAACCAAGTCATGGAAGCCATCACAAACATTGGAGACAACAGGCTGCATGTATTTAAGCATTTTGTATTGTAAAAATAATAAAATGCTGGATGTTAATGATCAAAACCAAATAATCATGTACTTTGTTTTTAATCTCTTTACTCCTTACCTTTGAATGCAACAGTAAAGCTCTCAAATATACTCAGCCTTAACATTTAAACGTGTTCTTAGATTGTTCATAAATTGTAGGATAATAAGATACAGCAATATCTCTGTCACTAATAAGAATCCACTTTGCAACATGTAGTTACTTTAAGATGAGTTGAACCAGACAGGTATTTTATCGGTCAATTTATAGGCAGTTTACAGTTTGTCTCTGTGTTGGCCCATTGATGGACTGGACCTGGTGATCCTCGGCGCCAACAATCCCACAACCCTGAATTGGTAAGGGAAATAAAAGATGGATGGATGATGGATGATGGATGGATGGATGGATGGATGGACGGATGGAGGAGGATGGACGGATGGAGGTGGATGGATGGATGGATGGACGGATGGACGGACGGACGGACGGACGGACGTATGGATGGATCCATCCATTTGTGATTAAGGATAATGTTATGGATCCATTAATCCATCCATCCATTTAAATTGATTGCAATGCATTACACTAATGAGGGTACTTTAGTGGACCATGACCCTTGACTATTGCATGGTTTGTCATGCCCTAAATCTAATTTAACCACTCTGTCCTTTTCCATAGCACCTCAGCTAAAGTTCCATGTAGGCTGAGTTAAAAAGACTTGTTGAAAACTCTGCAGACCTGTGGGATTAACAATGCTTTTGCAGTAGTTCTGAGGCTTGTTGGATATGACAGTTACAAACTGAGCTTTACATTTTGGTTCTAGGTTTGGCAATTGTAATATTTTTCTTGTAGCAAATTGTTCCAAAATTCAAACTTTGAAACTGTAACTCAGCTTCACTGCAGTGCAGACCTTTACTTGGAAGCTGATTTGAGCAAGTAGACGATGAAAATGAAAAGTATCAGCTAATGTTCTGACTTTATTGACAGTCTGCAGTCCAGACAAGTTACACACTGAAACACAAATATGACAAAAGAGGTTCCGCACTGTTGATCAGATCAAGAATAAAGTAACAAAAGTTTTGAATTTTGTATGTTTGTATAAATTAAGTTTAGGGTTTAAATGATGTAAACTGCATCATTACTGCAACTCATCGCATTCTGATTTTCATTCTGATTTCGGTAAAGTAAATTCAATTAAAAAGAAAAAATCTGAGATGCAAACAGTAATTTAGTATAAACTGCACATAAACAAGAAAACTAAAGAGTTGTTTGATTTCTTAAGTATGCATATCCTCTAAAATCTTTGCCCTCAAATCATTACTGCAATTTGTTTCATAATGGCTAAAACTCATCTTTCCTCGCCTGCTCTGCATTAAAATCTGCTTTCTTTTAAAATACCATTCAGTATGACTAACATATACAAAATAAGCAACTCCAGCTCCTTCTCCTGTGCTCTGACTATGACTTACTTCTTGTGCCGCAAATACTGTACAATCAAAAGCAGCTTAGTTACAGCCCTTCATTATCAATACATCAGGGATGCACGATATAATCGGCCCCTTATAGGTATCGGCCTTAAAACTGACTACTGGACATCAGCTTCCACAACGATGTTTAACCAATATTTCACCAATATTTAACCGATATTTAACCTATCAGCCTGCTGTTTCTAAAATCTAAAAAACACACACAAAAAAGGCATCTTCTTCAAAACTTCTTTTTTACAGACTTTAAAACTTCTAAAGATTAGGGGTGGGAAAAAATACAAACAAAAATTTTATAAACAAAATCTTGCAATATTTCATCCTTCTGTTACAAAATCTTGCGAGAATTCACAAAATATCGTGAGATTTTGTAACAAAACGATGAAATCCCATGAGATTTTGTAAGTAAAATAGATCGACACCACGTTTTGAAATATCGTTTTGATATTGGTATATGAAAATATTACGATATTTCAGTGTATCGATATTTTTTCCCACCCCTATTTTTCAAAGTGTATGAAATAAATAATAAAACTGCTACAGTATTTGCAATGACAGTTTTTTTTTTTTGGGGGGGGGGGGGGGGGTTTCGGCCACATGAGTTTTAAAATATCAGCGTATTCGGATATCTGCCAAAATTCCAATATCGTGCATCCCTACAATACATTTGTTGCATTTACACTTATGCAACTGGTTTTCTTCATTGGGAGAGGAGGGGGAAAAGGCCCAATATAGAAAAAAAGTATAAAATTGAATCTATAACCCATAAAAGCACTTTCTCCAATGCTTCTTGTCCAGAGTTACATCATACACTGCTCTTCATTGTTATGGCCAAACCAATCTCATTCCTCTAGAATCCTCCAATCACATAATAAAATACAAAATTTCTAATGACAGCATGAAAGGTGGGGACAGAATAACTAGCACTCATCCATCAAGCAACCTTCAGCAGCTTATTAAATCTAGTTTTGCTGTAACTGCACCACAAGTGGGCAGCATGGTGGTGTCCAGTCGGGTGTTTGACAAGAGATGCTAATACGTGTATTTGCCGTAGTCATAGTCTACAGTTGCAAGAGCCAGTTTTAAAGTACTACAGTGGGTCTGTCTGACACTGAGGTGAATCAATCAGATGAGTTGATGGGAGGCAGGTGTCTGCAGTTTGCTCCTCATGAGGAGAAGATGAGTGTTCAATCAGGTAGGGAGTCGGGATGAGAGTCCTTAGTACACGTAGGCATCACTGGGGAGCAAGGAGGGAAACTCAACAGGAGTCTACACTGTCATATAGTCATGGAAACACCAAAGTACAGATGATATTTAAGGAACCAACCAGGGAGAGGTGTACTCTTCAGGGACAGATATGCAGGGAGTTGGATCTAGAGGAGGCAGTAATGTAATGAAGTGAAGATAAACAAGATGAACTGGAAGCAACAGTGTAAGATAAAAGTCCAAACCATTAAGACACATTCACTATGCTCATGTTGTGTTTTGTAAATATTTTATAGTTAATGAAACCTTAAATGGGAAGTTCAGAATTTTTGACATAGGGCCTCATTTACAAGTGATCCAGAATACTACTTATCACTGAAGACAGTTTCAACATATTTCATCCCGTTATTCTAGTTCCAGGAGTTTGCTGATGCTAATGCTAGTGGAAGTCAACAGGAATCTGCTAGCCTGTCATTAAAACCAATCTTATCCACTCCACAGAACATCCGAGGCAAATAAGCAAGCCTATCTGTATAAATGTCGTGTTAAACTAGTAAACTCGGGTGTTAAAACAGTAAAACTAACCTTGTATGGCAAATTTTGTATTACATATTAAGGAACTAGTTTCTTACCAGCTTACTACCTTTGCCAGTGTATTTCAGTTCATAGAGACATGGTGACAGTTAGTTTGATGAAAAAAGTACTAAATCATCTTCAAAATCCGACATGTCCTCATGCCTTTCAGACGTGGCCGTATTTTAGACTTTATATTTGTGTAATCAGATTCCTTGATGCACGTAGCAGCAGATGACATCACTCTGCTGCCAAATACAGGAAGTAAAACTTTGTAAAGTTTCTCAGCAGCAACAATCAAAATGCAACGAAACGCAGTTTAGTTTTATTTGTAACATTATTCTATGTAACATGAGATTTACACAGATAGTCTGAAGTTAGAAATGATTTGCCTCAAATGTTCTGTGTAGTGGTGAAGATTATTAATGACAGGCGAGCAGATTCCTATTGACTTGCACTAGCATTAGCATCGGCGACCCACTGGAACTAAAATAACGGAATGAAATATGTTGAAACCATCTTCAGTGATAAGTAGCATTCTGGCTCACTTGAAAGTGAGGCCCGATGTCAAAAATCCTGAACTTCCCCTTTAAGGGACTTTTCATAAACATATTTGATGCACTTTATAAACTGCAAGAATGCTCTCAATTGGAAAGACAAGTCCCAAATAAAAACATATGACAATCTTGTAAAACTGCAGACTGTTTGTTTTTCTTAACTGAAATGATAAATGTGGTTTAAATCGTGATCATGCAATTTAAACCACATTTATCATTTCAGTTGAAATCAGCGGTGGTTATATCACATGTGCACTTTCCATACTGCTATATCGAAACATGGAGTGACTACAAAAAAAACTAAAAAATAAAAGAAAACTATGTGATTCTTTGTATATGTTCCCATGAAAAACAACCAACAATTTCATATGTGAATTTGAATAAATTGAACAACTAGTTCTGTTTATTCAAGGCTCAGTCACATCAAATAGATGCTTTGGTAGTGGAGATATGTTGCATTGAGGTTGGCCTTCAAAGAGCTGGTATTCATTCAGTGAATATCTTTTTATCAGTGGCAGATTTACTTGATCCTCTGATGTGACCAGTTGCTCTCATCTACAGAGAAAACTGTGACCTGAACAACAGAGATCTGCTGTATGAAGTAAAAGAACACCCAGAATGTTCCCTCAAACTAAGGAAACACACTTTAGGAGAAAATAATGAAAAGGTTTGTGCAAACTTGTTAACATGACTTAGAAACCATTTATTCTCATGAGAGATATTCATTGGGATCCACAAACTCTGAAAAATGTCCTTCATGATCATGTTAAAGTATTAACTCCAAGTTTAAACACTGATGTCCAACTGCATATCAGTAGTTTAATGTCAATTATACTAATTCCCAAAGTGCTGCAGTTAAATAGATTAAAAATCTATGTTTTGCGGTACAATATAAACTTAAAGTGCAGCAAAGTACGTCCTGTCAGTACGGTATAAAGCATAAACCTTTTATGAAGAATATTACATTAGAGAGTGGCAGTGCAAAATTATAAATCCAAAACCTGTAATTTTAACTTTCTACTGATTCATCTTCCTACTGCTAAGAGTAAAATCATCTGATAACGAATCCACAACAGTTAAATGCTCCTGAAAAACAGGTTTGGGTCTCCAGAACAGTTTTGCACACATAATTGTATGATGCAGTGGGAGAAACACAGGTGTAAGCAATTATATCTGTTTAAATGTTGCATCTAGCTTAGAAAAGCAGAGTATCCTGGCTTCACACATGCCGTCTTACTGTAAAGATTTATGAGACACAAAATGGTACTGAGCCATCATTACACCAGTTTCAGCTGTGCTTTTATAATCATGGCAGGCCAAGATCTGCTGTAAGAAGGGTCAATTCAAGTTCAATAAAAGTCATGTGCACAAGTGTAAGCAACCAAATGCAACAACAAACTGCTCATAGCCTCTGTCATTATCAATATCCACTTAATTTCCTCTCTCCAAGTAGGGAGATACTTGTAACTAAGCAAAATTTTGTAATGATGTTATCTAAACTTTTGCTGCTGAGTACATAGCTGAGGTGCTCTGGACCAGAAACTTTCATTTTAGTCTCAGAAGAATAAACAGAGTCAATTTGTATAATTTTTTTTCAGATAAAACTAACAGTCCAAATAAAACATGGTAGACTGTTGTGAAGGCTATGTTTACCGCCTAAAATCATTTTTAGACTCCGTGTGGACGTTTCTAAGCAAAAGAAAAAAAGTGTCAAAATATTGCACACATATTAATATTCCACATGTAGTGGTTTGTAGAGGTACTAATCTGCGTAATGGGTTGCTAAAAAAGTGAGGAGTACTGTAACAAGCCTAAATGGAGAAAAAAAAAAAGAAAAGTACATTTCTTTGTTGTTCATAACTCACCGCTCTGGTGACCCTCGGAAATCTTTTTTCTTGAACTTTGCCTGGCTCCGTCAGAGTCTTGTCTGCTCAGGACCTCAGACAGCGACTGGCGAGAACTCTGCCGACCGGTTTGGCTCGAGACGTTGAGCCGCGCGCTCTTTTTCTTAGCTCGGTCCGACTCCGGAGCGGACCGGCTCCTCTCCGGGTCGTGGTTCTCAGGCTCCGAACCTACTTTTACTAAAGCGTTCCTCGTCCTGGTAAGAGCAGAAGTCACCGAACCCATCACAGCAGAGGTTTAAAAAAAGAAAAATAAACCTCACTAGGAAGCGTGTCTTCCAGGTTCACCTTTCATTTTCCCTCACAACCTGTTGAAAACGCGTTGTTATTCCTGCCATAAAAATAACCTATACACCTCTGTCACTGTTCAGCTGTTCATTTAAAACTTTAACAAAAAAAAAAAAAGAACTAACACGCATTAAAACTGATAAAAGAAAAACACAACGGAGTTAAACTGAACATTGGCATCTCCCTCGGTTGTTTCCTCCGACAGACACGTCACATGGAAGTTGCTCTGTCGACAAACACATTGATCTCCAGGGGCAAACACGTGAAAACAAGAGACATTAATTAAACGACCAGTTTCCAGGATTCTCAAAATGGGCAGATAAGCCATAGGCTATTGTAACTGAAATAAAGGGGCTAAAGATTAAGTAAGCTACATGTTAACTAAATTTCCTGCGTAAAAATCGCGTAAAACATATTTCAGAGACAATCTGATCGTCAAATAGACACGATGAGAGCATTATAGTTGTGACTTTTAGCCTGTTGACAATGTTCTGCGAGGACAGTTCCATCGGTCACCGACAGATGGCACTAAAACTAAGTCCGCTAATTTAGTAAAAATTAGATTTATAGCCTAAATAAAGTCTATTTGTAGAAGAAAAAAAGCAGAACCTTAATGTGCAGGGGCAGAACTCTAATATTAACATGTTTTGTGAAAAAAAGGTTCTAATTATGAGATGATAGGTTTTGTAGCTAGGTCTTTATTGTTAAATAAAGACCTAGCTGGAATAATGCTACTAATAGCCTACAGTAATGTCTCCTTACTGTAATGTTGAAAATTAGACTATTTTATTGGCTCTTATCAACTGAATTTGAACTAAAATTCAGATTTGCTTTTTTTTATACCATATCAGTATCAAGTTATAGCCGTTAGTTCAAAAAGTTGAATAATCAACACTGAAATTGGAGTAAAATGTTGTAGTAATTATAGTAAGGCAAGGTTCTTGTAGTGTCTCTATAACAGTTAACTGGACACATCATCCATTTATGCAGCACTAGAGTGCTTTCATTTTCATATGCTACCTGTCAGATCCTAATTGACTGGACAAAGCCTCAGTTGTAGTCATAGTTTCTGAAAACACTTTACTGGGTAAATTTAATGGCTGTCCAAGAGCTTATGATTACATCAGGACATATGGAGCTTGAATTATTCTCACTTTTTCATCTTAGGAAAAAATGAAATCGCTCAACTGAGCATCTTTGATAATATAATCATAATAATACGTTAATTGTATTATCTTTTGGTTTCTATTTTAAAGCACTTTTCCACTTTTGTCTTGTGTGCCTTTACTGTAAATGCACTTAGGTGACAGTTATCCTACGGGACATGGGATGGAGTTGATTTGGACCATGACTCTCCAATAAACAGCAGTGGGTGAAAAATAATTCACCTATCTGGAATATAAATATCCCATCGGGATTGCCTGATAGCGGCAGATGCAGGTAATTTTATCTCACTTTTTTCTTTCTCCCTACAAGAATCTACTTACTCGTGTAAGTCAGTCTGTCAAAATTAAAAAATGAATACATAAAGCTTGCTTATTATCTCTGATTTCAAAGCATGAAATGAGTGACATGCCTGATGCATATCATGATTGGTAGGTACCTTACTGAGTGATTTTCAAGTTGAATAATTGCAATCGAAGATAATTTTTGCAGCTCAATGATTCATGTCAGGAAATATTTTTCCTAATGCTGCATTTTCACTGTAATGGCTGGTAAAGTATTACACCTTGTGCACAGTGCTGAGTTACAGTCTTCATGGTTTATTGCTGCGTACAGGCATTTGTGACATCTTTAGCATACAGATTTATTGAAGTGTGCATGCTTTATTGATCAAAAGTACTACTTTGGATACAAAGAAAGGTTTTGTAAACCTCAGTGAGGATTGCTAAGTTGTGCTGATTTCATCATTTTGTCTAAACAAATGTGACAAAGAACTTTCAGCAGCAGAGGAAGCAGAATACAGTCTGTGTCAACTAACAGGCGTACTGGATCATCACATATAAAGGCACTTTATGAAGCTGTTTGCTTTTTGTGGGTTGTTGGTTTGTCTGCTTGCTTGTAGCCCCGGTGAGATGTGTTTCTTCTTATTGCTTGTGTTGTTTGTTTGGCAGAAACAGAGAACTTATTAATCCATGTCATCGTGGTTCTGGGTCGACTCATTGATCACCTGGAAAAAAAAAAGGAGAGCAAATGTGAGTTGAGGTGTGTTTGACCATAAACAATGATATAAAAATCACTTTCAGGTCATGCTACCTGACCATCCCTGGTCTCAATGGTCTTGATAAGAACTTTCTTGGTAGTTGTAGTTTCAATATGGGGTTTAGAATCAATCATTGTTTCTAAGAAAGATAAAGAATGTGGCGCATTATTGAAAATGATATATATATGAAAAGAATTCTGTATGAAATGATAACTTACCTCTCAAGTTTAGAGAGGAGAAGTTTGGCAGCGGGGTAGTGATTCTGTAGATGAAGAAAGTTCAGCCAGAAAATCAATAAATGTAAATAAAACCAAGTCAAATGAATGGTCATATCGATCAGCTAGTTATTTCTACAGCCTCAGGTTTGTTTTTGGAACAGCTGAATCGTCCTCTGTTACCTGCTTTCCTCTCCTTCCAGCAGCTTCCTATAGGTGGCAATCTCAATGTCCAGCGCCATCTTCACATTTAGCAGATCTTGGTATTCTCGGAGATGACGGGCCATCTCATCCTTCATGTTATGAATGTCATCCTCCAAGCGGCCGATGGTGTCCTGGTACCCGCCGGTCTCCATGGAGTAGTTCTCCTCCATCTCCCTCATCTGACGCTCCAAAGACTCATTCTGGGAGGGCACGAGAAGGAAACAAAAAAGAATTACACTTGCTCAGTGAAAATAACTTCAGATATTTTTGTCTTTGCTGTCGTTATTCAAAAGCACCTCCTTTGTTCTTATTAATGGAATCATTCTGTTTTTCTTTTAGCAGCAGTCTCGCACACTAAACTGCTCACTCACGGTTCCTTTGAGGGCATCCACTTCACAGGTAAGTGCCTGAACTTGGCGTCTGTAGTCATTGGCCTCCTGCTTGGCCACTCTCAAAGCATCATTATTCCGGGCTGCAGCTTCAGTGAGGTCAGCAAACTGAAAGTCACGTGGAAAAACGGAGGGGACAGACATCAGGACGTCAGAGGGGACAGAAATGAGAAAATCAATAGTTAAATAAATGATGAGTAAGAAGCCGAGGGAGAGTGAAGCCGGTTCGTGTAAAGTCTGTAAATTATGAAAGATGTGGCCGAGCATCTGACAGCTGAGGCTGTTTTAAAACAATGCTGCCAACTGAAAGCAAAGCAACTCACCTTTATTTCCATCTTTATTTTCAGAGAATGGAAGTTTATAATAAAGAAATATACAAGGTCATATTTAATGGCCACAAAGGTCAATAAAATCCTGTTAGAGACACAAGTCTGATTTATTTTTTAAGTACTTTTTTATATTTCTTTTTAGGTTTGTGATCAAATTCAAATTAAAGGGAAATGAAGAGCAGCTTGCAGAGTAACAGTGTGGGTTGTAAAACACTGAAAACTGCAGTCATTTGGTAATTTGGAATCAGTTCAGTGCAAGCAAACCTTTTGACACAGAGGTGATCATGTGATCCTCTGTTAATAGCTTTGATCATAGCCTCTGTAGTTCATTTTATTATGTTTCTTGAATGTCTTGAGCAATTCCTAAGCATTGCAGAGGGTCTTTACCTTGGATTTGTACCATTCCTCTGACTCCTGGATGTTTTTGGAAGCCAGGTTCTCATACTGCAGACGGACGTCCCTCAGAGCTGCAGTCAGGTCAGGCTTAGCCATGTCCATGTCGACCTGCACATGCTGCTGATGCTGCTGCAGCTGGCTCTGCAGCTCCAGCATTTCCTGCAACACAATCAATGACGCCAGCATGTACAAGCGGCACACATTTGCTCTTTTCTGTTTCTGGGTGAATTAGAAAAGCTCTGGTGAACTAAATCCAACAATTTGAGCAGATTAACACATATTTTGAATGATTTGCTTTTCCTTCGTGTGCCTTTCATAAATCAAGCAGTAGACATGCAGAAGTTCTGCAGGAGCCTGATTCATATTTTAACACATAAAAAAAGGAAAGCTTACCTCATCATGTAGCTTCTTGAGGAAGCTAATTTCCTCCTGGAGTGACTCAACCTTCCGCTCCAGGTCCAGTCTGGCGAGGGCAGCATTGTCCACATCCTGTGCCATGACACTGACGCTTAATAAGGTGACTTGTGAAGGTGACATGAATTATGCATCATGCATATGCTGACATAGGGGGAAAAAAACCCTTTCACATGCTGTAAAGAACATACACAACACCCACCTACACAAACGTCTCTGTGTGGCGCAGTAGCAAGGTCACAAACACATGCATCCAATAAAAATCAACCGTAGGCACATGATATGTGCCACTGCAGAGGTTGGACACAGATGAAGAGGTGTGGTCTTGTGACTTGAGTGTGTTGTGTTGGAGCAGCAATTGATTGGCGATGCCTCTTAAATCCATCACAGACAGACTCGCAATCGAGGAAAATGAAACATGTTTACTGTAAAGCTGCATTTTTGAAAAGTACTGAGGTATTTCACCTTTGCATTCCTGTTATATTCTACTTTACATTTCCCGTCAGTGAGTGGATGTTGTAGAACTTTGATACTCATCATTTTTCGTTTAGATATTATATGAAAAATACAGTGAGCTCATTATTCTGCAATTCTGAAAAACTATCCTACAGTGGACTAATTTATTCAGCCAAAACTGGCTATAAAATGAAGAGATAAATGGGCTTAATTCATCTAAATACTTCCTCTGTACTTGCAGGTTGGTGGGATATAAGTTGTAAAATGATGCTTGAAGCTCTTTAATGTACAATCGCACAAGCAAATGGAAATTTATGGAATGCCTGCCCTGTTTCAGGGAAAAGATTTCAAACATTTTAGTCAGATTTTCTTCTTTTTATTAATTCTTGTTTTTTATCAGCTTATTGCATTCTTAACCTGATGTTCTTCTTTCATTGTCCTGGTAGAAATCCGATTCTCATCTTTTCATTACTTTAAGATTTAGCATTATGTCTCCTTAGGAAAATAAAAACCTGAACTAAATGAATATTCTATCATACTTTAAGCTACGAAATGCAGTCTATGCTATTGTTCTTAACTCTCTTACACTTGTACTTGCACACTTTTTGTGGCACCACACTGCTTAGTTAGGGCGTTGGCAGGCTGGTAATTGAGGTATCAGCAAATGAAGCAGCTTTGCCCCTGCACTAATGCCACAAACAAAGTGAGCTATTCAGCAGGGTTTCCCAAACAGCCCCAAGGCTGGAAGAGTGACTGTCTGCCTGACTGAGCAAGAGCCGGCAGTGGGCCCTGCATTGTTGTCTGTGTGCCATCGAGGCAGGCCACAAGGCTTTTCCTTCCTGCCATTCACACACACGAGGCTGTGATCAGGGAACTTCAAATCCTGAATGTAAACGTAATCCATTGAAAATGTACGTCTATTTTTTTTAAACAAAGGTTTAAAATCTATGTTGAACCCTTTTATTGTACAGTGATCTCCATTTGAGACTGTCTGGATGATCCCTTATTGTTTTTCCCCATGAAATCAACTGACAGGAAACGATCTCTGACGACACCATAACAAGTGAGATTTTTGTGTGACCGTGCGGTCCCAGAATGAGACAGCCGGATCACATGGTGGCTTTTCTTCTCGCTCTGATAAACGCATTGGATCCAAACTGTTGTTGCACTGATGTCCAGCTCATTCATCGTGACCACTCAGACTTAAAAAGATCTCCCCTCATTGCAGGCCTGATTTAACTCAGCAGCCAAAACTTGGCCTTTTGTACCAGGCCAGGGTCAGTCTGCTTTATGGCTATTTTGGATTAAGAATCTGCTGTTGTGCCATCAGAAGAGTTTCTGTGCAGCTCATGAGCAATAATTAGTGAAAAGCTGAAGAGAAACAGAACAGCTGCACCTAAAGAAATAAACTTGGATGGGATTTTCTCATAGAAAACAGAGACTGACCTAATTTCTTTGTCAATTTTGGGGTAGCTGAGAGGGGCGGGGCGGTGGAAGACTCGTGATCCATCAACATCTTCTACTGATCGAAACTGTGTTGCTATTCATCTAATCATCATGCTGCAAAAATACTACAAAAGCAGAGTTTTGGATGGTGTTAATTATCTAAACACTAAGTGGAACATACTGTACCTGTCTAAAGCTCTGCATGTTTGCTTCTGCCTCCTCTCGCTGGGAAATTTCATCCTGCAACCTGAAAAAGACAAAAACAACAGTAATTAGAAGCCAGTGGGGATTTTCTTTCTTTAAAACATCTTTGATTTCCTTTTTTCAGTTCTGTTTCTTTTTTTTTCCCGTTTCATTATTTTCAATTTTTTTCAACCATCACTTCTTGCATGAAAACTGACCGGGGGGTGGGGGCGTATTTGAGCAGTGCCAAACGTTTACAAGAGAGCTATGTCTTTAAATGTATGCAAAATAACGCTAACAATCTTAAAACTAAAACAGGGAAATACAAGACATGATGTAAGTGTTTATTGCCTTGTGCATTCAAACAAAGACGGGCTATGCAGATTTAAGACCAGAGAGGGGTCACGCCTCCTACTTCTCTCTCAGCCTGTCGATGTCGTCTGCCAGGTTGTCCCGGTGAACTTCCACCCGGGCCTTTTCGTTGGTCAGCTGGTCCACCTGGCGCCGCAGCTCCCGCATCTCGTCCTCGTACAGATCTCCCACCCTGGTGGTGCCTTTACCCCGCAGCTGCTCCAGCTCCGCCAGCAGGATCTTGTTCTGCTGCTCCAAGAAGCGCACCTTCTCGATGTAGTTTGCGAAGCGGTCGTTGAGCGACTGCATCTGCGCCTTCTCGTTGGTGCGGTTCGTGATGAACTCGCTGTTTATGGCGTCGGACAAGGAGAAGTCCAAGTTTTCGGAGGTCAACCGGGGCATGCCCGCGCTGCTCCGGAGCCTTTGGGTCTTCACTGCGTACACGGTCGGGGCGGAGGAGAGCCCGTAGGATACCCGAGAGGAGCGCGCAGGGCTGGAGAACTGGCGGCTCGAGTAGCTGCTCCTGACCGCGCTCCTGTCTCCGCCGAACATCTTTTTGTAGGAGGAATGTGGAGCTGTTCTGTAGGACATCTTCTCTTTTCGACAATCAGCGACCAGAGCAACTTGGGCTGGGTCTACTCAAGCCTCGGCAACATCGGCGGAGTGCGCCTGGAAAGGCGTTTCCTAAACTATTACTCTTTTATAGTCTCCTCCTTATGCAAATAAAGCAGTGGTGACTTGAGTGGCACACTGTAAATCCAATCATAAATCGTAACACACACACAAAAGCACACACTCCACACACAAACCTAACTTTCAGACCCATAAATACAAATCCTGGATCAATATGATTTGTTCACAACTAGGAGCAGGCTACGTGTGGTTTGGCATCCCGTGCCCTGTTACATCTAAATCTTGGTTCCTTATTTGTCAGCTATGAAGTGACTACTCTGAACGAGTTCAGTGTGGGTTTGATCTTCACCAACAAACTAAGCTCATTTTTGTGCTTATTATTGGGACAATGTGCATCATTAAGGAACGTTTGGCGTCATTCTCTGAATACAATGAAATGAAACAATGAAAGTGAGTTTTCTCCGCAAAATTTCATCCTCACATTGAATATATGACAATGCCATCAATACTTAGATGATTGCCTTACACTTTTTCTTTGCCCTCTTTTAGCTCTTCAGTGAGTTTATTGCATCACAAGACCAGCCATGTTCAAAATATTTATGAGCTTCGTGCGGGTTTTGCCTCAGTGTGAATATCAGATGAGTGTGTCCTGTTATTTCTAGAGAGAGGGAGAGAAATATTGTAAAATATGAGCAAGTCAGCAGCTTCACAGCTGTTAATCTGGTTTAAAGAACATTACAGGTCTCTTATGATCACACATTCTAGAGACAGAGAGGCTAGTTTGAGTGCAAATCAAAGTCATACGGTCAAGCTTGCTGCAGCCTTGTGCATTTATAGTTTGTTCTTTATCCCCCTTGTAATCAGACAGACATTGAACATGTATCAAATGTGTCAGTAAAGGATGGTCTTTATGTCCAGGAGCTTTTCCTCTATCTTTCTATCCCCTCTGCATAGAGCTGTCAGTGCTGCAGTGCTGCTGACTTGCTGAGTTTCAGGGATTCTGTGGGGAGACGCAGGGCAGCAGAGCTGAGCCAGTGACACTCTACACCTTCAAACCACTGCTACTGTGTGCTTAGCTATATGGAGGACATGCAAAAACAAATCAAGCAGTGGGATCTTTTTTAGTTTAGTTATTTTTATTTTTTTACCGTTGCACCCTAAATGCACAATTATCTCTCTGCTGGAGATTTGATATTTTACCAGGGGGTGTGTGGGTGGCTGCAGTGATTTTACGCAGTCACGCTGCCTGACAGAGACCTGGTCGGATCTGTGTGAGATATTCTAAGCTAAAAGACTGCAGATAATGTAACCTGCATACAGAATAGCTGATGTTTGGACATGACTACACTCAAAATGAATGAAAATAAACACAAAGCTTGTCAGCTAAGCTTTAACTTTATGACATCTCACCTTTGTTTGACCCAAGAGTTCTTACAAAAGAGTTCATGGTCGAATGTGACCATAACATGCCCAAGTGAGTTGCGAAACAAGAACAAATCACCCATTGTTATATTTGCTGATAATTAATTAATAATGAGCACCTGGCTGCTATTTACCCTTTTAATTCCCTTGGGAGCTCTTAAAGTATTCTTAGTTCAGTTTCCATATTTTGGTACTGTATAATTTTTGTTGAATATTGTGGAATATGTCACTTCTTGTTATATCTTATAGTGATGTTAGCCTATTTTCAAGACCCAAGGTGGACCAGATTATTTCCACTGTCCTTAACATCATCTTTGTATACAAACACTGCAGAGACACTCCAGAACACATCAGAGTGTTCAAAATTTACACATCAGTTCATTAACCCCAGATGAGGAGAAGTCACAAAATTTCATGAGGAAAAAGAAAAGAAAACAGACTTTTTTCAACACAAAACTGAAACGGGTCAAATTGACCCTTAACATAATATGAGGGTTAAGCATAAGATCTAAAACTGAATTCTGGCCCTTCCTTCTTTGCATGATTTCAGCCTTGTTTGAAAAAGCATTCAAATCATTTAACTACAGTTAGAGATTAAAAAAAAAAAAATAATTCGCAATGGCTTCAACTAAAGGTTCAAATTATGTATAAGCAACTCTAAACTGTTTTAAGTTTCAAATGTGGACGCGCTCAGTGAGCAAAATGACTTTTTTTTAGTATTATATTGTTTAATGACTGTTATAGAATGTCATAATTATGCAGTAGTTGATGGAACCAATTCAGACTGTTTTATGCTCTTGTGTTACTTAATCAACTCTGTTACATGAATTAAATATAAATTTCTGATGCGAACGACTACTATACTTTCAAACAGAAAGAGCATTTCAGAAATCATACTTATTTGTAAAATATAGGTAAGGTAAAGTTTTAAAATAGGAAAAAGTGAAGGACAAATAGCTTGTGCTTCAGCATGAGACTTAGGGAAAAGTTGGGAGACGTGAACATTTTTGGAAAATACCAGCAAGCGAGAAAAAGCAGCACTGAAGCCTTCTGTTCACCACAGAATTACATTAAGAAACTCAATAAAGTCTCAGCATCAGGAGTGTGTCCAACCACCTAGCTTTGAAGTTATTTCTGAGCATATTTCAGTGTTTGCATCTGTCAAACTTCATGCCTTTTGGAGCATAGTAATCTCATAAACTGCGTTTAGACACACAGGAAAATTAGATTATTTGAGCAACTCAGAATTTACCTCAATAGCATTTTTTTTTTTTAGCAGTCTGGATTTTTTTTTCCATCAGCCTGTAACTAATGCCTTTTCTTTCTTTGCATAAGCATCCATCATATCTTACATTTCAAGAGCTGATTCATGACATCAGAAGGAAACTAATGTAGCTTAAAAGTTTATTGAGGAAAACTGTGCTTTATTATTTTGTTCACATTGATAATTGGGTTCATTTTACACAGTTTATACTGTACGTTAATCTGTAAATGATCACATGTAGGGATGTATACTGTGTACAGGTATTGTTTGGTACTGGTTCCAGATCTAAACATTACAGGGGGAATGTTAAGATTCTAGACAAACTATACAGCTGTGTGAAAAAATGTTCATATCATCAAACAAATTTAAATGTGAGACAAAGATAACACAAGTAAACAGAAAATGCAGTTTTTAAATGAAGATTTTTATTTATTTTATTATTTTATTTTTTTTTTTCAAGGGGAGCCTTGTGTTTATAAAGCTTCCCTTGGCAAAGCAAAACTGTTAAAGCAATCGGATTTCCATTCTGCTTGCCATGATGCTGGACAGGACAAGTAAAAAAAAAAAAAAAAAAGGATATTATTTTTAAGGGGGGAAAAAAAAATCCAAACTTAAATGGCCCTGTGTGAGAAAGTGATTGCCCCTTAAACCTAAGAACTGCTTGGGCCACCCTTAGCAGCAACAACTGCAATCAAGCGTTTGTGATAACTGGCAATGAGTCTTCTACAGCACTGTGGAGGAATTTTGTTCCACTCATCTTTGCAGAATTGTTGTAATTCAGCCACACTGGAGGGTTTTCCAGTATGAACTGCATTTTTAAGGTCATGCCACAGCATCTCAATTGGATTCAGGTGGGGACTTTGACTAGGCCACTCCAAAGTCTTCATTTTTTTTTTCTTAAGCCATTCAGAGGTGGACTTGCTGGTGTGTTTTGGATTATTGTCCTGCTGCAGAACCCAAGTGTGCTTCAGCTTGAGGTCACCAACAGATGGCTGGACATTCTCCTTCAGGATTTTTTGGTAGACAGCAGAATTCATGGTTCCATTTACCACAGCAAGTCTTCCAGGTCCTGAAGCAGCAAAACAACCCCAGACCATCACACTACCACCACCATATTTTACGGCTGGTATGATGTTCCTTTTCTGAAATGCCATGTTACTTTTACATCAGATGTAATGGGACCTACACCTTCCAAAAAGTTCAACTTTTGTCTCGTCAGTCCACTGAGTATTTTCCCAAAAGTCTTGGGGATCATCAAGATGCTTTCTGGTAAAACTGAGACGAGCCTTTATGTTCTTTTTGCTCAGCAGTGGTTTTGGTCTTGGAACTCTGTCATGCAGGCCATTTTTGCCCAGTCTCTTTCTTATGGTGGAGTCATGAACACTGACCTTAATTGAGGCAAGTAAGGCCTGCAGTTCTTTGGATGTTGCTCTGGGGTCTTTTGTGACCTCTTGGATGAGTCGTTGCTGTGCTCTTGGGGTAACTTTGGTCGGCCAGCCACTCCTGGGAAGGTTCACCACTGTCACTTTTTCACACAGGACCATGGAGGTTTGGATTCTTCTAGGATGGAATATCTAAGAATGATGTGCTCTGATGTGGAAAAAAGGCTCCAAATGAGTCAAATTTCCCTCCTGCTGCTTCTTGGAGCATACTTTACAGTCTGCCATGACTGGTCATATTTAGGTATGAACAAGCAACCTATATATTGTAGACATCTCAGTTGGAAGATTCATCTAGACTTGCAGAGCTCCTTTTTTAACTTTTTGCACAACTCCATATAATCCTACATGTGGCAGTTGATGGTCCTCTTACTATGCCTCTGACTGATCATGTGCCCTGGCTACTTGGCCACAGAGATTTCCCTTTGGCTGATTGGTAAGCGTGCATGACTCTCATCTAGTCTGGGGATCAAATTCTGTCCGGGCCCTTGTTGTGTACTTGCCACATACAGCACTGGTAACATTTCTCTCACTATGCAACCGAGAGAGGGTGAGCTGATCTCCGAAAGGCCTACATACATGAATCCTTCTTTTCAAACATGAGTAATTCAAAACATTTGCAGTGGACTGATCAAGTTAGAACTTTATGGCTTTGATAGATATGTGAAATGAGGAAAAAAAAGAAAAAAGAAAGAAAGATCAGCAGAATTTTCTGGAGGAAAACACAAAGTAAAAGACTTTATAAGCACAGGCTAATCATGCTTTGGGCTGATGTTACAGATTGTGGAACATTTTTACTAATAAACAAACAAACATTATAGTCTAAAAACAGAATATGACTTTTAAAACACGAGTGATCCTCAGAATATTCAAAACACCAACATATTCCCAAAGCAAAGGTCTCATTCACCAACAAGAAAGCAACAATGACTGAGGCGTCTTGCAGAGGTTTTTTATAGGAAGAACTAAGATTAAAAGACCCTCGGTTGCTAATGGACTGAGAAGTAACCATGCAGGGTTCCCAAACTTTTCAGGTGGGGCATTTCATTCTTTCTTTATGTGTGCGGTATTTTTTTTTTTAGATAAAATATTGTAAGAAAAAAGTCTACTTGCTTAAAATATTACAGAAATGTCATCTTTTGAAAAAGTCTGTCATCTTTTGCTGACTTGACTTCATGAGGCTTTACAAGCTCATTTTCTTTGTAAACCGCTAATGTTGAACTATCCAAATATGCTCAGAAAAATGTGTAATGGAGAAAAAAGAAATTACTATTGATCCCTAAAATGAATCATTGTGAATATATATTCCATAAGAAAAGTAAAAATAAAGGCAGGCAGAATGATTAAAGAAGAAATGCTCATTGGCCAGTGGTGCTGGATGGCCCCCAGAGGATCCCCTGGATGAGTAAACAGCGGAGCTCATATCTAAAACTGGCTCGGAAAATTCACATGAAAAACACTCACTTGGAGGCAGGGGTGGGGGCCATGAAAATTCCTGCTCCCGGGGCCCATTATGAGGCCACTCTGTTAGCGTTGGCCACAGAGACAGACAGAGGAGGCCGGGATTGTCACAGACAGAGCAGGGATTGTGTACTGCTGATCTGTCACCTAACTGCAGCAACAGAATGCAGACAGCAGGCCGTAATTATTGTCTGTAGCCCAGCGTTTGCTGGTGCCACAGTTTGGCCCGAATAGCTCCCATTCTTGGCAATGTTTGGAATTTATCGTTTGTCCTTTTATTTATGTTGCTTTGATTCCAAATCAACAGCGCTGCAGGGGAGCTGGTTAAAAGGGGTGGAAAAGAAGAATCAAATAAGGCTCAACATTAATCAGGTTCAGTCAGCCTGTTATGGGACAGGGAGGAGAAACAGATCTTTTCTGGGTGTCATCACTTCAAAACCTCCAGGCAAGGGGCAGCAAAAGGCACCCTTTGTTCCGTCTCCCATGATGGTGAATCACCAACTCGTGCGTACAGTAGCCATAGCAATCTTCTACAACATTATTTGCCAGGGATGAAACTGAGAAAGAGAAGAACACAGAGGCAACTCTGTTCACCAACACAAACAGGAAATTCGTATTGTGTTTTGCATTAATTAGTCCCTCTAGTCTGCTTGCCTTGTTAGTTTTGTAATTTTTCTCCAGTTTTTGCTGTGATAAATTGGCGAGCATGTTGGTGGACCAAGACAGAGGAGATTTAGTGGTGGGAGTGTCGCTGCACAATGCGCCTCAGTGAGTGCAAGGAGAGCAGGCTGAAGTAAATCAAAAGGTCACAAAGAAAGGCTGTAAATCCCTGCCAGAGGCCCCCAGTGTTCCTTTATTAAGTCAGTGTGTGATGGTCAGGTTAATATCAGAGATGGGAAGTAAATAAGGTCGTTCATTTAAGAATGCTACCTTTCCTAGACTCTTTTCTGCCTCTTCTCGGCTTCACAGCATTACGCTTATCTCACTGTTATTACATGAAAATGCACAATATAGAACATAGTATTTTCTAACAGATAACCTACAACATCCTCAGATGCAAATTAAGGCAAAGATTTCAAATATTTTTAATTCCTGTTTCTTTTCCTTTCCTTCTTTCCACACCTAGATTGTCTTTTCAAAGTTGATTTTCAAAGAATTAGTTTGCAGTTCTCCTTTGTCTCTTCATTCATGAACCAAATCTAAATCAAGGCCACAGTTTTATTCCAGGAGTTCAAATTAGCTGCTTGGAAAAACCAGGAAAATTTGTCTTAAAGGAGTAAGGTCCAAAGTTGAGCTTTTAATGTTTTAAAGTTTACTGACAGGTGGAATTAAGACATGGATTGAGTTTTATAAACTCACAATAAAACTAGGGATTTTTGTTTGTGTCGACTGTGTTGTGTTCAGTTTGCGATGGTTCCTTGACTTTTTTTCTTTTGTGGTACAGTATAACTGTTTGTATATAAGTTGTTTTCAGCTAGGTTGCCACCTGCAGGTCCTCCTGTGGGGGATTGCTAGTTTTGTTTTCCAGCAAAGACCATGGAATGTTTTCTATGAGTTTCTGTGCAGATGCATCAGTTGACTGTACCCATGTTTTTTCCTTACTTTCTTCTCTTCACGCTTTTCTTTCTTTTCCACTCCTTATCGTTTCTTTTTTTAACCTCCATTTCCCTGTTGTCACGCACAGCAATATGATGTAAAGTGCAACTGTAAACAAATATTCAGTTAAATCAAAAGAAATAAAATGAATAAATTCAGAATATCAAGAGGAGCGTCAGATTTATAAAGCTCCCCTTGGCAAAGCAAATCTGTTCAACACAATAAAGCAGCCAGATCATCATTCTGCTTGCTACGATGCTGGACAGGACAAGTTAAAAAAAAAAAAAAAGAAGTAAAGTAAAACAGCTTTCTTTCTTCTCACTCACTCCCAAAGTGTGAGTAAGACAAATGAATACATTTTAAAAAATCACAATATTGTCATAAATTAATGAAAGAGTCTGCTTTGTGGGATATTTCAATTAAAATTCAATGACAATTAAAAGACAGAATTAATTGAGAAATTTTAATTTGTTTTTTTAATTGAAATACAAGTCTTGGACCACAGATACTATTGGAAAAAAAACAACTTATAAGATTCACAGAGTTTCAAACTATGAGTCTTAGATTTACTTTTAATGATTTGGGTCTGTTTAGCTGATGACCCTTTTTCTCTTCAACAAGAATGTTAACTTTAAAATCCAGCACTTTTCAACAAAAACAAGTTTTCAATGGATGAAAGATTTGTTGTGGACCAACTCACTGGAGCCTTGCAGATGGTACCATTTTTGTTGCAGTATCATCTGCTACTAAAGTATGGCTTCAAAAGTAAATTTATTTGCGACCGATCTTAAATTAGTGATTGCTAGTTCTAATTGTAGCCTGGAAAGGTGCTCATCCCTCAAATCTCAAGAACATTAACTTTCCAATGGTGTGTAACACGTGGAAGTCGCCTATTTGAAAGGTAGACTGAGTAAAATATATTGTCATGACCCACACACAGGACATACCAACGGGTTAAACACAGGATTTTGCTTGGACTTTGAGTTGTTTTGGAGGAGTATTCTCCTCTTTAAAAATTCTATTTTCCTAACAGTTCTGTTCCTTTTGTGTCAGTGGGAAGCAAGATGAGCAAAGCAGGGACCGTTGCTCATTCAGAGCAGTGAGGCTTCCACTGGTACCTCTGGAACATAGTAACAACAGAGGAATTAAACTGCAGGGGCTGTTTTCCAGATCTCCATAGTGACTGGCAAAACCCTTGGAAAGTATCCAGAATGGTCACTTTGTAAAGACCTCTCTCTCTCGTGCTCGCTCTCTTTGTCTCCCTCTTTGTTTGTCTCACTCTGTGCATGTGTGCTTGACAGGAGTGATTTGGTCAGAAACTGGGAGGGAAACACCCACACACAGCCAGAGCCTTTCGCAGCATTTCCCCTTGCATCAACATAAAATCTTCCTGCAGAACTTGTCGGATAATTTGTATAAAATTGTAAAAAATTAATTATCCATGTCGAATTAACACCTACTGCCATCTGTTCATACTTATTAGGGTAGTGGCCCCCGGTAACACATATTCCAAGCCAGTCAGTGAAGTATAGTCTTATTGGAACATGCCTGACCCCATTAGGGGACACTGACAGCTGCAGGTGATTCCCACTGTCGCCTCACCTGCCTGAAGATGAGAGCAGACAAAAACCCTGGAGGAAACGTAAAAAAAAAAAAAAAAAAAAAAAAAAAAAAAAAGATTTTCAAATTCTTTCCAATTTTCCACATTTTAAAATGCATTAACCTCTTAACTCCCACCATTTTAAGTAATCCTCGCCTATTTTGCATACCCAAATGGAAATGCAAATAACAGAGGAACTGTAAGGCCAAATTACTTGTGTGAGACATCATTTGAAAGCTTACACCTTCTAGTTTCTGAAAATATAAATTAGAAAAGGACACACCGCTCGCGCGCCCAGTGGAAACAGTTAATGGCATTTTTCTCCTCATTCATCTATGCCAGGGTTTGGCAGTGATGCTTTCCTGTTAATATTTGCCTGGTTCAAAAGATCTGGGTGGATCACGGGGTTCTGTAGAACAGGAAGAATCAACTGTGTTATAGAGCTTGCAAAGCAGTGGCCCCTTAACCCTGATCTAAACACAATATTAAGTTTTGGGGAATCTGTTCATTAATCACAGAAGCATTCATCTTTCTAAAACAGGGGAAAAAGGAACAATCAACAGATTTCTTAGCTGCAAAGCTGAAATGAATAATTGTGGTCGCAGGGTCTTGGTCAGACAACTTGCTATGATGGACCCAGAGTTTATAAAGACTGGAAAATCACACTGAAGAAAAACCACCATTGCAAATTTTCACCAGCCTGTTAATATGCAGTGGTCAGACCAATGTCATTCCTTAATAAAGGGAAAACTGTTTGCCAAAATGCACCTGAATCACAGTCATGACATCCTAAGAAATAAACGCACTGAACAGGGGAAACAACGATTTAGATATTTGGTCACTTCTCATGTAAACAAACTGCAACATGAAATGTGGTATAAAAAAAAAAAATGGAGGAACCTGAAAACATTCTGCTGACACATCTCTCTTTACAACACTTATCCATGTCCAACTGTACCAAATGTAACAAAGTTGGGATGATGTGAGGCATATTTTTTAAACTTTTACCTGGTCATTTAATGAGATTGTAAAAACAAACACAAAACCACTTTAGTTAAGTGTTGGGTTGAGTATGACCATTCCTGGAAACAAACTGTTCTGAGGCTCCTTCACGGTTCACAGTTCAGCATTTGCTAATAAACTCAGAAAAGCCAAATGCCATCAGAGTACAGATGCCTCTGGGAAATTGTTGTAAATGGGATTTGTTCACATCTTCACCCTGAAAGTAACTCTGAAGAATCTGGGTTGTGCCATCCAAATCTTTTAACAGTGAAAAAGTAAAGAAGTTTGTCTGAAGAAAGCATCACACCATGGGAAAAAAAATCTTTTCAAATGATTTGGAGGTAGAAACAAGCTTTGAAGACACAGTAAGTTAATCAGACATACATTATTGAGGGGCTAAATGTTGCTGGTTGAGAAAAACATAATCATTTGTGTTATCTCGAAGTGACAAGCTAGAATATTTGGGCTAGTAAGTCGGGGACACGTAAATGAGTTGTAGGGCCTCATGGTTGTTCCTGCTCATTTCACGTATTTTGTAGATCAAAAAACACCAGCCTCTCCTGAGGTTTTTGGCCCAAAATATTCCTAAAACTACCTGGATTTCAGCTCAGGTTTAGTTGTTGCACAAATTCATTGTTTTAGGACATTTTACACAGTACCATGAATTCTTTACAAGACCAAAGAGAAAACCAGAGATTTCCACTGAGCAAGCACACAATGACAGAATGAGGGGTGGGTCCAGAAAACAGTTGGTTGGGGAGCCAGACAGGGGCACAGACTAGGACTAAAAGGGTCGAGATTTTAGGAAATAATGAACTGATTGTTACAACTAAAGTCTAAAGTCTATCTAATGTAAAAGTTAAAATAAAATTTTGACAGTGTTTCCTCTGCATTCTTGGTCTTCAAATGGAACGAGTCTGGACAGACTAATACTATTACCCATGTAACCAACTGGAAAAAAATTATGCTTCATAAATCCTCCATAAGGATCAAGGACATGGTGTTGATGTAGAACATCATATGAACAACATATACATGCCGGATTCACCTGCACTTGCTTATCTGAGGTTTACCCAGGTCAGTTTACACTGAGTATTTGTTAGACTTTCATTGTCTGTTCCTGGGGTAGTCAGAATTTTAGGGGTGACCTGTGCCCCGTCCCAGACCAACCTGCTGGCCCCAGCATTGGGCAGAGCTTAGAAAAAGAAAAGAAAAACTTTGTTTGCAACTCTGTTTTTGATGCAACTACCTTCTGAATAACTTGTACATTATTGTTTTCCAGAATTGCTCAGTTTATTGCCCTTAGTTAAATCCTATCCTGGAAAATGTGCATGTATTTGACATTCTGGAATAATCTAAAATAAATAAATACATAGATTACTCAAATATACAAATACAGGCAACAAATCTGCTTTCTTTGGCAGATACAGACATTTCTCGGATGTATTGCATTACATTCCAGAGGAAATCAATGACTTGTGGTGCTTGCAATAACAGATAATACAGTGATAACAGTCAGTCGCACTGAATCTGTTAAAACAAAACAAATGGTTCATACATTACTATCCCTGAGGAAAGTTACTCTTTTTAATATAAAAATACTTTTGACTATATTACAACATAAACAAGAGGCACAACTCTCCTCAGTCATCTTACACATCTATGAGGTTCTTGTTGGTGATTATTGAGCTAAAATAAAACATTACTAGCAGCATTACAAGATTTAAAAATAAAAAAACACAGTACTTTCACTGTTTTTATAGAACAGTGTCCTACTTTCACAGTATGGGGCAGTATTGGCCACATCTCAAATGCAGTGAGTCCAGAGAGTCTTGTGCCTGCAGTGCACCCTGCTCTCCATTAGATGTCCTTCTTGCCTGTGCCACAGCTGAGGACTCGCCCTCAGGATGCACTTTTCTGTCCGGGACTCTAAACTCTACTGATGCAAATGACGATAGGCTGCCATTTCTATTTGCCCAGGTTTTAGAAGTATCAACAGTAGGCGACACCTTAAACCCTCGTCCTCTTACACTGCCTGCATCGAGTTTCCCACTTCTGATACTGGAGTCATCTAGGAAGGGGTCAGAGTCACTTCCATGTGGCATGTTGTAGTAGGTGCACTTTGGAGTTAGGGGCTTTGCCATCTCCTCGAGCTCTGATGAGGATATGGCTGCAAAGGGGCTGTGCTGGGTTTTGGTGTGAGGTGGGGAGTCCTCGCTTGTGTTCTCCTGACCTGTATCCATGGATGTGCTATCCAAGTGGCCGTACATTCCCAGAGAAACTGGAGGAGATTTCCTTATCAGATGGTTCTCCTTTAGAAGCCATCTCCCTCGATCAATCAGAACCCCGTCGGCTGATTCTTTATCAGAGGTGCCTTGTGCATTCACTGAGCCAGCTTCGGCGTCTGCTTTTAATGAGCTCGCAGCACTGAAACAAGACAGGTCCTCCCTTGAGACTTTAATGCCTGCATCACTGGAAGAAAAGCTCCCCGCGCTTTTTAACCGGGAATTGTGCAAGGCTTCCGAGCTGCTCGCCAAGGACAGTTTAGAGTCAGTCTGCTTCACATTTGCTGTGATGGTTGACTGTGCTGATTGTGAATACACCGGAGAGAGTTTCCGTGAGGCCTCCTCTCCACTCTCGGAGGCTACATCTACAGACTCCTGACTTTTATACCCCCCACTTTCCGATGTTTCCGGCCTGTAATCGGATAAATCAGAAGTGATTGGGCTAGGGAGACATTTTAAACCATAAGAGCTATTCATTCTGCCTCGTGGGAGATCAATTTGCTTAGTTTGTACGACTCTAGCATTTTCAGGCTCAAGCTTTATATTGCCCAGAGTGTCATAAGTAAATACGAGTGAACAAGACTGGAGGGCGTAATTAACAAAGTCAAGTAATTCCTGAGATATTTCCACTGGATGGGATGAACTGTTGCTTCTTTCCTCATCTTCCTCTCCTCCTTCATCTGTCTCGTGAGCAGTGTCTGTACCTTTATCATCCTCGCACTGGCCTTCAGAGGAATTTTTGCTTGGAGATTCAGTGTTATGTTCAGCTTTAGCTCCTTCGTAGCTGCTGGTGTGCTGCGGGAATAAGAGGCTTCCTCTAACACGTTATTACTGTCCTCATCATCAGCAAAACTGTCAGCATCTTCTGAAGTCATTTCTTTCTCCATCTCATCTTTCGGCTGTGCTTCCATCTGCTTTAATCCCTCATTTAAGTCATTTTCTTCATCACCACTCTCCTCCTCTTCATCTACTGTCTGCTCTGCTGTCATGTTTCCCTCAGCCTCCAACTCATCTATGACTTCTTCCATTTCTGCTGTTTCTTCCTCCCCACTACTACCTATTTTCTCCAGAATGTTTCTATCTTCAGCATCATCACACTTTTCTTTATCTGTATCATTCTCGTTACAATTGTCCTCTTCTTGCACTCTGTTTTCTTCCTCCTCCTTCTCCTCCTCTTCATCGTCTCCCTCTCTAACCACCTCTGTAAAGTGCTCTTTCTCCTCCTCTTCAGCATCATCCTCATCTCCCCTTTCCTCCATAACATCTTCATCTACAAGAGCCCCAGTAACTGCATTAGGCTCTTCCTCCTCCCCATCTGTCTTCTCTTCTTCATCGTCCCTCTCTGCAACTCCCCACATTTCCTCTGTGCCTTCTTCCTCTTCTACATCTTCTGAAGATGGATCATCCTCCTCATCCTCCTGTCCTTCATTAATTATAGTTTGGTCTCCCTCTTCTTCATTTTGATCAAGCCTCTCCTCAGTTTCCTCCTCACCATTTTTTCCTTCCTCCTCCGTCTCTTCAGCTCCCTCTCTCTCATCTGTATCTTTAACGCTATCATCGTCCTCTGTCTCTTCATCCACTAATCCTTCATCTGTTTCCTCTGCCTCTTCTTTCTCTTCTTCTCCTATCTCCTCCTCATCTCCTGTCAACCCTTTCTTTGTTTCCTCTGCTACTTTCACAACAGAATCCTGATCACTTTCTTTATTTTCCTCAGACTTCTCATTCTTTTCGTCCTCCTCTATTCCTCCATCTTCTTTTTCCTCCTCCATTCCCAAATCTTCCTTATCATTTTCTTCATTAGCGTCAATATTTCTATATTCCCTGTTCATTGCAGGCTCTTCTTCCTCCTTTTCCTCATCTTTTGATCCCCCATCTCTTTCTGTCTCTAACTCCTGATCCTCATCAGGTTCATCATGACCCTGCTTTGTCTCGGTTGTGTCCTCGGCTGCGCTCTCAAGTTCTGCTGAATGCTTTGTTTCATTATTGTCTTCTTGGGAAAATTGTTCCACATCTTCCTCTGAATCTGAGTGGTTTCGGACCGTTTCAACAAACGTGCTCTCCTCAACAGGGTAGAAACTTTTAGCATGCTGGAACGTTGAAGTAATCTCCTCTCTGAGGTCTTGCGGCATATTTAGCTCCTCCATCAGCTCATCGATGCCCAGATTCTGATCCTCAAACACATCGCCCTCAGAAACAACATCAAGGGCAAACTCTGTTTCTGAAACTTTGGGGGAAAGTGGTTCACTTTCAAGCCTCTCCCTCAGAATCTGGAAATCCTTCCAGCGCTCTCTTAAGTGAGAAGATGCTCGACTCTGCAGGTCAGTCAGACTTGCCCTCTGCTCCGCCTCATCTTCAATGACAGAAATCTTCTGCAGAGATTCCATCATCAGCATGGCCTCAGAAGAGGTTCTTGACTGGTCACTCTCGCCTGCTGTGGAGCCTTTCAGGCTGTCTCTCAGAGTCATGACTGACAAGAACGACAAGAAGGCTTTACACGACGAGCCAAACACTGAGGCCACTTGCGTGGAGAAGTCAGGAAGGCTGTTGGAATTGTGAAGAGTGGACGTTGTGTTGCTGGTAGATGCTCTCCTGATACACTGAATTGATGAACAAAGTTGCCGAAGGACAGGTTTAATCTTTGCTTTGGGGCTCAAAATGCTGGCTGATGATGTTTCGCTTTCGTTCGGACAGATGGCCTCTGCTGACTTGTGTGACCTCAGCCTGCTCTCCTGTTGCACAGGGTCAGATCTGACACTTGGCATTGAGACACATAAACCTCGTGTTCTCTGGTCGATCTGAAGCAGCCCTGTTGCAGGGTCTTCATGGCCCAGAGGAACTGAGAGACAGGAGGATGACTTCTTCAAAACATCATTTGAAGTATTCTGACAGCCATCCAGCTCGTCTGATTCCGAGTCATCGCCTATCTTGAATATCACCTTTGTGCGAGGTTCTGTTCCATCTGCGATTGGCTCTTCCATGTATGGCACTTGGTCTGGGCTAACTTTCTCCAACCAGTTCTCAACATACTGGTGGACTTCAGAGGGTGAGGGATTGAGAGAAGGCATCGAACCACTCTCATTCAGTTCTAAAGACTTTTTGGGTGGTGACAGGCTGTATTCAATCATGGATTTTGGCTTTCTGGTCGTCATTTTACTTAATGGAAGGGAATTCTTTGTGTGTAAAATGTCTGACATGTTCTTCTTCATGGGAGGCCTTCCGGTTGGCGTATTTACATTATGCCCATTATCCCTAGCAGCTGATTTACTGGCGTTTCGTCTCTGCGGTGAGTTAGTTTTAGGATTTTGAGAGCCAACTAAAGAGGCTGTATCCTTCCTGGATGACTTTTCATCATTAACCGATTTCTTAGACTGAGGCTTTTGTGCTCTTTTATTCTTTGGATCACTTATAGAACTTTTTAATGAATTCTGGCTCTTTTTTCCCACACTGGCATCACTGCTAAGCTTATCAGTTGAAGAATATTTGCTGTGCTTTGAGGGGCTGATTATGCGCTCCTTCTGTTTCTTATCTATGCTGCTTGTTGAGGCTGAACTCTTGGGATTCCCAGCTGGCCTCATAATGCTTTTTTTTCTTCGTTTTTTTCGGGGCTTTGTCATTTTTCACCACTTCGCCTGCAGTTTGAACTTCCGTATCGGTCACTGAAGTTAAATTGTTTGTAACCTGATGAGATTCTGGCTCCGATGACAGCGATAGCATCTCCTCTTTGTGCCTCTGTAGTGAGTCAGCAGTGGGTGGCTGCCAGTTGCAATCTATATCACAATCATTGCTGGATGAGTCTGTAGATGGTTTGCTTTCTGCCACCGGAGGGGAGTCATGTAAAGAGGCGCCATCTGCACTGTATTCCTCGTTTGCAAAATAGTTGTCATAGCAGCCTTGGCTCTCATAAATATGCATTACAGTCTCTGTAACCTCCATCCCATCATTCTGTATCTGAAGGACCTCAGCCACCCCTGATGACCTGATGGAGGGGCGATTGTTGCTCACTTCCGCTGATGCTATTTTCCGAGGTTTTGGGATCGGTCTGTTGCTGCTGCTGCTGTGTCTGACAACACAGTACCCCTCGGTTGTTTCACCATCAGCTGTCCGCTCCATGTAGGAATAATGTCCCAGGGTGCTTTCTTGGACCCCTGCCTCTGTAACCCTCTTCACGCTCTCCACAGAGGTTTTTTTATTAACATGTCGAGGACCTGGTGTAGGAGTGCGCTTGAAGCTTTTTGCTTTTGAAGCGTAGCCTTCATATAATCTCTCGTCATTAAAGCCGACGCCTTTTCCTGCTCCTGCATGATAGTTCTCCTCTTTTGTTTCACCCTCTTGGATATTTGAGGAGTCTTTGGCAACGGTGTTGTTTGGGTCAGGTGAACTGTTGCCCGACCCAGAACCAGAGGCACAAACTGTCCTCTTGCTAAGGCTGGAGCGGCTAAGTGTGGTAGTCCAGTGGAGCATCTCCTCCTCCTTAAGGGTCAAACGAACTTTCATCTCCACCGTCATGCTGCCATCTTGATTCACACAGAAAGACTTCTCAATATCATCATCGTGTGGTACGATGTGAGTGCGATGCTCATTTTCTTCTCTCCGAGCTTCACACGTCTGTATGGAGGTGTGATGCTGATTGGCCTCTGCTTCAAACGGTCCATTGTGGTGATGCAAGTAGTTCTTCATGCTCCCATTCTGAGACTTGTTTATCTGGTTGATGATGTATCGCTCCGAAGACAGAGAGAAGTTCCTCGAGCCCCTTCCACTTGAGAAAGATTTTTTTCTTCTCTTTTGTTGGAGGTGTTTGATGAAAATAATGTTTGGAAACGGGAGGAAGAGGACATAGAGAGAAAAGATAATTTTAAGACAAAGATAATGCAGCATTCATATAAGTATGTGGGAAGTATTTAAAAGAAGTACAACAGCATAACCAGAAAAATTATCATTTCCTTTCAAGTTAATGGTTTGATGTTTGTCTGCTAAGCTAGTATCTTAACGTTAGCTTACTAATGATTTAATCTATCTTTCCAAGAAAATGAAATTACATATTTCAATTTTTTTATTAGGGTTCACAAATACTAAAAACAATTTTTAATAGTGTGAAACAAACGTGCTAAAACCAGATCAAAAACTAAATATTAACATGAAAAAATCTCTATCTCTCTTGTTTGGGGAAACAGAGCCCAAAAGAAACAATCGATAGCTATTTGTTTTACATCATTAGTGAAAAAAATAGAAGTCAAAGTTGTCTTTCAACAAATGGTAATTCAAATGATTTCAGAGAAAATTAGACCCCTGCAGCGACTTTGACACTGGTTTTTGCAGCTGAAAAAAATGTTGCACGTGACAAGAGACTTGGATCGACTGACCAAAGGCTCACTTATGTGGTAAATTTCATTTGATATTCAAGCAGCATATGAATCATGCTCAGATGTGTGCATATGCCTACACTCCTCTGGTGGGAAGGGTGGAGGAGGCTGAGGTACAGAAGGTTAGATGCATTTCTTTTTTTTTTTTTTTTGTCTTTTCATTTTCTTTTTTAGACTTCTCCCTACCTCTGCTTTAACAAAAGGCTACAATAAAACATATGAACCTCACTTTATGATCAACAACAACTCAACATAATGATTCCATTTGGCATGGAAATCAAAATACTGTATGAATATCATTTTCAAGTTAATCAATTATCACTTACGAGTTGCAGGCTGTACCATCGGCGGGTCCCCAGTCTCTATGTACATGATCTGAGCCATCTGGGCTGTTCTGTGTGAGCTGTGGTTTCCTAATCTGAACGGCTCGTTGCCCGCAGCCACAACAATGCCAGAGCACAAGATAAGTGCAGGAAGACCATCAACCTGGAAGAAGAGAAGACAAGTTGGACCAATGAGAGGATCACTGTATAATCACTTTCTCTTAGAAACACTGCAATTGCTACTGTGAATAGTTAAGTGCCAATTATGCGACAGCTTTTACTATAATACCTGGATTCATTCTTTAAAATGAAGACTTCAATTAGCAATTCATTTTCTTCTTGAACAAACAAGCACTATGAGTTAATTACGCCACAGTTTATCACGAAACAGACCAGGGATCAAAGAAAACAAGCAGGAATTAATTGCATTTAAATGTTCTCACGATCTTTAAAAGGAAGCTTGTTGTTGTTAAAGGATTAAAGTGGTAGCTCACCAGGAAGGATGGGGGAGGATATGTTGATACCACCTGCTAGGATTTCTTGGAATTCCTCTATCATTTAAGGTAACACAGCAAAATCCTTAATTCTATTTCATTGTATTTTCTATTAATAAACAAGTAAGATAGTTGAGTTGACATGTTACATTCAAGGAGTAGATGGTCAGATGCAGATTTAATGATCATCAGAGGGACAAAAAGGTGAATAAACATTTTTTTGAGTGAATATATTTCTGTCTGCCAACCATTTTCTAAACTACAGACTATTAGTGAGACCAGACATATCTGCTTAATATAGACAGGTGTCATTAGAAAGTAAGCCCATTAAGGACCACAGCACAGGTTGTATGAACTTACACTGTGTGGAGCCGATTGAATGGACATAAAATCCTTTATGTGTCAGTTTATCAGTGATAAACTGACATATTTTGAGGAAATAGAAATGCAGCAATTCGACTAACTTGAAGGCAGCAAGTGCTCTTTTATTTCATTCTTAGAGATGTCTTTATTTATTTATTCATTTTAGATATTAGTTTCTGAACTCCAGTTGGGAAAATAATATCATATATGGTATTTTATTTTCCAGGGACACACAGGCTGACAAGACAATTAGCAAAATAAAAAAAAAAAACTAAGAAACTTGCCAATTCCACCACGGAAAAAGTGGCTGTATGTTCTTTCTTTCTGATTACTGTTCTGTTTGAAATTCGGCCCTGATTGGGGGAAAATCCAAATTCACAACTGATTTGCTCTTGCTTCAAATGCCATCTGAAGACAATAATTATTTCATTTACATTACATATTTTCTCATCGTTATTAGCCAAAATGCCCATGAAGTGTAATAATTTTGTTTGTATAGTAGCACATTATTAGCTGCTATTAACTGAGGCTACCATCCTTCACACCTGATGTCTGTCCAATAAATCCCACTTACTGAGAAAATGAAGGTCAAGAAAAAAAGTTAATGTAGAGACATTTTCCCCTGACTCGTTGTTTAGTTGAAGTCTCCCCTTCTGATCATATAGATGTCAATGATTGATTGTACTGACCAACACTGCCACCCAACATGTAACAACCATTCAGAAAATGTCGTGTAAGGAAAGTAAAATCAAACTTTTCCTGTCCCTTACTGATGTAAGCAAATTGTGCTCAAAACAGAACAATCTTCAAGAAGAAAGAAGCTTTTTCTGTGGCAGTTGGATGAAGTTTTAAAGCCCATTAAGTTCACACCTAAAGTAAGTTATTCTGTCCCTGACAGCATGAAATGCAATGCTTGTAACTGAAGCTTTAAGTCACTTCACTGAATCAAAATGTTTAAAATGTAAGAAATTAGTGTCCGTATGATGGCTGGTTTTCACATCTCAAAGACTTCCAGAAGATGATTGAAAGACAGCGTCACCAAAACAGCAGATTTCAGATATGTGGTGACAAGAAGTGTTGCTGCAAAGTATACACACGAGCCTGTAGTAGCAGACCAACTAAATCAAATTCCAGACTTGGAAATTAGCATGATACATAGGCCGTCAACACTCCTGCTAGGTCTTTAATACCTACAAAGCCTCATCTGTGAATGCTATCTTTTTTACATGTGTATATAAAGAGAATGTATTTTCACTTTTAATTCACCACAAAAGGAAAAAAAACAAACAAACAAAACCTAAATATGTCTTATTTTTGTTCATTCTATCTTTAGTTGTAGAAGAATAGGTTAGCTTAGGACTGGGCAAAGGGGAAAACAGATATCTGGCTCAGTCCAATTATGAAAACAGCCTACTGCACTTTTAAAAATGGCTTATAAACAAGCTGTAGATTTAAATCTGTAACTGCAAAAACAACCATTTGTCATCTTATCTTGTTGCTTGTTTCCTGTTATGCGAAGCTGAACTAACTGACTGCTGGGCTGGTTCAATATTCATTTCAAATAGACAGACATTTGAAAATGACATCAATCTCTCAACAATTTACTGCATGAGGACTTTATTTAGGCTAAATTAAACTAACATTTTACCCATTTTACAAACCTAGTAATAACTCCCATTTTCAGTTTATGAGCTACTTACTCTTCTGCCATCTGTAGAGTAAAGTTTCAGCACTGGAAACTGCAGGATCTGAGACAGGTAATCCAGTAAAGCATCAAATGTTGGTGCTGTTCTTCGCTGCAACACAATGGTACGTTTAACAGTGGGATCCCTGTTCTTGATGACCACAAGTTTTTTAGGCGTCCGTACTGCCACCCTGTCGGTGACTTTTGCTGGTCTGTTGGTTGCACCACTCTCTCTGCCAAACTGACCGAGTCTGGGTGCCTGACGCCTTCGCCGCCCTGCAGTGAGTGGTCTGGTGGTGTTCCAAGGTACTTGCCTACGGTTCACTTCATCAAGGTTTAGTGGTTTCACCCGCTTCTGATCAGAGCACACATAAGCGCCACCATCCTGCAAGTCATCTAAAGCTTTTACAAGGTGTGTCCCTTGTGGTGTGGAGATGGTCCTAACTCCAAAAGGCAGAGGCACTTTCTTGGACAGAGCATCCAGCAGAGCATCAAATGTCTTGAAGGTGCGAGCAGTGATAATCATTCGATGTCCACTGAATTTATAATCACCACTTTTGTAGAAGCATACTCTTTTAGAAACTGAAGTATCAGAACTGGGCTGCAAGGGTCGGGAGGGTAATGTCTGCCCACTGTCAGAGGACATCCCCTGGGCTGGGGGGTCCTGGACAGGTGTGGTGCTCATATTTTGTGGAGATGGCTGGAGAGAAAAAAAAAAAGTTGTGTGAAAACAGTTTCCTTTTCCAGAAAGTTTGTACATGAATCAGACTATAGCTGATTTAAGTCCAACAGTTTTTCCCGTATTAGAAGGGGAACATTTGCAAACAATTTATTATAATAAAAGAAATTGTTCACCATCTTTCCATAAGGCTCTAAGACCTTCTTCTTTATGCACATGACATATTACTTATAACAGCATATGATGTTTAATATTTCTTTAGAAACACAAATGGAAAAAAGCAAAAAATATCCCCAAACTGTACATCTGTGTATTCTCTTAGATTGTGATTCCAGTCGTATAATTTTATGAAGGAAGCAATCCTACATATTGCACAACTCTGCTGACGTGCAACTATTGTCACATCACGAGACAGTGAATCAGTAAAATGGCCTAAACTGTCATTGTACAAATGCAGAAATTACATTTTGAGCTGTCATATAGCCCTCTATGATTATATAAAACCATGATGACTTAAATGTTCTTGAAATCAAGTGATAACTCTTTGTTTTATTTGCTATCTTTCCTCCAATATCTAGAATTTAGGACTTTTGCTCTAAGTTTAGGTCTAATGCAATAGTAAAAACAAAGAGAACGTTATTCATTTAGGCTATTTGAAAAAATACTACATTTCATTATGCAAAGGAACATTTGTCATTTAGCCTAAACTCCTTAATACAAATGAGGTGAGGATCATAAAAATATCTGTCAATATGTAAAAAAAATCACGAAACAGCATCATGATCTACACCTTTTAAAAAAACGTGCAGAAACTTCAGCAGTTCAAACAAATCCTGAACATCACACAGTAAACTTCATGTATAAAGTTATGCTGTGAACAACGAGTCTGGGTGAAAAGGAACGCAGGCCTTACACGCCTCATGCCTGCAAGCTAGACAGACAAATTACACCCTGTAAGTAACACAATAAATATCTGAATAAAGCAAACAAATGAAATGATCTGATGAACAAAGCTTACCGTATAGCTTGCATTTCTCTTTGATTATAAAAGCAAAAACAACACAAAGTGTGCCTCTGTTGTTGCCGAGAGCTCTGGTCAAAGCTTCTCAGCCGCGTTCGAGGGCTATTTTGGGACGTGCAACATCATGGCCAATTTGCTTAATCTTTGCTAACACTAGATCAGCACATAAGGTAAGAGAAAAAAAGGAATTCAAAGCAACTGTATGACAATAGATTGGAAATGTACATATTTTCATTTTACCTAAATTTCAAGAGGCTTATATTTTTTTGTTTTCCTAAAGCTGAAAAACAATTTTTCTCCCCTAAAAGCCAATAAACCTTCCAGCTGAATTCTGTTGAAAAGCTCAACATTTAAAATAAGTGCCACATTTCTTAAATTGTATTAATCTATTTTTGTACAATTCTAATCGTTAAACCTCTGTTTATTTGCACTGACACACTAAGAAATAATGTCTGCATAGGTAAAAAGCTAAGTGCATACTATTGTGAGCATCTCAGGAAGAGAATTCATGAAACTAAAATAAATGTCTATGCCATAGTACTGTATAATACTGGTGAACCTTTTACAGTTTCTAACAGATACCACAGGTGGCTCAGACTATTTCGAATTGCAAGCAGCCTGCTTAATCAGATTTGCGAGGTCCTGGCCTAATAGGGATTAGTTTAAAGATTTTGCGCAGTTGCTGACAGCATGAGGCAGAATAAGGTCTTTAGAGAACACTTTTACCTCACAGCAGGTATTGTTAAATCCACCATCAGACCTCAGAACACACAACACATCATTATTTGGACTTGGCAGGTTTAATGTCAGTAGGACATATCCTGAGCCATTTGTAATAGATTTGAAATTTGGCCTCTAAAATTGTCACTAATGATCTATTTGCACCAGGAGGTGGACGCTGTGTCACTGTTCTAGCAGGTAGTGTGCCAGTTCCCAATTGGCCTTGACTGGGTTAAAGCTATGCTTTCCGTTGACACCAACTGTATCCAGGAAGGTGGATCCTGGTGGATGTGATGTGGTGAGGGTCACATGTCCAAAGCAAACAAACAGTCAAATCACCAAGTGTGGATAAATTCAAATCATTTGTGATAAATGCCAAACTTTAAATTGGTAGTAGGTAGGTCGGTAATGTCACATGCTGTTACCTGTTTGGATTACCAAGATCCAAAGTCATCAGCCAATGGCAGGCACATTAGCACGGTCTAAGATCAAACAAGAGCAATCTCTTTGGACTTACTCATGGGTCAGCACCTTCATTTGCAAAGCAGTTCAACAATAGCCAGATCAAGTGGGAGGTCTTACAACTGCCTTTCTGTAAGAAAAAAATCAAACAAAATGCGGTTTAATCTTTAAATGGACGTGTTGATTTAATACAACAATTATAAAAATGCTTTACAATAATAAGAACAACAAAACAACTTTCTTATTTGTCTTATTTTATGAAGCTCACGTTCACTTCAAGCGCTAGTAGATACCAACGACTCTTTGGCGCCATCTATAGACGGGTCGCTGAACTGTTTGGAAAACAAGTTTTCAAAGCAGCATGAGAGCTTGTTCAGAACTTTAAATTGTAGATTTATGATAATATCCTGTATTATCATAAATATTAGTATTATAAGTTGTATTTTGTATAAGAGAGAAATATGCAATGATTGCCAATAACAACTTGGCAATCGAAGGTTAATCATAGACTTCCTTCTCGATTAACTCCCCTTGTTCGTTTGCTGTCATCGTCTAGCCAGGTCTGCTACAGAGCGGAGGGTCAGTGTGCGGTCCCGGTCCGCCAAGTTGACGCCGCCGCTTTCTTCAGTGGCGTGGTCTTTGTCGCGAATTTTCTTTTTGGCTTGCACCTTATTATTTAGATTGCACCAAATCAGTCAATATGGGAAAGAAAGAGGAAGAAGACATCATCAGAATCGCGAAAAAGATGGATAAAATGGCGCAGAAGAAGAACGGGGTGAGATGTCTGAGTGGAATGAATGCCTACCTGCCGCTGTTAGCTGCCAGTGCTAATGTTGATGTGTCGCTAACAGGTTGCTAACCTAAGCGCTAACGGGAATGTTATGGGGTTTGATGCTACATAGCATCGCTTCTGGCAAGTTCACGCTATACAAACAAGATACCATGCAAGTGTAGCTTTAATCAGTTTGATTTTTTTTTTTTTTACAAAACCTGCAAGTATACCTTCATCAATCGGATTCTTGGTTATATGCGTGCACTTCATGAGTAGCCGGTTAGCTGCAAACAACTAGCATCCCTTTCCTGCAAGTCTGTTTATGTTGCTAGCAGTTAGCTGCATAGCAGCCGACCAACCGTTGTTAGCTCTGTTTCTCGCCAAAGAATATAACTCTGCATGAAGTCATTTTGGCCAAACATCAATTGGAAAAGGAAGAATATCAACACTATCATACACTGTTATCGTTTAGAGTTTAAGTCATCTGGGCGATTTCTACTAAGCTAAGTGGCTAGCTCAGTTCGCTGCCCCGCTGCTGCAGACTGAACTGTATTGCTACTGTACAGTAGCGTTGGGGATTGATTTATCTTTGGCAAACCATTGTGTGCACTTTGTCTAGCTACCCCTATTGGGTCATTTATTCAAGTACTGTGCTTGAATTATTAAAACTTAATTGTGATTTTGTATTATTTGACACTAAAGGTGCACAACATTTTAGGGGATCTTTCTGCTCTACTACAAGATGCAGCTGTGGTTAGTTGCTGTCAGTCAAATGGAGCAACTGACAATCGAAGCTGTACTTTTAAGAGATAACATGTTTACTTAACAGTTTTCTAAAGAATCTCTTGTAGATTATACCCTTATTTGTGGGAAATCTGCTTTTGTCTTTTGTTTTTTGAATGAGCACAATAAAACAACAGAGGTTCTATATTAGATGTGTTGTAATTTTCCTAAAGTCTCCCCCCATTTCTCCTCTGCAGGCTGGGGCTTTGGACCTATTGAGAGAGTTACGCAATGTCCCCATGACTCTGGAGCTTCTTCAGGTATATTTGTTTATTTACTCTCAGGATCTGTTGTTGGTAAATAGGTATTGCTGTGCTGAGGAACTGACATGAATCTTTCTACAGTCCACCAGAATTGGAATGTCTGTTAATGCCATCCGCAAGCAGAGCACAGATGAGGAGGTGACATCTCTTGCCAAGTCCTTGATCAAATCATGGAAAAAGCTTTTGGGTAATCTTTTTTTATTATTATTTGCAATGAGTATGTTTAAACTTGTCATGTTTTGGACAGATTTCTGTATTTCTCTGGCTGTTTTCCATGAGTATGTTTTGAGTTGGTCTGCAGCATAGGGCTGGGCGATTATGGAAGAAATCATAATCACGATTATTTTGATTGATGTTGAAATCATTATTAATATATACGATTATTCATTGATATTTTTTTAAAGTGTTTATTGAACCACCAAAACTCAACCTCAAATATAACTTAAAAAAAAAAAAAAGAACGCAACCGGAAATAAATTAGAAACGAGTAAAGGAGTAAAATAAGAATAATATATTAAAATAATATTAGCAATAAAAATGAATACATCATTCAGCAGAGCTGATTTGTAGTTATAGGTAATCAACACAGCGGCTATCACACTCACTGGCATTCATCCCACCCCCGACCCACTGCGTGATCCCAATGTTGTGAAGCTGATGGGGGGAAACACTGCAACCGCAGTTCTGCAATGTCTGAACTAGCTCCCTCTTCGCCGTGCTCCCAGACAGAGGACTTTAGAGTTGCCGATGCTTCTTGTAGTTCAACAATCTCACATGCCATGTTGTTACAAGTTGTTAGAAACAGGATTGGAAGCACGCTGCGCTGGTACGTTACTGTATGTCCGGTGGCATGCAAAAGCTGAATGAAACAATAAACAGCCAAATAAACAAATCCTGCGCCCAACAGTTCGGTACAGGGTTGTGCCGTGCCGATCCAAGAATAGTGTACCGATTGGTTCGACACAAATACATGTACGGTTACAGCCCTAGTTCTTACATATGTGTACATCTCTCTCTCTCTCTCTCTCTCTCTCTCTCTCTTATATATATATATATATATATATATATATATAAACAAGTTTAATCTTTTTTAAATATTTGTTTGAAAGTACACCGTTTCTTTTTTATATAATTATTTGAAGTGTTTTTTTGTTTTGTTTTTTTATCTTAAAAGAGTTTTTTTTTTTTTTTTTATTAATTTTCATTGTGTCATTCATTGTGTTGATTTTGGGGTCAATTGCAGTATCAGCCTAAAATATCGTCAGGTGGTATCAGCTATCGGCTGAGGCTGGTGAGAAAGAACCGGTATCGGTCCTAAAAAAAAATCTCCATCGTTTGATCCCTCATCCTCTGTTATGTGTGCGATGTTGGTTACAGTATACAGGAATGCAATTACATGTGCTTTTTTAAAAGATTTTTATTCAGCTTAAGATTAAACTCTTATAACTGTGTTATTGTATTGCTAATCATAGAGTCACATAATTCATTCAACAATATATTACCTAACTTTTAAGTTCACTTTGCTTCCACTTAGTCATAATAATACACAATTTTCAGCTATTGTTTGCAAACTCAAAATTCAATCTTCTCTATGAAATAGAGGCAAAGCAGTGCTGTCCAAGCAGGCGTAAGCAGATAAAAATGAGGCAGGCTGCACAAGTTGCTGAACAATATTGGGTAAACGAACCCTTAGTAGGTTTTCATAGAAATGCTCTAGCCATGTTTACATGGACCAAACTTTCATCCATCTGGTTGGAATCAACCTGATCAGAGATCTGACATGTTTACGTGGATGCTTGATAAAGTGATCTGATCAGCTGTGTGTTTACATGCAGCAGACATCAAAGCTGTGCTTTGATTTATTACAAGTAAATTGACTTTTTGGGAAGAAAGTTTGTGCAGGATCCTCTGCACTAATTCAGCTGAAAATGACTTTGGTAGGAAATCACATCCTTGTTGTCACAGAAATGTTCTGGTGGTTTTTATTAAAGGGACTTGAGGCAAGAATAAGAAACGAAACTCGCGGCTGCCGTGACCGGCGCTTCAGGAAACTGCAGCCACGAACCAAGCAGCCACGGGAGCGTGCACAAACTGAAGCTATAATATTGTTTACTACGCTTTTTCTTCATAGTTACACTTTTTAGTGTCTTTCAGTTAATCTGGATCGTTTGCTGACGGCAGAAGAATCCATAACTATCGCTTACAGTGTTTTTGAATTTACCGCAGTCGTCTTCTTCCTGTATCAAAACTGCGGCTGTAGCGTAATTTGACGTCACGTCCGCAGGGCAGCGTGGGAAATTCGGAAACCGAATTGCAGCACATTTTGCAGCACACAGCCTGTTCACGGCAACGGAGAGAAACGTGGGTGGAAACAGGTTTTTTTTTTTGCTATTTAGCGCTTCATCATCCATTAGTATTAAAAGAAATAGACATGCATGTTTGTTTGTTTGTTTTTTAATTCCTGCCTCTAGTCCCTTTTAAGTAGTGTGTAGTCACTCAATATTTTCTCACGGATTTTGTCTGACGAAAAAACAGTAGAAAAGAAAAAGTTTTTAACTGTCATGCTCATATAGCTCTCATACCTTACAAGGTGTCATGAATTGATGTCTACAGACCTAATTCTTAAAGATTGCGCCTCAGGTTCATTAAACATAGCAAGATGAGAAAATTTTTCAACACAAACAAAACATTTTCATGTATTTTTTAGCCCAATGTGCTTTTGTCTACTACAGCTTACCTTCAGGGTCATACTTAACATTAAGACCAAAGTCGTTCCAAATACCAGATCTGATTGTACATGGTGGTCACTGTTCGATACACACCTGTATTGAACGGTTCGATACGAATACATGTATTGTTGCACCCTTTTATTTATATATATATATATATATATATATATATATATATATATATATATGTAAAGGATTGAAGAGGATTGAAGGATATTCTGATTAATTCACTGACTTATCTTTTGGTCTTATGCTGTTGTATTTGAAATTGTTTGTCCTGGTTTAATTCTGGAAGTGATGCTCCATATTTCCCCCTCTCTCTTTTGTTGTTTTACTCCTATCGTTAAACATGCATAAACACAGGTGAAAGAAACTCTTTGGAAAGACTTTGAGACTCATTATTGGAAAGTTACATGGGTTTTTTTTTTTTTGCTTATTTACAAGAACTTGCTTACTTTTTGTATTTCAGCTCTCATAAGCTTCCCACTGTCAGAGAACATGCTTGTATTGCTCTGACTTCATCTATCCTCTGATTCTAATCAATACAGATGAGCCTGGAGGTGGCGAAAAACCTTCAGATGAGAAGAGGAAAGAGCAAACAACGCCTGTTGTGTCTCCTTCGCAGGGAAGCCCAGAGGCAAAAGAAGAGAGGTAACGAGAAAAAGCATTTTATTTATACGCTTATCAAATTTCTGTTACCATGTTTTGATTTTGAATGTAGTTTATTGCCGTAGCTGGTTCTATCATTTCTCATACCTCCCACAGCAGCTCCAGCAGTAATTCCAGCAACAAGAGCGAATCCACTGAAGTTGCTCCAAACTCATTAATCAACAGCTTTCCTCGGGCCCCGAGCACCTCTGACTCTATTCGGCTCAAGTGCAGAGAGATGCTGGCCAATGCTCTGCAGACTGGAGGTGCAAACTTGAAGCAGTTCACTTCAGTTGTATGGTTACTCTTATTGACTGTTTGCTAACTTTTATTTCTTCTTTCTGGCATTTCTTTCCTTTTTTGCAGACGATCATATTGCTATTGGTGCTGATTGTGATGAGCTCGGCGCACAGATTGAGGAAAATATCCTTCACTGAGAGCATGTGAAGGAGATACTTGTGTTGCTCTAAATCAATGGTGGGGAACCCTGGGGCTCAGTTTGTACAAAATGTAATGAAATAATGATTACAGTAGTTAAAATGGCTAAACTTTCAACTTTTTCCCTGTAAAACGCCGCATGCAGCAGCAATATTAACACGCGTAATAATATCAATACACCATAATGCAGTATGGAACTGTAGAGGCTTAAATTTGTTGTACAAAATGGGCAGACAATGGAAGGATTTTACAGAAGCTCTGACAAAGCAAAAAGAAATAGAATTTGACTTCCTTGACGTTTTTCCACGTATCTTCCAAGAGTTTAAGAACACAGACATGAAATATAAGAACCGCATCCGGAGCCGGATCTCAAATCTGAAGGATGTGAAAAACCCAAATTTAAGGAGGACTGTGCTTTGTGGAAGTGTAACCCCAGAGCGGATGGCAAAGATGACCGCAGAGGTTTGTTCATGCTGGCTCAGCATTCAGTGGCTGTGATGCTTCCGCACAGATTCATGTCGTAAAACGGAGACATATTTAAAGCATCATGATTGTTATGTTCTTGTAGGAAATGGCCAGTGATGAGCTGAAAGAAATGAGGAAGAATTTGACCAAAGAAGCTGTCAGGGACCACCAGATGGCCACCACCGGGGGCACTCAGACTGATCTGTTCACCTGTGGCAAATGCAAGGGGAAGAACTGCACCTACACACAGGTAGAGTCAGCAGTCTGTAGAAGCACTGTGGATGTGATGCTGTGTGCTGATATCTGTTAAAATGTAAATTCTAAGAGTACCTTAATGCAGTTATACTCAACATTGTCAATATCAACATGCTACTTGGCTAAACAAATAAAAACATTGAGCTGTTGCTTCCTGTTTTTGAGTGTTTGTGATGAATTTGACCACTATGTTATATTAAGTTGTGTTTTTATATATTTTGTTAATTCACAGGTTCAAACTCGCAGTGCTGATGAGCCAATGACCACATTTGTCTTCTGCCAACAGTGTGGAAATAGGTGGAAGGTAGGTTTGCTGAATCAGCTTCGATGCCATTAGCATGCAGACATCCATCAGGCTTGCTGAACTTGTACTGCTGACATTGACTTGTTTTTGCATTCCAACCATCTTAAGCTTTAATGTAGTTGGTCTGAAAGTACAAACATTCACACAAGTTCCAAATAAGTCCTTAATATTAAGGAAGAACTTATTTGGAAGGACTATTAAGAGAAGGTGGAGTAGATATTGTTTGCCAAAGCCGGAGTCTCAGGGTCATTTCCAGTTAACAGCTCACATATTGTATCCAACTTCTAGCTGGTAAATCAGATATTCACTTAAGTTCAGTTTAAGATTAGAACAGCATTCAGTGTGACATGTATTTGTTGAAGGGCAGCTGTTTGCTTACAACATAGTGGGAAGTATTGGATTATATCTATATTAGTTTCCGCTGCAGAAATTAAAATTTTCCTTAAACGAAAACTGTGTAACTTTTGGACACAAGGAGCACTAAACCTGTAACCTCCCCTGGGCCACACAAAATCTTGAAATCTTGCTTGCAAACCACTTTGACCAGCTGATGGAGAAATCATCGAGCGCTCCAGGTCACATGATCTAATGAGACACAGATCCACTCCCGCAAAGTTACAGTGTACATGGACCCATATATATTGATTTTCTCTCGGTTTAAAAGCTCTTTCAGAATGAAAACGATCCATGTAAACACCTCTTTCCGAATGAAAAGTGCAGAACCGAATGAATTATCATTTGGTTTCACAGAGGTAGAATATTCCTTTCCCCGAACTGATCATGGTATCACGTAAACTTTGAATCAAAAAGTTGTGAGGTTGCGCTCTTTGAGCGCATGCTTCAACGAGACGTCAACGTGCAACGAGTGACGTTTCCTCACTTTGACAGATGACTGTGAACAACGTAATTCCCTGGACACAGACAGAAAGTTTGTTTTTAACTCAAACTCTGTCTCTACGCCTTTTTCTCTTGGTTGTTTGCAGTAGAAGTGCATGAGCATCAGCTGCTGCTGGATTTAAGTCCTGCAGAAAAAACAAAATAACTGACGATCAGTTTGTACACCTCCGTCTTTAATAAATAATGTGATGTAACATCATTCTGCGCATATCAGCCACGATTATTCTGAATAAATATTGGCGCATGTACACGCCAGATCGGAATGAATTAGTTCCCATGTATACGACTGCCCTGAAATCTTCAATCAGAATGATTTCATTCCGAAAGGGAGAAAAGTCTCCATCTAAACGTACCCAGTGTCTGTTTTTTTGAGGAGGGCAACCCCTTGGAGCACCAAAATCATCTATTATTACTTACAATGCTTAAGTTACACTGTTTCCCTTAAAGAATTCTTGTAATTCCACCTGGAAGTTCAAGGCGACTCCAGAAACAATCGAACACACTGAGATGCTGCGAATACATAGCTGCTTTATTTTTGACGAACAGCAGTACAGAGCTAATGAACCAGGCAGGAAGTCTGACACAAGAAGACGGAAAGCATCTAGTTAATCACAAGAGCACCCATACAGAGGCTGCACAAGAATCTTGTGATATCTGATTGAAATATAATTAGCTTACTAGCGTGTACCCGAGGAAGGTGAAATGGTATGCACGGTGTGAATATCTGCCCAAATGGCACATTTGGTGTTTCGTCTGGATGCACCTTTGTTTAAAGAGGGTGTTTCATGTCATTATTAGGCACATTATTCCCTTTTATGGCACAACCAAATAACTGTTACCTTCAGTAGTTTTGAAAATGCAGTAAACATAAAAAAAAACAACCTATAGAAACGTGACTTCACTCCATGTCTGTATCTGATGCCTTAAAAATTCACTCTGGTGGGGCGGAGCTTAGAAAGGGAGGGGGAGGGGCTTTGTGGTAGCAGCTGTTCTGGCAGCCATGTTTGTTTCATCAGGAGATTCAGGGATTTCTAAAATTTGCTGAATGAGTCGAAGTAACCCCTGGGGCATGTTTTATGGGGAGGGAATGACATGATAAAATCTCAAAAAAGTCAGTTTTGAATTCTTCTTCGAATGTTTGTTTCAGTGAATCTGTGATAATGAAGTTGGGCATGTCAGCTGATCAGTGTCAAACACCTGCCTCCTCTCTTGCCTTGTAGTGCTTCATGAGTTCATTGCTCTCGAAACAATAATTTGATAGAGAGAACCGGAAATTGGTGCCTCAACATTTTATTAAATCATTAATTTTGTATATCAATCAATCAATCAAATTTTATTTATATAGCACTTTTCATGCATAGCAGCTTTACAAAGTGCTTCACATAATAAAAACAACACATTACATCAGCAGTCCCCCAAGTTTATCTAAAACAGAATTATAGAAACTATAAACTAGTTAAAAAGATAAAAAAGTAAATAAATAAAACCATTACAGGGTAAAAAAAAAAAAAAAAACCAACTTATTAAAAGGAATAAAACCTAATTATAAGCTAAACCAAAAAGGTGGGTCTTGAGCCTTTTCTTAAAAACATGGACAGTCTCTGCAGCCCTGAGGCCCTCAGGCAGGCTGTTCCAAAGGCGGGGTCCATAATGGCAAAATGACGCCTCACCATAGGTTTTGGTCCGAACCTTGGGAACTACCAGAAGGCCGGAACCTGAGGACCTCAGGGTCCGCGAGGGCTCATACCTTAAAATCAGGTCAGATAAATAAGAAGGCCCAAGACCATTAAGACATTTATAAACCACTAAAAGAAGCTTAAAATCAATCCTGAAACGCACGGGGAGCCAATGCAGCGATTTTAAGATTGGTGTAATGTGCTCCCGCCCTCTGGTCCTTGTCAGAACACATGCGGCTGAGTTCTGAAGTAGTTGTAAACTAGAAAGGCTATTGTGTATATTGTATATTGTGTAAAGTATATTGGGGGTTTTATTTGGATGCCAAACTTGAGACCACACAAATTCAGCAAAGCCTCTTCACTTCACTTTCCAGGTGCTCAATAATGACTTAATAACAGGTGTTTCAGTTAAATGCTTGTTTAATTTATTTGTCCTTTTTGTGTCCTAGTTCTGCTGAATCGGCTGGTATCATCCTTGGCACTCCGACACGTAGCAAATTTCCTGGACCAGGTTCTGTCTGCAACAGATTGGAGCTTTGTAATCTGTGGTATATGGCACACAACATGCCATCCCAAGATACCACTGCGGTTAAAGTTTGAATAAATATCTTGTTCATAGATTGAGCTCATTGTCTGTTCCCAAACGTCCCCCCAAAAACCCCTTTTACTATTGTTATTAGTTGTTTCTCGCTGTCAGATATATGCCATCAATCTTGTCTCATTCTCTTTTATCTGCATTTTTTTATATGTAGTTTTAACACTTTGGCAAATGTTGTTTTTGCTTCTTTTTTCCCACACAGCATTGCATTGTTTTATTTAATGCCCCAATAAAATGTAATCCATTTGATTAAAAAGAAGTGCTTTTAATTACTTGTCTTTCATGATGCGCCTTCAGTCTCCTGCTTATGTTAATCTTTAACATCGCACTAATGCTGCTAAGGATCTGAGAGGACAAAAATGTTTTGTGTGAGTGTGTGGGAGTATACTTTTGTAATTGGTGGAATATTCATTACATCAAAGTGAATGGTGATGTATGCATATTATTCTGTCTAGAGACAGGATAATGTCATTGGCTGGATCAGGGGAGACTCAATTGTTCCCTCTTTGCTGAAGCTTTTTTCTAATTGCCAGGTGCAACCACTCTGTGCTGATAACTGCTGTGCTGCTTAACCACAATCTAATCTGAACCCAGATCAGATGTTTAAAGTGGAGATATTGAGGGAAGGTCTGTTTTGTTTTTTTGTTAAAAAAAAAAAAAAGTATCTTGTAATCCATCTGAAACCCATGATTTGCTCCATTGTGTGAAATACCTGACCAAACTCTGAATTATCAAATAAGGGTTGGTTTTTGTTTTTTTATTGATTAGTCCCACCTACCTTCACTCTTGCTAATTTTAGTAACATGGGTTGTCAGTTTCTTCTCTGGGATTCACTTGATGGGCCAGTTCCAATAAACATGGTTACTACTGTTTAACTTTACTACTGTATAGTTGCACCCCTTGTTGCTTCTGACTTCAGGAAAACAATGAATTTCAATCTGGGTGGAATGGTGGAATTTTCACCATTACACCACAATATTTTCTGCTTTATTAAAAGTTTAAACTCTCTTTTGCTTCTGGTAAAAGAATAAATAATGCAAAGTAACTGATTGAAGTGGAGCTAGTTTTATCAAATCAAATCAAATCAAATCAAATTTATTTATATAGCCCTTTACAGTACCCATTGGACACACAAAGTGCTTTACAGCAGGGTAACAGGAAAAGAGACAACAATGCAAAACATAAAAATGCAAACTTAAATACTCGGAAAAGTGAAGAACAAAAAAGAGCTAACAGTGAAAACAACCAACAGAGAATCAGAACAGGCTACTCGGGGGAGTGCAGGGTGTACCTGAGAGAGAGTAAAAACCTTTAATAAATAAACTAGTTAGAATTAAAAGCTAGACTAAAAAAATATGTCTTTAACTTAGATTTAAAAGAGCCCAGTTCAGTCGTGAGACGAATGTCGGGGGGCAGCGAGTTCCACAATCTGGGGCCAGCAGCTGAGAACGAGCGGTCGCCCCACTTTTATAGTTTTATAGTTGTAATATTTTCTAAGATGATTATTTTAAGAGCTGGTAAGGCTGCAAGAGTTTAGGAAGTAAGTGTGGCCTCAAGTAAATTACTCTGAGGTGTCAAAAGTAGGGTAGAAGTAGAAAGTAGAAATCCTCTCCGGCAGTTTTCCAACCAATAAGTAGGTAGATGAGCTAAAACACCTGTGCTAAATGTATTGGCAGATCCAAAAATGGCAGGATTTCTACTTGAAAACTACTTTTACTTCTACTTTTGACACCACTGAAATTACTGAGTTATCTGAAATGTAATGGAGAGGTATGAGGCACTGTCTGTAAGATGAGGTGCCAAAAACAATCGAATGAAAGGAAACATGTTTCAGATGAACTGCACGAACAGTGTCAGTGCTCTTTGGTACTGAATGTAAAGTCTCTGGAACAGGGGTGCCCAAGTCTGGTCCTCGAGAGCTACTATCCTGCAATTTTTTGAACATACCCTCCCCAACACACCTGAATCAAATGACTAATTCCCTCATGCACGTCATTCATCTCTGCAGAGTCCTGGTAACGAGCCATTCATTTGATTCAGGTGTGTTGGAGAAGGGATGCAAATAAAATGTGCAGGATATTTATTATGCAACTATTGCGACCTGTTACATCTGTGAAAAATAATAGCTGTTCTACTAGGAGATGTGCAGGCTGAGAAAGCTGCAGCACTAACTATTAACACTTTGCTGGGATCCTAAAAGACTACTGATCAGGATAAAAATGTGTAATCAGGTTACGGTGATTATGAAGATAAAGAATCTTATCATTTATTGTTTTTATGTAAAATCTAACATAAATATAAAATTCAACTCAGAATAACTTAATATATCGTGCAAGTCTACTGGAAACATCATGCAACAAACTCAAGCACATCAAACTAGGAAGAGGCTTTTGCATGACTGAAATATGCACATGTACTATTTAATATCTCCAAAAGAAATAAATTCTGTAAAGTCTGAATAGTTTTATTAAAACGCCTGTGTTATTAAACATCAACAACCATATACCCCAGACAGTATTATACTGTAGGTAATTATTTAGATTAATTTACATTAGTTCTTTAACAAGAGATTAAGATTAATGACTCACCTCTTGTCAAGTACCACTACTCATTTCACTTGAATCAATCAAAATAAAAATCTGTGTAATAAAAGGATCTGATTCCAGTTTCCTGGAGCCTCATCCATGATGAGGAGCAGAGTGCTGGGAAACACCGCACATGCTGTAGTCCGTGTACAAGACAATCCTAAAAGGTACAAGCCAATCATCTTTGATGTTAAAGTCTCTGTTTCAAATGTATATCATGTTGTTATGAAGCTGACTTCCAGGATGTTGCACCATAAAGAAACTGAAGGGCTTCAGGTTGAGCTGCACCAGACTGGACTGGTGTGTGAGCTGCTACCACAAGCTGCACACTGAACTCAGCAGGAGTGCATGAGGGAAGACCCAGGTGGGCATCACTGATGACAGAAGAAAAAAAAATCAAGTTAGCAAAACCTACCAGAGAAAAAGTCGCAGGCTTTCTTGGATTTGGATCTTTAGGGTAGAAAATCACCGCGGAGCTCCACGGAGAATCCAGCATGTTTTCAGATGAAAAAATAATTCATTTATTTGCCTTCTATCAGAACAACTGTTGATTATTTTATTTCTTGCATTTAATTTTTAAATTTTTTCGCTTTTTTTAATCTTTCCTTTTGTTTTTTTAAGTGTTTTTTAAAATGTACTTTTATGTTTTTTCTGCACCCTGCTGTAACGCTTTTAATGTTTTATGACTTTTGCTATTTCTTAATATGGTTTTTCTCTTCATATTTTTTTCTCTTTATTTTTTATGTTTTTTTAAATGCTTTTTCTGCAGCAACTGTAATGCTTTTACTGTTTTATGTAAAGTACTTTGAATTGTCTTGCACAGGAAATGTGCTATACAAAAAACCCACCTGAACTTGCCTAAAGAAAAAGAAAAAACACACAACTCAAATCCAGACATTGGGGAATTGGGGAGGCAGTGTTACAGTATGATGATTCTTCACTGTTTTGTTACTTTAGGCATTAAATGCATCAAATGAAACATGAACTTACATGATTACCAAGAACTTTCTGAAACATTAATAACATGGTGCAGAAAGTTGGAAAAGCTGAAAACAGACTAATAATGTGTCCCACCCTTAATCTTATAAAGCACTTTCCATTTCACCAAAAATACCCCAAAACACCCTAATTATGGTTTTTCCACTAATTGGACTTTCTGTTACAACAACAAAAAAGTTACATTAAACTGTTCAAAATTCAGGAATGCCACCATTTCCAACAATTAACAATACTGAATTAACCCAGGTTAGTGACAAAAAGATAAAATAATAACTTATAAATTATATTTCTGAGTATTTTATATAATGTATAGAGAAACCATACTTGAAAAATGTAAGACTAATGAAGCTCTTTCATCCAAACATACACCTGTACTGAAAACACTGCACTGAGATTGTAGATAATTATATTTTTCTTGTTATCTGTGTTAAATAAATAAATAAATAAATAAAGATAAATAAATAGAATATCTTGAATTCTAAGTAACTGAATAACTTGGATGACATTGCTATCTGGACAAAAAATATTTCCTTGGTAAAAGTAAGTGCCTTTATCTAATTATCACATGGTTTGATAATGAAATCACTCCAGTCAGTAAAATTATTGTGCTTTATTTTATCTTAATCGAAATGCCCACAAGTCATTGTTTTCTCGGAGAATAGCAGAAAAAAAAAACAAAAAAGAAAAAAAACCTAAACCATATACTGTAAACATTCACATTATTTGTTTTTTAAAAATGTATTCTTGAGTAAACTCAGCGCAAAATAACACATTTCATATCGTAAACATAAGAAGGAACAACAATTATTGGCATCACTCCAAACCATTGGCTTCGATTGTGTTTTGAGGTTGATCTGCGCGGTGTACCCATCAGCTCAAATTGCACATAGTAAGTTAAAGTTAACTCTAAGACAAATGCCCCCATAAAACGCACAGGCCGGCAAGAAGTTGTGATCAACCAGCCCTCTCCGCTTATCTTTGTCTATCCATAGCTGCTGTCACCCTCTGCGCTGCCAACCCGAACTGATGAACTCACGACTAAGGAATCAAGACAAAACACGTGATAATTTGGCCAATGAGAGGGACAATTTCCAGTAAACTGGCTTTGTGCTCCAGTAACCACCCTTACGGCAAGAGTCTGAAAACAACTGCCCATGAGAAAGATGTCATAAAACTGAATGTCAAGGCACTTCCCCATGTGAGGATCTTGTCTTTGAGTGACACATTTGTGAGGCAACAAAGTAATTGAAAAAACTATACACGTAAAAGTATTTAACACTTGGCAACTCCAATTTTGGTCAGTGGAAACGCTCTCATTTAACATATGAACACAGTTTACATGGTAACTTTGGTGCTGCTGCTAACCTGGCCTGATCCCAGCATCAATTCTGATCATAAGTCAAAAACCTCATACATGTCATTTCTGAGATTAATCTATTAAGAGATGCTTTAAGTCTGTAATTTCTTACTTTTTTGGATTTTATCTGGAAAGTTACTGTGATTAGGTAGTAATTATTAAAACCAGAGGATGCAAGGATGATGTAAGATACTATTGCACAGTTATATTAACTTTGAAATATGAAAAATTGAACTGAATTTAACTCTGAGCCAGCACCGTCAATCCTTTTATACTAACATGTTTCTAAATGGCGCTCTCATATAACGGTGGTCACATATTAAACATGAATATAGGGGTTTAAATTAATGATTCATGCTTATTATCCAAATACATCTCTGTCTGAAAATCCTTCCAAGTTATCAGAACAATTGCAGACTCATGAAATAAAGTATATTCTAAAATTGTCTAATTTCTTCCAGTGTAGTATTGTTTCCTCTATAATCAGGTTTAAATATAATTTGTATTGTTTCTGTATTATCAATAAATATCAATAAGTAAAAATACTTTCTCTGGTGAATATAGAATTACTAAGGTTCTTATGTCACATTGGTAAAACTATATTAAACCAACGAGGTGTGCAGTGTGTAACATTTGAATAATAATAATAATACAAAAAAAAAGAAGCAACATGTCTTAAATAGGCAATTATCTGTGGTTAGACAGAGTAAAGAAAGTTAAAACACCCCTCCGTGATTGATTTGAGTTTCTTTCGGAAACAAATTGCACCCTGTGACGAGCTATTGTCACTTTCCGTTACTTCATCAACAACCACACGTACAGTAAGTTCAGTCGCACACCGGTTGTATGTGAACTGGAGTTGCCAAGTCGCTGCCACAGGTACCAAAGTGTGGTGTGAGGTCAAACAAAACAAGGTGAAACCAAGGTAGAACCATACAGAACCCCACAAAGCTGCCTGCAAGTAGAGCTAACACGTAGCCTTTGACTTGAGCTTTGATTTTCATACGCAGTAAATAGAACCAGGCGTTTCCACATAAAATACCCACAATTCCATTTTTTTGTTTTACTATTTACAAACTCATAAATATATAGTCTACGGTAGGAATCATTCCCACCCCCCAAACAATCATACAAAAAAAAACAATAGACCATAAAAAACTCTCAACACAAATAAAATAGATCATTTCTATCAAAAGAAAACAGAAATAAAGTGTATTCATATTCCTTTGGAGTGTTTTGCTATGTTGATCTGTAGCAGTACTTGTGATGTCGAGCCCTCGGGAGATTTTGAGACCTGAGTGTCTTCGGTCAGGTGCAGATCACAATAGCGCTGAGATCCCTGGGAGGGGCCAGGCCCAAGGCCTGGTTCATGTAATCCTACACTGAACATATAAAGAAAACTTTTAAAAAAGTGGGTATGAATTTAGGAGGGGGTAAAGAGTTAAAAGATCACAGGTCATCACCACCCTAAGATTCAGGGGACTGCTCTGACAGAGTGTTGAGCAGGTTTTTGTAGGCGGGGGAGTTCATGTAGCGGGGATACGAGTCTCTTTGCATTAGTGTGTAGATCTGCAGCTGGGCGTCGTCAAACGTGTGAGAGGTGGGCTCCGGCATGTTCCTGTTTATCGCCTCACGGACCCGGGAGTCCAGGCTCACCTGAGTCAAGAGAAGAAACCATTAGAAAGGTGAAAAGAAAGCGTGTAGTTCCTTTTTCTGACCGAGAGCTCTCAGATTGTGAAGATACAACATGACATATTCAACAGTTTTACCACTGAAACAAATCCAAAGCTGTCACACCTCTTTAGGCGAGAGAATGGAGATGTAGTCCTCGTAGATGACTCGGGCCTTCTCCTCTATCGCGCTCTTATTGGTCTCTTTGCTGAACTCCTCGCAGGCTAGCCAGAACAGCATGTTCTCCTCGCTGAACTCAGTGCGAAGAAACTGTCGAAAAGAGTTTCTTCCCGCTGGACAACACATCAGCTTATCAAACGACTGCCCCCACAAGCGCACCTCCTCCAACGTGGGCTTAGGACTGCAGAAGGAACGAGAAGCGAGTGAATGGCTTTAATATTTAGTGAAACAGAAAAGGGAGTTTGTAATAGGGGGGGCATTCCTGTAGCCATTAAAACTGACCAGTCTTCACAGTCTGCGGTCCCTTCCTTAACGTCATACGATGCCTTCCGATTCCTCTCATCCCGGTCTTCATTCCTGATGGTGAGAAAGAGATAATCACAATGAAGCGGTGCAACATATAGAGTTCATAAAAATGGCTTCAGAGCAGTTTGAGCTGCTTATAAGCAGAAGAAATGCTTATAAACAGCATGACACAACACCTTCTTATGTTACTCATCTTACATATCTGTGTTTTTCTACAGCGGTATGAGAAAGTTTGGGCACCCCTGAAAATTTCATTTATTTTCATGTATAAATCATTGTGTTGGGATCAACAACTTCAATGTGATCCATCAAATAAGTGATGAGCAGTGAAACTACATTTATTGGACTAACAGATGATGTGTAATATGCAATAATAGGTGCAAAAATTTGAACATCCTTGTCATTTTGTTGATTTGAACACCTGGAACTACTTAGCGCTGGATAATTGGAACTGGAATTGGTTTGGTGAGCTCATCAAGCCTTGAACTTCGGAGATAGGAGCGTCCAGTCATAAGAAACTATAAATAATGGAAATCTTCAGGGGCGCCCAAACTTTTTCATACCATTGTATTTTATAAACATGACCAGTATGCAGCATTAACGTCCTGCAAGCGTTAACCTGTGCAAGTCCAAGCATAGTGGACATTTGTAAAAGTCTGACTAGTGATTATTTACAGGGTGTAACTACACAACTAATTGGATTTTTTTTTAAAGAAAAGAAAAAAACAGGAAATGTTTATAATGTCCCACTGCCCAACATAATGTGATCTGTCAAAATGATTCAATATTTATTTATATAGCACTTTTCAAGTATAAAAGCAATACAAACTGACCAGCAGGAAAGAAAAAAAATACTTAGATACTGAAAAAACGATCATATTACAACAACTAAAGAAAAAAAAGAGTCTCATGTTTAAGAAATGAGCAAAATCTGGCCTTTTTGCTGTAAATAAAATGAGTTGTAACAGGAGAACATGCCTTTTACCGTATAGACTATAAATCACGTTAAACTAAGCAACTGCCCTCTTAGCCATATAAAATGCACGGCTACTTTGTTTTCTATGCAACATACCAATAGATTTTTCCATTTACATCTTGATGTGCAAATATAAAAGCACTTACAAGAAAAATAAGAACACAATAGATGAATATACTTTATTTAGATATTAGCTTGTTTTCCAGCTGTTGGCTGTAGACGGTACAGTTTGGCTTATTCATGGTAAAACTTTAACTTTTATTTAACTGTATATCTGTATCTATACTTAGGAATTTGTATTCCTCACTGTGTGTGAATGTCAAGAGCACAAGCCCAAATTTAACCCCCCCCAAAAAAACCTGATTTCACTTTGTTGATAACAGAACTGTAGACAATTAAAAAGCATCTAGATGCATGGGTGAAGTTAACATGTAGGCTCTAATGAATGTAAGGAAGTTGCTGCGAATCCAACAGATCACCAACAAAAAATCCGTCAGGAGCAGGAGACAGAAGCTGAGGCCTGCTGTTGAGACACAGTAGCTCAGGCTGCGCTGTCTTGCATGCAATAATGTCGGCCATGCTGTGCCACAGTGAGCGAGTTCTCTGCTGGGAAAGACCTACCAGGAACAGCTACAGCAGCAACACCAGCAAAAGCAACATGCATTTGAGCCCCGTGGGTTGGCCTGGCCCGGCTGGTCCTGCTGGGCCGGTGCAGTTCCCCCCGCTGCCGACTCCTGCTGCACCGACATCTGCCTCTTTCGCATCTCCATCCGCTCTGATCCCATGGGCTATAGACGGAGGAGAGGGAGGCAATGAGTTTAGAGTGTTGATGTCAGGAGTGGGATGTAGCTGAGATTTTATCTCCTAAGGAAAGCTCTTAGACTGCATTGCATTAATGTGATAGAAATCAGTGCAAGAGTAGCGACTGTAGAAAGCCAATAATAATAATAATTAAAAAAATCATCCAAATACCCCTACAGTTGACACCTGTATGTTTGCTGTTTGGCTGAAGCATGTGCTGGCATGCTCAAAAGTTGCACTGTAAAGGAATGCCTTTTTCTCGAAGTAAAAGAAACATGGAGGGATAATTTGACAAATTTTGCTTCCCCCACTGACAAATATGCTCTTGCCAAGAACATTTCAGTCTTCCAAATCTCCAACTAGATGTGTGTTTCCCTTTAACACTGACTACAAAAGAAAGAAGATGAATTTCAGGCCAACATTTGAAATTTCACATGTTTGGAAGTAAGTGTGAAAGGAAGGAGCGCATTTACAGATTGCAATTCTCACCCAACCCAAATGGAGCAAAAGATTATTAAATGCATTTGCAGAGGATGTGCTACGTGCCTAATTAGGATTCAATCAAACATCAGATTATCATGAAACTCTCAACTACATTTATAATGTAGCCTGCATGAAGAATCACTGTCATAATTGTGAGTGCAGGTCTCTGGCGTATTCATCAGAATCCCCTTGGACTGTAGGCCTATAGACAGACAAGCTATGCTTACAGAATGACTTCTTGCTTGATTCTAACAAATGTGTCATCACTAGGTCAGACACTGACAAATCCTGTCAGATCATTTATGTAACAAGGCTGTCGCTTAGAACACACGGCATCATCCAGCTACTACCTGACACAAGACTCGATGCTTTGGAGAAAAAAAAAATGTCTGAAGATTTGGTACATGGGAGGGGGGCCTGAGGGCGCAGCTTGCAAATCTATCACCGCAGCATCGCTCTATCACATCCTTTCAATGAATACAATACCGTTTGGTCATTTCCAAAATGGATCCACGGTTTCCCTCATGTTCCGATCAGGCATCAGCTGCACATTTCGTGCGTCTTGCCAAATGGCATATTTTACGCGTTAGGTGTCGGGTACTTCAAAGCACAATTGCAGTGCGCTATGGTTTTGACTCAGCCGCTATAGACGATGAAATGGGGGGTGGGGGTGGTCGTATCCATTGAAGGGATAAATCATGATAACAGCAACTAAACCACTGTTCTTCCTACAGTCTTGCAGCAGCACAAACGTGAACGACACTGGGTTTAAATGGCTCCTGAATTAAACGGCAGAAGCCAAAACATTTAGCAAGCCGCACATCACATTAGTGGAAAGTGCCACCATGAAGAACCGTACAGAGCTTCATCGCCCTGGACAAGCACCGAAAAGACACTGCCTAGATCTGTTAAACCCCTCACTGTACAGCCAGATAGTGACATGCCATTAAAAATGCCGGGAAACGACCTCAAACGCTGCGATCACAAAATGACCGTGCAATGATACATCGGTTTGCTACCAGTACTTACAATTTCACCATGTATGCACAGCGAGAAGAGGTAATTCTTTGCCTTGATTACATCCGATGGAACATAAGGCTTTTTTCCTCTTTTTTTTCTCTCCCTCTCTCTCTCTTTTTTTTTTCTCCAACCGGCTGCTTCAAGTCAGTACGCATGCGTCTCCTTTCCAACTCGTAGTAGCTGAGTGAGGAGAGTAACCTTCGACTGTATGGCACAGGTTCACCCTGCCGCGTATTTCAGAGAATCTAGGCGCGGACTGTGCAAAGAAAAAGGAATGAAACAACAACAACAAAGGTAGATAGATATTAGAAAAGAAAGAAAGAAAAAAACAAACAAATAAAAGCCAAATAAAACCTCGAGCCTATTGTGCTTTTTACGTGAATAGCCTGCTATCTACAGGAGTAAAAGTTATGTTAAACACTTTACCCCCCCCCCCCCCCCCCCCCCCTCCCAAAAAGAAAGGTAAGAATTTGTTTGCAGAAACGTCCACTCAGGAGCCTTTGACTGAAGTCGCTGTCTGTGGTGCTGAAACAGTCAGCAGCTGATATGCAGCATCAGCTGAACACCGATGAAGGAAAGTATGACTTTAGTTGCTAATATTACGTGATTTTTTTAAAAAAAAAAAAAAAAGTTTAACCTGATATTTAAATATTTTCTGTTGGTATTCTCACACATCATTGTAAATGTCTTCAATATTTTCCTATATGTTAAATCATTTTGGCAGTAATTTATTATCTTTATTAGTAGCAGCAGAGCTGTTGCCTTCCACTAGATGCCATATGTGCAATGCATCCATATACATATAATAAGGAGCTCTGCCTCTCCCTGTGTGATAATAAGTGTGTATTTCCTTTGGTTAATGCATATACATGACTGCCGTTGCTTCTTAAGAATGTACACGGCACATCCTTTCCAATTTACACCCTCAGTTCTTTAACTGATATTACCCAGTTAATCCTCTATATATTCAGGCTCTTAACCAAAAATCAGAGGACAACACTGCCATCTGAAGGTAGAAGTGATTACGGCAGAAATTATGAGAACTATAACTGTACTTTCAGAATACAATTTCTTAATATGAGCATCTTTTGTCTTACTTACTTTTCTGAGTTATACACTACATGACTGCAATGAAAGTTTCATACAGATTTGCAGTAGATTGGAATGTGATGCACTATCACACATAACTTATAACATAATCCATGATATGCCACCATTAATATTTGGCTTTTACACCATGTTTTGCTTTGTATAATCACCAGATGGCACTCTGCACTCAGTACCTGCTTATTCTGCAAAAGTCCAGAGTGACACACATATTCTATCAACTTCATTTACATAAGTGCATCCATGCTGTTGTCTTTCAGGCCAATGCCCGCTGATGCCAGAACAATCAGTCTCACCAGTTTCAAGTGTGTGCATGGAGACTTGGTGGAAACCGACTCCTTCATTGCCTGGTTCACTTCCTCTCTATGACACTGCCATCAGATCCATTTAGGAATGAAGCAATCATCTGTTCTGTTATCTTGTCAGAACAAGGACAAAAAATAAATTTACTTCCTGTCCAGATTAATTGCGTTCTGAAAGTCTTTCAGTGGGGAGTGTCCAGAACCCCCACAAATCATTACTTCCCCCTGAGATAGAAACATGTGATTTTCTCCCCCAGCACTTCATTTAACACCTTCCCTCGTGCTCATGTTATGCAACGCAAACCCACAAATAGACCTGTGAGGTTGATACATACATGAAGGTGATTTATGATACTTATGATTTGATGAACACACAACGGAGATGGGTACTATATGTGTCTGAACACACAAAGCGGGAATGACGAAGCAGATGAGAGAGCTCTACGTCAAGATGAGGAAAGTCTTTTCAATATGTGTTTAAGGGATTCAAATCACAGCCTAGCTTAAAGGAAGTGAGAATTAACTTTATTTTCAATCAAAGGAGCTCAACATGCAGAGAAGGGCTGGAGAGGGAGAGTAGCTGCGACATTCACGCTTCAAGAGATAATGCATGGCAACTCTGAGCACTTTGAAGGTGATGATTATTCAGACACAGCAGCAAACACGGACACAGACTATAGGCGACATCATTTTCTCAGCCAGTATCTCTCTGCTGATGAATCTTTCTGTTTCCCCAAGGTGTGCTGATCAAGTTGCTGTTTGTTCTGCAAATGTCAGACTCAGTGTGTTAATCCCTGTAATCAAGTTACCGAGTTGTCAGATGATTTTTTTCTCGCATTAATAAAATAACAGAAGGCTGCAGGTCTCTATGCAGAATGTAAGCACTGAGGAGTAAACGCAACGCTGCAGGGCTGGATTAAAGACACATCCAGACTGACAAGCATTTTTACAGCCTTGTGCAAAACACATTGTTGTTAATCTCTAACCTTTATCTTACCAGAAACATTGCAGGAAGTTTCAGATGGAACAGTTTTCAGAGTTATTTCCCATCTGTGGTGCTAACTGAAGATAAAGAAATTGAATTTGTCACAGGCTCATAAAATATGTGCAATGAAACGTGCGGCTTACTGTTGAGCCAAAAAGTTATAATGTCTTTGATACTTTCTCCTCTGCTAACTTGAAAGATGACAATTAAGCATTTTCATCCTGTTGATTTTCTTGTGTCAGTCTGTTAGTTTCTCCAGGAATATCTGTCATGAAAGAAGGATATTTGTTGTTACTCATCCTGCATTTCTTCTATTTGGTTCCTTTCAAAATTTCTGATGAGAATTTTTTATGTCTTAAAACCAAGGTTTTATAGATGGTTTTGAATGGGATTATAAAACCCTTATTCTTTATATTAAGATGGAAATCCTATAAATTTACCCAACTTGAGAAATCCTTTTCTCTGAGACTTCAGGGTTTGGTTTCTCTAACACAATGTACCAATTGCAGTATATTTACAGAAAATTTGTCTAGACAGAAAAGGCGTCATGAGGTGAAATGAGCACATTAGTCAACAGGCATAAATTGACTGCAAGACCAATCACATTATCTGTGTGATATCGAAAGCTGGATGTTCGGTCATCAGTGGAACAGACGAGAAGGTACAGTCATTGGTATTAAAATTAAGGTGGATCCAAGTGGCCCGCTGGTCTGACCATATAAATTTGAAGCAGATGCTTTCAGTCCAGCAAAAAATCAAAAAAATTTAAAGCATCTATTGAAAAAACTGACATATTTGCAATGAAGTATTATTCTTATTCTTATCTTTACTTTTGCACGCCTGCTGTATGCAAATTTGTTATAAGTTTTAGATAGAGCATAGATATTTTTGTTTGCTTTTTCCTTTATTTTATTTTTTTTCCGTTTCTTTTTGCCTGCTCATTAATTAGCTTGCAGAAAATTGGGCCCCCTAATATAACCTTTAAGTAGCTTCTCTTGGGAGACCCAATTCACACCTCATCCACTGTGAGGAATTGTATGTTTGTATTTACGTTATATGTTGCATGTGTGTGTGAATAAACTTGAAACTTGAAGTCAGTTTTGTTGCATTTGTTAGACTGAGACAGTGAACACCTCACGACTTCTTAGTTTGCACACACTGGTGACTTTCAGGGGTGTTGCCTCCTAAAATTAATGTGAACAGAGGTTTAATTAAGCAGAAGAGGTGAAATCACATGTGATGAAAACCAGGGCCTTCATTAGAAATAATCAAATATCAAATTGTCTATTTATTTGCATTACACTTCCCTCCAGCTTGTGCTTCTTTCAGTCACAGCTGTGTTACATACATGTGAGTATAGCTTTCATTCTTTTCAGCAAATTTCAGCTCTGGTGTGAGTCTGTGAGACATCTGAACACAGAACTTTGTGTAATAAGCCGAAACTGTCTCCTTTATTGTCTTGACCCCCCAATTAGCCCTGGAAGCAGCTCCTGCGTCCTAATGACTCTTTTACAATCCTTTCCTTTCCATGAATAGCAGCAAGTCTCTCCTCACAACAGAGAGCTGTCGGAAATCTTTATTTATCCTTTTACTGGGAACCCTTCTGTCCCGAAACTCCGGCCAAAAATCCAAATGTTGTCCACTGGTATTTGTACTTTTAACAAACCAGCTTAGCTTTTTCCCTGTAGGATGTTGTATTGGGACGTTCATGGCTGTCACAACTTTTGTTTGATGCTGTGACTTTATTTAGAATTCTAACAACTTGTGTCACACTATTTCAAGACACTCTATCTTCTTTTAATCTTCTTAAGCCTCGTTCAGACTGGAAGTACTTCCTTAAATAGAGGTTTGGCTTGAAGTTGAAAAAAAAAAAAAAGAGACAAGAGCAGCTATGCAAATAACAACAACCAGAAAACACAATTTTTACAGATGCTTCATTAGCAGCAGACAGTTAATCATAAAAGTAAATAGGAGTTGAATAATGTGTAGGGACATGCTTCTACACTGATGCTGACAATTTTAATTAAGCTCTTCACTTTAATCTTTCTGACGCCTTTCACAAATGACTTGTGTTATTTAGTTTGTGTTAGTGTTGCTTCTTACTGGAATTAAAACAAATAAATGAGCCACTAATTAATCTGCTGTCAATAAAATTATGTTAAAAGGCAATATCCTCTCAGAGGTAAATTGACATACACTAATGGTTTTGCTTTTCTGGGACACAACTGTATTTGTGTAAATATTTGCTTCAAAGCAATAATCAGTGGAGTTTTAAAGTAATGGGGTCTGTCATTAAACATAATAATCTTAATGAGAAATAAACATGTACATACCTCCAGGCACACCATCTCCTGCTCCTCTTGGTTTGGGCCATTGTAGTTGACTTGGTACCCCAAGCTATGCCGGCAGGCCTGGACCAGTCTCCGTGTCCACTGCCACATCAGGGCCCTGGCGCGTTTGATCCCCCGCAGCACAGACGTGGGCCTGATCTCCCACTGCTTCACCACACTAGCACATGGCATGCTCCAACTATGAGACCTCACTCGCCACGTGAGGCCCGAGTCTGTTTGAGATCATAAGAAATCCACGCTTCCCGCTCCTTCCCTCTATGTTTTCTCCGCGTCTGGTCTGAAGCACATTGTGACAGCGAGATGGAGAGGAAGGAAAAAGCATCAGTGACCCTGGCGAAGTGAGGAGTGTTTACAAAGGAGAGGGCAGAAGGGGATTAGGACAATGTTCCCACTGGATGCAATCCTGATTCCTCTGTGCTTTACTGCGTCTCACCAGCTTAGGTCAGATTAAGCCTGGAGGTCTTAGTGTCTGAGCTAGATGGAAAGAGAAGAAGACCAGTGACAGGCATGGAATAATTTCTGATTGTTTATGCTTTGTGATTAACTCCCTTGTATTACAACAGATTAAAACGGTTTAGTCAATGGACCTTTCAGAAAGATAAACACATAATTACAATGTACTTTGTATCACCATTAGTGCAAATATATATTTAGCCATGAAAAGTGGTCCCAGCCTATTCTAAAAAGAATTTTAAGAAGCTTCCAATATTTTATAATTGTCCCTTTAGACTTATAGAGACAAACATAAATCACAACTTTTCAGTGAGTTCTCCTCTCCAGGAAAGTTACAACAGTTCATTCACTAGTAAGTTGATTGTAATCAACCAGCTGAAGTCACTGAGATGCATCCTCATAGCTCATAAAGATATTTAGAATATGCTGTAACTGAGTCTACCATACTGCTTTTCAAAGTTTTTGAAGAATGGTTTCTTGAGTTTTAGCTGCAGGGTGTCTTAGATATTTATTCAGTTTCATATTTCACTTTGAAAGCCTTCAATTGTTTTGTTTGCCTGCGGTTTTGGACCAAAATCGTAAATTATTTGAAAGAAACCAAGGTCCACTGATGTTCTTAAATGAACTCAATAATCACAACTGTAAGTTGCCTTCATATTAAATGTTAAACTGAGTCCTTATGACACCTAAATGCTCCATTTCTGTGAAACAAATTATTCTGTCTCACACCAAATCAACAGCAATACCTGAATACGTTTCACTCTTACTGGAGTATTGACCTGATCATTTTCTACAAAGAATAAAAATGGGGCAATGAATCATAATAATATAAGAGGAATCAAATCTGAATAAATGAGCTATATTGATAGGTAAAACACAGTGTTTACTTGTGCCTTACAGTCCACATGTAAACCTTTAAGTCTTAAAATTTCATTTAGGTTCTGCACTGAAAAACATTATTCATGTGATATACTGTAGGTATACACTAAAATACAAGAACGCTGCACTTACAAAATTAAAACTTTAATGCTCAAAACACAATGTGAGTTTTACAGTGTGCGGTCAATAAATTATTACAGTTGATTTAATATAATTAGGTACCTTTGCATCTCATGGTTATATTTAGCAGAGAATTGGTTGGGGTGCAGCTAAATACTCAAAATATATAATAGAGATGTATCAGATTTGATAAATAAACTATATCAAACCAAACACATTCTCATGAATGTGATTTTATGACTGCAAAACTAAAGATCACTATCAACAGTGAAAGTAACACAATAAAAATTAAACTAGAAGGTAACATTAAAAGGTACATAAAATGTATACTTAAATATAATAAATTCAAGCATTTTATGTCATATGAAACATCATCATCATCATCATCATCATCATCATCATCATCATCATCATCATCACCTACTTAATCTTTGCATGCCGCATCTGTTGTCTCCAATATTTGATGGGAAAATGTATCGCTTGTACTCCATGTGTGGACAGACTGAAGCGCATGTGACTGACTGACTGTCACATGACAGATCGTGACGCCGTGTTGTAGTCTGTCAGCTGTTAGCACAGCTAAGAGCTGGGTAAGTACATCAGTCGACTACTAATATAGATTACAATTTCACCCAAACGTTTTTTGTACAAACTGCATAAACTTGTAGGCTGCTCTCTTTGTAATACTTCGACAGAGTATGGAATGCCTTCGAGTCTAAATTAGCGCAGCTACTTTAGGTTAGCATCCTCAGTTATTTTGCTGCTGTTAGCATCGTTAGCTTTAAGCTAACAGTGCCAGTGTCACCGTCACTGTTAATTTTTCCTGTCTTGTTTTGTTTATGTATCAACTGTCAACTGTCCACTTTGAGTACAGTACCTAGGTTTTATTCTTAGATTTTGTCCCCCCCAATTTTCGAGGAGACTTATCATGTTTAGTCGTGACATTGGGTTAAACCAGTTAGCTAACCTGACCTGCTGCTGCTAGCAGCTTCAGCTTCAGTTGATGGTTTCTGTTGGCTTGTTTAATGTGGAAGAATTGAGTATCTATCTATCTATCTATCTATCTATCTATCTATCTGAAAAAGTGCTGGTATGATATTGTTCATCTTGACTTAATGTAGTATAGCACTAGTTTCGTAGTAACATTACAGTTTTCTGTAATGGGTTCGAAAGCACAAAATAAATCCTAATCCTGCAATTTTTCCTCTACTGTTTACTCACTGTGTTAGAGAAAATCATGATTTTTTTTTCCCTCAGTTTTTTTCCCCCCAGATCCATATTGTAGAGCATACATTTCAGGATGGATATTCGCGGGGCTGTGGACGCTGCAGTCCCCACCAACATCATTGCTGCAAAGGCAGCAGAGGTTCGGGCTAATCTGGTCAACTGGCAGTCTTATCTTCAGTAAGCTCACTGTACATGAACCAAAATATTATATTACATACAATGTAGCAAAGTGGAAGAGAGTTCAGAGAGCAAGCCAAACCTCAAACTGTCGAAAAGGACATGGAAAGCTGTCATTTCTAATGGGAACCAATTTGTTATATCTATACATCATGATTGTGTTTTAATTCTGATTATCATGATCACATGGTCATACTTGACTAGTGTAAACACAACTTCTACAGTCTAATGTCAGTCAGTAACTGTAGCTTTGCTTTAAATTCAACTTTCAGGTTTATAATGTTTCTGTTTTGTAGTCGGTGCTAGATTGGTTGTACTAGAAAACATGTTCAAAAGGGTTTCTATGTGTTCAACCCATTTTCACATTGTTAGAATAATTATATATTATCAATGATAAGTCTACATCTAAAAATAAAAAGCTTGATAATGTGAAGCTTGATATTTTATTGATTTAAATGTGTGTGTTTTTTTTCTTGTAATGTTTTGTGGTGATATTGTTAAATCTTTCATTAAATTAGTCTTTCTGAATATGATAGGGAACTGATTGTAGATCTGCTGTAATATGATAATCTAAAAGCAGTTTTTGCTGTTGTTCCTGGGTTATGATTCACTGTCTTGAGTGATACTTCCTGTTTCAACCCAAATGTTTTAGTACAGCAACTCTGATGTGACTTTCAGATTCAGTATCATCCCTAAAGTTTCTCAGTCAAGGCATTTAGACATTTAATTATTCTTAACTTTGATGTTTACCTTGAAAGAGTTGGGTGTTTTCATCTTGACTTGTCCATGTGATATGTTCAGGTTAACTGTCGTTATGGCTCAAGTTGCCCTTTTGCAATTTGAAGCAGTATGTTAGTGACAGCGCACTCACTTCAGCTTTGCCCTAATGGCCTGAATGTGTGATGTTATCTCAACAGCAAAGAAAATAATTTGGTTTCTTTGTGAGTATTTAATAGAAACCAATTTTAAACCAGTAGTTATCACCCTTTTTGGAACATTGTGTTTCAAGTGAACTGTACACATCACAGTAAATATTTTAAAATGGCACCATCTTTATTTTCTTGTAGGAGTCAGATGATCTCTGCAGAGGACTGTGAGTTCATCAAGAAGTTTGAGGTGGCCAACTCTGAGGAGAAACAAGTTATTTTGACCAACGAGGGACATCAGGTAAGCAGGCCTTGTATGGAGTCTTTGCATTTTCATATTCATCTATCTAGCCAAGCATTGCCCAGGGGTCGGCAACCCGTACCCGTCAAAGAGCCATTTGGACCAGTTTACTACAATAAAGAAAACACTGGGAGCCACAACTGACTTTTGACATTTAAAATAAAATAACACTTTTTTTTTTCTTTGCCTTTATGTTAAATGTGTTGCATTTATGAAATCAATGAACAACTGCAGAGAAAACGAAATTACATTTCTGCATGCAGCAAAAACATTTTAAATTCTTAAAGACGTCGGTTTGAAGGTTACTTTAAAGAAAATGTCTATTTTAGTCCTTGTATTTATGAAGGTTAAAAAAGCTTAAATTATCCACCGGCAGCAAACCAAACATGCCGTCCTGTCTGTGTGCCATCATCCTTTGACTGGTGCGCAGTCAGCTGTTTACCTGAAAAATAAAATGACTATTTCACAAAATATGAACTTAGCTACGCAAAATAATCTGGTCAGTGAAAGCAAATGAATCTGTCCACGCAGCAATAAGATAAGAGAAACTTTATTGCCCTACAAGGAGAAATTTGCCTTGGGCTTTTAGAACCATATTATTAAAGTTAACAAACCAAAATAAAATACATTTTAATTATGTAGTCATTGATTATTTTTCAAATGCCATGTATCCGCATGGGAGGGACGAAAGGGGTCGGGTTGCCGACCCCTGGTCTATGCAGTTTTACTTGAAAGTTTACATACCTTGCTGTTAAAGAAAAAGCTAAATTCACTATAGTAATTCAAATAACAAAAAAAAACTAAAAAGAAATAATAAATAAAAGATTACTGAAAAAAAAAATTGCTGAATTAAAATTTAGTGAAATAAAATATTGATTTTGAATTGGTTTAAGAAAAAAAAAATGTCCCAGACAATTTAAGACCTTGCTCATGAACAGTGGGCCAAAATACCAAAATACCAGGTGTTGAAGTCTAATAGAACATTACAGAAAACAACAGTGATTGCCTCAAAATGTTGCTCAACAAAACTTTAGTTCAGGAACCCCATCATGCTTGTTTTAATTTTTGTTTGTTTGTTTGTTTTTAATATATTTGTGGAACCACAATACAAAATCAATGTCATGATTTTCATAAAGCTTTTATTTCTTATTGCTTTTGTCAATTGCAACTTATTTCATTGACAGCTGTTTTTTTTGGGGAGGGTTTGTAAACTTTCAAGCACAACTGAACCTGCATACTCCGTTGCAGGTCATCAGTTGTCTACTTGAAATGAAATGAAAAGACATTATCAATCCCAGAGGGAAATGGAGATACTACTTCTTGATTTGTAAAGTTAGTAGAAAACTATCATTGAGAAGTGAGTCCTTCAACAGATATTTTGGTGTTACACCAAATTGTGCAGGTATTTTCCTGTAGTATATTTTCATTGAGTCGCTGTGCCAATAACTAAATGCACAACACAGACGCGAGACGTTTGTTGTATAACTTAATTGTTTCTACTGCAGCATGACAAAGTTGGGCGCTCCAGGCTATTTATTTATTTTTGTTTTGAACTGCTGCTAAACCTAAATTTTGCACAGTTATGTAAATTACATATAATCACATTGTTTGAGGGGGAAAAAGAGACTTTTTTTTGGTCTTTTAGTTTTGCTCATTTATTTACTGTGGCATCTTTCCAGTGGGCCTATGTCAAGGGGCCCACATTTTAATTTTTCCCACAGACCTTTTACTAATGTTGATGTCTTTCCTGCACGTCCCAAAGATTCTCATTGGGATAATTAAGTAGAAACACAAGTGTATTTGCTTTTATAACTCTTCTAACTCCGACTTCCTGGTTTGCCTTACATATTCTATTTTCCCTTATGCTAACACATCCAGTCCAGTGCAGCCTGTTGTGTTGTAATGCATTTTTTTCTGTGCTCTGATGTAGGCGCAAGGCTACTGCCGTAGTCATGTGAAATAAAAAAAAGCCTGCACACTTACTCCCAGCTGCATTTATTCCAACGTTTCGATCACATCAGATCCTACTCGGGACAAAAACGTTTTTGACCTTAGGAAGATCCGATGTGATCGAAACGTTGGAATAAATGCAGCTGGGAATAAGTGTGCAGGCTAATTTGAGCTTGGAAAAAAAAAAGAAGCAAATTGTGTTTAAGAAATTAATGGGTGGTGTTTTTTCTTTTTGTTTGTTTTTTTTCCTTTTTCAATTTTTGCTCAGTGCGCAAAGACATTTCTAAACCTGATGGCCCACATCTCCAAGGAGCAGACGGTCCAGTACATCCTGACTCTGATCGATGACACACTACAGGTAAACAGACAGAACCACTGGCTATGGCCATAATCGTCTTCTCTGATCTGATTGGATTTTAAACACGGCAAAGTTTTTAGTAATTGTTACAAGCTAAAGCTTCACATAATGAAATTAAGCTTGTATATAAGCGGAATATTTTTATTTATTTATTCATTCATTCATTCATTCATTTATTTATTTATTTATTTATTTATTTATTTATAGTGAGTTTACTTTGTTATGTCACATTATTTAAGTATTGGCTTTATTTGTTTTTTTTTTTTTGTTTGTTTTTTTAAAATGAATTAGAACTAATAACAACAAGAAAGTTAATTTAATTTCACCTATTGGGAATAGTTCCACAAAATACAAATTGAATTTCAAATAACCTTGTTACAGTCTTGAGTAGTTATGCGATCTTGCTCCACCAGTATCAGGTTTTTAGTTTAAAGCTACCTTCACTTTTCAGAAAGACTGGATTTCTTGAAAATCTCAAATTTCAACAGACTTTGACAAAGTAGAGGAAAACTAGCACCATCATCAGTACTTCACACTTTTGATTAATTATTGTAGTTAGAAGATTTATTGCTTGACTGCACCTTTAATCCTGGAGATGTCAGACTTTCTCATGATTTATTTTACATCTTAACAGTCTGAGTGTTTTTTTCTTCTTCTTCTTCTTCTTCTTCTTTTTAAAGTAATTAATATATTCTATGCTGTCAGTTTGGTGTTCAAGTGCTCATCCATGTCAACTGTATTAATTAGGAGAACCATCAGAGAGTGAACATCTTCTTTGACTATGCCAAAAAGACCAAAAACACCGCCTGGTCCTACTTCCTCCCGATGCTGAATCGTCAGGACCTCTTTACTGTCCACATGGTGAGTAATAGATTTGAGCTTGGAGAAAAAAAGAAACACAAGATTAATTAAAATCCAACTTATCCTTGCAGCAGTGGCCTTTCCAGTGCACGATGATCATGCATTATGTAGTTAAAATCACATCAGCCACAACTGAAACTTGGCCACTGAAGTGAATAGCAGAAGCATAAAAATAGACTCCTTTTTTCACAATTTTTTAACTTTCTCATATAATTGCTTAGGGTCTGGATTATGGTTTGCTTGGACGTAATTGCTTGGTAGAGTCTTTTAGCTGAGTTTCTCTCTGGGATTTTGGTATGCTACATGTTAGAATTGGTGTTTCCCAGTGTGTGCAAAGATTTTCTACACTGCACATATCTCATGCAGGCCTCTGTACAGGAGGCTCTTGTGATGAAGAGGGCATAGTCAGAAGGTCTCAGAGTATTACTTTAACATTAAGATAGTGTCTCATTGTACAAGACAACCCTAATCAGATGAGCTTGCAAATGCTTTATAATCCCAGGCTGTAACAGCTTTACAGCAGTTGGTTGATTGTCTGACCTTTGGATAATGTTTTTTTTTGTTATCATCTGAAATAGTATATACATGTATGACCCAAGGTCAACCTAATGATTCAAGCTATGTGTGTTCTTTTGATTAGCTTCTAAATAAAGTCTCATTGATGTTGCAGATGAGTTGTATATTTTTAGGCCTGTAGTTCACAGAGTGCATCTGCTTTCAGATGGAATCTGTTCTGATAAACTCAAAACTCCTTCAAGTGCTCTCTAAATTACCACTGGCATTAGCCAGAACATGAGTTGCAATATACACACATCATGCCACTTTATCACACTTCTGAGAGTGGACAGTGCTTATTTAATTTTCTCCAGTGAAACAGTTTTGGTCCTTAAAAAAACTAAAACTTATCTTTCTTAAGCTCTTTCCTTTGTCAATTTTGGGTGGACCTTGAGAAAGATGACTGTGCTGCAGAGCTGAAAGTGCTCCAGACTTTATACAAAATGATCTTTATGTTACAAAGAGACCATATATCATATTGGTAGATTAAAATACAGTTGCCCTCAAAATTTTTCATACCCTCAAATTAAAGAAAAGGCTAAATTTACAATTGTAATTAAAAGAGCAAGAAACTAATTATCAATAAACATGTACAAAATTATAATTTAAGGAAATAAATTATTGTTTTCAAATTGTGGTTGGAAATAATAACAAAAAAACAAACAAAACTATCACATTAGAGCATCTTTCCCATGAACAGTGGACCAACATACCTCTCAACAGGTGTAGAAGTCTTTTTGAACATTAGAGAAAACACCTGATTGCAGTGATTGTCTCAAAGTGTTGCTTAAAATTTTAGCTTTGGAGCCCCATCATGCTCGTTTACTTGTTTTATTTTTGTGCAATAGTTTTTAATATTTTTGTTGAAGCACAATTCAAAATTTATGTAATGATTTTCATAGAGTTTTTATTTATTACTTTTGTCAATTTCAACTTGTTTCATTGACAGCTGATTTTTGTCCTTTAATTTGAAGGCATGAATAATTTTGAGGACGACTGTATAGGGAGTATTGCATTATTATCAAGGTTTGTAACTGCGGGGGGGGGGGGGGGGAAAAGAAGCAGGAAAGTGACACGCGCCATTACAGTCTGCTCAAACTCACCTCATTTTCTTCATATTTATGCAGATGAATTACAGTTAGTACATTTGGATAAAGGTACAGTAAGGGACCATCAGTTTGAAAGGAATTGTGGGAGAAATTATCTCTTTTCTTTCATCTGGATGTTCCAGTGTTTACTATGATAAAGAAAATAAAGGAAGAACATTCTGGTATGCGGGCTGTGATCTGGGTGAAAAGTATTTATAATCCTGCTTTAGAATCGAACTAAGACATGGACTTTTTAGGAGAGGACATAAAGTAATTAAAGGGGAACACATTGTGCCAAAAAGGATAATAAAACTCATAAATCTCATATTTTCATTTAAGATGGTGTTTTCTGTTGAATTTTTCACATTCATGAATTTTTTAACAGATGCTTCTATTTCTGATCTTAACTAAGCATCAATAATTCCTCACAAAACATCCTTACCCTTTTTCTTCAAAAACGGGCAATTAATGTAATGACCTCCCTCTGCCAGCCCATTCAATTCAAGAGTGACCATATAACGGCACATCTAGTACTATGACAGGACACACATGGCCTAATTAAGAATACCAGACAGATGGCATCCAGCAGGTGGGCATGATGTGACCTCAAGTCTGTGATAAAGCACTTAACTCAATGCGAGAGTCATACTGAGTGTTGCTTATGAATTACACTTCAATGATTTTGCACATCCTCTCCTGGCAAGAAGGAAATTGGAGAATTATTTTTTTTTTGGGGGGGGGGGACTAAAACTGTTCATGAGATATGAAATGTAACCTCAGTCATTTTGCACTTAAACTTGGATTCAGCTTTTTGGAAATATTTCTTAAGAAAGGTCTTCTAAACTTAAGCTCTCATTATCTCTAACACTTACTGTAGACTTTTACCTTTTGTAGTATCTGTTTTCCTGAAAATTTATATCGGAGATAGTCTCAATTCATAGAATACATGTAATGTAAAGTTAGAGCTCCTTTCAAGCTCTTCCTACTGGGGGAATCACTCTCAAACAAAGCAGTAAAACAAAAGCACTGTAGTTGGCAAGAAAAATGATTGACTGTCACTGTTTGCTGTAATTCCCATAGCCAGTATTGGGCATGTTTATCACTGCAACACGGGGAACAGAGTATTGAATATATGGCACCGTTAAACTGGTCTTAGGATATTTCATCTGAGCCTTGCTGTAAATGTCTAAGATTGTCAGACACAAGCACAGGGTATAAAAAATCTCATCCTTTATGCAATAGGCGGCAAGGATCATTGCTAAGCTGGCTGCCTGGGGCCGTGATCTGATGGAGGGAAGTGATCTGAACTACTACTTCAACTGGATCAAAAGTCAACTCAGTTCACAGGTACATGAATCAAAACTTCCCTGTTTGCTCTTGTGTTAATGTGGATGTAAATAAGCAAAGCTGTTCAGATGGTATCATCTCATAAGGTTTGTAGAATGCTATTAATTTCATGTCAAACCAAAATGTTTTTTTCCCCCTCATTTTGTCTCCTTTGTCAGTGGTGATGTATGTTGATGTGATAAAGGTTAGTGACTGTTAAAGTGATGGAAAAGCTCACTCGGATGACTCCAATGATTTTTGTAAATGATGAATATTTATAATAAATGTAGTATGGTCATAACTGCAGGATATCTAGTGATCTATTAATTAAAAATAATTTTTGGTGGTGTTTGCAAAAGGTCAAATTGTTTGGGATTCATCATGTATTATGAATGTAGAAATGTAATATTGTGGCTACATAGACATGCTGTATAATTAAGATTTACAGAAAATCTATTTTCTTTTTTGCTCCTTTTTTTCTAAATTATGGGTAATTAGTTACTCAGACATTGTCCTTTTAGACTTTTAATATTCATTTTCCTTTTTAAAAAAAAAAAAAAAAGATGTTTTGAATAGCCAGAGCTACTGTATGTCTAATTTCTGTCGCTAGTCAGTTTTTAATTTACTCTCTTCTGTGCTTTGGGGACACAGTGTACGTTGTTTGAATTAATATAATGCTATGCACTCATATTTGGTGTCAGCAGGTTTTTCAGACCTTGAGATTGTCTAATGACAGCCTCTCAGTAGGTGCTGACTTTGCCTTGGCAAATATATGTGCTGAAGATTTAGACTATAGAACATCTGAGTATTGACTTCTAAATTCTTTCCCATCTCTTCATTTCACACCAGAATTTCTGACATATACCAGTGTTTCCAGTTCAGGGATGTCTCTTCAAAAGCCCCTTTCTCTGTCTTCTTTTAAGATATATTATATTTGCAAGTAATTTTCCGAAATTGCATCTTGAAATTACGTTTGATAATAACTTCTCTCCTCAACAGCAAGGCAAGGAATCAGTGAGCGTTTGCTCCCTCTGCATTTGTGGCCAAACACACAGTGCCAATATATCTCCGCTGGAAGCAATGGCTTGTGAACAATGTTGCACCTGTTTCTTTTGTGTATCTCTTGTTAGAATCTACATGGTACAGGTCCAGAATCAGGCACAGGAGCAGGAACTATTTCCCCCAGTGAAGTGAGTATGAGTGAAGTGCCTCTCCATTCACTCTGGCACCTCCAGGATAAAAGTGGCAGGGTTTGTGCAAGCCAGCGTTTGTCAGCAGTCACTGGACTGTCACCTCTCTTCTGTCCTCCCTTTTTCTCTCCCATCCTATTGATGCACTGCAGTTGTTTTTTTTATTATTAATAAGCTGATAGCTGGAGACATAAGTTTATTGAAAGGAGGAATTTTATGAATAATTCTCCATTTAGACAGCATGGTGTTTGCTGCCACTGGTTGAGCTCAAGTGTCCTAGTGAAAATGCATGCCGGAAGCCAATTCCCCCTAATGCTGAAAGCGCATGACAAAGAGCTTTCCTTGAATATTAGTGTAACGAGAGAAAATTGAACAAGCTTTTGCACAGCAGCAGCATCCCACCATCTTATATTCCATATTATGTCAAGCATAGCACAATTATTCTGAGAGGTGTACTCGGAAATATGTCCGTGAAACCTGTCTAATAACTTATCATCTCCTTTCCCTCTGCATTTTCAACCAGGTAACCTCTGCTCCTCTGCTCCTGCTCTCCTGTCTTCAGTGCTGTCTGAATCTCTTGCTGGACTTTTGCTTTTATTCAGCCTCTTTCAATTAACAGATTAATGTTCTCCTCTCTGCTTCCTCCACTCTAATATTACTTAACATTGCTCTGCTCAGGTGTGATGAGACACTTTTCCCGCTGTTGTGCTGTACATTTGTACATTTTGTGTGTGAACTAGCATGAGTTGATGTATACGTAGGACAGGCTGCATGTGCACTGCCACGGGTTTGGTACGTGACAGTAATGCAAGGTTTGGACTGTTTTTCTTCCACATGCTATCTGCTTGTCAACTACTCGATTTTTCAGAATTGCACTTGATGTATTGACTTTTTAAAAAAAATTTTTGTTTGTTTTTTTAATCTCCTCATTTCAAAACCATGGCTGGCACCTCTATTTGAATCTAAGGTTTCTTTGTTTTGTTTTTTTGTATTTTTTTCAGAGCTCTCAGTATGTCCAGTGTGTAGCAGGGTGCCTCCAGCTGATGCTGAGGGTCAATGAATATAGGTTTGCCTGGGTGGAGGCTGATGGAGTCAACTGGTGAGTGATGATTTACTTCCCTCAAGGTCCCTGCCGTTCTTCACTGTCGAGAAAAATATGAAAAATTATACCTTTTAAAGGTCACACAGGAAGTGTGTTATTTTTGAGTTCTTGTTCTCTTCTTCGCATGGTTTGCCACACGTGTTGTGTAATGTCAAAAGATAAAATGTACAAATGAGGACTCGTCAGCACTCGTAAATTTCTTACTTTACAAAGAAACAAATCCTAATGTCATGGTACATTTTGATACAGAAGATAAATCATAATAACTCAGTTTTACGCCTTTCCTCTGAAATTTTATCTTTCCAGATGCTACTTTTGATTTAGAAATTTCGGAATTAGTTTTTTCTTACCTGTCGACTCAGATATGTCTGAGCTTAAGATTATATTTTGCCCCCATTAAAACAGTTCATCTGCTTATAAGAGGGTAACTAACAGTCATTATATTGCATTATGCAATGATTGGTGACAAGTAATTACCTCTACTTGTTGGTATGTAAGTGCATCATTATAGACGGACAGTAATGAAAAAAAGGCCATCAGTCACCACTTTAGTCTAATTTCTTTTATTGAAAATATTATTTAATGAACGCTTTGTTTTTTGGCTCATATTAACTCCTTTCTAAACACTTAAGGAGACAAATGATGGCAAGCAGTTCTGATTTAATACACTGCAATTTAACAGGAAATATTTTGGAGATTGATGGCCACATTTGTCACGACTAGTACTCATTAAAATAACAAAAAACCCTCCAGAGAAAACTGTAATTCAAGTTTTTTTCCAGAGCCGGCTGGCGACCTTAACTCATGTATACTGTAGTTTACTGTAGTTTACTGTGTTTAATCCAAAATTTTCCAGCACAATGTCTTTGGTAAATTGTTTTTTTGTCAACTTGTAACTTTTTCCTTCACACCCAGAATTAATCTTTTTGGCCTGTTTGAAATTTAGTTGATAAATGGGTTCTCAACCTAAGTACAGTAAAAGAATAACTGATATTGAATAATGAGTGTAAAATATCAACATTATGTTGATCATGGCTACGTTCTACTGATGTGCGCATGTTCCAGCTTAACTCAATTTCTCTGTCAAATATGTGTGATAATCACTATTATTTTGGTCAATATTAAGATTGTAATTGTTAAACAGAATCATTGTTTTTGACTGCAAAAACAATTGCATCCTAGAGATGCATTTGCAGGTCAAAGAGAAGCCCAAGTGCAGCAGACTGAGTCCCTCTTTGCAGGGCAAATATGCTGCAGATGTCCCTCTTCAAGTGGCATATGAAAGTGGAGGGTCTCACCCATTCCTAAACTATTTGAAGGGAAACCCCTCATACAGGACAATTTTTACTTCCTCTGATTGTTTTTGTTGACAAAAGTCTCTTTCTGTCATTTTGGCTTAAGATTGACTCAACACAAGCTCTTCAGAGGGGTTAAAGGGGAACTTCTTTTTTTTCATTCTGGACCTATTTTCTAGCATGAAATATGTTCATTTACTCACCCGGACAGTTTTGGTGCAACTTGAATTCCTTCGGGAGATGATTACACATATGCTGATGCACTCCAGATCAGCGTATGTGCAATATAATGGAAGTGATGGGGCAACCACATGCAGCCCCTAAATAAGGCATTATCTGCCACAAAATCCTTCATTTCACCAATTTTTTGTTACGAAACATTAGTCTAACCCTAAAGCTGGATTTATAGTCGCGTGGCATCTGCATCCAGTCGGGTCTGCGTATTTGACGCAGGGGCAATGTGTGCTTTTACTCGAGCATAGGGTTAAGGTGTCATGCTGCAGTTTTTTTTCCAGATCTACAGGCGACAACGGGGCTTTTAATGACCAGGAAACTCCACAGAGAGGAGTTTTTTTTCACCCCGATGGTTCGCTACAGCTGCTGCATTTATTTCCTCTTTTAGTGGAACAGTAGCGGAGTCATGAGTTCATTCATTCATTCATTCAGTTTCAAAACCCAAACATCCGGAAGCATGTTAACACACTGACCAATCACCAGTGAGTTCTTCAGCGTCTCTGTGTTCGTGTAGCCGGGATGCACGTCGAGTCTAGAGAGGTGCGCGTCAGGCCTCCGCCAACCTACGCGGAGGCTACGGCAGTTACGCAGACGGCGCGTGAGTTTAGATCCAGCTTTACTCACCCAACCCTGCTATACAGAAGTGCAGGGGCCTGATTTATCACTGGATTGTGATCTACTACATTTACTTGTCATAATCTGTTGTGTATATCCACATTTTATGTATTATAGCAATCCCGTAGATAGGACTAGTGCAGGAAACAACTGATTTAAACAAATTATTTAAGTGCAGGCTGGTTTGTACTTTATCAGAAGATAAACTGTCACAGATGTGAAATCTCTAATCATGTCTTGTACTCTAGACATTTATATCTTATGTGTATTCTTATCACAATCATCTTCTTCGTCTTCAAATTTAGAATAGAAAGTGTAGTGATGAAGATATTTAACCATTTAGATGAAGGACAAACAGACTCAGATCTTAAACTCAGTTTCACACTTAATATTCTGTGGTCACATTTCTAAAAGGAGGATATTTGAGCAAGCGTGAGACTGAAAATTAATAGAAGGCTTAAAATTCCTGTTACTGTCAAAATGACATGCTGCTGAAATTATTCATAATTCCCATCATCTTCGACTTGGCTCTTTACTTTTTTTCTAGGAATCAGATTGTAAAACCAGCCTGGCTGCATAATTTGTACGATAATTATTGAGCATCTATAAAAACCTCATCCCTGCACTTCACAGTCATTTCAGCAAATATGCGAGTCGCTGCATCAGTACTATACTGCATTTTAAGCAGTTCTTTCGTCACCCAAAGACTGAACATTTTATTCTCTGCCATCATCAGAGATAATGGAGGTACAGGATGGAAGTCCACAGCTGTGAGAGCTCGTCTTAGTAAACAGATAGCAGATACAAATGTGAAGCCTCCTTTCACCACTTAGTGCTTTTTTTGTCCATTTTAGGTTTTTTTATTAATATTATTTATTTTGTCCTGTTAAAGCATCACAGCAGTGCTGAGCAACAAGTGTGGCTTCCAGCTCCAGTACCAGATGATCTTCTGTGTATGGCTCCTGGCCTTCAGTCCTCAGCTTTGTGAGCAGTTGAGGCGCTACAACGTAGTGCCAGCCCTGTCTGACATCCTCCAGGAGTCTGTCAAGGAGAAGGTCACTCGAATCATCCTGGCTGCCTTCAGGGTTAGTGGCGAATATCTCACTCATTGTTTCTGCCTCTAAAATGCAACATTTCATTCAAGCACTTAAGTGCTTACTCATTTTCTTGGTGCTTTGTTTTTTTCCTCCCTTTGTTCCATTGTCTTTGATGTTTTTAGTTCACTGTCATTATTTTCAGCCATTTTCTGCTACAGCAGGTAGCTGCTTTTTAATAAAAAAAAAAAAAAACAAAAAAAAAAACAAAATCACCTTCTCAGCACCAGACAGATAATGTAAGCACCTAGTTAGTGAGCATGGTGGAACATGTAGCAGCTTTAGTAACAGATGTAGCCCTCTGGAGTTGATGGAGACCACAGAGAGACACAAAAGAAAGTGTGATAGTCACCTGCATCTCAAAGACATGGTTCTATATAAATGATAGCATGAAAACTGCTGAATGAGTAAGTATACCGTTGTTTTGTTTTTTTAACCCTCATTTCATTCATCATGAAAGATGATTCCACCTCCAGAGATGGACATAAACTCAACTATTGCAAGCTTAAAAGCAGCCTGAAAACTTCAGTCACAAGTTTATGCCCTTATACTCTTACTGACACACCTGGGCAAAATCTTCTGTCAGTAAAAGTGTGGGGAATATTAAAGTAGTAGCTTAATGAGAAGTTAAACTTGCCATTTTAATTTAATTGAAACATCTGGCTTTTAAAAACAAAAGGGAACAGAATGGGTAACAATTAAACAATAAATGAGTCAGCCAGTAAGACAACTAATCCCTTAAATGAAATATAAATGTTATTAATGATTATGCTGCTCTTTCAGATCAGCTCCCTGCTGTGATGGCTCAAAACATCTGGTGAATGTTTAATGCCATCCAAAAAGCGTCAGTAAACTCGCTAAACAGTTTTTTTGTGTATCCCAGGTAATGAAATCTTTTTCGTTATGTGTCAACAAAATTGAATCGGTGGCAAAGGCCCCATTTATCTCCACATGCTAAAGTGCTTTTTAACTCCAGGAAGGTAGTGAGTCAGACAGGACACCGGTGTATGTCTGGAGCATCTGGGAAATGCTTGGAAAATCAATGTCATCATTTCCAGGTCTGCATAGAGCAGAGCATCATGCTTAGCTATTGACTATTAAAATGATTACATGTTAAGTGATTACTAAAATCCATGTAAATGTATCTGTAAAATATGCTACGCTATTTAATATTCTTTAATCTTAATAATCATCAGCTTTTACACATTATATTTGTCCACCTGTCAGTCTTTAGTACCTGGCCACCCTCTGCATAACATTGATTACCCCACAAAATGTTCATCTGGAGTGAAAGAACTATGGCCTAGAGGAAATATGGATTTTTAAATAAAAAGCTTCAATGAAAGGCTGGCTTTGTCCAAACCTGGCAACGTCCGACAGTCTCAGCAGCTTTTCTTCAAGCACAATGGTGAGATAAATGGGGCTGATTACATGTATGAAACATGAGCTCAGAGTAAGCTGATTTTTAAAATTCAATTTTTTTGCAAAGAATTCAATATTTTTCAAGCTTGCTTTTCAGCGTTTCCATCTGCATTTCTCTGCTGTCATTGTGACCTGCATCAGTGGACATCTGTCTTCATGATTGACTGTTTTTTTAGTGTATTTTCTGACAAATAAAAATAATACTAGTTTGAAACCACATTGCAATGAGGCAAACATGATACACAACAATGCTTGTCTCAGTGGGCTTCATGTATACTTGTATTTAATTTTCTCCATAATGTCTTTATCTCACCTCTCATATCATTCCAGTTCTTGCATCAGATACGTGGGAATGCGCCTTTGAAAGAAAATTAGTCACAAAAAATGGTCTTTGAGTTTGGGTGTTGTATAGTGGATTAAAAACACTGACAAGCTGCAGAGGAAGACCCTGAAGACATAGATTGGGTTCTCTCTGGACTCATTCTGTTTGTTTTTTTTTTCGTTGTGCGTACTTGACAGTATGGAGAGTTATTGTGTAAGGAGAGAGTTGTTTTGTTGAGACCCAAGGGCCCCCTCAGCATGTCACTTCAAATTGTGTAAGCTGAGATTGTTACATGATAAAGTTTCTAGAAAATCATTTTACAAAATGTTCAGCATTATTCTTTTTGTTGTTGTTTTCCCAAAAGTGCTAATTATGCAAACGATTCTGTTCACCACATGGGACGAGTGAAGTGACTTAAATTATCTCCACCATCTGGATGTCCTTGAACACATCCTCAAATGTAGTCCTGCAGTATTTTTGATATATTTGCTCCAATCAAACTGTGGTGCCAGAAATGAGATTTTCTTTTCTTTCTTCCTTTTTTTAAGTGTTATTTTCCAGTGAGCTAAGGCTTTACTAAAGCTCAAGAAAGATAGCAGTCAGTACTGAGATGTTTTCATCAGCATGCAGGATTCATATTTTGATTGTTGTGAACAGATTGAAAGTTCTTGCAAGGAAATCCTTTTGGGATATTAGTTGTGCCAGTAAGGACTAATTAAGGTATGAATTTTCTCCCGTCTAAGCCCCACCGTTGTTGTGAAACCACTGTTCTTTTAAATTTCTGTAAACGTTGCCAGAAGATTTTGTCCATCAAGACTCGGGCTGAGTGTTTGGAGCTTTGTGCACAGCTTTTGCTTCAGAAATAGCCTTCACAGTACTTGAACATGTTTTTCTTGTTCTTGACTCCTGACTGGGATGTTTCATCCCCCTCACACTCAGAACACACAAAACTGAGTCTTTGTCTAAAGTATATACTGCTCTATCTACCCTGGAAGAAATTCATATCTTCAATAAATCACATATATATTTGCAGATGATGCAGGTTCGAAATTATGTTCGTCTTTTTAATATTCAGTTTTATAAACCCCTTTTTGCATAGTGGTTATGATTTATATGCACAAAAAAAGATGTTGTTATTAATCTGTACACAAACCAAACGGGAAGCTCAGTTCTGCATCACTGTGTGCTTACACACACTGAGGTGGAGCAGAATCAGCAAGTAGCAGGTTCTGTGATGCTGGATCTGTCTTACAAACACAGACCCTTTGGGTCCTGTGACAACCTTAGTAGCTCAGAGGCATATTAGCCACAAATTACTTTGGCCTCTATTTTGAGCTTTATATGCCTTTACAAAAAAATATGATGTGGAATTAGGTACACCAGTCCCACCTTCAAATAATGAAAAAAGACAGAAAGATTTTTCTAAAATCAAATTAGAAATATCCCTGAATAAGATGTTGCAGATTCCAGCCCTACATAGACAAATCTGCATACGTATATGAGTATAGAAGGTGTATCTTTGTTTCTGACAAGTTATAATAATTTTACCCATTGTTTCTCTTATTTCATCTACTAAACATCAGTATAAAACCAACATCCAAATCTTGACTTTTCATCTACCATCTTATTAATACCCAGATCCTCATATTTATCAAGCTGCTTCACACGGATATGAGGGTTTAAAGTTTTATAAAATGTTCATTTATTTACACAACTTATTTCATATACTGTAATTGTAGCTTTTTCTCATTCATTCATGAGTTTCGGACCCTTTTTAGGTGTATCTCGCTCAATTACTAAAACATTTACATGTTAGTTGATTCATATATTTAATATCTTTTCGTTGTTGACAGAATCTTTTAGAGAAGTCGGCTGAGAGGGAGACACGTCAAGAATATGCTTTGGCCATGATTCAGTGCAAAGTCCTGAAGCAGCTGGAAAATCTTGAGCAGCAGAAATACGATGACGAGGACATCACTGACGACATTAAGTTCCTGCTGGAGAGGCTGGGAGAAAGTGTGCAGGATCTCAGGTATCCAACACACACTGATTCATTACATGCAATCACTATTAGTTTACATTTTCTGCAGAAACTTCCGCTTTATTAATTAATTTTTTTGTGGAATATGGTACAAGTAAATACTCATTAGGATTAAGGATATTGTAGTGCTGCACGTTAATTAAGGACATTTTCTGAAGAGGCTGTGAATACTCCATTGATTGGGAATTCTGCACTGATTACATAGATGGATTACCTTTTACTGTCCATTGCTCTCCTCAAATCTGTACTCGGATTAAAAGGGTTTAATAAAAGAAACTGTTTGGTTCTTCTTTTTCAAGTGCAGATAACAATAGTCATCCTCACACATCTTTGTTTTTTGGAATTACATTCATCCTCTGTCTGTATTTATCTCCAGCTCGTTTGATGAATACAGCTCTGAGCTCAAGTCTGGCCGTCTGGAATGGAGTCCTGTGCACAAGTCTGAGAAGTTCTGGCGTGAGAACGCCGTCCGCCTGAATGAGAAGAACTACGAGCTCCTTAAGTAAGATAAAGACTGTTCTGCACTGAAACAGTTAATCTTAATGGCCTTTGAAAACTTGATTTATTACATCCTAGAGACGTCTATAGGAGTAGAAGAACAATACTGCTGAAAGTGCAACTTGTTCAGTAACTGAAGGACACAAAATAAGCTTTACTGCTGACTTGTCAGTATAGGAAATGACTTCAGTACATCTTACGTTGTATTTTTCTGTTCAGAAAGAGAACACTGAAATTAGAAAATGCAATTGCATTTTCTTTTCCTAAAAACTCAAATTCCTAAAATTGAAGAAGATACACATCATAGTCACTGTTTCTATCAAATACAGAGAATTAAGAAGATCTTACCGCTAAGATCTTTTTTCAGCTTCTTCGCAAGAAATTTTTTTTCCCCAGATATATACTTGGCGTTAAGAAGATCTTAGCAAAGAAGGATGTGTAAGAACGCTCTGATCCAGTCTTTCAACCTTTTTAGCAGGCGATCGCACATGGGTCCACCCATGATGGGTAGAGAAAGAAGTAAATATCCACAGTTTGGAGTTGTAAAACTGCACAATATAAATATATATTTATCTGTTTAATATATAGTGCTTGTATTAGTTAATTAGTGACAAAAAACGCATGTTGCTGCTGAATATACAGTATGACAAACACTTCTTATGACCACTCTAACTGCCCCTCAATCTTCTGCAGCACTTGTAGTTTTTCCTTTTTAAGGGCGATCAGCCCTTAAAGTGTCGGCCGGCAGGTGAGGCTTGCAGATGGAGGATCTGCCTCTGTGTGGGGGGGTTGGGGTGATGCTGGGTTCCCGCTCTGGCTGACGGATGTTGTGGCCTCGCCCCTCTCCTAGATGGCTCCTCATCGCTGATGGCCGGCGACAGACCCTCATCCGCCATCACAATTATTATTTATTTTCATAGAAAATGGAGAAAGAAAACATATTTTTTGCTAGGGTGAAATATTCCAATGATCCCCAGAATTAACATAGCTCTGCGTCACCTGCAATGGAGAGAGGTTACTCAGTAAATGTTTATCGTTTGGGAATGAAGCAATGCAAATTCACAAAGAGTGTTGATACACATGAAAGAAACGCATACAGTAAATGTGTTGCATCGATGAATATCTGCGACTGCATCTGGGAAACAGTCCTATCTTAGCCCCCCTTCTTTGGTTAGATCTTCGAAAGGTTGTTCTTAAGTCTTAAGAACGTTATTAACAGGGTGACACGGCAAATATCTGTTTAAGTCTGAGCAGAAGGTAGAAGCTGCTGGTTTTGTTTGTTGTTTGATTCAGTGAAAATGCCATTTTACCAAATTCTGAAAACTCTTCTTGGGACTATTGCAGATTTCAATGCTTTTTTGTTGTTGTTTGTTTTTTTCTTCATATATAAATTAACCATGATGTCATTTATTTACTTACAAAAGCGTTGAAAACACCTCTTTCTGAACTATTCCAACATCTTTCATAGAAACTACCATATACTGTAATCTGACCTGCCTTCGACCAGCTTAGTAGCCTGGCAAACTACAGCCTAGAACTGTTCTCTACATTATCCTTTAAGCTTTTAATCTCTTTGGTTTTTGGATTGTTTTTTTATATATTTGATATCAATATTAGTCTTGTATCAGACTGAAATGGAACCCTCCATGTCTGATGTGGCTTTACATTCATCCTTTGGCCAAATGATCCTCATGAGAACCTACAAAGGTTGAGAAAAGCAGATCTTAACCACGCCTCTTGATTTTTTTTTTTTCTATACAGACTTCCTCATAAACTTATATTGACTACAAAAAAGTTCCCTTTGTGTAACAATAAAAAAAGTGTATCTCTCATCTAACTGCAGTCATTTGTGGCTTTGCCAAAATCTCAGTTTAGAACTTTGAACTAATAATCTGTTCTCTAGTAACATCTTTCTTGGATAACACCCATTAACACTTGGCAATATCATGACTGATGAATTTGTGTGTTTTTAGCCGGAGAACTCAAAGAACAACAGATAAATCATCAGTTTGCGTCTGCCCTTTTTGTAATTCCACTCACACACTGTGACGTGCTTATTGACATTCAGTAAAAATCCTAATCTGCCCTTCTCTTTATCTCATCACTGTCCTCTCTGTAATCAGCTCAGACATCATCTCAGATTAAATTACCTTTCTCTTTTATTAGTCCCTTTTTCCTGAATCTCACCCACTCTTTGTGTCACTTTGAAGTCCGAGGTGTCATTTTCACAGGGAACACTCAAATTTCTTATCCTCAACTCCAGATTTAAAAGTTTGGGATTACCTTAGTTTCACAGTGACATTAACCTTTAAATTAATCCATTGTTACAAAATACTCTTCTTTTTAAATAACCTCAGCTGATTTCATTATTTTTCTAAAGCTTTCTTAAAATATATATATAATTGAATAATATACAACTGAATAACTAATTTTATGTCAAAGTGAATAAAGTGTGTTGGGCTCTTGTCATACCAACGCAGCCCTTGAATTTTTTAAAATGTATTTTGTGTACTTTTTCTTTTTTTCACCAGAATCCTGACAAGGCTGTTGGAGGTTTCTGATGACCCTCAGGTTATAGCAGTCGCAGCTCATGACGTTGGAGAATATGTTCGACACTATCCACGTGGTAAACGGTATGGTATTCTTCTTTCAAAGTCATTTACATTCAACCTCAAAGCTGCTCTAGAGAATTTCTTGACAGTAGTAGACATTGCATTTATGTTGCGAGATGACTGAATTAAAGTTTGTGATCACAAATTTAAGGACTGTATGTTAAGAAACATGCCTACAGTCAGTGTAAATGAGCTCATGCTTCATTTCTCTTTTGGAAATGTGTGTCGATGTAGTACTTTTTTCTTGACAGAAAAGTACTGTTGTCATGTAAGGGAAGTAACTATGAGCCTTTTAGAAGCAGTTGCACAACAAAGGCAGAGCCTTCGGAGAAAAGATGCTTCGTGTGGTGCTCTTCTTTATATGCTCTTTTCTTATGGGGGGGGGGGCTCTGATGTCAGAAAAAATAGTGAAAAACAGCTATGTTGGCACACGTCCTAATCTCTCAAGCCTGCTAGTTTATTAAAAGCTTTCATGTGGAAATCCTTGAAGTGAAGAATGAGAATTTTTTTATTATTCATATTCTGACCCCAGTAAACATGGAGTATGATCTACACTCTTACTCAGAAATAAAAGTCTGAACCAGATTGTGGATTTGAACAACGGTTGCTCCTCCAATAAATGCAAACTTCCATCTACAGACCTTTAAAAAGAGAATAAAAGAGAGTTCATATCACAACTGAGATGACTAGAAGTTAAAAAAAGAATAGCAATACCATCTCCACGTCGATATCAAGAAAAATGTCTGTAGTGCAATGAAAGCCTCATTCTTGGCGACTTAATTAGTAATTAGAAATTGAGTTAATGAGTTTAGTTTGTATAAACAGTTTTACAGTATGTTTGTGTAAGTTGACATTGTGTCTGCAGAAGTTGCTCTTCAAGCACCACAAAGACCTCAACAAAAATAGTCTGCACCCAATAGAAAAATGTGAGGATTTCCATGGCAACACTCATCACATGAGGAAAATGTGTGGATTGATTGAGGTCTGATTGCTTTATTATGTGATTGTATGACAAAGGTCTACCGTATTGTGTTCTTTTAATAGGAAATGAGCTAAAAGCAACAAAACATCTACACCACTTCTTGCTGGAAAGAAATATTTATTTCTAGAAAAGCATCTTGGTGTCTTGTGTTAAAGCCTTTATTTGAATAGCAAAATATGACAACTGTAAATAAATCTAAAACCATGTGAAATTCCATGTAGTCAAACAGCACATTATACATATGTAGTTAAAAGATACAGATAAATCAAAATGATGCTCCAGTCTAGGACATGTTTTCTTTCATTTACTATTAATTCCTCTTGGGTCAGTTGTTTGTGCCATTGACATTTGAACAGATTGATATTTTTTGTTGTGTCATGTCCCGTGCCAATCTGTCTTGCATCTGTTTAGAATGACCGAATTGACATCACCCTTTTATAAGTGCTAGTTGGCATTTAAACCCCCTTTATGATCAGTTACCTAAAAACGATACATAGCATTACGAGTGCAAACTTCTTGTACATTTATGTATTTTCCTTTTCTCTGGTCAGACCATTTACCTGTAAAAACATCATTCAGCTCCATTTTCCTTTTCACAGCATTATGTCCTTTCACAAGGCTAGTGACCCATTATAACATACATAGCAAATTTCAGTCAGCCCGGATTAGATTACATGATGGATCACTGAATGACCTAAAACATGAAAATAGCATCCTTGTTCTGTGTATAAAGGCTCTCTTCCATTATCTCCCATCACAGGGTGATTGAGCAGCTGGGTGGAAAACAGCTGGTGATGAATCATATGCACCACGAGGACCAGCTAGTCCGTTACAACGCCTTGTTGGCTGTGCAGAAGCTGATGGTCCATAACTGGTATGAACATATTTACAGTTTTATTGATTTGGTGTTTTCTGTTTGATGTAGACAAACTACACAAACTGACCCTTAAAGTGAGATCTAAACCCAGCTTCCTGATGTGGAAGTTACAGTTGACTACATCTGCATACAAATGACTGAAGCCCTGGTTCACCTTCATACATATTTTCATTTATTCTGACTGATTACATACCAGAAAGGTTGAAGGAGATACGATGGAAATTATGTAAAGTCAGTGGACATCTATACTGATGAGGAATGTTAAAGTGCAAAAAAGCTTAATAGAAGTACAAGGTAGTGTCAGTCAGTCCTTCACAGACCTGAAACTGGGTTCAACTGACTTCGTTGCGAAAGATTCTGCATTTTAGAGTTGATGCAGAGCTTTTTTGGTTGTTTTTTAAAAAAGGAAAATTTGTATGTAATTCTTATAAAAACCTGTTATTTGTTTATTAGTCTAGAAGCTAATCCTGATCCAGAAGGCATCTAAAACAAGTGTAGATAAAAAGTTGAAATGTAATGATTTACTTTAAAAGCAATAATAGTTCATGTGTCGTGTCTGATTATGTTGGTTAATGAAAGGTTAAAAACTAGCAAATTTGACTCCATGTCAGAACAGGACATACATGCATAGGTTGCATTTTATTTTAATGGGTAAATATTAGTGCAGTTATGGTATGTTCATGTTCAGACTGTCTCAGAAAGAAATCTAATTTGCTTATATTAAAAAAATATATATTACAGCAGGTTGCAGGGAAAAATTAAAAGTATGTTTATAAGCTGTAGCTCAGGTGGAAAAGCAGTTGTCGATCAACTGAAGGGTTGGCAGATTGATTCCAGGCTTCCCCAGACTACATGTCAAAGTGTCTTTGGGAACTGAACCCCAGGTTGCCTCCCCATGTAGTACTTATCGGGGTGTGTATGTGTGTGTGAATAGGCGATTGTTACATGTGGAGCACTTTGAGTGGTCAACATGGCTGGAAAAGCACTATACAGTACAAGTACAGTCCATTTACTACTTACCAGACTGTATATAAAAGAAGTCAAATAGATCAACATGTGGATGATTTAAGTGAAATATATTAACATCTAATACTGACTGCAGGGAAAAGCTCTTTTCATTTGGGCTGGGGCAGGAACTGTACATTTACAATGCTGCAGTATTGACGAGCCAGCTGCAGAGGATGCTGCACAGTTCACAGTTTCCACTGTGCATGCACTGAATGTTTAGGAAATAGTCATCTCCCTGCTATCTGGACCTTGTATAGATCCACTGAGGATCTCCCGGACCAATCTGTTCGTAGCTGCAGATTGTCATAAGGAACATGAGATTCCTCTGCTGTGTGGACCCTTAGCTGGGTCTCCCGTCTGCCACAGAAGTTGTTGAGTGTACTGTCAGCAGCCTGCTCTGTGGGAATAACTTACTTCATGTCAGGGCACTTATTTCCAATCTCCATGAAAGCGCCCTCATTCTCATGTTCTTCTGAACATCTACTTCATATAATATGTTTGCTAACCCCACGTTGCTCTTCATCTGACAGCGATACAATGGCTGTTGCGGTCATGTAATGGTTTTAAAGAGACATCAAAGTTTTGTCTGTAAGCTCTTCCGCTGCTTTGCTTTATTTTCATAAGGATCTGTGACGTGCGGGAGGGGGTGGGTCAAGTCTCAAGGTTGCGTTGTCACATCGCATTATCCACTGCCTCAACCTCTCACCTCCCTGCAAACAAATGTGTGAATGCTTCTGCTGGAGAACGTTGCGGAGGATTCTTTGAACAGTGTGGTTTTATTCTCCCACAGAGTAAAGATATTTTCAAAGCAACTCATCTCAGCCGCTTTCACCTTGAGTGGGTTGTCTTGTTGTTTCCATGAGGAGTTCTTGTCCTTACTTATCTGTGGCCCCTGCTGTCATGACAACGGCATAGATTAATATGTGCACTGTTATCTGTTGCCGTGCCCTTTAGATGGCTTTGAAAAGCCGTTTTCTGTAACATATGTTCAGATCTTAAAAGAGAGCCATTTTGATCCATCAACTTTGTCTTGAAGGTTTGCTCTTGAAGCCTGACAGCTATTGACAGTATCAGTGTCCTTGTGCGGGACTTGTCTCGGTGATTAGACTGAACTACATCCCACTTTTCAGAAGCCTATTGTTGGCCTTTTCTTGATATATTAATGGGCAGATTTGAAATTCAGTGGTCCAGCCTTTATGGCCATCAGACTACCTAAATCTGCTTGAGATCACAAAGTACTCCTTATAAACAGCCAGGGGCAGTGAGAGGAAGAATAGCTGGAATGGTAAACTGACCTTGGTTTAAGATTCAAAGAACCACATCATTTTGAATTCTTTTCCCCTTTTTCAGTCCAGACTTGAAGATACTGCTGAATACATGAAAAGGCTTTTATTCCCCAGATATATATTGTAGTTGATTAAAATCTGTACTAATTAAATGTGCTTTGATATATTTTATTAACTGAAACTTCAGAGTTCAAAGGGGATTTTATGTGAGGACAAGGCTGGATTTTTACATATTTTGAAATTGGTTAGTTATAAGCGCTTTAGTCATTTGCTTCGTCGTTTGCGTTATAAACTGTTTACATCTATTTGAAGCAAATTATTGAAACTTCACTATTGAAAATGTTCATCAGATGTGTTTAGAGCAAATATCCTGGTCTGAATCAGAACACTGCAATATAGCTTCATTATGTTTGGCTGTAATAATAATTGTGTTGGTCAGCTGGACATAAAAACTTTTTTCTGCTCACCCTTTTTTTAAAAAAAAAAAAACAACTTCTTTTTCTTTTTTTCCATTGAGCAATCATCACCATGTTTAAACTGACTATAACAGCTAATGGTTAAAAAGACACGTGATAGATTTTTATTCAGTTTTTATTCTTGATCCATGCCTGACATCATACAGTCTTCTACCCTCAGGAGTCATTTAGCTGTGTAGCATCTGCAGAGACGCTCATCAAGAAGTGCCTTGACTGCAGAGCACCGGTTTCATGAGTCATTCTCGCATTCAAATTATTTCCACCTGCTTTCAACTCGCTGGCAGCGTATTTACTATTTGTCAGCCTGAAGATAAGGGATGGGCACATTATGATCAAAGCCTGAAAAACTGATATGTATGTGTATGACTGTTTCGATGATTTTCTTTTTTACTTAAACAAAACATCTTCAATATCCTTAAATAACTGTTTGCAAACCTTCTGGCATGGTGCAGACGTTCCTTCTACATGATTTATTAGCTAGCAAAGCATGTCTCGTTGATCAGGTTGGGTTCAGTGTTCCACAAAAAAAATTCAGGCATGGAGGATTAAACCTGACATGGTGCAGTATTTATTTTGACGCATGAGACACACTTAAACTACTTTCAGTCTGTCAGCTAGGATTTTCTATTTTCTGTGATGGCTGCAAATTACACCATTTTAGTTCACTGCCGTGATTCATATTTTGTGCGAATACTGGAGAGCACCATTCTTTAGAAATAGAATTTCCTAAAGAAACCTTTACCTAACAGTGCTGCTGCTCTGTAGAAAAAAAAAAAAAAAAAAGACAGTGAAATGATGGTATAAGTGGTGCTTTTTAAGGAGAAACCTTCTACCATCAAAAGTATTGGCTTGAGTTTTACATTATCAGGCTTCCGAGAGGCACTTGATATTTCTGGTTCCAATAAGGTGAGTGTCATGATCTAAAAATGTTGCTGCCAAGAAGATACCTGAAGAACTGTGACCTTTCCAAATACTGGCATATACTTAAGCACTGCGCGATGTCTGGGTCTCAGTAAGTGGGAGAAGCTGATGTTTGTGAAATGAGAAGCTCGTCTCAAACTTGTTCTCGTATTAAGCGGTAATAAGTGCCGTGGTTCCACCCAGACAGCGAGTGGATTAAAGCTGACATCCATTTGATTTGAGAAATAACTGGATGTTATTACTTTCTCAGCAGCTCATTAATCACAGCTTTTAGATATTATATATTATTGACACCATAATTTTGATAGAAAATAATTACTTTTGAAAAAAATGTCTGCAGAGCTAAAAAGATGAATCAGTTGCCTGTTTTTTTTTTGTTTAGCTTTTTGTGATAAAGCTTCAATCATCATGAGCGAACTGAGTGTTAGAAAGCAGATCAGAGGGCATAAAAAACCTGGCATTTCTTTTTTTTTTTTTTTTCCTTTTACATTTTACTTTGATTTCTTCAACGCAGACTGAATAATGCATAAATGGTGATGTGAAGTGGCCTTGAATCTCAACCATTGTCAAATGCAGCACTGAGCTGTAAAATGAGGGCAAACCCACAACTTGGTTTCCGTTCCTGCCATTCGAAGCTGTTGCCTTCCAAAAAAAGAACCTCTGTAGAATGATTGAATTATGTCACAAATCCCAGTTGTCCACTTTCTAATTGAAAATAAACACCATGTGAGTGATTGTAAGCTTTATGGTTAAAATGTTAATGTTTATAACTCTTGTGGTAAAAAAGAATAATAATCTGAGTTATTCTAGAATAAAGAAAACATCTAGAGATGATCAGATTTAAAGCTTTTTTTTGGTGTAAATGATGCTGATGCTGTCATTAAAAACACATTTTTTTTCTCTTCACTTTATGACTTCTGTTCTCGAATATTCTGACTTTACCTGTTGACCTCTGCTTTTTGTCTCTGTGTCATATGAATAAACTGGCCGTAAAGCCTACATTAGAATTGTTGATCTACTCCTGTGTGTCTCACCAGAATATTTGCCAAAATGTTAAACCTTGAATTTGGAGACTTTGTCTTTCATAACTTTTACTGTGTTAAAACTGTTGAGTCTGACAGTATCTTTGTGTCACAGGGAGTACCTGGGCAGGCAGCTCCAGTCCACCGACCAGCAGCAGGCTCCAGCTGTGGCAGCTCGAAGCTGAACTCTTCATGTGCACGTGTGTTTGTGTATTATTGTGTGGATGAGTTTAGACTGTGCGCTCACTGGTTCAGCTCCTCATTTTGAGTAATGACTTGAAAAATCAAACGTGGTTCCTTTTCCAGCTGCACCCCCGATCATCCTAAATGTTAAATGATTATGCTTCGTGTTGTACCCAGAGCTCGGTGATGTGTTGTGTTTAAAAGTGGCACTTTGTCTGTGATAATGTACAAAACAAGTTATTTAAGTCTTACTTGTTAATCGTCATATGAAATTCCAATAAAGAAGTTTACCTGTGGTGGTGCGTCCCAGTCATTCATGAAATTACAAGCACTGAATTATATGGATTTAGTGAAATGAACTTGATGAAATTTGCTTTTTAATATCAGACCAAATTTAATTAGCTCCAAGAGTGAATGCAAATGAAAAAATGGGCAGAATAATATTGAAGTGTTTTTAAAGCCACGATCGCTCACATCTTGCCTCAGGGAGGAGTCCAGATGAGGTTGTGGAGACTTAAAAGGAGCTAGTTGAAATGGTGTGTTCACTGGTTTTTGCATGCGTTTGTGATTGTAAAGTAGATGTTTGCTATTTTTAAGATAATGGCCAAAGTATGTTTGAGCAGGTAACCTGGACTTTGAAGTTAACTCGCATACCATCAGTATTTCACTATAACTGGCTCATCCAGCACCAAAAAAAAAGGAACAATCCTGTGACCACTTATTGCTCAATGTTCATTGATAGGTGGCATTATGAAGGGACCTGAAATTCAACCTTTTCTTCTTGCTGAAGTGAAACGCAGACAGATGTGATTATCTCGTATATACCTGATGATGAGCTAAGAACTGGACCCCTGTTTTTTCAGTATAAAAAGTTTCTGTGAACCTCAGCTGCAGTTCTTTTTTCACATATTCATACAAATAGCCCAAAACCTTCAGCCATCTCAGAGATGCTTCTGTCCACAATCTCCCCCAAACTTACAATTTCCATTATGAAGCAAATGCAGGGCTCTTAAAGGCAAACCATTTTCTGACTGCTACCTGGTAACAACAGTTTTAAAAGTCGATTTGAGTTGGTGGAGTGTGTTTCCATCAGAATTTGAATTAAATCAGCAGTGTCAGACTTTGAGTAGGCCTATATGCTTTGCAGAGGTCATCCATCATTATTTCAGCTCACAGCAGCTGCCAATTGTTCAAATGTATTTCTGTTTCTACACCTGGAGCCGTTGATAAAGAACTGAAAATGAGTTTTTAGATTAAAACTAAGAAGCAGCTTTCATTGTGTGAAGTCAGATTGCTGCCTTTAATTTGTCTCTAATGAATCCCTGAAGAACAATACGTCTCCGTCTATGATCCTGACAGCTAAAATAATGACTTCAGAGTCATTCAGAACCAACCGCCGATCATTAGATAGAAATGTTATGTCAGATGTTTTACCTCCATTGTAAACTTTTCAGAACCAGGAAACATCTGTGTTGTCACAAAAGGTGATTTCTTAGAGGTGAGATTGTAAAATAAGCGAATTCTACTTTTAGTAAAACTAAATTATTCACTTCTAATTTATAAACTTAATAAATCAAACTTGTACTACCGGCCTCATCATGCTGTAAATCTTCATGCAGTTTGAAGAGCTGTGTTGTATTTTTCTTTTTAAACCAACTGCACGATGTAAAAGTTTCAAGTCACCCATCATGTTTTAAATCTGTTGAAATAATCTTGAGACATAGTTCAGGTGGGTTTCTGAAGGGCTTTCAAAGTTTTTCTTTGCTTTTTAACTCATGATTCATTCCTGTCCTTGTATCTGACCATTTGAGATTTTATGTGCTTTTTTTCTTTTTTTTCCCACTGAATATTGTATTTCAAGTCACTTTTTTTTTTTAACCCCGACAAATGAATTATCCAATCACAGAACAGACACTGAATTAATGGCCCAACCCAGGATTATCTCTCCTATACATAATGGGTTTAATTCTATCTTTAAGTTGCATCCTGATGCCAAGAAGCATACATTTTTATCCCCATTTCTTCAGCTGCATGAATGAAACATTTTTTAAAAAGATAACATACAGTTTGAAAAAGTATCTTTGCACAGATAAGGTGATTTGTTGAACAAAAACTTGGCCTGTTTCAACATGATGTGCAGTTTGAAAATCTGAAGAACCTGAACAAGTGGAGGACAAAAAAGTGGGAGATCTAAAAATCCATCTGCAGGAGATGGAGCATGTCAAAGATGGGCAGAAATGGTCTCCTTTGGAAAGCTGGCTGTCAAAAAGTCACTCGGAAGGAAGGAAAACAAAGAGAGAGAGCTGAAGTATGACACCAGAACTGTACTGAAAACCAGTAGCAACAGGCATTGTGGAGGGATGAACCCTTCCCAGAGCTCAGGTGTCAACATTACTAAAGCAGCGTGTGATCATCTTGACAGAAAGCAGAACTAAAGGCAGCAACATCCAAAGAAATGCTTTGAAATGTCCTTCCAAGAAGTATTCCTGAGGACTAATAAAAGAAATGACAAGAAAGCTTATGTAAGAGGGCTCAGACTGTGGAGAAATGGAGGTGGTCATTCCAAATATTGACTTTCAGACTCGCTAGAATTGTAACTGTGCCTTTGCCTTTTATGCTGTATTTCCATTTATATTAGCATTGAAACCATTTCCCATTTTCTTGACAAATGATAAAGATCTTCTAGGCTCCAGACTTTTGCATGTTTGTGTATTCCTAGATGTCTTATAAAAAAAGAAAGGGAAAAATTCTGAGAATATAATGTATATTGTGGCCCAGATAGAAATCATGTTGTCATTACATTCCTTTCCATTTATTGCATATTTTCATTTATTTTGAATTTACTGAATAAAACAGTGACACATGGAAAAAAAAACCTAATTTATAATGCCTGCAAGCTGCTGCAGTGGAGCTTTCAAAAATTAACAAACTGTGCTATTTGCCCTGGGGTACTCAAACCTTCACATACTACTCTATTAGTATTTACAACAGCTACTGTCTATCTCCCAGCTGTTTTATAGTGAGCAGGCTGTGAGGCTGGCAGCAAGTATACCTCAGGGAGGTAAAACCAACTTCCAGATGCCTTCAGTGCTGATGTTCAACTCCATTAGGAAACTGGACTTGTTTTCCAACTCTGAATCCTCTGAAGCTGTCACACTATATCTGTAGAGTCAGAATGCGCAGACATGAATTAAACAGACACGTGGAAACATCAGGATGTTTAAACTTTCCAACAAGCTTGTAATTCTTCTTTGTAAAAGGTTTTAACCTTGAGAGTTTAAAAGCACCCACTCAACATTTACGCCTACAGTCTCCCGAGTATGTAAGCAGTCCTTCGTATTTGTCATGAAGCATGCAGATCAGGCTTTTCTCTTTGCAAACTCTGATGCACTCATTCCTCTTGCTTTAGCGTCTAAAAGGTGTGGAGAGCCGGGATGTAAAGTCAATATTTATGTAGAGGCTCAGCGCCTCTGGCTGCAGGTGCCTGACCCTGCTTCGCTCTCCAAGCACTGTTTGCTGTGGCTGGCACACTGTTCTCCCAGAACACACTCACCTGTACCCACTGAGTGAACTCTGGACCCTGAAACAAATGGTTTATGCTCCCCGCCGCCTTTTTTGTTATGCTTCCCACATTTCTTATTTGGGGTCAAGGGAAAAGACAACGCTGCCTGTTCATGAACACAGTTGGCCTCTGCAGGTTGGCTTATAGAGATGGATTTCCCCTGAGGCAACTCCCTCTATCTCTTAGACGAGTGTGTGAATGTTTTCTGAATATCTAACTATTTAATGAGCAATTCAAAAGATTTTGGGGGGGTTTGTGCTCCCAGATTGTCTTCATTTGACACCTTATTGCCTGATATGGCAAAATAGGGCTATTGATGTCCTGTTCCATTGATTATACGCCTTTGTTCTTGTAACCATGGGTCAAAGACTCTCTGTTCCCATAGTGACAATCAAAGTAAGACTCTGCCAACAGCCACACAGCACGAAGCTTGGTTTAAGGCAGCATCTAAGAAGAATCACAAACACAAGAGTGTTGTTCATGCTTGGCTGTTAAACCTAGCTGTGTTGCGGTGCAGCAGTAAATTGCAGATACCTGCTATCTCATGCTGAGAAATCAGCAAGGATGTGTGGGCACTGCAATTACCCAGTTTGAGAGCTTCTCCTCATATAACTCATGACCGAGCGAAAGTGCGGGCTAATTACTGTCCTGCTGGGCTGTGTTCGTCCACTCCAGGTCGGAATTTCTCGACTCGTAAAATAACAGTTTGCTCTTGACCAACCTGACAGTTAAAGCAGAATCAGTAAAAATCGAACTTGAACGGATCATTTAATGGACACACTCAGATCCCCGTGGTTAGAAAGCAATGACATAATCAGGCATTTAACACCATGTTGCAGCAGTATTTATAAGTCATTTATTAGCTCACATTGGAGAGTGAATTAATTCTACTTACTGCATTATTTACTGAACTAAATAAGATCATTACTCAGTCAGCTTATTTTTTGAGAGTGGAATGTTTTGACCCCTGAAGCATAAAGCAATGATTGATTAGATGGGAAAACTACGTCATTGTGTTTTACTATACCCAAAGGTTTTAGTGTGTGAGATGGTTGAGTTTCTTTATTCACATTTACCACAGTTTGTGTCAACTGGAGAGTCCAGTGTCATGTGGTTCTTTAGTTTTTATTTAATTTTTCATTGAATGTTTTGTTAAATTTAAGCACCAAAAGTTGCTTACTTGAAGAAAAAAGACCCTTTATTAACTCATCCTTCATCCTTCACATGTTAACCCAGCACATTAAGGGTTTACAGTACATTTCAGTCTGGAGCTATGTAGAGAAGTTTTCATTTTTATACTCAAAAGGTGCATTAATCATGCATGAATGCACTGCACCCATACAACAGAACTTAAATGTTGGCTGTCTTTTCATGTGTAAGGTTTGCATGTTCTCCCACAGTCCAAAGCATGCATGTTCAATTAGATATTCAGTTAAACTATGGATTTATTTCTGCACAAGAATATAACGGTACACTTTTTTCACAGGTTTGTATGCGCATATGCATTCAAGCCGAGGTTAATTCAGTCTTATGAGAGTTGTCGCAACTTTCATTTACTCTGAAAACTTTTGCTCCAAATTTAAATGCTTCATTTTAGTCTATGTTTTTAAGTTGGGTGTGAAGAAAGTTACAGTTTTTCTCCAGCAGAGGGTGAAATACTTTTCTTCGATTGTCTTGTAACATGACATTAAATCTATTTCTGGAGAAAAAAAAAATTCAAACAGAAGGCAGAGAATGGTAGATAACTTTGTCTGGTGTTAAGACCAAATTAAAATCACAAAAATTAGCAAAACTGAAGAATTGCAATTTAAATTGAATGGAGAAACAGAAATATGCTATTACCTGTCCCAGTGAAGAGGTAAAATTCATCCGTTTACAAAAAAGGAAGCGTGTTTGAGTTATATATAAGACCTTAAAAATAGACATAAGAGTGCAAAACTGTTCTTTTAAATGCAGACAAAACATTTACAAAAGTATTTTTGCCAAAGTTCAGTGCTTGTTCCCTACAAAATTACAGCCAATGCAACAAAGAACACGTACCTGTTTGGGACCACTGCTGCACCTTGATTTCTTTGAGTATATATGTGTGAATGATTGTTATTGGACGCAACTGGATGCACGACATCCCAAACAACAAAACCCTGATGGCAATACTGCTTGACAGTGTAACAATGCATGACCGACCAGTGCTCCCCTCACCTCAGATAGGGAAACAGTCCAGGTTGCAACGTCCTGGATGACCACTCTCACTCAATGGCTGTCTGAAAATGAATGTAAAGCAATAACCAGGTTGTCTTTCTGCAAAAAATTAAACAAGAAATGAGCCAGTTCTAACTCAGTACTTAACTGAAATATTAAGCTTAAAAGTGTTGACAGAGTTTCAAAAGTCAACGATAGATACTTCTATTTAGCACCAGGTAGTCCAGACGATAGCTTCAGCTAGTTACACGAATAATACTGTACTGCATGTAACATGTATAGTACCAGTAAAAAAAGACTGGACACACTTTTCCATTGACTATAATGGGACCACAGTACTGACTACAGTAATGGCTGATTAGAAGTGAGTCAAAATGCAGAAGGTGTTTTCCATAAGTGTAGTTAAGTACGCTCACAGAAGAATGAGGCTGATCTGAGTACATTATGTACATTATGTGCTCACTGAACTGCCTGCTTTTGGACAAGTTTGATCCTCAGGGCTTTAATGGTGCTACTGTGAGACCAAATGTTCCCGAATTTGGAAACATTTCCTTCCAAATTTCTGTCCTCAGAGTAAAAACACAGCCTCATCACCACACTGCAGCCGAACCCTTTGAAGGGACAACACAACACATGCCCATTACATTTTCACAAATAGCAAGTCAGAGCAGAAAACAGACAGACCTGAAGAGACCGGCCATCTGGACGCCTGGATGTGCAGGTGATGATCTTTGCAAGGTTGAACGGCATCTGCATACAAAGTTTCTTTCACCCAAATGTGATGAAGAAGATATTGCACCTAAATTGATGCTGATTTAATTGTCTTTAAATGTACTGTAAGGCTTTAGGCAATGAAGACGCAAGAACACACAGAGCTACATGTTTCAAATGCTATTAATGAGATTAATGCAGAAGTGGACAAAATCTCTCATTTTTACAATGACTCTAATCTCATCTGCTTTTTGTTTTTTTGTTTGCTTTATTTAAATGCTTAAATCTCTTTATGGAACCAGACAGCAAATCTAGGAAAATTAATCATTTTTGAACAGATGGACTATTTAAGAAATAAAAAAACAACAAAAATCTGAAAGTCAGTTGGAGTACAGCTGCTAGATTAAGGTCTTTCTGTTTGTTTCATTGTGACTGTTCATATGATCTTTGCATGTTATTTTGCTGACTCTTTTCCCAAAAGTGGGGGGGTTTAGCTTTCAGCAGATGACATTTAAAGATACTATCAGCTTCCAGTGATGAGATCATGATGATAATGAGTTAAAAGCAACACAGAGGAGCAGTTATAGTCATGATCTCCAGTTACCATAATGTTATGTTAGACTCAAGAGGCTGGAAAATGTATTCACAGGAGCTCCACACAGAAACACTCAGCCAAGATTAAACCAGAAATCGTCTTGCTGTGCCGAAGCCAAACATCAAGGACCTTGTTACAGGTCACCAACGCTCTAATCTGTAGTTTTACTTTCATGTAGAATACAATGGAACGTCCCCAGAGAAAATTTAAACCTCATCTGACAAGATGGAAATGTAGAAAAGGATCAAACTCTTTATTTACTCCTTTTAAATTCAAAACTTGTCTGGGCTGTTTTCATCTTAATTATTGCCACAGAAAGGGCTGAAATGTTCTGCTCTGTGAACCAAAACTATCTGTGCAATGTCATCTGTCAGGTCCTGCGGCTTTGTTCCCTAAATATAAAAGATAAAATGAATGAATGGAAGACGTTTCCTCTTCCTGCTCCATACATTTGCTTTTTCTTCTCTGTCTCTGGATCTCTATGTCCTCTCTACTGGACATATAATCAAATTAACATTATCTTAGCTGTTTATATTTCTTGAACTCAACATCATCTTAAGATTTTAATTAAACAGAGCTAGCAAGTTTGTTTTTTTTTCTTTTGGTAAAACAGGGAGTGCCTACTTTATCAATAATATCCAAGTTTTTTGCTGTTAACTAGCTGGAGTTTATGACCACTTACTTTCATCTTTTATAAAACTTGTTGCATATCCATTTCAATCATTGCTGCATGCAGCTGCAGATAGAGTGAGGGATGGGAATGAAACATGGAACGGGGATAAATGGACTACATTTGGACACAGATCAAGTGATCATTAACACCGTCATCAAAGCCTAAAATCAATACATTTAGAATATCTTAGGAAGCTTTAGAACATTTTAGGATGGCTGCAGCCCCCGAATTAGACCTGACAGCGCCCATGTCTAACATCATTATCTACTACCAGGGCATGATGCTGCACTGAGACATGCATCATGTTTTCTTTGCACTTCTCTTGATGAATAAATTTGCAAAATGCAGAGAGGTTATTGACAAGAGCCTCCAACAACTTGAAACTGAATCAAGTCTTTCAGCCCAACAGTAAACTAGTGCAGACAAAACAACAACGTGGGGGCTTCAGGTCTGCGACCGTCCTGCTGCCAAGTCATTTTGAGCTGAGTTGAAGATGACAGGTCACAAATGCCCCCTCCATTCAGTCTGACGGAGCTTGGTGGGAGCCTTCTGGAAGGATGAGATAAACTACCAAAATGCAGGTGTGACAACCCAGCAAAGATTTACCTGAGAGGCCTCGAAGCTTTAATTAATTCCAAAGGGGCTTCTCTAAAGGGTTGAATTAAGTATCTAAATACTTTTGTGGAAAAATATATTTTCATTTGGCTATGACGGATTGTTGGGTGGCAGATCCATGAATAAAAGTAAAATAACATTTAAAAAACTTGGTTCTGCACTGAATTTAAAAAAATAAAATCAAGTTTGCTTCTTTGTGAGAGTCAAAATTCTGAGAAGATAGTCTCATAATAGAGAAGCAGCATACTAATTTTAACAACTTAATTATCTTTCTTCAGCTTGAACATCTACACCTGACAAGTAAAAAAGTACTGCATGACCAAAGATGCTCTCATGTGTAGGATGGCACATCAGAGGCTCCACTAATGGCTTGAAACATATCATTTCACTCTCCAAACAGGGCACCGTTGAAGTGGGGTATTAGAGTGGATAGATAGAAGTGGAGTTTTCTCTGAATACTCTGCCAAAATGTATTTTATGAGAGTGAGACTCTGACAAGTTTTCTCCTGGCATTTTCATCTGAATATTCCACTTAAAAATCAAAATGTTTGGAAGCTATGTTGCTTGTAACAAACATGTGAAGTAGGCCTATTTATTTTAGGAAACAACTGTGAATCTGCCACTGTTCCCTTAAATGTGCAGCTCGGTGGCAGGAAATAACTCTTGGGAGCCACGTTCCCTTTTTAAAATGTCTCCGGCATCATCATTGAAATTGTTTCTCTGGAAACGGAGTGAAAACGCAGTGATGGGAGAATACCTCCTTGTCATTTTAAGTGGTGGATGGAGCAAGTAATGCTATGCACAGTGAGATTATTATCATTTCATTTTTCTGATAAAAGAAAATAACTGTCATTGTAGAGAGGAAAAAAAAAATCCAGTGAAGTGACAGGATATAGCTGTCATTTACTGCTATCCATAAATAATGTCACGAGTGTCAACAGGTGATGTTTAAAGACTAAAGGAGACCCTTGTAAGACAAACCTTTAAGATTTTGACAAGTAGATAAATTTGAGCTGCTAAATATAGATGGATTTTCCTCAGTCATTGAATCTGTATAAACTTAACAGTTTGGACTCCACAACCCCAAAAATGTGCGTTTTAGGTTGATTGGAGATAATAAATTGACTATAGAAGTAAATGATCATAGTGTTGATTGATCTGTTCAGGTATGCCTCTCACTCAGCTGTAGTAGCCGGAGCCACTCCAAAGAAAAAAAAAAGGTACCAAAAAAGGAATCGTTGAACCTTTATTGTCTATCAAGCAAAAGCTTTAACGGTCAAATAAAAGAAATGATATTTAAAACAGAGCATCCTGAGTTATCTTTTAGTATCACTTACCATTTACATCCTTCTTTCTTCAACATGATTAGGGTCAAATGTAAGATTTTTGTTGGAGATTAATAACCTCTCAAAAAAGAGTTCATGTCTGTAAAGTGGTGCCGACAGATCTTTCCAGTTTTTAGTTGTATTTCAAGCTTTTCCCCCTGTAAAAAAAAATCTGCCTGAGTAATTTAAGTTTGCTCTTAGAAGAATATGTGAGTGACTTGAACAGATTTGTTAGACAGAGGAAAAGGGGAAATAACACAATGATAGAATATAGACTTATTTACACTTATTTACAGACACAAAGGAAAAAAAACAAAAAAAAAGCTTACTCAAAGAGCTTGAAGTTCCCACATGTGAGACTGATATTGAGTTTTTATCTCTGTCTTTATAACTGAAGCTGGTTGGTTGCTGAAATCCGATCCCAAATCTAATGGTCCCATTAGAGAGCAGATGGTGTCTCTGCTGCGATAAAAGTTTTTTATTTTAGATTTTATTTGTCTGAAATAACTCAGTGATCTAGTTCTTGCTCCCAAAACTTTAGAAGATACAGTTGGACATCTTTATTACAGTAAAAGTAAAGTAATTTCATGCCTGCTCAGGCATTGAAACTCACTCCAAGACCTGCAGTGGAGTTTCAGCCAATAAAAGCATCTCAGATGGAGCAACTTCATTTGTGAGTGGTGCAAAATTTGTAGTCGTCACTTCAAAGCTACAGTGGAATTTTTTTGCTCAGTTTTCTGTTTGGTTATGGTAGCACTTCTATTTTCTCAGTGTCTGTTGAACTGTGCACATTTTTATTCATTGAAAGTGCAGATCTTTTCCACACATGAAGGAATTCTCCTCTGAATAAACACAAACTTAAATTTCATTAATATTAAGACTGAAACACTTGAACAATAACAACAAACTCAGATAATTTCTGAACATTAAATTACAAGCTCAAAAAGATGCATCAATTACTGTAATTTGAGCTCATAGCAGTGATTTGCTATTAGATTTACTGTTGAAGTGGTCATATTAAATTCTTCAGCCACATTTCCTGCTATGAAGTGTTTCCAGGAATAAAATGTATTCAGAACTGTTGAATTTTTCTCCCAGCTTATGAAACTGTGTCCGTATTTCAATCCCCACCATCAGCGGATGGCTTCCTGTGGTCTATTCTTTCTCTCTTTAAACTGAAAAACGTGTCTTCTCTTTCCTGCAATCATTTAATCACTACTCAGCCATCAGCTTTTTATTCCTTTGTGAAACATCTTGGTAAATGTTGTGGGGATGCAAAGCTTCTCATATTGATAAGTAGCTATAGATTTGACTTATTTGTGTGGCTTTTGTGGGTTTCTGTCCTCTTTTTTTTGCTGAGAGGAACCCTTTTCTCATGTCTAAAAGCTGCTCAAAAATGGACACAACTGTCTTCTTCTGTTGAAGCTCTATGATATGGAATGAGCAACAGACAATACGCACAGTCCCAATTTTCAAATCAAGCAGTATAAATGAAAAACAAACCAAAAATGAGATAATCAGAAGGTGAAGTACACTTAAACTAATGAGTTTTTTATGTAATCATTTGGGAAATCAGCCACAGAAAGAGGAATTATTTCACCTCGCTAAATGCCTTTTCTCAATGTTAATACACGCCTAGCTGGGGCATTTAACAAATAGACAACACCTCCGGTTACATAAGGGAGGAAGTAAAAGGAGTTCATCCTTGACCCGGTCTACCGAGGCGACATAAAAAGAATTTCCTCCAATCAAAAAAACCCTGTTACTAGTGCCAGAGGAAGCAGAGTGTGCGTAAACAGACTTTGGGCAATCCATTATTAAGATTCAAGGTAAACAACTGTTTTACTCCACTGAAACCTTCACATAAGAGAAAAGGTAATTCAGCCGCTGTCGGTTCAAGGTTCAAGTATGACTTCTGAGTGATTTTTGTTATCAAATATTTGTACTGACAAACACAGGCCATCTCACAAAGTCAAGCCTATTCGGTCCTTGACAATAGGAACACACTGACAAAAAGGTTTTGTCACACAAGCAACACCTGGCCATGATGGGTCTCTAAGCAACTACTGTTAGTGTATGAAAAGAGGGAAAGGAAACAGCACCTGCTTGATAACATGCTGGTTAGAACTGTTGCAGGAGGCAAGAGAGGAACTAGTTTGAAGGGCTAACATGATTTCTGTCAAGAGGAGCCCTTTTCTCCATTTAAAACCACCGTGTCTTTTCATTTTGAGCCTTCAGTGATGTTAACGTTACTGCGGGAGAGATGAGCAGTTTCCTTTTCTAAGGTGGACGGAAAGTAGAACTTACAAAGAGAGACAAGGCACATGAAAGAGGGTGTGTATTATGAGGCCAGAGCTGAAAGGCTATAATGAAAATAAGGCTCTTTTTCCTCGGATGCTAAAGTAATTCTGACCCAAAAGGAGAGCTGATGAAGTAATGACCAGTTTCACTCTCAAGATGATCAAAATTACACTCTGTTAATGCTCATTTCTGTCCATGATATTCCTGAACTCTGTTACACTGCGCTACTGGCAAAAAAGGGGGTGGGGGGGGATACAATACTCTATGGGTAGCTGCTCTCTTAATGCCTTTTTAATAATTCTGCTGTGTATTTCACCAGCAGCTGTACAGGAGTTGCAAAGATATGTCTTATGCCACCAATAATAGGAGTTTTTGCATTTTTTCAAACATGAAATTTAGGCATACTTAGTTTCCCTGTTCCACTTGACAACTTGATAAAACATAAACGTGCCAGATATTCAGTGAAGGCTTATTGGTGAACGAAAAAATATCTAAAATGATCTCAATTTATATGAAACGAGGCTATATTTTGAGCTGACAGTAATTCATGTGGTTCGAGCCTTTCTGCCGGCTGTCATATCTGTTGGCTCTGCCTCTGATGTCACTGAATGTGCAGTGCGGGCTTCCAGTGCGCACCTTCGGGGGCGCAACGGTGGCACAGGCTGATTGTTCCCGCTCCTTCACCATTTACCCAGAAACCTGTCGCTTAATTTCCCGCATCCGGATCTCAGTCTGTGACAGAGCGTCTAAAGAGCTGCTCCTCCTCGGGCTTGCTTTATTTGAATGAACTTTTTGGAGGCAGAAAAAGAGAGGTAAGGTGCTGTTACACTTGTTTAGTTGTGTCCTTGAGCGCGGGCTGTTGCTCTTACACGTACGAGATCTTTTCCTCTTCCTCTTCGTTTTAGCAGACGTGGGAAATTCAGCTGTTTTGGCCGAAGTTGAGCGGTCAGTTGACGCCCAGCAGCAGCAGCAGCAGGTTCAGCACCATGGAGAGCGGCGTGGTGCACATCTTCAAAGAGGAGCGGTGTCCTTCGGGGCAGCCAGGGGAGTGCATCCCAAACTTCACCTGGCAGCCTGGCTTATCGGACATCTTCAACTATACTCCCAACGGTACCTGGGACACTGAACCCGAGCCGATGTCGCCAATCATCCCAATCATAGTCGCAGTGTACTCGGTGGTGTTTGTGGTGGGCTTGGTGGGCAATTGTTTGGTGATGTATGTCATCATTAGGTGAGTTCTTATCTTTGGATATGGCACGTATAAGATGCGCATGTTATGTGAAAAGCTGTGAATAAGTGTAAAAGGACACTCAGTTCATAAAGCGTAAGGGGAATCAGTGTGTACTGAGACTGCTGTTCGTTTATGTGGAGTCAGAAGTGAGTGTGTTTACCTGCATCCTGGTGCTTACATGGAAATTCACTGCATAAAGATAAAAAAAAAGAAGCCTAACGCAAAAATAATCATGATTATTTACACATATTTTGTGTGACACTGGTATATCCTCTGCGTATAATTATTCTCCTCATTTCCCATCAGTCTTTTTTATGACTGTAACCAATTGATGCAATGTTTTATAGATTGTAACGAGGTTAGTTCTTTTCTCTCAAAGCTCATTTTCTCCCTTTTATGTAGAGCAAAAATATTTCACTGAGGTTTTAAATACTGATTGCAAAATCATGAGAGCAGCAAGAATACTTTTTACAGCTAATTAGGAATTAATTTAATTATGAATAAGTGCTGAATTGTTAATTGTTTGCGTCCTTTTCTGAGAAGCTAAGCAAACACAGGTAAGTAATCATGCACTTCTCCAAATTTACTGCAAGATTCACAGAAAAGAAAGGATGCTGGATAAGATGTAAATGCAGAATCAAACAATAAAGCTGAAAAAAATCATTTACAATTTAATAACAGCAACATATTTTCAACCAAATATGTTGGCTACAGGTAGAACAAAAGACTGGAGGTTATGTGATACTGAACTAAAAGAGAAAATAAAAAACTGGTGGAACATCTCACAACAAATTAGATGGAGTGACTGATGATTAAGTAGGACTCTGCAGAGAGGCTGAAATTTTCTGAAGTGAAGATGAGGAGGAATTCAGTGCTGTGTCAGAGGCTGTTTGAGCAGATAGTTCAACAACTCAACATTTGCTCTTGAATTTTCTTAATTTTCTGAGGTTTCTGTTTGCAAGTGACAACGCTCCTCAAAGATCTTCAGGCCTTTGGGCAGCACAGAGTTAAAAACAGAGATGATTGCCTCAGCTCATCTCAGATGGACTGAGGCAATGTGGAAAACTGTCCTGCAGTCTGACAAATGAAAGCTTGAAGTTCTTTCAGATATCATGGGTGCTGTGTCCTCCAGGCTAAAGAGGAGAGGTACCATCTGGCATGTTCAAAAGCAGAACCAGTGGTGGTTTGGGGGTGCATGAATGCAAGATGTCCAAAAGTAACTTGCACAGTTTGGAGGGCACCATTAATCTTGAACAATGTGTGTGCAGGTCTTAAAGCAACATACGAGTACTGCCCTCAGGGATGGTGGTGGTTTTTAAAGTTTGAAATGCTAAACCATGCTTTCCAGAATGGCTCCAACAATAATGTTAATGTACAGCACTAAACTGGCCCGTCTGCAGACCGGCTCAGCCATGCAACAGCTCATTAGAACTGCTTCAGTTGGTCTTCATGTTAATGCTTAAAGAGTTTTGACAAAAGGAGGTGATCCAACACTGAAGAGGCAGCATCAAAATCAAACTAGTTGAATGCCCTGGTTTTTCTTTGAAAACTGTAGCAAGTTATAAGAAGCTGTCATAAATGTGATATTGCATGACTAATACATGTTCAAAAATGCTTATAAGGACATGGGATTGGTTGAACAGCGGTGTAACACCACAGGCTGCCAGGCAAGGGAATTAAATTGGGCTCCTACCAACCCAATATCATCCAGCATCTTCTCATTTTTGGACTTTGGTCTCAGTCATAGTTGATTAGGTTTTTTTTTGCTTGTTTGTTTTTTTTTGTTTGTTTTTTTTTTTTTAAAAACATGTTATTCTAATATTTTTTTAAAAAGGTTGTAAATTATTTGGATGCCACTGCATCAAGTTTCTTTTTTCTTTGTTGCATTTTTTTCTGGGAATCAACTTTCTTTCGACACAGTTTACCTTTTCTTCCACTACAGGTACACCAAAATGAAAACAGCCACAAACATCTACATCTTCAACCTGGCTGTTGCAGACGCTCTGGTCACCACCACCATGCCTTTCCAGAGCACCGACTACCTTCTCAGCTCCTGGCCGTTTGGAGAAGTGGCGTGCAAAGTCTTCATCTCCATCGATTACTACAACATGTTCACCAGCATCTTCACCCTGACCATGATGAGCGTGGACCGCTACGTTGCCGTGTGCCACCCTGTTAAGGCCCTGGATTTCCGCACACCTGTCAAAGCAAAGATCATCAACGTGATTATCTGGGTGCTGTCATCTGCTGCTGGGATCCCTGCCATGGTCCTAGGCAGCACTAATACCAATAATGGTATGCTGGCCTTGCAAAGCTCTCAGCCCGCTACTTATATTAAGCAGGGTTTTACAGCAAGTCTTTTTTTTTCTCATTCACTAGTCTATTCATATTTGGGTCTGAAATAGATACTAGATAGCTTTGATTTGGTGCACAGAGACTCTAATGGTAATTTATAACACTTAAAGCTCATCTACTTCCTGAATTATTGCCTCTAGCTAGTTCAGCTCCTTGAAAAATACCTTGATTCAAATGAGAGTCTCCACTAACTAGCAAACTGGCTTGATAGAAAATCGGCCTTCAGTGATGGGCGAATGTTCTGCCAAAAGCAGATAAACTAGCTCTCAAATATATATCAGCTTAAGCTTTCAGAATTAGCACATATATAACATCACAATATCCAACATTGTGGTTTTCATTTATGCTATAGTGGAGCAGTTTTAGTGAAATGGTCTAGTTATGGTCAATAACACTAAAGTTATCATACAAGATACTTTCTAGACTTCAAAAGTGCAACATACTTGCCCTCTGCTGTATTTTGTGTATTTGTTCATACCAACAAGCCCAACATTTGAATCAATCATAGCTTCTGATTTATTTTGATCAAGTCAAATCAAACTTTTATTTATATAGCACATTTCATAAAATGTAAAGTACCTCACAAAATAAAATACAATAAAAAAAAACAAGATAAATTTGAAACCCTAATCCCTGCCACCCCCACATATAAACCCATGCACACATACAAGCACACAACACGGCACATAGTAAATAATCTGTTGACATTACATGTATTTGCATTCAGAGGACAACACAACATTTTACTTGAAATTTTTAGGCAGCTTCCTGGTCTGGTTTAGGAAGTAATATGATCAGGTTTAGGAAAAAAATCACTTTGGAATAAAATAGAATTTCAAAAAATCTGTTATCGATTAAATTATCTAATTGTCTTGGTTACCTTGAAACACACACTATTAAAAGATAAAAAGCTTTCCAACTTCCTGGTTGGGTTTAGTCATAAATGTCAAACAATTACAGTTAGGGTGAGAAAGCAAAACAACTTAATCAGAGTAATAAAAAAAAACCAAACCAAAAAACAATAAGATAACATCTTTACACGACAACCATCCTCTTCGTGGACACCATTATTCAGAATCCAGTTCCTTTAACAACCACCACAAGTCACATCTTGTTTGTAGCAAACGCTCTGCTCTGTCTGCTCTATAACTCTTTCTGTCTGTAACTGTAGGGACCACAGAGTGTGCTTTACAGTTCCCTGAGCCTTACACCTACTGGGACACCCTGATGAAGATCTGCGTCTTCATCTTTGCATTTGTGGCACCCCTCATCATCATAACCGTCTGCTACACGCTGATGGTCCTGCGGCTGAAGAGTGTGCGCCTTCTGTCCGGCTCGCGCGAGAAGGACCGCAACCTGCGTCGGATCACCCGCCTGGTGCTTGTGGTTGTCGCCGTCTTCGTGATCTGCTGGACACCCATCCACATCTTCATCTTGATCAAAGCGCTTTCAACCAATGTGCCCGAGACCACCGCTGTCATGGCTGCCTACTTCTTCTGTGTGGCGCTGGGCTACACCAACAGCAGCCTCAACCCCATCCTCTACGCATTCTTGGATGAGAACTTCAAGAGATGCTTCAGGGACTTCTGCTGCCCTGGAGTGAAGGGGCACAGTGACTGTCAGGGGGTGAGCAGAGTTAGAAGCACCCTGAGGGATCACACGTACCCCACCGAAGCTCGGGGCGATACGAAGCAGGCCAGGCCCGTATGACTAGCCATGGACATGTCCTCTATGCCTTATCAGAGCTGGGAGGACTCAAACGATCTGTGTTTGACTCAAATCACCACTGCCATCTGAGCAAGATTTGGTATCCTCAATGAATCCCATGAAAAGACCAAAAACAAAAAGTGATCCGACCATATACTCTAGATATGAATCCTTTCCCACAAGTAGTTTCAACAGCAATGTGAAACTTAGTCACAGGTTTAGGTTTTCTTTTTTTTTTCCTTCTATAAAACAAACCCTTAGAAAAGGTTAATCTGTCTTAGATAGACATAAAACAGACTGGCATAGTTGGTGTTGGTCTTTCTGTGGGATTTCCTTTCTTTTTTTTCTTGGAAAATTTAAGAAAAATAACATTACAAAAATATTGCATTTAGGTTAAAAGTCTATGAGATGGTGCAGTGCAAAGCTACTTTTGACATAGCAGTCCAACAAGAGTGAGATCTTTGCACGTTATTTTATAACTAATGACAAGGAGGAAATCTAAGCTTGACATACCAGGTCAAATACTCATCAATGTGTTTTTTCATATCTTCAATATCAGCAATGAAAAGATGATGAAAGATGTCCGCACAATACATGTTAATGAAGTTCATGTTAATTAAAGTCGTCACATTGAAGTAAATAATGCAGTTCTCACATCCACAAAAGATCAAGCAATGCTTTAAGCTTAGAGGTAAAAGAAATAATTGTCCCTGATTGTTATGAGAACATCCATCATGAGCATTTTTTCAAGCAGCTTGTGGTTTATGTGAGTAAGTGTTTTGCGGTAATGTAAAACTTGTGAGCATCCTTATTGAACTACAGATATATAAATTATTTAACAACCTCTCAGGGATCATCCTCTGTAAACGGTCGTATTTTCTCCTTGACCAGATGTTTGACTTTGACGAGGCCTCGCTGTCGGAACATAAACATTTGTGGTACTTTAAAGCGGAGCTTTGTGTTGTGTTGAACTGTTATTGCATCTGACACTGCTCCACATTTCTGAACATTGTCAGCTGCGAGTCTGCGTGTCACTGAGGAGATGCTGGAAACTGTGCACGGTGTCAGTAGCATCTTCTCACCTTGTCTACAACTACATGGGCAGAGGGCTCCAAGGCAAAAAGCCGACATGATAATAATATAAATGTAATCTAACTCGTATGACAGCAGGACTTTAGATGTTCAAGCTCAAGTTGATGGTTATTGTAAATTTCTGCTGAAATCTTCATCTTTACGAAACAGGTGTGTATTTGTGTGTACATTTTTTGCTGATAGATGCGACACCAGGTGGGTATTTGGACGGTGACATGCATGCCTTCAGCTTTTTACATCACTGGGCTGTTCTTGGATTATCTGTCTTTTTAATAACTTAGAATTTGTGAATGTAAACGATTACAGAATCTGTCTGACAGCATCGGATTCATTTAGTTTTATGTTTTAAACTAATATTTGTTTGGGTGTATATTGTTACTTTATAAATTTATTTAATCTCACAAAATAACTGTTCATTTAACTGATTTAGTCTGTTTTTTCTAAATTATGGTCAGAGAATCAACTAGACTTACTCGAATAGATTCTTAATGTTTTACTAAGCATTGATATGTTTATCTGTTTAAAGTTGATGTTTCTAGCCTAAAGTAGTGACAGCAAAAGGTGTTTTTGTGCCTTGTTTGTGTGCCTTCAGCCTCCTTTTAGATCAGCAATCAGTCTCCTCCACGTTGACAGTTTTTTTTAGCTTAATACTATTGGATGTTGTATAATGTCAGAATATTATATTTAGCACAGTCTTATAGAGGATATCCCACTCTTCAGTTGGTGAAAGTGTGTGTCTCTTAATTATTTCCTTGATTTAACTAGAATTAATTTTATTCTAGTGGTATTCATAACCAAATTCAGCTTAAGTCTGAGCCTCATGTGTGTGTAATGTACTGCTGTTGTATCTAATGAATATTTTTGATGTACATTTATGTACCTTTAGGCTTTGAATGTCAAGACATGCAACATACATGCATATCTAAGTCCTAATAAAGTTATAGAATGGGTTTTAAAAGCACACTGTAAGAAGAACTTGATTAAATTGCAGCCCGACTAGCCATGAATTCTGTTTTTTTTCAGTCTTGTATTAGCTCCATTCAACTGCTACTAGAAATGTTTCCATGGTGAGCGCACTGACTGAAAGACGGAAATCCATAGACCGTTGTACTAATTGCAAAGCATTTTGTATTGTGACCTTGCAGAGGAATTTGCTATGAAATCTAAGTCTCTGTGTGAGAAACCTAAGGGTAATTAAAAAAAAAAAACACTTATTTAAACAGATAAGCCAAGGAAAGGTGCTTTGATAGTATGAAAACCACAAAAAACATATAATATTAGAGTGGTTGAGCTTCAGCAGCCTAAACCTTATGAGTCCATTGTTCTCATTGATTCAGTGATTTGAATGAACACAGACAAACCAAGTGAAAGTAACTATATTTGATTTTTAATAAAAAAAAACAGCATGGCAGATGGTGTTAAAAACAGCACATAATAACAACCTCTCTGTGTGTTATGAAGGAACAAACAAACAAAAAACAAAAAAAAAACATTGCTCTATTGCAGGAACAGCGTTTTGTTTAGAAGGTTGTAATAATGCAAAAGATGTTGTGAAGATGAGATATCAAAATTTCACCAAGATGTTAGTTTCTAATAAATGGCCTTCATGCACCCCTCAGTTCCCACTGATGTTAAAAACGGGGTATAGCACTGTCTCATTGTGAGCAGTGTGTTGCTTGCTCTCACACACTCATACACACTGCTGTGATAACTGTGGTCGCAACAGAGAAACAAAAGAAACAAAACATCTTTAAATAAATATTCTGGATGACCAAGTGGAAATATTTGCAACAACTACTTTAAGATCCATTGAATGGAGCCATAGCTTTTCTTAGGTCTTTGAGTCCACAGTTGACAAAACTTTATCTGTAAGAAGGTTTCAAGTCTCCACAAACTCGGCAGGGGAGACTATTACAAGAGAGCACCAAAAAAAGAAAAGAGAGAAGAATTTCTAAAGAGAAATGTGAACTCGATGGTCTGGCTAAGTATGTCACGCCTTGTATCCAACCAAACACCTTTTAAGTAAAGAAAAGCAATGTGTAGGCACCACAACCACTCCAGTAAAGAGCAGCTGAAAATCTTTCTGAACCGATTCATTCCCTGAGTACAAAAAGGAGAAAGGTGCACTGACTTTTGCTGCATTAAGTTCATACTGAGACGCTTGCATTGTCTGATACATCTAAAATGTTAGTCATTTATTTTACATAAGAAGAAATAACCTACTTTTCTCTGATGTAATAGTTATTAAAAGGTAGCACAATTTAAAATCATTTGACATTTGAGTGCAGTTGCTTAATAGCGTGGTGTGTGTTGGGCTACTAGAATTACAACCACTGTGTTTGAGCTGCTGTCAGGTTTCAGAGAACAGGACTAAAAGCATCTATGTCACCTTTCAGAAAAAGTACTTTTGACATCCTTGAACATGCTGAGCTCTTTGGAGGAGTTTCTTTTTCACTGGCTCTTGAATGCTACATATTTGTAATTGAACAAACAAGTCCCCCTTTTTCCTGCCCCGGCTTTATTATTTGAGGGATTGTATTCTGTCATTATGTGAAGTCTTGCTGCAGAATAAATTTCCATCAGCAGGACAATAAAGATCACTTTGAACATCGTAGAGGTCGGGGTAGATGGCTTGACAAAGCATTTGTTGTGTTCTGGAAACACAATTTGCATCTCATTTCCTTTTTCAACAAGACAGCGTTGAGCTAAAAACCTGTGCAAAGCAACCCCCCCGACCTCAAACCTTAGATTGCCCAAGGACTCCATTTTCACTAAGAAGCTGTTTGGGCACTTTGTGATACTTTGTTGTCTGAACTGAGTGGGTCATTGTTGATGGCTTTGTTTACTACGCACCACAAAGAAATAACTGACCCGAATCTTCTAAGAGTTGAGTTCAAATTAAAGTAAATCTTAAGAAAACATTGATTAAAACAAAGATGAATGGCTTCTAAAAGCCATTTATAATAGTTTTGGGAGGCACATGAGACAAAAGTTTCACCCCAGAAACAGTGACTAAGAAAGTACAAGCTGACAGGCACCAGGAAGCAAAGCCAGGCCTAGGTTGCACTCTTGTGAAGTTTCTGTTTTATTTTATTTTTACATCTAATCTTTTGTGACTGGCTGGCATTTGCAAAATCCTTCAGGATGAGGTGATGCTCTTCACAGCAGCTGACAGTCCTAATTGTGCACAGATAAGAGGGATTCTCAGAGTTCTGAGAGGCAAATTAAATCATTTGGTCCTTAGGTACACTGATGAAGCTGTCAGCCATAATTACTGAGATTACTGCCTTTTTTCCCCCTACTCTGTCTCTCAAGGTGCATGTGAATTAGCAAGCCATTACACATTGCAGGTTCTGGAACAGGCTCTCAGTCCTATTATGGGTCCAACAAGACACTATTCAAAAGAAAACTGGCTTCCTGCATAAGGCACATGGCAAATATATCAGTGATAGAAAAATAAACACGTTTTGCTCCAGATACTCTGCAGAACTGTTACAGAAGGTGAGTGATGCTATAATATATGGGAGTTTATTTATATGTACATATATATTACATTCCAGATGAATCAAAGAGACAAAGCATCAGTAACATGCTTAAAGAGGATAAGCCCATTCTTTTCCCCTTTTTTATAACCTGGCAATAATACCTGAAAAGAAAAAGGAAGCTAAAAACCAGGCCTGTTTCCAAGGTTACAGAGATACAGATGTCCAATTCAATAAAGTGTTTAAGGATCTCTGGTTAACAAATGTATTTTTAGTGAATTCAGATTTAGATGAGAAAAAAAAAGACAATCAAATAACATCACATATTACCAATTCTCTGACTAACATTTATTTATTTTGTTTATTTATTTGTTCCCTGTAAGATCAAAATGCAGCTCTGATAAAATCTGCACATATGAATTTCTTCTAAACTTTCCTCAGAGCTGCAAAGAGAAGTCAGTCCATCCTCAATCCATCCATCCTCTGCCACTTAGGTGGAGAAACCCAGACTTCCCTCTTCCTAGCTACTTCGTTCAGCTCATCTCAAGCCATTCCTGGGCAAACCGAGAGACAGAGTCCCTCCAGCGTCTGAGGTCTTTCCCAGGTGCCCCTGGTGGGACGTGCACAGAGCAGAGAAGCAAGAGGCATCCTAATCAGATTCCTGCAACTTTAAGGACATTATAACAAAATTATTTTACAGTAAAGATGATTTATTAAACATATTCATAAAAATATATTATACTCTGTTTCGCATCATGCCCCACCGTTGTAAAACCGCTGTAACCCTCGGCTTCTTGGGATTTATTGCTTTAATAAATCAATCTAGAAAATAACGTGTAGTTGTAGTGGCAATTCATGTTTATCTAAATGCCTGATAGAAAAAGATACAGCTGAACAAAGTCCATTATCATTGTAAGAATCTCATGTACCATAAATAACAATCTAAATGTGGAATAACAAAATAAATTGCTTACATTTTTGAGGAGATCTTTTGGAGTTGGTCCATCTTCTGTCTTAGCCATTTCTCTCATATTTGGCAACTAATCTGGACTCACAATTTAGCATAGGCATGACATGCAAAATTTTGATTTACTACGAACTTCATCTGGCTGGTTTCTTTTATTTGGAGAGTTATACTGGCTGGGAAAAGATGAGAAACATTTAAAACCTTTTACCATCAATCTGATCTTTTATATTTGTTTATAAATGTGGAATGAGATCTGGTTTGGTTTTTTGCTGAGTCACTTTACAGCCTCCATACTGTTTTTTTTTTTTTTTTTTTTTTTGTTTTTTTTGTTTTTAAACCATGTTGGCCCTTTATTGTGGATCCTTGCCTTAATGGAAAGGTCAACAGTGTTGCCCAAAGGCTGAATTTTGCTGCAGAGGAGCTGATCTCTACAATTATCTCCAATTACATATTCTACCAAGGTCATCCTTTCTTTTAAATCTAGATCTAGCAATAATTCTGGTCCCAAGAGAGATTCTCTAGAAAATAGAAAGTGAAGTAGGTATGGACATTCCCCCCAAAATCTTGATTTGACCCAAAGAAAAACAGAACTTTTAACTTTTTCAGAGGATCCCATGAACAAGAACAAAATTTTGAGTCATTAAATCTGTGCTGGATGAGACTAATTTGAACTTGTCTGAACTGTACATTGTTTGATGAAAGAAAATAAACATTGCTATTATCCTGCTGTCTAGCCAGCGGAGCAGACAACCTTGTCAAAGTATGAAAACAAGAACAGATTGAAATTCTGTAACATCAGCAGCAAAGCTTGGCCTTGGGCAGCACTGCACTTTCCAACAGGACAATGATCCAAAACAACAAACATTATTAGCAAAAAACATGGTAAACATTTTTGAAGTAACTCAACCAGTCCATCTTGATTAAAAATAAACCAACAAGAGGTTTTTTTTGTTTGTTTTTTTAAAAGAAGATAAAAGTAATCTCATTTTCAAGTCAGAAAACCTATTCAACCAGAAAATATTGGCAATTAAATCCAAATGTGGGCTGAACTAATTATTAATCAATTTTAGAGTAAAATACTAGGCAACTCAACCGTTGATGTTACTTTAACAACTTAAAAACATTATCAACAGACACATACCTGTAAAAAACCTTTTAATTTGATAATTAATGTCTGCACCTTTCGTTTCAATAAATTTATTTTAATGTTTTCATACTGTTGTGTCAATAAATATCAGTAATTGATGAGCTCCTAAAACAAAACAAAACAAACAAAAAAAACACCAATACAAATTCCTTTTAGTAATGTGGAAATAGATATCGTTATACTTGACGCACATTTTTAAATAATGCACTATCATCCTTCATATTTACATGCACAAAGAGAACCAGATTAGTCAGCATTCTGATTTTAACCCACATTTATGACAACTCATTTGCAGAGGAGGAGTTAACAAAGACTGGTTGGTGCCAGATTCTAACTACGGGGACAAAAGACTTCCTGTGAGAGTTGTAGTACCTCCGTTCACCACTAAGAGGCAGCAGCGTGTTCAGACGCTCATTGGTCACGATCCTCTACGCCAACCAATCGGATTCTTTTGCGTGCAGACAGTTGCTTCCGGGTGACTTGAGTGCAAAATCCTTTACGTTTGATGCTTTTCGTATACACTAAAGCCAAAGGCTTTGAGGCAATAAATCGTTTTGAAAATGAATAGAATATTTGGACGCGGGAAGCCTAAAGCGCCTCCTCCAAATCTGTCGGACTGTATCGGCACTGTGAGTACAGTCAGACCGAGAGGTGCTGTTGTTTATGACTACATTAAGTGACCTAACGGTGCTATTACTAAGCTAGCATGGCCACAAAAGGGTAGTCAAAGCAGCAGACCGTACTAACTAGCATGTTAACTCATTCTAATAGAACACACAAACATAGGCTGTCCTTTCAAAGTCCACCCATACCCGAATGTTGAAGAGTAATGTTCGTTAACCACAATTGTTTGATAAGCTTTTACCCCACTTTACCTCTAATGCACACAAACACACACAAGCAGAGCATTTCAGTGTGTTGGGTCCGTCAGGATGCTGGAAATCCTTACCTCTACAATTGATCTCCTCCTCTCAGGTGGATGCCAGGGCAGAGTCCATTGAAAAGAAAATAAGCAGGCTAGATGCTGAACTTTTGAAATATAAGGATCAGCTGAAAAAGATGAGAGAGGGACCCTCAAAGGTACTATATGTCATGTTAAAATAATTTAAAAGGTTGTGAAACAGACATGGCAATTACTTATATTTTCTATTTATTTTCTAATGCAGAACATGGTGAAACAGAAGGCAATGAGAGTCCTGAAGCAGAAGAAAATGTGAGTCCGGTATTATATATTTTTAATACTTTTTTCTATTTCATTTTCTGTGCTGCTTGTCCAATTCAGGGTTGCTGGAGCCTATCCCAGCTATTATCAGGCGAGAGGCAGAGTGCACCCTGGACAGGTCATCAGTCTGTCACAGGGCCATCATAGAGAAAGACAAACAACCATGCACGCTCACATTCACTCCAGCCAGACAATTTAGAATAACCAGTTAACCTGACATGCATGTCTTTGGATGCTGGGAGGGAGCTGGAGAAACGGAAAGAACCCACAAATACACGGGGAGAACATGCTAATTCCACCATTTGAACTCTTCCCAAGCCCTTTTTAAAAAAATACTATATTAATCCCAACTGGAAAAGTTGGTCTCAACTAGAGATGGGTAATGCCATATCTCAGAGCCCGGGAAATAGTTTGTGGTGGTTAAGGACCTTGATCAAAGGCCCATGGTAGTTTAACCTTTGTGCCAAACTGGGGATAATGTTGTACATGTTGTAATACAAATATGAGACATACACTGCATGCACATTTAAATGAATATCTGATTGTTAAGATCATTGGCATTTTTTAATACACTGTATAAATTCAAACCATATCAACTTAAATAAATGTGGGATTTTTTTGTGTATAATAAAGAAAGATGTGGACTATATGATGAGCACTTAATAATTTGATTATTTGGCAGCTTAATTGTTTCAGGTACAGCAATCTAAATTAGGTTTACTGACTGTTCAGATGCAACTCTTCTGAAACAGCTGAACTACTGAAGTGTGACTGCCAGGGAATTACATTTTGTTGCAAATTAGAAGGGTCACAAAATACACTCATGGAGGAAAAAATAGTAGATTAACTGGATAAGAATAAATTTGGCTCCACCAGGAATCCAGTGTTTTCTATTATAATGGCTTTGAACATGCTTAAGATAAAGACTGGTGAAAATCGCCCTCAATTCATGTAGATGAAGAGAAGAAGAGCATGGTGTGTATTGCTAACATAAAGGATAGTATTTAGGTTGAATGTAGACTGAAAAAAATTGCTCCAAAATTGGACATCAGTTTCTGCAGCTTTCACTAAAGTCATGATCTTTATGCAGGATAAAGCTTCGTCTTCTTCATCCATAGTCCACAGCTTGGCAAGCCAATAAAGACCTGAAAGATTACTGAATAATGATCTGACCCTTTTTCAACCAGACCCTTAAATCCAATTGAGAACATGCGGGCTGGGCCCTTATGTGAGATTATTGTCAGGTAGTAGGTAATAGGCCTCTTTGAACAGCATTTGGAAAGTTGTAATAGCTGCTTTAGCAAAAGTTAATTGTGAGCCGATCATAAAAAGAAATGGACAGACTTCTTAAACTAAAGGCCGATGGTAGGGCACATATATTTGAGTGTAAAGGCCAAAAATGTAAAAAAAAAAAAAAAAAATCCTCCACTGATTAGTTGCATTTACTTTAAACAAACCCTTAAAAGTATGAACACATCTACACATTCATCTAAAATGGATGGATCTGGCGAAGGGAATCTTGCTAGATGTATTTTTATTTTTTTATTTTCTAGAACCAAAAGATATTCTGAGAATTATGTAAAATGAACAGCAAATCCCACAATATTAACTATCAAAAGTAAATATGAATTTCTCCTCAAATACCAGTACAAGTATTTACCTCACCAGTCCAGTTTTGTAGGAATGAGATGAGAAATGAAGATAAAAAAGAGCTAAATACATGTCTCAAAAGCTGCTGTATTGTTTTTCAACAGGTATGAAGGTCAAAGGGAGCAGCTGGCTCAGCAGTCATTTAACATGGAGCAGGCAAACTACACAATCCAGACCTTAAAGGACACAAAAACAACAGTAAGAGCCACACAGCTGATCAGGACACCACGCAGCTTGGCTTTCTGTTAGATTTATAAACTTTTTATTAGGGATGTTCAATATATGCTTTTTTTTCCGATATTGTCCAACTCTTAATTTCCGATATCAACCAATACCGATATGTGCAGACAACTGTGAGGTTGTATCTCTCATATTTTGAGAAATACAACTATATTCTGCTCTGGGAGCAAGGATCCCAAAATAGCCTTAACTCGGCCAGAGGAGTTCATTTTGGACATTTGGCTGCCATATATCAGATACTAGCAGGTATTAGCCAACATGTGGCTAATTATAAAGTTTCTGACAACTTTGTGACTAAACCAACAACTTAAAACCAGACATAATAGCAGCTTCAAAGCAAGTCAGTCTGTAGTACCAGCTGCTGCACTGTAGTTGCATGACTCTAAAAGAATGCTGGGATATGAAGTTCTTACAGAATAAGAGGGACTTTAGTACATGTTGGAGTGGTGCTAATGGAACGAAACCTCGCAAGATCTCTTTGCTCTGTTAGGAAATCTCGCAAGATTTCGTTAGTAAAAATACCAGCCCGAAAAAACCGATACAAATATTTTCCAATCACATTTTAATGTATATATCGGCAAATGATATCTGTAGGCCGATAATATCCGACTTTCCTACTTTTTATCATTCCAGACAACTTATTATGTGCTGTTACGGACAAAATAACTTTGTACTGATTTTGTTTTATCATTTTGATAAACCGTAGATAAATCCCACCCAGACTGGTCTGAATTAGGGGCTAGGATGTAGCTTCAACAAGTCCTGGACTTATTTGGTTATTTTGTTTAACAAATCCAGACAGTTGGGATGCAGCTCAATGGAAAAAGTTCTTAAATTTTCCAATTGTTTTAATCTATTTTTATTGTGTAAGCTGGATGTGTGATAAACAGCTCAGTGATTTTGACTGAAAAGTCTGTGCTCATCTCTGATCTCAAGCAGTGAATCACCCTGCCAAGAAATGAGCCTCCTTTATGACACTGTAACACAGAGTTGAACCCTTAGTTAACCCACTAAGCCACTAATCCTGCTTCATAGTACAGGCCACTGATCTGCAGACACAGGGCTGTCAGCATGTGCTTTTACCTGCAAAGCACCTGTACCTGGAAAGATGGATGATGCTGCATGTGACTAAATATACTCTCTTTACCTGTCTACTGTTCACAGGTGGAAGCCATGAAGATTGGTGCAAAAGAAATGAAAAGGGCTTATAAGGACGTCAAGCTTGATCAGATAGACGTACGTTTGTTCAAAACCTTTTTTTTTTTTTTTTTTTTTTTGTCTATTAGCAATAAAAGGCAAGTAATATTTGTAAGAATGGAGCCATTTCCTCCGGTCATAGTCTGATTTTTGCAGCCTGCTGTTTACAAATCTTTCTTACTGGTATGAATTGGGCCTGATTAGGAAAATGACCAGGCTCATTTACAGAGTCCTCCACTACATTCTCATGTCTCTGCAAGCAGTTATCATTTTTTTTTTTTTTTTTATAATCGGTGCAACAACTCGGTTTGGAAGCACGTAAAACCAGCAGGCGGCAGAGATCTTTGTCAAACAGGTTATCAGGAGTGGGAATTGGGAGGAGGTGAGATGGGTGTGTTCGACTTGTGACTGAGTTCAGGCTGAAGCACTGAGGACATCTGGTGGATGGAAAGAGTGATACAGGAAAACAAAACAAGACCCGTAGCTGAACTCTGACGGATTGTTTGAGACACTGAATCAGATTTAACATTAAAAACAATGCAGGCCAGGAGAGTTCTTACACTTAAGGTGAGCTTTTGGCCTTCCAGGACCTACAGGACCAGCTGGAGGACATGATGGAAGATGCCAACGAGGTGCAGGAAGCCCTGAGTCGCAGCTACGGTACTCCAGAGATCGATGAGGATGATCTCGAAGCTGGTAAACCTCTTGCTTTGGTTTTGTTGTCACTTCCTCCACAGATCTTGTTTCTAAAAGCAATTTAAAATGAATGATCACAGTTAATTAGTGGAAAGTTGTCAATGGCAGATTTCTTATTACCCTGCTGCTCTGTCCTCTCCTGAGCCTTGTTAGAAAAGAATACCCTGCACATCAATCATGTTTGCAGGCCTTACTGGCAGCAGATGAAGTGCGAGGCACTGAGCAGAGCAGAGCCAAATAAAGATTACTGATGAGATAAGATTTTAATTACAACAGGATTATTAATTGCTATTTTCTTAGTATTTCAACCTGTTGCTCATAGACAATAAAACTGTGGTTTCAGAGCTGGATGCACTGGGTGATGAGCTGTTGCTGGACGATGACAGCTCCTACTTGGATGAGGCCTCAGCTGCCCCATCGATTCCTGAGGGAATCCCCAGTGACAGCAAGACAAATAAGGTAACGGTCTAAAAATTAAGTGCTTGGTGTATCCGATGTGACATTAAAGGCTCTGAGTGACCGGAGTTTGCTGTTTACAACACCATGTCCACTTCATATTATCCAAGTTCCAGGCAGGTACTTGTTTGCATACTGTATTATTAAATGTCATCAAATCATGTTAGCTCTTTGTAAGTTAACTTAAAAGTTTACTTAGTGTTTTATTAGCATTCAAGTGCCCTTAAAGTTTTAAATAACTGCATAGCATAACACTCCAGACAACAGCTTTTTCTTCTTTTGTTTTCAGGATGGTGTTTTGGTGGATGAGTTTGGACTGCCACAGATTCCCGCCACATAAACAAGAAGTTGATATAAAACAACTGCACTTCAACTGTTAACACTTTTCTATGTAGAGTAACATTTATACATGCAAAACCATTTGACCTGAGAACACTACGATTTTGAAGCCATCCTGGTGTTGGGTTGTGTATTGTTGCTACTACCATGCTAGCATGTGGCCTTGTATCATACTGAACCTCCTTTAGCACATTATTTCCCTTATTTTCAGTCTCACAAACTTTGTCAGTGTCATTCATCAGTGTTCGTATTAATTTATTTGTAATTTATTTGACTAGGTTTGTGTGTTTTTTGTCATTATCATTATGTTTGGGTTTGATGGTTCATACTTGGCCTGTTAAAAAAAATATCTGCAGGGGTACATAAACATGCAAAATAAAAAAAATGTGTTTTAACCTTGCCTTGCAGATTTGTTGATCTTTCTTCTTTTTCTGTCTTCTTTTTTGTGGGGTTTTGTTTCTTCCTTTTTGTTTGCTCACAGGTTATTAAAACCTGTGAGGTGCTGTGAAGTGAACTCTTCTGAAAATAGTATGGATTATGATCCTGTACTGAGCCACTTCTAATAGATACTGTTGGATGTATGTACAGAGCACCATCCCTTTAGTATCGTACGTCTTTGTGTGCCCATGTTTACTTAAAAAGAGACCTGCTGTGACTAAGTACAACCTTGTTTCTAATCTTTCCCAATATCTGAAGAAAACAACCTTTCATTTTAATGTTAATACATTTTATTGGCTTACTTTTTCTCTGATGTTCCTCACCATATGTTCTTTTATAGAAAAGAAGTTTAACAGCAAATGTTGGCAGCAATATATGGGACTGTAAATGAGGATGTAAACTTAACTGATTTCAAAATAACTGAAAGACAGTGGAACAAATGTAAACATCAAATTATGTATTGAAATTATAATAAACTCATTTTCAAACACAGTCCAAAGGTCAGAACTTAAACTAGATGCATTTAACTTGTTTTCCAAAGCCTTTTGAATCTGTTTTAAAAGGGAAAAAAAGTGTGATAATATAAACTGCTACTTTGTACATAATGTCTGGGGGAAAGAAACAGATTTTTCAGTCTGTCCCACAAGTATCCTTACATTTCTTTCTTAATTATTGCTGAAATACATTGAATTTAAAAAAGAAAGCTAGATCACATCAGTCTATGACATACTAATAACTTTGAAATTCCAGACACTTGTTTTCATCTTTTCTTGCGCTCTTGTGTTAATTTCTTGAGGAATCAAGCACACACAATTTCACTCATCGACAACTTGCAGGTAGAAAGTTCGTTGATATGGTCAAAAGACCGACTCTGGTGGGACTCGAACCCACAACCTTTGAATTGCCTCTCTCGTACTTAACTAGAAGTCCAATGCGCTATCCATTGCGCCACAGAGCCAGGTGACACCCAACGTCGAGCTCCCGAAAAAAAAATCTCTATTATTTGTAGAAGTTTGATAGTCATATGAGGTTTTTTTTTAAATACATACACTTCACAATATTACAACTTTGCACCGTGTCTCTGGTTAAAGGTCGAGGGTGACGCTGTAAACGCATTTTGTAAGAAAAATATTAATACTATACTAAAAAACGTCTATAGGTCCAACTGTATGACTCAAACTAGTTTTCTTTGTTTGGGGCGAACACATTCCTATCTTTAATATGAATGAAAATAAATAAATAAATAAAATAACGCAAGTGCTTCCGGTGTCTACCGGAAGTGATTAGCCATCTAGCCAGTTAGCCGTGTGATTTATCTTTGAGATACAAGACGGATTCTAAAAAACACAAGATGTCAGGGCCAACGCTAACTTTGACAGTGGCATACGGTAATACAGACTTCTATTCAACTGATCTAAAGGCAGAAGGACTAACATTTTTTTTTAATTATCCGTCAATCACAGCTAGAAATCCTCAGCGAGTGTAGCTTTTACCAGTTAGCAATAAGTTATTTAATCTCAAACTTGTCTTTGAATAAAGTTTTACTATTTAAACGCTTTAATTCTGAAGGAAAAGCTTCTTTCCGCTGAATACTTTAGTCATATTTGACTTAAGACTCAAAGTCTGAATGTTTAGAAATTATATATGTGGGCTTGAGTGTGACTAAGTAATCATGGATTATTATTGATAAAATGACTAGTAATTTTAATTGTTGGGATATAATATTATTTCATTGATAACGTTTCGATTTGTTTGAGAAAAAAAAACTAATTGTCTCTCTCTATAAATATTGTGTTTTGAAATGTGTTTTACAAACTACCATATGCACAACCACAATTAATGAGGTTTCGCTGTTAAGACGACGATGTGCCGAAATGTATTACTTTTATAATATATGATTGCAGTTGTATGATTGTGTGTGTGTGTGTGTGTGTGTGTGTGATATATACAATAAAATCAGAAGGAATGACATCAATCTTTCATAAAAAATCATCACACATGAAATGGCTTGTAAATATTTTTAACATATACTTCCATTTTGTCTCCCTCCAGGGTCAGCAAAACACAGCATCACACTACCAAGCCAAGATGATGGAAAGGGACCTACTGTTAAAGACCTGTCAGATGCTCTCTGTCAAGCAACTGGTGTCCCTCCCACTTCACAAAAACTCATTTTTAAAGGTAGACTGCTGGTCTTACTTGTCTACAGTTCCCGAGTCAGCTTAAATTTCCTCACATATCCTTCTAACGTGCCATTTTCATCCTGGCATTCCAGGGAAATCACTGAAGGACATGGAGGAGAGTCTTTCCAGCTATGGAATAAAAGAAGGCGGCAAACTCATGATGATTGGAAAGCGGGTGAGGCCTTTAGATGTGTCTTGTCTCTTGTATGAATTTGTATAGAGAATGATATAGTGACAATATTGTAATAACAGAACAGTCCTGAAGAAGAAACCGAACTGAGGAAGTTGAAAGAAATTGAAAAATCAGTGGAGCAGATGGCTAAAAAGTTGGAGAAAGTCGACGGGGAGTTAACAGGACTAAAGAATGTAAGAAATTGATTCTGACCAACAAAGTAAATGGTGTCTTGTTCTCCTGCATATTAGTTGCAAAATCCCTGTTTGTCATCTCAGGGGTTCCTGGCCAAAGACCTCCAGGCAGAGGCTCTGAGTAAACTAGACCACAGAGTGAAAATAGCAGCTGAACAGTTCATGAAGATCCTGGAGCAGATAGATGCCATGGTAAAATATTTTGGTTTTGGCTTTTATCCTCAAGTGTATATTTTAATTGTGTGTCCTTAATGACAAACCACAAGTTGCTTCTATTTAACAGAGTTTGCCAGAGAATTTTAATGACTGCAGAATGAAGAAAAAGGGACTTGTAAAGACCGTGCAGGTCAGTCTGTGCAGTAGCAAACCATCATACTTTAACTGAAAACAAGAATGCAAAAAGAAATAACCATTATCCTTTTGATGCCCTTAGGATTTTCTTGCCCAGTGCGACAGAATCGAGGCATGTATATCAGACCACCTATCAAGGATCCAATCGAAAAACCTGGCTCTGGCGGAGTAGTCAAGTCTCCAATAATGTGTGCTATATATATTGCTCTGTGAGCAATGGTGAAGTGTACAGAAAGCTTCGACTATGAGGCAGATCCTGGTTTATTTATTGTTGGTGTGATGTGTAGGAGATGACCTTCATAACAAAGAATCTTGTTAAAAGAAAGATGTTGGTAATCAACATTGATGCTGGATACTTTTCTGACACATTTCTTGGGTTAAAGATGAATATGAAGTGTTGTGTGATATACTGTAATCAGTGTGAACACCAGATCAGAGATGTTTTAAGAACCCATTCGGACTAAGTGCTAGATAGAACTTCAAAATGCCAAAAGTCAAAACTCTGATATGCTTCACAAAATGTGAAGCAACATGTTCCTCTGTGCGTATCAACTTCAATGAGTGCCAGAAGGCCGAAAATATGTGGATGCCCCATCATTACACCCATATGTAATTGCTTTAATACCAAAATTACAGGCAGCTACTTGTTAGGACAGCAAATATTCTAGTTTATAATCTCAGTAAAGGCTGCAGTGTTTTGCCCCCTTTCTGTTACAATAACTGAATATTTGTTGTACCTTTTAACTGTAAAGGTGCCAGATTTGAGGTAGAGGTCGGGGTACCGGCTCCTGTAAATTGTCTCGTGACATTAAAGGGCAATGTCTTGAGATAAAAGAAAATGGGAGGGGAAATTGTTTAACACTTAGGGGGAAAAAATACTCACACTCGATGCAGCGTTTTTCTCTGCTGTGGTGAAACTGCATCTGTTCCAAAGATGAACTACAGAAAAAATGCAAGTTACTGCACTCCAGGCATTCTGACTGATAATATACTTGCTTTTAAATCTTGCGCCTAACATAGACAGCTGTCTCAGAATTGTTAACTTGCTTATATTACAGTACACATGTCGCTGGAGGACTAGTGTACCACTTGGGGGAACACTAGTGAAGTCCAACTTAAGAAAACTTCAGGATTTCAGGATTTAAACAAGGAAAAAAAAAAAAACAGGAAAAGGATGTCAGTGTTAGGTTTATGTTAAGATGAGTGCACAAATAAAGCAGCGCTTTGGCACTATAAGTGGTATTATAGGCCATTAAAATAAAGAAGTTAGATAATCACTCAAACGGTTGCCAGTTGCTGGTAATCTCTCGCAAGATGTTTCTAAAGATCTGCACAAGAGACTTTACAAACATGCAGGAACGGCAAGGAAGGTATTATAAACTAATAAAAACCTAGTCCATTACCAGCCCTATGAGAAATATACTCCATTATCAATGCTGGTCAATAAAGCAGTAAAGACAAGAAAATGTCAGTTGAAAGCATAACAGAACCACTCCTTGACCACCAGCACCTTTTGAAGTGTCTGATCCCATGTTATTGTCTTTAAAACTTGTGTGAAGTGTTGAATTGTAATTGCTTTAACCCATCAGATTGACACATCATATCCATTATCCTTTGTTTTGAAATAAACCTTTAGGAAAACTCTGTACAGGCTTGATGATTCATCCCACAACACAATTTAATCTTAAAACTTTACATTTTCTGCAACTGATTCAGTCACAATAAGACACCTTGTGACAGTTTATTTCCAGCTTCATCCATGAAGGTTTTTACACCCTGTAAAGGTGTTGTCACACATGTGCAAATGAGCTTTGAAAGTAGAATTTGAGGAAGACCAAGAGGTCCAACAAGCAGCTTGAACAAATGACCCTCAGCAGGTTATTCAACAGTGGAATTTTTCTACAGCATACAGCTGATCTAAACTGGATGGAAACCCATTAAAGGATACAAACGCAGGGCAGAATGAACCTCGTATGATACCATCTCTGCCTTTAATCGTCCTTGTCTTTTGCTCCGTGTTTTAAGATGCGTGTGAATGCTACGTAGTTGAAGTTGCCTTTCTTGTCTATGGGCGCCTCCCTGAAGAGTTCGTCAATCTCTTCATCTGTAAACCTGTCACCCATTGTAGTGAGCAACTCCCGCAGATACTCCTCCTGAATCACACCTGTGAAAACATGTTTTAATCTTATGAATGCTCAGGAGTTGATGCTAACGCTGCTAAAAAAAAATAAGTTATTTAGCATGTTAAATGGAGTGAAAACAGCAACACAGATACAGCATTTCTCACATAGCCCTCCATCTGATGAAATAATGACAGACAGCATGAGGTGTGTTCATACTTAATGTGCTAATAACTTATTTTACATCAAAAAGTTCAACTCGCCTGTGCCCTCTTCGTCGAAGCAAGCAAAAGCATTACGGATCACATCCTCTGGATCTGTGCCGTTCAGTTTCTCCCCAAACATGGTCAGGAACATCGTGAAGTTGATTGGGCCTGGTGCTTCATTCATCATGGTCTCCAGATGCTCATCTGTGGGATTCTTACCTGGAAAGTAGGGGGGGGGGGGGGGGTTTAAGAGCTCTAGACTGTTTTTTTTATCACATGTGCTATCAATATCAAAATGTCTAAACAAAGATTAAGTGTACCTAATGACGCGAGCATGTCATGAAGATCTTCTTTGTCAATAAAGCCATCTCTGTTTTGGTCGATCATATTGAAAGCCTCTTTGAACTCTTGGATTTGAGACTGATCAAACATAGCAAAGACATTGGAGGTGGCACGCTGGGGACGCTTCTTGGTGTTCTTCGCCTTGGCTCTTTTGCTCGACATATTGGCAGTCGGTAGGTCCTCCTTCCTATAATAAATTTTGTTGTGGCTGTCAGCTGAGCAACAACATCAACAAACTTATAGTTACCTTAATGGATTAAGTTATAGTCTGACCAGCCAGCAGAATGAAAGTCTGGAAGAAATAACTAAAGGTTACCCCCTGCACACTGGACACAGGCTATTTATTAAGAGGCAGAGAGAAACGAAATGTTGGCAACTGAAAAAAGAAAAAGAAGAAGAAAAAAAAAACATTGCTGTGGCAACATAATGTTAACTCTAAAGAGAAAGTCTGAACATCAAATAAATCATCAAATTATTGTCATATTATGATTTGTAGCGGTGAAAATTGTAATTTACTAGCTTGTGGTACATTGTGTTAATATTACATTGCAAGAAATTTAGCTCGTGGCACCCTGCAACACATTATCTGACATTAAGAAACACAAACACACTATTATTATCATCATCATGGACAGTCTCCCTTCCAGTGCGTATTGATACTTTAGTTACTCTATATTAATCGTGTAACATAGATGCTACGCGGCGTAATTCATGTAACCCCCAAAAGAAATAAAACGCTTTATCACCGCTAGTCCCCTCTTGACCTACATAACTGGTTGATTATAGCTAGTTTAAGCGTGCTCATAACGATAAAATCAGAGGAAACATTTCTTGTTTCCTTAAAACATGTTGTTAACAGATGAAACATTTATAACCCACCTCAAGAAAAATTGAAGCTACAGTCAAGAGGATGCGCACACCGTTATCAACACAGCCACAAGCTGATGTTGGACATCAAGGTTTTATTTCCTGTTTCCGAAATTGGCCAATCAGAGCAAAGCTGGAGCTCAGGAGGGTCAAAGCTATGGCGAGACGTTTGAGCATTTAGTTCATATCTTTGATATCGAACAATAGTTTCTATCACTAGTTTGCACTATGCAAAAACTAGTTAACGCATACTCAAATTTATTTATTTATTTTTATTTATTATTTACCAGACTAGAGGAATACATCTTACAGTACTAGTTACTATTACTAGTAACTATTTTTCAACAACTATTTAATTTTTCTTTTAATTTCTCATTCTCTTTCTTCTTCTTCCTCCTCTTATATTCTCTTTTTTTATCTTTTTATTCTCCTTTCTTTTTCCTTTTCTTTCTTTTATTTTATATTATATCTCTTTTTTTTTATTTCTTTTATCTTATTTATTTTTTTTTAGTTAAATATATTTTCTCTTTATCTTAAATAAATATTTCTTTTTTAATAATTATATTTTTCCTTATTTTTTTTCTCTATATTCATTTTCAATCTTTCCTATTCATTTTTATTATTTAGAGTTTATTTCAGGACTTTTCTTTCTAATTTAGATTTATAATTAGATTTTATGCTTTAAATTTTATATTTTTATTTTCTTCATTTCTTATTATCTAATATTCATTTTAATTTTCATTTTATTTCTTTTTATTCTATCTTTCTTTTTTTCTTTTATTTATTTTTTAAATTTCATTCTTTATTCTTTTATTTTATAATTTGAAGAGAAATAATAATTTATTTTATTTCTTTTTATTTATTATTTTTTTTGTTTAATATTATTTATTTAGTTTGATTCCTTATTTTATTCATTATTATTTTTTCTTTATTTTCCATTTTTTATTATTTATCCTATATCTCTTTTATTTATATTTTTCTTATTATCTTTTTTTTTTTTTTCTTTATTTGAATAAATTTTACTTTATTCTTTTTTTATTATCTATACTAATTTTTAAATCTTAATTCTAAATTAATAATTAATACATATATATTTATTATCCATATTATATCCTTTATAATTCAATTATATTTTTTATTCTTTCTTTTTCTTTCGTTTTTTATTTTTTTTTTTTATTATTTTTTAATATCATTAATTAATTTCTTTCACAATTAAATTTACTATACTTTATTATTTAACTTTCTCTATCTCATACTTTTCTTATTTTTATCTTTTCTTTTTTTCTTTTTTCTTTTTAATTTTATTTTTTTTTTTATTTCTCTTTATTTTATTATTTAATATTCATTTTTATTCTTTTCTTTTTTTTTCTTCCTTTCTCTTCTCTTTTCTTTTTTTTATTTACTCCCTCCTCCATTTCTATTTTTTACTTCCTCTTTTTTTCTTTCTTCTTATTCTCTATTTTTCTAACTTCTTCTGTTTTTCTACTTTTCTTATTTATATTTCATTTCATTCTTTTTTTCTTCTTTTTCTTCTAAATCTTTCATATCTATTCCTTTCCCATTCTCCATTATCTTCTTTTATTTTTTTTCTATCCATAAATTATTTATAAATAATTGTTATATCTCTTTTTATTAATATTATATTATTTAATACAATATTTAATGATTACTTTTCTTTTATTCATCATATTACTATTCCTTTCCTTTTTTTCCATTTCCTATACTTTCCTTTTTTTCTATTCTTTCTCCCTTTTCCTTCCCATTTTTCCCTTTTTCCTTCATTTCTCCCTTCATCTTCCTATCTTTTCCTCTATTATTTTTTTATTTTATAATTTCCTTTTCTTAATATTCTTCTCTATATTTATATAATAATAATCCTTTTTATTCATCTCTCATCTTTATTTTTTACTTCTTCATCCTCTCATTTTTTTTTTTTTTTATTCTTTCTATATCCCTTTTTTTATTAATAACTTCTATTAATCTCTTCTTCTACTTTTTCCTTCATTATTTTTTTATCATCTTACTATTTCTTTTATTCTTATTTTATTTTTTTCTATTTCTCTTCTTTTTTTTTTTATTTTACAATTCTTCCCTTTTTTTTTCATTTTTTATTTTTTTAATATTACTTCCTTTTTAATTTTCTCTATTAATCTTACCATTCCTTATTTATTTTATCCTTTTTCCCCTCCTCTTCCTTTTCTCTTTATTTTATTTCCATATTTAATACTATTTTTTTTATTTTTCATATTCTTAATCCCTTTCTCCCCTCCACCTCCTAATCCTCCCCTTTTTTTTTTTAATCTTTTTTTTTCTTTTTTTTTTATCCTTTTAAATAAATTTTCTTCTTCTTAATTTCCTTAATAATTTCTTCTTTCTCTTATTTTTTCCCTTATCTATATTTTCTTTTTCTTTTTTATTATATATTCACTTTTCCATTCTCTTCATTTTTACACTTTTCCTTTCCCTCTTTTACCTCTTCTCCTCCTCTCTTCTTTCTCTTTTTTCTCTTTTTTTTTTTATTTTTATCACTTTTTATTTTCCTATTACTCATTTCTTTATATTTATCTTTTTTTCTTCTTTCTCTTCTCTCTATTTATTCTCATTTCTACTTATTTTAATTTTTCCATGATTTTTTTTTTTTTTTCTTTTTTACCTTTTTTCCCTTTTTCTTCTTTATATTTATTTTTCTCTTCTCATCTTTTTTTTTATTTTTTATATTAATTTAATTTTTTTCATATTTTCCTTTTTTATATTTTATATTTATTTAATTTTTTTTATTATTATATTAACTACTTACACACTATTTATCTCTTCTTCCCCTCTCTCCCTCCTTCCTTCTCCTCCTTTCTCTCTTTCCTTTCCTTCCTTCTCTTCTCCTTTTTACCTTAATCTAAAAATTAAATTTCTTTTCTTTTTTTTTAATATTAATTTATTAATTTTTTTTTTGATTTATTATACTTTTTATTTTTTTATTTTTTTTTCTTTTTTTTCTTCTACTTCTTTTTTCTTAATTTTATTACTTAAAATTTTAAATAAAATAAAATATTATTTATATATTTTTTAATCTCTTTTTCATTAATTCCTATAGTTTGTTTTTTATTCAGTTTGTTTTTTTGTAAAGAGATTTGATCTTTTTTTTCACTCCGGAGGAGCCCCCCTGTATCTTTTTTCTCTCTCCCTCTTTTCCTTTCATCCAAAAAAAAAAATTTTCTTTATTTTTTTTTTTTTCCATTTTTATATCTTCCTCCCCTCCTTACTTTCTTTTTTATTTTTATTTACCTTAACCCCCTCCCCCCCTCCATTCCCCCCCCCCATTATTTCTCCCCCCCCCCCCCCCCCCATTTCCCCCCCGTGACACTTTTGTCCAACTAGTTATAAACCTCACAAGTAAAACAATGCTCCATACAAGTCTTTTAAAAATATTCCTAATTGGCTTTTTCATGCACTAGTCTAGTGGTCCCATGGGCCTGACTGTTTTTTTTTTTTTTTTTTTTTTTGCAAGAGTCTCCTTTTTAATGCTGCGTCACTCAGACCTATCAAGCATAACCGATATAATATGTGAATGCAAAAAACAGGACTATATTGATATGGACTCCATATTAATAAAGAAAGTGTGTTTTTGGCACATTACTGAATCACCACCTGGACATAGATTTTTTCCTGGCTAAAACATACTTTGGTGTTGGACCAAATTTGAAATGTGCCTGAAAATCTGGAGTTTGAAAGTGGCTGAGATTTTTCACTTGGACTCTGTTAAAACCAAAATATCCCACAAGAGATTTAGATTATGCTCCTCTGTTGTTGTTTTTTGTTTGTTTGTTTTTTAATTTATTGAAGTCGAACATTTATTTTACATAGAATATAATTATTCATCAGCTGGAACAAGGCATCATACAGTTTCATAAGTTAATTTACAAAATAGTAAATGAACAACAATTAAAAACTGGAAACAATACGATAAAATAAATTAACAATACATAGGTATGTTATGGTAACTTAAAAGTAAAACTCGTGTACTTTTACTCGTGTAAAAGTAAGGCACTTACAGTTCTTTAAAAAGAAGTTTGATTGAATTCACACATTTATTACATTTTTTTTTTAATCATTTATTATTTCTACAGACTGAAAAAATTTCATGAGATCAAGATGGAATTTAATAAAGGAGGGTAGTGATTTGAAGAATTTAGCCTTATGGATATGAAATTTACCAATCAGGATTAAATTATGCTCCTCTGTTGTCATTTCCACAGGACGCTGTATGACAGGAAGTTTGGTTACAGGGCTAAATACTTGAGAGACGGAATAAAACTGAGAGGTATTGTGCATGCAAACATTTTAAAAGTGTGGCTTTGGAGAGGCTCTGATGGGAGAAGGTGGGAATTTTTCTGCTGCGTGGTCTCAAAACACAGCTTGATCTTTCTTATTTTGTGTTCCCTGCAGATGTGCAGCAGATGTTGGTGATTGGAGGTGTGCTTCCTAATGGAGTCTGGACAAGCAGGACCAACATCCTCTCTACATAAAAGAGGAGTCAGACAAACTGTGGAATGTGGGCAAAGATTTAGTCGAAAGACAAACTTAAACCAACACATGAGAATCCACACAGGAGACAGAACATTCTGCTGTGATGAATGCAGACAAAAAATTTAGTCTAAATACAAACTTAAACCAACACATGAGAATCCACACAGGAGGGAAACCATTTTCCCTGTGAGGCTACGAGGTTACAAACACTGATGAATGACACTGACAAAGTTTGTGAGACTGAAAATAAGGGGAATAATGTGCTAAAGGAGGTTCAGTATGTTACAAGGCCACATGCTAGCATGGTAGTAGGAACCTTACAAAGAGCTAACATGATTTGATGACATTTATTTATGCATTTCTCAAGGGTCTCCAACAGCTGGTCAAGTGGGCCCGGATGCGATTTGAACCTGCCAAATCCAGGTCCATGGTGCTGACGGAAGGTAAGGTAGAGGACAAGGTCCGGTTTTACATCGCTGGCACAGCCATCCCAACAATCACAGAGAAGCCAGTCAAGAGCTTGGGCAAGGTTTTTGACAGCTCTCTGAGGGACACAAGATCAACCCAGTCATCCTACACTGAGTTGGGTGGCTGGCTGAAATCTGTGGACAAGTGTGGCCTATCAGGCAAGTTCAAAGCCTGGATTTACCAACATGGCATACTTCCCAGGATCTTGTGGGCTCTCCTTGTCTATGCTGTCCCAATATCTACAGCTGAGGCCTTGGAGCGAAAGGTCAGCAGCCACCTCCGGAGATGGCTGGGTCTACCAAGTAGCCTGAGCAGCATCGCTCTGTACGGGCGCAACAACAAACTTCTCTGGCTTTTCTCTGGTGTCAAAAGCCAGAGAAGTGGTGCAGTATTGGGACTCACATGACTCGAAAGTGGCCAAAGCTGGGATCCGAGTGACATATATATATATATATATATATATATATATATATATATATATATATATATATATATATATATATATATAATAATATTACATAAAACAATATTAAAAACGTTAAAAAATTAAAATTTTTCCCGTTTAAAAAGTACAACCATGTTATAATGATTTCTATGGTTTTTCCATGCAACGTGGTAGTTAATATCCATCTCCACTAGGTGGCAGTAGAACTGCGTGATTCAACCGGTCGGAGTTTCATATTAAATCCTCCAAGAATTCAACTACGCACTTTTGCTCTCAGAACATGCTGCGACAGTTAACTTTTAGTTGCAAGAAATTCTTAAGGATTTGTTTTCTTTACATTTTAGTGCATTGCTGCCAGTAAAATACTTGTGGTAGGATTTAGTACCTTGCCAGGAGTTTGGTTCAGGCAGAGCATTTGAGATGCCAACATTTCATCCCTGAAGTACTGTGCCCAGCAGAGGGCCGGGCCTAGAGGCTCATGTGGCCCTTCTCATGGTCTCATGGTCTAAATTTAAAGCTACCCCGGCCTTAAAAGGTCCTGACGGTGTCTTGTGCATTCTGCCGAGTGGCAGCATTATTTTTGTTCTGTGGACTGCCTCCTGTCCACTGCCCCTCACCCTGCTGCTTTGCCTGGATCTGAACTTGCTTGAGCTACTTTTGGAATAACACATCCTTTTCCCAATTTTTATCAGTTGTGGGTTTGTGGATTTTCATTTGTGGTGAGTGGCTTTACAGTCATTAGCAGCTTTGTTTCCTAATGAAGAATTGTTCTATGTATTTTCATGTTTTAGAACCCTGAACTGACCAGGCCTGAGGCCTTCTTGCACTTTTTCCATACTTGTTCATTTATTAGATATTTTGTTAATTAGCTGTCTTGCCTTTAAATTTAAGATGTTGCTCATTTAGATGTTTTTATAGATTACACAGCATGTTTGTGTAGTGAAACTGCTAATCACAGTAATCTATTAATCAATTTAAACATAGTTAATAGCTTTTATGACCCAGATTGCTCGTTTTCTTTAATCCCGTGTGCTTAGCCTTACTGCTGAGTTAAATTAATAGCTTTTTTATGACAAATACTGCTTGCATAAAGTGTTGCTCAAGCACATAACTTGGATAAAATACATTTCTGCTGTTTATGGCCATATTTTACAGATGAATTACAGATCCAGTGCAATGCTCTGTTAATGCATCATCATGATCTTCTCTCAAGGCTCCACTTCTTTTCAACCTGTTAAACTTGAGCAATACTCATTAATTCTAAGGATTTTAGCTTATTAGTTGCATTGTAGTTATGGACATCAGTTCTGGTGATTCATGTAATTTTTGTTTATATCAGCATCGCATAAATTCCTTCTGTATGATCATGGACAAATTATGAAACAGTGGCCCCCAGGGCAAAGATGTATAAAAGGTTCAGAGTTCATCTTAGTATCAAACCCAGTTTTGCCATTCCTTTTGTCACAGTGCAAGATATTGGTGATTTTGCATCACTTTTGGGCCACATTTGGTCTGACTTTCTTTGCATTTCCTCAAAATTATTCATACCCTCCTAATGAATAATTAAAAAATCTGCTGTCAGTGAAATAAGTTAAAATTAAACGAACAAGCATGATGGGGCTCCTGAACTAAAATTTTGTTGAGCAACCTTTTGAAACAATGACTGCAATTAGTCATTTTCCGTAACTTCCAATCAGATTTCTGCACCTGTTGACAGGTATTTTGGTCCACTGTTCATGAGCAAGGTGCTCTAATTTGTCTGGAACAGTTTGTTTTTTAAAAAGTTACTCTTTTCAACTACAATCAAAAGCAATTTTATTTTACTAAATTATAGTCTTGTGAATTTTATTTTACCTGTATGTATACAGGTTAAGTCCCATTGAGACACGCAGTCTCTTTTTCAAGGGAGACCTGTTTACCTAACATGCATGTCTTTAGATGGTGGGAGGAAGCCCGAGTACCTGGAGAGAACCCATGCATACATGGGGAGAACATGCAAACTCCACACAGGAAGGCCATTGTTCAAACCCCCCCATCCGAGGCTCGAACCAGCAACCTTCCTGCTGTGAGGCTGTGGTGCTAAGCACCGCGCCACGGTGTAGCCCACAGTTCTACTTTTTTTGCTTTCCTTTTTTTTAGAATTACTACTGTGAATTTAGCCTTTTCTTTAATCGGAGAGTATGAATAATTTTGAGGACAACTGTATGGGCCATTTACTGATGCTCGCATTACTTCTCAATTTGATAATATACACATTTATTTTGACCTTACATATCTGTTGGAATCATTTCTGTTATTCAATTGCTCATTGGCCTTTCTTTTAAGCTTCTTTTCCATTTTTCACAGTTTGGTAGTTTTGCATCTCTTCTTGTCCTCTTGGTCTTTTCTCTGCATTAATATTTCATTTCCTTTTTTTTTTTTTGGTTTATTTTTTGGTATATAATTTCTTTGGTTATACCAGGAGGCCCTGAATACTTATGTCCTGTAAGCGTGTTTGATAACCTGTCCATGATCCTAATTTTTTTTTTCTGTTTATAAACAAAAAAGAGATCATTTTTACTTTTGTTTTGCCAAACAAGTGAATTTAATCTTAGTCACATTTTATTACTAAGTTGAGCATTATTAAGATATAATCCCCCAAAGTTTGCAAATTGATTTAGATGCGTTACCATCTTTTTTTCTCTTCTTCTTCAAGATGCTGACATCTTCCCATTTTTTAGTTATTGACAACCCATTTCTGTCGTAGATAATCTGACTTTAGGTTAACATTTGTTCAATGCAAACATACTGTATGACAAAAATAAGAAATATTCGCTTTTGAGAAATCACTGCTGCCAAAGATAACTTATTTCCTGCTGCTTAATTTAACACAGTAGATGTAGATTTTAGTGGAGCTAACTTTCCGGCTGCTAGCAGAAAACAAAAATGAATCATAACAAAAACTTTTAAAACCATATTTTTAATAGTACCTAATAATCTAAACCACCACTCCTAATACCTAATTGCCATCCTCTGCTGTCAACTAACCCCCTAGATAACAAGTAGATCTGTAATGATAACGGTGAGATTGATTTGCAGAGCTGGTAGAATAAAGGAGTCTCATTATAAGTTGGCGGCGTGGCCATCAGGATGTCAGGATCATTACAAGTGACGCAGAAGCAGCAGCTGCATCAACAGCTGGAGGAGCAGCAGCAGAAGCATCACTATGAGAGCAGCTATTACCTGAGCACCAAGTCGTCGGTTAGCAAGCAGGCGTACTCCACTCACAAGACCACCAGCCATCGGTAAGAGGATGAGAGTGAAGCAGTAACGGCAAACGATGGGTGATACTGAAATAAAGAACAAGTTTCTCCAGAAGCAGCCAACCATTTCCATGAGTTCAGACATGATGACTGCCTTAAAACAGACTCCTTTCAAATATTAATCACTTTACTTACAGCCTGAGGGAAGTGTGTTCAGCAACTGGAAGGGAGATGCATATGGGTCAAAGTGTGTTAAATAGACAGAGGACACTTTCTGTTCTTTCACTGACTGGTGCAAATATTTATCAGTATTTATTTTTTAAAGGTAATATTAAGTGTACTTATTTTCTTTAAGGCTAAGTGGCCTTTCCTGTTGGAAATCCAGTTTTATTAACAAGGAGTGATCAGCTTTTCCTACAGACTAGGTCCTGACGAGGTCTAGGTCCTGATTGACAGTTATCTTTGTCTGTAAGGTTATGATTGCTACTGTTTGTTTGCAGGACTTCTCCAGCGGTTGTGGGTGGATTTAGATTAAATCTGTAGCACTGATGGGGTATACCTGATTGACTTTTGATGTCGGCACTGTTCCGAGACCAAATTTAAAGTTAATTTTCAGGCAGTTATCTGTTACATATCTCAGATACCAAAAAGGAGCAAAGGATGTTGAATAGTTTCTATCACAAGTCTAGAGGCAGTTTAAGATCCTCTATTCATTTGGACCTTACTACACCACATTAATGCTTTGACACACACAGAATCTTGCTATTTTTAAAGAAGTGTTAAACATCAGTACCTTAACACTTTTCTAGTTTAGAATACTTTAGGCCGAAGTCATTCTGTTAGATTTCTATGGTAATACACCAAGTATTAACCATTGATTAAGTTAGATTAATTACCTTTTTTCCCCCTAGTTTTCACAGTTTACTGGCTCATGATAAATAATAATATTAAAAAACTAATTAAATGAAATAAAGAAAAACAAACTTTATTAATCCCAGAGGGAAATCACAAAAATATTTAATCCATAACTTCTTAATCTTCATATAAGATGCATTGATGATCTTAACGTTACCACCTTAGTCTGATTTCATAGATGAATTGCCATTATTCATTTTGAAATCGTATGCTTAAGTTTTATAAGTAAGTAAATATAAGGCTTGTTGGTGATTCATTCTGGTTTCAAAACTAGTTTAAACACACTGGTACAGCACTGAGATTTGTTTAATGTATTTTCCTATCTGTCACTAACACCTGTCATTATGTAGCATGGTGAGGGTTTCTTTGTCCTTCATGCTGAGGCCGGCCTTATTGTACATGTTGGAACCTGGATGGTTTTCTAAAAAGGGTCAAGGAAAGAATTTCAGCTGTGGCGAAGAGCTGCCAGATATATTTATAGACAACTAAGCTATTTCTGTGCACACAGTTTGAGATACTGGCATCAAGCCAACTGTAAATGAACTATATGGAAGTCAGAAAAGTCTTGCTTGCTTGTATGGAAGGTTGACACTGTTTGGAACCAGTTTCCATACACAGCGTGTCAATATATGCTTGCATTTGATGTATTTCTTTCAGTAAGACAAAGTCACACATTGCAGCTTGATAAGAACATTTTATCCATTTGGTTCCCTGTTCAATGCACCCGGTCAGTTAGCTGCAGAAGTAATTTCTTGATTCTGTGGAAGTCTTTCTCCATTTATCTGTCTCTGCTGTGTGCTGAGCTCCTTGCATTACCTGATCCTGCTTTGCCCGTCGGAAATAGAGTTGACCAAAGCCATGATATTCCAGTTCTCCTCCAGGCCGCATAAATAAGCGAAGGCACACTTGGCAGAAACTGTGAGTGAAAGCGGGGCTTTAAAATGAACCTTTTCACCGTTGCATATCCATCAGCTCTGGTTCCATTTATAAACCCTGCTGGCCAAAAGCACATCTGAGGTGAATGAGTCAGAGAACAGTATAGTTCAGAGTCCCAGAGGAAGGAAGGAAATGCATCATCTTTTTAACTAAAACATCAGCTGCATATGGCTTTATGTAACTAGCACATTTATATACAGCCAGCTGATGCTGTCCATGTTATTTTTAGGATAAAACAGTAGAACCTTTTTCCACTTCTGGTTATTTTTGCTTATCATTACCAACAAATGTGTTGAATAAACATACATTACAAACAATAAACTGTAGCCTGAAAATAACTCCTAAGTTTTATTTAATTCCTCCTGCAAGGGTGAGATTTCAATTTATTTTATTCCCAACAGCACATCAGTATATCTGAGTTCATTTGACAGTGTTTGCTTTGCATTGCACAAGGTTTTTATTTATACCAGTGCAATGCAAAAGTCATATTTTCATTGCTTTTCATCTTTGATGTGTTGTCTCTGACTCTCTGCTGCCCTTTATTCCCACTGATAATGAAAATTTTAGCAAACTTTCCATAAAGAGGTCAGGTAGCTTCCAAAAACAGGTTTGCATTGAAGTGCAGTTCTTTCAGACCATTTTTCTTCAGGAATTACACAGTGCATATTTGCTGTGACTGAAAGTGTTTGTAGGACCAGCAAAGTTTGAAAATGACTCATAATGAGGACCGTTCAGCTCACTGATGTCATTTGGACAATTTTTGGTAACAATGGAGGTCAGTTGCAAAGATAAAAGCACAAAATCAGGCAATCTCTTATGTCTTGATCCGTTAATGTTGTCTTTATACTTATGGCACAGCTGACCATCATCAGTTAATGGAAACATTCAGTTGTGTAGCTATTTTTGATCTGACTGTTGTCTCTCACCTTTAAGCTCAAAGACCTCTGTGAAGACAGAGAAGGGGCAGGTTAAACTGAGCCCGCTACCCAAGAGAGCCAAGCGCACCTACCTGGCAATGGACAAGGACAAAGAAGTTATTGGTTACGTCATTCCTGTATTTCGAGCCAAGTGGGTGAAGAAAGTGTTAAATTCAGTGCAGCAGCAACAATGAATGGTAGTTTTTTGTTTTTTTTTCTGTTCTCACATCTTCATGTTTTGGATTCTTTCAGTCATGATGTGGTTCGTGGCCTGGTGGAGGCCCAGGAGGAAGACGTCACAGAGGAGGGGATTAACTATGTGGCCATGAGGAACCTGTTTGTTAGAGAGGCCAGGGAGGCTATGGAGGTCAAAGTTGAGAAGAGAACCAGAACAACGCATGTCAGGCAATCAGCAGACCGTCTGGAACTGGGCAAAACGGTGAATCCCCTCTTGTTAAAAAAAATAAAAAAGCCATTTTTAAAGGTTGTTTATGTTTTTGACACATCCTAACATGGGTGCCTTCTCTTACTGCAGATGGAGGAATGGTCTGAGTTTCGTAAGAAAATGAACCCAGACAGCCTGACTCACCCTCCAGAGTTAATTGTCAAGCCCCGTGGACAGACAGTCTGGGAGGGCAAGACAGTCAAGCTGCACTGCACTGTGGCTGGATGGCCCAAACCCAGGATTGCCTGGTAAGTTACGTTCCAAGGTCATTACTCCCCCACCCAGAGGAGCAAGAAAAGAGGCTGATGAAAGTAGTCTGTCATGTGTGTCTCACGGAAAAGTTTTAGTCAGTTTACATCAACAACCTATTTTTTTTTCGTAGAGCGACACAAAAACACACACTCTTACAATAAAAGAGCCTAAACTATAAAAATAAACACTCATTCTACTGTTTTCAAGGTATAAAAACAATGTGCTAATTGATGCCAAAGCCCACCCCGAGAAGTTCACAACCGAGAGCAATTACAACATGCACTCCCTGGAGATCAAGAAGTAGGTAATCATTCAGCTCACACACTGCATGACTACACTTTATATGAATTACCAACAATGCACATTATCTTTGTGGCCTATCATCTGCAGTGCGAAATGCAAGCAATATTCTGATCACTTATCACATGTCATGTTTTTTTTTTTTCCATTTTCAGTTGTGATTTCTTGGACACTGCTAAGTATCACGTCTCTGCCCTCAATATCAAAGGAGAAGTTTCCTCTGTGGCCACTATTGTTGTCAAAAGTAGGTAACTGTATGTTGCCGAGCATATGGTTGCTATTCTTCAGCAGCTTCTATCTACTTCAGTGAGAGGCCAAAGTTCAGGTTTAAAAATAGCATGATTTTAAACTCAGCAGGGGGCCACAGTTGTGTGAGTACTTTTCAGGAGTCAAATGGCCTTAGAGGAACAGGGTGCAAGGGGAGGAAAAAATCTCATCCAGAAGTGTGGAAGTAGTCTTTGTACTCACAGAGGCGTCTTTCTTGAAACAAAATGAGTGACTTCAATATTTCTCTGCAGGGTTCCAGGAGGGTATGGAAGAAGGTCCACTTGATCCTAAACCACGTGAGATGGCTTTGTATACTATATTTGTACACTATTGTTCAAAATTATATATTTTTTGAAAATTGCATAAAGTGAAACTGCGTTTCATGACTAATTTTAAAGTAATGGGTAGAATATGATGATAAAAAACTATAAATGTGTGTCTCAGATCTGGTCTGAGGGACACATTAATAGTGCTCAGCAAACACTATCTGTAATCTCAGGCATTAATTAATTGATCATAAGTATTTCCTTAGTCAATATTTGCTAGCATGAAGCCCACCCCATGACATACTGTATAGTTAGACATACACTGCCGAAGATAATTATCTAAATGAAAACTGAATTCTAAAAACAATTAGGGAAAGAAAGTACATAATGGGAAGTTGAAAGAAAATGTTGACTAGATTTAACACTTGAGTCTTTTCAGCTTTATAAAGTAGAGTTTTCCTCCCTGTCCCAGATGGCTTCTGCCCTGAGCATGGCGTTACCTTTGAAACAACCATCCTTGACAAATTTGATGTAGCCTTTGGCCATGAAGGGGAGACACTGAGTCTGGGCTGTACTGTCATTGTATATCCCACCGTGAAAAAATACCAGCCTGAGGTTGTGTGGTACAGAAACTGTAAGTAGATGAATCAAGTGGAAATAGTGTGTTTTCTTCCTCTAATAAGCAGTGTTTATTTCATTTCCAAGTATACATGGGACCTACTCATGTTTCCGTCCTGACTTTTTCTAACGTGTCTCATCAGCTGTCCCTTTGAAGCCCTCTAAATGGGTACACACCCACTGGTCTGGGGAGCGTGCCATGCTCACTCTTACCCACCTCAACAAAGAGGATGAGGGGATGTACACCCTGCGCGTCAACACCAAATCTGGCTTTGACACCCATTCAGCCTACGTGTTTGTCAAAGGTAAAGTGCTTTGAATCATTGGTTGGTGTTTTAAATGCAAAAGCAAAAACCTTGAAGGACAGTTAATCTGTAGAACTCCTGAAACTGGAAACTGATGCAACATATTAGAGATATACCCGGGAACTGCTTAATTCTGCTGTGTCTTTAAGTGACACAACGCTCTGCGTGAGGTTTTGGGTTTCCTCAGAGCAAATGTTTCTAAATCTGTCTGCATGCCAGAAAAGCTGTCGCAAACAGCCTGATCTGTTTGAACCAAAAAGTTTGTACATCAGAGGAAAGTCACAGGTTACAATTTTTGTGTTACCAAGATATAAAATCATGTATCCCACATACAGTAGTTATAGTGCTGCCACACAATCTGTACTGTAAAGTTATAAGTGGGTCAGAAAATGGAGCCCGAGTGTGTAATGGAGATCTGCCTGATTTAGAAACAGCAAGACTCATGTGTGTGTGTGTGTGTGTGTGTGTGTGTGTGTGTGTGCAACCTGCTGTGCCAGATGCTGAAGTGGAGATGGAGGGGCTTCCCGTGGCCCCCCTAGATGTGCGTTGTCATGATGCCAATAAGGATTATGTGGTTGTGACCTGGAAGCAGCCAGCGGTGGAGGGCAGCAGTTCCATCCTGGGTTATTACATAGACAGGTGGGTCAGCTTACTCCATGTTTTACAAAGATAAGGACACAAGTGAAATTTAAGTCAGTTTACTTTTCTTGAAAAAATCTCGTTTTGAATACTGGACACATATATTGTATTTTAATCTCCCATATAAATACCAGCATCATCAGTTACCAGGTTACGGTGGTCACATCCGATCAGCTGCTACACAAATATACAAGGTAGAATGTGGATGCGTTTTCTGTTGGCAGGTGTGAGGTGGGCACCCATCACTGGGCTCAGTGTAATGACACACCGGTCAAGTACGCCCGTTTCCCAGTAACAGGTCTGGTGGAGGGGCGTTCTTACGTCTTTAGGGTGCGGGCTTTGAACAAGGCAGGAGTCAGCCGCCCATCACGTGTCTCTGAGGCTGTGGTTGCCATGGATCCCTCCGACAGAGCCCGACTTAGAGGTGGGAGATGCACGTGATGTGTGCTGACATATTTCAACAAACAGCATCATAATTTTGAAAAGAAAAATGTCTCTTTTTTTTTTTTTGGCTAACAGCCGGGCCCTCTGCACCTTGGACTGGAATGATCAAGTTCACAGAGGAGGATCCTACTGGTATGACCAATTGTTGCAGTGCTATTATTATAAACAATAGTGAGCAGGATTATTTAGGGCATCACCATGTCAGCTGAAATCTGTGTCAGGCCTAATTAATTGGAGACAAATGGCCTATCTGTGTTCCATGCAGTTACATTTGTACCATAGCAGCCATAAGCAACTCTCAAACACATCTTTGAATAAGTCTCATGAAGAAACCCATCAGACTTTCTTTAAAGAAAGACATCTAAACATTTCTGTTTTTGCATCGGTGCTGGAATAAATTTATATTCGCACTAACACCAATAACCAGCCCAGCTGTCTCATCATAACAAGGAGTATCTTTTTTATTCAGGTGAAAGTAAGCATGTATAGCTGACAAGCATCTGTCTCCCTCTCTAGTGGGTGTCGTCCCTGGAGAACCAACTGATGTTGTGGTTACTGAGGCAACCAAAAGCTATGTGGTGCTCGCCTGGAAGCCCCCAGTCCAGCGGGGTCATGAAGGAGTCATGTATTACATTGAGAAGGTGATGAAATGTGAAGAATTTTCCACATTAGTTGAAAATATATACCTGTATAAATTAATTTTCTTAGTTCTGATTGGCTGAGTTACAGTATATCTGATGCTTTGCATTGCTACAAATACCTTCTAAATCCAAAGCTGAGGATTTGCTGGATGACTTCCAGTTTATTTTTCCACTGAAATGATTAAATTAAATAATAACAGAAAATCTACATTTGGCTTTTATAAGGGCTGCTAATTTTCTGCTAATCAGATTTCCCAGACTGCAGTCTTCTTATGTGCCTGCACTTCTAACCTTTGTCTGATCCACAGTGTATTTCAGGGACAGAGACATGGCAGAGGGTAAATACTGGTATGCCAGTTAAGTCTCCACGCTTTGCACTTTTTGACCTGGCAGAGGGAAAATCCTACAACTTCCGTGTGCGCTGCTGCAACTCTGCTGGTGTGGGTGAACCCTCTGAATCCACTGGAGAAATCACAGTCGGAGATAAACTTGGTGAGCTGACAAACTTTGCAGGTGTTTGACTATCAGCGGTGCATGCACAGACCCATGCTGCATATTGCCTTAAGATAACTGAATAACACTAGTGGAATGTCTTCCTTCTAAATGAACTAACCTTCTTTGTGACTTTTCCTTTTCTTTTTTTTGTAGACCTGCCATCAGCTCCAGGTGCTCCAGTGCCCACCAGAAACACAGCCACCTCTGTGGTGGTCTTCTGGGGGGCATCAAAGGATGTCAAACACCTGGTGGGCTACTACATTGAACAAAGTGTGGTGGGCACTGATGTCTGGATGCCGTGCAACAATAAACCTATTAAACAGACCAGGTGGGTAATTTTACTTTTTAAGACTCAAAGTATTCTACACAAATTGGACAAAGATGAATTAATCTCCAAGCTTTTCTAGTTATCACTCATTTGGAGATTTGGTGCATATTGAAATTGAGTCAGTGTAAAGTTAAAGTTCATTTTATTGCCTGTTATTAACGTAACTTTAAATTATTTCTATAACTTATAACTTTGTGTTTAACAGGCTAGTTATGCCAGAGTTGTAGGCAAGACTGAAAGTATGACAGGTGGTAATTACAGAATAATGACAAGTGTATAACACTGTGTGACAGAAAAGGACATTAATGTCAAGAACACTCACTATAAATATGCTGCATTTCACATATTCATATATGGAACAAGACTGAGCTTGAAATTAAAGCATCATTTTTTTTGTATTCTTTGCACTCATGTTTTTTTGTGATTGTTACTTTGTGTATTACTATGTGTTAGCTCTGACCTGTCAAGGGTGTTCCCTGCCTCCTTCCTGATAGCAGCTGGCTGCAGCCCCCTGCAATGTAATCAGAGGGTCTAGCCAATGGATGGATGGATGATAGGCCAAATACTCACTTTTGTATAGCCTAAGCATGCAGTTTCTGTGAGCAAATTCAGCCAAACTGCAAGTGAAAGCAGAAGTAAAGTGAAAAGAAAAAAGTGCTAAAATTTCTGTCATACTGGAGACAAATTCAGTTCTCCTGGCTGACACATTTAACAGAAAGATTTTGCATTCCCTTTTTAGCCACCTTGTGACATTAGTATGAAAGAAAGGAGAGGGTAGAGATTTTCTGGGGTCTTATGTAGTTCCACAATAAGCCATGATTTATATCTATTGAGAAATGTGGTTTTTTTTGTTGTGGTTGTTGTTTTTCATCTAAAAAAAACAATCATTTTTATGGCTTGTTTGGTACAATAAAATTAAATAAAGTAAAGATTAAATGGCTATAAAACCAGTAAGTTGCATTACCTCTAAGCTAAATTCTCAAAAATATCTTGATTTTACAGCAATCGTGCCCTCCAGTTGCCTCTGTAAAGTAAAATTACAGCTCCAAGCTGTTAATGAAAACAAACCAGTGGATGTAATAATGTTTTTATGTGTTCCAGGTTCGTGTGCCATGGCCTCACCACTGGAGTGAACTACGTGTTCAGAGTAAAGGCGGTGAATGCTGCTGGATACAGCCAGTGCTCCCCCATTTCTGATGCTGTTGTTGTACAGCCTGCTATCTGTGAGTACCATCATTACAATTCCTCTCCATTATTCACTTTACCAGCCACATTCATCCCACTCTCTCTACCACTGCTCCATCTCCCCTAAAGCTATAAATATTTATTCAAAAAAGAGAATCACTGACAAAGGAAATCCCTTTGATTTACATTTGTTTTAGTCATACTCATAACTCTTTCTTCAACTCAGAAACTCATATATCTGTGGCCTATTAGAATAATCTGATATTGTCTGTTTACTTGACTCATGGCAGCTTAACTCTCAAGCAAACAACATATGCGTGCGCCTGCATGCTGCACTTCATCACTAACCCTACATGCATGTTTCCTATTTCTGGCAGTCGGGTCATGTTTAAATATGCTTTTACTTTAAGTGTTGTTCTCTGTATAAATGTGATGACCAAGCCCAAGGCTAAAATATTGTGTTCTTAAAGAGCATGATGATGATGATGAGTCTAATGAGAGTCTCGCCTGGCTTCGGAGATTTTCTTTGTGTCAAAGTTGCCCTGCTTCTGGCCTTGAGTGTAAGTATTTCATCCAGTCAAGTGATCTTAGCATGTGTGTGCAGAGCATGGTGCGTGTTCAGCTTTAGCTCTTGTGACTGTAGCAACATCACAACACTAATCTCCACAAACATCTCTAGAACATTTGATGAGTGTGGGGCCATCTGTTTGAGATTATGTAAGATTATTACTTTGTCTTTGAAAAAAAAAGGTCTCATCAGCATATTTTCTTTCACACTTACTGATGACTACTAGCTTGTATGCTCTCTCCACAGCCTTACCTAGGAAGCCCACTGATGTGACCGTGCTGGAGGCTGTCAAGGACTACATGCTGGTGGGCTGGACCGCACCTGCTGATAATGGAGGAGCTGATATCAGGGGATATTTTGTGGATTACAGGACTGTGAAGGGAAGCACTTTTGGGAAATGGCATGAAATGAACCACCAGGCTGTCACCGCAACCACCTACAAGGTAAACTCTTGATCTTGAGACAGCCATAGACCACTGTCACAATGTTTACAAGTAGAAATATGAAGAGCTGTTCGGTGTAATGAAATCTATATTTAACTTTTGAATAATTTTTTTTTTTTTTTTGTTTGCTTTTTTAGGCTGAGAACCTGAAGGAAAATGTCCTCTACCAGTTTAGAGTTCGTGCAATGAACATGGCAGGTGTGAGTAAACACTCTTTGCCCAATGCAGCAGTGGAATGTAAAGAATGGACCATCACTGTTCCAGGTAGGAGCGTCAGCAAACTCAACCCTGTTATTACACAAACACATTTTTAGTTCTGTAAATGCAAGACCGAAACAAAAAACAGCCATGATTTATGAGGCTATGTAATTTCATTCAAAATGTGCTTTGTGCTACGTGTAAACATTTTTATGTTTATATATGTCTATGTGGAGAAAAACATGTGACCTGCAGATCATTCTCATGTAAGTGGCATGCAAAGGTTTGATGCCAAGTAAAGATATAGTAAAATTCAGATTGCTGCTACCTCAGTTTCTAACACACTTAAGAGGAAGTAAAGGAAACAGTGGAGGTTAAGCTGAAGCTTCCCTAGAAACTACATAGGGTATTGTTAGAGAGGTAAATCCCCCCAAAAATATTTTCATTAAACCTTCAGGGAAGTTTTAGCAGACTCTGGAGTGGTGGTGGCAGCTCAAGATGATATTATCTGATGGAAAAGAGTAGCTTATGAAAAATTTTCTGTATGCTCATCACAAAATTCAGCATCTGAATAAATCAGAAACACTTTGAAACAAGCCATAGTGACTGGTTGTGTTTTGCAGCTGCAATAAGAAATAGATCTGTGGAATAGAAATTGCAGTATTTCAGGGCATAAGCAGCTCTCCAATAGGTGTGAATCAATTTCAGCTATGGTTTGGGCTAGAGTTGTTGCTAATGATGCAGGAAGCTTTTCAGATTTTACATATTACCATTTTCTACTGTATACATTCTGGAGGCTAAGATCCTAAAACCATCTTTAACTCCACAATGAACATTTTCAAGAGGCAAAAGCTGAAAGTTTTTGTTTAGAGATCACAGCTGTTGGAACTAAAATCTCAGTGAACGTCTGCTTATGGACCCCAGAAGAGCAATGGCTCTAAAAAGTAGGAACATTTTACAGGAAAAAAAAAAAAAAACTATGAAAAGTACAATAAGGAATCTGAAAAACCTTAAGTTACGGTGCCCAAATTTTTACATGCCACTTGACTTTAGGTATACCCTGGTACCGTATTTTGAATGCTCAGTACTTTTTTATACTTAGTTAAGTCATTTCCAATTATTTAAAATTTTCAAATATATTTTTTTGTTAAAATCACCTTTTTGTTGAGAATCTAACATTACCACAATCGTTTTTATCTTCCAAGGCCCTCCTGTCGGTCTTCATGTTCTTGAGGTCCGTGACACCGCTCTCGTGATCCTTTGGGAGCCACCAGTATTTGATGGCCGCTCTCCTGTCAACGGCTATTATTTGGATATCAAGGAGGCTTCTGCTGGGGAGGGAGGCTGGAAGGCTGTGCATGAGAAGACCAACAAGGGGAAATACATGAAGGTGAGGTAGATGCATACATGTGTGAAATAATGGGCATAAGTCTTGTTTCTAAGTGCCTTTTCCACAACTCCCATGTACTGATTCAGGTGACTGGGCTGAAGGCTGGAACATCCTACGTCTTCCGTTTGCGTGCTCAAAATCTTGCTGGAGTTGGAAAGCCCTCTGCAGTTTTAGGTCCAATCCTGGCCCAGACGCGCCCTGGTAAGTGTGATTATGTAATTCACACATTCAGTGCTCCTACACAGGGCTGGAAAGTCTGGAAACGTTGGCAAATTTGATATTTTAAAGTATGATAAGGAGTTTATGTAACTCTTAACAGACTGTTATGTGTTATACTTTTTTTTTAATCCTAAAATTACTAATTAATTCATTCATTGAAAATATTTTTTAAGGCACCAAAGAGATTTATGTGGACGTGGATGACGATGGTGTGATTTCCATGGTCTTCGAGTGTTCTGAGATGAATGAAGGCTCCAAGTTTATTTGGTCCAAGAATTACAAGGAGATCACAGACACATCTCGCCTGACTATTGTCAACGAAGGGGGCAAGTGAGTATCCTTTGTTTGCCACTAGAGTCCAACTCTTGTCTCGACTGCAGATATTTGTCCCAAAACAACAAAAGTCTTTCCTTCTTCGTCACATCTTGTTGTGTCCTCATCTTCAGATCCAGAGCCATCTTCAATAGTCCCTCCCTGGAGGATTTGGGCACCTTCTCCTGTATGGTCACCAACACTGACGGCTTCTCCTCCAGCTACACGCTTACCGAGGAGGGTGAGTCAGCCTGCAGCCTTGGCAGTGTATATCCTGAACAGCTGCTTCAAATTAACCTCCTGCACACATTGTTGTGTGTGCTGTTGACTTCAGTGCTGGTCATCAGTTTAGTTTGAGGTCATGACATTCATCTGTTTTGCTCTTGTGCTGTTGTTACAGGTCTCATGCGTCTTCTGGACATCAGCCATGAGCACAAGTTCCCTGGCAAGTACTGAAACGTGGCACAGATTTGAACACCATTTATATTTTGTTACGTATCAAATCCAGTTAGGTTTACAGCATGATTGCTTTACTTTTATAACCTATGAGCACATGTGTCTCAGAGGTTGTTGATCTGGCACCTAGCTGTCATTACCTCATCCCCTGTACAGCTGTATAGAAAAACACATTGTTTACCTCATTAAGGCTTAATAACTGTGGTGTTTTTCAGTTATTCCCTTCAAAAGTGAAATGGCCATGGATCTGCTTGAGAAGGGCTGTGTGCGATTCTGGACTCAGCTGGAGAAATTTACTTCTGCCTGCCAAGTGGAGTATGTCTTTAACGATGTCATTGTTGAACAAGGCAAGGTACGGTTTCGAACTCAAGTCTTGTCTCATCACTATGTTGCTCTGTGCCTTTATTCTCAGTAATACTATTTATTTGTGCTTTATTACTTCCAGAAATACACAATGAACTTTGACAAGACCACCGGCATCATTGAAATGTTTATGGACTCTCTGGAAGTCACAGATGAGGGAACATTTACCTTTAACCTGGTGGATGGCAAGGCTAAGGGTACAACCAGTCTGGTGCTAATTGGAGATGGTAAGACCTCAAATGTAATTCATACCTATACATTTTATATGAATATCAGTACAGGGTTTAAATCTAAACCACCAGTTTACAGTAGCTCATTTTAGGAGCAGTACAGAGGTGTGAAAGGTGTTATGCCTTCACTGCAGTTAAAGGATTTATCCATTGAGGGGCAGCAGAAGTCAACATTTCCTTACTGCCATAGCTTTCTTGAAAGCTGTTGTTTTATATAGTTTTCAGTGGTGTAAAAGAAAAGTACTATATATGTATATAATTAAAACTAGAACTGTTTCATCATCTGGCGTTAAACGTGTATGTTTTCTTTAACCAGAATTCAGGGAGCTTCAAAAGAAATCAGAGTTTGAGAGGGCTGAATGGGTCAGGAAACAAGGTAAGGAACCACAGTCTATGTTGCATTAATTTTACTACAAATGACAAAAAAATGTCTTTATAATTGTTCTATTTGCTATCTACAGGTCCTCACTTTGTCGAGTACCTCAACTTTACTGTCACTCCTGAATGTGATGTGCTGTTGAAATGCAAGGTAAAAAAGAGAAAAAATGTAACCCTAAATTTACTTGTAATATCCTAAAAAAAAAAGGCAACCCAACGTCTTTTTTTTTTTTGCCTCCTTCACAGATTGGAAATATCAAAGCAGAGACTGAGATCACTTGGTTTAAGGACTCCATTGAGATTACAGAGGATGATGAGGAGGCACAGAAGATTGAAAGAAAAGACGGCGAGCTGATCTTTAATATTGGAAAGGTCAGCCTATTAAAAATGGAGGCTGTACTTTGGGAGGAAAAGGGTGCTTATGAGTACAGCGCTAAAAGCAATACCGGTGCAGCTAAGCTTTCTTTGTAGAGCTTGACCAAATACTGCGCTGCCAACCATCCCTCTCTGACACACTTTATCATAAATTATTAACCACTTTTTAAAATATATTCACCTTCCTGAGTCCAACAGGAGCGGTGTTTGAGTCAGCACACAACTGTGATGTACGTGGGTGTCTGAATAGAGATATTGGGAACATATCCAATGTGCCCATGTACAAAGTTGCATGTGGTTCATGTGTGATTAATTGATCCATCTCTAACATTATATTCAATTTAACTCCGCTGGTCACTTCACTCAAATATTTAAATACTCCCTTTGTGAGAATTTTGATCCGTTTAATTTTAACTAAGGTCCAGTGCCAGTGAAGTTATCTTGATGTTTCATTGAACTGTACAAACATACCTCATTAAGAGAGGGTTGGTGTCATTGCATGAGCTCTTGTCAGCTGCATTTGCAATAACTGGCTTATCTGTCTAATTCACAGTGGGTTATTAAGCAAGAGAAAAAGAAAGGAAAAGAAGGAAAAAAACCATCTGCTGCGGACGTTGCCACGCCACCAAGGCCTAAAGTCTGGACATAAACTATCTGCCATAAGTTGACGCCTAGTCTGTCCATGTGTTTTCCTCGTCTTACCTTTTCCATGTTTTCCTCCATCGTTTCCATGTTTTCGTTTTGACGCCTGCAGCATCACAGGCGGGAGAAAAGCTTGACTTTTCAGTTTAGTCGGTCTCTGTGTGGCTATTCTACTGTCTGTTGACTGTCCAAAGAATTCAACTGTCCTCCCTTTTATTTAAGAGAGTAGGGAATTTATTGTTGCCTAAAGGATGCTTATGTGCCTTTTACTTCTTACTCTAGATCTCAAAGCATGATGCGGGCATTTATGAGGTCCACCTGAGGGACGAGAGAGGCAAAGATAAGAGCTCCTTCAATCTGACTGAAGCAGGTGAAGTCTTCTGAGTGGAGTAAATAGGCGAGAAATTAAGTGGAAAAATGAGAGCTGTTAGGCTTTATAAGTGTAGTATCAGTGATTATGATGTTAATTACTGTTGTCATCCTTTCTCCCCAGGATACCAAGCTGTAATGAATGAGCTGTTCAGAGTTATTGGTGAGTCATAATCCACACTTAAGAAGAAATGAGGACACACACATAGTCCACACAATGAGGAAAATCATAGAGAGCATTTTTGCTGCATTTTCTTGAGCACAAACTATTAGCAGCATCTCTTTTATTACTTGAGGTTATTCTACTTGTTTTCTGGAGGATGAGGATGATAAAAGTCTGTTTTGTTATTTTATTTGCAGCCAACTCTTCCACCGAAATCCAAGTGGTCAGCACTGAACATGGCATCATCGTCCACTCTGTGGTCACATATTACGATGAGAATCTACGTGTTGGGTGGCTTTACAAGTAAGCAAAATAGGCTTTACATGTTTTTCTATATTCTCTTTCAGATTTCATACGCTGCCATTTCCATGAAACAAGCAAATATAGGCTACACATAAAATATTAAGTGATAAAATGATAAACTAGTTTGCTTCTGTTTTTGATGTACTATATTATCTAGGTCGACAACATGCTGCAAACATTTAAGTTGATTTTTGTCCATAGGATTATCAATGCTGAACAACAAAACAACAGAAAAACAACATCAAAGTATTAAAACCCACACAGACGTCTTTATTTAAGTTGAATAAAACAGAGGCAAAGCTTTGATTCACATCAGTGTCCCAAAAATATATAACCAAAAGAGATAAAAATTATTTAAAAAATGTAAATCAACATTAAATAAGTATTTTTACACAGTGGCACAACAGGTGCATTAAAACAAGAGCATTTGCTACACAAAACAATTTTATTAAAAAAAACACAGAAAAAAACAAAAACAGATTGCTCCAAACGTATTTACCATTATGAAATCCTGAAGCCTTTTACCTCACTGCGACTAGCATATGTCAGTGCTGCATTTAATGTATGAAAGAAGCTGCTTACTTGCCAAAAATGATGATAAATAGGATGGTAATTTATTAAGCATGACTTTTTACTTTTAAAAAGAAAAGACAGCACTGGAACACCAGGTAGCAGGCATTCCATGTACAAAGGCTGAAGATCTTCAACACAACTGGTTTGGCTACAAGTCCTGTCATTCACCTGTGACATTATACTGTTATTACTTAGAGCCATAGTTATTGTATGTAGAGTAAACAGCTAAAAGAGCATTGTAAGGCTAACATGTTTGTCCCCTTTCAGCTAATGCACTTAAAGTTGTGATGCAACATGGTAGCCTTCAGTTGGGAATCGCTATGCCACCTATGTATATAAAAATAACTCAGTCTAAGCTACGAGAACGGTTTCATTAGAATGCAATTGCGATTAGACTTCAGTAAATTACATATTTATGAAAGCAATACTTGATTTTTACTGATAAAAAGCCAAATTAGTAATACATTGGACCTCTAAGGAAAACATATTCAGAATAATCTGCAGTGATTGCTTGAAACTCACTAGTAAAATAACTATGACAGGTTTTTTACATTGAAAAAATCAGCCGATCAAAGTCTACATGAACAACTTTGTCAAATGCTTTGAACACACTAGTAAACAAGCAATTCAACATTCCTTCTTATGCAAAGATCAGCAAGATAACTTTTTATCTGACATGTATACGTCAAAGTGTCTGAGAGGAGTTTGAAATGCTGCTTGTAAATGAAAGGGGATTCTTTTAAAAAGTAATTAGGTTTTTTTAAACTTAGAAGTGTTTTTTTTTTATGTCAGTGCAACATCAGTGCAATAACCCACAAAATTTTAAGGTGCTCTCTGACAGAACATTTTAAAAACTCTTTCAAAAAGCATTGTTTGGAAGAAAACTATAAAAGCTTAAAAGGATTTTGAGCAAATTTTACATAATCATCATTATTTATTAAAATATTTTACTTCTTAGCCTCTGGAGCCAGTAGAAACACACATAATATAAAGCATTTGAGAGCTCTAAATTTCAACTTTTGCTCTTCATTTATCATCTATATCCATTTTTGAAAAACAAATCCAAATAATCATATATCTCTGAGATATCTTGGTACGAACATATTTAACGACATAAGGAGCAAGGTTATAATAGTTTTGGATTTTTAATTAGTTTCAGTTTTTATTTAGTTTTGACTTTTTGTTTTTCAATTCAGTTAGTTTTAGTTAGTTTTTTGAACCGGTTTGTTAGTTTTTATTTTTATTTTTTGGAAAATGCATAGTTTTAGTTTAGTTTTTATTAGTTTCAGTGTTAGTTTTTGTCTTTTGTTTTTTTTTTCTTCATAAATAATGCAAATTTGTGTGGTGTGACATTCAAAAACATCAGAAAGCCACTCAGAGTAAAACCAGTAGAGCAAAGTAAACAGATTAAACAGAAAAAGATTTCATATCAACCCAAGAGGCTTAGGTATTAAACAAATTTACAAAGACTAAAACTAAGGATGTTTTTGCAATAATTTTAGTTAGTTTTAGTTAGCTTTGCAAAGGCAAAATACAGTTTCAGTTGGTTATCGTTTTCTAAAAGTCTGTCGTTTAAAAAAAAATTTCAGTTAATGAAAATGTTTTTTCAATTTTAGTTTTCGTTTTTTTTGTTAGTTTTAGTTAACTATGATAACCTTCATAAGGAGGTGCACACAAATGTGTGCCAGGAGGTTTCAGAGGCTGCATATCTACTGCTCCCCTCACTGTACTGTATGAATTATCCTTTATACAAGAGATAAACAGAATATTTGTTAACTGTTCTTGGTTCACTTAAGGGCAGGGCATCAATTATATCCTTCATAGTGAACTGTTTTTGAAAATACCTGAATATCCTAAACAGGCTGTCAGATGTCAGATTGAATTGTCAACTCATTACACTGAAGGATCCTACATAGGTGCATTTGATGTGAAAGGTCTCACTTTGACGAAAGAGTCTGAATGCGTAGATGCAAACACAAAACCAGGGAATGGACTCTGTAATTTGAGCCAACCATTATGTATACAATGTGACTGTTTTTGGTCTATAGACAAACTTTAAAGAGGTTGCATCTGAAAAATGTCCTGCACACAGCAAAAAACATAAGAAGAATTGAGGAAAATACAGAGAAAGATACCACTGCACTTTCAGTGGGTCGTATGGCTGTAGGAGACTGTAGCACAAGATGAGCTGCAGAAATACACAGCATGAAAATACCGTGCTTAAGTATTTAAAAAATGGTAAACCTATTCGTAACCTTTGTATGACCTCTTAGAAAATAAAATTCCACTGATGGAAAAAAAAACGCTTGAACTATTTCCGAATAAAATATGTAGATATAATTGCAAAGGTTTCAAGGGTCATCTGCAATCACTGGTCTCTTTCAATATTTTGTTTTTCAGTAAGTTGTGTCTTGCATTGCTTGATCTCTGTTCTCCCAATGTCTTCAACAGAGATGCTAAGATTGCTGCTTCAGAGAGAGTTAAGTCTGGAGTCACAGGAGAGCAGCTTTGGCTTAAGATCAATGAACCCACTGAGAAGGACAAGGGCAAATACACCATGGATATCTTTGATGGCAAGGATGGTGTGAAGAGAGTCATTGATCTATCTGGCAAAGGTAAGTGGGAGTTAAAAAGTCAAAGGGAGAAAGTTACTCCCAAAAACAAAGAAAGAAAACATCTGATTAATTTAGACTATATTTGTGCTTATATAACTAAACAGTAATTGTTCATTTGTTCTGGTGTAGTATGGGAGGAGGCATTTGAGGAATTCCAAAGGCTCAAGTAAGTAAACAAACTTGTCTGTGTTTCTGTATTTCAGCCTGAGAGGATGTTTACACCAATAAATAGCATCAGCTGTTACAAACCTAGAATAGATTTGTACTTTGCCAGCCCTTTCACAAGCACTCAAAGTACATTTCCTGGCATTGTATAGCTCAGTAATATCCGAGATACCATATTTAGATGGTTCTGACAATCTCTTGTCTCTTTCCCTCTGTAGAGCGGCCGCAATTGCAGAGAGAAGTAAGTGGTTATTTATCTCTTGGTTTCTCCCCGGAGACAAAATGACGTAATGTTTTCTGGACATAGTTTAGTTTCTACTTGAGTTCAGGGAAATTGAAGATGCATGAGTCTAGACTTATGATAGAGGGGGTTAATGGTTCATTTACCATGTAAAAATGAACCATATGATATAGTAAACAAGTAAATGCTTTCAGTCTGACTGAGTGATGGTTGACATTCTTGGCTCTCTCCCGTGTTTCCTGCTTAGACCGTGCTCGTGTCGTTGGAGGCTTGCCAGATGTCGTTGCAATCCAAGAGGGCAAGGTAAATAAGTTAGATTCGTTTTGCTATTACATTGTTTAAATCTCTCACCATGCACCTCATCTTTCATATCATTCCTTTGAGTGTCTTTTTCCTCCAAAGTGTGATACAGTCATCATGGAATGCATGTTTGTATGACGCACATCTTTTTCGTGTTCAGTCCCTGAATCTGACTGGCAATGTATGGGGCGACCCTGTACCTGAGGTAAGCTGGACGAAGAATGATAAGGAGCTGCTGTCCGACGACCACTACAAACTGAAGTTTGAACACGGCAAGTTTGCCAGCATCACAATCGCCGCCGTCACCACAGCTGACTCTGGCAAGTACGCCCTCGTGGTCAAGAACAAGTACGGCAAAGAGGCTGGCGAGTTCACCGTCAGTGTTTACAACCCAGAGGAAGAGGAGAAAAAGGATGAGAAGAAAGACTAAAGGATGATGCAGCCTATTAAAATGAAAAGGATTCTCGACTGGGCTGTCTTTAAAGCATTTTACCCTGGCACATGCTGGTGCAATAAAGCAGTTAAATAAATCTTGATTGCAGCTGCTTCCTCCTGCGTCTTTCATGTGCTAGGCTAAAGAGCTTTTGACGTTGCTTGCCAAGGAAAAAAACATTGAGATGCATAAAGAGTCATTTTGTGCTTCTAGTTTTGTGTTCAGTATCTTGTGGCTACTGTCAGCGGTTCGTTCATAGGAGATGATTGGCCAGTTACTCGTTTTTTGTTTTAAAATCAATTTGAAGGCCAACAAAAGCAAAATAAATGTCTTATAAGACGAAAACTTTTAATCTTGGTAACCTTTGATCTTTTGACTGAGGTTTCACTCTTGTAAAAGAATGATAACACAATAATATTAAAGAATAATATGTTTCATACACTTTTGAGAAATAAGATGTCAGATATTTTACAGGTTCAATTTAACAGCTTTCTATCATGTTTTAACTGTATTGTTTGCATGTATGTTATTTATGTACTGTCTGCAAGCTGCAAGGAGAGGCAATAAACACTAACAGTGTGTATAGTAGAGGAGTGTGACAGTATAAACAGCAGTCTTACTGGTTCATTTAAGATATCTCAAATGGCTTATAAAGCTGTATGCTAAGTATAAATGGCAAAACCCTTTTTAAAAAATCTGCCTATTATGTTTCATGTTAAAAAAGTTGCATTGAAAAATGGAGAAACGTTTCTGGTACAAACAAGGGAAAATGTGATTAATTACCCAGCAGCAATTGGCAAGAGGCCAAGTAACTGATAAACAAGTTGAACAAGCTGTTTCTTTTTAAGGCTCTCCTTCTAATAAAGCTGCAGCCGCTTTAGAGATGTTTCCCTTTGATTTTAAGTAATCTCCTATTAACATCATTCATCGAGAAAAAGCCTTACTCTGAAAACTTGCCTTGTGAAAAGCTTAAAGGCCTGGAGGTCTAATGATGGCTTATTAGGGAAGTCATGCTATCTGATTTCTGCCTGCTTTCATTGCTGGTAACATTTATCTGGAGCCAAAACTGGAGACTCAAAAGGGGTCATTGCAGTTCCCAAGCACAATAAAATCTATTTACTAACTTACCTCACTCAGACAGCAACCCTTTGCCTCTGTCAATTAAGGTTCTCCAAGAAGTTTGAAATAGATTTTGGTGGGCTTGTAAGAGATATGTAACCTTCAGTCTAAAAAACAAGAAACAAGTTCATACATACCATTCTGGTAAGATAAAGGAAAAGAAAAAAAAAATCAACAAGGATAACTGTAAAGTACACGTGGCAAGGTGTAATTAGTGAAAACAAAACACAACAAACTCACAGGAATACAATAAACTAATTACAGACAGCCCAAATGTCCTGAAAGAGGACTGCAGAACCCTCCACCTTATGCACCGTAGTGTTCAACCAATTAAAACTGGTGATGTCAAAGTTTGTGGAAATATAGCATAAAAATATTGTATAATGGAAAATAATTTGGCCCAGAAATCCAAATGGTGAGGGGGTTCCTGGTCTTAAGAATTATACACAGTAGAAAGACAACTAAAATATTCAAAATTAAAATCATGAAAATTTAATACAAAGTGGGCACAAGCACATAGAATAGGGGATAATCACGCTTACCGGAAGTTCCCGGATTTTGGGCACTTCCTCTTCTGGGCCATGTTAACGACAGTCGTTCCTGCCCTGTTATAGCCTACTGTTTAAATCGGATAAACTCCAAACATACTCAAGTTTTCATTCTAGACTGAAGTGATACTAAGGAAGAAGTGGATCAAAGCGATCGATTCGCCGCGGTGAAGGGCCGAACTTTATAATAAAACACACGTTTGTTTGTCGCCGGTGGGGCACAACACCGGCACTTCACAGCATGCTAGCATTAGCCAGCTAGCGTTTACTGACGTGCTTAAAGCAACCTTTACCGATCTTGCATTTCAGAAAGCACAGCAAGATTATTTGAATATAAACAGTCCCGCCTCACTCCTAAGACACACCCCTTCATTCCCTCCACCTCCCAATGCAGAAGCAAAGGTCTGACAGGCAGGTCCGTTGGACAATCCTAGAGGTGCACCCCACTTCAAGGATTGGTTGGAGTTTTCATTGAATATTTAGAGATTGGAATAATATTTTATTTTGATTAATGGTGGGTCTGTCTTGTATTTTAGAGTTCCATTACCTCATTCATAGCATTTTACCCTGTTAGAAAAATAGTGTAAGAATGCAACATCGGTAAAGGTTGCTTTAACATTGTGCGTCTTAAAACACACAATCATCTGAAAATCGGGTCTGTACCTCCCCGTTTCCAGTGGAACAACTGGGGACTGCCAAGAAAGGAGACGCTTTCAGATGCTTGTGTGTTTTCAGCCGCACAAAGTTAGGCACGTTAACGAGCTGGCTAATGCTAGCCTGCTAACACGACTGCGCAGTCTGCCGGCCACAAACAAACGTGTATCGTTTTATTATAAAGTTCGGTCCTTCACCGCGGCGAATCGGTCGTTTTGATCCACTTCTTCCTTAGCATCACTTCAGTCTGGAATGAAAACTTGGCATTGGCGTTTATCCGATTAACAAAGTTTAACAGAGTAGTAGCTGGCGGACTACTGTTAGCAGGTTAGCATTAGCCATCTTGATGACGTGCCTAACTTTGTGCGGCTGAAAACACACAAGCATCTGAAAGCGTCTCCTTTCTTGGCAGTCCCCGGTTGTTCCACTGGAAACGGGGGGGTACAGACACGATTTTCAGATGTTTGTGTTTTAAGACGCACAATGTTAAGCACGTCAGTAAACGCTAGCTGGCTAATGCTAGCATGCTGTGAAGTGCCGGTGTTGTGCCCCACCGGCGACAAACAAATGTGTGTTTTATTATAAAGTTCGGCCCTTCACCGCGGCGAATCGATCGCTTTGATCCACTTCTTCCTTAGTATCACTTCAGTCCGGACTCCGTGAAAATTTCAGTAGGGTTGGTGTTTATTCACGCTATCTACGAAGTAAAGCAGGGACATTGAACTGGGCCGGAAGTGGGCCCTCTAAGTGTTTCAAACCGGAAGTTCGGAACACGGAAGCGTGATAATCCCCTATAGCCACACAGACATGCAAGATGAAGAAGAAGAAGAAGAGGAAAGCATACGGTATGACCAAATTCCAGAAATTAAATTCAAATACCCCAATGACATACATAAGGCACAAAAAAGATGCAAAAACGACCGCAAAATAATTAAGAAAATAAGATGCTTTACTCAAAAATAAATAAATAAACAATCTAAAATATTTGGTACAGAATGCCCAACATGAGCAAGAACAGCCACCAAAGATGTAAAATAACTACAAATCACAAATAATGGCTGAAAAGTAATATATAACAAAGAATAAAATTGATATAAGATTAAACACGGCCAATACAACAAAAATGTTAGAACATTAAAACGAACATACAAAACAGGGGGCCGTTTTCAAGTCTGTGCCCCGAGTCCCTGCTGTTTCACACACCGGCCATGTTAAATCATGTACTGCTGAGGTCAAAGTCCCAATAAACTCAGTGAAGTCCCTTTTATCTCTGCATTATTTCCACACACAATATAATATTTGAAGAATTTAACCTTTTGGAAAAGTCAGCTGTCCCACCATCAGTGAGAGTGCGCCACCGCTGTGCGGCTCTCCGTCCCATCAACTTCACTTCGTTGCTGCAGCCAGTCACACACCAGTCGGTCACGGTGGTCCAGGCAGGGGACACGTCAGGAGGCTTTAGAGGAGTTTCACGGGCAGAAAATATGGGGTCTCATTGAAAACTATTCAACGTCCTTCGTCCGCAGCATCCCGCTGAAGCAATCGAGAGGTAATGACTTCGCAAAACAATGACTTCAACACATTTTATTCGTTCGTAGCTGACTGTTAATGTATGTTTCTGAATCTACCATCAGCTAATGTTAGCTAGCGTACAAGCTGGCTAACATTTATCTTTTTTAGCTGTAGTGGATTAAATCAACCCAGAAACAAAATGACTGGATTGGACATTTATTCATCGTATTATTGGATAAACAGGTAAACTCTTAATCGTAACGAGACTCTGAACGAGTGACTGTCGCTTGTTAAGATTTCTCCGTTTACCATTAACGGTAACGTAAGGCAAACCAGGCGATAACAGTGAAGCTAGCAGAGGGCGAACAGCTAGCTGAGCCTCGTCCATTCATTTTCTTCTCGGTCCACCTTATTTATAATTCCTATATTATGGATCGATTATACACTACTTGCAAATACTGCTGGTCCACATTACGCACTAACTGGGTTTTGGTTTTGTTTTTAAATTAATTTCCGCTTCTGTTCTTTCATTGCTCATACACTGTCATTCAACATAGAAATTTCACTCAAATCACTCTGGGTTTGATTTAATCTGAGTAAAATGTTTAGCTAAAACAATTACAGTTGTAGATAAAACGTTGAAATGTTTGGAGCTGGAGTTGTCATGTTTTGTAGTAAGTTATAGACGACGTCATGGCATGAAAGCAGCGATACTACCTCTCAAAACGAAACACCTGCTCGTGGGTGGTATTTAATATCTCCCAAAATGTCATGTTTTTACAGTAGCTTTCATCGGAACATTTCTGTAAGAAAAAAAAAAAAAAAAGTCCAGCTGACCCCTATTTTCCCCATCAGTCAATGACCCTGTAAACAGAATTTACTATAACTTTCCAAATAATTGAACTCAACTTTAGGTTCACATGATAAATTTGGTAGCATATTAATCCTGGTGATTAGAAATTTTCTGTTCTTGGTTAAACTGATTTTAGAAGGATTCTGAAATGAATGAACAAATAAACTGATTTTTGCTATAACCAAAGACTAATTGTAAGAAATAGTCTCCAGTACAGTCACCTGGCAAAAGCTTATTCTTAATGTGACACACAATCCACTCTCCCCAGTTAGTTAAGAGAACCAATGTGAAATAAGAACTTCAAGTAATCTTTGTTTTCTTTCCAATGGGTCATAAATTGTTTAACTTAACAAGCCTTGTTGTATTATAGTTGATAAGCACTGTTGGCAAGCACTTCTTTATGAATAACATAAATGCAGCATCTTAAATAATGAATGACTTGAGCATAACAACCTGTATTGCTCCCATTGGCTGCTTCGCTCTGTCTCTTTTTAAACTCTTCCTGATTGGGGTGTGAACGGCAGCTGTTCAGTTGAATTTAAAGCTACATACACTGAAATGGTATGTGGGATCCAGGGTTGAAATTTGTGGTTTTATAGGCATAATATAATAATCAGGTTTTTTTTTTTTTATGTTTAGCAAAAAACTTGATTGACACATTCAAGAAAAAGGGGAGACATGCTTTAGCTTTTGACATGCTTTAGCTTTAAGAGACAATTTTACAGTGTTTTAGCTTTCTTCTTGCTCACAGGGTGAGGTTCAGTTTTAAATGCCAAAGCTAACGTTAGAACGTTGACCATATCCACTTTGTGAATCACCATGTGTACAGCTGCCAGGAATTTGGGGGAATGGTGGAAAATAGGGGATTAAATTGTCACTCCGATGAAAAATGTCTTTTTTCCCCCGACCACAGACTGTTTTTTTTTTTTTTTTTTTTTTTGAACTAAGACTGGAAAGAAAAAAGCCCGCGCTGCTTCTCTGAGATTGTTGGTCTAGTCGGATTGCCTGCATGAGTTGTTTGGTTTCCGTGGCAGTGTACAGTAACCTAATGCTGAAAGTAGTGCAATATGAACCTAGTGTGGACTGGTTTGTCAGCTCACTCGCAGCACTGGTTTCCTTGTCATCAAGTCAAAGCAAATATGCATTAAGTGATTCCAGATACAAACTAAAGCTACGCAGGAAGCGTAAACATGATCATCATACAAACATCTGCACTCTTTAAATATAGAATTTTATAAATGTGTAATTTTAGATTAAACTGTCTATTGTGTTGATGCTGTAACTTTTCTTGCCTCCAACATTAACCAGGATTCTTCCTGAAAGCAATCATGTCCACAGCTCTTGTTACACTCAGAACAGGTCCCAGCAAAGAGAAAGGAAAAAAAAAACACTACTTTCAGCTCTGCCAACTAGGATGTTGTCTTTGGTTGTGTTTACAAAAGACTAAGCAGATGAGACAGCCGGGCTGAGGCCCTTTCTGGGAGAGCCTCATGCATTATTTTGGTCTTAGGCAGTTACTTAGGAGCTAAACTAGCCAGGAAGTCACTGTAGGCCAGACCAAGGACAACATCTCAATGATGAAGAAATGTTTTGTTATTATTGCTTCAACCACGTTATCAAAAAGTTTATGTAGTGAAGTGAATTGTAACTGATGTAAGTATAATTTTGCAACTTTTTAACAAACTTATTTAATGATCTTATGGTGATTGTGTTTTTGATAGGAAAACAGAAGTTCTTCATATCACTTGTTTGAGATGTCAGACAGTTCAACTGTAATGAACAACAAAAAACATGTTCTCGTACAGTGAATGTCCCATAGGTTGACTTCAGCATCCCAGTGTCAATAACTTTCCACTCCCTCCGCCCCCTCTTGATGAGCAACGCACAATAACAAGCACACGCAGCAAAGATTGTAATGTACATGTGACCGACAGAACAAGTACATCATGCTTGGTAGTGCTTGGCTTTTTTTCCCTGAGCTTTTACTCTTATCAGGAGAAAACATTGCATAGCCGTTCACAGGAAATGGCAGTCCCTTATCAGCAATACACCGCCACCTTAAAGATGTCATCCCATTGGTTGACATCCTTGCACTCTGTCAGCTGACTGGATGAGTAGAAGTGCACATTCTGCAAAGAATAGCTCAGAGGAAGGATGGCAAAGTTTATGACAGCGTTGCACAATCGCCATTTGTTTCAGATAGCGTATCTGTGTTTACCTCTGGGAGGGTTATTCTAAGGTGATGAGGTGGGCCCATATTCGAGTTTGAATTCAGAATGGCAGAGGAGCAATATCGAAACCTGAGGACAGAAGTCATTGGTCCTAGTGGAGTATCCTGAAGTGGGTAAAGTGATGAAGAGACAGAGATCTTGGGGGAATTGGGAGCTCCTGGGAAGCAACACAGACGACAACACAGACAACAGCGAGCAGGATGAGACCTCGTCTTTGAGGTCATCTTGGTCCCTGGTGAGTCAGAACTAATGGCTGTCATTGCCTGATCTATAAGTTTCAAGGACCTTATCTTGTTTGGTTAGGCTTGTTGTTTGGCTTATTGCTGCTAGTACAAGTTTGACATGTAACCATAGTGACTCAGATAGATAATGCCAGTTTTGGGGGTACATGTCTTTTCAGACTCATACTGTTAAATGGGATGCAGGTTGTATTTTGATTTGATCAGACGTCAGGCTCAGTTGGGAGGAAAGGACAGTGGCTTGAAAAAGGTTTTGATTTGTTTATAATGTTTGCTTTATGGCCTGTTGCTTAGACCTTTGATTTCTTCCTTATATTATCTCCACTTTGTTAACACTAATAATTCAGGTGGGCAGAGATTGGCACTTGGTGTGTTTGTACTGTGACACTCAACAAGATAAAATCAAAAGTTAAAGTATTTTCTATTAGTTTGTGTTTTGCTTGACAATAAAGTTTAAAACTGTTTTGCTTTTTAAGCTTTTCCAAACTCCAGGCTGAGTCCCTTGTTACCCCTCCAAATCTTCCTGTCACGTTGTGTGTACTAACTGGTAGTGAATTGATTGTTTGTCGATAAGTCACATCTGCTTAGGTTGGCAGCTTCCGTTGTAAATCAAAAGGGTGAAGCCTTTTGAAATTGAATACACAGTTCTGACTGATTATTTATACCTATGGCAAATTTGGATTTAGAGTTAATTTCTATTCAGCCAGTAGGTTTCCTCTAGCTACCGGTGAGGATAAGGGAGAATATTCATATAATCAGTGCCAAAGAAAGACTTTGCCATCTCAGAGGCCAAATGACTCAGAATCCCAAGATACCAGCCTCTTTTCCTATGGGACCATCCATAGAGAGGGGGAATACTACCATTACTTTCTTCTTAAATGCCTAACTGTAGAGGATTGTACTGTATGCATGTATTCATTAATTATTTCTTCATTATTGTTGTTTCATCAAATAAATTAACATCCCTGGGTCCCAACAATCCTATTTCTTTCTTATTAACCATAAAACTGATCACAAAAACATTGTGTATATTTTCCAAAGGCTAGATAAGCTTTCTGCTTCTTTTGTGCAGAGATTTAACTAATTTATTCAAAGCCAAAAACCAAAGAAAAAACAGGTGGAGTTCTTGGAATATATGGAAAGCAATTTATTCCTTGCAACAAACTGCATAAAGCTTTTTACAACTAGCAGTGTGATAGGGCTGAATTCCTTGATATCTGAACATTATCTGTCCAGTTTTTTCATATTCTTCGATGCCACTCTTGCAGAAATGGTTCTATTCTATTCTGTACCCTTGCTATCCACCCCTCTGAACTCTCCCCCCATAGTGCTTTCATAGTGACATTCAGAACAAAAGGTCAGTGTGAGATAGGACTATTTCAGCCAGGTTACATAAACACAATGAAGACAGCAGGAGAATGTGTTTTTGGCCCAACCAAACAAGACCCTGATCTCACCAAACTAGTTTCAAATTTGTTCACTTAATGCACACAGGCGCTCTGTGTGAAAGTTAATTACTCTAGTCTAGTTTAGTCTGCAAAGAGGCAGAGAAGTTAGTTTGAATTATGTATGTAACTAGTCTTGGCCTGAAATTGCTTGTGAAGAAATGTACAGCTTGTGAAAATGTTCCCAAGTGACTTTTATTGTTTTGAGAAATTCTACAGCATTAATCCGCAGTTGCTTATGTAGTCTCAGCCAAAGAAACATGGCTTGAGTATTCTATTTGATGTAGTTAGCAGAGAGTTATAAATGTAAACAGGATGCCAGCTGCTTTCATTGCAGCTGGGCAGTGGGATTTATGTATGAGGTTGCCTCATTGTTTGGGCCCAGCCATTTGCTCCTCTCTCTGATGTTGCTCATGTGGGACAATAGCCAGTGATGGGATGACAGTGGCACTCTGGCAGCCTGTATGCAGGTCAGGAGATAACAGATACTGCGGGGCAGGCAGCCAGTGAGAGAAGTATGGGATGAAAGCAAAAGACAAATAAGGATGCCTGACTGTCTCAAAGAGCATACTTTAAACAAGGACAACAGTCATCTGTGAGAATCAGAGGAAAATCAAGCAGGAACACCCCACCCCTCCCTCCCAAAAAACAAAAAACAAAACGGCCTGTTAATTTTTGACCTTCTGATGCTTAAAACTGTCAATTCTCTACTCATTCTGTTTTTTCCTCCATTTTTTTTCATGAGCTTAGTCACTAATTTGTTCTTTTCCCTCTCCAGACGGACACCATGAACTACGTGGGCCAGCTGGCAGGTCAGGTTCTGGTGACCGTCAAAGAACTGTACAAAGGCATTAATCAGGCCACACTGTCAGGCTGTATCGATGTTGTGGTTGTCCGTCAGAGAGATGGCACCTACCAGTGCTCACCCTTCCACGTTCGGTTTGGCAAGTTGGGTGTACTGCGTTCTAAGGAGAAAGTGGTGAGTTCTTTCTAATCTCTGCCCTCATAAACATTTTATGACTCAACTTAGTTTGATTAGTTTTTATTGTTATAATCACAGTACATTTAGCTTTTTCACAAATGCTTGAGGGGTTGCCATAACTTGTTTGGGTTATCAATTCATTAAAGGCCTCCTTCCACTGAAAACCCGTTTAACTTGCTCCTTCTGAAATACGGAGGGTTTCCCCTTGTTTACTTACACATGCTGACTTGCTAGCGTTGCATTCCCCCCAGTCGGCTGTGCTTTCTCTTTAGAGAAACAATACGAAGAAAAGAGCGAATCGGGAACAGCCTCGCACTTCTACGTCACATTGCAAAAAGCGTATCCCACGTGGGGTTTCTATCTGTCCATTGGAAGGCAGGTAACCCTCCACTACACACTAGAAGTGAAGACAGCACGACTGTAGCTTCGGAGTTGAGAAGCTAATTAGCTAACTGTTTGTTAGCATGGCGGAACAAACTTGTTTGTCGGCTCTATTTCCTGTCTGTAAGGAAATAAGAGCGGAGGGCGGAGCTTCCTTCATACACTGATGGGAGGCAGCCAATCAGACAGAAATTCATGCGAAGGACCCGGAAAAGCCTGCCGTTGGACCACAAGCCTCTCTTCTAGTATACAAATACAGCTGAATACAAAGCAACCAGAGGGTTTTTTTAAACAGAAACGATGCATAATGCATTCAATAATAATGGAGAACACAGAAATATTAATGAAATGACCATGGAAGTACAACTTTAATGATTAATAATTGTTAAAATTTGAATTACAGTATGCTTCCTCCAGCCCAACCACTTTTTTTTAGGGACGCGCAATAATTATTGAGTCGATAATTATCGGGCCGATAACAGGAAATTATGATGTCATTCCGATAAGTCTGATATTTTGAAGACTTACCCTGATAACGTATGCCCCATAAAGTTAGAATTTTTAAGATTGGACATGCAGAAGTTTAAAATCTTACTTTGAAGCTTTTCTCACTGAGATATTGCAATTGGGGAAAGAAAGCTGCTGCTTCACAGGGGAGACCCCAAGCTGTTTCCAAACCACTTTCCCCATCTTATTTTAGACACAAGCTACCCCATATAGTTAGAACTTTTTATTTGATATAATTAGGTATGTTTGTGTGTTATCAGTTATCGGTATCAGTTTTAAAAAATGGTTATCGTGCATCCCTACTTTTTTTTTTCCATTTATTATGAGGTCAAGTCATTTCCACTCACGCATACAACACTGTTCCTTTGTTAACACAATTTCAGGGTAAAATATTTTATCTAGCTGTTCATCTCAGTTTTTCATGAATTTTATAGTTTGATTTTTCAGTGTCACTTGTGGATAACTTTTAACCTGATTTACATCATCTGGGTGCGTTCAACAAGTACACGCGGGGGCGTTCCCTTTCCTCACGCACTCCATCTGAGTAAGGCGACAGTTATAGGTGATTTCGTCTGGTTAGAGAATAATAGGAGCCAATCACTAATCGCGGGTGGGACTTTTGAAGGATGGGCGGCGTTTGTATGAAGTACATGTCCTATCGTCAGTCAATAGGCACCTATCCAATATAATTCTTGATATGGAAGACAAGTGGTCATATTGTTACACGTTAATTCATAATCAATTTTACCTCGGTAACACTTTGTCGTGGTCTGTCGATGCCTTCTGATGCTGGCCTTGGCACCTTCGACGACGGGGGGCCAGTTGGTGTTGGGGGTTGGGCACGTAATTTAGATGGCGTGCGGACCCTGTCACGTTTGAGTGTGGCTGTCTGTACACTCTCTGCCTCGGCTGATGTCTGTGTAGTACTAGTAGTTCTACTCTGATCAGCGTGCGATCCCTCTTCTGCCTCTTGCCATCCTCTTATCGTGGCCAGAGTAATCTCATGTCTCCCCACCAAACGAAGACATTTCAGGCATATCCGAATCGACTTGTCTGGAGTGTTAACCAAGTTTAGACCAAGTTCTGCAAGACGTTGGTCTACCCTCTTTCCGTAAGGAACTCCTTCAAATATGCGCTGGCTGTTGCATATGTTGCCTTTTATCCGGAGGTTTTCTTTGCACATTCGACAAAAGTCGTTCACAGACTGTACACCGCTCGTACTAGCTGTCGCCGCCGCCGCCATGTTGTTTGACTGAAGCTTTTTGAGCTTGATAACATGTTTTGATAACTCGATCCTCTATGCATGGTGGCTCTGGTGTCGCTCTGAGTTGCGTCACGGGTTGCGTCATTCGGTTCAACGTGAGTGGCTGAAGTAGCGTGTCAGTCAAGATGACGGACAGATCTTCTATCCAATCACATGCAAGAGTTTTAGAAAAAAAAGACTAATTTGAAATGACATCGGGTTAACTCCCTCCCCAGATGGTATTGCAAATACCAGGTGGCGGGAGTCAGGTTAGATAACTTTGGCCCAAAGACATTAAATACTCAATGGGCCATATACATTTCTGAAACCCATTTCAGTACAGCTTTAGGTTCTCTGTGTGAGATCTGTTCTTTCTGTAGTAAATAGTTAAGATATCACAAAGGGTAAAAACTGAAGCGGCAGACTTTTTGAAAATTGATATTTGTGTCATTCTCAAAACATTTAGCCAAGGCTATACATCTTAAAGACATGTATTCTCACCTGCAGCTCCTCTAAAAAAAATCAGGGCTTTGTTGCATGTGTGGAAACAGCTGGGTTAAACTTTTGACTTTGGTGTTGTGAGTGATGTTGGAGTCCTTTGACATAAAAAGGATCATGTGATATAAAAAGACAATGTCTGGCTTGGTTGCAGTGATGTAGACTTTTTTTTCCCCTCAAGAAGTCCCCATTGTAGGCTTGCCATTGTTTTGAAAATACAATGCCAAATCAGTGGAGCAGCCATATATACTGGGACACAGTTAAAACTGCTGCATTACTCTCCCAAGCCAAATTATATGTGTTAAAAAAAGACCAGTTAGCTGTATTTTAGGTCACAAGAATCCAGCATAAAAAATGTCCTCTTATTTACCTAAACAGCATCTTTCTAAATAATGTATGCATGGAAAGTATGTACTAAATTGACATTACCCTAAGGTACAGTCATTCTGGTTTGACATTCAACAAAATCTCCCCACGCCTGGTTCAGAAAAAACATGTGATGTCACAGTATCAGTGTGGATAATTAGTAAATGTTGGGCATAGACATCACAGAATGGAACTCTCTCAGGATTTTTATGTTTGCTGAACATGGTTGGGATATTCTGAGTTTTTTTTTCCCTTCAGTATTTATAGCTGTAACTATATATATTCTTGCCTTGTGGTGCGATCCAATTCATTATAGCTGAAGAACAGTTATGTTATTTTTAGCTCTCCTCACTTGAGAAAACTGTTTTTGTAGCACCTTGCCAGTAGTCTAATTGATGGGTAGGGATAGCAGGTTAAGCCTGCTTTGGAAGTGGGGATCATATATTTTTATGCACGTTTTTCATAAACATACTGTAGATGCCTAACTGAAGTCCCGCAAGACCATTATTTTTGCATTTTACTTGAGTTTAAGTGGTTACAGTAACATTGTGATAAATGCTGTCTAAGGTGAGTTTCTGCCAAACGCCAACATGAATGATGAGCTATTTTTGACATCTATTCTTAGAACAGTTATGAAGTGCTCTAGCTTGAAAAGATTTCTTTTACTTCCTTGTGGACCAGTGTGGATAATGATTTGTGGTGGACTGACACAGTCTCACAACCTATCCAGAATGCTGATGGGCTTGGAGAGGAGGAATGAATGGGTGGTTTCTATGGCAACAGCTTTACAACTTGAATGTGTGGGAGGAGGAAGAAACATGAACAAGGCCTCAAAAAGGGCTGTTGTGTAGCAAACAGTTAAATATGTGTCCCCAGTTTCACTTTTCACATCCGTAATTTTTCTTGCTTCTATTCATCCATCTTTTTAATTGTGTTTTGCTGTTTCAATCTTAAAAAATATTAGGAATATTCAAACAGCTTTGCATGAGGAGTTCTTATTTATTTGTCTGTTCTTTTTACAGGATTTAAATGAGATTAAGTTAAATTGACTCAGTAATATGCCTTCATTTTAAAGATCTATAGGTGTATATTGTGTGCAAAAATATGTAAAACAGCAATAAATGAATGCAACCTGGTACTGACTTTGAATGGATGAAGGGCAGCCTCATTTATTCTGTCTCTTTATTAACTGGGATTTGACATTCGCCACCCCTGCAAGAATTCCCCATAGTAATCCTGAGGGGATGAAATTTTATATTGATGCAGAAAACCACACCTGCAGTAAAGCACACCAGCAAACAGAAAGATGGAACAAGATAAATCACATACGAGGGAAACAATCAGATTATTCTGGTGGCCGCTGGTTGCAAACTGATACTGATTTGGTTTCAGGTAACAGCATCGTTGTGAGTCGAAGTCTGCCCCTCTGTAATCTCTGCCAGACGTGACCTGTTTTTCTTTTTTTTTTTTTTGTGGTGTCAAGTTTCTGAATGCTCTCCTGTCCACTGAGGTTTGCCTGTCCAACTTGAATGGCCTTGTTCTTCTTGCAGGCTCCATAGATTGAAAGCCCAGAAGACCCATATGCTTATTAGGATTTCGAAACCCTCAGGCAAAAGATGAGGCTGCACAAGTCTGCAGTGTTACGTGACACAACATGTTTTATAAGGACAAATGATACAGGGGCAGGATTGTTTTTGCTAGCTGTATTTTCACTGTCCTCGTGGTTTTTCTGATTTTGAAAAACGTCTTCATTAAGTCATTACTCGCTGGGACAGCAGTAACTAGGAAGTTGTTTGCTCAAAATCCCCCCAAACAGGGATCCTCACAAAACTATGGAATAATGGTACAGAATATATCAGTGCTGCCATTGAATTCTGATTGGGTAGGCTGCATGAAGACCACCCACAGGGACACCTGCCCCTTTTTTTTTTTTTTCATTTTAAGCACAAAGAGATCTCTGAAGCAGACCCATCCACTGAAAGAATGAACTAGTATGACTTACTGTGCTCACATTCTTGCATCTAATAAATAATGCAACACACAAGCGTAACATGTTATAGCTTCCGTGCAGATAAGAACAACTAAATGTTAATTTTCCTTTCATTTTTGGGGGCTGTTATTCTAATTTCTGTGAGGGGTCATTTACAAAAATAGTAAATGAGAAGAAGACAGGCTAGTATGTGCACTGAAGTTGGCAGTCTTCAGATTAATGGTGTGTTACTCTTGACCTGTGCTCTCTGTAGCCCATCTGCCACTTCCACAAACCCATGTTGTTACAGAAGCTAAACAAACTTTGATTACATTATCAGTTTTTATGTTTGCTCAGAAATGTCAGTCTGTGTCTTCTGCCTAATTTTTGCAGATCGACATCGAAGTGAATGGAGAGCCCGTAGACCTACATATGAAGCTTGGTGATAATGGAGAAGCCTTTTTTGTCCAAGAAGCTGAACAGCTAAATGTAAGCATATCACACACAGATTGCATAAAAGAAAAAAAAATGTCTTGACCTGATTTGTTCTGTTAGAAAGTAAACATACTTATGTTTCAACATGGTCAAGTAGCTATAGAATATATTAAAGAAGAGTCAAACTTATTCAGCATTGTCTTTATATTCACCACAGAAATTCACTGTCTTATGGTACCTTTGCTTACTTAACAGCTGTCTTAAGTTAAAAAGGAAGAGCATTCTTTGTCAGGAAACGATTCTTCCACTCTTGTTCAGTTCCTTTATTTGACAGTTGACCTATTGCATAAACTACAGCGTTCCTATTGTGACATCTCAGCACTGACTGGCCCCCTCTTATGAATTCCCTCTGAGAACAATACTAATCATTTTGGCTCTCTCTTATCAAGAATGTCTTAAGGTTCATGTCTACATTCTTACTCTAGCAGATTGTCCCTGCCCACCTGGCCACCTCCCCGATTCCCACCGAGAGTCATCTGTTCTGGATCTCAGAAGTCGAGCAAAGGGCACCACAAGATCTTGAAGATGACCCTGTTGACCCAGAGGACCCACCAGAGCCTCCTGCTCCCAGCACTACGACTACAAAAAAAGAAAAAAAGACGGAGAAAGAAACACAAAGGTGACCCTCGTAGAGAGGAGCTGACTCCACCAATGTCAGTCACTACTGGTAATGCTGCTGCTACAACTGCTGCTATGTCTAGTACTGGGCAAAATGATGAGATCTTCGAGATGGACCTGAGCTCTGATGATGAAGCTGGGACACATGTCTCAAGGTGGGTTCAGGTTAAAGACTTGTTAATGTAGCCAGTATTTGTTCATTTGAGGTGGATCAATTATCTATATTTTTTCTACCCTTGATGTAGGTCACCTTCAGTTACCACAATACGTGACATTGACCCCAAATTACCTGCAGCCAGACATAACCATGATGGCTACGCATTGTCTGATGGTGAATGGCGAGCAAGTGATGGGTATGTTTGGAGATGAACAAAGAGGCTTCAGCAGTCATGTAACATCCTTACCTCACTGATTGTTTGCACTTCTCTATCTATACATCTGTCTGTTAGTCATGGCCTGTCTCAGGCCTTTTCCCCAAAGAGTGATTCAGAACTGGTGATGAGGCCCTCCGAGAGTTTGCTCAGAGCCGAGTCCCACATGCAGTGGACCTGGGGAGAGTTTCCAGAAACGACCAGGGTAAGCACTTTGTTCCTGTAAAATTTAAAGCAGATGTCTGGACTCTTATCTTCATAGTAACCTCCCCTATTCAATACCCAGGTCACAAAGAAAGAAAAACCAGAACCACTAAAAACTGTGACGATCACCCCGTCAGAGAGCACCCACTTCCGTGTCATCCTCAGCTCGGAGGCCATGGAGAATGACGCTCAGACTGAAAAGGAAGATAGTGGCCCCTCAGTGTGTACCATAGTCAAGCCAGAGCCACGCACCCCTCTCACCACTGTAACACCTGATCATCAACTACCACATGTTAGCACCATAACCTCCGTTGCAAGTCCTGTAACCCCCACAGAGCCCCTAGATGTTCTGCCGTCCAGTGTGACAACATCCACACCTGCAAATAACCAGCAGAGTGATTCACCTTCAAAGAAGAAAGGTACATTAGGTCACATGTTGATGTGGTTTGCACTAGTTTTATTTGCACATAAAGTAATAGATAATTCTATTGTTGAATGCAGGAGTCCCAAAGAGGAGTCAGCATCAGGGTCCTGAAGATATCTACCTAGATGACCTGAATGTACTTGAACCAGATGTGGCTGCAAGATATTTTCCTAAGAGGTTTGCTCATGCAAGAGGCAACTAATTGCCCTAATTGCTTGACCTCTTTTAATTAAAAATGTGCTCTATTTTAACTGAACACATGTATTATTAATACCCCTCTTCTAAAATAACACTGAAGGCCAGTATCATTTTCCCTTTCTTTTTCTGTACCTTTATCCCACCAGTGAGTCGGAGGCAGCGACTAAGCATTGGATGGACTCGGAGATGCACTCTGGTTCACAGTCTCCTCAGTCAGTGGGTAGTGCGGCTGCTGACAGCGGGACAGAATGTCTTTCTGACTCAGCCAGTGACCTGCCTGATGTCACCCTTTCTCTGTGTGGAGGTCTCACAGAAAATGCTGAAATATCCAAAGGTACTTAAAAATGATAAAAATGTCTCTTTCACAGAAGATAGAACCTTTTGTGTAACAGTAAAACTGCCTCGCTGTGTTGGTCCCATGAGAAGCTCTGTCATTCAAAAACAAGAAGCGTATTTGTGTTAGTGTATTAGATATAATCTTGTGGAAGTGTTCCATTGAAGCCCTCTGCTTCTGTGACATAAGAAGTGAAAAGCATCTTGACTTATCTGTGTAATAAGATGTTCCGGTTTACAACCACTGACCTTTCTATCTGCTGTCTTTAATTAATTCTCCTCTCCTGTCTGTGCTTGCAGAAAGATTCATGGAGCATATCATCACGTATCATGAATTTGCTGAAAATCCAGCAATTATAGATAACCCCAACCTGGTAGTAAAGATAGGAAATAGGTTTGTAAGCCTTTATTATTTAATGTAAAATGAGAATTTGTATATTAGGGGGCATTATTGCATCTTAACAATAATGTATGTTCTTAGGTATTATAACTGGGCACTAGCTGCACCACTGATTCTAAGTCTCCAAGCATTTCAGAAAAATTTACCAAAGGTAATGCAAGTTTTATATTTCCATTTTATAACATTTGTATATCAGCAATGAGTTTTTCACTAAATAACTTTGTCTTGTTTGCGGTAGGCTACAGAGGAGGCCTGGGTGAAGGAGAAAATGCCAAAGAAGTCAGGGCGTTGGTGGTTCTGGCGAAAGAGGGCAGATAGTACAATCAAGCAGGTGAGCACATTGTATAGGAGCTGAAAAGAATACCTGAACTGCTTAGAATCCGCTGCCAGTTTCACTTATCAATCTGCATTTTTATGTTCAGGGTTGTGAGCTTCGATCTAATTTTCTGTTTTGTTTATCAACTATTTCTTTTACTCTCCCAGTCAGAGACGAAGCTCGAAACCAAGGAGGAAGCTCAGTCGGCAGAGGAAGGACCCTCCATGTCTCAGGAGAACTTGGCCTTACCGTACGTGATGCCCAGTGCCTTCTCCTGTGTACCATTAAATGATTTGGCAACTTTAAAAAAAGTCAGTTATAAAATTAAATGTAGAATGGATACAGCAAAATTATTTTTTATGAAAGGAATTAGGATTTACAACCAGTACATGTTTTTTGTACATTTATTCATAATTGGTGTTTTTTACATTGAATTGCCCTGAATAGACACCAGTATCTGTGGTTGCCCTGCAGGCCCAAAGTAGGAGACACATCCAGTGATGAAGAATCCAAGGAAGTGAGTGCTGTGTCTTGTCAAGAAAGACTGCAGCCAGGAGATAGTCAGCACCACTCCAGCCCCCACACTTACAGGAAGTCACTGCGTCTCTCTTCTGATCAGATAGTGAGCACATCCTAACACCCTTCTTTCATCGTTTTACCTTAAAACAAAGGCTGCTTACTTATTTTGATTTTTAACTTGTAGCTAACAAGTTGGAAATGACTCAGTAAATTCCTTTTTTAAATTAAATCTTACATGATTGCTAAAATCCAGTATTTATCAGATCACTGTATTTGTTGAAATTGAAACTTTTTTATTTGGTGGTTCAGACTGCCCTCTGCTGGCCAGCTGTGAACTCTTAGTTTTTACTCATCTTCCTGTCAGTAGGGGGCATTAAAGACCAGTATATGTTCATTGTACAGTGTAATAAATCATTCTGAGTTGGACTCCCTTGGAGTGAATGAAATTAACAGTTTTACTTGATGGCTTTATGGTTTTCCTCTGTGTTTGTAGGTCAGTTTAAAACTCAAGGAGGGGCCAAATGATGTAACATTCAGCATCACCACCCAGTACCAGGGTACATGCCGTTGTGAGGGAACCATCTACCTGTGGAACTGGGATGACAAAGTCATCATCTCTGACATTGATGGCACTATCACCAAGTACGTGTTTAATAAACTGTCCAACCTGTAATTACACCACATCACTGTGGTAATATGCATATATTATGTTATATAATATACTCCACAGTAGTTACTGTAGTAACTTCAGTAATGCATTAGAAAAGAGCCAAATTGAGGGCAGCACATTAGTTCTTTATGAAAGTTGATGAAAATGTCCTAATTGCCAATAGTGCTGCACATCAAGGAAACCCACTATTGCTGTTGAAGTCATTCACATCATTAGGAGTTTTACTGTGAGTGCAAGTGAATTAGATCCTTTCCTTCAGTTTCATGCTGGAATTACTGAACATTATAAGCTGTTATTTATATCAGTCACTTGAAGGAACCTCTTTCACTTTTTGCTATGAAATGTAGATTTTATATTGAATTAAAAGGAGCAAATTAAATAATGCTATATAAATGCCCATTAAACTAAAATAGGAGAATTTCTTGCATTACTAAGAAATATTCTGTTGCACAGCTTCTGAAGTCGTTGTAGAGCAATTTGGCTTTTTTCAGTCAGACATGGCTTATTTAATTGTTACAAGACAGAGCCTATAAATATATAAGAGGTAAAACAAGTGATCAGCACCAATAAATCATACAAAGAATTGTTCATCTCCATTATCTTTTTTACTTTGATAAATAATCTGTATTTTAGCTGCAGTGGACTTAGTCTAAAAAAAGAGTAAACGAAAAAAAATGCAGGAGGCTGTTTGTATGCAGTTATGTCTGCAGTACTTTTATATTGCAAAATAAATGTTTCAAAATATTTGAAAGGTTGAAGTGAAATTTTAGAAAAGGCTGAAATGAGTTTTACCATGGATGCAATCAAGTTCTCTTTGATAGCAGACATGAAGGACGTATTCCAGTTCTCCTTATGTAAAGCTATTAAAGTATCTTAAAGCGTGTTACACTCTTTTGAAACAAAACTGATGTCTGCAGCTGTTCTGTTGCCCACTCCAAGGGTCGAGATCAAACAGGTCCAGATCGCCTGCAGCTTATTATCTCCATGACCCATCAGGCCAACCTGTGACATGTCACGCTTTGGATAACAGGGTGAAGAGCACATGGATTATAATGAGCCCATTTACATTTTAGTCTGTAAGCATGGGCCATCATTGGCTGAGTGTCAGACAGTGACTCCCCTCTGGGCCACTGATCTTCATTAGCAGAAAGTAGCCCATAATGTTCTATATTTATGATAAGATGATAAAGTAGTTTGGGTGCTTTATTTAACCTCTTCTGAACAGTCTGTACCAGTAGCCTGCTTTATTTCCCACTCACTCTTTGGCTGTGTCTGTCACTCCCCATCTGCTCCATTTTAGGTTTCTGAATGGTGTGCCATGCAGATTCTTCCCATTATGTCAATTTTTTTTGGTTTGTTTTAGGTCAGATGTGTTTGGACAGATCCTCCCACAGTTGGGGAAAGACTGGACCCATCAGGGCATCGCAAAGCTATACCACTCTGTCGCTGAGTAAGTGCACAACACCACAAATTAAGCACAGAGGAAGAATAAATGGTCTGTCAGTGGTTAGGAGTGCCCGTGTTTGATTGCCTTTTGGCTTTCCCTGGAGTTGATATTTCCTTCCTTTTTTTTGCGTGGACTGTGCTGAGGTGGATGACTCAGCAAGTTTAGAGGAATCATTGCAAAGCTAAAAGCATCATTAACTGGATTTTCTCTAAAGTTTTCAACTTTTGGACCTCTTTGATGCTTTAGTCACAAAGAATGCAAATTAAAAACACGTAGGAGGAGGTATGGTATGAAGGGAATTGGCAATTGCGATAAGTACACCTTCCCTCACTGAGATTGTCTTTGTTCTAAGGATTTTTGGCACATTTTGACAACAAGGTGTAACTGGTCTAATTGAACTGATAGTCTGAGAAGTTGCTGTTGTAGTCTTCCCAAAAATGTGGATTGAAATGAACACTGACGTACAATGCTTCTCCCATTGGCAGGAATGGCTACAAGTTCTTATACTGCTCCGCTCGGGCTATTGGCATGGCAGACATGACAAGGGGTTACCTCCAGTGGGTCAATGATGGAGGCACCATCCTGCCACGGGGACCTCTAATGCTGTCTCCCAGCAGCCTCTTCTCTGCATTCCACAGGTACAATCACCTGTGCGAACATCTGTCTTTGTCATTATCATAAAGTTCATTATGCTTGTTAAATCCTTTTTATCCCTTAATCCTGCTTCCTTTTTATAAACCAACTTTTTTTCTCCCCTCAAACTGAATCATTTTTATGTGCATGATCAGTTTTATTTTATTCAGTCATCCCTGAATTTTCAGTCCCAAAATCTATTCTCATTCCGTTTTTTTTTTTTTTTTTTTTTTCAATTGAATAGGTATTAACTAAGTTGGTAACCATGTCATCAGCTCCTAGAAGTACTCTCATGGTCAGCATGTTCGAACGATATCTTTTTATCTTAATATCTGTTCTCCGTCCTTCCTGTCCCTTTTGGGAAAAGTCTAATCAGGAACAGGAAATGTCTAAACTTTAATGTGGCTGTACTGTATATTAATTTGCTTGTTGTATTTGGATCTTAAGCAATGGATTTAAAAAGAAAAAAAAATAAACTTTTTAATGTCTTATTTCTTTTCATCTTAAAAGGAAACCATAAACACCCCAAGCAAAAAACAGAAAAATTGTAATCCTTGCGTCACTCTGTTGAAAATTGATGCAAAAATGGTATGAATCTTGTTATTCAGTGAACATGATTCATACTAGGGGTCTCACTAATATATTTTTTTGCACTACATGAAGCTGTTAAATAGCTATCCAAATGAATAGTTTATAGTACTCTTTAACTGTTTAAACAATTCAACCTTCATCATATTCTTCAAAGCCTCTAGCTGTGCGTGGACACAGTTTTCAGTGGTTTGTTGGCATAAATCATTTTGCACAACTTCTACCTGTACTTTAGATATGTTTCCAACAGACACAGTGAAATACAAGTCCTGTTCTCACACATGTGTACTATGAAATATGGTTGAAATCACAACAGACATACAGCCTCTTTTCCCTGCTGTGCAGCTATGGAAACAGAAACTGTGCGAGTAATTCTGTTGAACGCAGCTTTACTGTGTTTTGAATCATCTACTTCAGCAGCAGGGATCTTTTGTGACCTTGAGTCTTATATATTATGGTTACTATAGCAACTTGCAACGAGTTTTGAGATTATTCACTAGGCTGCAGATACATTATTCAGGTGAGTCTCTTGACTTTTATATTATTGTAGGAGAAACACCTACCATCCTTGCATTCAGACTCCAATAGGCTTTATGCACAGCTCCAGTACTTCCTGAACTTAATACTGCACCTTTATTTCCTGTCTTACATGATTGGATGAACTGATTAATCCAGGTGTGTCTGACCTCAGCAAATGATCAGACACACCTGGATTAATCAGTTCATCCAATCATGTAAGACAGGAAACAAAGGTGTAGTATTAAGTTCAGGAAGTACTGGAGCTGTGCATAAAGCTATTTGTTTTTTAGTATTTGTGGGGGGTGCATCCACATATTGGGAATTCACACGATTAATGCATTGGTTGTTTAAAAAAATAGTTCTGGAGCCACCAGAGGACTGAAATTAGATAGAAGGTGAAATATATTTGACCAAATTACTTGTAACTCTCTTGATTCATGGTCCGGTCATGCAAACATGTGTGGCTCCTAATGAAACTGCCTGCTTGTTTCAGAGAGGTCATAGAGAAGAAACCAGAGATCTTCAAGATTGAATGCCTTACAGACATCAAGAACCTGTTCCAGCATAACAAGCAGCCATTCTACGCCGCCTTTGGGAATAGAGCTAATGTGAGTTAATGCATGTTTGAAGATGTCAGACTGCTAGACATTAAAGAGCTTGTGTTTGGGGTTTTTCACATGTCAGTGAAGTAGTGTGTTTTTTTCAGAAGTCGATGGAGTCAGGGTGTATTATAAGGTTAACACAGACACAAACATGTGAAATCAGTACTGGGCTGAACCTAAGCTGAGGTCACTGGCGGATTGTGAGCCCAAGTGACTTCATCTGTGGAAGCGAGCTCAAGTTGGGCACAGCATCCCGTCCTCAGCTGTGTAAACACCAACACCCACATGAAGCAGCCATAAAAACTCTCGTCTTGCTCTCTAAAGAAAACAAGACAAAAAAGAAGACATACAAACACACACAGCCTTGCTCTTGCCCACCAAAACATTTACTTTAGAAGTATTGCTAGCACATGCATTAGGTAAAACAGGAAGTCTGAGGTCGATGTTGTTATTAATGCATTTATTTCAGTGTGCATTATGTATGAGAGGCTACTCTCTGAGCATTACATAATCAGGTGTGTCTCAGATGGCGCGTAAGGGTTTGTCGGCAGCTTTTTTCCCCACATAAACAATTTCAATTCCATATTTTGTAGACGGGAAAACCATTTTTTTGTTTCTATTTATTAATTAAAGAAGATACACAGTAGGCCCTAAATTGTAACATTTACAAATATCAAACTGTTTGAAAGTGTGAATAATCTTATGTTTCGGCTCAGCTACTGCATTAAAACATTCATCATTGTCTTTGTTCAGGATGTTTTTGCCTATAAGGAGGTTGGTGTTCCACTCTGCAGAATCTTTACAGTTAACCCCAAGGGAGAGCTGATCCAGGAGCAGACCAAGGGCAACAAGTCCTCGTAAGTACTTGTTTAAAATGTGTGTACTCATTAGGGGTGTCACAATTTTGCTTTTTTTTTTTCTCATCAAAGTCAATTATGTCATGGTCTTTAGCATCACAATCAAAGAGGATGACAATCACCTCCCTCCCTCCAGGTTTAAATACAACAGGGAGGTTTGTAAAGAGGTAAAGATACATGACGATGCAGCACATTGTAGCCGATGCCACTAGTTGTTGGTACTATCACTTGGTGCAATGGTATCAAGTCAGTACCAGCATTTCTGTTGTACTGTCAGCGCCTGTACTGCATTTTCATGGTGCAGAAGGTGCTAAACAGGCGAGTGGTGTTCATCCGCCAAGCGAAACAGTTCAGTGAAGATGGCTCAGAGTGCTGGGGGGCAGCTGTTCCGCCTCATCTTGTTGGGGAAAAAAAAAGGAACAAGGAGGAATATATGGAAGTGTTTCCTCTCCATTCATTTAGGAGCAGCAGGCCGCCATTCTTTAATCCCAGCCACCCCCCCACCCCCCCACGTGTGCCGCATTTCGGTTGTGCCGCGGTTTCGTTCCAATCTCCATGGCGCATCATGAATGGCTTTTGATATGTGTCGGATGTCCCCGCATCTCTGCACGCTGTGAGCATGTGAGCCGCAGAGTTTGAAACTAAACTGCTGCGTTTGGCCCTGATGTGCATCGGCCAAAAGGCTTTGATGATCATTAATTAAACTTTATAAATAGTACTCTTGGAGGACGATCCATCAAAATCAAGCCAGTGAATCAATACGGCGTATCTGCTTTCACTACAAGTGGGTGTGCTTGGACGTGTGGGCTGTTACCTTTCGTCCTAGTTTTCCATTGCATTTGTGAAAGTATATTAATTATATATAAAGAAAATGTTTCGATCTTTGGTTGCTGGTATTTTTAATGCTGATGAAAAGCATTGAACACAATATTGTTTTTTTTTCTTTCAAACACCTGAAGGCTTCATACCATTACAGACCTTTTTTATTATAAACTTATATATTTTTTTGTTTGTTGAATGATTTAATGAGTTAAAGCCAATGATCATGGACACCAGTCTAAAAATGGCATAGGCCTCCTGTGCTGTAAGGGAAAAAAAATTTAATCGAGTCAAGGATTTGAGAATCGTGACACCCCTTGCACTCTTTGATCTCACTGTTCTAGTTAACTGCTGTCTTATTTCCTGCATTTAAGACTTTTACTGCATTTTAAAACATGTTGGAATGAAAAAAGGTCAACTTTTAGCGCTCAAATAGCATAGTGTTCCATGTTTTCTGGCTCATCTGCAGTACTAAAACAGCACACTATTCCTCAGCTAGAACTCGTGCAGAAATTTGCAAGGAACCACTTCCAACTGGCAGGATCGGACTGAATGGCTACTTCCTACTGTGCGTGATGTGATGAGTGGAGGAAATGAGAAGTTGGCAAAACCGCAATAAGATGCCAGCTAGGGCACATCGGTGGCTAGCAATTGTTTTCCATGCTGAACAATAACATGTCAGCAGATGGCTACCAGGACTGCATTCTGTTAAGTGAATGGATGCTAGCAGATATCAGAGCAAGCCAGTAGTCTTGCTGTTCGCTTTCATCTGGATCCGAACCTGGCTCAAACTGTCCCACAGAATTTGAGACAATATCCCCCTCCAGAGAGTATTTGCGAAAGGTATTTCATTTGCTTACAGCTTTTGAACTTTACTAATGGCACCCGTTCTCAATGCACCCCCCTTCACCCCCCCCCCCCCTGCAGGAATTTCACCAATCCAGAAATTTCACTCGAATGAAATCTGTATCTTCTAATTTTGAGGGAGATGCCTCTAATGGAAAAGTGTGCTTCGTTGATCTAATGTAATCTATTAAGAGTCAGTCTACGAGTTTTTCAATTGCTCATTGTCTCGTATTTGATCTTTCCCTCCACAGGTATGGCAGACTCAGTGAGCTGGTGGAGCACGTGTTCCCTTTGTTAAGTAAAGAACAGAACGAGGCCTTTGTGATGCCAGAGTACAGCTCCTTCTGTTACTGGAGACAGCCGATACCAGAGATCAACCCTGATGAACTGCTCTGATTCTGCACATATTTATAGCCAGGTATCTGTCTGGACTGGACTGTGCACTTAGATGCATCTCTTAAATACACACGGGTGGGAGACCATTGCACTTAGGCACACACATCTCTGCTGTGAGTCTTCACACAGAAACAGGGTTGAAACCAGAAATATATATATATATAAAAAAAACTGGTAAACTGTATTTATGTAGAGGAGAAAATTTCTCTAAAGTTCATCCCTAGGAGACGAGAAGCTAATCACCAACTTATCTAGGGCTGAAAGGATCCATTCTAACAACCACTGTTCAGTCCAGGTCATTGTACAGAGATGCTGATTGAAGACATCTTTTCTCTCAGTAAATTCATAACAAACTGGATGATTGTATTCGCCATCAGAGGAAAAACAACCGTACGAGAGGCACTAGATTCTGAGTTGAAGCAGAAATATTCCTAATTGTATTTTACACATTTTTGACACCTCAAATGAGTGCAATGTAACCTCCAATATAAGGAAGGCATGCTGAATAAAGTTTATGAAGGAATTTAAAGGTGTGTCTTAAACCAGGCAGAAGTAAAGTGCCTTCTGTGTTTGCCCGGATACAAGCATTCAGCAACATATTGGAGGCGGTATTTTGCTCTTCAAAAAAAGGAAAAAAAAAAGATATAAGATGGATATGGTGGTTTGCAGATAGCAGATTACACCAACCATGAAGCATAAACAGATGCTACTTTTCAGGAAAGCTATTTAGGTATCAAGTTTCTGATGCTCTTGACTTGGATTATTGTTGGTGGAACAGATTTATAACTTTGTACTGAATGAATCATGTCTGATATTGTTAATATTCAAGATCCTACACGGGATGTGCCAAGTATGTGAAGATGCACACTTTAGTTGTGACTTACAGACAAAACGAAGCAGCTTCATGATTTATTGTCTTGCTGTTTTAAGATGTTATTCTGTTATACAAGCTATACAAAGCAAATGTATTCTGTTAAGAATGCAGTTATTATTTATGATAATTGATATGTCTAAGTTATTGATTTCTATCGTGATGCCTTTGCTTGTCTGAAAAAGTAATTTATCACCAATGTAATAGGGAAAAAATTTCAAACAGGTATTTGGTGTGGATGGTCTCTGATTAACATGCACTTAACAGTAACTGATGCTTCGTACAATACTTGTTTAGTCATTTGTTTTGTCGTGTTTCACACAACAGCCAGTTTTCCTTGTTGGAAACTGATACTTTCAACATGAGAGGCACATACACATCCCTGAGAAAACCCCAGAATCAGCAGCTTTAACATAAGGATGTGTGTAAATAGAAGAGATGACGCTTGAGTTGCAACAGTGGAAATAAGCAGATCTGAAAGAAGCTTAAAAATGAAGGATTTGGAAGACTATAGGATGATGCATGTATGTGTGCGTGTGTGCATACCGAATCACTGAGTGCTGCTACTGTTGGGTGGTAGTATCCTTCACCCCCTTGCTTATATTCCCCTCAGTGGCTTTAGCAAGACTTATCCAAAGCACTTTGTCTAAGCTGCACCCTGAGATGCAGACGTGCAACTCAGCACACTTCTTGCCCACATGCACTTCACTGGCGGTCTAAATAGACAGTAGACCAGAGTATGCAATTATTGCAGGATGAAGAGTTTTAGTTTCACCTTTATAATGTATCAGTTTCAGTATAAATACGTCCCTATGATTAATTGTCGAAAGGTGGTGGTTCTCACATGTTTGCAAAACAAATGTTGGGATAAAAAACTTTATTATTGAGTGCTGAAAACGCATGAAACCACCTCATATCTTTAAGTATGTGTGTGTCTGTATGATTGTGTGAGAGAAAGAAGACGGATCCTATACCTCTGGTGACCAGAGGAAGAGAAATTAGTTCTTGTTTAGAGATAAACAGGAAATACTTGACTCTGTCCAGGAAGCCTTTAGAAGCGCTTCCTTGGCATTATGTATGATTAGGAAATGATTCACTGGCATGAATTGCATCGCCCACGAGTGTAACATGATAAGATGTGTTCGAATGGACTGAAAGAGCAGTAGCAAACAAAACCAGTTAGTGGGAACGAGGGAAAAAAGCACAATGTGTGATGACAGCTACATCCAGTTTGTCACTTTAGATGTTTCAGTTGCTCTGTAGCTCTGTTTTGTGAATTTTGATATTTGCTTTCATTCTTTTGCTTGCTCTATACAATTTGGTGACGTCAGATTTATCTTATGATTAACAAAAGGAATTCCATTCTTTCTATGAAAGTAAAGCATCTTGTGTGAAAGAATCACACTTCACCCTCTATGATCCTGGGATATGTGGTACATTATGTTTGCTCTCACTCAACTGCTGTGGAAAAATGATCCAGTGTATATGCTGATCATCACTTTTTTTCTGTCTCAATGCCTTTTTGTTTGTTGTTTCTTATAAATGTGTATGATCTTTTGTGGGACCGTGTTTTGTTTGGATGTAATGCTTGCTATTTGATTGTCTGACCAACAGAAATACCTTAATTGTGTGCTGTGTTTGATTTTGTATAGAGATGTGGTTCAAAGTATGTTTAAAGAACAAAATCCATTGTAAACAGGGAAAAAAAAGGAAAAAACAAAACAAGCCTAATGAAGCTAACAAAATGTGGCTTGTGCTCTATTTGTATTAAATTTCTAACTGAATACATTTTTTTTGCTTTGCTTTTCTTCTTCATTCTGAGTCAAAGTCAGGAAGTTCACTCGTAACCACAGGCTAGCAGAGTTACTTTATTCATGAGCCTGTTTTCAAGGAACAATACATTAATGAGGTAATTGCAGTGGAAATCCCTCAGGTTGTTCTGAATTTCAGTCAGCTTCACTGGACATCACAAACATCGAAGATTCATAGACAGTAATTCAGGGCAGTTTTATTTAACTTTGATATTAAATCAGCATTTTTTTCTATTTTAGGGTGAACAGAAGCTAGACTGAGGAGGTTGTAATACTTCTTGTAGTTTGTCTCGACAAAAGTGTAAAAGTCTCAAGAGTGAGAAGGAATTTTTTATATACAGCTATTATATGTAATGATCCACATGGGGCGCTTACCTTCTTGCCTGGTCTTTTTAGTGCTGCTTCTGAAGTCAGCCAGTTTAAATGTTAATTAAAAAACTTTTTTGAGTTGCTAGATCACATTTTTATTCCCATTAATCTCTTTATGTAGGTGTCTTAATCCTCAGTTTCTCTGAGCTCTGTGTGCACAGTAAGAACAAGTGAGCTCATGATATAAAGATCATGGTTTATTTCATGGCCAACAACATATACCACTGAAGGTCAATTCTACATATGGAGTTGTCATTTGCAAAAATTAATTTAGCATTTTAAAGATTTTCAAGTTAACTTACAGATGAAGATATTCACAAAAGATACAAAAGTTCAACTTTTCAACCAAGTATATCAGCTACAAACCCCACCTCTTGCTTTGTGGTATCTTTGGCAAACGGCTTATTTAAAAGCAATATAACTTTTTAAATGAACAAAGTGTATAACAGAATCTTCACACAGTGACACTGCGTGATAAATAGCTGCATCACAGCAAATTGGTGATAAATAGGATTTCTTGAACATTTCTTCCAGTCCTGCTTTCTGGGAACAAACTAGTCCTCGTTGCTGCTGCTCAGCTGAGCTCCAGCTATCTGTTGGCCTGTGATGAGTAGAGGAAGATGGCGCTGAAGGTTGAGAGGATCTCCCTGGCCTCGGTTGTAGCCAGCTGGCCGCCGGTCCTCACCAGGCTCACGCGGTCTCCTTTCCTCAGCGGTAGGATGAGACTGAAGGACACGGTGCCTCCGCAGTCGCAGGAACCACCAGCTGAGCCCCCGTGTTGACCAGCCGCCGAGCTGTGCAGCCTGTGCACGCTGCGGTTAGACACAGACAGGACGGCCTGAATGCGGTCGCCCTGCTTTGCCGTCAGTAGACCTGAGATCAAATATCGGCCATCCTGTGGTACAGTGAAGATCCCTGTGGATGAGATTGACCGATCAATAATCTTAGATTTGACACAAGTTTGCTTTTCTGGCAGCAGAGCCAGTCTGATATATTTTATTTGCCTTTTCTAACCTGAACCTGAGCTGTAAATGGAAATGCAACAAAACACGGTTGAAATCATTTTTTAGCTTCTGAAAAAAAAAATGGCCAGGAGCCATTTAAGTTTCTGATGCTGCTGGTTGAAATGCAGCTTAGTCTCCTGAAAAATGACCTCTCGCTGCTTCTGGTTGGAAAGCCAAACCAAAGAGCTGAAAGACCCTAAATCGCATCCGAGCTCTGACTGCATTTATATGGAAAGAAAAAGTGGATTTATCACTACAGGCAACTATTTTACCTTACACATGGTGACAGCCCATTTCTCTTTTATTTTTTTTGGCATTTTGCCTTTATTCAATAACTAGACAGGAAATGTGGGGGAAAGAGAAAGGGAATGACATTCAGCAAAGGTCCAGTCATCTTGGAATTCAACCAGTAACAACACCTTTAATCTTAAAGTCATAAAAAGCTATTTTTGCTGTAAACTGGTGTACCTGTGTGAGGATTGTAGTGTCCGCCGTCGTTAACGATCACCCTGTTAAAGCGAATGATGCCAAAATCTCCCAAGAAGGGAGATTGCTGCGTGAGGCCAGCAGAGAAGGAGAATGGATCTGCAAAGGCGCTGTTGTCTACTGAAACTAAACCCAGAAACATATAAGTATCTCATGTCAAGAATAAATTACTGTACATGTCTGCTTCATTTAACGCAACACGGCTCTTGAACTTTTGCAAGTCGTTTTAAATAAGCTCATGGCGTGTGTAGCATTTTTCAAAAGGATTGAGGTTTAGCTTCCAGAAGAATCTTACCTGGTGAGTCCGCCAGAGCTTGATATGTGGGGTTCCAAGGTACTTTTACTGCTACGGGAGCAAAAAGACAGTGAAAAACATGTCAGCTTCTGATGAACTGTTTCTGTCAGAACTGTGAGCCAGAAAAAGACATCTTGATTTTCATGAATGCCTCATTCTTAAGTCAGATCGTGTTTAAAAGTGAATGTTATTAATATATGCAGTGAACGCTTTGAACTACGTCAGTGATCCCGTTATATTCATTACCTCCAATTGTAAAATTACCCATGCAACTCAGGATAAAACTTTTTGTGAGTGCCTGCAGACAAACTAAAATCCTTCCACAATCCGCCCACACCTCCTTGAACAAAACACATCCAGTTCCCACTCCCTCGCACTCCCAGGCTACAAATTATTCACAGCTTTTCCAGGTTTTTTTCCCTCTCTGATGTAAAAGAAAGGCTGTACACGCATGCAGTGTAAGTGCTACAGTACCTCTGCGGCTGGCTGATTGAGGTTTGAAAGCTGCAGGCTGCAGAGGAGGATAGCCTGGAAAAGAGACAGATGACAAACACATTATGTTTTATCGTCATCTGAAGAGAGAGGTCGGAGCACTCTTTCGCCAGAGGCCGTTTGGCTTTCCATCTGAACAACATAGCAGAGAAGCTAGAAAAAGTAAAACAAACCTGGTGATAATCTTGACTGTAATAAATTTGTTTTAAATGCAACTTTTTAAATCAGTTTACAATCTGAGCCTGAGCATCTATCATCAGGGGGCAATGTGCAGCCTCTTGAAAGAATGGAAAAATAAATGAGTATTTGCTGACTCTGCTAACATTCATTTAGCTAAAATTCAACTGGGAAGCTTTATTATTTGCCCCCCTCATTGTTAATAATTAAAACAATTGTAGGAAGATGTGAACTTCTCTTTAGCCTCTGAAGTGGGCTTACTCTGGAAAATATTTGATAACCAGTTTTACACCAGAGCCTGAAGACATGCGTTAATTATCAACTTTGTGTTTCTTGGGTTAAAATCTCAGATGGATTGGTGTTAAAATGACACTCTCCCACACCATCAGGGAACAGTGGAACTAATGTAGGCCGTTCTCTATTTTCCTTATTGCCAAACAACATGGGGGCTGCAACAAAGCCTTTGTTTTAGTGTTTGATATGTGCTTCAAACTTTCACCGTGCAGTCCAGTTAATTTAATCCAGATCTTTCTAAATCTGTTTTCAGTTGTTTACTTCCATGTTTATTTGATTTGGCATCCATTAAAGATTCACTGTAGAAACTGTAACTGATAATAACGACAAAACAACTAGTGTTTATCCATCTACGTGCCAAAAAGGCTTAAGCGAAAAAAACAGACCCACATCACTAAAAAGATAAGCATACATATTTTGTGTGACACATACAGTATACTTTGATGAAGTACAACCCTTTTTAGTTCTAAGGTTTTAAGTATCAGGACATTTAGAAATGATCATCTGATCCTCACAAGGTCTAAGTTTTAGTAAATTTAGTAGATTAACAACAATAAGAAGACACACTGTCCTATTCATTTATCAAAAGTAAATGGAGATGCAGACTAAAAAAAAAAAAACAAAACATACTTGGAGCCTGACTGCTTACTGTAAGTGGGTACGTAGCACCTTGGTGTTGTTGATCAAAAAGCACACAATTAACCTCTTGAGTGCCTGACAGCAGAAATGTTGGCAGTTTGCTGATCTTGAGCATTCAGGTGTGTGTAAACACACCATCAAGAATTGAAGACATCAGTAATGATCAGTGGTTGCTGCTGCCCATCATTCCGGGAGGGGTCATAAAGGCATTTCCAGAAAATTGGGAGTCCACCAGTGTACAGTCAGTCAGGGAAATGATTCATAAGTAACAGAAAATATTCTTGGTAATTCCCATTCTCCCCAGCAGTGGAGAACCCAGGAAGTTCATCCCAATGTCAGAGCATGCAATACTCAGAAAAAATATAGAAAACCCAGCACCTCTCCAGCTGCACCGGCTGTACAGTTAGCATGTCAAATATTAAAGCAGAAGATAGATGACACAAGCATGACCTGTTCGTAAAGATTGCAGGAGAAAGCCTTCTTTTTTCTTAAAATGACATAACGGCACAGCTAAGATTTGCAAAGTTGCATCTAAACAAACTATAAAACTCCAGGAGCAATGTCCTCTGAACACAAGACCATTACGGAGATGAAAACCAAATGCAGCATATCAGCACAAACACATATCAACTGACATATCCAGCATGCTGATGGAAAAATGATGGTAATTTGGGTTTATTTTGCAGCTACCTTGCAGCCATTAAATCAACCATGAACTCCTTTGAATACCAAAATATTCAAAAGCTAAGTGGGAGGCTATCTGTCAGACAGAAAAATTTTGGCTCAAACTGTGTCACTTAGCAAGACAACGACCCCAAACGCACCAGCAAAACCACAACAAGATCGCTAAAGAAGAAAAGACTCAAGGTGTTTCAAAGGCCAAGTCAAAGTCCAGACCTCAACTTGATTAAAAAGCTGGTGAGATCTTTGAAGAGCAAAATGTTAAATGAACTGAAGCAACATTGTGAAGACAAGTGGGGGAAAATGAAAACCAAAAAGGTGAGATAAGGTCCTAATGAACATGACTTCTTCAAATGATTGCTGTTAAGATGGTTTCATAGGTTACTGCATATGGGGCATACTCCTCCTACACACTGCTTCCCCAGTTTGGCTGTTTTGTTAAAGCAATGACACCGTGGAAAATGTTTTGTTTTTCCTTCTGGTTATTATTACTATTATTATTATTATTATTATTATTATTATGTCCTGCTATATTAAACCTTAGAATGAAAAGAAAGAGTCCTTGCTTTCTCACACCGCTACAGTAATGTTGGCTCCACAAAGGTTGTCATGGAGCCAGAACTATGAGTGTCCTTAATTTGCTTCCTGTCATCACAGCTATGAAAGATTCCAGTACACTGTGAATCAGAATCTGCTGGACTGTTTTAAATCACAGCCTGTCAATGATGGCATTAAGGATGTGTTATTAATTAAATACTTAGTGTGTTGCTACAGTATTCTAAACTACTAAAATCAGTGGTAGCCAGGACAGATAACAAGACAGCTAAAGATCCCTGATCTTCTCTAAAACAAACCAGTATAGCTATTCAATGTTCTTCATTATGGGACTATTTAGGCTTGTTTTGAGGAATATATTAGAAAAAAACCAAAAGAAAAACATTGCTGTGGTGTAGAGGACTATGGTCTGTGTCAAGACCGGCAATATGAGCAGAATATTCTACTTCCAGCTATTTCTATGAAATTCATACAAGCACCATAATTAGAAGATTGCCTTTTTTTAAGAGGTAAAAAAGAATACTTGCATGCATAGATATACATTTACTGAAAAGTGTAGCATTATAAAATGTGTACAGTTTAATGCAGCACTTTAAATAAATGAACTACTGTCTGACACCTGCATGGTTTGCTTTGAATAGTGAAAATCAAACATGGAGAAGAAAAGGAACTTTTTTTGGAGGGGAAAAAGCCAGAATTGCAGACCTGCCTCAAAAATATACAAGGCCAAATGGTAACCTGGTCCTGTTCCTTGCATCAGAAATACAACAAAGAAAGAAAATTCTCTCAGAAGTTCTGGTTGCTGCTTCAGGTAAAGTTAATGGGTAAATGGTTCATGGCAGTTAATTAAAAAGGGATGTCTAATGGTCACTGAACAAAAGCCACAAATGTTACTGAACTGTGTTGTTCAGTAAACAGTTCTCTACTAATGTGTATATCTACAGTATACTGTGTATATCCCCCTGACTATTTTTTTTAAGAGACTATGAAATCTGGCAATACTAACCTGGAGCTCCTGCAAACCCTTTCAGAGGTTTGCTAGATGAGTCTTCAGATCCTCTGCGCACAGTGACCCTACGGACGAATCCTGGGGGTCCTGCCTCCCCAGTCTCCACCACAGGTCTTACAGGAACCAGAGGCAGAGTCTGGGGGCCTGGTTGCAGGGGGTTTGAGGGCTGGTTTGGTGGGATAATCTTGATTGTGTGTCTGTTGGGTTGCGCTGGATGGCTGGGACTGTATGGCTGCCTGGGTATGGTTGGTGGTGGAGGGATGATGACAGGGATGTGGATTTGCTTGATTCTGGTTCTGGTCGGAGTCGTCTCAGGCGAAGAAGGAGGCCTCTCTGGTCTTAAGTTTGTTACTTGGAAAGTGAAAGAGAAAGAAAAGACAGGCACAGAACTGTAAATGTACTGTTTACTGTAATTCATTTACTATAACTTCATTTACACCTTCAAACACACACATATTTGGACTGTTGTTAAGAAGAATCAGGGTAAACATGTCCCAATATTTTTGAGCGATGTTACTGCCATCACTCTAAATGAGCTAATATTTTACGAAACCATAAAATGTCTCACTTTCAACATATGAATTAATTTCTACATTCTAATGTGGTTTCTGAGATTCTCAAATCTTTACATTCTGTTTTTATTTACATTTTACAGAATGTCCAAAGATTTTTGGAACTGGAGTTGGACTTGTAAATGAGATGGTAGGTCAAATTAGAGCTGACTGGTACTCTGCCTTCCAGTAACATTATTACGCTTCATGAAAGCAAAGTAGGGTGGTCAGTAAAATGAATTTAAAGTAACGAGAACCATCTGTATGGAGGCAGCATAGCTGTATGCCAGATCCCCTCAAACCTCAGACATCACCTGAGCCTCTAAACTGAGAATGCCAAAACTGTGAGTGTCTCGGAGGCAAATAACAAAAATAATCACACAATCTGCATAGAGGCAGCCCTCTCTCACAACCAGGTGTCAAACAGATGCGTGTCACATTGTACAGTATGTCAATAAGGTAGTTGGGATGGAGGTGGGGGGGTTTCATGGACCAAATGTAGCAGGATTACAGTCATGTCATTTACTCTACTTAAATCAAGAAAATTCTCCTTTTTTACTGGAATTAAAAAAAAACAGCAACCCTGACTCACAAAAAAGAAGATGCTGACTATCACAAACTTTACAGATAACTGAGGGCACACAGGCCACTTAGCACATACGAGCAAGTCTGATTGGGTGCTACTGGTCAGGTGGTGATCAGCCATGTCTGCTGATACATGAAGAAAACATCTGATAGCTGAAAGGACTTACACAAGGGTGTCATTAGTGTTGTGCATGACCAAATAATGCTTCATTGACAGCAAGACAAATACGTAACCACGCTTGCAGCTCTGTGAGGCTGAGCTACAGCACTGTGGCTGTTTGAGCTCGATGCTGAGGCACAAACATGCACCAGGCAGGGATATCTTTTTAAGAAAGTTTACTTTGCTCAACTTTTATGTCTGCTACCAAGCTCTGATTTCCCTCTTTATTCTAGCAGAATGACTTGGCAAAATTTCCAGTTATTGTAATTTTACTGATTAAATAATTATTTGACTCTAAAGTGACTCGTCGACAAAAATCTCTGTTATTTATTATGTACATTCCTGGAGTTGTTGTTGCCCAGCAGGTTTCCAAAGCTGGGAATTCCCACTGCATCACATGGTAGCAACTGGATATCAACACACTGGCTCTTTTGGATGTGGATCATGGCTGATTCCTCCAAAAAGCAAGAAGGAATTATTAGAGAAAACGAGGAAAAAAAAAAAGAAACATCAGGCTGTCTTTTATTTGCTGAAGAAAGCTCAGCGTAGAGTTAGGATGCAACATGAATGCTAAATTAGCAGTTGTCAGGGGTGCCTCACTGACCAAAGTTGAGTGTGGCTTTGAGTCATTAAAGCAACAAAGCTCCAGCTTCTGACGTTAAAACTCTGTACTTCTGACTCATTATGATGGCACACTGACATTCATTTTGCACATTCCTGGGGCCACCATCACCCTGCAGGGTCTTGGAGCTGTACAACAATACTTTAAAGCATCATATTGCTTTATGGCACCACGTCACTCAACATAATTGTAATCGTCTGGATTTTACTCATTTATTTTTGGTAATAACTACAATAACTTACTGTACCTTCTTGAGTTGGGCCTGGAAATGGACATGCTTTTTTTTTTTAGCATGCAACACATTGTAAAGATCAGGAGGGCCCAACAAAATGGCACTAAAACACCTGGTATGCCAGGTATCGCAAGAAGCAGGAATGCCCTGCGTGCAGCCACTCTCACCCTCTCAAGTATTAGCTCTCGTCTCCTTGAATCTCTTGACTGGTCTGCTCTGATTGGTCCAGCTGGTGTAGTGTGGAACAGCTCATTTCTTTAGTCCCTTTCATACAGCGGTGAAGCCATAGCAACACAAAAAAGCTACTCTTATTAAGAAGCCGCCATGTACATTTTACTGTTCATACCCAACCCAACAGAAGCTAAATGCTGCATCAGTGGGTGCTTACAACTAACTGATGCTGCATAATCAGTGAGAGGGAGCAGTGGAAAGTCCATTGTGCTACACGCAGTTCAACTCTGATTACCTCCACTAGTGAAGATTGAGTCCTGGCAATAATATCAACCGGAGTCAAATGTGTACCGTCCACCTCACACAGCATCATGACAACAGCGCTCCACTCCATACCACCATACACAATGTGCTTTGTCACACAGCAAAAGCTGTTTTGGAGCAGCTCACAAAACATGACAAACAGTCTGCAAGTGTTGACCTGGACCTCAAACTCGCCAGAAAAAACTCACATTATACAGAAATTCAGACTAAAGCCACTGTTATTCACTTCCGTGCATTTTCTATCAAATTTTATGGGTGTCATAAATGGATAAAGCTCCCAAGCTGTAGAGATTTTGTTTTGCTTGAACACTGGCTTAAATTAAAGTTGTTGTTTTGCTTTTTAAGGTTAGGAGTGAATAACCACAATGTACCTTTTAAACAAATGTTCAGCATCTTAGGACTGCATAGTAGCTGTAAATAATAATTCATATGAGCTGCAGTCTCCCACAGACAAGAATATTCAAGGAAATCAGAAGATAACAGTTGATTTCATTCAGTGATCAACCGTAAAGTACCAAAAAGAAATCTGATCTTATCAGATAAAGCATCATCAGCCACCAACCAAATTCCTTCTTCTTACCACAAGTGATACCACAAGCCATCAGAAGCCACATGCATAATCAAAAGTAAATTAAGCTCAGCAATCATGCTGGACTGAGATAATCAGAAGTCTCTTCTTCATTTCCTCCCTATGCCTCCTTCAGGATGCCGGTTGCCAGAGTGCATATTTCCCATGAGCTCTCAGCCTGTGTCTCATTGAGGGGGCAACCACAAAGTCAGAAAAACACACAGAAAGACGCAACACATTCACAAGCACTGCTGGTGCAACCGAGAACATCACCAAAACCAGATGTTAATGGCTACAAGCAGTGATAGAGGCAGTGTAAGGGGGGGAGTTTCGTCACTTGAACCTCCACAGAGCTGGGTGGCAGCTCATGAGTGCTCAGAAGTATGTGAAAGCATCAAAGAGTATTGCAGCAGACAAGCTGCTCACGCGATGGAAAATGGTGTTCAGGAGCACAGAGCAGGGTGTGGCGGTTACACACTTACAATAATGCACATCACTCACTGTCTGACATACATTTTTCTGCTAGTCCCTCCTATGCACATGGACGCAATTCCAACCTCCACCCCATTTCCCTCAAATAATATTAATGATGGAAGGTTTAACTTGCACTGCATGGCAGGCCTCTGGGACTCCTATAGTATACGTCTCTTCTGAAGACTTCCAGATGGGCTCCTGTGTCAGAGATGGAAACACCTCACCTCGCAGCCTCAGATATCTCACCAGGGAAAGAGTCGCTGTCAAAACATCCCTCAAAATTCTGGTATTGACTAAATATATACAATGTGTGCCTGTATGTTTATGTGGTGTCAAATACAATTTTCTGTTCATTCCCAACAGGCATCCTTTGACTTCAAAGAGCCTTTTATGTCTTGTTTCTCTTGTACTTCTTCATCACAGCAGACACGTAATCTGCCTGTCTCTCCAATAAAAGCCAGAGTGATCAATTGCAATGCATTGATCCATAAAATCAAAGCCTTTTGTTTTATCCCTGCTTTAAAGCAGCTGCCTTGTCTTTATTTTCTGAAGTATCATGTGTCAACAGACGCTTACAGGACAGTGTGGATGTGGTGGAGAAAGAGGAGTCCTCTGACGTTCTTGGAAGGACAAATAGAAAGAAAAACACTGGACAGAAGGAGAGAGTGATGAGGGAGTAAAGTGAAAGCAGGTTTGAGATGAAATGTGAAAAAAAAAGATAAGGATGTGATTAGGGTTGGACTGGGATCATCTCCAAAAAATGGAGTGGGGGAGGGGAAGCAGATTGAGAATCAAATAACAAAATTCAGCACAATAAAGTTGATTAGTCACCACAGGGAACATTTTGAACTCAAAAACAGAAGCACTATTTCTGCTGTTTCCGACTAGCATTTACTAAACCAGTTTGCAACCATAAACATCTTTAAAGTCCTAATGGAACTTCAAAATTACAGCAGTAGATCATTGTTTGACTTTTAAATGTTCCAACAGAGTCTTTTCTGCTTATCCCAAACTCCCTATCAGAAACAAAAGTTGTTTGGTCAGATCTCAGCAGCTGCAGCTGCTGTGGGCGCCGCAGTGCCAACATTTTGCAACTTAAATCACACAATTCCATTCCGCAGTCACAGTGAGCTGGGGCAAGGCTATTCTAGCTAATCTTACAGTTATGTATTACAACACCTCATCTGTTCTCAGCCTCCTCAGGGTGTTCATATGACTGTGTGGAGAATATGAGCTCAAAAACCAAGAGGAAACGTTTCAGTAGGCTCCCATCCACCACCACACCCACAAAGCTGGAAGACTTTGTGGATATTTAATTTCCATTAAGACTTTCTATCTTCTTTATCAGTTTGAGGAAAGCATTAAATTGTGAACCACAGAGCCCTGTTCCATTTCTTAAGAGATTAAGGTTATCAGTACTACTTGGTTACAGAAAATTATATTAGCCCCTTCCAGGAAATGTGTGACAATTTTGGAAATAAAAATATTCACATTCACTTTATTAATAATTTGATATAGATGATACCCTCTGGTGTGGATGGTAATCTACTTAAAGATGCTCACTATAGTTTGGCCTCATAATGGCACACATCAGGCAGGTCCGACAAAATGAAAAATTTCAGGTCAATGTGCACAATTTGCAAGCAGTTCAAATAGGGCTAAATGTGCTAATACTAAAAAATAGGGATGCACAATATTGGAATTTTGGCCAATATCTGATATGCCGATATTTTAAAACTCATGTGGCCAATAACCGATATCAATACCGATATTAAAGCTGAAAAAAATAAGCAGTCATTGCAAATAAAAGTTTTGTTATTCATTTCTGACACTTTGGAAAATAGGGGTGAGAAAAAATTTGTATACACTGGAATATTGCGATATTTTCATATGCCAATATCAAATTGATATTTAAAAACACTGTATTGATCTATTTAACTTATCAAATCTCACGACATTTCATCGTTCTGTTGCAAAATCTCAAGATATTTCGTGAATTCTCGCAAGATTTTGTAACAGAACAATGAAATATCATGAGATTTCGTCAGTAAAATAGATCGATACCGCGTTTTTAAATGTCAATATGATATCAGCATATGAAAATATAGCAATATTTCACTGTATTGATATTTTTTTCACACCCTTAGTCTTTAGAAGTTTTAAAGTCTGTAAAAAAGAAGTTTTGGAGTTTTTGTTAGACTTTAGAAACCTCAGGCTGATTGGTTAAATATCGGTGGGGTGGCCAATGTTTGATGCTCAGTTTTAAGGCCGATATACTATAGGCCGATACCGATAGGGGGCCAATTATATCGTGCATCCATACTAAAAAATAAACAGAAATTGTACAAATCTATTCACTTAAGCCTTAATTTAACCTGGCAGCTATTACTGAGTTAATTTCACAATAACGCATATATCCCCGCTGATATGCCTTACTAGGCACTTCTCACCTTAAAAAAAGAAGCTCAAACTGAGGTCATTAAAAGATGCACTTTCTCAAATGGCCACTTGGGGTTGACTTAAAACTAAGTAATTCCGGAGGTCTTTTTCATAATGGCTCACCGGTTTGAATTATATTAGTGTTTGACCAAGTATTTCTATTTGAACACCGATTTTGTCAAACTCAGTGAATATCCCTAAACAGTCGACTATGTTGTTCCACAGCCCTGCTTCTTTAAAAGAGAGAAACAGAAAGTTTTTCTGATCAATCGAAACAACGCTGTTCTAGCCAAACACTGCTTCAGGGCATTCCTGCTTCTTGCTTGCAAACTAAGTGCACTTAACAAAACCATGAATCCCCTCAAATCTTCTGTGGAAAACAGTTGAGGGACATTCCTACACCACACCCCTCATCTTTTCTTTTAAGGGGAGCATACAGTATAAGACAGCAACAGCCCTGCTCACTTCTCCTGGATGGAATGATGAACTCGGCTGTTTCAATCAGGAACATCCAGATGAAGGTCAACATGTTGGTGGACCTAATGCAGGTCGGAGAGCAGCGTTGTGGAGATGGAGCTCAAACTGATGAGGGAACACATTATCCCATCTGAATGTTTCTCTAGTATCATATTTGTCTGTACAACATGGGATTTGAGTTTTACAAAGACACAAAGCCAAAAAGATCTGGAACAGGTTCTGCTTGAAGAATGGACTGGATTTCCCAGATCCACCATCCAAAACTTGTTTTTCTTGATGTAATGAAGCAATTCTGCCAAAGAAAGACTGATTCATTACTGATTAATATAATTGTTACTCAACATGTTTTTTTTTTCATCTCTTATCCAACTTCTGTTCATCTTTTACATTTTAAAAAAAATGCAACAAGACCTAACTAATACCTCTATGTGTCATCACAAACAATTTTGTGTATGGTTTGTTAAATTAGTGTAAAAGTTTAATTTCAGCAACAGTTTAACATATTTCATAATTACTTCTAGGCCAGAACCAGTTACTAGGCAACAAGTGGCAGGAAATTGCAGTTGTCTTCAGAGGTTAGAGATGTTTTACATTTAGACGAAGCCAAGCTCGATGCTTTCTCCTCTAGTCTAAAATCATTCAAGCTTGCCAGCTGGTCCAGTATGAGCCAGATTATGGTCAGTCAGCAGTCAAATGTGCTGTCTAGCCACAAGTGTTTGTAGTATTTCCAAAAAACCACATGGGAGGGTGAAGTAAAAAAAAAAAAAAAAGTCTGTAACTGAGAGTAGAGGTGATATTTAAAATGGTGAAAACAAAGTACATCAGTCACCAGGTAATCTCTCCAGAGAAATGGTGTATGCTTTGTTCTGAGTTAAATAAATAAAAGGTGCCACAAATAGTAACTATAACTAATGAAAAAGATGAAACGGAGTAGCTGCCAATCACAGTTTATGAGGCTGTGAATGTTGAACTATTGAGGCAGACATCCGCTATCTGACGCTGAAAAGGTCTCCTGGTAGAGACATTCTAACTCTCTCCCATGATATGAAAAGCAATTAAAAGAGAGCAGGAATTCCATTTAAAGCTGTGATATAACATTTTGGAAACACTGAAATGAAATACAAAATGCCTTCACTCTTTCCAACTCTACACCACAACCATTAATCCATCTGCCATCCTTTTTACTTCAACTCCCTATCATGCTATTGTTTTGGATGATGGTGTAAGAAAGGGAGGCACCAGCAATGGGGCCCCAGTCATGACATCACAGCTGAGGGTAGTTGAAGCATCTGGTCCTGGGTGTGGAGCCCTGCTTCTCCTCTCCCCATCAAGACTGGCTCCAACAGTGAGTCAGGACCGTTAATGAGGACCAGACTCCACACATCAGGCTGAGGTCACCCTACGGGAATCTCTGGAGGTTGGTATGTGTACGTGTGGAGGGAGAAAGAGAGCGGGAAGGGAGGTGTAATGTGCCTGAGTGTACGGAGAGACTGGGAAATGAGGTTGAGGTCTGCAGCTCTGTGGTTAGTAAAAAAGTCATGTCACGGTGATAGAAAGTAAACCTCACAACTCAAAATGTTCATTAAGAGTTTGGGGAGGGTGGAAGAGTCTGCTTGGGTACTCAGACATTTACAGCACATCGGGAAATTTTTTTAAAAAGTCAATAAACCAAAGAAAGATCACCAAAAATTTGGAGCAGGCTGTAGAAATGTAACATCCCATCTACCTGTCTCTTCCATTAAAACTCAGGAATTCTTGGGACAACGTAAGTCACAGGAAGTCTCCAGTGTGGGCCTCTGCCTCTCGCTGCCGGGACATATTGAATGACATAGTCAAGGCGAGCATGGGAGGCCCAGTGAACTCATGTCCTCCCACTATGGGAAATACCCTGTAGCCATTCAGGGATCGGATCCTTCCCTCCAAGGCTCCATTTAAACCATGCAAGCAGAATGCATTACATGGAGGATTATCTCCAGGAAAAGTTTGTGTTTACACAGATGTTAATCAAACTTGATAAACGAACATGTTGGAAGTTAAAGAGGAAGCTGAAAATTTTCTATCCCACCCCCACAATTTAGCTTTCAGTTTCTAATGTGGGTATCCACTGTGCACATTATAACTAATGGACCATAAAAACAGCAATTTATCATAATGTGACTCTGAGTACTGTTGTGGAACCCTGTCATCATGACTAAACCAGCTAATGAAGCAAAGTATGATAACTGCAACCTATTCTACACCAGGTGCTCTGTTTTCATTGGTGTTAAACAGATGCAAGTGACTGTTCACACTATAATCACCCCCTGCATGGCAGAAATCACCTTCAGTCATCCTCCACAGAGGTGAGGTTCAGAGAGTTGAAGAACCATCACTCCACTACGTTTCCCAGGTCTGAAATGGGAGTTGTTTCTGATGATTTCTATTCGTTTTTGAGACTGATGTCATCCAAGCTATGCAAACAGCAACTCATCAAGTCTGCAGAAGAAGACAAGCAATTTTCCTCCAGTCTCTTTCTTCATTCTTTACTCAGCCACATCTGTCATTGAGTCCCTGAATGCCTTTCAGTAACACTTCCCAAAAGTATGCACCATTATGCATCACTGCAGTTGTTGTTGAGTCTTGCTACTCAATGACAGTTAGCTTTCCAGCCCACCTTAAGAGTATTTCCACTGTGAAATTCCATAAATATTTCTGCCTTTCTCCGAGTGAAAGTGGCATAATACACAAACTGTGGTTTCTGTTACTGCTCACGTTGTGTTTAACTTGGAGCTTTCATGTGGAGTGCGGTCATGCAAAAGTATGCATTTCAAATTTAAAGGCAGCACATATGCTGTGTTCAATTAACAATCCGTTTAGAACAGGTACTACCATACAGATATATGATAGCCATTAGGGATGCATGATTTTGGAATTTTGTCCGATATCCGATATGCCGATATTTTAAAACTCATGTGGCAGATAACCGATATTGACACCGATATTAAAACTGAAAAATAAATTATGTAATATTAATTCCTTGTGCAAAATGAGAAATACCTCAACTTGTGTTATGTATAACAAGTCAAACTTATGGATAGTTGTTCAAACAAAACTAATAGGATATGTGCGTTTTATCCTCGAACCACCTGGATTTTCTTCTTTCTGAAAAAAAAAAAAAAAAAAAAAAATTCCAAAAAACAAGGGATATTTGGTAAGGGATACACTGAAATATTACTATTTTCAAATGCTGATATTATATTGATATTTAAAATTCTGGTACGGATGTATTTTACTAACAAAATCTTGCAAAATCTTGTCGTTCTGTTATGAAATCTGTTATGAAATCCTGCAGGTTTTCATGAAATCTCACGAGATTTTGTAGATAAAATAGATTAATATTGCGTTTTCAAATATCAATATGAAATCAGCATTGTGATATTTAAGTGTATCAATATTTTTTCCCAGTCCTAACATTTGGCTATCTACACAAATGACCGTATATAAACCGTTCACACAGAACATCCTGAAAGAAACTGTCTTTAGAATTTTTAAAGTCGTAAAAAATATGTTTTTGAAGAAGTTTTTTGTTTGTTTGTTTGTTTGTTTTTTGGTCTTTAGTAACAGCAGCCTGATCGGTTAAATATCGGTCAAGCAACGATGGGGTGGCCGATGTCCAATACTCAATTTTAAGGCCGATATAAGCCGATACCGATATCGTGCATCCCTAATAGCCATAAAGTTTCTCCATTGATTCTACTCACCAGTAAACGATAAAGGGATCCTGTATTAATTCCCTGATCCAGACATTAACAAAGACAAACAAACCATCAACTCACCTGTGTCTTTGGTGTCTTTGGAAGCATGTCTGGCCATCTGCGCCTGGAGAATGTGCAGTGAATTCTGTAGGGCGATGATGTCTGCGCCATGATTTTCACAGGTGACGTTCATCTTGTTGACGCAGTCCTGCAGGCCACCAACATGTCTCTCAATCCCGTCTTTCAGCTCCTTGATGTTAACAGAAATCCCGTCTAACCTTCCACACACCTTTTCAAGTCTGTTAACTCGTCCTTCCACAGTTAGGATTTCATCAGAAACACCCTGTGTGTTCTGTCTGCACCGATTCAGTTCAGATGACACCTGCGCACTGAGCACATCAATCCTGTTCCTCAGCTCAGCCACCTGCTGGCTGGTGGCGTCAGGTGAAGCCCAGCTGGCCTGTACCGAACCCCCAGCGCCACTATGGTCTGCATGGCAGCACGTTGAGTTTATTCTGTCCAAATCCTGGTTGGATTTGCTCAAGGAGTCCGTTAACCCAGCAACAGTGTCAGCCAAACCAAGCACATTGTTTTGAAGATTAATCAGCCCTTTCTGGAAGTTCTCCATCATCTCCACGCGCCTTTCATTTCCAAATGACTGCTGCTGAACGAGGTCCTCGAGCTGTTTGAGCTTTTTAGAGTAGGAACCAAAAACGGTGTGAAGATCATCCAAATCATCTCTATACCGACTCAGGTCCTTCAAAATGTTTTGCAGACCATTAGGTGGGAGTACAGCTCTTCCTTCCCCTGGAGTATCACCTGAGCCTGAGCATCCTGCTGAGCATAACTCCTCAACAGCATTAATCTTGTCATCCAAACCCTGGAGGAGAAACTTGTTTTTCTTAACTTCTACTTGGATGGCATCCATGGAGCCACCAGGCAGCCCCGGGAAGGAGTTGTTGCTCATTTCCAACAACATGTTCGTAAACTGGTCCTCCACACCGTTCACACGCTCAGCCAGAAGCTGTCGAAGTGCTTCCACTTCTTCTGTGATCGTTCGGGTTAGCTTCTCTTCAATGTAGAAGCAGTGCGTCTCTGCATTTTGTTCTGTAATATTTACACGGGCCTCCAGCTCCTCAATCAGCAGGCTAAATTCACCGTTGTCTTGTGGTGCAGACAAATGAGCCAGTTCGTTATCAATGCGGACGTTGAGGATTCTGTAAGCCTCTTCAATACGATCAATCTCACGCCACAAGTCTTTATGATCACTGTGGTCTTTGTCTTCTGTGGGTGGGTCTATCTGCCTTTGCGCTTGCACAGGCCCGTCTGCGGCAGCCATTTCTAAACGAAGCGCTCGGATCTCCTTCCTCAGAGCAGAGTCTTTGGTTTCCACCAGCTTGTTCAACCTGGTAAAGACTTGGTCATGGCCGTCTTCACAGGTCTTCTGCACGGTTTGGACTTTCTCGTTGCACGAACCCTGTATTTTGGCCATCTGTTCCTCAATATTCTGGTCTAGCTCCTTCTTCAGTGTCTCAAATTTTCCATCAATATAGGTCTGCACACCATCAAAGTCAGCAATGGCTGGAGTTTGAGACTGAGAAGCATCCATTAAGACACGTATCTGCCCATCATGACTTGTTGTGATTCCTCGTAAGTCTTCCAGAGCGTCGTCCTTACTTTTCAGTGCAATATCAATATCATCTAAACGAGCTACTATTTTTTCCAGGGCCTTCTCTCCACCGAGCCCCCCTCTGGTCGCCTGATGACCATCTAGAACAGCTGGGTTCTCCTCTGTGCCTGCACCGCTGCTGCTATCAGGTGGGCGTATGTTGTTTAGAAGGGTCACCAGCATCTTCTTGGTGTCGTCCTGCAGATCTGTGCGGAGGTTGGTGGTTAACCCTGTCAGTGCGGACTGGAGGTCCAGAACAGTCTGAGAGAGACGCTGAACTTCACCTTCCAAAATTCGCACCTTATCTGTGGCACCGTGCCATGTCTCATGGTGTGCGATCTCCCTCCTCTCTGGCCCTACAATCATGGAATACGTTATTCATTTTTAAAAACTCAATATTTCATCAGTCCTGTCTATGAGATGAGCAGCAGAAACATATCTTTGTTTAGAAGTTTAACTTGGGAGTATATTTCTTACTTTGCGTGTGTCTGGCTGATAATCCAGGGTTTTGTGGGCGGTAAAACTGTGCTCCTTGCCCTGTTTGTCGCTCTGGGGGTGGTTTTAAATCCCGACAGTCCGGGCCTTGGTAACCAGGACAGCATTTCCACTCTAACTCTGTGACAGTCTTGTATCCAATCTTGTATGTGGGTCGAAACCGTGTTTGGTAACTGAAATAAAAAGCAAAATGATCTTTCAACATCAAATCCAGGCCCATTTGAAAATTATAGTCAGTATTACTCTCCATGACAGAGCTACTCTGTTACTCAAAAAAGGAGAAACAGTTAGAATAAAATATGTTTTCTTTGGAAAGTGTTGAGTCCTGCAGCTTCTCCATTGTTTCCCATTGAACATTTTAGTTTTGTAGCCAAAGAAAACAGTTCCCAAGTGAAACAATGGATGAGATCATTCCCTGAGGGCAGAGGTCATGTCATGTAGAACATCTGGAAAGCCGATGTCTAAAACAATAATCTTCTCTCATCGGTCACTGATAACACCTCTCTAGCAAAAAAGGAGAGTGGAAACATTTCAACTGGTAATCTGTAATATTTGAATCTCATTACAACAACAAGAGCAAAAAAGTAATATGAGGCCAGTGCTGCTAAGCATAACTGAAGGTGTCTGTCCTCTCTGCCCAGATTTTCTTTCAGAAACGTGTTCTGGTGGCCCAACAGCAATAAGCTTCCAGGAAACATTTCCACATCACTGAGCCTGTTGTTCATGTGTTTGTGTGAAAGGATCACAAAGCTAAACCACAGCTAGTGTGGGTTCAGAACCAAAAAAAATGATTCATAAAAACAAAATATAATAAATCATGATGCAACATCCTCCAGAAGCACCATTTACCGGTAAAGTTCACCATCTTTACAAGAATCACTTACAAAGCTTCATGACGCTTTGCTTATCCCAAAGATTTTGGTTGGAAATGTGTGTTACTCTCTGTGTTGCTCTAACTTATTATTATGAAATGCTTAGAAGGAAGGAGATGCATTCGTCTGAAGCCACATGTTTGTATTTTCAACTACTACAATAAATATGCATAAAAATGATTTAAAAAAAAAATTAAGACTGTAAACTTGAAAGAGGTGACTAATGATGGGGTGTCAGAGCTGAATATTTCCTCATGAAAAATCGGCAACTGTTAAGTGAATCATAACACCAGGACTCCACAAAAAACGCATGCACAAAGATACACAATTTAGAAAGATTTGTTTGACATTATGATTGCAAACATGGTGAAACCTTTAGAGCAAAGGTTTCCTAGTTTGGTTTTAAAAAAAAAGAAAAGAAAGAAAGAACAGTAGATAACAAAAAAAATGCATTTAGCTTCAGTATAATAAGCAACAAGTAGTTGAAAAACTGTTTCATTTGTTCTAATTGTTCTTTATCTGGACAGGAGGGATTCCTGTTAAACAAAATGATAACTCTGTTTTTGTGAAGAATTCTGGCTTCTGGCCTAAATCAATATTGTGTTAGCTTTTAACAAAGGCTGATGAGAGTGAAACAGTAATTCTGAGCTGCATGGATGAATAGATGCTTCAGCCAGCAACATAAAATATATCTTTAGGTGACACTGAGTTGAAAATAAGTGCTGATCGCCCCCCACGCACCACAAATGTAAAAGGCAATGAAGAGTGTTAATTAGCAGACCAAAACTCCCCTCAACTTGGATCATTATTTTGTGCAACTGCAGCCATTAATTGGTAAGTTTATAACTATAAGCAGAGTTCCTGAAGCTCTTTGCCATTTTCAGTGGGATTTTTAGCTTGCCTGAGATGTCACACTTCCTAGGTCTGCCAACTGTGTTTTCTCAGACACTGTGAATATTTCTTCCTCCAACTCTCTATCAAGGAAATATTTTGCATCCAATCTCGAGCACCCCCCTCCCCTCCCTCTCTTTCCACATGCTCCCGGATGCTCACGTCACTTGTTGCTGGCAGTCGGGCTGGTAGGCCGGGCAGGGGGCCACCACGGGCTCCTGGAAATTCTCCGCACTCCCCTGCACCACACAGCTCACGTTCCTCTGCACCACATAGGCGCACCAGTTCCTACACAGAGGTACACATAAACAAGAGCATCATGAAGTCTGTCAGGTGGTTATTTATGAGCAATCACACTGTAAATGCAGTCAAAAGCCTGATTTAAAAGCATCAAAATTAGTTTCACATGCACACAGTATAACCGTTGCCTCCTTTAACTTAAGATTTTTTTCCCCCATTATTCTCTTCCCCTGCTTTAATTTATCAGGCAAACCGTCAGCAATGCACTAATAGCACCCCCCGATGAGATATTGAAGCAATCAGCAGCATTCCAGCGTTTATCGGCATCTTATCACCTTAGGCACTGCTGGAAAAGTCGAGCTAAGTTAAGTCTCAACCTGATAACGACAGATTTAAATTCAGCAGTCTACATATGACCATAAGAGGCTAACTCTTCTCCGAACTGGGGTCATTCCGGTCAGAGAAGTTTGGAACTCACTGGGTTTTTATTGGCAGCTGCGCAACAAAAGCGCAAAGCTTTTACGTCCAGCAGAAGTGCAAAAAGGAACGCCCGAGTTGGAGTGGTCAAAAAGATCGTCTAAAAGACAGCAGAGAGTACAAGGTTCTTCTCATAAGTATTAAAAACACGTTACCCACCTATTTCTATGTCTGTGGACCGCTCCAGTGTATGCAGACCCGTGGAATAAGCCATAAGAAGAGGGGGACCCGTAAGTTAGCTGAAAGTTTAAAAGGAGTGTAAAAAGCGTCCACCGCCAGTCCATCTTTCCATGCCTATAATTTGAACCTAAAAGACGTCCTAACAAATACATCTTCAGCAAAGAAAAGCAGGACTACCCTGTTATTATCGTGCGCTGCGTGCACAAATGGCAAAGTTACATCGCCTCTGTGACTGATCCCACTCCAGTTAGTGAACTTTGGGGAAGTCCGCATTCACTGCAACTCCCTTGGAGTGACGTTTCGGGCCCACACCCTCCTCCCCAAAACTTCCCCCAATCACATTATTTATTTATTTATCATTTAAACCCCCCCAAAGGTGTTTCACTTTGGCTTTAACTAAGTTTTTCTCTCAAGTCTTTAAAAGCATCAGGTGATTGATTTATTTAGAGACTCCTTGATTGTTGTCACCACGAAGTCAGTCATCAGCCAATAATTCACACCTCAGTAATGAATAACATGATAATGTGTTTTGAATGCGACCACAGGAGCTGAGAGAGGTGTGTGTGCTGCTGCTGTTAATGATATTCATAGCCAGGGATAACAGTAGTCATTTACATTCTATCTGCCTTGTTGGCAAGCAGTGATTGTGAGGTAGCCTATATGGGAATATGCCTGTAGAAGCTCAAAGGGCAAATTCAATTTTTTAAGCCAAACTGAGCAATTTGTTTATTTCTTTATGTGCACTGAGAGGAAAAGCGGTTACAGAAGAGCTTCACTTTGCAGCACTTGAAACAGAAATTCATTGTCAGTGCTTCGTTGCTGTGTGAAAGTGTGAGTTTCCACACGGTGATGCTGTGAAATGACTTTTGAGAGAGAAAAAAAAAAGTGAAAAAGTTGCTCTTATTTCAGAATGGTTGCTGTTTTCCTCTATCAGGCAGATCTTGTAAATTAACACAAACCTAGTTATTATGAAAGAAAATATGGAGTTGGTGTGGGGGTGAGGAGGGGCTGAGGAGGGGGGAGGCGTCAGCGAGCAGGGCTAGATTAAGGGTTCAATAAAAACAGAGTGAGAGTGCAAAACATTACAAAGATTCAGAGGGATGCCAACAACCAAAAATGGATTCAAACCATTCTCACCCCAAAGAACCTCTTACCACAGAACAGGCTGTGTTTCTGCTGAACTGCTGTCAGACCAGAGATAGCCTTTCCCAGAATAACACTGCACTGTTTCATCAAGCAGCCAGCTGAATGATGCAGGAATGTGTTAGGCAAGAGATTGATATGAATGTGGAATTTCATTTTCGTTTCTTAATCAACATGAGCCAGCCTCCTGTAAAGATAATGCATTATACCCTCCAGGTCCTTGTCAAAGATCCTTTGATGACGTTTCAGACATGTTATTCATTTCATGTGCTAGAATATTCTGTTTTTATATTTTAAGGTGTATAACTTATATTCTGAAGCAAACTTAAACAGTCATGCTGTTCAGAGGAGAAAATGTTTATAGGTGTCATGAGAGTGAAATTAGTCCCACTGTTTGTTTCTTTAGTCTCCAGAAGAGGGCAGCACAGCAGCAGTAAAGCCAGCAAGAACTCGCTGTAGTCATGGCAATTTCTTTCCAAAGTGCAGGAGTGAGAACAGGACATTTCATTACTGAGGCAATATAAGTGCTGGATTTCCAGTTCCAACACCTTGCCATGCTATGCTCATCTCAGTTATTTCCCATCATGTACTTGGTATTAACCATGCCTTATTTATTTCTAAGGACTTTATTGGAGTCATGTTAGATCTCCGGCTACAGTACCATAGGCTGCATTCAGTTTCAGTCTATTTTTATAACTGGTAATAATTTACATTTACAGTGTCTTGTCAAAGGTGACAATTGGTTTTACTGCTTTAATTGTCGGTGGATAAGAGAACTCTCTCTTTACTTAATTTGCCATCATGACATTATCAAACTGTCTAACATGTATGTGTTCCACTCACGCCAAGAATAGTCATTAACTTCATGTATGCCCTGACATTCATGGGGAGCAGGAAGCCAGGTGAGTCATGACTTCAGAAAAATACCAAACCGTAGCTTTCTCAGAGAAGAAAAAAACAAAACCACATTGTCTCACCCAAAAATCCGAGGAACAATTTCATCTCTCTCGAGATCGATTTCTTATTTTTTGACTTTGTAGAAGTTGGAGGACTGATTAAAATTTGCACAGTCTGTGTGGAACCAGGGGAGGATCCCTCACAGCATACATTGCATTTGTCATTGAGACCTGCATTTTACAAGGCCGCTTCTCATCAGAGCTTCTTTTCATTCCTTTAAATTCAACTAACTCCCACTGGAGGTGTGACCTTGATCTTTACCTTAAATATGCTTGTGCACTTGGGAGGGTGGGATTGCAGATAGCGAGGCACCAGAAAGCAGATTTGTCTTTGAAAGGACCACCTTTGTACTGTATTTCAGATCCATGACAGCTAATACATCATGAAACAAACACTTCTTCAAAGCATGGGGAACAGATTAATTCAGCCAGAGCTAACTGTAACATGTAGGCGCCTTGTGGACTCTGTGGGCATTGAGATTTTTGTTCACACTAAATACCCCCTCATTTCTTGATTCTGACTTGTCACGTAGGGAGAGCGAGCAGGGCTGCAGGGATCTCTTTGATTTGGCTGAAAACAGGCACCATGTGCGTCGTACTCTGGTGCTGCTGCACTTACACTGGTGACTCAGTGGGACGGCTGCGTGCACTGCCTACACAGGTGCTTTTCAGCGTGGGGTCAAAAGGCTACCCAAGGGTTCTGTGGTGGGATTGTTTCATTTTTCTCTTCTATAGCTCCAAACAGTGTGACGAAGAGAACGAGATGCGGTGTTTTCATCACAAATTTTATTTGACTCACTCACTGTGAGGCAGTTTGGAGCTGAGGTGAATTCAAAATAATAAATCTGAAGCCCCGGATGGGGAATGGCTGGAGAATTTGTCCCCTCAGAATCCCATCCTACTTGTCCTCACGTAAACACATTTATTTGCAATGAAGCATTTGAGGACTCCTGGTCTCATTGCAGGCTGTTTCACCGTCTCTTAGAGGCTTTTTGAATATGAGCTTAGTGAAAAGGGAGGCAGAAATTATTGTACCACAGAGAATCAACTCTTCCAGATTGTCTTCCAGGATGATTTCAGATTCGTCCCCCATGTCTCCACATCTGCCCTCTCACTTCTCCTGCAGAGAAACATGACAGAGGCTGAACTGTATTAGCGTCACTTTGTAATTGTTAATTAAATGGCAACAGAATCCCAATAAGCCAACTTTCTACCTGTAACAACTGCATTCGTGTACCCGTAGTCTGAAGAGACTTTTTTGGATTATCAGCAGCACAACGCTGTGAATAAGGTCCTTATGATCAGGTTGCATATTGTTTCTTAAAGTGCCATGATCAGAAGTTCACACAAATGTCATGGTCAGAGACAGATGTGGAGGCATGCTGGGAGACAAAGGAAGAGATATAGACGGATGTGGATGCACACAAATAACACGTCCACCCACATACATAACCCCCCCCCCCAGAGTTCCTCTCATATGAACATAGACATGGGTCTGTGCACGCAGAAATGCACAGCAAATTAGGGGAAGTGATTTATTGGTTGTAAAATGTTAATATAGCTATAAGCCAGGCTCATGAATTGTTAATTATGGCCTTGACATACTCGTCACCTAAAATGTTAATGAGGTGAGATTACGTTGGGGCTGAGAGGTCTTTGTGAGCTGCAGAGCAAATACAACAGATGAGCTGAATCCACGAGACCCCCACACGCTATATTAGGAAACGCTGACGGCACCTGAGATGAGATGTGCCAATTCTGCGGCTGAGTAATTAAATTAATGAATAGCAAAGTGTGAATTAACTATTGCGCTGGTGAAAGGACACCACGATTATCATCTGTTTTTACTCCTTAACCAACCTATATCTGTACTCTCTTGTCCAAATAGACTGTGTATTTAGGACTTTGGGTGAAAATCGGAAAGTTTTAAGATAATAATTTTGCCCAGCACTGAGAGTCCAGTCTGATGGTGAGTCAGATCAAGGATCTCCTGTGGTGTTAAATGGTTGCGGCTTTTCCCCAGAAGGCTGCGAGATGGTGTTGATCACTTACATCAAATAGTTAGGTCTCACCCCATTTATCCAATTTAACAATAAGGGAAATTTCTCTTGTGAAATTCAGGAAAAAGAAACAGCTTCAGATCAGTGATAATAATAAACGTCTAAGTCGGTGTGCCATTCACATGTGGGTTTATTATTAATTAGCTATCTCTGTTTTGTATTTGAATTAGTCCCTACTGTGAGACTGCCCTAGTGATTTAATACTGCTACAGTAGCTTAATTCTGTCAAATACAATGATGCCAGAAGCACTGTCACTGTCACAGGAAGATGGTTTGTGGTTCAAAACTCAGCTGGAGATTTTCTATGTGGATTTCTGCCTGCGTGGGTTTTCTCTTGGTGCTCTGGTTTTTCTCTCTCACATGTCAAAAACAAGTATGCAAGGGTAACTGGTTATTCTTAACTAAATATTGGTATAAATGTAAGCTTGTCTTTCTGTTTCCCCTATGAACAATATACATTTTTAGAAGAATGCTGTACAAATGCCATTAAAAACTAAATCGCTTAATGTTGAACATTACTCTCGCCTTTGTTTTTGAGAAACTTATGCTGTCATCCAAATAATATTTTTCCAGAGAAAGTATTTCACGTCCTGAAGACAGTGCCAAGTCATATTTTGATGGTACTGCAATGGCGGCTCTTTTGTTACACTGAGGTTGTTATACCTGCAACATCACATTGCAAACATGCAGCACATCACATAAAAGAAGTCCTTGACTCGTGGCTGAAACCTTACATCAAACCATAACGGGAAAAATTCTCACTTTCAAGACATCAGCGCTTTATTCATTAGTTCCTTTCACTATCACAAATTGAACTTCATTATCTTTCACCACTTTCATCATTTCAAATTTGACTGAATTTCACATGTTTTCACCTCTTCTTTTGACATTTATACAAGAGTTATAAAATACATTGTTGCAATCAAACTTTTTCAAATTCTCGTGTTCTCCTGTATTTCCTTAGCTCCTGTACATGATCCACATCTCTACCACTTTTGATATATTGTCTCCTTTTGATTTAAATTCAGTTTGTTTGGAAGATTCACATTTTATTCAAGCTTACGACAGTTAGTAAACATACAAACTAAACCAACTGCTTTCAGTCAGCTTCTGCTCTTGCCAGTTCACATTAGGTTTTTTTTTCGTAATAGGCTATAATTTTGATTTAGTTGTAGACATGCTCCTAAATAGGACTTTTGTATCTCAAACGTCTTGCTCTTCTGTCTTGCCTGCCAGTGCTGTAGCTCTGCTTTAACTATGTGCTTTAAACTTTTTGGTAAATAACTGTGCCCTAACACCTGTGGAAGCTAACAGAAGCTAACAACATATATTCTGTTTTTGCTGGCTGCAATTTTAGCTTTGGGTGCTAGCATTCTGAAGGGAAGCGAAGAATTACTGCTTCATGTTAGTTTCATATAGTTTGTACTTTGTAATTCCATGAAACAGTGTTACAATAACTGACTTAGTTTTTAGTGTTTGCTTGTTTAATGCAAGCAGAAACCATGGCATTTTACTTTTAGATGCAGCATCAAATTCTTCTGTCTCATTTTGTTGCATTTATTTGATCCGCTGCTCAACATGGTGTCAAAATGTTTTAATACCATATACAGCATGGGTCACACAATTACGTTCATTGAACACCATGGCTGACTGTTAGGCTACTTGAACAGAAAGATGCAGCATTGTTGTTATGTAGCTTAAAGCTAACCTTATTTTGGACATCATCTAATTTCTGCAATTTATTTGCAAGCTGTTAAATTATCAAGTTAATTTCCAACTTATATACACTATGTAAAGTGAAAACAGTCAAAAAAAATCCTGCAGTAATTGAGCCTTCATGAATCTAATGCTTTTAAAAAAGTTTTAATAGGCGAATGTTTACTCTATTTAAATAGGGTGAACAAAATAGCAGAAACACCTGTTGGTCTAATTAATAACAGTTATTTGATGCAGTCAGATAACCTACATCATACAGTAAATTTAAATCTAGTAAACACTATTTAAACAGAAAATTGAATAGGCTTTGCTGCAGGATTGCTATATTGGAAAGCATCAGGTGAAACAACTGTGAAAAAGTAATATATTCTTTTTCTTTTTTGAGCTTTTGTGTAGTTTATGTAGCAGTACAAGTTTAAGAGTTATGGCTATCTCATTAAATAACTTTGATATGATATTGTCTATAGTCTCAAATAACCTTTGTTGCTGTCAGGATTAAGTTGCCACTATCACATTTTCTCCATACACTTGACATTCAGCCAGGCTATACAGAACTATCCCCATTCAGAAATAGGATTATGTGACAACTTGCTGGTTTTTATTACAATTATATTTAAACTGCTGAGCTCTTGTTCACTCAGCTTCATACTGTTGGTTAACGGTGGCTTATCAACAAGAGATTGTCAGCTCCCAGGCATGAGTGTGTGATTTGTAAAGAAATCTTCTGCATGGCGTAGCTGACATTTCTATTTCTTTGCCTACTGATTATGTGTGCTTGGTTTCAAGTAATCCTACTTAGTCCATCAGATTTTTCTCTGCAGGAGCTATGACTGCTTTGTTGTAGAATGACCATGTCATGGCTGCAATATTGAGACTAAAACTGGCACACAAGTAAATATATTTCCGAGACATTATTCTCATGTCATTAAATCCATTTGGCATTTACGTGAAAATGCAGCAGAAGAAACAAATCACATGAAGTATAAGGCTTAAGAACATGTGGTAAGCAGAGAAATGTTGCGATTAGATTAGTTTTTTATGATCACAGGGAAAACCTTTTAGGATATTTGATATTTTATCTGGTGCAAACTTGATCAGCTGTAACATTTGAATACAATTGATCTGCAACTGAATGTGATGTGATTGTGGCTTGGCAAGCAAGTATTCGGTCAGAGCTTCCCAACAAAACCAACACTGTTGATCTCTATATTCACTTCAGTCTGTTTCCAGGTTTGTTGACAGAACTGCATTTGAAATGATCTCATTTTCACCTTTCCAAGATGGCAAGTGTAGTGTAAATATTAAAACACAATGTGACAATTAATGATTTTAAGCAAACATCTTTTGTCTGTCAGAAATCCCCAGCTTTTCTTGGTGTAGCACAAAATATTTCCAGGTGCTCAAAAAATATGTTGTTCCAGTCTGAAAAATCCAGCCTTTCAATTTAATTGTTGACTCAATCAAAGATGTTGAGATCAGAGCTCCATGGAGACCTATGGGCTGAATAACTTTCATTCTTTTACTTTGCCTTTTTGTAATTGAAAAGTTTATTTATGACTCCGGTAACATGACTGGGGTCGTCATGTGCAGCTGAATACAAAGAGCATGTTGAATGTGTTGAAATATGCAGTACAAATAAACTTACCTTGCTTTGTCTACATGTGAAACTTCTTTGATCCTAACATCTTACCACTGTGTGTTTTTGGTATGATTTTTTAATTTTGACAACTTTTTATAGCAATACTTCATAAAACTGACTGACAATTTACAATATACCAGGAAGTCTAGGTGGTGTCAGCCACTGACATTTCTACAGTTGCTGTTGTTACGAGCATGTTAAGGAGTGATGACATAGCAGTAAAAACAAGTTCATGTTGTTGGCATTGCTGCACATGTCAAATCTCCTAAGAAAAAAAACGGCATTTTTTACAGCGGGGTATTGTTTTGAAACGCCAGACCTCACTTCCTCAGTAAAACAGTTGGGTCTGGTGATGATATGGAGCTTTACCCGGAGACCAAGCTGACTTCATTTTGATTGGCTACACCTTATTTGGCTATAACCTTATTTAGAGAAACTAGGTCAAGCTGCCCTAGCTGTCGGAGTTTGCTAAAGGCTAACTGCTAGCAACATGGGCACTTCAGACAGAAAGCTACGTTTATCAGACAAGACAGCAACTAGAAAATAAACTTACAGGTAATGACAAGGTTGTGGTCGCCTCCCTCAGTGTTGCTGCAGAAATTTTCTTTTAAATCCATTTGTTTGTCAACCCACACCCAACTGCTTAGCAGTCACTCTCTCCACTCGACGGTGCATAGACCGTTGGGAGAGAGGAGGGGGTGAGGCTGTTTACTTGATAGTGAGCTCTAATTGGAGCAAATTAGTTACGTAGAATGATAGAACTACGTAGAATGATAAGCTGCTGTCTGATTCAACCGTTTCTGAACAGAAAGACAAAGCTGACTGACTATGAACAGGAACTTTGATTCTCACTCTGGACATTCACATGGCCTCATCAGTGCACAACAGATCATATTATACCCCAAAACCCCAGAAAAGTGAAATTTGATGTCATGGCACATTTAAATGTTGTTATTGCCTCTTCTTGTGCTTTGGAATCAGAGCTAAAGCCCAGCAGAGAGGGAGGGGAGGGGTCCTACAGGTTTTTAATACTCCAGAATAACATTTTCACACACTACACAGTTCTGGTCATAGAGATAAAGCATATCCTGTAGTCTCATCTAGGGATGTTATGCTTGAGCCCGTCTGCTCGACTCTGCCTTGATCTTATGAACCGGAAGTCTCGCTACCGCTGTTTTGGTGGAAGTGCCAGCATGCCAAAAGCCACGTGACCACACGAGACCTCGTTACATCATCCGCAAGTGTCGAGCCGAAATCTTGAAGAGACTGGGTTTATTAATCTGTCAATGCTTAATACAGGTTCCAATCGCTTGTGAATTTATTGAAAAATAGTTTATTTATCAGAGGATAATTCCAAGATATTAACCACAAAGGAAACACTAACTGAAGGTTGGCAACGTATCTTTTATTATACACGTGTCAGAGACAAGACAGCTCCAGACAGCGCTTCCCTCAGCTGCAATACACATCCACGGCCAGCAGATGTAGCTCATGCTCACGGTCTCAAATGTCTCGAGACTTCGTGTCAATCTCTTGGCAGCTGTGTCAAAATGTCTCAGTGTCTCATGAAGCTTCGTTTTCACCATCCCTAGTCTCATCAGCTTAGGCTCATCAATTAGTAGTAAATTATAACATATAACATATAGAGATGCTCAATATCATCGGCCTGATATCGGTATTGGACAATATCCGCTTAAAAAACAAATATCGAAATCTGCTGATATAGACTGTATATTGCACAGTAAATACAAAATACTGTATTTCTGTGTTGGAATTAAAACCCTCTGAATGCTGTTTTTTGTTTTCATTTTTATCTGCTGGGCATGGGAACAACATAAAGCTGGATTTATACTTGCACATTATCTGTATCACGTCGGGCCCACATAGCTGACGCAGAGGCAGTGTGTGGTCTTACTCAAACACAGGGTTATGCCATTCTGGTACAGTTTCTGTTTCAGATATGTAGGCTACAAAAGGTGCTCCGCCCTTTTGTCACCTGCAGGGCGGAGTGAAACTTTGCTCTGCATCGTTTCACTCCGCCCTGCATGGCTCAGCAACTACAATGCTATGTTGTTTGAGCTGCAGTTCCACATGCACCAACGGCTCCGTTGGTATACGGCCTTTCCATTGTGCTGCACCCAAATTATAAAACCAGTCCAATTTCTGCTCTGTCAGTGCGGGCCAGATCAGTTCTCACAGCTCAGATTGCACCAAACAACAATGTGAACACGGACAACATCCAGGATTTCAAAGTAAACACACTGCAAATTCTTATGTAAAATACATGAAAATGCACACAGTTTGATTAAAAATCACCTTTAAAATTCAAGTTCTTTGTACCGTATGTGTTCTACATCAGTCATATTACAGGCTACAGATCCGGACATTGATTATGAACAAAAATAAATGATGAAATACAAAAAATACTTCAACTAATACATTTGCGTTTTCTTTCTAAAAAGGCTGACTGTGGCAACAATGTGTTATGAAGAACCAGAACTTTTTCTGAACAGTTTGTTTTGGCCAGCTTCTTTATATCCGCTCTCCTTTATATATACTTTTATTGCGTGAACTCTCTGCAACATGCTCTCCCTGGACTCCAAGACCCGGTGAAGTGCAGCCGGAAGAAGCCAAGCGCATGAAGAAGGCAATGCAAATCGCAACATGGCCGCTGCGCTGTGCGTGGCCAAGCGGAGCGGAACAGGGTACAGTATGTAGAATCTGGGGGTAATTTTCATAAGGAATGAATTTTACATTTTTTAGCTTAAATGTCAGTATTGGTGTTGGTTACCAGCCAAATGAGTTGAAAAATATCAGCATATCAGATATCGGCTAGAAATCCAATATCGTGCATTCCTAATGACAATCTAACGACTAAAGTGATGGAACTGTCCCCTATACATTTACCCCAACCCTAACCAGTTAACATGTCCTACACACTGTTGGCAGAAGTAACTCACTGTGCATTAGGTCATTATAATACCTCACAAATGTTCACAAAGATTTATGCAACACAAGCTTCACAGTTGTATTATGGGTTGAGGGTACATGTGGTACCTAACAAAGCAGCTACTACTTTGTCACACCAAGCAGAGTCATAATGATGTTTGCTTTTTCCGGGTTTATCAAGTTCATCTGGGTTGTACAGAGACAGAGGAGCTCTTCTCACACATCAAACCTGCAGCAGCTTTTCATGGACCTCTCATGAAGGTTTTATCTTTCTTCCTGTCTTGATGGTCCCCTTTCATGTGGTAACACTTTCTGATTTCTTCATTTTCATTCTTTTGAAGGGCAATTGCACACCTCAGTGTCAAAGTAATTTAGTCGAGGACTATTCTGAATCAGATGCAAGTGATGTAAGCCTCGTTCAGATTTTTGTCCTTTTGTTTGTCGGAGGGAACAAACACTTCTCTGTCTTTGCTTTGTATGAAAGTGTGAAGAAATGGAAAAAAGGTGTGAATCAAGAAGCAACCCTGAGATTTTGGCTTGAAAGCATTTATTGAATAATTGCATGGGCTTCCAAACATCTGATGCACTGTCTAAAGTTTGGCTTTGCTTCAAATGTTGGCAGTTTTCCTCTCTTTAGAGCACAACTGACATTAAGCCACTAGGCTTAATGTGCAATTACTGAAGTTCCTCGATAATTATTAAGCAGATTTAAAGATGTGTTTGTCATTTTCTCCCATTAGGCATATTGATCCAAAACTTTATGCTGCAGTATGACTCAGATTGATGGTAATGCCTGCATTGAGTATGTACTGTAATGGCTTGTGCAGGCAGTGGTGACATCAGCATGACATCAGACACACAGCTAGAACTAGTAATGCTATGACTTGCCTGAACCACTTCTTCTTACTGTACATATTCCCTTAGGGTCCCTATTCTTCCTCCCACAAGCAGCACACCCCCGTTGTGTGCCATGTGTCACTCACCCAGTGGAGATTCACAGAAAAGTAGTCAGTTCTTTAAAACACCAAGAATCCTCTGTTCTCTAGCAAGACACCGAGCAAAGAGAGGAGAAAGAAAGAAAAAACGCAGATCACCAGTAGTCTCTGATCCATATTGGTGTGAATGTAATTGATTTCCCGCTGTGAGGAATCTGTCTTTCAGAATCTCTGACAGGATAGTTGAAAGGCCAGTGAGAATCCGAACCTTATCTCACAGCTCTGTCAACACGTCGTCAAAGGGAGAGTATAGCACATGTGGCCTTTGTATGGATGTTATGTTCATTACAGCCGCATCTTCAGACCGTGGGCACATTATTAAATTCCAGATTTTATATTTATAAAGGCATATGGGTCATCTTGGCAATACAGAACATTTATCTTATTGTTGTATTTTGCTGGCCTGCCAAAGAGCTAAAGATGTAAATTAGCTTTGTGTGACAGTATGCGGTCCTGTCACTATGCCTTCAATTGATCATACGCCCTGGCTACTTGGCCATCCCTTTGGCTGAAGGGTTAGTGTGCATGACTCATCTGGGAGTCTGGGAATCAAATGGGCCGTTGTTGCGTATCTTGCCACATTTGCTGCAATCTTTCATCTCATGTTTACATTTGATCTTTAATAATATGTGTTGTCCCTGTTTAATAAAACAAACTGTAAAAGCCAGACAAAGGTAAAGAGCTAGAAGATTTCTAGGCAAGGAGTATTTTACGGTATGCTAAAAAGTGTTATAAAAGCATTTTCTTAGCAGTATATAGTGGAATTGCATAGCATTACAAAAATGATCATAATGGCTTCAGCTTTAATCGCAATATGAACAAGAAGCTAAATTATTCCCAGTAATGATCTGAGAGTGATATAGCTTATATTCAACTAAAATGCATTCTGTGTGGACAATTTTGAACCAAAGGTCTGGTACAGTGCAGCAAACCGATCTTTGTTTTTAGAATAATGCTCCATTCATTTAGTCCTGCAGAACGCTCATTTTGCTTGCCCTAGTACATAATGTTGTGTTGCAGGTCTCTAAATCAGTGATGTGATGATCACAAAATAAGAATAACTCAATCAAAATTACCCTATCAAAGTTACTAGAATCAGATCTAGGTAGAAAATGCAACTTAAGCTGCGGAGTTGAATGTTATACTTGAATTAGAGGTTCCTCACCTGTTGTTGTGAGTACTCATCTGTCTTTTAGAGCTGTGCCTCATTTGGGACTTTGGCTGGCACAAAACCCTCAGAGTGCAGTCGCTGTTGGCAGTAAAGACTTATCTGCAACACTGGAGACAGTGATTAGAGAGAGGGAATCAATAATACATAGCGAGGGACGGCTAATGTACCATAGGGACTGACTGACAGACAGCAACGCCGCAGATACCCAGCCCGCTGTCTTGCATCCGCTGGTTTCACCACAGCCAGAACAAGCTCAAGAGGTATGAAAAGCAGCAGGGGAAATAAAAAGCTAGGAGAGAGAAAGGTTTGACAAATTGAGATAAAAGAGACTGAAAGTAGAGAAAAAGCTTGTGTTGTACTGTTAAAGTAAGAGAAAAAGACACTGACGAGTAAAGGAACTGAACTTTAAAATTCAGATGTTTGAACAAATAATTTCTGTTAATCACAGTGAAATTTCTTGATTGACTAAACAGAAAAAAAAAAAAACTGGAAAAACACACCTATACACCATCCTAATTCTGACGTGATGGTTTAAAAATCAATATTGGGACTGTGAAACTAGCCAAAATGAAATAAGTGTGTAAGCTGTCCAGGAAGTAAGATTGGCAGGCAGACAGAGACATGCCACAGGTCTCTGGGGAATGACGCTCGCCAAGCGGTCTCTCATCCAGAGGGATTGGGGTTAATGTCTCCCCTGCATTAGCACAATACAACCACATCAGCCATCTGACCTCAGCTCCAGGAATCTGAGATGAACCGACACACGCATAAATGAGGAGATGAACAATAGAAGTATGAGAGGATGATGATGTAATTATCAGTCATTGGAGCAACTGCAGCATTCTCCTGCTCCCACCATTCTCCCTCTTCATTACCCCCCCCCCCGACACACACACACACACACCTCTTTGTCTCATTTTCAGCACTGCTCATCATTAGGCTACATACACAAATACACAAACATAGTTTATGAAATCAGACACAAAGAGGAGCTGATGCACTGACGCAGCCTCTGTCAGAATCAAACCTCATTACCGGATTGACACTATAGACTCATGCACCAAGACACCACAGGTGGCTCGTTACTGCTCGCCTTTCTCCTCGCAGCTTGAACCTCTACATCAGCAGACCAGCCCCTGTTAGCTCCCCCATTCAGCATCACTGCCTGTGACCTCCTGTTCATCATGACAGAAACACTGCAAAGAAGCCATTACTCAGGCCAATACACAAACATCATGTATGTACTTCTCATATTCTGCCTTTCTATGCGCGGTATTTGTATTTGGAATGTTTCCCGTTGTATCATGAAGGACGCAGACAAGGCGCTGGGCTGGATGTGGGTTGGGGGAGCTGTTCAAGGCATTGGCTGAAGCGTTGCCACGGAGACACAGGTGAAGTTACTGAACTGTTTTGACTCTAACCTCGACTCAGATAGCGCTGATGTGAAGCTTGGGAGATGAAAAGCTGATCCTTGTGCTCGGGGGTCTATTGAGAAAGAGTGAGTCAAGCTCACCACGTTTGTTCCCTTATTCAGTGAATTCAGTTCATTCAAAACTCAAGGCCACAGAGAGGGAAGGGAGTTTATAAGAACACAAAATAGAATTAAAAAAGATTTGCATCAAGCTGTCATGCACGTAGAAGCTGTTGGAATATTAAGGCCGCAATGATTAATTATTCTTTCATTAACATTAACTAGCTAATCACATATAAAATATAAGCCAATTATCACAATTCTCAATGACTATTGCCTTGAATAGAAGCTGCTGTGTTCAACTCTGGCTGTTTCGCCTGGTTGACACTCTGAAAACTGAAGATTTCATTAAATACAGACACCTTAAAAGTTGAAACAGTAAATCTCTGCCATGTTTGCTCCACTCTGATACATATATTTTGAGCTTCAGTTTCTCTTTGCAGCCTTTAAGGGATATCCATCCCTTTCTGTGGAAATGGGGGCTCTAAAGTAATTATGAGCAGTTAATTTCTTATCTGCAGTAGACAGCAATCAGAGTTCTCTTAGTGTTGAGAAGCAGGAGGCATTTCTGAAGGGAGAAGTTTGCCAAATGTTAGTCAGGGTCACCAGAAGAGTGAATTTTGTCTGCCTTAAACAGCTCAGTGTCCTTGTTACAACACTTTGTGTTATGTAGACCCAGTTAACTACAGTACCATGCACACAGTCAGGAAGATTAGATTTTGTGGGCTTGTTTTCTGCAGCAGGTGTTCTAATATAAGACAAATAAGAGATTTTTTGAAAGCCCTTACATCGTAACGCATCTCTATTATTAATACTGTATATGAACTAACATGAAAAAAAAAAAGTATTTTTTCAACTTGTGCTGTCCAGCATCATAGCAAGCAGAATGATGTTGTGGCAGCTTTATTAGATCGAACAGATTTGCTTCGCCGGGGGGGAACTTAATGAGGCTCCTGTTGATATTCTGACTTTATTCATTCTATTTAATTTTGTTTAATCAAATGCTTGTTTATGACTTTATTTTACACAATATTGCTGGACCCAACAAGAGGAAAGAGAAGGTTAAAAAAAGAAAGAATAAGGGGTTAAACAAAAAGAAAGAAAGAAAGGAAATAGAGTGAAGATAAAAAAAGAAAAGACAAAGACACACAAAAGCTGCATTCATATGATAAGAGGTTTGCGCTTTGCTCACCAACAGGTAAGGCGCAGAGGTGCTAAGCAGACGCAGCGGAGCTCAGAGCTTCTGCCTGGAATGTACACAACCAGCTAAGCTAGTGTTAGCATTGCATTTGACTTAAAGACACACAACGTAACTTTTAGACCTTAAAAATATGTTTCTGACTCGTTTTGATGGCACAACAACATTCATTATACCCATTTTTGAACTGTCACTGGTCAGAGGCATCCCAAGGCTCGGCATCGGATTCTGAAAAGCATTTATGGAGGTGACAAAGTTACTTATTTTTGCTTTAATGAAGTTTTTCGTGTAGTTTCTCTTCCTCCTCTTTATGTAGTGATTTTTACTATGTTAAATTTATCTCTATGGTTGCTCTCTGGAAGGTCAGCGGAAACTAGGTCAAAATTCAAACATTTTGAACTCTGAGTACAGCACCAAAGCGGTAAATCCAAGCGGTGCGCAATGCTGAGGGTAGCTGTAAGAAAATGGGTGTCTAAAATACCTTCTAAACATTAAATATGCTGTTACCTTCTTAACCTATTCTCAGCGGGACCTTTTGCATCAGGAATGAAAACCAACACACTGCAGAATCAAAGTTAACAATTTATTATAGATCAAGAGTAACACATTACAGAGCTCTGGGTTCACATTTTCTTGTCCTCTCACCAACAAAATGCTGGCGTCAGCCAAAGGAGTCAGAGCGCCTCCTAACTGTCCCTAGATCTCTCATACTGTATATGCGTAGTGTCAAATGGAGGTAGATTCAGGTAGGTAGTGGTCCAGCAGCTCCTCCTGGTTCTTTTGATCCCTGAGAGCATAAAAGAATGGAAAAATACAGAGGAGAGGAAAAAACACAAACAATACAAACCTCCTACTCACTATGAGTCCACTAATCATTTGCTTGTCACCTGTTTATCTAAAGTCGCTTGACCAGCCAAGCGTAAAAACATTATCCTCTGAACAGGATCTTTTTAGGGTCTGCGGATTGTAAACCACCTAAAGAATATGCTACGCTAAGTGATCAAAAAACTAAATAGACCCCACTAAACCACCTCTAAAGTGATTCGCAGCTGCTAAGGGAACGCACAGCTGAGGTTATCAGATGAGAGTAAACTCTACTTAACCACCTTTTGAGAAGAAAAGGGGAAAAGGAAAGAAGGGAAAAAACAAGATATTTTTTTTTGAGGTTTATTAAGTTTTTTTTTATCCCCGGGCCAAAACAAAATCTTTCTTCTCCGGTCCGAACTAAACTTCATCTGGTGTATTTATCATTTCCCAAAAGCATGCATAATATTCTGCGGTACCACTTAGTCGGTCGCCACCCCTCTCTCCATAGAAAAACAATGGGACAGCCAGTGCAAAGTGTTTTTACCGCTAATCACGTGTAACCCCTTTAACACAGCCAACTATTGCATCTGCACAGAAACCCATCAGAGAACATTCCACGGTCTTTACTGGAAAACAAAGCGAGCAATACCCTATAAGACCTGCTGGGACCAACAAGCTGAATTAAGTCATGTCATTGTTACTTAAACTTGAGTTAAGACAGCTACCAGTGTATAATAAAGTCATACATGCACACACACAAAACTACGCCCCCCCCCAAAAAAGGCAGAAGTAGCTATGAGTACACAACCAACAGAAAGTACAATTACAGTGTCAGCATACAGAATATGCAGAATAAAAAGTGCTCTGGTGAGTGCGGTCATGCAGATGCAACCTCGTCTCTGCACCCAGAAGGTGGCAGAGGAAGGTCTCAGCCAAAGCCAGCAGGCTGAGATCAGCAACTGTCAACCCAGCCAAGCACCGGCTACCTGACCAGCATAGCACAGCGCGGAGCCCAGAGCCCAGGAGCAGCCCCTCTAGCTTGGGAGCAACCCCCCCCCCCAACCCAGACAGAGGGCTCGGCCAACACCCAGGAGAACCGGACCCCCAAACTCCTGTATTCTTAAATAAATTTATCTTTCTATAAATGTGTTTATTGTTTTTTTGGCTTTTCAAGAAGTCCAACCACTTACATTTATATAAAAAAGCGGTCCATAATCACATAAATTTCAGCCTGCCCATAGAGAAATATTCCAGAGCACCTTTTCTTTCAAAGTAGCTCACTAGTATTTCTTGTACCTGTAAAGTTTACACTTTCCTGTCATGTTAAAGCAACCTTTACTGATCTTGCATTTCGGAAAGCACAGCAAGATTTTTTGAATATAAACAGTCCCCCCTCACCCCTAAGACACTCCCACCCCCATTCCCTCTGCCTCCCAATACAGAAGCAAAGGTCTGACAGGCAGGCCCCTTGGCCAATCCTAGGGGTGCACGCCACTTCAAGGATTGGTTGGCGTTTTCATTGAATATTTAGAGATTGGAATAGTATTTAATTGTGATTAATGGTGGGCCTGTCTTGTATTTCAGAGTTCCATTATCTCATTCGTAGCATTTTACCCTATCAAAAAAATAGTGTAACAATGCAACATCGGTAAGGGTTGCTTTAAAGACATGCATTGTGCAGTTTATAGCATCACTTTCTAAAATCAAGGCAGAAAACAGTTTATTTACTCCAGTTAATGTAAATTATTTTAAAGATTAATAGATTAAAATTGATGGATATAGTTGAAAGAGTGTTAGAGAAATGAGTGCTTTATTAGCAAAAACATGAGTTGTTTTTACATGTAAGTATCAAATCGAAGACTTCCAGGAGAATAAATAGATGATTTGGTCTGGACCTTCACATTCGCTGAACACAAATGAACTTCACAGTGGGAGGTCCTCCGCTGGAGATGTGAGAGAGGAGGTTATGGGGAGTGCACTGGAGGCAGGACATGAAACAGAGTATACTATTGACATTGATGTTTGCATGCCATCAAGAATGGCAGACAAGACTCCTTGATGATGCTTTGTGTTGATAACAATACCACATGCATCTGAATGTATGCACATTCTTGACCAGCATATGGAAAGAAACACAGAGGCCAGCTGATGAGAGCATGATGCAGTTTTTAGTCAATCATTAAATGCTCACTTGCAGTCAGTCAATGCTTCATAAGACTAATTTGTAAATCCAGACATTGTCTCACTCTGGGATTTTTCCAGGGATTTCACTCTGGTTGGAAAATGTCTGCTAGAAGTTCAGAGTGTGTCCTGGGAAAAACTGTGCTCGAGCTTGCCTAACCCCCTGGGCATCTTTAGAAAATTTCAGAACAGCAGTGCATTCATGAAAACGGGTAACTGAGCGATATAGGGTGTTACATACAGCAGATTTCCACTGCTCCCTCATGTTCAAACTATAAAATAATTACTAATCCAACTTTTGAGGTAAAACTCAACACAAAAGGCAAGAAATTTTGTATTTGGTGGCCTTTCTCTCCCCTTTGAAAAGATCAGTTGGTGTGGTATCATATATTATTGGAAAGCCTAATTAGTCATGTTTTCAACGAGATGTGCCTTGCAATGATCATGCATCTGTGGAATGAGCAACACAGCTAAATGTGGGGTTATTTCTCCCATCTCCTGTTATTCTTGTTTTCTACATTCAATTACTGCTTTGTCTGTCACGCATGACTGGCACCTGGTTTGCAACTAACTGATGGACATATAATAAGAGGATGGAGCCAATGGTGATCCAATTTCTCCAAAATATGGGACTGAACTCCATCCTCCTGAAAGACAACACTCTCCCGGGATCATAACAGAGTAACTCCAAAATTTTGGAGAAGAGAGGATGGAATGACCTGCCATGACTCCTAAAACAAATTAAACACGAGTGGGATCATCTTGGCTGTGCTGTACATGCTAGAGTGGCCAACACAACCAACTCCTGGTTGAGGAATGGGAGGCTATCCCTCAGCAAAATGTGCCAGAGCTGGTGACCAGCATGAGGTGGTGTCATGGGGGGGGGACTGCTCACATGTCAAGTGGTGTTGCTCTTCTAGTGAATTCTTACAAATTATACTACAATGTAAAGGTGACCTGTCAGACTTTCCAACTACACAACATCAGTTGGTATTATTAAAGGGGGAGAAATGACCAATCAATTACAAATTCCCTCACTTTCTTTTCCAAACTTCTTTTACAGTACGTTAAAATGCATTTAGAGACATTTAAGACATCAAGGTTGTGGTGGCTTTTCATTCATTTGCAAACTAGATCCAGAACGGGATCTACAAATTAGATCCCGTTCTGATCTAGTCACTTCACTTGACTGGTTTGAAGTGAATAAACTAGGTGTAGCCAGAATGGCGGAGTAGGTTAAGTTGTCATTGTTCTTTGGAAGTAGTCGTTTATTTAACAGAAAACTACCCACAAGCAGGAAACAAAGGAAAACTTGCAGTGGACAAGAGGAACAAGGGAAAAAGCTCTTTCTCCGGAACTACATAGATTTTCGGGGAATATCAGGAATGGGAAAAATACCATGATGAGTTTAGTATATGCTGTCTTAGACCAGAAACAACTGGTAAGTCCCACCATCTGAATCATTTCAAGCACATTTATAATTCACAAAATCAAGGAACAAGTTTAGTGGGGATCAAACTATAAATTCACTCATTTTCAAACTGATTGGTGAAGTCCTTGCAGTTCTCTGAAGGTTTTTTCTTTTCTCAAAAACAGCATTTAAAAATAAATGGTGGCAGCTAAGACAGAAACAAGCGTGACCAACCCGAACATGACAATCTGAATTAAATTGATCATGACATGTGAGTAACACCATGGCTAGCATGTAAGGTTGTCACAAACGAGCTGACTGGCACCTTATCAATTGCTCATTCACCCTCTATTCATCATGTGCCCTCTTTGCCAAGCACCATGATTCATCTCTCAGGAGAAGGTGTTTAAACTGTAAGGAGCCGTTTGTCTGTCGACCCCTCCTGCGTAGCCTCTGCTCCGCCTGTGATGACATTTTCATTTGACCCATAGCCAGCATTTCTGTAATGAGAATCCATCAAAAAGCAATCTCCTAAAATAGAAAAGGATTTCAATTTGAGGATGCTTACATTGATATGCAAACTATGTCAAAAAAAAGGCCTCTCAGTTGGATGAGTTATACACTGGAAACCAGTGGAAGCCATGTGATGATGTATGGGATTGGTTTGTTCTGTTTATACCAGAATTGAATTATGCTAATGGGTATGGACTGTGAAAGGGAATTTTAAAAAGAAGCAAAAAGATTAATCTAACATTCAATTTTATTGAAGATGGATGACATTGATTTTTTTCTAAGGGTGTTTCTAAACTGAACGAGTTATATATTCCACATAATTGGTCCATAAGAAACCCCAAAGCAGCTTCATCTTGAAGAAGTTTTATGAGAACATATCGCTAGAGATGACTGCAACTCAACGACTGTGATCTGACTGACGTATTTTTTATGATATTCCTGAAATGATGAATAACTGCTCGTTTTCGCTGCTAATAACTACCAGAAGAAAGAGATGTTTCCATTTCCCTGTTTGTGCTCATTAGTAGATTGTCCTCCAGAATTAATTTCAGAAAGCAGTTTCTCATTTTATCTTGCATCTGGCAAGATCCATGCAACACTTAAATCAACTCTTCACAAAATGATTAATAGAAGTTTGCAGCCAAACTAAGATACTATCAGCGCTTACATGAATTACATGAATTCTGTTCATGCAACAACAATATGAAGTAACTAACCAAATTGCACACAGTGACTTTAAAAAGTGTTCTGAAAGACTGTTTTAGCTCGAAAGAAAGAAAGAAAGAAAGAAAGAAAGAAAGAAAGAAAGAAAGAAAGAAAGAAAGAAAGAAAGAAAGAAAGAAAGAAAGAAAGGAAAGAAAGGAGGTGAATTGAGGTCCCACTGCTGCGAGACTTGCCTGAAGCAGATGCTTAATTATTCTGTGTATTTCATTGATATGGTTGATGATTGTAGTAGTATAGTTATTGCATGTGATCTGATAAAATCCACATAATGTTGTGACATAAACAAATTTTGATCAAATTTGAAACTGAAACTTTTCTTAATTAATCTTTTGATTTATCACATGCTTGTTTAATTAATAAAACAATTTTCTGTATCGTAAAAGTAACTTACTAAATAAAAGTACAGGTTTAAGCATTCTTGTGTATTAGTTTGGGTGTGGCCTTCGTGAGAAAATATGCTCAGGTAAATGAATATCTGCCACCCAGCTTGTCCATCAATGAGCAATGACATTTTATCATGATTATTATCAGATAATAAAGTATACTGTGTGCTTAATCCAAAGCTTTTTTTTTAAGCCTTTTTGCTTAATAGAAGTCTCAATGTTTTATCATTTTTAGGTATTTCATTTGACTTTTTTAAAAAAAAAAAGAAAAGAAAAGAGAAATGCTTGTTAACTTTGTTGAATGGCATGAAACTTGAACACATTCCTTGCCTCCATATGCAGTGTTGAGATGTTCTTCTCATTTCACACATTTTTGTGGGACCAGGCTGCTCACACCTGAGAAAGGCTGCTTTGAGGTGCTGATATGATCCTACGTGATATGCGGCCTCCATGCAGAGCCTTTTTACATTTACATTTAGCTCATATAAATGCACTAATCCAGTGGGTCTCGCATTTTTTAAGTCACAACTCTCAAAATAACATCTGTTGACATTCACAACCCCCTTTTCCCCCTTAACCCCATCCCATGACAACTAAGTGGTTACCTGTGTGATATACACCTCCGCTCAAATGTTTGGAATAGTTTTCCCATTGGATCTAATGGAAAAATGATCCCATTAGGGCAAATTTTTAAGTAGTAGTGTATCTAATAGGTCATCCTGTTGTTATCCTCTTAAAATGTCAATATGATCCAGAGAAATCTTCCATATGAGCAAACTAAGATTTAAAGGCAGGGAACTTTAGGACCATTCACTCTGAGGCAAAGGAGTAGTTCTTGTTATTTAAAACCCAACAGGTAGCTGCACAACTATTAAAACATTAGATCAAAGCAAAATATCACCATTCATTTCAGCTGCTGTGAAGGAAGCAATTTGTTACGGAGTGAGTAAAAGAAAAGGGGAAAACATGCAATGGTAATTTTCATTTAATTTTCCTCCACGGGTGGATCCAGATGAAAACATTACATGCTCTACTGTCATCGGGAGCTTTCATTTTCTATTGAGCCTCGGATGAAATCTAACTTATTGCCGCTTCCCTCCTCCCCCACACCCTGCGTAATGAGAGAATATTTCCCCAGAGTGCGAAAGCAGATCCTAGCTGTACTTTTAGAAACTTTATTAAACCAACCTAACCAATTATTTTTGTGTTTGTCTTTCTTCTGATGAGTGACGATCCATTCAATAAGGCTGGTAAATGTTAATATAAAACAAATTTTATGCTGAGTTCTGATAGAGATCAGTAATGTCTTTCTGTGCTGGCAGCATTGCTGCCAAGTTTCATATCTTCCAGCAGGCTTGGTTTAGCCCTGTAGGATGTAGGAATGTTAGGTGTTGGAGCCACACATCAATACCTCTGACTAAGAAGGATTGTATTTTCATACAAAGGTTTGGCTAGACTCCAACTGGGACAGAGTCTTTTATTGAATTGCCCAGTTAGGCTTTGATCAAACACTTGAGAGTGCAATTGCATTCCTCAGATGACATTTATCTCTTCATCTTAACAGAAAAAAAGGGAAAAAATGGGGAAAAAAGTCTGTCAGGCTTCCGAAAGAAATCAGCAATGGATGCCAGCTAACTGATGGGTTGTTACTTGGTGATAGGCTATCAAGAATTTTGGCATTCAGCCTCCAGAGATATCTAGAGTTCTCTCTAGAGTTAAGAGTGGAGATGCTGGAGAAACAAAGAGCAAGGACAGAAAATGGCAAGTTACAGAGTCACACCTGAGAAACTCAGAGGTGACGACTGGAGCTGCCCACCCCTGACATAGTTTTATGTGATCAGGCTGGTCATGGTACTTCTCTTAAAGCAACACCACACGAGTGTCTAACCTCTGCTTTGGACTCATTGATGGTATGTAGTGCCCTGTAGTATCTTCAAGATGAGAAACCACACTTTACATTTTCCTGTCCCAGCACCATGTGGCAGCTGTGTTTTACTTTTTGGCACAGCATCACAAGCATTTTCTTGAAGCTGCTTTGACGACTACAGCTCTCGTCACGAGCAATCTAACGCATCACTAATTGCTCAAGGTGCGCTAGCGATTTCACTCCGGCACTTAACAGCTTTTATTCAAGGGCCGGGAAAAAAGCGTCGACAGAGGTGAAAACCATTATAAATCAAGGCATGTTGAGTCTTTCCATTACACCTATGGAATGATGGTCAGTCTTGTTCACGCCAGTGTCATCGCTCACAACAACTTTAGTCCACAAAGCAGCTTCATGCAAAACCTAAAATAATCAAAGTTATTTGCAGTATTCTATTTTTTTTTTTTGCAGAGCACAACTGGGACCAGAAAATACCTATTTTCTCGCCATTGATTTCCATTCATATGTTTTCATCTCTTACTGTAGGTCCCATGAGCTGGAAGTAGACGGTTGTGATTTTGGTTCCCCAAATGGAGAAAGCGAGGAGAAGGAGAGAAAGTGGCAGAGCAAGTGATAAGACGTGAGTCAACATCAGAATGATTTTTACTGGCAGAAAAGAGCTCAGAGAAGGGACAAGATGGAAGACAGAGATGCTGAATTAGCCTTTGTTAAGGGGCTTAAAGTGTAAAAATGTGTCACTGTTCAGCTGTGTGCCTTTAAACAACACTGAAGTTGCAGGTATTGTTTACCATCTTATTGTCAGATAAGTAGTGCAAATTACACAATGTCACTCTGAATGTGTGGCCCTTTCATTTTGAGTTACTCTGAACAAACCAGCAGACGTAAAGAAATTTAATATCTCTAGAGTTCAAAGAACCATTGCACCCCAGATCTGTTTAATTCAGTGTGACAACACTGAATGTGATTGCAGCTATTCCTCATGGAAACGTGCATTTTCCCCTTTGCACAATGAAGGAAATGCTTCAAACCGCCACGATTCACATAAAAGAGGCTTGAAAGAGTTTCTGCTCTGTAATTTCCGAGGGATGGAAGGCTTTATGAGCAGTAGCTTCTTTCTTGCAAAAATGAGATTTTTATGTATTTAAATGGGCAAATACTTATCCTGTTCAGTCCCAAAGGAGATTTGCTATTGAAACGGTTAAAAGGCCTTTGAAAATGAAAAAGAAAAATGTTCATTAAAAATATTCACTGAAAGTCAAAGCAAAGTCCAGGATAAAATCACATTTATCAGTGACATAAACAAGATGATGTGTCAAGATGACCAAGCTGCATGGACCAGGTTAAATACCAATGCTTCGTGAAGAAAAAGTTTCTATAATACAGTAGCTGTTGAAATTGCATAATACTGTAGTTAATACTAGGAGTATATCATTCCCCTTGTTATACATAAATTTCAGGGTACAGTCTCACGTGAAAACATTAGATCTGTGAATATTAGAATATCAGATATTCATTTTTTTTTAAATGTGGTAAAATTTACAACTTTGATAGATGTATCTAAAATCTGAATTCTGAAATCCTATGAAGAAAATTCAGAAATTTAAGCATCTTCCAGCTTCATTTCAGGAGAAAAAGCAAGTTGAATGCATCAAAGTCGGGATGTGGAGGCCAGTGAACAGTTGACACAGACCTGACAGCCAAAGCCAAAAGTCAAAAGTCATAAGAAGTTATGATCTTCTGCAGAATACCACCAGTGTGTTATCAATTCAGCAGTATTTACATGTGTGATGGTCACATTGCAATAGAGGCAAGAAAACTCCATCTCATGTCTAAGTGATTTTTGTTTGGACATGGGAAGAAAACCTCCATCAAATTTCATCAACTGATGATAAAATTTGTTCATAATGTTGTCTTTTCATCAGCTTTATGTAATCTAAACAACTTCCATGATACTGACGCAGCGGGAAATTCTGGCAATACTTATTCTCTACTGCATTTCTGCTAATTTTCCTTTCCTTAATCTACAGTACAAGGAAGTCACGCTTTTTGGGGGGGGGGGTTCTTGGGAGTTAGCAACTAGTTTTTACGTGCATTTGTTTCAGAGCTCCTTCAAGGTTCCCAAAAGATATCACCAAAATGAATGATCTATTCCTATCAATGCTTTAATGACACAGAATTATGGTTTTTCAAGGAACAATTTAATCACAGATATCCATAAATTTGCAATTTCAACTTTAAGGTTTTGTTGGATATTCTTAGTTAAAGGGGAATTTCGCTGTTTTTGAACCTGGGGTCTGTTTTATGTACTTTCATGTGAGTGATGGAGAAAGGAATTTTCAAGAAAGCTCCAGTATTTAGCTCGGCAGGCAGCATAGCAGCAGCCTAGTAGCCCTGCTAATGATAAGTATGGGGCAACTAGTGCCCCGCGTCTAAGTTCACCCTAAAAATGTGCTTTTTTTTCCACACTGAAGGGCTTGGCTAGTCTCAACAAGTGTCCGACAACATACTAGAAAGGAAAAATGAACAAACTTATCTACATTACCTGGCGATCGCTGTTTGTTTTGGTGTCTGTGTCTGTCCAAATTTCGGGACGCTGGAAATCAAATCTCGTTCCGAAATCATGCGATAACTCAAAACACCGGTGGTGGATCCTGCTTTCTGCCTCAGGTGAAGAGGTAATGTAAATACTTTCGGTATCTACGGTATCAGACTCAAAAAAAGCTAAATTCCCCTTTAAGTGAGAAGTATAGTCACTCAGATGCAACACTGATAATGATATATATATATAAAAAAACAAAACAAGCAAATGGTTATTTTCCCTTTATTCTCGTAGAATCTGAGGAAGTGAGTCAGACATTGTTCAGTGCTTTAGCTTCAGCATTACGTCTTGTTTCACACACAGCAACACTGCTAAGGACTGTAAAGCAAATCCCTTCAGATGTAGAACATCCATCAAGCTGTCACAGTGGGGATGGTTGAGTACCTGCAAAGAGTCCACAAAACAACTTTCTGATGTTGCTGCTACCTGCGATTACAGAACTGACTTTTACATGTATTGGTTTGTCTTCTTGACTTTCCGCCGGTTTAAGGCCCCCCAAAAATTGCTAAAGAATAATCTAAATGCAGCTTCAAGTATGGAAAACTGCTATTTTAAATTGCAAAATGTCTATAGTTCAAATAAATTACATGCAGACTGAAATGTCTCACCTATCACTCCCTCCCATTGTCCAAAAACATGCTTGTTAGGTCGAATAGTGATTCTAAATCTTCCATAGGACTAAGTTGTTTGTTTCTCTTTGTTTGCCCTGCAATGAACTGGTGACCTGAATGTACCCTGTCTCTTGCCCTAGTAGTTACTGGGATTTTGTTCCAGCTCCCCCATTTGCCATGAACTGGAATAAGTGGGTAAAGAACATGCGCATGCATGGATGGATGGATGGATGGATTGATGGATTGATTGATACGTCCCAGCTGTGGCCTGGACATTCAACTGACAGTTTTTTCCAGTGTTCCGCCAATCACCAGCTCATCACCATTCAACCATTTGCACCTGTTACCCATTACCTTCCATCTACTCATCCTTCCCTCCTGATTGGACAACAGTTCCCTCCTCCACCTCTGGTTGGCTCCTGAACCTGTCATTCATCTGGTCATCACCCTCACCTGCAGTGCATTTAACTCCACTCCGGACATCCCCACCTCGGGGAGCCTAGAGCAGGCTGTGTAAGCAGTGGTCCCCCGATAAGCCCACCTGGCTGATCTGCTCTGTTTTGGGTGTCCTTGCTTTAGTTTAAGATTTAGTTCTGGAGAACAGTGCTTGTTTTTCACTTTTGTGTTTGTTCTTATGTTTTTGTATGGTATGTTGGGGGCCATGGGTTAGATCTTTATGTTAAACTTGGTTTATTTGTGTAGTTTTATTGTAAAATGGCTTTGCTTTTGTTTCTGTCACGTGTGGTGCTGTGCTTTGGTTAAAGTGTGTTGCATGGCATTGTCACGCGATCAGGTGTCAGCGCTATCCGGTTTATACTCCGCCTCCAGAGTAAGGGTACAATTTGCTGTGGGGAAGCAATGTGCAAACAACACATCCGTACCAAAACCCCTCCCGATCCGGCCTGGCCCGACCTGACCCGACCCAGACCCGTGGGTGGAAACTGGGCTTATTTGCCAGGGACAGTACCGGTTCACCCAATACGCACACTAGGGCCCCCAGACTAAAGCCCAATTTATAGTCGTCCGTAAAGTGCTGTACGTAGGTTACGGAGAGCCCTCTACGTTGACGGAGAGCCTGTCGGAGAGTCTCTCCGTCATCTCCGGCTGTACAAAATATTTTTTAAGTGTCGGTCAAGGGCTGTGATTGGCCTACCGCTACGTAAACCCTAGTAGCGCCATTTTTAAACCAGTTAGCCTACGAAGACGTAGATATGAGTCCAACCGAAGAACGTTTGGCTGAAGAAGTGAGGAAATACCAAAATGGCCCCATCGTCTTTATTTTGCATCAAAAGTATCTCTGTTATTCAGCTGCAGCAACAACACTAGTCTTTCTCTCTCGGACAGCATCATATGAGTAGGTCAGTCTTGTGTAGCGACCCCTACTTATCGGGCGGCAGCATGACAGAGAACTATGAAGGCTGGAGGGGTCTCCGTCGTTACGCAGTTGGATAACGCATTACGTAGTCTGAGAAGTATACTGTAGCCTTATTAGAGGCCCCGAGAAGGGATTTGAAAAAAAAACAAAAACGTCATGACGTTACCGCCCATCGTGCATGTGTCCCGCATTTCCAGCACATCAGACTGGAGCGGAGAAGTGAGAGATGAAGCGGAGTGAAGGGATATATGAGAAAAGGAGAAAAAAAGAACATGAGAATGAACCGTGGGAACAGCAGTCAGGTAACTGTCTCCTCTCCCGGTGGGAGAGTGGGAGGGACTCCGGTCTCACTGTGCATCTTGCTGGCTTGTATCAGTTTAGTTGTAATGTTACAGTTACAACTGCGCTTACAAAAAATAGAAAGTAATGGATTTATATTGACTAAGGTTTAATTTAGTTTGTTTGGATAACCAACAAGCAAATACAGTTGTCCTCAAAATTATTTATACCCTCCCCCAAAAAAAGGTTATATTCATAACAGTAATTACAATAAGAAGAAACTAAAAAAATTAATAGATACAAATTTACAAAATTATAATTTAGCTAAATAAAACATTGCTTTTGAATTATGATTGAAAATAATAATTTAAAACAAACAAAACTGTCCTAGAGCACATTTCCCATGAACAGCGGACCAACCTGTCAACAGGTGCAGACGTCTGATTGGAAGTTACAGAAAACACTTGATTGCAGTGATTGTCTCAAAGTGTTGCTAAATAAAACTTTTAGCTACGGAGCCCCATCATACTTGTTTCCTTGTGTTGTGTGTGTGTGTGTGTGTGTGTGTGTGTGTGTGTGTGTGCGGGTGTGTGTGTGTGTGTGTTTGTTTTTAATATTTTGTTGAACCACAATTCAAAATCAATGTCATGATTTTCATAGAATTTTTATTTATTACTTTTATCAATTTCATCTTATTTCACTGACAGATTATATTTTTCCGTCTTTAATTGGAGGGTATGAATAATTTTGAGGACAACTGTGCAGATATATAAGAATATAAGAAGTGAACTCATAAAATATTCTGACAATGGTGCTAAATAAATTATTTGTATGATGAAAAATATGAATAATTGCCTACATTTGAAGTATATGATAGTAACACAAGCTCAGCCAATTTGATGGAGTTGAATTAATACTAGCCTTATTCATATAGCAGGTGCTGTGCGTAAGTTTTCTACTACAAGCAACAACACAGCCAGTCATCCAGTGGCGGGACAGAGACAAGTGAATCTAGGACAGACAGAGATGAGCCAGCTTTATCATCTAGTACAGGCACATCCACAGATGTGAGGTATATTTCTTATGTTTAAAGCACTGGGTGTCATGTGCAACTGTTGAAAGTTTTTGCAGTTCAGTTAGGAGAGCCCCTTACCAGAATTTTGCCTAGTGCCCCATGAAGGTCTGAACTGGCTCTGCAGGGATTTACTGGATAATGGATATAGAATAAGCTCCTGTGAATGGGCCCTCTAAACTATATATTCAAAGCCTTTTAACAGTAACATTTCAGTTTAAAATATAGATTAAATTAAAATTTCTGTAATCCCTAATTACAAGAAAAACCAAAAGACATAAAATAATTCCTCTGCAGTGAATCTAGCAGAACTCATCAAATATTCTGACATTCTTCACTTTGATCAGTGAAAGAAAATTACGTGACAAACTAAATGTATCCATAAAATAATCGAGGAATATGATGTACTAGATGTCATGATTGCAGGTTAAGGCTCCAGAGATGTGGCAAGGAAGCCCATCCAGCCAAACTTATTTTCTCATTAACCAATGACTGCATTAACAAACTCAATTCGCACTTTATCTGAACTCCACATTGCACAACCTGCCGTTACCATGGTAGCCATGGGAGTCATCTGAGTGTTATGCACCATACAAGGAGATTAAACCAAATAGTGTGTTTAAGACCTTGAACACAGTCACATGATTGGCTTTTCAAAAGTTTTGCAGGAGTGAATTGTGCTCAGATGAGGGTGGATTTCATGATCCTGCACTGCAGAAGGGTTTTACAGCTCATGTGGTGCTGCAAAATGAAGGGTGAGAGCATCAGTGACACGCTGTCCCAGGGGAAATGAGAGGCTGAAACATATGGAGGTAATTATTTCCTTCATTCTTCCGGTCTGCCCAGTTCCCCGGTCTTCTGTGTCCGTGACCTCTGTTACTCAGACCTGTTTGTTTGAACACAGAGTATGGATTTAATGTATCTCTATATGTGTGTTTCTACGTAAATTCCTGCTCAGTAGTGCTTATTAACCATGGATTAACATACAGTATGAATGAAGCTAAACAGAGAATGATTAAATTTACATGCACATTCTGTAATTCTACTGTGTTGCTTAAAATAACTAAAGGTCAATGAGAGCTGTCAGTGAATAAAATAGCTTTGCAGAGTATACATTTTTACTACTAGTTAGGCCTACCCAGTATAAAACATGCTAATAGTAAAGTTGCTAAATGTCAACAAATTAAATTCTGTGAACAGTTAACAATAATTACATACAGTAACAGCTACATATATGTTGGACTATATTAAGACAATGTATTAAAGAGCCAGTAGTTCATGATTGTGGCAGTTTGTACTTAAAGGTACAGTGTGTAAGAATGACTGACATCTAGTGGTAAAGATGGGTGTTGAAATAACCTAAAATACTAAACATAGTTGTGACGGTAGCCATCAGTGGCTAAAACTATTCCAGACATGAACATGTTTTTATCTGGGGGTAGATTCAGTGGCCTTAGGTGCTGCGATGTCTGCACTACAGGTGACCCCGTCAAAACTGTGCTCATGTGTATTGTCTTCTTCTATGAGTCTTTTAAAGGTATCACTTTTGCTTTAGTACATGTTGAACAAAACCAGTACTGCAGCTTTAAAGCTCAGAAAGTTCTCACTTGAGAACCCTCAAGAGAGAACCCACAGCAAGTAAATATGAATAGCTTAATCTAAGTGAATAAAAAGTTATTTTGATAACATGATTGTTTAAAAAGTGAAGCACAGTTTTGTTAAATGCAGCACATTTAAGATATGAAGTATATGATGATGGTCAGTGACAGTTTTATGGGGAATTTGGCTGCCAATTTTAAAATATTAAAGGATAAGTTTCTTTTTTTCCAACCTGGACTTTATTTCTAGGAGAATATACGTGCATTTACTCACTGGTAAAGTTTCTGTTATTGTCCCCGTGTACTACATTTATTTACATCCTCCTGGAAGTTCCCTGTGGTCAGAGTTTGCCAGCCAGCCCTCCTGTGACACTACCTAGTATCCGGGGTACATGGGCAAACATATGAGCTTGTTGTTTGTGTGAGCTTGAAGTTAAAATGCAAGGATGTTCTTATCAGACAACCTTAGTTACATGTAGGTTCTCTAATGTCGTCTTTTCACCTGTTTATTTTCACTCTGTCTTAGTTCCTGGTTACATCACTAAACTTAGACATTAAAATGCAAGAGTTTTGTTGCTTTGTGGCCTCTTGATTACTCGGTCACAAAATTTGACAACAGCCTCCAGAGTTAAATTTGTTCTTGCAACGCAGGGAGAGTCCTGTCAGTGTAAATTGGAACTGGAATCTTTTGCTGATAATGACATCTTTCACATCATCCTGCACTTGCACACTTTGGCCTTGCTAAGCACACAAAAAGCACAACAATGGCAGACCTCTGTGTCATGTTTGTGCTGCTGCAACTTTTAACCCATTTGGTCTGTTGAAGCAAAAACTTTCTGGTAGAACATTTATGCCGTTAGTGAAAAAACATTGGTTACAGTACATGTGGTAGCTGTAGCACACAATGCATCCGTTGTGTTTTCTGGTCTTATGAGGATGTGGTGTACACCTGGGTGTGTCATTGCAAAGTTTCCCTGCCCACTAGAGGCCTGACACGCACCTCTTCCGACCTGATGTACATCCCGGCTACGCGAACGCAGAGACATGAAAGAACTCACTGGTGATTGGCCAGTGTGGTAATGTGCCTCTGGATGTTTGGGTTTTGTAGCTGAATGAATGTATGAATGAATGTCGGCCACTATTGTTGCTCTAAAAGTGGAAATACTGTACATGCCGGCACTGAAGCAAGCCATCGGGGTTGTAGAAACCAATTAGTGCAAAGATTATATAAGACAAGAAATGATGTTTGTAGGTGTGTGTTTCATAGGCAAGTCGGTTTTTGACCGTTTGGCCTGGAACACGCTGTCACAACAGTATGCTGTTTTTATGATCTTTTGCTTAAAGGAGTCAAAGATGAATAAATTGGCTTTTAACTGCAAGAACAACATCTGGACATTCCTATTTTACCATCTCACCCACTAAATGTGTGTGAATCAAAAGATTTAAAAACACTCCAGTGGCTTTAAGTGTCGGTTTAGCCCCTTCAGGGGTGGAAAAAAACAAAACAAAACAAAAACTCCTCTCTGTGAAGTTTACTGGTCAATAAAGGCCCCGCTGTCGCCTGCAGATCTAGAAAAGAAACTGCAGCAGAACGCCGTAACCCTACGCTACGTCAGGCATGCAGACCTGACTGGACGCAGACGCCCCGCCAGTATAAATCCAGCTCTACTTGCATTTTCCCCTGCAGAGAGAAAGTTTTCATTCCATTGTTGTGAAAAGGCATCTTTTTAAAAAAAGTACACAAAGGAAAATGTTTTGTGCTTTGCATAGAAACACCAAGTAAACAGGGTCTTGAATATAAAATGCAGATATTTCACCTGCCAGTCATCACAATAACTACAACCTCATTTGGGTGAAAACAAGCTAAGTGCTGAGGCCTTGTTAGGAAAATATTTGTACTACAAAAATTAAAACATGCCAGTGCAAATACTTTTTGCACTTTCACTTAAAGTGCTGTTTTATATGAGTATGCGTATGAGTTCCCTGAGAAACAGAAGCCATGGAGCACCCACCTTAATCCCGATACAGCCAGTCAGCTCCAGTATCATGACCTGGCACAAACTACTGAGAACAGTTACCACAACAGAAAAAAAAGGCAAAATTTCATCTAAAGTCAAACAAAATTTCTGAATTGGTTCAAGCCAGCTTTTTATGCAATGTCACGTAGCAGCATGGACATTCCTCGGTTGAGAAGGTAGTGGAAAAGGAAGCAGCTGTCCAATACAAAAATGTTTGCTCAAACTTCTACGAAATTTCTGCAGTTTGATGCTTTCGATAGTGGAAATTCACTTTTCTCTTTTCTGTGGCCTCGGGTGACCAGATTTGTGTTGGTATAAAGGAGGATAGCCTGGTGTGTGTGAGGCTACTGAAGAATTACAATAAGCTTTGTTTACCTTTGGAAACATGTGCACTGAACTCTTTCACACATTTTTAAAACTGAATCTATACTACCAACATGAAAAGTAACAGATCATCTTTCTGTTCTTTATTTCTTTTCTTTTTTTATGATAAAGTGTATGCCTAAATTAATAAACTTTTTTCTTTCTTTTTTTGCTGTGGCACTCGCTCCACTTTTGGTGTGTTTCATGTGAAGATAGCTTTTGATCAACTGCTAAATTTTTTTGTTCAGTGCATGTCCCTTTATAAAGATGCATATAAACTCTCTCTCACACACACATAGTGTACACACATAATCTACTCTTTCTTTCTTTTTTTTTTGTCACAATGGCTTCAAAATTCTGTTATCATTCAGACCAGAAAGGAGGTCATTTTGCAACTATCCCTTCAAAAAATGACCAAGTAAGCAGTTGCTTCAATGGATGAAATGACTTCTGTCATCATAACGTGCAAGTTGGAGGTCAAGTTAATTGTTTTTTTTGTCCAGATTACAAGTCTATTATTTTAATCACAGCTTTATTTCTAATCACATTAGGAACTAAAAGAGATGAAGATCTTAACAGGTGGCCAGACGCATTAGTTTGGATGATTGCTCAGGTTTCCTTCTGTATGTTAAATGTGTAAAGGGATGGGGATGATGAGTGCAAACTTTCTTAAAATGAACTGGAAGTTAAAATACAACAACAATGCATTCACAGGGTTTTCAGTACAATAAATAGAGGTAAACTATCAATAATTCATTAATGGATTACGTTATCAGTTTACATATAAATGAAAAACATTATGCCATCACTCATTTCAGCAGAATGAATCTCACCTAAATGCCGGGAGTGGTTTTTAAGTGTCTCAAACCTCACAAAACACCATAGCCAGCCCAATAATTCAGTCTAAACATATCATGCAGTCTTGAAAAGTGATGGGCACGAAGATGAGGGATTATGATGGGCTTCTCATGACATGGCAGCACTGTGAATATTTCCACTGACTTGGGGTTGAGGGGTCATCCATCTTTCTGTGGAGACAGAAAGACAAATAGGCCGACACTCTCCTGTGACTGGCTGTCATATATCTATCTCATCATTATTGAGCTGCTGGGGACCAACACCCCATCAACCCATGTCACACTGCCAGCATTTTCACTCAGCCATGGAACGCAGGATCAGACACAATGACATTAGATGAGAGGCTCTTCAATATGTGTTGAGAATCCTGAAGAGAAAGTGGAGGTGTGTCTCTGAGGTTTAGAATAAAGCTTGTTTTTTCAGGCACAGGTTGACTCGGGGTAATGAAAAGAGGCAGTGTTAAATTATAATTCCAATTTTTTCCCACTTTGTAGATTTGAGGGCAGTTTGTCTGTTTGCTGAGAAATCTTCTCATTTGAGCATTTGCTTTATTTTCATTCAGTATCACAGCGACATCAGATTAACAATGTATAAATTGACAGATAAATTTAACTTTCATATTATGTAATTATTATAATAACAATTGTTTGATGTGACAGAAATATTAATTTCTAAACAAAAATGTCTCATATTAATCAGTTAGGAATTTAATTGTTGGTTTAGAAATAAATTCACAAATATATTTGAAAACCACTAACTGGACACATTTGCATTGCATTCTGCAGTTTGATTAAAGATAATAATAACAATAATAATAATAAAACAGTTAACAAGGATATTAGGCCACAAAAAGGAATTGCAGCTTCTGGGAAACTATGAATGGGCTATTTCAGTGTTTCTTTTTTGAATAGCAAGCTTTGTATTCTTCTTTCTAATTGTTAATCAGAGTGTGTACAAACAGCCATCAGAGCTTCTGTACTCCAAACCTCTGGCCTCGGAGGAAATGGCAGGCAGAACACGACTAAGAATAGACTGAGGCTGTGAGGATCGATCGGAGCAATCGGCCATCAGTGGGCATATCCTGCCGTGCTGATCGGTTTTGTTTCTGGACGGCTGCTTGGTGTAATCACCAGGTGCAATGAAATCTCATTATGCCAGGTCCTGATCTCGCCACACAGGGCTGAATAGCAAATAGTCAGCTGCTGTGTTAAAACTTTGACCCCTGCATTAATTGGGCGTGACCTGTTGGGTGGCTGTGCAGGGAGCAAGAGAGGGATTTTCACTGCGAGGGGTCCTCCTCTCCTTGGCAGCTTTCGGGCCGAGTCCGCAGGGTATCAGGAGGCTGAGGGGTGAGGGTTCAGTGGTTGCAATGCACTGGCCAGTGGAGACCAATGCTTCGCAACTAGTCTTTTGAGACACAATTTATGCATCCATGAATCTTTCTGCCACAGGTACATAGCACTTATAGCTTAAAATGAATTGTCTATTTATAGTTTAATAAGCCCATTTTCTCTGTAAAAGGCCAATGACATTTATGAAGACAAAGTAGGCAACAACAATACTTGGTTATGCAGGAGATTTTTCAGGATTTAAGCCAAATTCTGTGATTACTGTTATTACGGATATCAAGATGCTGTGCATGTGTTTGTCTTTGTAAGCTCTTTTGGATTTTGACTGTGCGTCTACGTGTGTGTGCATGTCTACAGCAAAGCCTAAGGAGCAGACACGGTTGCCCCTTGAGATTAGAGTGCAATAAAGGAGGATGAACGCGTCCGGAAAGCTCCAGAATGCGCTCAAGACATCGCCTTACTGGAAATCAATCCGTTTGGTCAAGCCCCCTGCGTACTGGGTTTAAGTGGGAGTGATGGCAGAGGAAAGTAAGGTTTAGACAGAGATTGAGAAGGGAGGGGTTTGTGGGAACTGGCTGTCTAAGGAATACAAGTTGGTTGAGAGCGTTATGGCTAGCTAGATTAGCGGGCTACTTCTCAGCACTGGGGTCTCAGCAGAGGTTAGTGTGAGACAAAAGGCACAGAGGCTGCAGCCAGGTTTTTGTTTGTTTTCTATAACACTCCCTGGGTGAGGCTGACATTCACTGAACTCCCAGATACAAAACACCAATATCTCTGCCAGCATAAGAGCACACTCAGACAGAGGTAAGTCAACTTTCTTTAGATGGAACCAAACAAAAACAAAGAACATAAAACATATAATTTCATATTCCTCTGAAACTTTTCTACACTGCGTGAGTGGTTGTTTTGTCGAGGTTAAGAGAGATAAAGGTCAATAGTCATGTCTGTAATGCTGAAGCTTCACCAAAGAAAACTAAAGTCTCAGTAGAGAAGCATTTGTAATGATTTACAGCACAAACATTTTCAATTGTTCTTTGTTGTAAATGTGTCAGAGGTGTCAAATGGGCCTGTTTAGCACACTGCACACTGGTTGTATCTCTGTTGTCACTTTACCCACACTGAACACAAAGTGATGCAACACAAAGAAGGTGTGGGTGCTTGTCCAGAAGGAGAAACTGCTGCAGATTTGTCAAACACACATAATAGTGCAACAGAGTCATTGCTTAAACTTAATTGATGTGAACTAATCACCAAGAGGGAAAAAGTGACAGGTCTGTGTCGGTGCCCTTGATGCGCAGACATATTGGCAACCTGCAGAGATTCATGCTGCATATTGATATTATAGATCGTCAACAAGGACAACTGTGAAAGACTTTTGCTTAAATAACAGACAAACTGTTCTCCAAGCAAACAATGGATATTTTTAAAAATATGTTTGTTCTAAAATCATTTATTAATTGTCAGAAGGATTGGTGCTTAATTTGAAATGATATGAATCCCTTCTTTTCTCAGCCTTCAGCAATGAATAAATCAAATTTTATTTATAGTGCTTTGATGCCAATAGCAACACAAAGTGCTATAAATAATAAAAACATTTTATGCATGTTAAAAACAAGCCCTCACACAAATAAAGTTTTATATACAAAAATGAACTCTATCCCCTAATTTCTGTCTCTTAACTGAATGTAAGAATGTTGACATAAATACAGTAAATATCTGACTTGATGCTGCTGTGAAGGAAGGACATCTCGGATATCCATCCACACCAGGATTCAGCCCACCCATGACCACAGTGGGTACCACCAAGGGAGCCACCCAGATGAGGACCGGTCGGTGTCCACACCACAACCATGGGGTTGCAGTAGTAACCTTTATTTTACCAGGAATAAAACTCATTGAGATTAAAAACCTCTTTTTCAAGAGTGACCTGGCCAAGACAGCAGCATAAAATCAACAACATAAACACATAAACATAAAATAAACAAGAAAACCAGAAATACACACAAAAACACTTGATTCACATTTCAAGAATACACCCCGGAAACATCATTTGGACAGTTACAAGAGCCAAGAGAACTGGTCTCTCTGTCCTTTAAAATTGACTTAAACTTGCCCAAGGTTATGAAACATGACGGTTTGAATGTATTCTGCGTGTTATTCCAGGCTGCAGGAGCAGAACATCTAAAAGTCTTTTTACCCAGTTCAGTTCTGACTTTGGTAACCTGCATTTGGATAATGTCCTGAGAACGCAGACCATAATGACTGGTGTTCCCACAGAGAAGTGAGCATAAATATGCTGGAAGAAGGCCAAGAAGACATTTATAGATAAAAAGCAGCCAATGTGAGAGTCTGCGATCAGAAAGTGAAGGACTGTTTGCAATGGTGTACAAGGTACAGTGATGGACACGATAATCAGTCATAAAACGCAGGGCACAGTGATACACTGTACCCAACTTTTTAAATCATAAGCAATCAAAAGCCGCAATACAGGGCCCGAGGCCACCCAGATAAGCATAATTACTATGGCAACAAACGTGAAAACCAAATAGACATCACTACTGGTGCGGAGGAAAATGAGAAATATACTGGAGTTAAAAGTATTAAAGAAACAAATTAATCAACCCTAAAAACTATGGGATCAGACAAAAACAAGAATAAAAATGAAATAACAGTTTGATCTTTAGAAATGCTCAATAAGTTATTGAAAGATCAAGTTTTTAAAAAACAATTGTTGCAAATGTCACCCACATTGGAATAAATAAGACATAGTGGCTGTATTCTGTGTATATCTGTCTATGGATGAAAAAAAATATATGTTCAAGTTTTCAAAGCATCAAAAACAAAAGTTTGTCAAAGCCCACATCAAATTGGACAATTGGTGTCATTTACTGTCACAGTGCAACAAGTCCTCCATCCTAAACTCTAACATCTGTTGTTTGACCATTCCCTAAAATAGGCCTACTGTATGTCCTAATTCCACCCTTTAAAGGTGCCATGACATAAAATTTCACTTTTCTGGGGTTTTGGGTGTATAATATGATCTGTTGTGCACTGATGAGGCCATGTGAATGTCCAGAGTGAGAATCAAAGTTCCTGTTTATGATCTGTCAGCTTTGTCTCTCTGTTCAGAAACGGTTGAATCAGACAGCAGCTTATCATGCTATGTAATTCATTTGCTCCAATTAGAGCACACTATCAAGTAAACAGGATCAGAAATTGATCATGATTATTGCTAAAAAAAAAAAAAAAAAAGTTTATTTTGACCCCACCATTCATGTGCAGTTGGTTCACTAGATGTTGCTATTCTGTAAATATAGTCTGTGTCTGCCTTCATGCGCATATAGTGACATGGGCATATTTTGTGTGGAGGACAGTCTCAGTATTTGATGCCAAGGAAACACACTGCTGTCTGAGCAAAGAACAGAGTATGCCAAGGTTCGATTCTTGAGTGAAATGGTACAGTTATCATTCTACTTGTTTGTTTTATTCTGGTAGAACCTTGGTGGCTGTGGTTCTAAGTTCGTTTGAAGTCTGGTGTAAGAAAACCGTGAGTTACTGTCTCAGCTCTGTGACTGATTCAACTTACCGTAGGGCTAAAAATAGATACCTTCACAAAGTTTTTCCCGGTGACAGATAGCAGATGACAAAGAATGGCATGCAATGCATTGGGGATAAAACTGGACAGAAATATGTTGTTATTCATCTTAACAAATAAAAGATCACCATCCAATGGTTATAAATATTTGAGTAAGCTTGTGGTTTATTCTGATTCTTTTGATAATTTTTTTTCCTGTTTCTACGGTTCAAACTGATGTCTAAGCTTTTTTTTTTGATAAAGCAAAAAGCCAAAAGTATTAGATTTATGATCATATTCAGATAAAAATATGACTTGCAGTAGAAAAAGCCAGAAAGAACAGCTGACATTTTGCTTTATAAATGTCTTCAATCATTGATTGATGAAGTCATCTCAGCAACATAAAACAACCATTTTCATCCATTATTCTGCAACCAACACATATATTAATTCCGAGTTAATACCATCTTCTATACACCAAAACCAAATTATTTGCACTTTGCAATATAAGCCGTAATATCTTCTTTTGCTGGTTCAATATCATTCTCAACGGCACAAGCTCCCTTTGTGTTGACTTTATCCTCCACCAATATTGTGATCCTCCGTCAAACAATGAATTGCTGTATTTGCTGTCTTTTAATTAAATTCCTCGAAGTTGCTTCCCTGAAATTTTATGGTCCCTAATGGAAGATGAAATGTCAGGAGTGGCATTATGACAGATCACAGTAATCAGATCAGTAGCCATAAAAATAGAAAAGAAATAAATAAACCATATCCACCTATAATGACATCCCAGCTTTCATGACATTTTGAAGTGCATTCTAATTTCAGGGCCCTCGAGAGTATACACCTATATTAACTAAACAGTGAGAATGGCAAGCTAATATTTCGAGTGTCAAGCATGTCATTGTTTTATGGCAGTCAGTAAATATTGATGGGGGCTCAAGGATTGATATTGACAAATAGAAAAGAAAAAAAAATTGAGACGATGTTGAGTAAGGGTAAGGAAATAGAAAGAGTGCGACATGTGTGTGCTGCTGTGTGTTTGAAATAAAGTGATCGAAGATTTTCTCATGCACCATACTGGGGTTTATTCATAAGCCAAGCTGCTGCTTGTCATTTGGCCAGGGCCACTTAGAGCTTCTGGGAAAAAACATGATCCATTTCTCCATCTGAATAGAGGAACACATGTTGTCAAGTCAATAGTTTGCTTTTGAAATTGCAGACAAAGACGTTCCTATGAGGCACGAAAGCTTGACCTTCAACAAACTGCAACTCTTTCACCACACTGTTCACAGCTCTGTCTATTTGCTTTCATGCCTGTCTGCTCTTATGTTCAGAAATTTATGGGAAAAGGTGCTTTCGGTTTAACTGGCCATGACTGTAGATTTAAATTCACTATTCAAACTTGCTAACCACAGTTTAAGTCATCAGTTTTGTAATAAGTTTATAGCCTTGTAATGTAAAATAACAGCTATATTAGATAACTAAGCTACTTTATTTGTATTGTATGCAATTTATTAGTAATAGCCATATAGTATATGCACCAAGAGAGCAACAGATGAACACAGATTCTGTCGTCCCTTAAATCATTGCACCCTTAAATCATAACTTATAGTCAAATAGACCATTTTTGTTTTAAACTCTTTCATGAGTGACCATATTTGATCCCTGTGTGCTGATCCCTTAAATACTTTACACCATCACCACATAGCATGTTCAAGCTAAGTCTAAAGAAGCAGCACAGGATAATAATCTCTATGACCAGTGGTCTGCACTGTATCTGGTGGTTCCATTTCAGGCTTTAGTGTTGGCACCTCAGGCAATGAGATTATTGGCTTGAGGTGAGGGCTCGAGGAAAAACCTCAAGCAGGGCTGAGACATCAAAGGTTGTCAGAGATAGAGGCATGAGGGCATGCCATCAATCATCACTTCACCACAATGCATGGATGAAATCAACTACCGTTTCTGATGACCACAGACAATAATTTTATCAACACAATAATAATAATAATAATAATAATAATAATAATAATAATAATATTCTTTTCCTCATAAAACTGTTCAGGAAATTCATCCTTAGCTCCTGCATTGCAAAATGGGACATTTAATAAGGCTTTAAATTACAGCTTAAAACATTTCAAATATGTAACATGGAACCTGCAAGGGGGAAAAAAGTAGGGTGTTACTGGGTGTAAGGCTGAGGCTGGCCAAGAAAAAAACATCGTATCCTGATGACCTGCCATGGCCTCTTGACAGTCCATCCCCATGAACACAGGTAGCCACAAATGAGCTCATTTAAAACGAGACTGTTGCCAGCGCAAGGCTAGAAGTCAGACAGCAGCTCTGACAGGTGTCAAGGTGCCCAGTTGCATCCTCACTTCTGCACTCATTTCATACATTCACTTTCCTTCATGTACACCGTGGGCTGTATTTTAGAGCAGGAAATGGAAGTTCTTTGTGAAGTTCTGGTCAAAAAACAAATCAAAATCCCCCATCATACTGTACCATGCATCTGAAGAACACTTGTTGACAAAACAAGTGGTTGTCCCTTTATTATTGTTTTTATGGGTTTAATAGAGATTTTCCACAAGGATATGGGGTTGTCAGCCAGTGGGAATAGGTTGCCAGCTAGAAAGGTGTAACACTAATGAGGCAAGGCTGTCCTGCTTTACAATAAACAAGAATATGTCTCAAAGCCGTAGGTTATCCACATAAATGCTGAGTTCTTTTCTGATGGTCTTCTTGTCACTAGAGGTGTCACACTAGTCTCGGCTCTTGTGTAGGGGGTTTCTACAAGGCTGAGTTACCAGCAGGGAAGCAAAGTAACCCATCATGTGCCTGTGGAGAAAAATTTCGACTTTGAAAGCTCAGATCTGTTGCGTCTGAAGCTTTCTAAAACAATTAATTATCCTTGTAAAAGCTAGCTCTATGATCTAATATAAACATTTAGTTGCAAAGAGAATTAGGTTTTTATGGCAAAATACATGCTGTGTTAATCTATAGAAACTTGATTATTTTATTGCAGAGTTGGGCTGCCATGATTAGTCGATTAATCGTGATTTTGTTGACAATTAAAATAGTCGGCGACTAATTTCATAATCAACTAATTGTTTGTTTTAAAGCTTTGTTTTTTCTCTCAAAATTGCTTCTGTACCTGCCATTGCATTGTCTGCCTTTCTGTCCTATGCATGTGCGCAGTCATAGCTATTGGGGTCAGTTTTTCTTGAATTGTATATTGATATAAATAAACACACACATGCCAGTCAAAAGTATGGACACGTTTTTCCTTTAGATTTAAGCAGAAAGTGTCCAAACTTTTGACTCGTACTGTAAATATGATACATATTTCGTATGATCTGATTTTTCCACTGATAATCGACAAAAATAATCATTGTGGCAGCCCTACTGAAGAGTTCATTTGTGCTACATTTTGTGTTCATAACATAATTTGGTCATTTCAGTTTTGGCCAAGCAGTGGTTCAGCGTCAAGCCAAGGACACTTGGCAGTGTGGGACCTGGGGAGGTTGGGAATGGCTCTGGTAATCTTCCAGGTGAAGTTAGGCCTCCATCTCAGGTGCTTTTTAAAGTTCTGTCAAGAAACCTTGACTGGGATCATGGAAGATGCACAGTATTTAGCCTCAAACAACATCTTTGAATATCTAATGCAGCATGAGTTGTCTGACAAGGAAGCGACCAGTTACAGCTGATCCACAGCTGTTCTGACTGATTCCTGGAGTTAAATGATTGAGTTACGTTACTAGTTACTAGTTACGAGTTACTAGTTACTAGTTCTGTGAAGACTCTTTCATGGAAACTAAAGGTGTGCTTTTAGATTAGCAATGTTTGATTTGGGTTAATTGGTCCCTTTGATAATATTAGTCTTGTGTGTATCCCTCACACATTTATATATCACATGGATCAGTTTGGAGTTTGGATGCAATCACATGGATTTAATCAGGATTTATTCTCATCATGATTTCTGGATTTAGATTTAATTTAATGCTATTTTTTAATATGCCTTATACATATTTAATAAATTATCTTTACTGCTGGTAAAAACCCAGCAGATGCGGAGGGATTTCAATTTATAAACAGAGTTTTTAAGCGCATTAATGTATTCATTGTCATGGTATTGGAGCATTGTTTGCTGGCTGAATATGCGATGCTAGAGGTGTTTGAGGCTGATAATTAAGACATTAAACACCTCATATTAAATAACAATTCTGTCAGGGCATATTCAACACAGACATCATTTTTACTTATCAATATCTAATCGGCATCACAAAATGAAGACATCTCCCATTTTAACGCACCTTGACAACACTATTTAACACATTTTAGTGCTGTCAGTATAACCAAGCATAATTTACCTGCTACCCTCCCTGACATGTGGTGTCAAAATATCTCACTCTTTGTCTTCATACTCTCAACTAGTTAGTCTCAACGCAGCATGTTCTATCAAAGAGTGAAATTGTGCAAGGAAACTTCCCGACATTTTCATGCCTGTCTGCTTCCTAGAAAACAACCACAAAGAATCAGCTCATGAGTCTAATTAGAGTGCTAACAGTGGAGCTCTGAGAAACCAAGACATTTTGGCAGGCAGCCAGTTTATTTACTGATTTATTTATGTCTGTTTTGCTTCTCTAAGGACACAGTGAGAAGTTTACAGGCAACAAAAATGTTTAAAAATAAAAAGATGTCCTTTCCAGGAAGCTGCTAACTATACAGGTGAAAGGTGACAAAGTGCATCCAATTAAAGGTTTAGAAAAATGGTCATGATAAGGCTGAAAGTAAACTTGTTATAAGAAATAGATGCCTTGTCTGGTTGCTGCTTGAGTGAGAGAATAATTCTCAATATTTATTATCTCTATGTCCGTATGTCTGACATCAGACGTACATTCTAGTTTACATCTAGACAACATAAAATGGGGTAAGACATTATATTGAATTGTTTTTTATTATTGTACCTTGAGTAAGTGTTTCATTTAAATGTGGAAATTTCAAGTCTGAGACTGAAGAGGAACATTTGCTAAAAAATGAAAACTTTTTGTCCTGTTTGTGTTTGTGTTTTTTGTCTCTAATGGAAGTGTTGCTGGAGCACACATTGGGGTTGTGTGTTTTAGCTCCCCTGCTGACAGTGTGGGTGATGGATGGCAGTTGGGCATACTGCCTGTTATGTAACACAGACACACACTCACACATATTTGGTTTGCAGCCTCGATACCCAACTCTAGTTGATGAACCTGACCAAGATGATAATGTTCTGCAAGGCATCAATGCTTTGTCACTATTGATGGAGACATAACATTTTATATCATGTATAACATTTTATACATAAATACTGTTTTTCCATGTTATAGTTAGGGGTGTAAAGATGAACTGATAAAAACTGCAAACCGACTTTATTATTATCTCTTTTAAAAATGGAATTTAACAAACAGATGGATCCCTGGAAAGATCTGAAAACACCATAAGGCAAACTATGTCTCTATTCCACAGTTTAAAATCAAATGAATAGGGATCTGCTGCATGGTCTGCACTACATGGAATATATCAACAATTTAAAGTAAAGTGTTAAGAGTGGGGTTATACCATTAACACTCTGGCACAGCACTGCTGGGCCAAGTAAGTGGAATCTAGCCAGCCCACTTGTCTTATACACCCATTATGGCTGGCTAAAGCACCAAAAATAACAATGAACACTGCACCAGAGATGAGAGCAATTACTTTAGAATTTACTGAGAAGATAAAAAAAAAAAACAACTTAAAAACAAAAAGAGTTTTTACCAAATGCTGGTGCTGCAAGATGGTGAGAGTGGACGGATTGACCAATGGACTTTATAGACTGAACTGACAATTCACAGGCACTTGTCAATCTGGGCCCAGTTGTTCAAAACTTGGTTATTTTTTAACCAGCCGTTAAATACATTTAGCCGACCGTTAAAGGTAGAATCCGAAGTCCCTCCAGTGTTTCTGTTTGCAAACAACAGTATTTAAACTTAGCGCTCCTCCCTCTCAGGCTAATGGCCGCCTCGTTTTAGCTAACCTATTCAACTTCAAGCTTCTCCTTCAGAGCTCAGAAGCGGGTACAAGCCAAACTTTGATTAACCCTGGTTTTCCAAACTGCATTATCTGAAGCTCTTACCTTTTCTTCGGTACATAGCCAACACGCGTTTTCTTTCTTTCTTTTTTTTTCCTTCAAGAGTTCGAGTGACTGGCGTCTGCTCCAATCATGAGCTTATTTCCACACAGCGTCATGCTCTTAGCTCCGTCATTGGCTGTCGATATAAACAGAAATCTCCACCCAGAAACGTCCCGACCAGACCAAAACAATACAAAAGAGCCAATTACAGGCAGGGGGAGAGAGAGTTGCGTTCAAACGCACCACGGCACGGGAGTAGAGGCCCAAAGGCGGGGTTTGAGACGGATTTCACTTGCTCAAGTCTAATGTTTGTTTTTTACGGGGGGAACTTCGGACTACACCTTTAACTTTAACAGTCCGGTTATCTTGTTGTTCAAAACTCAGTTAACTATAATCATGTGTTATCTTGATGTTAAAGTTAACACACCTAAGGACCGCCGCTTAAGTTTTAACGGTGTGGTTATCTCTCATTATGCCGTTTGTTGCTAACGCTACATTCATGATGCCAGTTCAGAGAAGGAAGGACAGCGTTTATTGTGGCCTTGATTTTGACATCAGGGATTATTCTAATGAAGAGCTGCGCACCACTTCGGAAAAGAATGCATTCAGGTCTATGTAATCCTTTGCGAGTCGATTTGGAGCGTGCAACAAACTGTGGACATGGACTCACAATTTTGAAAGATCAATATCTTGCTTCTATGATCTGAATTGCATTTTCTTCATCAGAAGAGAAATTTCTCCCTCCCTTCCTTGAAGTGAAAGGGATTGTTTGTGTCCTGTGTGTTCTGTTACTGGGGGTTTGCTGTACTGTGAGGCCGGATGAGCTAGGGGGCGCAAGAGTGTGAAGAGAATGGGGAAGGATAGAGATACTGGGGGATGAGGAAGAGTATGTTGTGACTAACAGCAGCTCTGTTCACGTTGGGAAAATAAAGTGAGAGTCAGCACCCCATGTCTTCCTCACAACAATAAGGAAGACACAGACTTACATTACTTTTTGCAATACCAGAAGTAAACAAACAGGGAATTGTGGGATATATTGGTGCTAACCAGTGACGCAAACCCTATGGTTAACTTTGACGGTGCCGTTAGCTGACGGCATGACTAACCATGCTTTGAACAATGCATATTTAACAGTCGGTTAGCTAACGGCAGGTTAAGGATTTAACGGATCATTAGGGGTTAACCAGTGGTTAAAATAACCGAGAAATGAACCAGGCCCTGCTAATTAAGCCGAAATTGGAAACAGAAAGCATTAGAATAAAAGGGAATTTAATCTATTTCTGACACTGTATCTGACCGGTTGTGAATCATTTTAGTTCTTGTGCATGATGAGGTGCACATCAGATTTTGAGAAACAGATGATGGTTCTGATTGCCTAAAAAAAATGCAACAAAACAGGATGTTTAATATACACATAAACAATGTGAAGAAGCAATTGAAACATGACATTTAGGTGTATATCGCTGAGTAAAATTAGCCTCTCAGTCACAAATGTTTTATGTTTAATGTGATTATAGTCATCTATCCAATAAGCCTTGGGCATATTAAAAATCATTTGTTATACTTGTTATTAATTATTCTCTGATTCATGTTTCATAAACTGCTTCTTTCCACTGTTTGCTTTTAAGTTTTCCTTTTAATTAAAATAACATTTCTACCTCATTTAAATGTTAATATTCTCTGCAATATTTCATGTTTAGCTAACTTGTAACTCTTACAGCTTTTCTGAGCAACCAAATAACTTTTGCAAAAACAGGATATTGGGCTATTGTCAGTGTTGTCAGAGGACAATAGCATTTTTACACAAGTAACAACTGATGAAAACAAGTTTTTTGTTGCTGTTTCTTTAGTCTAACAGAATGATTGTTAAGTTTCTTTAAACAATTGTTACAAAATCTGAAGAGTTCTGACACGAGAAAGACATAAAAGAAAACTTCAGTAAGAAATTGTATTCAGCTGTAGTGACTAGCCTGTACACGTTGTCAGACTTGCTTTCTTTGACATCAAAGATGTGATATTTTCAGAGCATGAGATTGCACTTCACAAGTGCTTTTATTTCATCTGTAAGAGAGAGGATTTTTGAGTGAGATCTGTGATTTAGGGGATCATTCTGTACTTCATTTTTCAGAAAATAAAGCAATTATTGTGAAATAGATTTAGTTGACATTTTTACCCATTAAAATTTAAAGATTTTTTAGTCATGTCACCTGATAATTCATTGAAATACAATTTTGTTATATGTGTCAGTGTATGGATGAACCCAGTTAAAGCTATGCATTTTTTCTGTTCCTGCAGGTTTTATTCATTTATTGTTTGCGATGATATTGTGTGGATTGTTCATGACCTTAATCCAATGGATCACTGATTTGTTGAGCCACCGTTGCTATTCAAACAAAAAGATCCCATTTAGAAAAACCTGATCTTCTGGTAACATTACTATTTATACAGAATATTTTATGAACAAGACAATTCAAAGTTCTTTACATAAAACATTAAGAGCATTCCAGTGGGGTGCAAAAGAAAACAAACTTTAAAAAGAAATAAAAGAAATTCAGTAAAAACCAGATGCAGAGGTTCATAGCAATATGATAGCCATCTAAAGGAAGTTTTCAGGCATCTAACAAATAGCTCTGTGAAGCATTTACCAGGGTCAGTGGCTTTAATTGGTAAGTACAGCTGTATGTCATCAGCATATAAATGAAAAATGACATCATGTGCCCCAAGGAAAGAATGCACAGAAGATGAAATTGGTCCTTGGACTGACCCTTGAGGTACGCCCTCACAGGAGAAAATGAAGTTGACAAAAGATTTTCATAAGATATGAATGAAAAAATATTTTAAAACAGTCCCTCATTCCCAGTGGCTTAGTCTGTCTTTAAAAATGCCATGATCAGTTGTATCAAAAGCAGCTCTGAGAATAGAAGCACCAAGACTGAACACAGCCCATCATCTGCTGCCATTAAAATATCATTTGTTACCTTAAGTGGTGCTTCCAGAATCCTGACTGAAATTTTTCAAATATAATATCCTCAAGTGCTTCATAAGACTTTGTGGCCACTATTTTCTCTAAGATTTTCAATAGAAAAGGTAACTTCAACTGTTCTGTCGTTTTAGACGGACCCAGACCAGGTTCTTTTTGAAAAGGAGGTTACAGAGTTGTAAAATAATCAGGGACACCATCAGTTGTCAGAGAGCTTTTAAAAACATAAAGCACACTAGGCCCAATGAAATGATGAAATATTATCATTTCATTGGGCCTTTAAAGATGAAATATTGCACTAGAGCAGTGGTTCTCAACCATTTTCCTATAAAGTACCCCCTGTGAAATATATTTTCAGCCTATTACCTAACCCTATCTACCGCAAAGTACTTTTGGTTGGAAAAATAGATTAAAAAGCCCATTTTTCTCGAAATTGCATACTCCAATTAAAATGAGTGTATCTCTGCAACCACAAGGCCTATATTTGAATAAATCTGGTGTCAAATTAAAGAAAACACTTGTGAGATTTATGGAGATGTGTAAATATAAGTATATTTGTTACTGATGAAAAGTAAATGAAGATGGCACAGCAAAATTTCAAACCTCGCCTTAAAACACACACTTTCAGCATTAGCAACTCTCTGAAATGATGCTTTATAAGCTATTAATCTCTTTCAATCCAAAGTAAAATATGTTGACATTGTTCCTGCAAAGACCTCCCCTCCTAAAGTAAAGCAGAACAGAATTACAGAGTTTATTTTTACAAAAAGTTCAGGCGAGGTTTCCAAAATGGCCACTTTGGCACAGTTTGCAATGTTATTTTCCAACATGCCACAGAGTTATAATTCTTCATAATAAATATATTTTAACAAAACAACAAAAACAGCCTCAAACTGCAGCTTTTATGACTTCTGTTTCTGCACATACCCTCACAGTGTCCTAACCTGGCTGTTTGTGGTTACGTAGACCCATAACTCCACAACAGATTGATTGATTTTGGTAAATGAGACATGAATCAGTTGTTTAGAGCCAGTGGAATGTATCTAGACCCCCGTTGGAAAGACTGACCAGCCAGCAGAAGGCGTTAATTCAGTTTTGGCTGGTACCTGCATCGGAGGATTGTGAAGCTGTCTGCTGGGTCCTAAAGACCTTTTCTAAACCAAAAGTGTTTCATGTGTTGCCCCAGAGATTATTTTCAAACAACCAAGTGTGGATTTACTGGTAAAAAATATTTTTCACGCAGAAACAGCAAAGGTAAGAGAAATCTTTAAAACTAGTTTGTGGCTGAGCGGTTTCTGCTGTTGCTGCTTACTGGCTTCTATCTCTGTAATGTTTTGGTGTAGAAGCACATGTTTGGATTCTGCAAAGTCTCACCGTTATTTTGATATATAATTTGTGCTGGTCTGATGCGAGGTTGTGACTGTGGAGACAGAAATGTTGTGCATAGGTTGCTACCATGCCGTGTATTTACGTTTTATATTTTTTATTTGATTTGGATATAACTTTAGTTGTGTTTTGCACAGTTAAAAAAGGTTTGTGCTGGCTTGTAGCCTAGCTTCTGCAGTTTAATTTGATGTGCCACATTGCAACAATCTCCGTCATTAATGCGTCATTTATGACTGTTGTTGTTGAGTAACAATCACAAGGGACCTTACAAGGTCCCTCTTGGATTCAAAGAGAAAAAAATACTGCATTTTGACATTTGTGTCTGGTTTCTTAAACTAGAACTGTGCAAAACAATGGTTATTTTGCCTTCTTTGGCCCTTAACCCCTTTTATTTTCAGTCAGATTTCTACTATGCATCAACCACAAATCCATTGTTTGCATTATGTGACAGTGATTGACATTTGGTGTCAAACCATGTCAGTATGGAAGACAGGTTTTGAAAGAAATAGTGTGAAACTAAGTTTAAAATCAATTTATGAATATACACTTACATTTATTAAAATCTTTATTAGATACATTTTATTGAAGGACATTTATTTATTCATTAAAAAACATAGATATTAAACAATTTAATGTACCCCCTGGAAATCTTCGAAGTACCTCCATTTGAGAAGCAATGCATTAGAGTATTGCTAGAAATAAAGGATTATTTCAGTGATCAGCAATTAAGGATGCTTAATATATTACCTTAATATTATCTTGTGCATGGTATGTGGAATCTATACAAGTATGTTATTGTCATGCTGGTGTATGTGTATGCCTTTATAAATGTGACTGGGTATCTTTTGATGGAGTGACTGGAAATAGAAGCTGACCTTAAAAGTGTGATGGATGAGTGGGTTGGATGTAGAATACTAAACCCAGCAGCGTCAGGCACCAGCCCCTGTTGGCTTAGAGCTTAAGGTCAACATGCAATGACAGAAATGGGAATGGGGGGGTTGAAAAAAAAAAAAAAAAAGACAATTCATCTCCCTGTGGTCTGAACCTCCGATCCCTCATCACAACTCTTTCTCCACCTTCTTGTCTTGTTGCGCAGCCAGACATGTCATGGCGAATTAGGCAAACTCACTTGCCAGTAATTGGTTTCTGGGGAAAGGTTTTTAGGCTGACATTAGGAAAAGGGTGGCTTCCTTCTCTTCTTAATTAAGTCTGTAGTTAGAGTCAAAGAACACGGCAGTGTTGTTCCTCCAATGAACAATGGCATTAAGAGAATTGGCACTTAAAAAGTTTTTGCTTCTCTGTGAGGTCATTGAAAAGCTGTCCAGCCTGCCTGCCTGTCCAGTGTGTTGTGTAAGGATTTGTTTGTATCATTAACAAAAAAGATTAAAGGATAATGGGTTGAATAAATGCTGCTGTACCTCTTGATGTGATTGCAGCCAGTCTGCTCTGAATATTGAAGAGCCATTGTTTCACGGTGGATTGGTCTGCTGGGTATGCAACAGCTTGCGGGTGTTTAAACTTTTATCTCGCTGATGCATTTTTGATGCCACGACCCTCCAAATTGTTGGCAAACGGTAGAAAAGAGGATGCCCATACTAATATGTTTGCATACAGCCATCCATTATGAATTCATTATGGGGAGCCAGTTCAAAGATATTGACTCACTAAATAGCATTCTAATTTGCAAAAGGATTTTCTGGAGGCAGACCTCAAATGGCTCGATGCCTGTCGGTTTAAATGGGCTTCAGTGGAATGTGTGATTCTCAGATCTAAAAACACAATGCCAGGTTGTGTTTTTTTTTTTTTTTTTTATACTACATCAACAAAAAATACACAAGTCATGCTGCCCGATGGCTGCAGAGAAAAATAATGATATATTCTGACTGAGGAGCAGGAGAACTGTTCATTTTGTCATCTACTCCTCCTTATGAGTATAGCTGCATAACGTATGAAAACTAAAAAGATGGGGAGGTTCTTGGCAGTACCATGGCAAACATGTATAACTTCTCAGCATCCTTTGTTGGCCACTGGGGCCAAATAGAGAAGTTGTGAACATAATAATTAGATAAAGTTCCTCTGTAGGGCAGAAATGTACATATCCTTTTTTTCCAAAGAGACAGAAAAACACAATAATGTATATATCAACATAATGTGAGGCAACTTGTTTTCCCTGAAAAGTCAGCCTCTTACCCACCAAACCAGCATGAAATACCAGTAGCAATTAGTCTCCCTGCCTGATGTTGTGTTGCAAGCTTTAATGTTAAATCTGTCCCCACATACATTAAGAGGTTATACCATTTAGTATAGAAAGTAGTTTTGTTTTTAAACAAGAAAAACCTTAAAACACATGGGGGCTTTGGAGAAAAAGCAAGAAACAAAAAAGCCCCCCAAAAAACAATAACTGAGAAGAACCAGTAACAGTTTGTACATATGTCTGTTATTTGTTCTTCATTTTTACAAGTCATTTGTTGAAGAAGAGGTGAGATCATGCTATTCTGAAATTCCTGCTTGTTTCAAAGGGAAGTTGACAAATTTGTGTGACATGTTGATTTAGTGTTTCGTTTGTCTTGTAATTACCTTCCTGTGTGTTCAGTTATCGTGACCAGCCAATCAGAGATATGCCAATCAGAGATATATCTGTGTCCAATCCAACACAGATTTAACCTGTAGCTCCACCTGTAAAAATGTCAACATATTGAACTGGCTGAAAGAAATGTTGACAGAGTCTGACAACATTGATGGTGCCTCACACACCCGTAAGATGAGGGTGACAAACCTGCATACAACTTTTTTCTTTGTTGATTTAAGTTATAGAGACTTTTTTTTTTCTTCTTAAAAACCACTAACATTAAATGTACTGACACAATGGACAAACAGCCCCATACTTTTGGGGGGAGTGATGCCATAATAACTTGTGGAGCTCGCGCACCAGCCTTTCTTTCCCCCCAGGTTGTCCTGAAACTGTTATGTTTTCATTACTTTATGACAAATTCATGTTTAACCACAATGTCACTTGCCCTTAAGAACAAATTATTCATCCATCCATTTTCTATACTGCTTAGTTCATGGTCTCAGGGAAGCTAGAGCTTATTTGCAAGCTCGAGGCAGGGAACACGGTTATTATATCAAATTAAATTGTGTTTTGTTGTAGTTATCAAAGTTTTTTTTTTTTTCAGTAAACTAGTGAAGAGCACAAATCATTAAGGTAACATCAACATTGTTAAACTTTCTGCTACTATGTTTAATTACATTGTGTGTTTGCTGTCTCTCATCCTTCACTATGTGATTTCTCTTTACCTCAATAGTTTGTTTTCCCTGTCTTTTAATTGGTGTCTGGACTCTCGACCACCTTGGCTCCTCTCTTTGTCCTGTCTTTTAGTTCTCATTCTCAGTTCTGAGTCCTTTACCCCAGGGAGAACCCCCCTCCCCTCTCTCTATTCGTCTTTCTTTTGCCTTTTGCATGCAAGTTGCTTTTATTGCTGTCTGCAGTGATGCGTTTGATTTCTGTTTACATGCATGGTGTGTTTTTTGTCTCTTGTGTGTTCACTTCTCAGATCTTTACTGTATGGACAAGGTCGTCTAGCCCTATCTGCTTTGTCAAAGTCCTTTACTATTACAAGTGCATGTTTCCTGAAGAGAGAAACCTTAATTAGTTACTCCAAGTAACTTCACCAAGTTTCTCTATCAAAAGAGATTGTTAATGGATTGTATATCAAACAAACTTACTGTATACTGTATATCTGAGGTTATTAACAAAGGTAACTATCACGGTACAACGTACTGTAAGAGTTTATGATTTCCATTTTATGATTGACAAATGACTGTATTGTTTAATTTAATTTGATTTCATTTCAGAAATATCACTCTGTGCTATGAAAAGAAAAGAAGTTACTAAGGACATTAAAGGAAGCACTTTTATTTGGGTACCTGCAAAGCACTGCAGTTTCTTTTACCAACTATCAGATTAGGAGTCCAGGGTTAGGTTCTTGTTGCATGACCCCACTGAAAATAACAAGCCAAGAAGTTCACATACTTCACAGTTGTGCTGTTAGTACAGCTGGTAGTTTGTCAGAGCTGTCAGCAGAAGTTTTATATGGCCCATGAGGTGCAGTTAGGTTTAGAAAATAGTTTACAACTTTGTCTCTGAAGATTATTTGCCACATTATGGTTTCTAACTTTTGGGATTCATACAGGGCCAAACAAGGCTACAGATATACAGTATATAAAAGTGTTGTTTTACTCAACTATATCATTCCTCATTTACCAAAATATTTTCATATAAGTTTAACTAGAAAAAAATAAATAAATAAAAAGAACGTAACTAACTAAAAGTGGTTGGTTCGATAACTTTTATATAATTAATGTGTCTTCTGCTGTTAATGTCGATAATGTTTCCACAAAACAGCAACAACAAAACTTGATTTCAGTTTCGTAAAGGACTGTTAACCAACTAAGTTATAGATTATTCATGCTCAAACCTTTTAACAGGCTTTCACTCATTGCTGTCCTTAATGCTGCTGCTCCATTATTTCTCCTGGGAAATAATAACACTCAAGGTTTGAGTCACCGGTGTGAGCTTCTTCTGAGGTTTTCTGGTTTGAACTAATTGCAAAGTATTCAGCATAAAAGCAAAATGGCTGATTTCTGGAATAATTCATTCTAAATGTAAGCTATTTATAGTATTTTGTGAAAATTGCTTAACTGTTCTAATATTCCAATTGATGTCACAGAAAAAAAAGTTAATATCACAAAGCCATTTTTTTTTTCCCCAATATGAAATATACAGTGGCTTGCAAAAGTATTCATACCCATGACCAAAACTAAATTGCTCAGAAAAGAACAAAGCAAAAGTGGGTTTCACCTTTTTATATGAAAGGAAATGGCACAAACTCAACAATCCATCACTATTTTTGTTCGTAAGCGCTCTTTACTATGAATAGGTTGCATAAGTTTGTATGTCATTGTTGCAAAAGTATTCACACTAAGTCATTAAGTCACAATCAGTACGTTGGTTGCAGCTCCTTTGGCAGCAATAACAGCTACCAATCGCTTTGGATAGCCAGCAATGAGTTTTGTGCAATGGTCCTTAGACAGTTTCGCCCACTCCTCTTTGCAATACTGCTCCAGCTGAGTCAGGTTACTTGGTGACCTTGGGTGGACAGCAATCTTCAGATCCCTCCACAGGTTTTCTATTGGGTTGAGATCTGGGCTTTGACTGAGCCAGTCTAGAACCTTCACTTTCTTCTTCCTGAACCATTCTTGTGTCACTCGAGCCGTATGTTTTGGATCATTATCCTGTTGAAAGGTGAACTTCCTCCCAAGCTTCAGGCTTTTTGCAGATTTGAAGACGTTTTCCTCCAGGATGTTGATGTATTTTGCACTATTCATAATCCCTTGCACACGGACAAGCTCACCAGGACCGGAGGAAGAGAAACAGCCCCATAGCATTATATTCCCACCTCCATGTTTCACAGTAGGGATGGTATGAGCTGGATCATCAGCTGTGTTAGCTTTGCGCCAAACATACTTCTTGGCGTTCAGGCCAAAAAGTTCTATTTTCGTTTCATCTGACCAGATCACACGTTCCTGCGTGTGTGGTGGCATACTGCAAACGAGCCTTGAGATGTTGTTTCTTCAGATATGGCTTCTTCTTTGCAACACGCCCATAGAGACCTTCCTTGTGTAAAGTGCGGGATATTGTGGACTTGTGTACGTTAGTCCCAGCACCCTGGAGAAACTTCTTCAGGTCTTCAAGAGTGATGGAGGGGTTTGCTCTGGCTTCCCTGAGCAATTTCCTTTTGCCTTTTGCCGTGATCTTGGAGGGGCGCCCTGTTCTTTGGAGGTTCACAGTGGTACTGTGGCGCTTCCACTTCTGGACCAGTGATGTAACAGTACTTTTTGGCACATTGAGTGAACTTGCGATGGCTACATAGCTTTGCCCATCTCTATGCTTCTCTACAACTTTCTTTCTGAGGTCTTCTGAGAGCTCCTTGGACTTCATGACTGTTGTCTGCTGACAAGCATGGGATGACTGTGGACAGGTGACTATTGGGCACTAATTATGGGGAGCAATCAAGGATATACAAATCACCTGGGACTAAATACCGCCCTGTGACACTGAGGCACTAGTTTATAGTGTGCAATCATTTTCGACTCAAAATAACATCTTTGGTGCAAGGGTGTGAATACTTTTGCAACAATGAAATACAGACTTATAGAACCTATTCATAGTAAAGAGTGCTTACGAACAAAAACAGTGATGGATTATTGTGTTTGTGCCATTTCCTTTCATATAAAAAGGTGAAACCCACTTTTGCTTTGTTCTGTTCTGAGCAATTGAGTTTTGGTCATGGGTATGAATACTTTTGCAAGCCACTGTATCTGCATCTGTATGACTTCATCTCATTATTGCAAAAAAGGCAGAGCCAGCCCTAGCCACTTTGGTGTCCTACGTGAGATTATGATTTGGTGCCCTGTCCTGGTGCCCACGATTCCAGATGAATAGACTATGAGCTGCATGTGTGTCTGATGTGAATATTGTTACAGAGTTGTTATGACTATCTGATATGCTTCTGTGTCTCTGCTTCTGTCCATCTGTGTCTGTGTTTTCTGTGTCTAACCATTCTGTGTTTGTGCTTTTGGTGTCTCTGCTTCTGTGTCTGTGCTTTTAGTTAGGGATGCAACAATACATGTATACATATTAAACTGTTCAACACAACCTTGGCCATTTTCAATGGCTGGCCTTGAAAAGAGGCTCCACAGTTCTGTAAATCTGTGAAGCATTTTCTTACTTGACATCTCCATTCTCTATAATGTTTTACTTTACTTTAAGCAGTTCAATTATTTATAATAGTTAAAGGTAGAGTTCGGAGTGTTCCCCCATTTCTGTTCGTAAACACTACTCAAACTGAGAGTCCCTCCCCTCAGGCTAATGGCCGTATCGCTCTTCAGCACCCAAGCATCTCCTTCAAACCTCGGAAGTAGGTGAAAGTCAAACCAATATTAGCCCATGGTTTTAGCATGCATGATCTAAAGCTTTTTTTTTGCTGCAAAATACTTATTTTTCTTCATTGCATCCGCCATTTTTCTTGAGAATTCGAATGAATCTGGTGTTGGCTCCAGTCGATGTTAAAAAAAAAATTGCTCCAACTGACGAGTTTATCCCAACAGAATGCTATGCCCTTAGCTCTGTCATTGTCTGGAAACAATACGCAGATCTCCACCCAGAAACGCCCCCGAACACACCAAAACAAAGGGAAAAGACGAAATATAGTCAGGAGAGGGGGAGTTGCAAACAAAACACACCGCCACACAGGAGTAGAGGCGGGCGTGCTTGCGCACCTAAGCAGATCTGGCTGAGTAGAAGGAGGGAGTGACAGATAGAAAGAAACGTTTCTGTCAAATGTTATCCTGTGAAACAAACTTGTTGTGGCTTATTTAGCTAGTAAATAATTATTTTGCCACCAAAACTCTTTTATCAGTGTTGTATTTGTTGTTTCATAGAAGTAAACAGCTGTTCAGAAGATGACGGTGTCACTAAAGTAAAAACAATATTGGCAACAAAGACACTTTTCCACTTGAAGTGCATTGCAGCATTTAAAGCTTGTTTTCTCAGATTTTTGGTCAGAAGCAGGTATTTTTGCTGCAAAAAAAAAAATGTTCTTCTGCAGATTACTAATGGAAAAAGAAACATGTTTTTTTCTGATAAAAGAAGAGTCTAAGCTTTTCTTTGGTGCATTCAGTGTTTGCATTAGCATAGTACACAACATTCTTTGACTCTCCAAAAATCTGTGAAAATGCTTAAAAATCCTGGCAATATGGAGTACTCTGCTCGGAAAAGGTCTGGGAGTCAATGAGTGAAAGAGTAAAACTTCAGAGTTTGTGTGTATCTGACAGTCAAGTGGCAACCTCAGGTGGCCAACTGTGAGGCCAATGCAGAAGTCCAGGAACATACACATAATTAGGAGCGTGTCCTTTTGATTGACAGCCGGCAGACCGTATGCCGGCCTGCCGGCTGGTGTCTGATACTTTGCTCCTTGTTTGCTCTTAATTAGGGGGTTAATCTTCGTTAGCTCCCGTTAGTTTTGAGTTAGCTTGGTTAGCATGTAGCTCAGAGAACGTTGGCTGTCAATCATTTTCCCAGAAGCCGCTCTTTGCCCATTTTTGTATTTTTCAGGGGTGATGATGCACGCGATGCAGCCAAGATGGCGACGGTGAGAACGCCAACTGGCTTCACTTTTAGCTCTTCAGTACCCAATGGGTGACGTAGCAGAAGGTTCGTCCCTTTTTTTACGGTCTGCAGAGAATGCATGTGGGTGTGCTAAGATAGTGAGGTCATGCCTGCTCTCACATGTTCACAGTAAGTTTTAGACCAAGAGGAAATTCAACACCTATTTTGTACTATGTTGTAGTCATCATCTGGGAAACAATAAGGCTTTCGTCATCTTTATGCTCATCATTTCAAAATGACCACAATCAGCAATCTGATTTGACATTAGTGAAGTGGTAAAGAGTGGTTGGATCAAACACTGTATGTGGAACAATAATATTCAGAAGGCCTTGAGATGCAGCCATAATGCCTTTTGATAACCAGATAGGCAAAAAAAGAAACCGACAGATGAAGGAATGATGGGTGGATAAGTCCTCAGAATCAAAGGATGTCTGTTAAGACACAGCGATTTTCAGGATTTACGGACTCTCACATTGCTCTGGGTGGGCTTGTGTGCTCTGAATGGTAAGTGCAGGTAGAAAAATGGGTTACGTGTGCAGTGATATGATCATTCGTGGGGTGAAACATGAACTTGCACAGCATGATGAAAGAAAGAAATGTTATGGAAAATTAAATCACTCCTTTTTAGAGAATAATCTTAAAAGTTTGATAATGATGCAATCTCAATTTTAGTTGTAATGAGTGATCTGCCATGCAATGCTTGCCATCTGGTTTGCTTAGAAGACTGCATTGTAAAATGTATGGGATGTAAGATATATCCAAGGAATCTAAACACCGTACTCACCTTTTGTCACTAACATTTTGTATCAGCACTGATCTCTAGCTTAGACAAATGCTCTGTCCCTCTTCTTAGGAACGTTTCTTTGCATTACTGAATTTGGAAAACCTGTACATGTACTGTAGATGAACCTTATTTAGATAGTGAATATGCACAGAGAAATTTTCAAAACTAATTACAAAAAAACCCCTAATTGCAGCAGCCAAACATGCAAAAACCTGCAGAACAAGTTGATCCATATACTGTTTGCTGAAGCCTTTTCGGAAACAGTTTCTATGGAGGAGTTGCTGTTAAGAAGCCATTCTTAAGAAACAGTACGGGGAGAAAAGGCTGATATATGACAAATGACACAAGAACTGGACTGAAAATCAGTGTCAACAGGTCTTATGAAGAGATGAGTCCTCTCCAGAGCTCAGACCTCAACATTATTGAAACAGCGAGGTCATTTTGACAGAAAATGGAACAAAAGGTGTCCAAAATTCAAAGAAAAACTTTGAAATGTCCTTCAAGAAGCCCGGAGAACTATTTCTGAAGACGAAAGAAATTACAAGAAGCTTATCAAAAAAGTTTTAGACTGTGTGTGCTCCAGACTAAAAAGTCAAAGATATTGACCTTAAATCTCATTAGTGTTGCACAATCTCTGTATGTCCCTCATAAACTGCATTTCCATTTAAGCTTGTTTGCTTCAGTAAACTATAATAAATGGCAGCAGTCTAGCTACACACATTTCAGCAATCTTTTACAGCTGTGCGGCACAGAGCATCCTCACGTCGTGTGACACTGTGATATGGAAACTTCTCTGATGCAGACAGGAAGACATTGCACTGGGTACAGAAATTTGCAGACAATTACTGGCAGCATCCCTCCAACAATCAGGGACATTCACATCAGCAGATGTAGGAAAATATGGAGGACCAGGAGAGTCACTGAAAAAGCAATACAGCATTTTGATGATGAGTAATCAATTGTGAAATAAAGATATACATTTTGAAATGGGATTTCAAATCAAACAATTCAATTAAACAAAGTGCACCGCATCCTGATAAAAGCGGAAAAAAACAACACACCAGCATCGCTGCGTGTTTGCTTGTAACTACAGAGGAGTGCAGATTGTCTGTAACCTCTGCGTCCTCCTCGGTGGCATAAATGTTCTGCAGAATTAGGCCCTGCTTCAACAGTATTTAAAGTAAGAAAGATACAGCAGCACAATCATGACATGGAGATCCACCATAGATATTGATCAGGCTTTTATGGTTGCATTATCCCCCAAAAGGCTTATTAACTGGCTTTCTCAGTCCCGCCGGGGTCTAAAGTGCAGGATGATGTGGAAGACGTCATCGTTATTCCTGCTCCTGTTTACACTGTTTGGACTCACCTTGCGTTGTCAGAAAATTTCACTGTCACTTTGGAGGCCATTGTCAGATGTTTGCGCTTTTACCCCCTCAAAATTGTAACTGTGGAAAGGCCAGAACGCATCAAGACTCGTGCATTTTACTGCCTCAGCCTTGTAGTGTAAACAGGGCCTCTTAATCTGTAGAAAACACGATTAAATTACAGCAGGCCTACTACAGTATAGTCATGTGTCACTTTTTGCTACATGAACTGAATAAAAACATCTGTACTGTGTTTTCTGAAATGAAAAGTTCTTTATTAACCACTGAAGGGAAATTTTATATTGCAGTTTTTTAAATAAAAATAATATTTAGCCTATTCAAATGAAAGTCTTGTTCTTGAGGGTGATGGCTCCAGGCAGGGATGATTTTCTGTATCTTTCCATCTTGCAGAAGTCGTGAAGACGCCTCCCACTGAATACACTGTTGTTTCTTCAGTGTTGCCCTAAAGAGTGTTTAGAATCCTCCATCATCTTAAGCAGCCTGTGCAGCTTCTTTTCTGGAAAATCAGCCTCATAATTATCCTGAGCACAGAACCAGCTTCCTGGATCAGTTTGTTTAGTCTTTTCAAGTGTCTGGTTCTGATGCTGCCCCAGAAGATGCAACAATGCTGATTGAACTTTCCACAACACACTCATAGAAGACATGCTATATCATATATGCTATGCTACATGCTTATTGTGATTCTAGCCAGAAAACTAGAGTGTTTGTTCACCAGCTCAGTGGCAATTCCATAAACATTGCAAATTACAAGACAGTCAGCCTGGACATGGAGAAAAGCCATAGGACTTCACAAGGTAAACATCAATATAGGCAGTCTTAATCCAACTATGTGGAGGGCATCTGGAGTGGACCACAAAAAATATCTGTCCCACACCCAGAAAGACCAGACAAGGAGTTGGACTTCATGTCAGAAGTTCCAAATCTAGTGAAACTAAAGAGCCCTTGTGGGTGGACAAACATTTACAATTTCACCTGAGACGCAGAAGAAGAGAGCCTCCCACATGATGAAGTTTTTAGATTTGGTGTATTTTCGAGAATGAATGGCATCGAAAATTGCTCAGAACCTGTAAAAAACCAAAAACAACAAAAAACAAAACAATAAGAAAAACCTTCAGCCCATGCATTTAGAGAAAATGAAGGTGGGAGTTGATTGTCAGTAAGTATATCCAAAATACCTGGTGGAGAACTCTCACACTGACTTATGACCAGTCAGACTGGCTACTGGACACCTGTGAACAGATGAAACAGCCACAATTTTAAATATCCAAAAAGACATGGTGGACCATGGCCACATGTTTGGGCTGGTAAGGTTCACCCAAGACTGTCTGGAAAACTGGTTCAGCTGCATATGGTGGAGGAATCCTGTCCCAACACCAGCAGAGCTTCGCCAGGCTCCAACATCAACTACAAAATATTAGCTAATTACTCATTGTCCCAATAAAATCCCTTTTTTAAACTAATAATATCCACATTTTTCCAGCAATGCCATGCTGTCTCTTAATATTACAGGTTTACTGGTGGTGTTTATAGGGACTAGTCAGGCTCACGTCAGCTAACCACTGTCAGCTACAACTAGCTGGCTATCACAATGTTATGGTTGGCTTGATTTGTTACAGAAATTTCAGCTACTGCCTCAAAATCCTCAAAATGTATGAATTTCAGCCTCTTAGCGGAGAAAATGCTTCCAAAACAGAATGTCACGCATGTCATGCGAATGTCACGAATGTCACAGAATGTGTCACGCTGGGACAGAAACAACCAATAGCAGCTCCATGACTCACGTGACTTCCCTGAAGTATTGCTGCTCTCATTGGAAGACTGTTAACCGATCCGTAGTGTCTAACCAATGAGAGAGCAGCTTATATTCGAGGAGCGCGAGGCTTGCTTTATTTTGCTTTTCACTGCACAGGGCCCAGAAGGGTCACGCAATCGCTAAATGGAGAGGGAAAACGATTAAGGGAATGCAATTGCAAAAAGGATTTGATAATAAGAGGGGGGAAAGAAAATGAAAAGAATGTGAAGATTCTCTAAAAAAAAAAAAAAGATTTTAAAATTCTTTTCAAAACAGAATTTAAAAACATTTCAAATAACAAAATTTAATAATGAATTAAATGAATACAATATGATATTAATCTTTTATATTTCAATTTAAAATGTGAAATTATCAAATATATTTGAAATTTTATTTCTTATTGTATAATTGAATTTGAAATCTTATTTCAAAATGTATATCTTTATTTCACAATTAATTACTCACCATCAAAATGGTGCATTTCTTTTTCAGTGACTCTCTTGGTCTTCTAGGAAAAAGGGTCATGAAGGATTCTCACCACCCTGCTCACGAACTGTTTACCCCCTCCCCTCTGAAAGTAAGGTTGCGCAGTATGAGGGCAAGAACAACCAGGCCAAGAAACAGTTTCTTCCCAGAAGCTGTCAGACTCACAAATGTCGCCACATACTAAAGACTTATTCATGACCAAAAACTGTCACATGAGCAGAAATACTTTCATATCGGCCGATGCTCACTTTCACCTCCACTTCCTCCTTTTATGTGCAATAATCCTGAAAACGTAAGCATCCTTCAATACCCACCTATACTTTGGCTATTTTTGTATTCTTCACTATTGCAGTTTATTAATCTGGTTTTCTGTTCGATTGTTAGGTTTTACATTTAATTGTCTTATTTTACAGAGGGACATCAGGGTTGTTTCATTACCTTTCATGTACCCTATATTCTTGAATGTCAATAAAACATTTGTCACCTGTACTGCTGTTGTCATGGACGCAGTCTGAAAACCTGGTAATACGTATAGCCTCTTTAAAATCTGATTGATCACAGATTGACTGCACAATTAGTGTGTCCATGGGTGTTTGTTGTTAGTGTTGACTTAATCAGGTTATTACTTCTTGCATATTCATTTCAGGAGAGTATATTTCCTTAAAATCACAGCAACCACAGTGCCAGATCAAACTTTTTGCTTCAAACTCACAGTTCTTGTTTAACTTTCAGTGTTCTCGTATACATTTGCTAACTTGCTGCCAAACTAAGAGTTTTTTATTTTTTCATCAACAAACAAAACAAAACAAAAAATGATTATCCTAAAAACTCTTGTTTATTTTGTAACAACTTAAATCTCAGAAGATGACATTTTTTACTTGTGATAATCCTCCTCTTTAAAATACCAGATAAAAACATCTCAGGTAACTGGAAATTAGCTAGTACTTAGTAGTGAAGTAGGAGAAAACTATTAGGTAGTTATCTAGTACTAGGGAAGTAGGAGGGAACTAGGCTATTAGGTAGTTATCTAGTTCTTAGTAGGGATGTAACGATATTGGTGATATCACAATATCGCGGTAGGGAAACTGCCATGAAATTGTCGTGGTCTTGTCACCGTATTAAATAGTGTATTTCTTGAGACAAAACTAGTTTCAGTCTGCTCTTTGCGTAGCGTGATATACTGAACTACATAGACCATGAACCTTTGCTACCAGTGCGCTCTTTTGAGCCAATGGGAGCACAAGTATCCCCCTCACACAGGAAAAACAAACGTGAAAGGCGGTCAGGTGAACACAGCATAGATATACGAGGATTGAAACAGCTGCGGAGGAGCGTGCAGGCTCTCTTCCTCTCCTCTGTTCTTCTTCCTCTTGCTTGTTTACCAAAGACCTCCTGCGCCACAAGTGCTGCTATATCACTGCTGCTTATAAGTCACAAAAGAAATATTTTGCGCATATATTTGAACAATAACTTTATTAAATTGAGACGTCAGCGTAAATGACATAGCCTACTCCACACAAAAACCCAAACCAACATTAAATTTTGAGCCGCCAACACTTCTATCTCACACAGACTCAGTAAATAACTGCTTAAAACTGCCAACATAGTTGTCACTTCAACCAAGGAGCTTATAGCAAAAAATACGAATATATGAATATATATATATGAATATATTATGAAGATATTATGAATATATATATATATGAATGAGAACAGGCTGCAAAACAAAGAGTTAAATTGGAATCTGCAGACTGAGGACAGCTGGGCACACCTGTCTTTGTTTTGTTTTTTTTATTATTTTCTCTTTATGTGTGATATTAGCACCCAGGAAAGAAGATTAAACCCTTAATAGGTTTTTAATAAGCAATGAAGTCATTGTGAGGTAATTACTCTCATTTCTCTTCCCTCCGCTGTGCAGAGTGATAGCTGTGTGTGGTGTAGAGAAATGGTGAACTGACAGGCGTTTCCTGCAACTGTGTGTATGGGTGTGTGTACGTGTATGATAGTTACAGAATGTTGCCTGTGTGGGTGGTTGTACTGGCAGTTGGAAAAAGTGTGCGCACGTGCCTTTCCGTGAGCACGCATCAGCCTGCCCGGCTGTGTCATTCTAAGTGAGATCTGTTTCAGTGTTGACGGTAAAGCAAGGTTTCATGTGGCAAATCTAAATTGTTGCCAGTCCATCCATGAAACTGGTAGCAAACAGCAGACATGGTGTGATGATAAACATGAATAATAAACAGGGTTTTTGCAGAGGCAGTGTTGTGAGAGACACAGAGGGAGCGAAGAAGCTGAGCATCTACAGTGATTTGTATGTGGGCAAGGACCATCCTCATCCTCTGAAGGTGAACAAGCTGCAGTGTGATAGCCTCACTTTTTAATCAAGGTACATATGGCATCGTATCGCCAGGAGATTTATTGCTGAATTGCATTCAGTCAGTTACCTGAGAGAAAGCTTCACACTGTCACAGCCAATCAGTACAACAGAAAGCCAAAATAGTAACCTGTGCTGTTTTAAAAACACCTATTATTCAGATTTATTGCAACTTACAAAAATGTTTTATTTAGTCAGAAGCATTTATAGCCTTAAATTTTGAAGATAGAACAAATAAAATTACCTTTAAGCTTATTTAGTTGATGCTACTGCTTTCAAACAGGCAACAGAGCTCATCTACCATCATGACTTATGTCACACTCAGTTATTAAATCCACAATCTTTGCCAAGTGAAAGCTAGAAAAGGGCTTTCAGCTCCAACTGTAATAGAAGTCAACAGTTTATTCCCCTATCTCTCCTTTTTAAATCTCCAGACCATGGGCGTGAGGATTATTGTCTTGTTTTTCTGATCTTCTAAGCAGTTTACAAGGGCCATTAGAATACGGCTTTCTTTAGAGCTCCATAAAAAGTAATTTGGATTGTCAATGGATGTTTTTATGTTGTCATTCAGAGATTAGCGTCTATTTTTTTTTAGTCATTGGGAAGGCAGCAAATTTTTGTTTTGGGTGAAGCACAACACAGGCAGACTAGACATTAAAAACAACTTTAAAGCCACTGATGGCTCATATCTTGCTTGAGGAAAATTACATCTAGGATTTCTCATGGTGAGTTTAGATATTATTTGCCATAACCTTGTTTGTAATAACAAAACATTAAATTGAACTGATGTTGAAATATTCCCCAACATGTAGAAATGATGGTGTGGAAATTTATCTGGCATGCCTAGAATGGTCATCTATATTACTGTCTATAATTGAAATCATACGGCATGGCACTTCATTGTTACCTTTTTGTGGTTCAGCATATTGCCACTAGAGCTCACTCTTAAGCAGAACAATACACTAGTGAGTGTAACCGTATTCTTCATAGACTCCCAAACAGAAACACCCTGGTATCTACATATCTGCTTGCACATTGAAAGGCATTCATAATTTTTGGTGGTGCGATTCCTATCTGCTATATTTGGATCCATTTAATAGCACTCCAGCAACTTAATGTACCAATCAGATTCGCTGTCTTGCAACCCTTTCAAGCCCATGTTAGACTAAACTACTCTACAGCTGAATCTGGTATAACTCTTTAAACATTCCTGAAAGATTGAACAAGGTCTTATGTCTTTTTTCTTTTTTTCCTCCCCTTCCCTATCACTGCAAATGAAGTGACTCAACATGAATTTTGAGGTGTTTTGATTGCATTTAAACCATAGAAAATGCTTGTTTTCTCAGTCTAGTCATCTTAATGAAGCAGTTCCACAACAATAAATACATTTACTTATTCAGACTCAAGACATTCTCTAACCATTGGTTGCATCAAGTCTGACCAAGTTAAAGGTATTGCAACACCTTACCAATACTAATCAGAAAGCGAATACGTTTCCTAGCCTTTGCTCAAGTAGGTATATGTTTGTGAATTCAGGTGCAGTTTTTGGAGTTGGACAGTTGAGAAGCGAAAACAAGTAAGTGTAGGCACTTCTGAGCCAGAGAGAACCGCTCTGTCATAGAAGTAATATGACAAGTGTTCACTTTTGCCATCACAAGACCCAGGGAAACGATCCCTTGTTACAAGGCAATGACAAGTTCAGGCAACAAAGGACAGGTAAATTGACAGGGCGGTGGATAGGGAATGAGTTGAAATCGGTTTACAGAGTTGGAGAACACCCTTGGGAAAGTGTGGGTAGTTGGGAGCTGGAGAGAAAGAAGGTGAGAGATAGACTTAGAGAAGAGTAATAATGAAGAATGAGAGTGCGTGGGAGGGAGCTGTCAAACCAGAAAGAAAGTGATCAAGTAGGTGTGTAGCTCTGAGGGAGGTTGGGGGATGAAGGGACAAGGTTGGTGAGAAAAAGGCGAGAAGCGACAGTTTTAATAACTTCAGCTTACCATGGGTCAGTTGAGATAAGATCTCCCCAAACACAGAGGTGCCTTAATAAAAGCCTTGCACATCACACTGAATAAGTCACCATGAAAAGCTGCTAAGGCTGTGACACATATGAGCGAACATGAGGATCTTCTCACCTTTCTAAGGGCTGATGTTACAGTCATCAAGATGAGCAGGGAAGAAATCAATACCAAACAATGGCAAAGTGACTTTATTAGTTCTTATTTGACCAAGTTAATGAATCCCACTGCAGTGACAAAATACATTGATATAGGGCTGTGTATGGATTTCCCCCCTCTTAATGTTCCCATAACTCCGTTTAAGTGTTTTTCATCTCTTCATTCACATCGACTGCTAATGCCCTTAGGATTAGTAGAACTCCTAGTTGGATGCAGGTTATAACATCAGAAGCGTTTTCCACTGTGAGCTGCTTACGTACACGATGACAAATCATAGTAAACACCAGCAGTGATGCTTGTTCATTTAGGCATGCTTGCAAAGATCAGCGTGTTCAATTTGACAAATAAAAGCTGATGCTAATCGTTACCAGCAAAAGCAATTTCAGAATCATGTGCAAAATGCATCCATCTGTTTCTACCACCTCAAAAACCCCATTGTTTTCCAAGGTGAACTGACACCTGTAGTCAGGGATTTAACTGGTGTTTAAATTAGCTGCCTTTACGAGCTCCCTTGTTGTTTGGAATTGGTGTCCTCTGAGTAAAGTAGCACTGCAGGAAGCCAGAAACAACCTTACCTGATGTCTATGTGTGTGTTGGGAGGGTAAGGTTTAAAGAAAGAAAGAAAGAAAAACCCTATCCCACGTCATGACTATTTCATCAGCTCACCTTTTAATTAAAGATGACATGAGAGATGCCTGGACTTGGCCAGAATACTATCACCTTGAAATCAGTTCAGTGGGCCAGATCCTGGTGAGCCCTGCTGGCAGAATCATTCCTGTATTTAAAAAGTGCTTTTAGACATGCTCTCTGAATCAGTCAGGAGATAAAACTATATTTGCAAAAGAGGAACATTTGTAAATGATTTTCTGGCAAAATATACAATAAATATTTTATAAGCCAAAGAAATGCAATCAAAGTTACAACATGAGGTTAAGTCCTGCTTCTTCGGGGGGTATTTCACCCTTTCCTAATGTTGTAAATTTAACAAGTGGATGCACTTTTATTATTTACAACCAAACCATCATAACTAACTCAGTGACAAAGTGGGAAAATGTTATTAGATATTTTTTCCAAAAAAATGAAAAAAACAAAAACAAAAAAAAAAAACCTTCAATTGAATTTTTAAAAGATTATTAAGATGTTTTTAGTTGAGTGTTTTATAGAAACCTGTTTGGTAGCTTTCAACTTTAACAGGTATTATGGAAGATGTTTCTTTAAACAATTTTTGCAATATTTTGTAAAATTGGGTTCACTACCCCATACGCTATGATTAATTAAAAGCTTTAAATATATAAATATTATTACACATCAGCTGTGAAATTAATGGGGCTAAAAAAACATCCACCAATTATCTCTGCATTCCGTACATTTTTCATTTGTCTATTGGCTCGTCAATCACTCTTACTACCGTAGGAAGAGTGATTGACAGTCAATTCAACAGGTCATAGGTGAGACTTACAGCAGGTAGCTAATATTATTCTGCTAGCAGTTAGCAACGTTCAGACATTGACATTCCGTTTACTTGCATTTGTGACATGATGGGAGAATCTGTACCTGCTGTCTGCTAAACATCGGAGTGGATCCTGCATGTTATTCTGTGGTCGGGGAGGGAGCTGTGAATCTAGCAGGTTGGTCTTACGCATGCGCATTATTCAAAAACTTGGTAACAGTCTCTGCTTTCTGAAATGCCGAAACATTTTCTATAGTGCCTTTAAGTTTTTGTAAACCTGGATTAGTGGAGGTGATTATTTATGTTTCTTTAGACCCTGTCAACTCTTGTCAGATCAGATGGAAGTGTCCAAACTGCAACTTCTGGACTTGTTAAGAGATTATCTGTGTTATTCAAATCTGGACTTCAGTCGGGCCATTCACTGGCAGTCAGAGACTTCTCCTGTAACTATACCAGCATTATTTTATGGTTTGATTTCATTATGTCTCGCTGAAATGTGATCCCTGGCCCTAGAAAGGAGTTGTCGGAATGGAGTTGTTTTATTTAAATTTTTTTACCCTGTCCGTTAGTACATCCCATCCCCTTCCCACTTAGTAGCAGTTTTCCTGTCCCTGCTGAGAAACACGTTATTATGCTTCTACCACAGCACTTCATTATCGACATTTTTGACAGATAGTAAGCAATGGCTGGTGTTATAAAACAGTCAAACTTTGGCGTATTAGATTAAAGAAACGTCTTTACCTTGGCAATCCGATGGCTGATTTTCAACTGATTCCTGATCTCAAACAATTTTGTTTTGTCTCAATAGCCTGAGAGCATCTCTTGGTCAGAAGAGGTGCATCATTGCAATGTAAACAGTGCATAAAAATTCTCAACTGCTGCCATAAAATGGTGGTTGCAATGACAATGTGACAGTGAAAGGTGAATAATGATGATTTCTGTGGAAACGACAAACTTTTGGCTTACACTGGGGTTTTGACAGGTTCAGAATAGAGCATGGGGCGCTTTAAACAAAACTAAACAGAAAGGACTATCAGTCATCTGTCCTGTTAGACCACCCTGACTTGATAGCTTGCTGCTGACATGTTTGTATTTCTCCTTTACTGTTATGATTTCAACATAAAACCATCTAAGCTCTTTGATAGTCACTTTAATTAAAGACATACATTAAGAAATGAAATGAAATGTAAATGAAATGAAAAACACTTTATTCATCCCATTCATAATTTTTATTTATTTATTTATTTTTTAACAATATAGCATTTATATGAAATGACAATATAGCAATAATAAGTCAGTCAGTCTTGTTCTTCATGGTGATGCTGCTGGTAGGAATGAATTTCTGTATCTCTCCGCTCTACAGCGAACCTGACGCAGCCTCCCACTGAACACACTCTGTTGATTCTTCACCGTGTTGTGGAGAGGGTGGGAAGAATCCTCCATCATCTTCATCAGCTTGTGCAGCATTCTTTTCTGAACGATCAGCTCCAGCGGCTCCAGAGTTATCCCCAGCACAGAACCAGCTTTCTTGATCACTTTGTTTAGTTTCTTCAAGTCTCTGGTTCTGATGCTGCTGCCCCAGCAGATGCTGCAAAGCTGATTGCACTTTCCACAACAGACTTGTAGAAAATCTGCAACATCTTGGTGCAGACGTTGAATGATCTCAGCTTCCTTAAGAAGTAGAGTCTGCTTTAGAGTCTAAGTAGTTTCTCAAGGCCCATTTATGCTCCCTTACTGTACATACGTAAGTGGCAACGTCCGTTCATGCATCACCGCCTTCATACTTCCATGTGTCTTCTGCGTTCCCAGGGTTAGTTTGTCTGTGTGCTATTATGTGCAAATATTGATAGATTTCAGTCATGTGACCTGCCGGGAGCCCTGGTGGGTAAAAGATGATGGGGAGCACCAGACTCTGAGCAGACAGATTAGAGAATAGATATTTAAATCACCTGTCAGTCGCCAAGAAGTAAAGATACAGAAATAAGTTGGAAGTGTTGGACATGTGACCTGTATGGAGAAGCGACTGCTGTATATGAGTTGTTAAACATCACCACGTCCCTGCTGAGCCTGCATTCAGCGATATTTACATCTGTCTGGTTGAGAAACCATCACTGTACACCGCTGCCAGAATGAAGGTATTTAAGAGCACCGACAGTTCAAACAGAAATAACAGAAATAGAATAATTTCCTCTCATTTTAACTTATTACAACTTCAGGTTTAGAAATGATGGAGTGCTATGAAGACGTACATAAAAAACACGTAGGACAGGTATGCATGAAAAACAAAGAACATCATTCTAAATATTTAAATGTCATCAACACTAAATATTAGTGTCTTTGTGTCTTTTCCAGCCAATGAGCAGCATCACTGGGAGTTTTTCAAAGTGCAGTGATCATTCACGGTTTTAACGATAACTAAAATTGGAAACGGTATTACTAATCGTTGGGAATTTTATCACGGTTAACCATTTTACCGGTTATCGTTACATCCCTAATGATAACACACTGACCACACATTATTGGAGGAAGTGATGAGATGAGATGAGATGAGATGAGATGAGATGAGATGAGATGAGATGAGATGAGATGAGATGAGATGAGATGCGATGCGAAGCAATGCGATACAATACGATGCGATATGATATGATGCGATGCAATGTGATGTGATGCGATGCGAAGCAAAGTGAAGCGAAACGAAATGAAATGATACGATATGAAAAGTAAAGAGATGGTGATAGAACATGATAAGACAAGAATCAACACCGCACTGACTTACTTGCTGGAGAGAGCTCAAAAAAGAGACAGGATAAAAGACAGATGCTGAATTTGCTGTTATTAGAAGACTTCAGAGTGATAAAATCTGCAAACGGTTACTACAGTAGTGTTGCTTTTAAGTACAATTTCACCAGCTTATTCAATTCAAAGCAAGCTTATAATATTTAAATGTTCTTTTTGAGTAACAAAAATAGATAAGCTACAATATAATGACTAAGAAGGTAATGGTAAAAATAAAAACTGGAACAACACATTCACCCATCATTGTCACACCATACAGCTTCAAAAGAGTTCTCTCAAATAAAGGTAGTAATGATTAATAATTTAATCAGATTCTCTGAAGAAACTTCATCATCTGTGATGTTAGTTGATTCTCTTTCATCTATTTAAATACCTAACGGTTCTTGTCATAGACAAGTCTCAGTCCATTTATGTATGGGTTGGGAGAAAGAAAGAAAGAAAGAAAGAAAGAAAGAAAGAAAGAAAGAAAGAAAGAAAGAAAGAAAGAAAGAAAGAAAGAAAGAAAGAAAGAAAGAAAGAAAGAAAGAAAGAAAGAAAGAAAAAAAAAAAAAAAAAAAAAAAAGATCGTTGCATGGTGTGTTTTGGAAAAGCATAAAATCAAAGTGTAAAGTGCAGACATTAAAAGAAATAAACCACATGTAGAATTAAGCCATAAAATAGTTGTCTTCCAAGGTTTTTCATTGTGTACTCATAAAAAGGCCCTTATGAACCTATGGTGTTTATGCGTCACACTTTTAAACTTCTGAAGTGAAACTTCTTTTTATTTATGTTTTAATAAATGTACCAGGGACATCTAAAATGTCCCAAGAAACAGATGACACACATTTAAATTAAATGGAAGTACATCATGTTTATCTTGTTAAGAGACAAGGAAGTTAAAACGATCTCATGTTATCAGTTTTCGTAACAGTGTAACCACTTTCTTTATAATTCTCTGTGCTTATCCAAGATTAGCAGAGCTGATAAAAGAAAGAATTGACTGATGAGGATGGTTGAAATGAACAAGAGTATGTGCTGCTCATTCAATGAAACAGCACACCTAGTGAGTTTTGTTATTTTGGGTTTTGCTCTTATCAATACACCATGCAGTCAGCTGTATTTGTCATGAAGATAACGCTTACACAAGAAACTTAGCAAAAATCTGCAAATGCTTTGCATCATAGAAAAAGGGTCTGCAAATTGCTTATTTTAATTCACTTGCATGGTGGAGACTTGAGCCTTAAATTCCTCAATTCATCAGATTGATATATTTTTGAACTTTTATATATATATATATATATATATATATATATATATATCATATAACATAAAATACACTACTCACACAAAGTTAGGGATATTCAAATTTCAGTTATGTTTTAGGGAAAATGTTCACGCCTAACCATTAAAAAATTTATATGTGCATTGAAAAGTTTAGAGAAAGTGTAATTCAGCTCACCTGGAAAGGTTATAGTGGAGTTTAGGTTCATTCTGACATCATTACAAAAAGCCAAATATCCTTAAATTTTTGTGAGTAGTGTAATTATTTAAATGCCTCTTAATTATAGTTTCAATGCATATCTTAAATACACATCAGTTAAAAAAAAATCTGCTCTTCATTCCACTTTCACCAATAGGATTTACTGTAGACTCCATCGGGTAACATTGCTGTACACCTTGCAGCAAAACTACACCTATAAAATGATTTTCATGATAAAGTCTAAATGCAAAGACTCATATTTCTGCTTGTGGGAGGCTGTTTTGCTGAAGGCATTTGATCATTTTATCCTGTGGGACAATATTTGCTAAGTTAACTACCTGTGTGGCTGAAGGCAAGGTGATATTTTTGTCACACAGCATTGCTGCAAACAGCCGCAGGCATTTGTGAGTGTTCCTCTTTGAATACAAAAGCAAGTTATAACGCTGCTTGTCTCTTTTGATGTCTCTTTCATGTGACGCTCAAAGGCTCTAATCATTTGCTGTTGTATGATTGGATTTGATGTTGATCTTTGGCAATTCAGAGCAATTCTGAATACATGATAAAGAAAGTAGGATTTTATACAACTCTAATGTCACCTCTGAGTCCCCAACCTCTGAGTCCTGTCCTTTGCCCACTGAGATGCAAATAGAACTTGACTGACGGTTGAGCTAAATGGTTTTGATGAGGGTCTTTGACAACCAGGAAAGAAGAGGATTGGGCAAAAAGCATGCAGTCATTTCTAACTATTTTAAAAGAGTTCCATTTATTAAACATTTTTGGATAAATGTATGGTTTGCTAACAAAAATTCATCAGTTATTATTTTTTTTAAATTGAGTAACAAAGGTTCATCCCTGTCCTGATTTAACTCACAATGGCCCTTTTTTCACAGGTCAAATATACATTTAACATCTGGCTCTCGACTGCAATGTTAACATGTTTGATCTTCATTCAAACCTATGTCAAATGACTCTGAAGTGAAGTATTGATGTAGGTTTTAATAATTTACAACTTGGCTTGGCCTCCGGAGCACAATTTCTTGGGCTTTACTTTTCTTTTACCTGCCACCAACACAGCCGCAGCTTATTTTCTGTTCCCTCAGATCTGGCTCATAGCCATTTTGGTGCCCTAAGCAAGACTACAGACAGATGTGGAGTATATCTAACCATACAGTACAAGTAAAACATGCTGCAGACAGAATAATACTTAATGTGTTAAATAACATATCATTAAAGTAAGTTGTGATTGCTCATGACTAAAGTAAGAGGTAGTGTGACAGTTACAGCAGTATGATTATGCAACTTTGCTTTATTTCAACTTTGCTAGCCTCTACTTAGTACAAATTAAAAGTTAAACAGCCTATTTAAAGTTAGAAAAAACAACATGGCTACAATGGGACCCGTTTTCTTCCTTTCTTTCTTATTTTCTTTGCTTTCTGAAGCATCTGTCAAGCATCTGTCAATAATAACCTCTACCTAAGATGTGACCAACCTATACTCCATCCCCTCTACCTGTCCCACAGTGCACAAAGCAGGACAGGTTCTGGGCCAGGTCAATCAAATAATGCGAAACAACAGGAGGAGGCGGGTTGTTTATTTTTCTGTTCATTCATCTTTTATTTCCAAGACAGAACTTGAGGAAAGGGAGCCAGTTGGAACTGTGAATTGCTGCTGTTGTTTATTCTATTGTTTTCATCATTTTTATTCTTTTTATTTACGGCTCTCTGCAGCATCCCTTTCAGCTGTTGATGCCAAAGGCAGTTCCCTATGGTGTAAACCAAGAACGGGCTCTATGTCCTGCTTTGTGCAGCCCACGACTGAATTCCAGTCAATAGTAAACTAGCCTGACTACCTCAGAGTGTTGCGATTATCAGTTGCATACAGTTGTGCTTAAATGTTCACCCTCCCATTAAAGACGGAAAATAACTACCGTTGGAATAAGTTCAACTTGACAAAAGTACCAATAAGTAAAAAAAAAAAAAATCATGAAAATCATGACATTGATTTTGAATTGTGATTTAACAAACAAAACAAACAACAATCATAGGACTCCTGAACTAAAATTTTTTTGAGCAACACTTTTAGGCAATCACTGCAATCAAAAGTTTTCTGTAACGTTCAATCAAACTTTTGCACCAGTTATTTTGGCCCACTGTTCATGAGCATGGTCATGGCATCACCTCATGTTGTGAGAGTGACATGTCTGTCTTCTGGGATGTAGATGTAGACTGGACTGGTCATTTTTAGCCCCCTACCTCACTTACTTCACCTGGTGATTGTTTATGATTCGTGTTCTCACATTGTTTTTCAAAGGTATTTCCAATTATTAAATGATAAATTTACCCAAGTTCTCACCTTGGTATAAATTGATTTTAAACAATAGAAGATAAGAACTGAAGGCATTTCTTTCATTCATACTCTAATTACTATTTCGCTCCTCTGCTCTTCAGATGCCAGTAATTCAATTTTCCTCAGGAGCAACAATTCAATAGCAGTTGACATCAACAGGCATTTTCTGAATGTCTGGCATGTAAGAAATATTCACATTAATAAAACCTAAGTCAAGAAATAAAATTATTTGAAGTTTATTTGTAAGCAACAACTTCTTTTTCAGTTACTGTGTATGCAGACACTAACTGGCTACACCTATATTGGTTACAGAAACATGCTTATGCACTCTAAAAATGGATCAGTTAGAAAAGCAACCAATCTAGTTGGTTAAAAAAAAATACTGGTCAGGGCCCGGTTGTTCAATTCTCGGTTATTTTAACCACTGGTTAACCCCTAACGGTCCGTTAAATCCTTAACCTGCCGTTAGCTAACCGACTGTTAAATATGCGTTGTTCAAAGCATGGTTAGTCATGCCGTCAGCTAACAGCACCGTCAAAGTTAACCATAGGGTTAGCACCACTGGTTAGCACCAATGTATCCCACAATTCCCCATTTTGTTTACTTCTGGTATTGCAAAAAGTAATGTTGTACGTCTGTGTCTAATTATTGCTGTGAGGAAGACACGGGGGGCCGACTCTCACTTTATTTTCCCACCGTGAACAGAGCTGCTGTTAGCCACAACACACTCTTCCCCATCCCTCAGTCTCTCCATCCTTCCCCGTTCTCTTCACACTCCTGCGCACCCCCCCCCCCCCCCCCCCCCCCCCCCCCCCCCCAGCTCATCCGGCCACACAGCACAGCAAACCCTCAGTAACAGAACACACGGGACACAGAAAGTATTGATAAGCAAACGATCCCTTTCACTTCAAGGAAAAAGAGGCAGAAATTTCTCTGCTGATGAAGAAAATGTCATTCTAAATATTGAGTCCGTCGTGTCCACAGTTCGTTGCACGCTCCAAATCGACTCGCAAAGGATTACATATATGCATTCTTTCCCGAAGTGGTGCGCAGCTCCTCGTTAGAATAATCCCCGATATCAAAATCAAAGCCGCAATAACCGCCGTCCTTCCTTCTCTGAACCGGCATCATGAACGCAGCGTTAGCAACAAACGGCATAATGAGAGAAAACCACACCGTTAAAACTTTAGCGGCGGTCCTTAGGTGTGTTAACTTTAACGTCAAGATAACACGCGGTTAAAATTAACTGAGTTTTGAACAACAACATAACCGGACTGTTAAAGTTAACGGTCGGCTAAATGTATTTAACGGCTGGTTAAAAGATAACGGAGTTTTGAACAACTGGGCCCTGATTGATCAATATTTTGGTCAAGATGACTGATTTATTGGTTTTCCCTTTCACTAATTTAAAGATTGGTTGAAAGCACTACCATATTAAGATCGGTCAGACACATAACTACCAACCAGATTGGTGAAGTTCAATCAATTTTTTGGTTGATTTGACCAATCTGATTTTAAGGAATGGTTGTGCGCCCATGTCTTAATAAGGGAACTTTCTTCAAGATATTTACTGAGCTCTCCAAACTTTGCAGCTCCTTGACTTCTATTCATCTATTTATCCATCTATTTTCTATGCACCTTTATCCTATTCCAGACTCCATGGGTGGCCAGAGGCTATTACTGGGCATGACTGGGCATTACTGGGTACATCCAGTCCCACACAGGGCAATCAACAAAAAAACACAAACAATCACGTACACTCACACTCACTCCTATGACCAGTTTAATGACTTCAGGACATCCTTAAGACCAAATTGCTAGAGTGTGGTTTTGAAAACAGAAAAAAGTACTATCAAGTATGTGTATTGAAAGCTGGTAATGGGTAAAAATATAACTATTATTGTTGGTTCACATGTTTACAGTGCCACCATTTTTATCATTTATCTTTTCTTCATCAGTATTTCTACTTTTTACCTTTGTGCCCTTAATAAGTCAACTATATGACACTAGTGTCAACGTAGACATAACAAGGTCCTGGACAGGGAAAAAAACAAAAACCCTGTTCTGTGAGAACCACTAAGCATGTTAAAAGGTAGGGTCACATGGACACTTGTCACAATTAAAATGTTCTCAAGTCCAGAAAAGGGACTAGATCTGTATTTTTTGCGCCATGCGACCTAGCCAAAAATCTGCAACAGTTGTCAGAATGAAACTGTTGGAAGAGGCCGGCTGCACGTTTGCAAAGTCCGAAACGCTTGACGCAGGGGGGGCGGGGGGAAAGGGTGGCGTTGGATCTCTGGCAGCAGCTGTTTGTCTCTCGCCAGAGCTCCCTGCCGACACTTCTCCTGAAGTAGACATCCCTCATGCACACCAAGTAATGAGATACACAGGACACGTTTCTCGGAACTTCATGCGGGCTCTCAGTCAGCATGCTCTGCTGCACTGACGAGGGGCCGTTCTTTATTTAAACATTTAAAGCAACCCTTACCGATGTTGCATTCTTACACTATTTTTCTAACAGGGTAAAATGCTGTGAATGAGGTAATGGAACTCTGAAAAACAAGACAGACCCACCATTAATCAAAATAAAATATTATTCCAATCTCTAAATATTCAATGAAAACTCCAACCAATCCTTGAAGTGGGGTGCACCTCTAGGATTGTCCAAGGGACCTGCCTGTCAGACCTTTGCTTCTGCATTGGGAGGCAGAAGGAATGAAGGGGGTGTGTCTTAGGAGTGAGGCGGGACTGTTTATATTCAAATAATCTTGCTGTGCTTTCTGAAATGCACGATCGGTAAAGGTTGCTTTAACAAAGAACATTTACACAAACGTCAACTACGATGATACGTGCATAGGTTGTCTATTAGTGACAGACATCGCACTCTAGCAGGTGGTGATGCCACCAGCTCAATACTTTTCTTTCTACTTGCATCATGGTGCGATGACGACGGTTTTGTGCTCAAAATGTTTCCGAAACAACCATGAGACCGCGCAGAGTCGTGGGAACCCTGCTGCGAGAATCCAGATCGTTCAAGTCTAGTTCGTTTGAGGAGACCCATGAGACCATGCCCTATGTGGATGCACCAGTGTTTCATGTGCGACTAAAAATCACTTAAAGTCTCCTTGGCTGAACCCATACTGTTTTAACCCCCTTTAAGGGGGAGATGGCTTCTTGGACTGGCAACCTTCCAAGTATGTGACCCTCCTTGCAGCAGAAGGATGCTGGGATTGCCTTTGTTTCTCCATGACTGAATAAGTAGGCACATAGAATAAATGAGGAGATTTAGCTTGCACGTAGAAAAGTCTGGTCCTGGTCTGGAATCTTTCTCCACAAAAATAAAAAAATAAATAAACAGATAAATAAATAAACAAACACATGAATAAATAATGAAATAGATAGATAGATAGATAGATAGATAGATAGATAGATAGATAGATAGATAGATAGATAGATAGATAGATAGATAGATAGATAGATAGATAGATAGATAGATAGATAGATAGATAGATAGATAGATAGATAGATAGATAGATAGATAGATAGATAGATAGATAGATAGATAGATCAATTTAGTATTTTTGAGAAATCAAGATAAAGGACTCTGTGTTCCACTTAGACAAGCAAGATGAATTATTTCTCTGGATTGGAGACAAAATGATCAGCACCAAAATATGCTTACCTTTGTGTCAAATGTCACTTCCAAGCAATTTAAATACTAATCAACAGCCTTGTGTTTTGACCCTGGCCAATTCCATCTGATGTTGTGCTCCCTTTTAAATGTTGTACCCAAAGAAATGTACATGTAACTACACAATATGCTTGTTTTGCCCCTTTTTTTTCTTTTCATCTATTACAGACAGTGCAAACACAGTGATAAAATAAATAATCCACCTTTTATCATTTAGTCCTTAGTGTTCACTGCCATCAAGGTGATGCTATTAAACCAAAAGTCACATCTTGCCACATCACTTCATGGAAGCAAACAAAGGAAGACGTGGGTGAGAACCACAATTCACCCAAGCTTTTCAGAAGGTTTGTAATCATCCTGCTGCGATTTTCTCTTAAATGTCATAACAGTTTAGGAAACATCTGAATGCCACAGCGCAGAAGAATGGTGTGTCCTTGCTGTTGCCTGACAACTAGAGCTGCTTTGTCCTAATTGAATGGCTATTCTTTTGGATGAAAGACTTGCTGCTTCTCTGGCTCCTTCAGCTAAAGGCATGCAGGTCTGAGTAAACAGAAAATGCCTTCTGTAAAAGCTTAGTAGATATGAATCAGTGAATAAATCATCTGCCTCTTAATGATAAACTACCTCTAATTCCCTCAAATGATAGATGCAAAATTGACTATATGAAAATATAATTCCAAATGTTGAATTGATGACCATGGAATTCAATCCAAATATTAATTGAATATTTAATTTTCTTTTTTTGTTCACCAATAGTTTCCGATTATTCTTGTGATCTACATTTGAAAAAAACTTGCTGTAGGTTCTATAGCTCTGAAACAGCAACATGCTTACTTTAGGTCAATTAACAAGATTTCTGCTATAGTTACACTCGTGTTAGTGCATGGATGGTTTCTCTCCAGGTATTCTGGCTTCCTCACATAGTAGAAAAAAAAGAAAACATACCTGCTGTTAATTAGTGTTTCAAAATTCACCCCAGGAATGTGTGTGAGTGGTGTCTCTGTGTTGGCCCTGTGGTGTACTGGGGACCAGTCCAGGGTGCATCCTGTCCTGTTGCCTAGTAGCTGCTAACATACACTCCAGCCCTCCTGCAGGTCTGCACTGGAAAAGGGATGAATGGAAAAATTGTTGGCTCAACATTTTGATTATTCTAATGCAATTACAGCAGAAACATATCTTACTTATAAATTGAGCTAAAATGGGGAAATGGGAATGCCATTACTGTGGTGGGAATGCAGTTATAAATCAAAGCAATTGGCAAATTAAAATTCGGACCTGCAAATTGTTTAAGCCTGTGCTTTAAAGACACACAACGGAACTTTCAGCAGTTTTCTCAGTGACGCGCCCCCTATCGGCGGCTAAACTAGCATCCATCTTGTTCGTACCTGTACTGTAAGTTCACTCCAGCCAGTAAAAGACAGTCTTATCTTGACTCTTGTTCTGTCCCTTCCTCTGTTTCTTTTCCTCTCTTCCTCCGGTGATGTTTCCTTGCGTTTCTTTACCGAATTCGACATGATGCGCATTCAAAACACCCGCGATGTTGATCCCTGGTTTACATCCGGTTGCTAGTGAGTGACGCGGTGCTGCAACCAATAGTTGGCTGCAACGTCACGGTCGCGTCCCGGATGGGAATCTTACATAGTGCTGTTTCTGAGCCCCGGGACGGCTCTGGGCACTGACAGCTCGAAAATGCGCATAATGAATGTTGGTGTGACATCAAAACGAGTCAGAAACACAGATTTTTAAGGTCTAAAAGTTACGTTGTGTGTCTTTAAGAAATAATGAATGTCTGTGCAAGGGCTCACGGCATTATATATAGTGCATGTTAAAGCTGTTAAATTTAGTAACAACTTTGACCTGAATTGAATTAGGCTGGGCACCTACTGATGTAAAACCGTAAAATAATAAAACAAAGGCTCCACACGTGGCCGCACACAGCTTTTTGTTTCTTTCCCTTACAAAGTAAACATTCGTTGTGCTGCAACAACCTACATGCAAATCACATAAACTGAAATTCTATTTAATCAACCACAATATGGTTAAATGTGCAGTCTGTGCAATTAAACATATTGTTAATCAAGTAAAATTACACTATCATCCACCTAAACTTGATTCTCAGCCTATTTATAATCTAACAGGTTATTCTATTAATTAGTCTAAAACTATCACCAGCATGTTTGGTTTGTACTTAAATTGTACCCGAAGGTTCTTGCTGTGATTCCTCACTGCTTCTGCAGTTTACCTCTGCCGTAACCGCACTGTTGTAGCACTCGTGCGCTCAACATTTCTGCCTGCGTCTGAGTTTCATAAGCTTCAACGGGACAGCCGGCATGATGGATTATTTATTTAAAACTCAAACGGGACCGGACAGGCTGGACCAGTCTGGTGGCCAGGCCACCGGGAAGTGTCCCAATGTTCCCGATGGCCAGTCTCCCACTGTCACCAGGAGACCGGGGCCCTGTACAGGCTCTTGGTAAATGTACTGAGGAGATTAATGACTGGATGTGCCTCAACTTCCTTCAGCTGAACAAAAACAAAGCTGAGGTGATTTTTTTTGGAGCCAAAGAAAAACAACAGCAGGTTGTCACAGAACTTCAGTCCATACACCTAAAAACCACCAACCAGGCCAGAAATCTTGGTGTAGTGATGGACGCAGACCTAAACTTTGAAAAACACACCAAGGAGATCACTAAATCAGCCTACCAACACCCAAAGAACATCTCAAGGATAAAAGATCTGATGTCTCAGGAGAATCTGGAACAACTAGTCCATGCATTCATCTTCAGTCAGCTTGATTACTGTAACAGCGTCTTTACTGGTCTACCTAAAAAATCAGTCAAACAGCTGCAGCTCATTTAGAACTCTGCTGCCCGAGTTCTCACTAAGACCAGAAAAGTGGACCACATCAGTCCAGTTCTGAGGTCTTTACACTGGGTGCCGGTCCGTCAGAGAATAGACTTTAAAGTACTGATGACACGTTTTTGACATTTTTTGCCATTTTTTATCAACCAAAACGTTCTTCATGATGATTTTTGCAACAGAAACAAATGCAGCTGCATAGATGAGTTATTAGAAAACAGTGCTGCTTTTCAGCACATCTGACCAGGCGCTGTGAGCCAAAACTGGGTATGACGTCTGCAAGAGCGTCTTCTTCGCAGCTTATTTAACATTGAAGTCAATGGCTTCATTGCGGTTTTTACGTTCCTTTTCCACTTTTACAGACAAACAGTAACGACTCAGCCTTCAGAATGTGCTGCCTGGAATATTCCGCGGCTTCTGTCTCAACTTCCAAACCACTCACTGCTGTTTCAGTCATTCTTCGTGTAAACTACCGGTACATCCCTCTTGCGTTTGTGTGCTTCAGCTTGGAGCTAAAACTCTGTTTTTTTTAGCATTGGCGCGTCATGTGACACTGTCATGTTTTTGCCTGGCTACACCTGATTGGTGGAACGTAGTGACACGTATCTCATAACGTGTGACGTAGCCAAAAGCAAGCTGTGTTTGTTTAGTGAGACGTTCACGCGTCTCTCTAACAAAACAAACTGTGATGTGCGCACTTATCAGACCAAAAATAAAAGTAACGACTGGGATATATGCCGTTGTAGCGGAGTAGAAGAAACGTTTCTTTCTCATAAATGTACTTAAGTAAAAGTAAAAAGTATATCATAATAAATTTACTCTTAAAAGTACAATTTATGTAAAAATGTACTTAAGTAAATGTAACGGAGTAAAGTAGCGCGTTACTACCACCTCTAACTTCTAACTACAGAGACCTACTTATTTTGTCTTGGAGTGTTGTTGTATGGCAAAATTACTTGAAGTTAGGGTCGGTTTAGGCCCAAAATACATCAGTGACCTCTTGACCCAGTATGAACCTACTAGACCCCTCAGGTCATCTGGATCCGGTCTTTTATCAGTTCCTAGAGTCAGAACCAGACACAGAGAAGCTGCGTTCAGCTTCTATGCTCCACATGTCTGGAACAAACTCCCAGAAAGTCTCAGATTAGCTGAAACACATAGTTTATTTAAATCCAGGTTGAAGATCCACCTGTTCTCAGCTGCATTTACGTAGATTTTACCCGAAAGTTAAAATCCGCATATCTCTATATTATTTCTTTTTAATCTTAAATGTTTTGAATGTTTTTAATTTTAGATCATGGTTTTACTTTTTTAATCTTTCTTTCCCTTTTGCACCCTGCTGCAATGCTTGTGTTTTATGTAAAGCACTTTGAATTGTCCTGTACATGAAATTTGCTGTACAAATAAACTTGCCTTGCCTTAAATTTGAGATGAAAAAAGAAAGAATTATTTGTCACATTTGGATTATTTAATCATGATTCTGTCTGTCTGTCCTATTAATGTATTTTCAGTTAGAGATGCACAGATCCTGTTTTTTTCTGATCCAATCCAATACTGATACTTGGCCTGAGTATATCAGCCGATACCGATCCGATACTACTGTTGAATGAATATGCCATATACCTTGTCATGTGAGTGAAGGAGTCAGGCTTGACATAAAAGTTTAGCTTTGTTCAAAAAAGGAAACACAGATGACACAGATTTAAATGTTCTTGATATTATTTAATAACAAATTAAGTGTACAATTATGATATAGATAAAAACAGAAATAACTGGATCGGAATGTTGGATTGACCACATTTATCCAATATCCAATCCAGCTAATTGTCAGTATCAGAACCGATTCGGGTAGTGGACCGGTGCATCTCTACTTTCAGCGAGTTGGACCCTCTAGAGACAGGATCCAACCAGGCCCCCAAAAGGTCAATATATAGGCTACAGTATATGAGAGTATCAAAAGTTATCAAAAAACACCATTTTAACTTTTATTCCAAAATAAGTACTCAAAGTTTTTTTCGCTCACGCATTACACGCTAACATGGTTTTGTACCTTACTCATTTTATAACCCTGGTTACAGCCCTGATCACAACACTAATAATTTGTCATATTTTGCCACAAGTAGACTTTAGACTGTAGAAAACCTAAATCCCTTTGACTTTGGACTCGAGATCCAGAGACAACTTTTTTTTGTAAATACAAATCAATATGTTGACAGCTTGTGAGATAAGTCAAGAAGTGAATGTCATGATGACAAGCATCTTATGCAGTAGACTGCTCCTATTATCAGCAATCTGACCTCCCCTGTAAACGCCTTTCTATTTTCAGGCTTAGCCCACTCACAGTCTTGGCAGCAAACTCAGGCAGAGGCTAAATGAGATATCACATATCGCATCACTTGAGTCTTCTGAGACACCAACACACTGCTGCATCATTCAGAGATGAACATGGGTCGTTTGGCCCAGAATTCTCTCAAAGTGAGAGTGGGAGTCTCCACAGCAAGAAATGAGCCAGCAGAATTGAATTAAGATGCATGTTAATGCATCCTGTTCAGTCTAGCTGTTGCACTGTTTCCTTCAATTAATGATCATGACAATAATCTTTCACTTGTGTTCATCCTTTACAGTGCTATGTTATTCTCTGTGAAACCGAGCGTCTTAAATATCAGCCAGAACAGTACAAGTGCTGATAAACGTTGTCGGATAAATGCATGCAGCTGTTGTTTAGACTTTTATGTCTGAAGGGATGTATTTCAACAAACACACTTGCTGGTGGTGAAAGATTTTCAATGGTTTGTAGATACCATACTTTATAGTGATGCAGATAGGAAAATTTTGAAGCCAAACTTTTTCCAAGCTAAAAGCTCTTGCACAATATGGAATCAGTGCAAAGAACCAGAGGTGGTGCGTGTGTAGTTTGTGATGAAATGTTTTGTATTCTTCTGATTACCTTTGTGGAAGGAGCTCCCAGGAGTAACTGCACCAAGCTTACTTGCAAACTTCTAAACCCGGCTGGGATCTGTATGGCGTCACATGGATTTGTTTACATGGCGTTCAATGGCCCCATGTGGATTTGTTTCCACGGTTTTTGAATTCCCTGTGTGAGCTTGCCTCTGCTGATCTCTGCGACTGTATTTAAACTTGTCTCTCTGCTGTGTTCAGTTGTATCTCATGGATTTCCTTGAACATGAAAGCGGTGCAGTGATGAATGTCAAGTGACAGTTTAACAGGCAAAACTGATCCAATACATTAAACATCTAGTTTGATTATTCATCTGTTGATAATTTATTATTTATTATTTATTTAAATAATTCAAAATATGTCTGGTACCAGTTTGTGGCTGTAATATATATATATATATATATATATATATATATAGTCATTTCCCTAAATTTAAGCATTTATTCATTCATTCATTTTCTGTGCTGCCCTATCCAATTCAGGATCACAGGGGTCACTGAAGCCCATCCCAGCAATTATCAGGCGACAGTAGGGTACACCCTGGACAGGTCCCTACTATAGTCTGTCACAGGACCAACACAGAGAGACAAACAACCACTCACGCTCACATTCACTCCTAGGGACAATTTAGTCATCAGTCAACTAACATGCATGTCTTTGGAGAGTGGGAGGAAGTAGGAATACCTGGAGAGAACCCACGCATACACCGGGAGAACATGCAAACTTCTAACAAGAAGGATGTTGTTGGAAATGTTTGAATCCCTCCACAGCCAAAGCTCAAACTAGTGACCTTCTTATTGTGCTGTGAGGCCGCAGTTCTAACCACCACATCACTGTGAAGCCTATTTACAGTATAAGCAATAGAACTGAAAAACATTTACAACATCTATCAGAAATATATATATATATATATATATATATATATATATATATATATATATATATATACTGTATGAAGGGTGGGAAAGAGTCCTCTGCAGGCTTGTCAACATTTTGTAGACTTAACTTTTTTTAATGGACTGGGGAATCCCACTGTATCCGTTATGTCCGCTTATCCTTTGGTATGCATGAGTTGCACAGACCACAACATGTTTTGTTATGTGTAGTAAATTACTTATGCGTGTGATGTTTTTGTTTGTTTTTATATGCTCACATAATTTACATCTGGTCCTGGTTGGATGGAGCTATTTAACACTGTTTTGAGAATTCAGGCTGCCCTTACAAAACTGAGTAACAGCTTATGAAATATCTTGCCTTCAGAAGAGAGAAGAGGCATCCTTTTGTTATTGTATAAAATATTAAAATGATTCTTGGATAATACAAAAAGGCTTCAAGGCAGATTTGTAATTTAAATTGGGCCCTTAGGGTGTGCTTTATCCCAACCATCCTGTGGTGACGCTGTAAGGTAAACAACTGAAATTTTAATGTCAACTTTCTGACACCAAAATAGTAAGTTGTACACTGTGTCCTTTTGTGTAAGCCTCTGTGCCCATGTAAGGAGTAAGATGATGTACAATAGTTTTAGCGCACATTCATTTAACAGCCCTCTTGATATTTTTCTTAATTTGTTTCTTTACAATGCTTTATATAATGGGTCTATCAGAATATATCTTGAAGTGTAAAAAAAAAAACAGTATTAAAAAAAAAAGGAGTATTCTTTTTTAGTCTTCCTCGTAATAAAATCAGGACTAAACAGTGTTAAATCTAAAACAAAATCTAAGATAAGTTTGAATAATTCAGAATCAAATGTGGAAAAGTACAGATCAAGGAAGGGTTATAGGATAAGGTGCAAAATTTTGCATTCTTCACATAATCCTTCTAAATCTATTGCGACTAGATGAAAAGTGCATAGGTCAATGAAAATGCTTGCATGGAGGAGTAAAGTCTTCAAAAATACTTTAATCAAAACAGCCCTGATTTGCTCACACCCCCAAATCCCACATATCCAGGGGTGAAAATGGGATTTGTTATGTTCGGGGATGGGTGCTCTGCAGTTTCAGCAATATGGTGGGTGTGTGCTATGCTTATTCAAAGGCAATTAAACCTGAATGAGTTCACTTTGTAAAAAGTTGAATAAATCAAGTTATATAGCACTCAGTTCAATACACAAATCAGTTATACAGTAGATATGGCTGGCAGTGTGCAGAGCTGTGGCCACTGAAACTTAGGTTTTGTTTTGTTTTCTTTTTCAACTATGAATAACTAAAAATGAATAACTGAAAACTATGTTTCTCTTATTATTGCATTCAACTGAAGCTGTTTTAATAATAATAATAATAATAATAAAAATGCACAAGTTACAAACTCACATTTTTATTCCTGCATTATTATGCTTTACTTGGAGATTCAGGGGAGAGGGGCCAAGTCGGTGAGTTGCATGTGCAACTAGTCATGGGACTTTGTGTAGTTTAAGCTTTATGTTGTTAAGAATATGCAAAGTTACAGGTCCCATGATGAATAAGAATATGTGCTGGAACTGAATACATTTTAAACCCTGTCCATATCTGCATCCTGTACAGCTGAAAAGGTGCAGAGCTCACTTTAGCGTTATGGCAGCTGAGCAGACATCATTCTTCAGTGTTTCTCTAAACAAACCAAAAAGTCATGAGCATCCAGGAGGAGCTATTTGGATGGTGCAATTGTACACATCATTGTCAACCATTTACAAAAATACTTTTGATCAAAATCATTGGTTAAGCAGTGTTACCTGATTAGAAATCAAAACCACTCGGTTAAGGTCAGATAACTATAACAGCAATGTTCATCAGAAACTACGTGTTTCTTCATGGTGGCTGGAAGCCGTTATACTGTAACCATGCAGGCCTGAAGCTCCTGAGGAGAAGGACATGATGACTGATAGTTTCACTTATTAGAATAATGACTTAAACTATGTTGAAGGACTGTTTGTTTTTCATTAACCTGCTCTTTGCTTTCATTTTCACTCACAATTTGGTTAGGCTGAGTTGAGTAAATCCCCTGGCAAAGTTAAGGCATTGAAAAATCTTGGTGAGGGTTTGGAAGACATTTTTAGTCATAGCGAAGACAAACTAAGTTTACCTCAACCTCAATCCTGCTTAGTTTGATAAATGAATGAGTTGTGTTCTTAAGAATGGTTGGATACTTATGGGGAACAACCACTTTACTCGTCAAACTAATGACAAAAGTATACCTCAAATTACCTAAAGATATATATGACTTTCAATTCAATAATGATTCTATCTGATAAGAAAGATATACTTCTTTTTGTCAGAGTATTTACAGTACATATATGTACTCCTTTACACATACACAAGTATTACTTGAACTAAAAATATTCCATTTTACTTCCAAGATGGAAAGCAATAACAGCAGAAATATCACAAGGTCTTCCATTTCTGAAAAGCAGTGATGTGCTGTGGTTGTTTTTGATCTTTTATTACATAACTGGAGCAGCATCTTCTCTTTTAACCCCCATCCTAAATTTAGCTTCACCTCAACCCAATTACACTGCAGCTGGTTTTGCATCTGAATGTACTCCAAACTTCCGTCTTTGGTCCCAGGTTAGTTCACTCTCATGTTTTATTGATGTATTGCTGTTATTTTTTTTTTCCCCTTGAACTGGCTACCCTTGTCTGTGCCAAAATGACGCATTTCCTATATAGACCAAACACCAGGCCACACACACACATGGACACACGGGGATACACTTGAACAACAAACTTTTCCCCTATTGTTGATAAAAAAATCTGTATGTATGATTAGATATAACATCTGAATCTCAGTGGTTCCTATGACAGTCTGCAATTCTATTGACATCAGTAATTGAAGATCCGTATATAATGCATTATGCTAGGGATACAGAGGTAATACTTGATGACTGTTGAATCCTGAGTCACTGTTGCAGAGCAGAATAGTGCAATTCAGACTGACGGATGATATCAGCATTATTCAAAAACAAAGATCTGAATTTTGTTTGTATCTGCGAGAATAATGTTCATGCACAGATGTGGTGACGTATATATAGTTTGGTAATGAGAGGGGCTTTTAAGGAGCGGGTAATGGGAAAAGCCTCAAAATTAAATTTGCTTGTAAATTGGCTAGAAACTGAATACAGAGAGTGAGAGGAAGAGATTTATTAGCAGAAAACTGAGAAGGGGATATAATACATTTTCTACTCTGAACCTTTCCCCAAAGATTCATTAGTAACACACAACAACGGATGAATTATTTCTTTCTTCCTGTGCTTGACTGAGAGAAATAGCAGGCTTCCCCACAATTATACTCACAATCTCTCAACCTTTGTCCAAGCTCAGATTGTATGTCAGATACTTCCGTTTTTTGAGGAGAACAAAAACATGGGGAGATAAAATAGATTTTATTCTTTAAAAAATTTGTTACAAGTAAGACATACAAATAGACAGCAGAAGGTATTGGCTTACGATGGAAAATGAGGCAATGTAAATTATCAGATTTGTTGTATTGTATAAAGGCAATTCATACATTGAACACACGCATAAAATACAAGTGCAGAACTGATGCATGTCCTTGAACTGTCACCTACTATTTGTAATTCAAAACTGGTTTAATATATTGAGAAATAGGTACAATACCCATAATGACTTTATAGTAGGGCTGTAATGGTACACAAAAATCACAGTTTGGTATGTACCTCAGTACACTAGTCACGGTTCGGTTTTTCTTTGGTACAGTAATGGAAAAAATGCAAATGTTTTCATTAACAAGTTCACTAAAATTTAATATCAAAGCTATTTGTTTTGTTTTGGGTTTTTTGGCATATTGTTTGAATGACAAAAAATAACCATAAATAAAGGACATATTTTGAGATAAAGTCCCGCTGTTTTACACTTTTCACTGAAAAAGTGAAAAAAAAAAAAAAAAAAAAAAAAACATGCAGTCACATCTAAAGTGACATCATCTGATTTTTATGAGCAGCATTTAACGGAAACATCTCCCCTTTCGTTTCACTCATCCTCATCACAAACATAAACATCACAGCATGTTACTCTTCTGGGGTCTGTTGCACGAAGCAGGTTCAACGAACTCCAAGTGTAACCCTGACCTCTGAGTTGATTTACTCAGAGATATGAAACTGAGTTATCGGTCTTAGAACAGCTGATTTGAGTTGGTTTAATCAACTCAGAGTAGTCCATCCCGGGGTTTTACACATGCGCTACCATGATAAAAAGCCAGCATCAATGGAGCACCGATTCAGCGAGTCACCATGGCAACGTAGACGCGAGGGTGGGGCTGCTTTTGCCATTGAATGGAACTATGACTTCTAAAGCCTCATATGGCGAGTTTGAACTGCCATATTGAAAAAAAAGAAAAAAAAGAAAAGAAAGAAAGACGGTGTGGGAGAAGAACTAAGTTTAAATGCTGTCCTTTACAATCACAATGATGTTACAGGGTAGAACTGGTAACACGACAGGATCTTTTCAGTTTGCTTGCAGGTGGTTTTGTGCATAGATACCTGTTTGGTCGAATGGTTTGCGCACCTGCCTGGGAGGCTGATGTTTGAATCCAGTTCTGCACTTTTATCACAACCTTTTTATTTAATTAACCTGGGTGCAATCCCGCGAGGAGAAGTGCTCTTGTCGGCAGCATTAAGATGAAATATAACCGTTGCATTTCTCAAATGCCCTGCATCTCCAATGAAAGAAAAAAAAATCTATTTGCGAAAAAACGCAGGGCAATAATCAATAACCTATCTGCTTTGAGGGGAAAGCGTATGGCAACATTAAAAAAAAAGTCACATCTGGGATTAAACCCCAGCTTTCCATGTGACAGACACACACCTTGACCATTTACCCAGAGATAGACACAGCTGTAAGGTCAAATAATCAGCTAACCATCTCTCAGAAACAGAGAGACAGGACCTCCAATTGTTACATACAGATGGTGATATATAAATGTACAGATGGATCAGCTTGTGTATGTGGATAATTGGCTGTGATGTGAAACTATAATGCCAGAAATGACAACTGTCGGGACATGAGACAACTTCTATCCGTGGTCTGATAACGATCTCCGAATGTTTAACTCTCCACGCAGTCATGCTGCATTTTTATCCATGAAATCCTCATGGAAAGGACTCGTCTGTAACCTACCAACTCAGATTTAGTTTTAACATGTTTTATTTGAGACGGCAGCAGCCAAAACTTACCGCTGACTGAATGAATGAGGAAATGAAACGGTGAGTGTGGCTGAAAGTGGGTGGAGACAGCGAGAAACTCAAGGTTTCTCCACATTAACCTGCTCCCGCCCAGGGTAGTTTCAGAGACTTTGTTACCATGGTAACTGACCGAGGGTTTAAGTTACTCCTCTTCGTGCAACTGGCTAGAGATACTCCTCTTTCCCTGGGTTGAGTTACCTTTTGTGTTACGGAAAACGCAGAGTTTTCCTAATTTCAAGGTTAAACAACTCAGGGTTTTTAATAAACCTGCTTTGTGCAGGTCAGATTGTCTGAATAAAAAAATGCATAAATAAGCAACATGCTGCTGTTTTTACACTTGTTTGCGCTAAACTTGTCTGTTTTCTAGTCGTACCGGTAACATTCAAACTTGTGTGGTTTCACGTTAGATGCATTATGTTGGAAGTGTACATACCTGACCGAGTTGGCAAGCTGCCTTTGTTTTGTCAGACTTTCTTTTTTTTTTTTTTTCTTTGTCAAACCGAGGTGCCCCCAGATGGAGGACCAGAGGCTTGATGGTGCTTTCTGTAGCAAAACAAGCTCACATGCCATGTTGTTGTGAGTTGTTAAAAACAGGATTGACGCACTGCACCAACTGGAGGAGAAGTTTCACCAGTCCGACATTCAGTTATGTTCAGTTGCACGCAAAAACTTAATGAAACAATAAAGAGCTAAATAAACATATCCTGCACCCGACAGTTCAGTACAGGTTCGTATGGAAGCCCATTTCCGCCACTCTGTTGAAAAAAAATAACTTAGCTATCTCATTATTATGAGATACTATCTCATAATAATGAGATAGCTATCTCATTATTATGAGATAGTATCTCATAATTATGAGATACTATCTCATTATTATGAGATAGTATCTCATAATTATGACTTAGCTATCTCATTATTATGAGATAGTATCTCATAATTATGACTGAGCTATCTCATTATTATGAGATAGTATCTCATAATTATGAGAAAGTATCTCATAATAATGAGATAGCTAAGTCATAATTATGAGATACAGCATGTTATTTTTTTTCATTAGAGTGGCGGAAATGGGCTTCCATAGGTTCGTGCTGAACCGAGAGTAGTGTACCGATCGGTTCAACACAAATACACGTACCGTTACAGCCCTACTTTATAGCTTATAATGTCACACATTAGCTGTTTAGTGTCAAGATGTGTTTACAAATCTTGTTCTAGTTCCGCTCTTTGTTTAGGGCCAAGCTCAGATGAATACAGGCAATGTAGAAAATCGTCTTGTGGTCTGACGAGTCTAAATCTTAAATCTTCCTAACTCAACAGAGGGATCATCAGACTGTATAGGACGGACAACAGGAAGACCCTAAAGCAGACTATGACAGGGGGCTGTTGATTTACAACCTTTGTTAATTTGTCTGTTAAAGTAAAAACAAATGGTAAAGGAATATTCTTACTGGATAGATTAGTTATTATCCTATTAAACAAAACTTTATCAGTATTCCTGTACAAATTATTCAATTCATGCAGTCTTTGGAGTAAAGGAATAATGACGCCTGCAAATATTCAAATTCCATTTAGCTGAAATTAGTCGTGATGTGATGTATATATTATCTCTACCCCCTTGATTCTTGCTTTTTTTCCTGGCATTCCACAGGCCAAATTGAATAGTTGAGTTGAATATCTTTATATGTTAACAGTGCAGCTTTAAGTTTATATTTGCATGCCATTTTAACAATATTTTTTGTGACAAGTAATTACTGACGAAATTTCACTGCCCTGCGTGTTGCTTCCCTTGTGCACAATCTGCATTACTTGGACAACTAAAACAATGAGTAGAAAAAAAAGAAAAAACACTCCTCTTTTTATTTGAGTGGATTTCTTTATTCAATGCAGAGAGAGCCTCAGGAGAGAAGCAACAAAAAGGCAGCAACACTGGCATCCTGTTGAACCAATAACAGAAGCCAACATACTGTACAGCTAAGTCCAACACAGTTCACTTTTAGACTAAAGCCTGCAGAGAAGTCTATTTGGATATCATGTCATGATCCCCACATAGACATAGGTCAGATGAAGTAGCTGTGGATAGCTAATAAATAATGTGTTTAGTTGCTGATGGTTTAGAGGCATGGAAAACAGTGGAGGGGTTGAGCACAAAACTTTTTTGTTTACAAAACACTTTTCTTTTTCAGGTCAGATCCTGTTTGACATTCCACATGTGTCTGAATCTTCAAACATGGGACTTGGGGATATGGGCAAATATGAAAAAAAGTGAGAGCGAAAGAGAAATAAGAAAAAAAAAACACGATGTCAGATCTCATAGATAAACTCATACACCTGTGTCTCAACAGTTGCCCTGACTAGACTGGTAAATAAATTTCAGTCATCCATGGCATATTTTTAGACCCTTCTTTTCATGTAACAGAAATACTTTCAGAAAAACATTGTGGAGCTAAAACGTCAGTGATCAAATGTTAGTTAGGGTAACAAACTAATCCGCCACCCTGTAAAACTATAAGCACATCTCAATCTCTATCAGATCTACAGTAATAAAGTCTTTGGATTTTGATGTAATTCTCTCTTGTAACTAAACCACACCCAGGTCGTCTTTTCTAAGGGTACATATTACATCTCTTTCTGCAAACATCCAAAAAACATGTAGGGTCGATTTGATTCAGAGTAGACCGCAGACCCTCAATATCTCCAAAAGCTCTTTGATCATGATCTACTTTTATTGCAAATGCACCATTTAAGTGTTGCAATAACTCCCATCAGTTTTATCTAATATTGTTGCCCTCTTTTGTACCCACTTGTTTTGACAGTGATACCCGTGATGTAATCACCTGGAGAAATTAACATAATCAGGTGTCCTTTACCCTTATTTGTCACCATCTAATTATCCTGTCTCATGATTTTAATTGGACTGAATGTACAGTTTAAGGGCTGATGACATGAGAAAATACATTTTGAACCTACCATTTATATTTAAAATATTAGAGAAAGATGTTCATGCTCAACTACAGGTGTCATTACATAAAACAACATCTTGGACATCTTCCAGTCGGGAATGATAAATCCAGGGCCGGTTCCAGCCACTTTGGTGCCCCCCTGTCCTGGTGCCTAAGTTTCTAGATCACGGGTGTCCAGCTCGAGTCCTTGACAATCCTGCAGGTTTTCTATGTCGTCCTGGCTCCAACACACTTGACTCTAACGAACGAGAACTTTATAGGCTGTTGGATCCATTTAGTATCACAGGTGTTTTGAAGCAGAGAAACAGTGAAGACCTGCAGGACAGGGGTACTTAAGGACCAACTGGACATCCTGATCTAGATGAACAGACAAGGATGAGCTGCATGTGTGTCGGATGATTAGAAACACAACTGCTGCTTTAATAATGACAGAGGTCAGCAGCTGCTTGTTGGCTGACTGATGGCTGGATTTGGACACAACAATTCACAGATACATCTGCACTCAGTCTGTTGTCTTTCTACAGTACTTCATGTACAGCTGTGTGAAAAAGTGTTTGCCCCCTTCCTAATTTCTTACTTTTTTGTATGCAACCTGTGGGTCCACAGCTGCAAGTGGCTATTTGGACTTTCCACAATGGCTCTCAATAACTTTGACTAAAGATAATAATGAACCAGCTAATATTTTAAAATACCAGAATATACATATTGGCATTTTTAATAACAGGTTTTAGCAGTTTTTTCTGGAATAATTATGTTGAATTTCCACAACATAATGACTCTAAAAATAGCAGTAATAGTTTTAAATACATTTTTCTTGTCATTAGCTTGGAGATTGGGGGTTTTTCCTATATTGTTTCCCACAAATAGACATTTTTATCTACAGTATTCAATGTTTTATACAGTTGAGTCCAATTGAAGATTGAAGAAAATGTATCTATCCTCTTTTTTTCCCCCAAGTTTTTATTTCAAAACCTACAAGTAGACTTAAAACGGAATTCTTTAAAATGACAGTAGTTTTTCTAAAGCAAAGTTATTGAAGATTGTAAACGGCCTTTTTCCAAAAGGGACATGAAATATTTGCTCTAAACGTTTCTTATTCATCCATCCAGAATATTCATCTTGTCTTCTGTGTGATACTTCTTGACTTTTTTTCTTTTTTTAAAGACAAATGGTTTCAGCTTGTTCTTACCTTGACAGTTTCGGCTGTCACTTCAGCCTTCATCAGAAGTGGTCGGACTTCCTGGTGTGACGTGTCTATGTAGACAGCTGACCGGGAATTCCGACGTGACGTGTCAGGAGAACAGCTGACCGGGCACGGCAACTTACAATGAAGTGCTCGTGCCCGGTCTCGTCTGTCCTCCTCCGGCCCCCCGCTGCTGGTGACTGATGATGGAGTCCCAGGTGTGTGGGAGCTGGTATGCCCCCTCGTCCCTGTTTATGATGTTCGTTTCTTGTCGTCGTATTTCAATTGCCTCCTTTATCCATCTCTTGAATTTGTTGGTTTCCGTGGTGATGATTTTGCTTCTGTCCCAGTCCATGATGTGGTTATTTCTTCTGCAATGATCCGTTATAGCTGATTTCTTATTTTCTTGGGGCATACCAGCTCCCACACACCTGGGACTCCATCATCAGTCACCAGCAGCGGGGGGCCGGAGGAGGACAGACGAGACCGGGCACGAGCACTTCAATGTAAGTTGCCGTGCCCGGTCAGCTGTTCTCCTGACACGTCACAATTCCCGGTCAGCTGTCTACATAGACACGTCACACCAGGAAGTCCGACCACTTCTGATGAAGGCTGAAGTGACGGCCGAAACTGTCAAGGTAAGAACAAGCTGAAACCATTTGTCTTTAAAAAAAGAAAAAAAGTCAAGAAGTTTCTTATTCATGTTTAAAGTCAGCTTGGAGAACCCATTGGCCTCGGCCTGCTGCCCTGGGGAATCCCCCAGGGTTCAATCCTGGGACCTGTTCTTTTTATATTGTACCTTCTCCCCCTTGGTCAGCTTCTGAAAAAGCATGGTACTTCTGATAATTTTTATACTAATGACACACAAATTAACCTGCCCATCAAGAGAAAAAACAGCAACCCCCTGATACCCCTGACATTTTATCTTTTTCTGATTTTGAACACGTTATGCATGCTTTTATTTCATCACATCTGGACTACTGCAAGACTCTTTACTTTGGCTTGAACCAGAATGTCCTGCACCATCTGCAGTTAGCCCAGAACTTTGTTGTGTGGCTCTTAACAGGGAGCAAAAAAACATGATCAATATTCTTTTATCTGTTTTTATTTTGTTTCATTGTGGTTTCTATTTTAACTATTTATTCATACCTTATTATAAGCATTTTGCATTTTCCTCATCTATTAATTAGTTATTTGACTGTTATACTGTTCTTTTTCATTGATGAAAATGTGCAGCATTTGGAAGCGCTTTGTTTGTCAAATGTGCTATATAAATAAAGTGGATTGGATTGGATCAACTTTTTCCAGGGTGCTAAAGGTCAGATATAGGGTCTGTGGTTACTGGCTTAATAAGATTTAGGAAGAAATAATGCTTTTATGGGTGTAACTTACATATAGGGACAGAAACAGGGGCAGGTTTTGAGACAATGACACTGTCAAAGTTGTCTGTCAGCCTGAAGTGCACATTGAAAATGGTCTCAGAGTACCATCTGTTAATCAGTCCAAAAGGGTCAGAACAAAGCATCCATACGTAAATGGGGGACTGAGACCAGTTTAAACTTAAATATAAAGACGAGGTGTCACATAATAAACTGATTTTAAAACTTCTTGAAGTAATTTGTTGGAAGTGATTTAAGACAGTACAAGTTGTGATACACAAACACATTCACAATAGAAGAAGTTTTTTGGATGGTTGCTAAATCACAGCACCAATAGAACGTTTTGCTCTTATTATGGCACCAGGTTTTATTTAGAACTTTTTGTTTACCTATTTTCTTTTTCCCTTGTTTTTATTGGCTAAATTGAAAACATTCCTTCAGCTTATTTCAATAAGTTATTTGTTATATGAAAAACAACCCATCCCATTTAAGTGCCCAAACCCTGACCTCTCCATTTTATTTTGTCAATGTTCTAAGTGTGCTATTCTGATTTGGCCCAACAAAGAAATAAATGGCAACAACACCTTTTCATGGACAAAAGAGGAAAGCACCTCTTAAAAGAAAACTATCTGTAAATGGACAAATCAGTTTACTTTATTAAACAATAAGCAATGCATTTATATGAAATAATACTTCAGCAAAGAGAGGATGGTGAATCATGTTTATTTTCCATATCACATCACATGAATGCTCATACCCGTGTTTGTGTTCTGACACAGCACGCCGTCTTCTGCTTTTGGCCACTGAGCCGCAGCTGGAAGTTAAGCCTGGCTCAAGGACAGCATTGACTTCTAGGGTGAGTCAGAGGATTTGAAAAGACACCACTTTGAAAGACTTCTCCTTGAGTCTTCAAATGAAACCTTTGATCCCTAAACTCTTAAATAATAAACCGACAGAAGACTTGAGTTCTGCTAAGTTTGATTTAGTTTAAGCTTAATATCTTTTTCAATTGATATTTGTGAAAGATATTTAGCAATATTTGATCTCCTACCTTCTACACTCACAGAAATGATTCTTGCTCGTATTAAGTATTAATCATTATTTTCATTTAAAAGTAACTGAAATATGCAAGAATGTAAAGTTTATTTACTCGTTTTACATAATTATAATGTAAACATTTTAAGTTTATAGCAAATGTGAACTACTTGAGTAGACTTTATTTAATTAGATTATAGTTTTCTGAAACATAAAATTATCCGCTAGATGGCAGTAATGCGCAAGTACAACACCAAGGCTGCCTGATCTCAAAACAAGAAGAAGAGACTGCGCATGTGCTGCTGACTGCTGCAAAGCTAACTGACTGCTTGATGCCTGCGCGGGAGGAATTTAAAAAGTTCAAGGTAAGTCCGACTTATTTTGTTTTTACAAACTGTCGTTTTTCAGAGAAAAATGTTTTATTTCACCAACATCAATGTCTCATATTGACAAAATCCGATTTGAAAAACTTATTAAAAAATCGTCTTACTAGCTAGCTTTTGCTGCATTTCTTTCCTTTCTTTGCTATGTTTTTCTCTTTTCTGACAACAGTTTTAATTAGCAGCATTTCTTACGCCATATAAAAAGTTGCTAAATATGCACTGCTACCCCATTAACGGTCATAACAACAACGTCCTCCCTCTCTGTTTAAAAGCAGAGTGAAGCAGTGAAGGATAAACCCTCAAAGATAAGGTTATTGAACTTTGCTTGCTGATATGCATACACACACACACACATATACATATATATATATATATATATACGTGTGTATAATAACAATGAAGAGTAGAAAATTATATACCGGCAGTGGGTTGCTCAGTATATTTGTACTGTTGGAATTGTGTAGGGAAACATTAAGAAAGAGATGACCATTTTAGTTTTTGATTCACATCAAGTCGATTCACATAAATGTGATTTAACTTGTTTTTGACAGACACTGACTTTCATTTATCTCCTCCATTTTCCAGGTGCAGCAACATGATGTTTAATCAACACAATAATTTTCACTTTGTTGGAGCTGCTGCTAAAGTTCAGGTAAGTACGTGTGATGCTTTAACAGTCTGACTTAATCAACTGTCTTCAGTTATATGTGAAATTACATCTCTGTTTTCTTATTCTATGGGGTTCACCATGCAGACGGACAGGGTTGTGTGAAGTGTGTTGCAGTTCTGTTGAAGGTAAGAGTCATACTATTTACAAAAACAAACATGGTTCACACATTTTGGACAATTTCAGACATGAATGCCTCTATTGCCTGTGCACATATGTCTAAAGGAATATTCTCAGACCTTTATGTCACATTCCCAAAACTCACATATGTTTAAAGGGATGAGCGTTATCTCCTTTTAATACCACTTTTGGACATGTAACATGTTTTTGAATTATTGCAATAACTTGAGCGATGCAAATGTAAATGAGCATTCGGTGACATGAAACTGTAAATTTTAAAGTGTGCATTTGATACCAATGATTACTACACATTTCACACTAATAAAAACCGAATCTAATTTCCATACTGTATGTTTGATAACTTTTAAAATGGATATTTGTGCTATGAATCACACGACTTGGTGCTTCTGTTGCCTCTTGTTATGATGCCACAGCTGTCGAGTCTGAACTTGAACAGTTACATTGAAAACATGAATGTTTTCATAATTGAAGTCTCATCTGTATCTTGTTTGTTTTTTTTTTTGTAGATGAAAGCAGAATTTGTACATGTACCAACTTTGCTACTTGAAACAATGTTCCTGGGACAGCTTGGTGGAGACCCAGCTAACTTAAAGGTCCTTGGTGTGAGAGGAGGATCTGCTGGAAGGAAGATTATATTTCTGATGGCTTCAAGAGCTAAGGCAAGTTCATTTCACTGTTGCATAGTTTGGTTAAGAAAGATGTTGTACTTCACTATTTTAAACACAATTTTCATTCTTAGAAACTGATTTTTATTATTTACAGCATTTAATTACAGTCTTTACATAAGATTTCCTGCAAGCAGACAAATTGTGTTGAGTTTGGTACATTAGAAATCTCATCTGTTCAAATGCAGGATACACTGCAGAACAGCATGCCGTCAAGAGTCACCATTGAAGAGGATGAGAAATAAAGTCCTGAAAAACAGCCACTGATTTCATATGCTCTTTTTTGTAGGGTGAAGACACCTAAGTGAGGAGGGACTGTCCTCAAGTCTGAAACAACACTTCTTCAAGTACATGGTCAGTATTCACATTTTACTCTACACTTAGTCTCAGACTCGTGTTTTTGTGGCGCAACAGAACGTTTGTTTCTCAACTCCAGAATGTGAACAGCCAGGAAGCTGAGGACCAGACAGACCTCCAGGGGGCTTCATGTGATTCATGCAGTGGTGTCGATGAAGAAGAGCCGATGGATGTCAGAGTGGTGATGAAGGGAGAGGACCTGCAGCACAGCCTGAGACACATTTCCTTTGCACGTGCCAGACTTTTAGAACTGATCTGCGCTCAGTTTGTGGACTGTGAAAAGAAACTTGAGTCGCATTTAAGTTCCTCAAGAAAGTGCCGATGATCTTGGATGTTGAGGAGCTGCGCCGAAAGATCAAGACGCTTCAGTTTGCTCACAAGTTACAGCGCTGAACTGTTCAGGCGGAGGAACTATTAAGAACCACATTCTGCTTGATGGATTTGGTCTTTTGGTGGCCGAGCAAAAAAAGCGCAAAGACTGGAGAAACGCACAAAACCCAGACGGAGACGTCTGACAGCCGTGGTCCCTGCTGTAGGACTGCATGGCCTCTGCTGCTTTCACAAACTGACTGGTTGAATCCAAATGTTCTGTTAAAAAAAACCTGTTGTAAGCATTTCTGTGATGTTGTCATCAAAATAACATTGCAATGTCAATAGCTCAATGGGTATATTAGTGTTGGAAAAAAGTAGTTATCAGGGCTTATTTGGTGTCATTATGTAAGAAATTCCTGAATGTGAAAATGTTAAATGTCATAATGCCTTTCAACACCATGGATTTCAATTAGGAGTATCACTTTATGTGATACAGGACTGGGATATTTATTTGGAAAGCTCATCAGTGGTTAGTTTTAGAGGCTTTGCTCCTTTTTGCAGCCACACTCTAAACTTTTTATTCACTGACATCCTTTTATAAGGTAATGCTGTAAACATGTACAAACTAATTCCACAAAGTCAGGTTTTAGGAGCTCATTCGTTTCAACTGTCAGAGAAGAAACTGTTAAAGAAATATGCTAACCTGTCTTGAACTACAGAATTTACAACATTTTTTTAATTGCATTTAAATCTGTGCTGCATCAATGTGGTGTTAAGATTGATACATTTATTTGATGAAACTGTTTATCCGGGTACCTGACCTTTGAAATCTTTAAATGTTCTGGAGAAATGTTTAACTCTATCTTTAAGATTTATGTAATTTTATTACATGACAAATTTCCATTTACTTTTTTTAGATAATTTTAGCACAAATCTACCAAATAAACCTTATGTAATACGCATTCATTTGTGTAATAAAGTCTATTTATTTAAAATACATAATCCTTTGGTTTATGCATTTAGTATTAATAAAGAATAATTAAATCAAATGAATGATGATGAGAGTATTTACTTTAGATACATAAAGTATATTGTTTGAATTGCATAATATATATGGATAACCTGAGGATTATGCAATTCAAATAAATAGGCTTCATTACACTTATGAATATGTGTCATTTAAGGTTTATTTGGTAGGTTTGTGTTAAAATTATCTAAAAAAAGTAAATGGAAATTTGTCATGTAATAAAATTACATAAATCTTAAAAAATAGGGTTAAATATTTCTGTGAGTGTACTGTACTTTTAGATGTGTTAGGATTAAGGTTGGTTGAAAAGTAGAAAATTAATTTGATCCTTAAATTATTTCTTTTGTTTTTCTTGTTACATTAATTTGATTGAATTCCTTCTGAAGCAAAACTGTTATTTCCACAATCTAAAAATATAATTCACTTGAAAAACAATACATATAAATAGACCTGTAAATAAGCCAAATCCTTCCATCATTTCATACTTGTTTCATATATTCTTGGATAAAACTTACAGAATAAATTACCTTCAACTTTCTTCCTGTTTTGTTTCCCATTGTTCCCTCCTCAGCTTCTGTTCCAGCCACCTCCACCAGACATGTTTATTTATAACAATGCCTCTTATGCAAACAAGCAATTGGCAAAGTGAAGCACTGAGCAGCTGAGAAGCAGTTTCAGACATCAGGCAAAGCAAAGCCTCAAAAAGCAGGGTTTCTGGTAGCTCTTCAGATCCCACCCAATCCTGGAGGGTATGGTTAATAATGCACTGCCCAGTGGAGCCCTCAGGGGATGGGCCTGTGCCTGTGTGACTCATCCACTGAGGCAGATCTCATTCTGGTTCTTTCCATTAATAACTACCTGAGCCCATCTGAACTTTTGTTTCTAATAGCTTCACACCCTCTACTTGGCCCAGAAAAGAAACTCATCCCTCCAAAATAGTATAGCTCAGAGGGTTTGAAGTCTTAAGCGAAATTCAGCATAATTTAGTTTAAATATATCATGTTTCTATATTTAGGTATAACTTTTGGGGGGTAATTCATGAAACAAATCAATTGTTTTGTAGCAATATTTACCTTCTCAGATTTAAATGGCTTCAGAAGCTGCAATGTAATTAAAAACAGATGCAAAGTTTCATGTGCAGTGCAGGACAGGACATGTGTACAGTGAAATGACTATAACAGCTTCTTCCCTGTATGGACTATGGTTTTAAAAATTTTTCTAAAATGAAGTAATATAATGAAGTACCTTCTGTTTGTGGAAAAACCAACAGAGATAAAAGATTGTTTCAAACCTCAAATTACAAGTCCGAGTTAAGTTTGAGGTTTTTTGAGTATAAGCCCAAGTCGAGTCTGAAATTACTGTTTGCAATGAACTCGAGTCCAAGTTCCCAGCTGGAATCTCCATTTCTGTTTTTTTTTTTTTTGTTTTTTTTTTTTCACAGATTTTTGTAGCAAAAGCAAACTGACATCTACCTGAGTAATATTTCAAGGTTGGTGCACAGTAATGGACAGTACATCGTAAGGAGAGAAGAGTTAGGCACATACTGTATAACAATTTAGTCAAAATAGTTTGGAAATTTCACAATGAGGCTAATTATTTGCATGATTTACAACAGAAAGGAACAGAATAAGCTAAACAAGGGTAAATAGTGGCAGAAAATTTGCACAATATTGTATAATAGGCGCATTTGGACAGAGAGGTTCTTAGAACCCAGTTCCTATAACTACGCCTCCCGAGTTTAGTTTTAAAAACTACCCTTCGCCTTCAGTGTGCGTTCGCACATGAGGGAGGACATTATTAGGAACCATGTGTGAGGCAGTTGTTGCGACAGTGAAAACTTTATGCGCCAACAGATCTAATACAAAACTGAGGTTTCTCATCTCTTTTATTCAAAGCTATTATATAAGCAATTTTACCAGCTTTCCCTCATCACGGTCATACAGTATGTAACGGAACAGCCCCCCGTTGGAAAGCTGCTCTACTAGTCTTGTTTACCTTTTCATTGAAGTACGCCCGGACACTTTAGTGGATGGACCGGGGTTCGTTCACTTTGTACTTTGTACTTTGTGCGCAGATTGTACTGACACAATTTGCAACTGTATTTGGGTTTTCCATCTCTTTTATTCAAGCTATTATAAAAGCTAACTTACCAGCTTTTCCTCCCTTTCCCTTGTTTAGCTTTTGTCGAAGTGCGGACTCTTTAGTGGACGGACGGGCCACTAAAGTGTCCGGGGGGCAGCCGCAGATTCTACTGCTATACTTTGCAGCTGTGTTTGGTCATTAAATTAATATAAAATAATTGCTTTTGGACATTTCAAAATAGTTATCAATTCGGGACGTGCACCATTATCTTAAATACTTATCTCATTATCTCATTATTACCATTATCTCATCTTAAATACCAGCAAGACTAAAGAGATGATTCTTGACTTCAGGAGGAGCAAGAATAAGCAGCATAGTCCTGTCTACATCCTGGGAGAGGAGGTGGAGGTGGTGGAGAACTACAAATACCTTGGAGTTCAGCTGGACCACAGACTCGACTGGAAATGCAACACTGACTACATCTACAAGAAAGGTCAGAGCAGACTCTACTTCTTAAGGAAGCTGAGATCATTCAACGTCTGCACCAAGGTGTTGCAGATCTTCTACAAGTCTGTTGTGGAAAGTGCAATTAGCTTTGCAGGCATCTGCTGGGGCAGCAGCATCAGAATCAGAGACTTGAAGAAACTAAACAAGCTGATCAAGCTGGTTCTGTGCTGGGGATAACTCTGGAGCCGCTTGGAGCTTATCGTTCAAAAAAGAATGCTGCACAAGCTGATGAAGATGATGGAGGACTCTTCCCATCCTCTCCACAACACGTTGAAGAATCAACAGAGTGTGTTCAGTGGGAGGCGACGGAGAGATACAGAAATTTATTCCTACCAGCAGTCATCACCCTCAAGAACAGGACTGACTGACTGACTGACTTATTATTATTATTATCAATGTTATATGGTAAAAAAAAAAAAAAACATTATTATTATTATCAATGTTATATTGTAAAAAAAAAAAAAAAAAAAAAAAGAGCTTTTTTTACATTGTCGAATTTCCCTTTTGGGATAAATAAAGTTTCATTTCATTCATTTCATTGTGATCAATTTAATAATGAATTGGTACACTCCTATTGTAATAGTTCTTGTTGTTACTACAGTCTCAGTAAACAGGTTTAATAGGTGTGAGACTTTTTAAATATGGCGGGGCTTGAAGAAGCGGAGCTCACGCAAGGGGTGCGGCTTGCCAGTTCCACCAATCACCAAACACCTACATATTTCAGTTCCTATGGAACCCCGAAAAGACCCTGCCTAGGTTGGGAGCTAAAAAGGTTATAGGAACTGTGGTCTGAGGTCCCTAGTTCCTATATGTCCGAATGCGCAAAAAACGGCCTGGTTCCCGAAAAGGTTATATGAACTCCAAAAGGTTCCTACAGTCCGAAAGCGCCTATATACTCACCCGCAACTTTATTATGTACACCTCACTGTTACCGGGTTGGACCCCCTTTTGCCTTCAGAACGGCCTTAATCCTTCATGACATAGACCCAACAAGGGACTGGAAACATTCCTCTGAGATTTTGCTCCTTATTGACAAGATAGCATCACACAGTTGCTGCAGATTTATTGGCTGCACACATCCATGTTGAGAACCTCCCGTTCCACCACATCCCAAAGCTGCTCTGTTGGATTGAAATCTGGTGACTGTGGAGGCCATTGGAGTACAGTGAACTCATCGTCATGTTCAAGGAACCAGTCTGAAATGATTCACGCTTTGTGACATGGTGCATTATCCTGCTGGAAGTAGCCACTAGAAGATGCAACACTGTGGTCATAAAGGGATGGACATGGTCAGCAACAATATTCAGGTAGACTGTGGTGGTTAAACCATGACATGTTGGTACTAAGGGGCCCAAAGTGGGCCAAGAAAATCTCTCCCACACGATATAAATAACGATATACTGTCAATGCATATTTATTAAGGCTTAAAGAGAAATATGCATCTAACATTATTATATGGCAATGCCTGACCCATCAAAAAAATATATACTGTGTCAGTATTGAACCAACACTATTTTCATACAGCTACACTCTAAGAAAGAAAATCCCCCTGCAGAATGCAAATCTGATATTTGCTGAATATAAACAGAAAAATCTATTCATCTTAAGTCACGATTTTTAAAGTATCTGCTCATGCTGTGAAAAAGGAAGATGCCCTGAAGACCAAAGTTGCAGTTTACCTAATCAGGGCTGACTTGAGTTTGCATGCTGCATGGTAAATAGTTTGCTTTTATCCATCATATTCACATAACAAGTGTCAGAAGAATTTCAAATCTATTAGACTTGAAGTTCACAATTCTTTGAAGCTGTCACTGACATCAAACAGAAAGATAAATTTCTGACTCCCAGGAGACGTTAATTAGATAAACTTATTTATATGCAAGTATCAAAAATTTTGGTTGAATTGTATGATGAAACAAAAAAATAACATTCCCATTAAACAACAACAACTAAACTCTTGCAAATCCTCTTGTGCACTATTAGATCTTCTGAAACCTGGTAACTCACTCTGTGTGTGCGGCTGCTCCCTCCATCTCCTCATCTGCAGCTTCTTCCTTCACCTCTTTCATCTGCCCCCCCCCCCCCCCCCCCCCCCCCCCCCCGCACACACACACACACACACACACCTGCATCCTACCTGTCGAACAACAGAAGAGGTGGGAACTGAGCTCAGGAAACCTCAGCCAGGAAAGGCTGTTGATCCAGATGGAGTACAGTATATCAAAGACCTCTGAAGGACTATGCAGGTCCCGTCTCATACTGGTGCCCAAAATGGGGTGACCAGTGGAGCTGAATGACTACAGACCAGTGGCTTTGAAGTCTCATGTAAGGAAGACCCTGGAGCAGCTCTTTGTCTCATGAAACTGCAGATTGCTGAGGATCTAGACCCCCTCTAGTTTGCCAACCATGAACACTTGGGAGTTATTGGGTTATTTACATGTTGCACTGGGCATATACAGTATCTGGATGCGCCTGGCCATGTTGTGACTTCTCCAGCACTCCCATCTTGAAAGACAAACTTATAGGTATGTGGGTGGCCTCCTCCCTCCTGACATCCTGGATTATGGACTATCTGGCATTCAGACCTTATACATCAGGGTGGAGATGTGTTGCTGGGACACTGGAATCTGGCACTGGAGTTCCACAATGGACTGTTTTAGCCCAGTTTATTTCCACACTCTACATATAAGAATTGCCACATAACAAAGGATTCAGATGATACAGCTGTTGCGGCATGTGTGACAGAAGGGACTATCTATTTACAGGGACCTGGAGGCCTTGACAGACTGGAATAAAAAGAACTGTTTTCTCTTGATCACCATCAGGACCAAGGAGCCGGTGGTTGATTTCAGGAGATCTAAAGCCGTGTCTCAAACCGCGCGCTTGCCCAAGTGCACTGGAATTCAGCGCGTAGTGACCACTGTGTACTTTGTCTGTAGTGCACACCATTGTTCCTAAACGCTGACCCAAACAGAAGCCATGTCTCAAACCACACACTTGCCCGAGTGTACGGAATTCAGTGCGCAATGCCCACTGTGTACTTCCTTTGTAGTGCACACTATTGTCGCTAAATGCTGACCCAAATAGAGCGCTGCACTTACCGGAAGTGACGGACTAGCTTTGACCGCTAACTTGAGCTAACTCTACTGAGCCGGTATAACCGTGGCCTCAAACAAATGACCAGATCATAACTGTCATCAGGGAGTGAACAGCTTGTTAGCATGCCACAATATACATTAGTACTTATGTCTGAATAATTTCATAAGCGTTACTTATATCAGTACAATATCGCCGATGCAGCAGGGGTTGCCACTGCTTCGTTCACCGCCATTATTCAGCTCTGAAAACAGTTCGAAAACGATCTGTGGAGGTATTATTCTTTTAAAAATAAAGCTTTTAATATAAATGTTCCATATTCAACCTTTAAATGACACCATGAACACACTACACACTCAAAAATAGTGTTTGAAGTGCTCAAGTGTGCGGGTTTGAGACGTGGCCTAAAACACGTAGCCAACCAGTCTGCATTGATGGGGAGGAAATGCAGTAGAGACTTTGCAGGACTACAAATATCTGACGGTTGTTCTAGAAGCCGGAGTGGTCTCCCAACTCAGACAGCAGGGATCACTTATTCTTATTTTTACCTCAGTCCGCTCGGGTCTTTCAGTGTCTGTGGAGACATGCTGTAGATGTTCTATCACACAACATTTGCAAGAGTGCTTTCTTTGCTGTTGTCTGCTGGGGGAGCAGTACTACAGACTGTGACTGTAGGCATCTAGACAAACTGGTAAAAAAAAAAAAAAAAGGCCAGTTCTGTGCTGGGTATGGAGCTGGACCATATTGGAATCATGGTGGAACAGCAGATGAGGATGAAACTGCAGGCCATTTTGGACAATAATAAACACCCCTCTATAACAGCCTGACAGGACAGAGAAGCAGCTGCAGTGAGAGGCTGATCTCACTGCGCGGCAAGGCTGAGAGGTTCAGGAGATCCTTTATCCTTACCACCATTAGACTGCACAACGGTACAACATGTTCCTCATAACCAATTATGGGGAACTGTCACTTATATCTATTAAATCATTATTGATGTACTGATTTTAGTCATTTTATCTATCTATCTATCTATCTATCTATCTATCTATCTATCTATCTATCTATCTATCTATCTATCTATCTATCTATCTATCTATCTATCTATCTATCTATCTATCTATCTATCTATCTATCTATCTATCTATCTATCTATCTATCTACTGTATCTATCCATCTAAAGCTCCATTTAAACTGGCTGTCACACTGCTCCTGCTATGTTTTAAGTGTTACTTGGGTGCAGGTATGAAATGATTTTCTAGCTTTGGAAATCCAGCTGGACTGTAAAGGAGGTAAAAATCCACTTCCAGGAAAACAGCAACTACAGTTTCTCAGCGTCACCACCAGATTTCACGAGTCTGTGATTTCGGTGAGAAAACCTTTGCGTACTATTTTCACTTCTTCCTCCACTCTCTTATCTGATGCCTGGAATGACTAATATTGCTAACAACTTTAGATTTTCTCAAACTCCCAGCAGAGACTGCAAGAACTCCTCCAGATTACCATGCTGAGAGATGAACTTTGTGAATGCAGTCTGCCAAAGCCACTGGAAGTTCTTTTATATTTTTGTCAATACTGACCAGGTGAAAGAGGGAACAATGCCTCTAATTGCTATTGATTGTCCATGAGTGCAGCCTTGTACAAATAATTTTTATAGGCATGTCTTAAGCGTTTACACTGAACAGGCTGTTACTGATTAAAGCGGCCTCCTGTGTGGCTCACATCTGCTGTCTCCAAGGATGAACGTAACTTACCTTCGGAGTTTATATGCAGCTCATTTCAACTTTTAATTCAATTTATTAGCATTAATTCAAAAGTCAATAAGTTACAAAGGTAGTTGCACATTACTCTCCATTATCTCGCCTGGCTGATTGGCAGAGGAAAATATTGTGTTTGTCAGGCTAATATCATTCTTGCTACCTTGAGGGATCACAATTATGGGGCTAGAGTGTCAGGAAGAATAACAGTGGAAATGTATCAAAGAGATATGAAAATCTGCATTAGTGAGGTGCACGCCACAGGTCTCACTAATGAATCCTGTTCTCTGTCTAAACATTAGTTTAATAGATGTGTGTGAGTACATGTGTGAGCCCTGATGTGTGCGAAAGCGTGGGTGGGTGTTTGTCGTGGATGGACTTGCAGCTGTTGTGGTATTTTCTCTTTGATGCTGGGTGGTAAATGAGCTGCAGCAGATGATGCTGCCACAAGTCATCACAGCAATCGCCAGCAAGGAGGGGGTCCAGCTGGGGTCATGACCTTGACCCATAAAAAGAATGAAGTGTCTTCATGCAATACCTGCCAAAGCAGCCAGGAAATATAGTCCTCACAAGAGTGACTACAGCTTTCTGCTCATGAATATAATCATGTGTTTATTGCAGAGTAAATTGGACGCAGTAATTCATTTAAAAATTCAATAGTTCTTGTGACGTTTCCCATCTGCATCAGATCTACACAGACTGAACTTTTCTGTCAGAGAAGCGTTACTGGTGTCCTCTTAGAGATTTATATAAAGTAAGACAGCAGGATGTAAGTAGTGCCTTTTTATCATCGTTCCTCAAAGAATGAATTTGTATAAAAACAGGAATTATTGCAGCTGAAATTAGATCCAGGAGCAATGATGCTCCACACTCTCCTCTCATACTCATTATCCGGTGCATACACTTTTGTAGCAAATGGGATTTGAAGTTTGCTGGGTGCTCCAGGGATTGTTTGTTGTTTGCAATATCCCCCCCCCCCCCCCCCCCCCCCACACACACACACACACGCACACACACACACAAATTCAAAACCTCCACAAAACACTTGAGTTACTATATACAAATCTAGGTACTACTACTGTATTTGATTTCTTTAAGATTTACAGATAAAAAGATTTCAGCTTTCGGCATAAAGCAGAAGACCACATTGCTTCTTTAGACCTTTTTTCTTACAAGCCATTTGGTCCAACTTTGCAGGTTTGAGAAGTGTTGTATCCCTTGTTGCTAGTAAACGTTTTTACAAAACTTTCTTGCTCATTATCAACTTTCTTTGTGAACTCAATTTTCGTATTTGATGCTTCTTCCATTCCAAACTCACCTTTCATGTGCTGCTATGTTGTTTGTTTGTTTTTTATTTCTCTAAAGGTTCTGTGCCACAAAAGCAGAAATATGTCATGACTAGGGTTAACTTGTTTGCTGCCTGCTTGTGAAACTGTGTATGTTTAAGCAAATAAGTAATGCAGACTTAAACTTAATAAATAAGTCTTGAAAACATGTTCCTCGTTTGGTTGAACTCTTGCCCCCTTATGGCTGTTTTAAAGGCCAAAGCTACACAACCCATGTGTAATACAGGTGCGGGCATGAAAAAGTTCCTCCTTTTTCTGCCAGAAGTGGCAGATTTTCTGGCAAATCGTTCACTGGCTGAACGATTTGTCCCGCAAATACGTCATCACGTACACACTGTACGTCTCTTTTATTCAAAGCAATCATAAAAGCTAACTTACCAGCTTTCCCTCATCACGGTCATATGTAATGGTTTACCTTTTCATTGAAGTACGACCAGACACTTTAGTGGACGGACCGGGGTTTGTTCACTAAAGTGGCGCAGATTGTACTGACACAATTTGCAACTGTATTTGGGTTTTCCATCTCTTTCATTCAAGCTATTATAAAAGCTAACTTACCAGCTTACCCTCCCTTTCCCTTGTTTACCTTTTGTTGAAGTGCGCCTGGAACTTTAGTGGCCGGTCCGTCCACTAAAGTGTCCGGGCGGCAGCCGCAGATTCTACTGCTACTTTGCAGCTGTGTTTGGTCATTAAATTAGTTTGAAAATAATTGTTTGTGGACATTTCAAAATGGTTATTGATTTAGGACGTGCACCTTTGTGATCGATTTAATAATGAATTGGTACACTCCTATTGTAATAGTTCTTGTTATTAAGATCTCGGTAAACAGCTGTGAGACTTTTTAAATATGGCGGGGCTGGAAGAAGCGGAGCTCACGCAAGGGGTGCGGCTTGCCAGTTCTTAGGTCTTATAGGTTATAGGAATTCTAAAAGGTTCCTACAGTCCGAAAGCGCCTATTGATAATTAGTTTGTGGTAAATTCTTCAACCCTAATTAGAGAGCAGATCCCACTTAGCCTGTGTAGGCAATATATTTGGTTAACTTGTCTTTGGGAACAGTGACCAGGCTCGCATCTAATTTTCCTTCCGAAAAGATTTCCATGTTGCACTTTACTCTTCATTTTCATCTCTGAGATCCAAAAGGTTAGGCCAAACTATTTCAAGGATTTAACAGACATTAGCCAGGGGATTTGGCTAAATCATACAAAAATTTTATCCTTTCAGAGCATGACTGTTACACTATTTAAACAAACCACCCATTGCTTGACCTCATTGACACCACAAGGGCAAATTATGTTACCTAAGTCTGATATTCACAAACCAAAGACTATAAGGTTATATGCTGATATACTATTGAAATCAAGTTGCATTACACATGTCGTTCACTCCTCCACATTCAGCAACAGAAGCATTATAAATAGGTTTTCTGCTGCTCATCTTTATGTTCCCTCTACCCATTACATCACAAGATTGGTGTCAGCAAAGGGCAATTAAATGGCAATTTCAGTGGCAAGAAAATAAATGCTACAGTAGATGTTTTGTGTGGGTGTGGGTGTGTTTGTAACAAGAAAGTCGACCCAAAGAAAACAATTATGAAAGCTGGCTTCTCACAATGTAGGAAAACATGAGGGCTAAAAGCGAGTAATGAGAGCATTTTAATGCTTCCTTCTCTTAGGGTCTTGGTTATGTCCACTATTGTATTATTTAGTATTACATAATCTCAACCCTGGGAAGAAATGGAATTAGACAATAGAATTGATTTAGTTACCGGCCTTCTCTTTTACTAAAAATGGGAAAGGCATTAACTCAATTTGAGCTGTCATAAAATTGTTTTTATAGTATTATCACAGACAAATTCCCAGTATCAAGCTGAGGGAGAATGCTGACCAAAACTGAGGGGAAATCAAATTTAGGTGGAGTGATTGACCATTCAAAATAATACTACTCCAGGTATGGCGTATCTCGAGGGGTAAATGCACAGCCATGACTGCAGATCCACACAAACACCCTGCATCTGTGTAATGAAAATGTGATATTGGAGACATCAAGCTAGTGTAATTGACACTACTATTGAACGGGAAAAAATAAAAAATAAAAACAAAGACACAGCACAGACGAGAGAACAACACCATTTTTACAGTTTGATATTTAGCTTTGGCTGTCTTGTAGATTTCATTAGTTTTTAAACCTGCTTGCTGGCGGAACTCCCGACACCTTGACATTCATTAGTGCAGAGCACTGAGGAGATTCATTAGCTGCCAGCTGACAACACATAAACAGCACTTGTGGAGCTGAGGTCCAACTGAATCAATACTTTCACAGTTCTAAGAAAAGTTTCAAGATGCACTGTAGCTTTTGTTGAGGCTTTATGATTTCTGCCTTCTGATGATTTAGACCAATGCACAAACATTTTTTTTCCATGTCTTTCTAAAGAAATAACAGATTGAAAGTGGTCACTTAAATGGAGAAGCAGTTATGAATAATGAACTGACTCATGCACAAAAGTAAATCCATGTGGATGGTAAACTCATCAACCTCAGAAATGCATCAGTCTACGTTGTTGATGGTGTAGGATGTTACAGCCTGATAATTACTAGACTCTTAATTAGCAATCTCAGTTTGAAACAATACAACACTGAACACCTATAAAGTGAAATGATCGACAATCAATGTCAATCCTTAAGCGCCAATGCCCTAAAAATAATCGGGCTCAGTCTGATGTTTCCTTTATAAAGAAAAAAAAAAATCCTAGATTAGATCCACAGCTGCTTGTTAGTGTTGCTTGTCAAGAATAACTAAGCTGCAGAGGGGGAAATGGGCAGAATACGAAGCTGCACTAATGAGCTTCATTATCAGTCAATGATTTTAAGAGGCTTTGTTAGGAGATCCACAAGGGAAATGAATTAGCAAAATTTAGATTAAAGTACACCAGGGCTTCATGTCTAATACCCTTTGATGCGTTAGGCTGTTGAGTATCCAAAGAAAGAAAGGAACACGGAAGGGAAAAAGCATAGAAAGTGCGGCTAGGCCACACCAAGGAAGAAAGTGGTAAGTTTTTTTTTTTAATCATCTTTAGTCCCTCATAACACAAACAACATCAAAGCTAATCTGATTTGCACGGTGACACAGGAAACTGAGAAGAGGATGCAAATTTCTATCAGCATTATTTTTAATATATTTATATCTCTAAAGTGACTGTGTTTATATGTGAGTCATACTCCTGTTCTTGCACTCCTCCCTCCTCAACCGCCTTCTCATATCCTTCGCCCCTCCCTTCCAGACACCCTCTCCCCCTCCATTTCTCACCGCGGCAGTAGGTAGTGAGCGCTGGATCCCTGCTGCATTACAGGAGCCTTCTGATCTAATTGTTTTGTAATGCAGGGATTTTGCTCACGATGACTCATAACTTGGCAAAAAAAAAAAAAAAAAAAAAAAAAAGCTTGGATGTCAAAAAATTTGAATGAGTGCAAAATAACAAGCAGCAAACTCAAACCAAAGTAGAATACCCCCCACATAGATGTCTTTTGGGCTGATAGGCTTTTTCTTGCTTTTTCATCCTTCTTACTGGCCCATTTTCCTGTTTTCTACCAATGCAACGTCTTTTTTTCATGATTTTTTAAAAATCTCTTTTCAGAGGATCTAAGTTGATGAAAGGCTTCTAAGCAAAATTGCAACTGTTGATTGTAAAGGGAAACTAACATTCAATTAGAGCCCAGGTAAACATCTTTAAACAATTTTCAACATTTAGCACAGCTCAGCAAATAAACACTGATTAGTTTATATGAGTGTATAAAAGTGAAAAAATAATGAACTACAAAGAGGAAGTTGTTTTGTGGAATGGGAAAAGCCTGTTATTACCACCGAAACCGCACTGAAGCGAAAGTGAGTTTATAAAGTATGTAAAGGTTTTTAACTCAGTTTAGCTATATATATCTTTTGCTACTGCAACACAACAGCATTAGGCTGGGGAAAACTCTGAATAGGGCCTAATCTAAAGCTACATTTAGATTCTAACAGTGTCCTGATTCTAACGGACACCTATCACAGCATTCTTCCAAGTCGTATGAAGCCTGTAAACTGAATCAGCTGTGTTCCAAAGCAATTTAAAGAAAAACCCAACAGGATTTATTTACTAATTTCATTAGGTTTACCTTCATCACTACATACAAAAACTCTTTCACACTGGACAAAAATTAACTGATGTCTGCTAATATCTGATCTTTGTCTGCAGTGGAAAAGGGTTCAGTTGACACTCAATCGATCATCTAAGGACTGCAGCTGTTGTGGGCATATCAGCTCTAATCTGCAGTGATAGAAACATAGCATGCAGGTAAACTTGCTCATTTATGGTTAGTGTACTGAGTTTGGGACTGTGAGAGTGGTAAAAACTTGCTTCTCTTTTTATCAACATGTTTACCAACTGTAGCGTTTCACATAGAGGCTCTCAAACTGACAGCATCAATCCACAGATAAAAAGACATGCATCAGATCGATTTTACCAGACATCAAGACAGCTCACCGCTCACAGTGCAGCTGTGCAGACTGACTCCTACCATCCAGTCGAAAAAGATTAACTGTTCATCTAGAAAGTCGTGTTTATTGGTAATTATGATCTATCGCAGCCTGTGAGATCGAATGTTATAGTCTCTTTTTTATTAATGTTTACAGTCTGATTCCCTCTGAGTGCCCTCTCATTTTGCCATGCTGCTATTGGCAACAGCAAAATTTGTATGGTGCATTTTTATTTCTAAGAACCCATATCTACATGTTAATGTTTGTGTAAACTAAAAGGATATTTGTAATTTAATCAAACTGTCCTACTACAATATAATCACATAGTCATGAGCTGATGGGATTTAAGACTACATGGCTATAGCTGCATAAGTTGTCTTTTTACTGTAGCAGCTCCTTCTGCTGATCAGGATGTGGGCTGCTGGGTACTTTTTAGCTGACTTGTTCATTATTTCTTGCCATTAACCTGTCTTACGCTAAAATGCAACCTAATTGTTTGCAGCTAGCCGGAGACTCGCCCACAACACAAGCGCAAATTAGCATATTCCTTAAGAGAGAATTTGCCTGTTAGGCTTTTTTTTCTTTGTTTTTATCAATACTGGACACAACTAAAATGTTCTCATCAGGAAATATAACACTTTTAATACATCCACGTCTCTAAGTTACAATACTTGTGATGGGGGGGCTTGTTGAGAATTGTTCCCCTCTACATTCCCTGTGTGTATGTTTAGTGCAGCTTCTTCTTTATTTATTACATGACAAATGTCACAGTAGTCACCTGCATCACCAACTAGAGATTAATCTTGCTTAGAACATTCTACAGTGTGACAAGTCAGATTGAGAAAAATGACTGTTAGCAAGAAAGCATGTGCAACTGCAGCTCAGCTAAACGTCTTGGTTTAACCTCTCCATCTTCCTTTCTCAACCCCCCCGCCCTCCCACCAACCTACCACCCCATCCTTCAATTGCCCTGTGGGCTCATTCTGCTCATCCTTAAGACCAGGTGTTTGAAAAGAGCATGATTTATAGGCCCATGCTCAGCTGTGAGGTATGTGGATATTTGTGAGCATAATTGAGCTGTGGACTGTTATTGGGGATTGTGTCTGAATGTATGTCAGTGTGTGCAAGGTGATGTGAACATGCTATCTGTCTTTGCTTGTGTTGCCTCCAATTAAAAAACCTGCTTGTGCCTCATTAGGCTGTGTAAATTAAGGATATGTAGGTGACGTGTCATGAGGCAACATAAAAATAAACGTCTGGACAAAGACTCTAGAAACAAAATTGATTTTATGCTGCAGATCTCCCATATTGTAATTAATGCTTTTAATCTTTCATTTAAAATGCTTTTTTTTTTTTTTTAAAAAAAAAAAAGGATAATTTGAGTACAATAGAATGTAAATGCATGCATCACCAACATGCTTCCTCATTACAGACGTGATGCACTACAAATTTTCCCAGATGTTTACCAAAGGCAGAGGCCCTCAGATCTTTCAGGACCAAGCCATCATGTGTGTCTACTGATGGCTAATTACACAGCATATGAAAATGAGCAGATCTGCTCTTTGACATCCACACACCACAGAGCAACCAGCAGGAAACTAAAGCCTATTAGTGAGCACACAGTAAGCATAGGTCTGTATCTGCTCGGTATGCATCATGCCTTACCTTTCCAAGCTAAGTTCATCTTTAAAATCCCACCTCTATCTCATGTTGTACTTTTGCTGTGTCCTGTGACTTATGAGGATGCAAACGTAGAATTTGTCAGCAGCACTTCTGAAGATAACATGCACAAACTGAAAAACTATTAGTGACATTTTTTTCAGTAGGTGGACATGTGTGCATGTGGATATGCTCACACACAGGCATCAGGTTCTTTGATCAGTTTAACTTTAGACTTCACTAAGGCTGGAGATCAAGTAGAGTATTACATGGCTGTAATCGTACTCTTCTGTCTCTTAGTTTTCATTGAAGTCTCTGATAGTGAAGGCACACTTGTCTTAATAGATTCAGAATGTCATCAAAGATACCTCTGAGGCTTCAACCTGTTCGGTTATGCTGGTATCTGGCAGCGTTAATAAATATTTCAGGTATGTTCATATCTTCACACTTGAGGTTCTATCAAAGGTTTGCGAGTATGAAAACGTGAGAAATCTCATTGCACACGGAAAAAAAATGTACAAACTGATTTATTAACAGCGTGCAAAATTGCGTCTTTCAAAGGCGCAGAATAGCACATCCATATCCACTTAGTACGTCGGCTGCAATGAATATGCAATATGGGGAGTTTTTACACAACTTTGCGTGTGTTGGGAGGAAAAAGTGAAATATATTAATTTAGGACTCGCAAAGCGATTTATCAACCGTGAGACAGATTGCGGTTGCTCTGTTTTTGAGTACATCTGAAAATCACGTGCAAACAGGCAACTTTTTGACAAAAGTCTTCAGCTTCTGAGGGCAACAATGCTGGATTACAAACACGCATAACTCTGATTCAAAATCATTTTTCATAAGCAGTGAGGTCAATGTATTTAGTTCCCATTCTTGAATTCAATAACAATCAACACAGCAATCACAATTTAACACGGTGTTAAATATTCTGGACAAACCAAACAGCCACTGTGGCGCTTCTTGATAACTACAGGAAAGCTGGCATTAATTGTGTCTTATTGTTTCCCCATTTTGCCAACGTCACATTTTTACCTGGATTGTAGTGGCTGTTCAGCTGGAGCTGCTGGCATTGTGTCAGAGAGAGCACGGCTTGTGCATACAAGGCTTGATGTCAGAGACCATCTTCAAGGCTGCAAACCGTTTCATTTGTTCAGCAACTCCTCATTCATGTTTTCATAAATTGCCACTTCTGAGGCTCTGCACAGATACCAGTTGTAATATCTTTTTTTTATATTAATCATGCCTAATCTTTATAGTATAGCCTATTTGTATTTGTGTCTATCCTCATATCACTTTCTTCTCTTGAAATTTACAAGATGCCAACTTCAAAACACACAAAACCCTCATTTAAATGGGCATTTCCAACATGATCCGGCCCTTGCAATGCAAAAAAAGAACATTGCGACCGCTGTTAAGTGCTACTATCATAAGAAATTACCTTTTGACTATGTCACTTTTATTTTGGACAGATTCTGTGAGAGTTTAATACATTTGACTTTGAAAATGTTGAAAACAATGTTGACTTTAAGAAAAAGTACCCTTATCCACCATGTCAGTTTAATACAGACAGGATTGCTTTTAGGGATATTAGCATGTTAAATTTGAACAACCTGCAGACAAACTTTACTCTTTTATTTTTACAATATTTACTGTACATATAAGAATGATTGTCTTCAGTTGAAGTTCATGGAGTAAAGAGGTAACACTACATTTGTCCAAATAAACCAGAGAGCAACAATTGAAATTGCCTTGTGTTTGCATTAGCATGCTAACATATAAAGAAAACGTGGAAAAAAGAAAATGAACAATTTGTTTTTATAACCATGGTAATAATTCTGATATGAATAAAATATTTAATTGTATGGCAGTATTTTGTGTGTGAATGGGGGACCAGAGCAGGCAACAAAGATTTCTGGCCAAGGAAGAGCCACCATGAGTGAGTGTATGATAGTGGCTGGGTGGTCCTGTTACCGTGCCTCTAACTGATCATGTGCCCTGGTTATTTGCCCACAGGGCATCCTTTGTCCGGCCACAAGTGGAACACTGGTGGAGAATAAATGTCAATGTTTCTCTCACATGAGTTGGAGGTTAAAGAACCGTTAGAAAAATGTAATACCCTCTTTTAGATTAACAGAAGTCAAATAAATGTTACTTGATGGTATACAAACAGCTTATTAATCATTAAAAAATTCTTGTTAAACATCAGTCACAACTTTGCAATAACCATTAAAGTGTTATTTATAGATGGCTTTATTAACCAATTATTGACCATTTACAAAGTATAACAAACATAAGATGCAACTTTACAATAACAATCTAAGTAATAGATGGTATAGAAACCAAATATGTACCATTTACAAAGTGCTACAAATAAGTGGTCCTCCACATATTTAATCTTTATAGATGTTTTACAACCAATTCTTAAAGGTGTAGAGATAATTAACAAACATTTAATATGGTGTTAGGTATACGTTTAATAGTCCATTAATAACAAAGAAACATTATTTATGATTATGCAATTGTTTGTAAATGGTAAAGTAACTGTTAACTTACATTAATAGACAAATGTAGACATTTGCCATTTATAGATAATTGTTAGACATTAATGAATGATCTATTTACCTTTAATAAATGGTTTAGATGCAGTTTATAAATGATTGTCAAACATTAATAAGCTATCTGTTTATCATGAATAAATGGTCTCTTTACCATTTATAAATGATGGTTATACATATTTTCAACTGACTGTGATAGCGTTGATATGGTATAGTTAAAAGAGCTATTGATTGCATTTCAAAACCATTAACCCAATTTATTATTCCAAATCTGCTGATTCATGTCACTTTAAAAAAAAAATAAAATAAAATCCCAAAACTTTTGTGGGACATATATCACTCACAAAACTGCGAAAATCTATACTTCAGCATTATTTTTGCAGAAATTTTACTTTTGCCAGTTATTGACCTTTTTCTTTTGTTGCCATTTCAGTCTTTAGATAAATTGCTCTGTTTCCTAAAAGGCATTTCTTACAGGAGCAATTTAACATGTTCCAGTGACACTAACGATCGCTTGGGGTGTCTCAGTCGGCCAAGCCGGAAAGCCATTATGTACAGCCTGCTTCTACACCCCTAACATGAATGCTGTCATGATGGTAGAGGTATTGTTTCAGATATATTTATATCTGTTTTCAATTAACCCAAATTTTATTAAACCACAGTAGGTGTGGATGAAATGCATGGGCTGAGTAAGAATCCACTAAAAGAGTCTGGACTTTTTTCCTTAAAACTTTAACAAAGGGCTCTCCTAAATGGAAGTCACTAAAATTTTCCTGCTGATATGTTTATTTTCCTGTCAGCGCTTTCTTTATTTAATGCACTGCATTTGACAATATCATATATGTATTTGTGGGTTTTCCAAGACTTTAAATGTGGTTAAATTACAGTTACATCGTACATCTCCTGCATTCTTGTTTGTTCATGCTGCTTTAATGAGAAAGTTTGCGCAAAAAATAATTGGACTTCTAATCAAAATAAGCACGCTGGCCCTGTTCTGTTTTCTTTTAGCTACATCTTTTGGCTTTAATGGTCTGCAGATACTGCTGGTTTCTGGGCTACAGTTGGTTAAACTGGTGCCAAATGAGACTGGCTTGGATTCAGTGCCAGAGGTAGGGACAAGGTCAGCCAGAGCACTACAAATCCATTGCCAAAACTCTACCCAAAACTCAGTTTATAATTACAATTAACAATTAAAAAAGATTATACTCACTGCAATATGAGCTTGAGGTTAGGTTAAGAAAAAAAAAAATTCTTAACTTTGATCTGATCATCCATGGTGATGAATTGAAAGCCTAATTAGATTCAGAAAAGGATCATTAAAACATATAATAAAAAATCAAAGAGACATATGTTTTTCTGATATGAATGTTTGAACTTATTATGCTTAGTGATTCTATTTTTTTGGTATGATTCGGATCTTGTCATGGTCTGAAACTCTTCGGGGCTCAGACAGACAGCTGGACAGCAGATATAAACACTGCATAGTAATACCTTTCACATTTATGCTTCAGGACCTCGAACATGTCCTTTCTTTTTGACAGACAGCCTCCAGGTCTGGAGGAAGAAAGCGGAGGATCAGCCTGTCCAGTTTTTTCACAGCACTCAGATTCCTGATAAAATACATACATGAAAATGGTAAATCTTGTTTTCTGCGAAGATGCTTGAGTTCAAACTCAATTATGAAAACAGGATAGCAAAAATTTACTGCACGATTTTTACACAAATATGAGCGTAAACAGCTCCACAGCTGTACAGACAATTTTTTTTACAATAGCATTAAAAATCCTTTGTTTTATTCATAAGGTAAATAACAGACTCCCAACATGATTTTGATCAGCAGTACAGCAACATAATCAGGAAGACAATATCTGCAGTTTCAGGAATCTTGTAAACAAACTCAAAGCTGTGGATTTTCTACATATGTTTCTACATATACACAGTCATGTGAAAAAAAAGTGCATCCAATGAATTTGTTTTTCACATGCATTAAACAGTTGTTCAAGCAAATAATGAATACTCTTACCAACAGTTCTGCAGAAAAAAAAAGTAATTCACACAGAGAACTAGATAAATATCTGTGAGGGGCCATTTATGACATTATTTAGAAGCATCCTATCACAGACACGAGAACTTTAAGTCATTCTCACACTATACCTCTCATATGTTATACTGAAGTCATTTACACATGATAGTGAAACCCCTGTCAAGTTTTATTCAGCAAATATATTCTTTGTGAAAAAGTAACAAGACCCTAAACCCCAGAGGATATCACGACCCCTTAATGAAAATGATTTCTCATAAGTGGTCATATACAGCATATTTTTCCTTGGCTCTTTTTCAATTTTGCTTTTGCTGTGTGAAGCACTTCAGGATTTACGTGTGTTTGAAAAGTGGTACATAGATAAAGCTTATGAGTTCAGCTGGGTTGAGTTATGGGCATTTTGCATTTATGTCCACCAGTCTCTGAATTGACTTACTGAGCTTGCAACCACTTTTATGCAAAATTTATCCAGTTGCAGAATATGTGGCAGTTTTACAATATTTCCCGCCTTTCACAAACCTACCTGCATTTTAATGGAATTCAAATGTTAGTTTTGATATGATAATTTTATCAAGCCCCTATTTCTTCTTTCATAGCAATTTCTTTGTGAATTTTCTGTTATCAACATTTTTATCCTGTTAAAATCCCAGTTTAGTTTTCAGACAGATAGCCTCACGATGTCATCAAGCATTAGACTTGATTCAGGATTCATAGCCAAATCAGTGGTTTTAAACTGCCTACTCTGTAAGGCAGTGAGATAACCTCACATCATAACAGTTACTCACCATCTTCCACTTTACAGATTTTCTCTTAAAGAGATGTCTTTGGTATGGATCACCAAGAGCATCTGGGAATTTTCCCCAAATTCGTAACATCCAGTTAGGTAAGGGGTGAAAACATTGCTTCATTGCATAGGATAGCCATTTGATTACCTGCTGTATTACTCATCAATCTTCATTTATTCTACTTTGGAAATACCCAGAAGTCACGCTGTGTAGGGCTGCCATAAACATAACTACCACACGTATAAGAGAAGATGCTTTTCCAGTTCCCGAAACAACAGAAAAAGCTCAGAATGACGTGCTAAGTGGCTAGCGGTTATCAAGCACATAATTGCTGACAGTTCACGCTGGAAACCTTGGAAACTTCTAACAATATGTATTATGCAAATGCATCCAGGAACACATATCGTGTTCTTACAGAGTTCAGCCATAATTAGCGTATAATACATGTATTCAGCTCGAGTCATAATGATCCTGGCACTCTTTCAGATCAGATGTACAAAATGATTTATAATAAAGTGTCAGTGTCTCACATTTCTACATTAGATAACACGTGTCTACACACTGTCAGCTGTTCACTGTTAGAGCACGTGGAGACCTTCCGTGCATGAGATCGCTCTAAAAAGCCCAAATAAAACAGATAATGATAAATAATAAAACCATCAAAGCCATCTTCTTCTATTGTACTTTTCTAATATACGTAAGAGGGGAAGGTGTTTTGAATGGAGTGATTTCAAATCGAAAGTAAGACAGAACCGACACAGGCTGCCCGTGACGACGGAGAAAACTGGGCTGAATGTGTGTTGAGTGTGTACTGTTGTGTGGCGCAGAGACTGTAGGAACATCCTCGTGAGCGAATAATGGTGGGTTTGATTCCTAGGCACGGCAGTCTTTATGCATGTCGTCTTCAATGTTTTGTTTTTTTCAATTTACTCGATTTGACATACAAATACCCCCCCCCCAGCAAATACAAATACAAATACTGAATGCTTTGCACACCCGTAATATATATGTATATATATATATATATATATATATATATATATATATATATATATATTACTGATATATAAATCAGAAAATTCATTTGAGTGCTGGTGTCTGTTTAGCAAAAAATTAGCCACCAACACCAGCAATACTGTCTTAGCAAGCCAAAAGATGATCAGAATCAGAAAATGAAACTATTACATTTTGTGTACATTTTATTTATTTGTTTATTTACATTTATTTCATAAGGAATAACCCCTTGAGATGAGACATCTCATTTTCGAGAGGTTCCTCATGCAGGCTATTTCACAAAGTTAATTTCAGTCAGTCAGCCTTGATAGACCAACTGCTTTCAGAGTAGAAAAAAGTAAAGGGATTTCTTAAATCAGATTTCTTACCTGTGCTTCCTCTGGAAGGGAAAATTTGACCAGAGACCCTCAGAAGCTTATTTAAATTCCCTCTGCAAGTGAATCAAATAAAGATGACTTGTTTAATGTCATTTGTTTGAACAAATCAGATTTTGTTTTCTTTGACAAGTTGGAGCCTCCATGGCGGAAGCTGCTTACACTGATATTCTTTTCAGTCAGTCAGCTTAGCGAAGTACCTGATTGTCAGACAGAGAACTGGCTGCAATTTAGTCTTTTATTTTTAAATGTGTAGTGACTAAAGAAGTAGAAGAGGATTTCATCACAGTTTTACTGACGAATTATTTTGAGGTGGACGGTGTGAACCAAAGTTAGACAGTCCCATGGTAGAGATATTATGCTGAATTTGAGTTTTGATTATGAGCACCTTTGGTAAGATTTATGTGTTTGTACAAGCTGTTCTTGGCACCATGGTCTTATACATTTAATATATTTGTAGTTATTGTTTTTTCTTTCCTTTCTTTTTTTTTCCATGATGTATGTAACCAATGTAGTGCCATGCACGGATTCTGTTATGTTCTAAAAATGAAAATGACAGTTAGGCTAGGTCTACTACAAAATCGCGGCAGGAAAATAGCAGATGCCAACCAGCCTCATTCAGTCATAATGGGTGCAGCTACATGCTAACACTAAAGCACTCACCAATATCACTCGTTCCCGTCACACGCAGTGCAATACGTCACAGTCCGGTAATAGTTGGTCCTACTGTAAGTCTAATGTATTTCAATATGGACGTTTGTTATGGCAGATTATAAAGCCATGGCAAAGCCTACCTGCTGTAGCTATTGTTTGCTCGTCCTCGCTCTTACCAGCAGCTTCATGCTTCTGCCGGATATAGGCTTTGATAGGAGAATAGAATCACATGACAATGACTCGACAACGACAATGACTCAAAAACTTGATTCTCTCAACTGAGCACAGTAGGGTTGTCACAATACTAGAATTTCATTCTCGATACTCATGGCCGTACTAGCTCAAAAGGGTGCTACTACTTAGTACTGAGCTAAGGGTCTGAATACTTATGACCATGCAATATTTCAGTTTTTCATTTTTAATAAATTTGCAAAAATTTCTGCATTTCTGTCTTTTGCTGTCAAGATGGGGTGCTGAGTGACATTAATGAGAAATAAAATGAGAAATAAACTTTTTTGATTTTAGCAAATGGCTGCGATGAAAAAAAAAGTGAAAACTTTAAAGGGGTCTGAATACTTTCCCTACCTACTGTACATCACTCATACACGCTCATAACTGGTCATGACAGTCACTGGAGTTTGGCTGTTTATTGAAATAGAACTAGTGAGTTTCTTTATCAAGTGAATTTAAATCATGCGAGACACACACTAGACGAGGAATTAGTTTTTACTGATTCCCCATGAGGCAACACCACCGATCGGCCTGGATTTGTGTAAAACTGGACACCTTTGCTATGACATCCACACAGCTGCTATATTTAGCCGCCTGTTGGTCGTCTGATGACCGCAAAGATGTGGACAATATTCTTTCTGTGGAAATAAAGGGGAAGATGAGAGACAACGGCACGGGAAGGAGGCAGCACTGTCCAAATCGCTGGGGAAATAAGATAAGAACGCTAACCATGTTTACTGTGTTTGAATACATAACTGACCCATTTCTTTGACTAAAGCAACCCTTAAAAAGAGGGAAACTTCTGCCGGCGGCTGCTGAAAGTTTCCCATCAGCACAGTCTGGATGATGTTTTAAAGGCTTTTGGGTTTTTTTATGATACTTAGGAGCCATAGCTACCCGGACAGTACCGCTAGCTTGCTGCAATTAAACACAGGCTATGTATGTGTGGCAGGACAAGGGAGGACCCAGGTGGGATTCGATCCCCAGACTCCCTTGTGAGAGTCATACACGGCAACCATTCAGCCAAAGGGATATCCCGCTTGGTCAAGTAGCCAGGGCACATGATCACTCGGTGGCATTTAGTGACAGGACCGTCGACTGTCATATGCCAATCTGACAATGTACAGTAAAACTGACAGAAAAACACAGGTGCTTACAATGGCCCCGGTTACATGATGTTTTTAAATCTGAACTAATTATTCCGTATTATTATATGGCTCTTTAAAATGCTGTGGAATGCTCTGTTGACTTGAATGGGTTTTCCCAACGTTCCAGCAGTCATTATTTTATTGGTTTTTATCATATGGGTTATTCAACCTGAAACAATATAATGAAGCAATATAATGACCGCTGTCAATGGCTACAGATCTTTTTCTCCTTTTTTCAACCTGTGGTCTTACGGTTAACCCAATATTCCTCCGCCTTGCAAGTAATCCAGTCACTAACAGCAACAAAAACAGGAGCGAGCACTAAGCAACACCTCATCACCAAAAATGGATGACTTCTCAATTAATTTGCATTTTTGGCGAGTGTGTAGATTTTGAGCACTGGGTCCAGGCCGAGTTTAAGGTTTCACCCTCTCCAAAACAAAAAAGATAAAAAGGAGACCAGTGACAAGACGCATAAAGCTAACCACAGGAGGAAATGTCCATTTCAACAGAAATAGCTTGCCCAGATTCCAGCCGCCATGACTGAACTAACAAAGTTACGAAGCAACAAGTGCCCCGACTGTGGGAAACTATTTTATTCTTAGCGTAAAACATCAGAAAGCTATTTGACCCTCGCAAAAATAGAAGACTTTGATTTCATTTTTTGCAAGTAGCTGTGTAATAAACGGGATAATGTATGGAACTCAGGTCATTATAGGGAAATACTGACCAACAGGGCGAATGCAGACCCTGATGCAAAGCATAATATGTCACTTGCATGTGCAAGTGACATATACATAGATTATGAAAATCATCCACTCAATAAAAGGTTATAACCACTAAAAGAATTAGGAAGTTTCATTAAAAGGCAACAGCTTAAAGGTCAGAAATTAAACAGAAATTTCAAGGCCATTTTAAACCTGTTTGTAAAATACACATCCTAGAATTTTATTACATGATCAAACTTTATTTAACATTAATTCTTCGTGTGTATGCATTTCAAATGTTTGGTTAGGCCATGGTTTTTCAAATGTGTATCTGTTTTATTCATTCCATCTACAGTACTTCATATGTGATAAAAAAAAAGGTTTAAGTATGCTTCTAACATTATATTACAACTTAGCTTTGAATTCAGATTCTAACTTTTACCACAATTTCATTGAAGAGGATGGGCCTGCTGGAGGATGTTATATATCATCACGATGTGTGGTCTCTTTGATCCATCACTGACTGCATCAGTATGGGAGCTCTCCTCTTTGACCTTTTTCATGTTTCATTCCAGCATCAGAGCCTGGATACATATTGATATTGTCTAACTGCTGTCCCCCAAGTGCTGCATTGGGTTTTAAGATGCGCACCTGTTCTTACCAGTAAACCTGTACCAGGCTCAGCATTCTATAATGCAAACGCAAAGGATCATCCTTGATGTGGCTATTGGCTTTGGCTGTAATTTTTTCTACCAAAAACTTCTCCCCAAGAGTTACTATTTTTAATTGTCTCTAATACTGTTTCTGAACGCTCAGTGCGAGAGTTTCGGGTACGAAGCCTCGAGGGAGCACTTGTGGGGGAGACGAGCGGCACATTCTCGTTCATCTGGCTGTGCCGGTGTCATGTATTCCACCACTGCAGGTCCGTACATGTTGAGACAACTCTACTGGGTACGTTTACATGCAGACTTTTTTCCCTTTCGGTACAAAATCATTCTGATTGAGGATTTTAGGGCAGCTGTTTACATGGGAACTAATATACTCCAATCTGGTGTGTAGATGTGTCAACATTTATTCAGAATAATCCTGTCTGACATGCGCAGAATGATGTAAATCACATTATTTATTAAATACGGAGGTCTACAAACAGCTGATCGTCACAGTTGTGGTTTCTGCAGGACTTCAATCAAGCAGCACCTGATACTCATGCGCTACTACTGGAAACAACCAAGAGGAAAAGCTGTAGAGACAGAGTTTGAGTTAAAAACAAACTTTCGTCACCGTCCAGGGAATTACGTTGTTCACAGCCATCTGTCAAAGTGAGGAAACATCACTTGTTGCACATTGACGTCTCATCGAAGCATGTGCTGTAAGAGCGCACCCTCACAACTTTCCGATTCAGCGTTTACATGACACCCTGTTCGGTTTGGGCAAAGGAATATTCTACCCCTGTGAAACCGAAAGAAAATTCATTTGGTTCAGCACTTTTCATTCGGAAAGAGGTGTTTACATAGATCGTTTTCATTCCGAAAGAGCTTATAAACCGAAAGCAATCGTATATTTCGGTCCATGTAAACGCAGCTACTGACTGCTGCTAAAATAGCCATCCCCATATAGCGGCCCACAAGAACAAATTGTCCGGCCTGTACGAACCTCTTCAGGGAGTGAATTTGCTATTGGCTGGCCCATAAGACGCCAGAAGACGCTAAATGGCATCCTTGTTTTGTAATTATACATGTGACATACACATTTGAATCATGGCGCAAAGAAGACCCAGGTGTGCCACAAGGCATCATGGGAAATAATCTGGATAAGGAGGAGGGATCATCTTACTGCACCAACACAGCGTGCACAATGAGTGAGTACCGGGAAACAGCGAGGGAGGGGCTGAATGAACAGGTGGAGTGTGATATAAACTTTATCTGTCTCTATGAACTCCAGAAAAAGTCGCTAGATAAGTCGCTATTCACTTTTTTAAAAATAAGTCGTTAAAGGGGTCTGAAAGGTCATTACATATAGTGACAAAGTCACTAAGTTGGCAACAATGGCACGAACCTACACTATCCAACTATCTGCAATAAGGTGAAATGAAGCACATTTGGTTCTATTTTGACCACACCCAACATCGTACACTTGACCGTATTGCCCTTTTGGGTACAGTACACAAAAGTCCCGAGATCCACACACCTCATCTTCAACTGTCAGAGGCAGACAACAAAGAGAAATATTACCAGTAAGTTACAATAAATAATGAACCAAAGAACAGCATGGCCTCCGTTAAGAACCACAAGGTTGACCAGGAGAACCGTCAGTTTAAATCTGACTGGACAGAGAAGTTTTGTTTTATTTTACCGGACCACGCCACTGCAAAACCAACATGTGTAAAATGCCTAAAATCCGTTGCTGTTTGCAAAACAGAGAATCTAAAGCGGCACTTCAGTACTATGCATGCTGCCAGCTTCAATGCCAACTACCCAACAAAGTCAGATCAGCGTAAACGCAAGCTAACAAGCATGTTAACGTCTTATAAGCAGTCCATTTCTACTATGACCAAATCACCATCTGCACAGGTAAGCGTAACAGCTGCATCACTGCAAGTTTCCTGGACCCTGGCTAAAGCTAAGAAGCCCTTTGCTGATGCAGAGTTGATAAAAAAAATGCACAATTGAAATGACAGTTGAAGTTTTAAGTCATGATGAAAAAAAAAAAAAAGCTGTTATCGAGCTGTTACAGCAGGTGAAAAAAGCAGAAGCCATATCACTAGCCAGAGATACATCCTGTGATGGAGCAGCTGGCTGTGTTTGTAAGATACTTTGATGGGAAGACATTTCGGGAAGAACTGCTTTGTTTGCTCCCTTACCGGGGTGCACAACCGGAGAAATTGACACAGTTCTTCCAGAAAAATGGTTTGGATTTAAGCAAAGTTGTGTCAGTGGTGACAGACAGGGCTCCATCGATGGTGGGACATCGCAAAGGCTTGGTGAGCAGGCTTTCTGCTGTTAACCACACACTGTTGATGTTTCACTGCATCATTCGCAAAACAGCGCTGTGCGCTAAACTGAGTGGAGCAATGCTAAAGGTATACAGTGGATAGGGCTGGGTGTCGATTCAGATTTCAAGAATCGATTCGATTCCAATTTTTATGGTTTTGAATCGATTATATTCGATCTGTCCGATCCAATCCGATTTTGATTCGATCTCGATTCGATCTCAATTTGGTTTGCTGGTATTGAAAAATTATTTTGCTTTTACCCGAATTCCATAACTCTGTAGTTATGCAACATATTAATGCTAGTATTATATTAATATTCTAGAATGAATGAATGAAGTAATGTAGTTAATGGTGGCTGTAACGACTAAACCAAACCAAACCCTCTCCCCAGCTACAGTCATCCACAAAATTATTCACACCCTCCAATTTAAAAAAAGACTACATTCACAACAGTTATTCAAATAACAGGAAACAAATAATAAAAATTCACAAAATGATGGTTCAGTGAGGCAAAATACACAGTAAGTCAGCATTTAAAACTCAATCCTAACTATTAATGGAAAATGCCATTGACATGCTAACGGAATTAGCATCTACGTCGTGACTTCAAAGATAACATACAAAATAGAAAGTATCAATTTCACCTCGATCATGAACATTAACTGCATTTAATAAAGTACTTACAGGCAGATGTTTCCTCCTGAATTTTTAGAAACTACGTGAACCAGCCCCACTTAGTCTTCTTCTGGCACTGCACTAGCTTCAGTAGTCCTACACTCTGTCCAGCTTACTATCTCCCCCTAGCGGAGCGGCTGAGCCACTGCACTTAACCGGGGGCAGTACATTAAATGGTCATTTTTTAAAAAAGATAAGAAAAATCGATCTTTGGACATATGAATCGATCTTTGGAAATTAATATGAGAATCGATTCAGAATTGGAAAATCGATTTTTTTAACACAGCCCTACCAGTGGATACAGTGACGAGACTCATTAACTTTGTTCGTGAGAGCTCTAGTCTGCAACATCGTCTTTTCAGAACATTGTTGGAAGAAACGTCTGCTGAACACAAATGTCTTCTCCTGCATAACGACATTCGCAAAGGCCGTGTGTTTTGGACTGCAGAGTCCAAAACACTGGTACCTTCTATTGATGAGGCAGCACTTCAGATGGAGGTCTTGGAGTTGACAACTTCTGATTTGCTCAAAGTCCAGCACAAGGATGTTGGGGTGGGTGGCTTTTGGATCAACATGGTTCCACAAGCGTGATTCCAAAACACCAGAACTCTTGCATCGTTCTTGATCACAATGTTCCCCTCCACATATATATGTGTCATCTTTTTCTTCAATGAACGCTATCAAGAGTCAGGACAGAAACAGTCTCTGATACACATCTTGCACAGTGCCTGAGGATTGTGACAACAGAATACAAGCCCAACATCAGAAAGATTGCCTCATCCTGTCGCTCTCACATCTCTTACTGGTTGGTTAGTAAACACATTTTCCCCTAGTTTTGTCAATCATTAAGAGTGAATTAATTAAATGAGAGAACAAAATTACTTTCAAACTGTTAAAATATCATACAACATTGAAATAAACAAAACAATTTTTAAAAATTGCATCGTTTGGCCACAAACAAAGCAAATTTGTTGTTTATAACAAATTTCACGAGATGTGGTATTATTTGGTACATGGGTTTTAAACATGCATAACCAATAATATTTTGTTTTCTTAAGTCAGATTAATTTAAAAATGGAAAAAATTGACAAACTGATCATTTTTCACTGTTCGTCTCCCTGTGTGTGTGTGTGTGTGTGTGTGTGTGTTTGTTGGTTCTGATGTCCTCCAGTCTGACTGTTTTCACACAGTCTCATTTGACTCTTCTTCTGTAGAAATGCTGTGTGGAAAGCTGAAAGCCATTTGGGCATTTTGGACATTTGGATATTGGAAGGGTACACTGTGTTCAATAATCCCCATCGGTGCTACTAATTTTGGTATTCAGAAATATTCCAGGCCTATAGAAAAGTATCAGTTATCTTTGTCCCAGGATACTTTTTCTCCCTATTGTGTAATACTTGCTGTAGTGCTGTACTCTACATCAGCTGTGGTTAAGAGTTGTGAGACTTGGGGATTTAACTTATTTTCTGGTAGACAACGAGGGGCATGCCCATGAAAAATAAAGCTTCTTCATCATTACCAGAAAAACATTCAGTATTGTATTGTCAGCATAGAGGGAGTGGAGACAACTTGTCACACTGCAATAACCATGCGGGGCTGTGTGTTTGTGTTGTTTTAGATGCTGTCTGGAAGAACCATCTCTGCAAAGATGCCACTGAAGAGGGAATGATGCGCAACGCTATCCGCTGGTTCAGTTTGGCTGTGGACAGAAGTCGCCCAAGGAGCTCTGCACCTTTATACTGTAACTGTTCATGTTCACTGTTTTACTGTGTTAAACTCTTGAAAATATAAAGTTTTAAAACTATACATTGTTCCACAGTCTCATTTACAGTATAGCCTCTTTTGAACAATATTGTTGCCTGAAAAGCAGTGGTTAAAAATACAGCCATATAACTGAAGCACGGGATCATGAACCGATCCGCTGTGGATCCGGGGTGAAGGTGCAGCTACAGTTTGAGGTCTGCCTGTGCTCCGCCTAACATCAGAATTTCCAATCAGAACGCGGATCAGCAGCAGATCCCTCCCGCTGTGCAAGTGGACTCCTATATGACTCCGCAAGGTGGATCCGCGGCGCTGTCCATTTGCTATCTGGGATGTCCATTCGTCCTAAAATGTCGTGAAGTGGACATGCTGTTAGCGAAATAGAAAAAGTCAGAAATGATTTCCTTAAATATTGTTTAACAGAAACTGAATGTATTCATCGAAGATTGAGCTCCAGCATCTCTGAAGTGTGTCATGGAGTAAGTAGGATGATGTGTCAGTGATGAAAAGCTGTTTGTTGAGTTTATTGAGCCTGTTTTGTTGATTTCGTGTAAAAGTAACATTCTATTCTAGTCAGTATTTTGCAGAGATTATTTACAAATTTCTTTTAACAGTCCTAATAGGCGATCACTTTTTTTTAAATCGAATTAGTTAAAATACCAGGAATAAATGTGCAATGCATTTATTATGAGATGATATATCCAGATGTTCAGATGGTATATTGAGTACACACATTCATGATGAAGAATTACCCAAATGTGTGGATTTTTACATGTAGCCATCTGAGTATGTATGGTAGAACAAGACCTGCAAATTTTCAAATGAATGGACACACACGTATCAAAGATAAAAAAAAAAAAAAAGTCCTTAACACTTATTGCAAATTCTTAAAATCATAAAAAGATATTTCTTTTGATTATGTTAATGCTTGTTTGATAGAAACTCTGTTTCAGAACCAAACTTCCTTTTATTATTTAGCAAATGAGGGAGTTGATGTCAAAACCCCTTAATTAGCTGCAGGAAACATGACCTTTGCCATGCTTACTGTAGCATTAGTGCTGAATTATCATGTTCATTTGATAAGTGAAGCTGATGAGCTTGGTGGATTACACTGCAATCATTACTCTGCATGTGCAAATTCTCAAGATGAATAAAAGATTCCAAAACAGCCAGATGGACAAACCCTCTGTCCTGAGGACTTGGACTGACTGATGCACCAACATGGCTGAGGGCTGGCTGCGGGTGCAGCTATGAGTCACACCTGCTCTGCAGCAGTGCAGTCTCTCACACGCAAACACACACACCTTTTCAGCAAGCACAACTCCCTGTGTGGTCAACTCGAAGCACATTCCAGTTACCCTAGCCTGAGGTGTTAAAGCACTAATGAGACTTTAGGGATGTTTATCATTTTGATCCATGAAGAATTTCTCTTTCTCTCACTTTTCACAGTGGAATATACAAAAAAATTTTTACAAGGGGTGGAAAATAAAAACCTGTGAGAGTGTGATCTAACAACCTCATGAATAATTTATTGGTCAAAGATGAAAAGCAACAACTGTCAGTATGAGCAACATGTGGTTCTTCTACCATAAAATAAGTCCTACATGTCTGAGAATTATTATTTTCATTTCCTATCACTAACATTTGAGCCAGGATTTAATTTCTTTTTAGTCTCAAGGGTGCTCTGACATATAACCCAAAGCCAGTTGCGCATAGACTACAAACTAAACACACAACAGCTTCCCAAGGCAATTACCTACTGGAGAATTTCTTAAAAAATCTTCATACTAACTTCAACATATTGTACAATAAATCCATGCAGGAATTTTCTTCTGAAAGTGGTTCCACAAAGTCAAATGGAGCTAAAAAATAAAATGAGCTGCTTTCATCAACAGTTTTTTTTCCCTTGTATTTCAGAAATTCCAAACAAGCAATATCTGCACTGTATATAAATTAGTAGGGATGCAAATGACTGCTGTTACAGAACAGAACAGTGATTTGTAAAACACAGTCATTTTATAATGAAAAATAACATTTTTTGAATATGCAAACAGCAAGTTTTAAAACATCTGGAGTCACAAAAACTGGGGGAAAAAAATGCCTCCAGGAAAAAAAAAAGACACACCCTGTACCTGCACAAGTCATAAAAAATGGTAACACATTAAACACGTCTTTGTTTTCTGTCTTTCATTTTCTTCAACTATAATGTCATGAAACTAGAAATAAATGGCATTCAGGTTCATATAATGTTTCTTCCGTTCTATACACCTCAGGCTTTTCTAAATTAAATGGCCTAGACCACATTACTGTTGTCACAGACACAATATATCAAGTAAACACATAAAAAACACAGCATTCTTCCTTGTAAGCATCATAACGAATATACAGGTAACACAAATATTCCTCACTCAAGTTGGATCAGATAGGCTACATAATGCAACTATGATCAAAATCTACATCAACAAAAACTTAATTTTATGGTCATTTTAACCAAAATTGTTCTATGACTCATTTTTGTTTAATCCTGTCAATTACATTTCATGTACTCTGAACTGAAATATCATTTGATTTTTTAACAATAACACAGAACTAATACCGTAAGTTTTCTTGACAGTCAATACGTCATAGAGCATCCCATGATATATACTGTAAGATCAGATGTAACCATCACTCAAAAAAATTATTTGTTGGTTGCCGAAATTCAAAGATGGTATATTTCAAGTAGATGAGATAGAATTTGAGTTTATTTGATTTGAGTAGCCTAAAGGTGATTGCAGCACACCAGAAATATTTATTTTGTACGGGATAGAAAATGAAAAAGCTCTGTTTCGGCACATGTGTAGCCTTTGTTTTCCATCAGCAGGCACACAACCTACTGTAATTCACTCTTGGTGTTTTGCATTAATTAGGTGGTGGTGGCCTGGGATGGTGTCAAAATCCTTGCCCGAATTATTGTCCCAGTCCACCCCTGATGGAAGCGCATCCGTATCTGAAGCCCTCAGCATCAGTTGAATCTTTTTGTTACTGAACTTTTTCCTGCCTGGTCTTGCAAAAATGCCAAAAAATGAGTTTAATTTTTTAATTTTTTATTTTTTAACATTAAGGTCAATAGTAGATGCATCCTCAATGTTAAAAAGATATTTTTGTACCAAGGGAAGTGGCTACTTTCCCATTCATTTATTGTAGCGTCTTCATTTCACATCTGTCTGTCAACCACAGTGGTTGCCACAGCGATGAATCCTGCCCATGTGTTACTGATGACAATACAGCTTCTGTAAAAGAGTCTGAGACTCATTTATTCACAGGAAAAAAGAATCTTGGTATTTTTTTATGTACGGTTGAGCTGAAAATGCATATCTATTTATAAAATCCAAGCCATGTGTTTTTGGTGCTTCAACCAAATCAGTGTTCAATGAAAACTAAAAACACAAAAGAACAGCATAAGGGGATATTTCCACTCAGGAATGTACAAAGAGCATCTTGGTTATAACTTTTGCATTCGATTTCCATGGACACCACACACATCTTTCCCCAAGTGTATTTTTGGGATCTCTATTCCAGTCGAGGAAGATGTTAGAATAGCTTAGTGTTAATGACTTTTTGATGGTGGTGGTGGGATTATTTGTGATTACTTAATTTCAAAACATTTTTTGCAACTTCCATGCAATGCTGTTAAAGTCATTTTGTTATTTCACAATCACTCAAAAAGTCAACTAAGGCACTTGTTTGGTGAATTAAATAGAAAATTGTGCATTTGGCATGTACACATTGTGTTTATGTTTTCAAATTATCTCTTGTTGGTTTAACACAAAACAAAAAAAAAAAGTTAAATGAACAACATTTGCATTCTTTAGTCCATATGTGTATATGTGTTTAGTGTATATGTGATCCCTTAAAGGTCCGACGTTTCCCCTCTGAAAATAAACGTTAGACTTGTGCAAGTGGAAATCCGTCTCAAACTGTGCCTTTGGGCCTCTACTCACGTGCTGTGGCGCGTTTGAATGCAACTCTCTCTCCCCCTGCCTGTAATTCGCTCTTAAGCTTTGTTTTGTTGTGTTCGGGATGTTTCTGGGTGGAGATTTCAGTTTATATTGCCAGCCAATGACAGAACTAAGGACATGACGCCATGTGGGAATAAGCTCATGATTGGAGCAGACGCCAGTCTCTCGAACTCTCAAAGGAAAAAGAAAGAAAGAAAGAAAGAAAGAAAGAAAGAAAGAAAGAAAGAAAGAAAGAAAGAAAGAAAGAAAGAAAGAAAGAAAGAAAGAAAGAAAGAAAGAAAGAAAGAAAGAAAGAAAGAAAGAAAGAAAGAAAGACTTTGACTTTAACCACACATTTATTTTCCATCCATTACAGCAACCTTATATGGCCAAAAACACCATACGGAATAAATAAATTCAGAACAAATAAATAAATAAATGGCATTTCACTCTAAAACAGAATGCAAAACACCCTCAGAAATCCATAACCAACCCCCCTTCCCTCACTTCGCATAAAGCTCTCCCCACAGTCCACACAGCTTCAAACTCCTGTAACTCCCCCACCAGCAAACTGTACAGAAACTCCACTCTGAGGCGCGCCTTCAGTAGCCGTTGCAGCATAAGGACAGGATCTGTACATCCTGATCCCGCTCTCTGGTTGGTTCTCGTGAGCCAGACAGCCAGAAAGAAAGAAAGAAAGAAAGAAAGAAAGAAAGAAAGAAAGAAAGAAAGAAAGAAAGAAAAAACAGCAGATTTAATCAGCCTAAAGGTGATTGCAGCACACCAGAAATATGTGTGCTGCAAGTACCCGATTAATTTCAAAATAAAAGCCCCGGAGATTTGCGATCGCTTGAACTTTGTAAACATTATATCATTACCAGTGACACCAGGTTAAAAGAAAATTGGTCAAGGGTGTTGTACGTATTTTTTTTAACTGTGAACCATTGGTTGTTAGCCCTCCTTATCATGGTTGTTATCGCATGATCCTGCAATTCTCCTGTGATTTTGTTATCTCGTGGACCCACCTACACAGACTGCAGTCGCGGGCACGCCATATCTGACAACCCTAACCCTTCCCAGAGAGAGCTGCCGCACTGTGGAAGTTGGAATGAAGCCGTGCTGCACCCGAAGCACACCGCTCATGGACCCAGTGTAAATCCAGCATAACAGGTAGTCATAAATTTTACTACTTTCAGCCATTGTATCATCCTGCAAGTGAGAGGTGCAGGTGATGCACTGCAGATGTGTAGGTTCACTTTCTGTAACACTGAACAAGGAAACTTCAAACACACACAAGAAGAAATTTAAAATATGACACAAAATCACAGTGAGTAAAAAAGGAAGAAAGGTAAGGTTACCATATTCTAAAATGTACAATATCCTTTGTTAGAACTTAAACTTTAGTTTTAGCCCATCAGCTATCTTCCTCACTAAGCTAATCGTGCAGGATGATTGTGCATCTGTAGGCACCACTAGTGTTAAATGTCTCACCTGCTCCCTTACTCACGGGTCCATCTAGTGTAATGGACAGAAGGAAAAAAATACTCGTGGCCACAAAGCACTAATGCATGGCCACACGAAGTCTTGGCCAAGCATTATTTGTGGTTGAGCTCCTTTATGGTGGTATACACCCATGAAAAATATAAGGAAATTTGGATTTGATTTGATTTAATTTAATTTCAACCTTGGAATGAACTACAATGATACCTTGCGATGTCTTGCAATTAAACACCATGTGGTACAAAATGTTACAATGACATTTTGCCATCTGCTATGTTCGCAGCAGGACCTCACACACACAATCCTAAAATAGCCTTATTTCAGCGAGAGTTCATCTTGTATATTTGACTGCACTGTGCATGTGATGGAGCAAACCCTCAAAAACATTTATCCTTCTTACTGTATGTATGATATTTATGATCACTTATAAGCATTAACCTTGGGATCAGAGTGATTGGGTAGTTTTACCAGTCTCATATAAGCTAGCCCAGGGATCACCAACCCCAGACTTCTTCGACCAGTGTCCAGAAGGTTTTCAATGAGTCCCTGTACCAACACACCTGACTCAAATTAATGAGTCATTGTGCAGAACTTCATTTGTCGTTACATCCATTTAATTTGAATCAGGTTTGCAGTGCTGTCACAGACAGCTTCACAAAAAGAGAGGAAGGGGTGTGTGTTTGTGTCCGATGTCGCTGAGTCTGTGTTAGCTTTAGCAGTGCAGATGCCCAATGAGCTGCAGGACGGATTGTTTATTTAAAAGTCAAGCAAGACCTGTTCGGCGGCCAATCCAGGACACGTCCCAGAGCTAATAATGGCTTACCATACCATGACTGCTTACCATTCTGTTACAGATGTATATAATTTATGGATATTAATTGATTTTTTAATGTAAAATTGCAAAATATATATATATTTATATATTGTAGATTCCATCAATAGTGCATGATGTCATCAGAAATGTATGAAAATTTAAGTGAAGTATTGAGAGGCAGCATTCACCAGGTCTTATTACTACCCTAAGTATACTCTGGATTGTGCTGGAAAACACTATAGGCCCAGAAACAGTTGTAATAACTATACCTGTTAAACATATTATGCTGTCACGTTGACTGAGGTGACAAGAACAGATTTCAAACAAAAAGAATATAGTAAAAGAATCTCTTTATTAGACTGGCCTGCCTGCAGTCCAGACCTGTCCCCTACTGAAAACATTTCTGAGAAAAAACTAAAACAATATTACTTACACTAAACAGAATATAGAATCTTATCACAAGCACAAATGAAGAAAGTTTTTAGTTGTTAAAACGAAAATATTTAGGTTCAGTAAGTAAATGTAAACAGAATGTCATTTAACATGAGATGATGTGACAAAGCTATGAAAATGTTTCTGGCATCAAATTTCGAATGAGCAAATTTTTCAATTTAATTTAATTTAATTTAATTTAATTTAAAATCTTAGAGATGGTAAATTGTCTTTAGATTTTACCTAAGACTTTTCAGCTCTGCCAGGAAGTTTAACTACTCCCATTAGTTAGAATTATCAGCATACTGAAACCTATTTTATCACAAGATCCAAATTAGGATTGCTTAGCAAAAATTACACAATATGACATTTTTGGGGGAGAGAGTCAATGCTGTTGACTGAACTGTGGCAAACAGGAAACAGGAAAAGCCCTTCATCATGTCATCAGTACACTTACTGTAGAGGGAACCCACTGCCCACCGTAGTGATTCAACTAGTCCTGAGACCTTCAACAAGACTTCCCTTTTATCAGTTTCTCCCAGGAGGGGCGCAGCCACCATAACCTTTACTGAGCATGAGCTCAGGTCTGCCCTCCAAGACACAATCACTGCTTGAGACAACCTTTAAATGAAGACAGATCTGCCTCGCTGTCTCACTGTAAACTCACAAAATTGTCTGTTGTTTGTCTGCTGGTCTGCCCTCTCCTCCCCTCTTATGTTCCAATATTGCCATTCTCTCAAAACGGGTTAGCACTGTCAAAAAGTACACACTGGGCTTGCCTCTGGGCAATTTGTTGAAGTTAAGGAAAATATAGCGGTGAGAGAGTGTGGTGTGTCATTGCTCATTTTAAAATGCCTGTAACCAATTTTGGGAACCAGGTGGACATTGCTTCCTCCATCTCTCTTCAATTTGATGTCCTGTTCAAATCAGAATAATAGCTGAAAGTGATTGTATCATATTGTAATATCAGCTTGGTAAATGCTTTAGTTACTGTGCAGATTTGTGTTAAAGACTATCAGACATTATAAGGTATCTAGCTTATATCAGAGCTGACATTTGAACGGATTAGAGCATTATAATATCTACTTTTTACTCACATATTACAATCTCAAACAATAGTTGTTTCTTTACAAGCAGGGAATACTGTAGATCATTTCCATGTCTGCAACAACATTACAGACTTTTTTGTAATGGTTTCACCGGGTTGTGGTTAATGTTGTTGTCTTACGTTTTAGTTATGAGTGTTTTTGTTTATTAGTTTATGTTATTTGCGTTTGTTTTATAATGTCTGTTTCTTATGTTCATTATAATGTCTGAATATTGAGGCTGGCATCGTGTTCATATCCATGATTTGTTTTGAGTTTTTAAGCCTGTTGTTTCATTCCAACAAACAACCAGAGGCTAGATTGTGTGTTTTTTCTTTAGTTTGGCGGGGAATGGTTAAGTATCCCATCATACTTATATAGTATATTTGTGAACATACAGGATTGGTGGGGCAGAGACAGGGCGGACTGGGACTGGGACCTGGGACTTTGACTCGGCCCAGCCCACAGCAGTTCGTGAGGAAACCAAATGCTTGGCACTGCTGTCACAATACTTAATCATAGCTGATGATTCTACACAAAATGATGAGAACAAAACTCCACAGAGCAGGACAGAAACTGATCGATTTTGTGATGCTGCTGCTGCATATGAATATCTATGGAAAACATAATGCTAACACATCCAACTTTACACTTTGTTCATGTACAAATAAAATTGGATACATGTGTTTACATAGTTAAGTAAAAACATATAAACCTATAACTATTAGGGGTGCACCGATTGATCGGCCAGCCAATCGATCGGCTCCGATTTCCATAATTTTGGGGGATCGGGGATCGGCCGATCAATAAATGTAAAACCGATCTTATCTACCGATCATATTTACTTTCGCTAAAGTCATTTTTGGTGGTTTAAGTTTGTTAGTTTGTCTTGTTGATTATTTTATTTATTACTTAAACCTTATTATATGCATTGCAAAATAAGCAAAATATTGTTGTGAACTTTATTTTTAGTAAGAGGCTCAAAGCCAGTTTGAAATGCAACCAGCTGAGCTAGTTTTGTGTTTAATACTGTGAAAAATGAGACTGAAAGAATGGAAATTATATTTTTGTAGTTTGGACAGCAATGCTTGCAACTTTTCATTTATATTTAAGAACAGTAGCTTGTGCAGTTAAAACTAGTTTTCATTGTACTACAGGTATTGTTTGTTAATAAAGCAAAATTGGTACATTGAAGATGTTTGCTGTCAATTTTCAAGAGAAATTGGTATCGGCAAAAATCGGTATCGGTGGGTCAGATTTCTTAAAGATCGGCAATCGGTGATCGGCCAGAAAACTGCAATCGGTGCACCCCTAATAACTATATCTTCATCTCTAAAGAGGATGCTCTCTTGATTTTTCCTTTTTGTCAGTTGTAAGCAGAAAGCATGTTTCTACTGACTGTTTATTTGTGACTATCAATCCAACCTGTAATGCTCTGATTTTCCTAATTGTTTCTCCATAGATAAATAGACATTAATGACAACTCCACTGGGTCCCTTTTGTTGAAAAACTGATACGTAGACACTTAAAGGTTGCAGGCTAATTATGATCAAAATTCTAATGACTATGTGCAAAACTAACAAGGATGTTAAAACGTGAGAATGCAGGTTACTCTGTACAATAGGTGAAATTCTGCAACAAAACATCAACCATCAACTCATTAGCTCACTTTGTGTCCCTTGCATGCTTGATACTTAAATTGGCAGCCTGGGAGAGACACCCATGAAGATAACTGAAAACTTTTCTGACAGGAGTTTTTTTTTTTGTTAATTTATTTGGTGTATTTTTTTTTACACCAACTAATGTGAAAAATGAATATATGATGGACTTTGGACACTGACTTTGTTATCAAAAAAAAAAGCTTTATTAGAAAAAGTCAAGCATCTAAAACACAAATCTGTAGAATCTAGTGAACTTATAAAGGCCAATGAATAAATCCCCCAAGCAAGGGGTGACTACCGCTTATAGGTAACCTACAAAGTCTCCATCTGGATCTCATTAGGTTATCAGGGGAGGTGTAGGTTAAAGACTGCTGAAAGATAAAGCAGATACTACTTAATACTGTAAATACTGATAGCTTGGTGGCACCGTAGAGGTGGGGTGTTTGTATAAATATTGCAATTTCTCAGAGGCAGAGGATGGAAACCTTTCACCATTGGAAAATGACTGATATCCATTGATTTGTTACTGTGTGAAGAAATTGGGTGCTCAAATAAAATTTTGTTGTTCACATAACTTGTGGGATAGGAAACAGTCATACGCATGACCTTTCTGTATGTCATTGTCGCAACTGTTACTCCTTTAGATTAAATCTCACCTCAGCTATTTCTCCCCGCAAATTGCTTTTGCTTTTGGTAGTGAGCTCTTGAGATGGTTTGTCAGTCTGGGTTAGGTTAACAACCAAGTGTTGACATTCATACAAGCTGGCAACACAGGCGACGATTAACAATTCAGATATTGCGTCATCTTCACATCTTGTTCCATATGCTTGTGCCCTAGCATGTCCGGGAGAACCAGATGGTGAAAAGGGGCTGCATAACACTCTAGTCCTCATCTGTCCAACTCTCACTCAGTGCTTTGTATCTGAGATTTCCTTTGACTTTATACTCTACAAAAGGATTATGTTTTGTAGGAGGAGATAAAACTGACTTTGATTCTGTTTAGTGTATGTTGAGAGTGACCCTAGAACACTTTCAAAAGCGAATAAAGACTATGCAAATGAACTGTTTGTCCCAATATCCTTGAGCAGACATGGCAGTCTCAAGTGGCAGAAATCCTCAAAAATTATTGCTGAAATACGCCCTTTTCTCAAAGAGGTCAACCTTTACAAGGATCCCATGTATTTTTCATCACCACCATCATTCCTTGATTCATCTGGCCACAACCCCAGTGCCTGACATTATCACAGTCCTCAGGGTGCCAAGAACATTATAAATTCATGAGCTTTGTTCACTCTGGTCACTGTATCAGAACAACCACCTGCAGACACAGAGAAGCAAGCTCACAAAATACAGTAATGAGTCAATCAGAAGTTTGGGGTTTTACAGTAATAAAGGTGATTTGGGAACTCCGTGAAAAAGCACATTCAACAACTGTAATTTCATGAATATGAATATAAATAGACTTTCTCTTGAGTGAGTAGCCTGTTAAATGTGAATAAATTTAGGGAGTTTTCCCAGTAATAACTTCTGGGTATATCGAAAATGTACCCTATGTCTGTTTTTTGTTTTGTTTTGTTTTTTCAATGGATTTACATTATCATAAAATGTATGTTGATTTTTGCAGCCCTCTTTGAAACTTTTGTTGCTTATCTATTCAGCCATATAATATCTTTAAGACCGTCTTTGAGACTTTAAGTTCAAAGTAATGGCAGTTTATCATTCTGGACAGGAATAATGTTTTCTATGGTATGATCTGACACAACTCTTATCTGCACTGCTCTTATCTGCTTCATTTTTAATTTCAGACAGCATCCCTTGACATGGGTGGCACGTAGCCATGTCATGACGCAGCGTTGCCACACAAAGAAGACATCAAACCTACCAGTGTGTGTAAGGAGTGATTATCATTGCAGTTTTTTAAGAAAGGGTTTGAATATTTTTTGGAAATGACCATAGCAGTCATCTGCTATCAAGCTTAACTAAAGTCAGAGGGGGAAAAATATTTCTTGGTCCATTTTCTCTACTGAGAAGCATCTGACATGCTTATGAAGTCATAACTCATGCAAATAATATGTGGTCCATGGGCATATTAATGAGATGCCTGTAATCTATATTTTGGATTTCACACCCACTCAATTGTAAACCAGGAGCATTCATAAAAAGAACTACATCAGAGAACAAAGAAGCGTACAGATGTGTGCAGGACTTCAGTGATGCTGCTTAGAGGTTGCTGTCAACACCTAAGGATTTTGTCTTATCAGTCAATAGTCTGCTGTATTTTCACTTCACAGTTTAGAACCAGGTAGCCCTAAAAAAGGATTAGTTACACAGCACTGGCTGCCATAGAAAACAAAAGACACACTCTATTAATGATACGCTCTGTGATAGGAAAGCTCCTGAAGTCAGCATCTGTGGACTCACAAAAAGAAAGTTAAAAAAAAAGTATAATTTCTTTTTCCTTTATTTTTGTATTAGGGATGTTGTGTGCATTGCAGGAGTGCTAACTGCTGCTAATAGCATTGAGACAGTTTCCCGTTCCTTGACAGACAGCTGGTCGAACTGAACAGCTATTTTCGAGTGACTCTTAAAATAATGATGGCTGCTGCTTGCGTCAGACACATTTCACCAACTGGGCGCATTGCGCGCGACGAGCAGGCTTTATAGACTTAGTTTGGAGGCCTCTGAATTGACTGCACAACTCATCAAATGGAAAGCGGACGAGGGACATAATTTTCCATCCATCCATTTGAGTAGCCGGAGCCGGGGCGGCCGGGCCCCCCCCGGGCCGCCAGCGGCCCCCCCCCCCCCCGGCGCAGCCCCCCCCCGCCCCCCCCCAAAAGAAATGTTGGACTGATGTGACAAAGAAGTTTTTCCCAACATGAACTGTTTACTGCCGGTAACGCTGCCTGTTCCAAGTTCCGCTGCGGAACACCTTTTTTCCGGTGTAAACAAGATTAAATCCACCACCAGAGCTACGATGCTCACAGAGAGACTGAATAGCATGAAAGCCAGTCCATCTGCTGGCCATGGGTGTGTACTGCAGCTGATGCCGGGAGCTGTCTCGTCTCTGTTACATTCTCAACTTCATGTTAGTGTTTCATCTGTTGGTAATAGTATTGTGTAGTCACTTCTGGGATAAATAAAGTATTTTTAATTTCATTTCCAAGTGATTGGCACCCGTATTAAGCATTAATACAATGAAGATGAAGATGCACTTTTTCAGGAAGCTAGACCCATGTTCAATATAGATCTTCAACTCTGAATGTTTACTTATCATTATTATCTTTTGTTGGAAAATAATATCTGTCTTAGCTTAAATCCTCCAAGTTTACATGACCATGTAATTTCAATAATGACTTTTTTTTTTTTTAATTATTTTTTTCATGTGAATAAAAGAATTAAAAGCATGTTTTTCAGTCAGCTGTGTTTTCAACATAAATTTTACATTCTGTTGGTTCATGAAAAACTCCATGACAGGCTGCTGACTCCTACTGCCTTTTTATTCATTTTCTTTTTTACATTTTAGATATCTATATAAACATGTATAAATTCCTGTCTGTCAATTTATGAGAAGATAATCAATAATCGAATCGAACGAGTAATCGAATAAAAAAGTGAATCGTTAGATTAATCGATGCATCGGAAAAATAACCGATAGATTAATCGTTTAAAAAATAACCGTTTAACCCAGCCCTGCTAAATACGTAACAGTCGTACATGTATTCCACTACTCCCCAACACTGTATATGTGTGTGTGTGCGTTTGAATAAATGTGGGAGTGGCCAGCAGCGTATATAGGTGGTGCAAATTTGCATATTAAGTTATGCATATCATTTTTTTAAAGGAATATTTTTAAAAAACAAAACAATTCAGACACAGGGTTTCTTACTGTATGTAATTTTGTAATGTGTAATGAATGTTTGTTTTGTAATGAATGAAAAAATTACAAAAATAACCTGTAACATTGTAATAAGACATCCTCTTCTAAAATTTATTTGCAGTGTCTGACTAAGTGCTCCCTTATATGCATGAGTTCAAAGCTCTGATTAACTTAATTTATGATGCTCATTTTTTCATGAAACAACTCTGCCTGATCATGCTAAGAGAGAAATACATTTTTCCATGTAATCAATAGACAATGGAAATTTATTAAGAATAAAAAATAAAAATAAAAAAAACACCAAATCCTTTCCACTGATTAAAATGCCACCGTGTCTTCAGCTAGAGCCATCTGATAGACATAACCTTTAAGTGGGCCATTAGGAATATATTAAAAAAGACTCATTTCCTGTAGCGATATGTCACTGATGAATTATTAAAACATTAAAACAGGGCAAACCTTCTTCTCCTTCTTCCTGAAAAAAGAATTAATGAAGAGTTAATGATATACATATGAAAATCCCTGAAATTCACACTTGTGGGATATGGATGCAGCCTATAAAGCTTACTAAAAGCCTCTGATATCATTTCCTCATCGATTTAGGGCCTGGCCCTCCCGACTTTGCCATGTTGAACCTCTGCTCTGGTCAGTATGCAGCACAGTATGCATTCAAAATCAATGAGTCGAACCACACAAGGAAAAAGTGGGACCATTAATTGTGCAACAGCAGCAAAAGGTATTTGCAATACAAAGGAAACAAGTGCTGCATCCTAATTCATAAATCAATACTCTTTTGTTCCCTAAAAATAAATCATAAATGGCAACTTGAGCCTGAGTTTCAAAGTAAATTATATTGTAGATATTAGATGACTTGTGGCAGTCAACAGGTGGAAAATCTCGGGCCAAATCAGAGACATTATGCAGATGAAATGCAAAGTCACTGACTGGACTGATGATTTATTGAAACTATATGATCTCCTTTATTTGACTCCAATCCTGATAAGAACTTCAGAATAGTTCTGCCTTGTATAATGAAAAAAAAAAATTAAGCATAGGACAAGTTTTTGCAGGAAACACAAAGGAGAAGGTTTTTAATTTATATTTCAATTAGGAAGTGATGACAAACTGCGCAGAACACAGTAAGACATTTACTACAGTAGTCTCCTAAATGAGCTGTAAATGATTGGGAGACTCAGTTATGGTATATTGAAAAACAAACAAACAAACAAAAAACATCGATCCAATATATTTGTCACAAGCTAATATAGGACTAAATTGTTGTTAATTTATGAATTTATTTTAGGTATACAGGGTAATAGCACCATATCTTTTATAATTATTGGTCTTGACAAATTGTTCACTTTAAATGAGTTTGAAATACTCATAATAAGCAATGTCATAATATAATCATGTCACAGAAAGATACATTCAGAGCTTAAAATAAGAGCGCTCCTTTTCCCTGTTTCCAGCTTCCAGCAGAAGCCTTTGTTTTCATTTCGCGTTGCACAATGTCATTCTCATGCTTTGCAGTTCAGTCAGACAGGTGCGCATTTTCCTCCAAATGTTTGTGCTGCAGGGGCTGGGGTTGCGTGGGTTTGCTGGGGATTTGACTGATGTCAGTACATAGCTGGGCTTGCAGGCTCAGGATTCAAACATGCAGGAAGTCGGGCAAACAAGCTAAGAAGTAGAAGCTCAGCTGACTGAGCCGGCCGGCAGGGGAAGGATTACTGCTGGAGCATCAGTCCTGATCAGATTGGGTTGAAGGAGCGTGAGAGAGACCGGCAGCCGGGCCACAGGGCCCACAGATGGAGCCTCTGGATGAGGAGAGGAGAAACATGTCATTTCAGATGCACCTCAGAATGACTCAGAAACCCTCAGCATGCCATACGCCTACTCAGAGTCATGAAACAGACTGTTCTTGTCCTTGCAGTGCAGCTTGAAGGTAGTATTTACTGATGGACAGAAACAGGAAATGGAAGTCATTACTTCCTGTGATAGACTTCCTGGAGATAATATTCTTTTTCTGGAATGTGGTGTTTTACTTTCTCTGAACAAAACACTTCACTGTTAAACTAAAATTTTCTGTATAACTCATCTGACCGTGTCTTACCTACTTGACCAGTGACCTCCTGTTTTTTTTTTTTTTTCTTTTCTTTTCTTCCAGGGACTCTTTAACAATGTTCTGTATAGGAGCTTTGTCCTTGTAAGCCTGACACAAACCCCTTTGTTGTCAAGTGTTCTCAAAAATGGAAACTGAATGTTAACATTTACCAATGTGAGAGTAGCCCATTGTTGTAAATGAGTTATTCTGCCTTTCAGTGTGATATGTGAACTATTGCACGCCTTTGTTTGACCCATCTTCAATCAATTCTGATCAAGATTTTTCTCCATTTGTATGTGATTTGTCTGCATGAACATTAGCAGAGTACAAATTCTTGATGATGAGCAGTCACAACTATCTCATTTATAAAAAATTCTGTAAATGTCACATGTAGACATATGATGCTTCGTGATTGATCATGCTTTTTCTTTAGTTTGGGTCACATTTAAAAACAAATTGAAGAAATAAAGATTTACGAACATGCTGGTACAGATTTTAGCTTGTGGATCTAAGTACAGGCATGACAGGAGGAGAAGCTAGTTGATGTACATTTAAATTCTTAGGGAATGGACTAAAACCTGGAGAAAAGCTTGATCTTCAGGAACTGAAGTAATAGAACTAGAAACAAATTGAAACTGCATCTCCCACCTGAAAGTGAGTTAACAGCAAGGACATTTTAGGATAATTTGTAGCAGAACTGTCTTTACCTAAGGTCTCCCAATCTCAGATCTGCAGGTGCAAATCCAATCCTTTGATAAAGCTAGATGCAGCAGAAAGGGAGAGAAAATAACTCCTGGAGTGTAAAGAGGTCATAGAAAAATCATGGCAGCTTAAATCCCAGCTTTTCATGCATATAAAATTGATTAAATACATTTTAGTTTATCTTAGCAAATTCATAAGTAGTCATTATTAATAAACACAATACATGACACACATAGGTACAGTAACTACTACTGTAGACTTTCTCTGACCCCATAAGGATGCATGCACTGTGTCTAAAATACTGTAACCAAAAATAGTTAACAGTCATGGGTTATTATTGCTGTCAAGGTGAGAAGAGCTTCACAGTAGAGCTGATATCTAAGAGATGATAAATTGATTTTAGCTTCACAAGTGATGGTAAGTGACCATTGCTGTGCTGTCTTTACACCACACTTCCAACAGATCTTGTTCAAAATTTTTTTGATTTCCTCTGTGAAAACTTGTTACTTTCATGTGCTGGTAAGATCATATTCAGTTCAGTTCAGTTGTCAAATATTTTCTGCTAAAATGTGGATGTTACTTTTCTTTTTCCTTTCAGCTGTTTTTGTGATTCTGACAGATACTAATTACTTGTTGTTGCTTATAGAAGTACAAACTCTGCAGGGAGGATAGATGTTTTTTTAATAAAACAGGAGCACTCCGAAATAGAAAAAATAAGATCAGATTTCTAGCAGCTTTTTAGCCCTATCTCTGTGTGTGATTCAACAGTTTACAATTTAGATCCATTAATCCAAGTTGTCAAATGTTGTATAGTCTTGCACTAAATGAACAAAGGGGAAAGCGGGAGAGAAATCATTATGGGGATGATTTTAATCCACAATAAGGGACATTACCATTACCATTTTATTTTCTTAAGCACTTCAAAAACATAACAGTCGACCAAAGCGATGTACAAAATAAAAGCCTAAATACAAGTTGAAAGAAAATGTTGAGGATTTAAAACACAACTGACAGCGCACGCTTGCTTGAAAGAGTAAAAGTGTTCGTTTTAACCGAGTTTTAAAAACAAAAAAGGGAGCCTGTTTAACCTGCAGTGGGAGCACATTCCATATATTTTTGGAGCTAAAACTGAAGAAGCTCAGTCTTTTCTGAATTGATAAAATCCATGAGGCAAAAATATAAGCACGGTCATGAACAAGTGCATGGTTTCAACCGTTAATTGCTGTGAGGTACATCATGAAACTCTGGTGATTAATAAACATATTCACAAGAACAGGTGCAACCAAAAATGTTTGTGAAGGAGCGCTTCCTGGATTCAGTTGTAGGCTACTTCTTTGGAGGTGCTCTTTGGATGGAGGGGTAAGATTAGATGAGCAGAAAGAACTCCAAGGCACTCTCCCTTACAAAAAATTAAAAAGCCTTTATTTTTATGGCATAGTCATAATGACCTTAAAATCCAACGCGTTTCAGCCCACTGGCCTTTATCAGGGAGTGAAACTGATTTTTCAGGTTCAGAGTGTCTTTATAGTGGAATTAACCAACAGGAATTCACCACATATGATGGAACTTTCCATTGAACTCCACCCCTAGAAACAAACACCTCCCACAGGAAAAACAAAACTCCATTTGGCTTCAAACATGGACACTTGATTTCAACAAGTCAGGAAATTGTCATATAAAAACATTAAAAACAAATAGCCTAAGTCATAAACAGACAACCTCATATATAATATATTATTCTTCGCCCTTTCCATATAGATTTCAAACTTGAATTACAAACAATAGGATTTATAAGAACACAGTTAAATCCAGTTCTTCATTTAGACCAGGATATTTAGTGGCCTGTAATTTAAAAATCCAAAAAGCCTCCCTTTGGTTGAGTTGTCTTTGTCTATCGCCTTTCCTGATAAAGATGGGGATATGATCAATACCATATGCTTGTAATGTTGACGGATCACTGTTGTGATGTTCTGAGAAATGTCTAGCCATAGGATAGTTTAAGCTAGCTGTGCGGATTGCATATTTATGTTCTGCTAATCTGTCTTGTAAACGTCTCTTAGTTTTACCGATGTAGGAAACTTTGCATCCTGGACAGTCCAACCGATAAATGACATATGTGGTTTTACAGCTAATGAAATAATTGATAGTGTACTCTTTCTGAGAAATGAAGTCTCTAAAACAGGTGCGACCAGTTTATTTCAGTAATGACCAAAGTAGTCTACCTGGAGCAGAGCAAATTAGCAGAAACTTGCAAAGAAACAGACATGGTGATAATCAGGGGCTCATCATTTCTGATCCTGCTCACTTGTTAAGTTTAAGATATTTCAAAAGTGCTCTTTGGCTCAGAACAGAAAACGTTTAAAAAGAAAGTTAGACTTTCCGTTTATGGTGCTGTGCCTCTTTATAAACACTGAAAGAAATTCTTAATACCAAAACTAGTTTTGTGGCAGGTGTAAAGCAATAGGGAGTCTTAGAAATAATAATGTCCTTTCCTTTTCAGAAAAATAGAAAATATGGTAATGTTTCATAAGGTGCCAAGACGGCCATTGAGCTATTCCTCCATGACCAAATTTGGTGTGCTGCTGCATTAAGATACCCACAGTTCTGTATAAATGTAATCGGCACAGATGTGCTAAATCTCCACATATTATATGTGTTTCTCTTCCTGCTGGTTCAGCTCAGGTTCCCTATGCACCTCAACATTTCAGAACATCATGAAACATGTCTGCATTCCCAGCTTAATCAGCATCCTGTCCTCTGTGTGGGTCATGCAAGCCAAGATTCTTCCTCCAAAAATAACCAAGACACTGACACATAGACCTCACTCTGGTCTTCTACTATTTGTGTTTTCCGGCCCATTGTGGCCTGCTGTCACATGATTCCGCCACTCAAAAAAACAAGGAGACACTGAACCCTTAACAGACATGTCATGCATATTTGAAGGCAGAGCATTTGGACCATGAATAGAATAAAGGCTAAATAATTCACAAAGCGCTCGCTGAAAATACATGAATTGGGTTTTTGCATTTGGCAAAGTTGTCAGGTGTCTCCTATGTTGGTTATACTGCATGTTTGTGCCTTTCTGTCTAAACTGATCTTGTACTGCTTTGATATGCACAGCTAGCTGGAGAATATACCATTACAAATGGGAATTTGAATATGTTTTTTTCTTTCTTACAAGCAGGAGTTATGAATAAAATCTCCTTTTTAGATGAAATCTGATGTGTGCTTGGTTATTTGCACTCAAAAACATTATGCCAATGGGCTAGGGAGCATCAGTAATGTCAATGAATGATTTTCAAAAGTAAGGTCAAACATGCCTGATAAACTGTTACAGAAACAAGATGATCCTCTTTGATTCCTTCACTCAATAATGAGCTGTGCTGGATGAAATGGCCTAATACAAGCAGACATTCAGATATGGCCCAGAGAAATGTCAGTGCACCTGCATGATTTCTGGTTTTCAAGTGTTTTTGGGTCTCCATGGGTTTCCATTCATCTAATCCAATACTGTCGTTGAAGGTTCATTCGTCCAGGTGAAAGTGTAACCTAGTAGAGAAAACGACAGGGGTTCCAAAAGGCTTCCAAAATTTTTTATTTAAAACACTGGACTTTAAAACAGTTTAAAAAAAAAAAAAAAAAGCAAGACATTTCAGTGTTCAACCAAACACCTTCCACAGTTGTTTGTTGCACAGAAAGTAGCACTGGCATTTGTACACCAAAGCATCACATGACTCAGGTCACATGACCTTCTCTTTCCAAACTGGATCAACATGCTTCATGTGACAGGTCACTTGCTCTTGTGAGTATTGATAAAAGCCCACTTGGGGTAGTGTTTTGCTTCTTCAAAATGTTCCCTGACTCTTTCCTGTACTGTATTTGGTTTCCACAAGTCATTGCCCCATCAATTACTGTCGCTCACTTATGACATATCTTTGGATAACAGCAGCCATTCACACATAAAGTGAGCATACTGTGTACCTTCACTTACGTATGTGCCATGCACTTTTTCAAAGAGCATTTCAGAATACATATGACAGCCAAGCAGATGGTTGTTTGGAGTCAAGTGGAGTCTTCACATTATTTGCAAAGCTGCTGCTTAAATCAACATGTAAAGTTTTCATACTTTCTTTTTTTTTTTCTTAATACTTTGATGTGCCAAAGCATCCCTAGCATATGACCACACTTTTTTTTTTCTCCTCTCTTTCAACACTTCTGCACATTGAAAAGAAAATAAAGGCTGTTGCAGTTTGGACAGTCCAAAACATCAGGTGAAAAGCCTGACTGACCATCTGTGATAGCCACCTTGTCTATAATTTAACTCTAAGATAGTGTTGAACTGTACTACCTATTGGTATCAAATTTACATGCAGACAGGACACTATATTGACCTCCTTGTTGAAGGGTCTTCCTTTGGGATCACTGCTATTCATTCTTGTTTATCCAAATTTTTCAGTTGCAAACTGGATGAAAACATGTTCTCTGAGCAAACCTTAGTAAGCATCAACTAAGGCAAGACAAAAAGCATGAAATCTGATTTAGTCTGCATATCAATGTGAATAACTTTGAATTCTAATGAGCCTACTGATTCATGTTTTGTTCCTCAAACCTGGCTCTTGTTAAGAATTAGCTTTTTTTCTTTCTTTCAGAATTATGTTATGTTCATCTTTTAATGTAAAAGAAAAGTGGCCTGTTTAGTCACTTATATGTGTATGCTTGATTATGATGATCTTCTGTATTCATGCATGCGTCATTGCAATTCTTACATTTATTGAATATAACCTAATATGGAGCACTGAGGTTTATTACTAATTTTAAATCTCTTACTCATCTTTGCTTGTTATATTCTCTAGTCAGATGGTCTGCCTTGTCCACCCGCAGACTCACTGCATGTTCTTATCTATAAATCTATTTTTGGTCTACTTCCTTCATGTTTACAAAACTGAGTCTTCCAAGGAAGAATAAGAAGTTATTGCCTCCCCCCTCAGGACTTATTCCTGCCATCTGCTCCAAGAGTACATGCTGAACTGGGCATTTAAGGATGCTGTTCCCTGAGTGTGGTAGCAGTTGCAAAACTGCAGTCTGCTTGAACTGATTTCAGTGATGCAGCTGATAACTATTTTACGTTACTTGGGGGAAGACACATTATAATGTTGTTTTGATTCATCCACAGGAATAAACTATATGATTGCTGATATTGATAATTACATTTTGATATGATTGCTATGATTTTGCAATGCACTTTCTACTCATCTACAGTTTATGTTGTTACATACACTCACTGGCCACTTACTGTATTAGGTACAATTGCTTGTTAGAACAGTGAGCTTATCAGCCAATCACATGGTTGCAACTCTGCATTTTTGGCATGTAAACAAGATGACTTGCTGAAGTTCACACCGAGCATCATAAATTGGGATCAGGATTATCTTGGCATACTTTTAGCAGTTTTGTACCAATTGAACATTCAGTTGGAAGACTCAAATACAACACCCTCTTTAAATGTTGTTCCTGACCATGTCCATCCTTTTATGATCACAATGTACTATTTTCTGATGGCCTCAACAAGCTCAATAATAAGGCACTAAGGTCGTTTTCACACATATTTGGGTCGAGCCAGGCGCAGTGAAAAAGTTACAATGTTTCAGTACTAATACGGCTCCGTTTCACATCTTTTTTTTAATCACCACACCCAGTAGTCGCTCTCCAGACTGGAGCGTTGTGTATCCATGGCAACCAGACAGAAGTAGGCACATCCCAGCTGGCTGGAGTGGCTGAGCGTGGCTGAGTTGTAAACAAAACATTGATGGAGTGTGTTGAAAGCGAGACACGGTTGCGTGTGGAGAACAATGTCGTTATGTACTGGAGACAGCGGATTTCCAGACAAACCAGAGCAAGACGCAGATTGATTCTGCTGAACTGCGAAGCCCGGACCATACGCAGATATTATGGGCAAACAGCCAGGTAGCGGTGAGTTGTAAACATGAGCATTAACGCTTAGCCTGCTAGCCCTTGTCAGTAATGTGTGTTTGTGAACACCCCATTGATGTTAACATTAGAAATACATTAGTAGCTAGCAAACACGATGATATTAAACGTTACAGTTAGGCCGTAACCCTGTTATTTGTAATATAACACTGTCAATAAGGAGGATATCCCAACAGTACAGCTGCCTACGGATATCTGTTTAGTTTTTTAAAAAAAGGCGGAATATCTGGGATTTAGGTCGAGCTAAAGTTGCTGCGCGTTCACACATCACCCGCACCGCATTTCAGGTTGACATAAGCCGCTCCGAACCTCCCTGTACAGCCGGTCCGAGAGCAGGCGAGTTAGGTCGACTACGAGTGCGAGTGGTGTGTTCACACAGACAGTTGCGCCATGTTTGGCACCAAAACCCAGTTATGCGACCTAAATGGGTCCTGTGTGAAATCGACCTAAGTCACAAAGCTCAAATCAACTCAAACTGTTTTCTTGAACATGAAACATAATCTAATTTTACTCCACTGGCTTCTACAGTCACCAGATCTCCAAAATAATACCTTTGGGATGTGTTGGAACAGGAGATTTTCATTCAGCCAACGAGTCTGCAGATGCTTTCATCTCAATATGCACCCACATCTCTAGTAATATCTATGATTATTAATGTAAACATGCAAGTTTATTATTAAATCTCATTTCCATCTTTAATCTCTTGGCAGGCCAACATTAAACAAGCAGTGAAATAGGATGATATTGATTCATAGACTGTCATGGAAAAAACCTCAGTTTGAGTTCCACATAATACTTTTATTTATTTATTTATTTTCACTTGTCACCTCGTCACTTATAGCTAAAATAGGTTTGGGAATTAAAATACTTTAAAAAATGACATATAAAGGTGTGTTATGTAAAACATTAGCAAACACACCTTTAATTCTTTCATGTGACAATTCTAAAGCCTTCCTCATGGAATTGGGATGTTTTTTGACTATGGACAGACTGTTAAACCCAGTCTCATAAAGGTCTGTGGACAGGACTCTATTCATTTTTTTGCCATGTTTTTTTTTTTTGTTTGTTTGTTTGTTTTGTTTTTATTTTTATGCCACTGAATGCAAAGATCACTCTACAGAGCGACTATTAGTGTCAGAAAACATTTTTTTCCAATATTCATTCAATACATGAGACCATGCAGGCTCAGAGTGCTGTGTGCCATTCTGAATTCCCACCCCTCAGTCTGGAGTCTGAAATCCTGTGAAAGATACATGTTCATGGCGAAAGGAGAGTGCCATAATAGAAGGCATGATTTTATGGTGTCTAGTGTTTCAGCACACTGGGGCCAGATCAGGTCCAACTCTATTTCCCATACAAGGAAAGAAAAAAAGAGGAGTGATTTTTTTACTGGAAAGCCTGGCAACGAATGGAAATGCAGCCCCACTGTACGCTTGATTTCTGTCACAAAGATCAGACCTCTCATACAAATGCACACACATTCATAGATACACAACACATGCATATACGTATGCACATGCACTTATGGATTCAGCTAACAGGACTGAATAATTGAGATGTTTGGATAAAACAAGCAGAGCACACTAGAGTGAGAGTTTGTTGCAGAAGCAGAGAGAAAGTCTAGGGAATGCCTGCAGGTGAGAGGTAGCATGTTAAGTGCAGTGCCCAGTAAACAAGTCAAATCAACTGGAACATATTTGAGTTGAGGGCTTTTAAACTGCATCCAGGACTACAATGTTATGAAATATTGATGTACAAGTATTACATTAACATGTAAAAAAAAACAGTGACTCAGGAAATATAGTTGCTGCTTTGCTCAACATATTGTGACAGAGGAAAGGATTATGCAACCTATAGTAGGACCGTTGCCATGTTCACTGTCTGGACCATGATTGCCCAATATAAACCGGGGAATACTATATTTGCCCTAATATACAGTACTTAATTATTGCCATGGTTAGAGTTATAATCCACTGCTTGTTAATTTTCCTTGATATAGCCTACTTTTAGAATATCTTGTGACTGTAGAAAGAGATTGAGATTCCAAAAGCAAGTCATTGTCCTGCAGTATCTCAGGATGAAGTCACATTATGATTATGCCCTTTCAGTGATTATTCAGATCAAGGGCGCAGATGGCACTGGGGACGTTTTTTAATGACGCTGATCTGTCCCCCCCACTTTCCCTGGGTAAAAAGGTCCATTTATGCTCGACACAGAAGACAGAGCAATACCACCGGAAACCGCGGGGTCAGTGTTGAGCTGTGTAGCTGATACAAACCAGAGAAGAAGAACAGGAACCGGAAAAACAACAATACAAAACAGCCGCGGTCAAAGCACCTGAGAAAAAAGACGGCAAACACACAGAGGAGCATCTGTAGACATGACTCTAGCTTTACAGGAGAGGCTGTGTGTCTGAAAATACACTTTACGACATCACATCGCCGGGACACGGGGACGGGCAGCGGACAAACTGATTTATGAACCATGGGAACGCAGAAGATGCAAGGAAGTATGATGGCAGCAGCGCAGGGCGAAACGGATGTCGCCACATAAGTGAGCATAATAAATGGCCATCACCTGACCAGCAAACAAACACTTTTCTAGACATCGCCATACAGTTAAAGTCATAGCAGTGCGCACTGAGAGCCAGGTGTTTGTGTTTCCACTAATGGTGCGTTTAAGCTATACACTAATCGAGTGTATAGCACGGCATGATTAAAGACAAACATTCAAATAAACTTTTACACAAATTTATTTCTTTAAATAATCATCGGTGAATAACGTTTTCAAAAGACCGAAAGTCAAGTCAAATTACCCAATTGGTTGATCTCATGTTCTTGACAATGACCAACTAACCATTAGCAAATACCAGTGTTAAGATAATAAATTTCTGCATTTGTAATCTCAGTCCAACAATTATAATTTAGATCTGTACCGCGATCCCTAAACAACCAAGGTCTCTGTTGGAAAACAAAACAAGCAATCCCCTACAGGAGGACCTGCAGGTGGCTTAAATATCCTCAGATCATACAAACACACACAAACACACGCAGAACTACGCAGAGAAGAGGTACAACCTAGTCAGCGCAATGGGAAGTAGAGAAGAGGGTACAACCTAGTCATCGCAATGGGAAGCAGTGTCACAGTGTCAACATGCATAATAAAGGGTGCTCCGTGGTGATACAGTCATGCAGATGCAGCCTCGTCTCTGCAAGGAGGAGGAAGCCCGCAAGGCTCACGACCCAGGCCCCCAGCAGCCACTCAGAGGCCCAGATCCCAGCTACCCCCCCCTAAAGAGCGGGACATGCATCCCCCGTTGGCGGGGGGGCAGGCCCAGCCGGAGCCCCTGTAGTCTGGAGGGGAAGGCTCAACGCAGCGTACTGCGACCAGCAGCGGCCTACCCCACCGGTCGCTGGGCGTCCCCCGGAGCGGAGACAGCGGCCGGGCCCAGGGCCCAAGCGCCCAGGAGCAGCCACTCCCCCGGACCCTGGGCTGCCCAATCCAAACCTCCAGGAGGACCGGACCCCCCAGACGACGCCCCAGGGCAGGCCAGCTCCCCCACCCCAACGTCCCTGCCCCATACACCTGACACCAGGGCGCCACCACCTCTACCACCCCCTACCCCTGCCACCACGCTCACACACACACTCCCCACACCCTACCCCAACACTAGGGCTGAAAGATATACCGTCACCGCCCCCACATCGAGACATGGGCACCCAAGACATCAATACCGCAAGAGCAACCACATACAAGATACAGATCCCCCTGCGCCCGCCCCGCACAAAAAGCCCCGGAAGCCACAAACAAAACCGTACTCCCCAACAAAGCGCCCGGCCCCCAACCAACCCGCAGCCACACCGCACCATACCGACACCAAATGCCCGTCTCGAACACCGAGATACGAACCTCCGCCCACACCGCCCACCCCTAACCAAACCCCCCCTTTACCCCCCAACCCAAAAAACACCCCCCCCCCCCCCTCCCCGACCTTACATACCCACACCCCCTCCTCTCTCCACCCCCAACACTCTCCTCCCCCTACCGCCCACACCTACCCCCACCTCCTCATACCCTCTAACACACACATGCACTCCCCCACATAACTGCACCAACCCCTCCCCACCCCCCCACACATACGCCCCCACCTCCCTATACCCCCAATACCCCATACAGTCCCCCCTTACATGTCCAGCCCCGCCCATCCCTCTGACCTATCACACTCCCGCCCTTCCTTCCTTCAGCCCCTCATGACCATCCCTACTAGACACTCACGAGCATGCCACTCCTTCCTCCATCCCCCTTTCCTCCAACCACTTACCCACATCTCCTCCCTCTTCCAGCCCAAGTTCCTCCCTCCCACATTTCCTCTTTCACACTCTCATTCATTATTCTCACATACCCACCTCTCTCTTGCCCATGCCCTCGTGCCTCCTGAGTGTTAGCTCGGGCCGGGGAAGGAGCCGCGAGCTCCAAGCCCCCAACACGTTCCCCCCCCCCCACCACCACCCCCATCCCCCACCCCCGGACGCAGCAGGCCAGGCATCCCCCAGGCCAGCAGATCCCCCGCAATGCAGCCAGCCTTAACCACTGGCGCGTGAAGTAGCCACTGTCCCCCCTCCCCCAGCAGCGCCCGGGAGACCGGGGTATGAAAGGACCCTGTCCCCCCCCCCACCCCCCGCTCATGACTGTGTGTAAGATGTGTGTTGTTTGCAGTTAAAACTAAGGGGCAGTGCCAAGTCATGCCGGGAGTGGGGTCGCGTAGGGGGCATGACCCCCCAACCGGCCCCTCCCTCCTTCCACACACTATATGGCCCGCCCCTCAGAAGTGGTTGTGAGCTGTTGTTATTTTATGTGTTTAGGTGTCTAAGTGTGGTTAAAACTGGGGAGCAGGCTGCCTCTAGACGTGGCAAGCAAAGGCACTTTGGTGCCCTCCCTCACCACGCCCGCTTGACACGCACCCTCCCCAAAACCCTACGTGTGTGTGTGTGAGGTAGAGCAGGGGGGGGGGGGGGGGGGTCTTGGGAAAGGAGACCAGGGGGTATGAATTCCCCCCCCCTGGAAGAAGAGCCGTTACCGGCATTAGGTACCCCTGCCTCCCGGGATCCCCCCAGGGCAGAAGGGGCAGGCATGGCCGCCCCCACGGCCCGGCGTCCGGCGTTCACCACGGAGGGGCCAGCCTCGGCCCCTGGGGGCGCTCGACCACGCCAGGCCAGGGAGGGGGGAAAAGGGACGGAGCGGAAAGGGTCGGCGGAGGGGCCAGAGTCACCGGCCCAACATCCCCAGGCCTCGCAAACCCCCCAAGAGGCACGCAGAGCTGCTATTTTTTTTTTTTTTTTTTTTTTTTCCCCCTTCCCCCCCCCCCCCCCCCCAACCCGACACACACAAACCCCACCAATGCACCACCACCCCCGCACCCAAACACCCATCATCCATGCACCCCCACCCACCCACCCACCCATCTCCACACACCCCCACAGGCAGCCACACACACACACAACCGCATTCACGCCCCCTCCAGTCACACACCCACCCACACATACCAAGGACGGGGACCACGGGGCCACCAGCCCCCCCCACGCCACAAGTCCACCGCCCCCAGCCCCCGGAGAGACCACCAGCGCAGGCCAGCCCCAACCGACACAGCGGCCGGGCGGGACAGGCACCCGGCGTGGAAAAGACCCGGCCACCCCGCAACCCCCCACCTCCACACACTAGAGCTGAACGATATGGACAAAACCCCACACCCCGACAGCCACGCCAGACACCCCAACATCGATACGACACGACATGACCACGGGTCCGCCGAAAACCAAACACCCCGGCGGAAAGCGCAGCTCCGTCCGCGACCCCCAGAGCCCCACACGCAGGACAAGCACAGGGGAAATCCACACCCCCCACACATAGCCGCTCCCGCGACACCAACATCCCGGATGCCCACATCCCGACACAGACACGACAACGATACACCCCCCAGCCCCACCACACACACACCCCCCACCAGCACACACACCCGCACGCACACAGCAGAGGCGCCCCGGCCCCCCGGCGCAGTGACTAGACGTCACCAGGTCGTGAGGACCGGCCAAATCCAGAGGAGGCCCGTCCCGCCGGCCCGCCCCCCCCCAGCGCCAAGCCGGGTCCCCCGCCCCGGAGGCAGGGGCCACCCCGGAGCACCGGGGCCCAGGACCCCCGCCCCCCCCCCCCGGGACGACCCCGGCCACCCGGCGCCAGCCGACAGCCACCGGCCAGGGCCCCACCAGCGACCCGCCCACCGCCGCAGAGCAGCCCCAACCGCTGACCCCCATGCCCCCCATCGGGCTGGATACAGCCCCGCCCCCAGCGGAGAGGCAGCCCAGACCCCCCCAAGTCAACCGCCAGGAATCCATAGCCATCAAGCACTCGCCGGCACCCAACCCC